>OX387241.1:74998464-76412214 GCA_947561735.1 Cenchrus americanus | reverse complement strand
ACAATTCATACATGCTATTCCCTTTGCCTCACGATATTTGGTCTAGCTCCAAGCTGACCTCTCTTTCTTGACACTGTGATTCGGATCATCAAAAGGGGGTTAACCCTTAACCCAGCACGGCCATGCATTTCTTGATCCGATCACTCGAGGGGCCCAGAGATATCTCTCTCAAGTAGAGGGGCAAATTCTATCTTGATTGACCATGCCTCACAACATGCTTCCTGACAAACCCGAAAGCCATCTTTATGACTACCCAGTTACGGAGTAGCGGTTGATGGCCCCTAAGTAGGTCAATTCACATCTTGAGTACATGCGACAATCTCAAGTCTAAGGACATAGCGTATACGTTGTGTAAATAGAGAACAAAGTCTCAAATTTGGGTCAATCCAGCCCCATGTTATACATGTGCCCACATTATTAGTTATACATCTCCATGTTCATGACTTGTGAAACATAGTCATCAACTAATTCATGTGCTAGTCATTAACTCATACTAGGGACAACTTTTGAATAACCATACAAGTAAAAGAGTTTCACAAACAATTCACATAATTGCCAATCAAATACAAGTCGCCTTTCATATTCAATAAAAGAACCAAGTGACATGGATATAATGAAATATAATCATCTCTATAATTCCTTATAGGACATATTTCTAACATTCTTCCACTTGCACTTGAGCTAATCTAGAATATATCTAATACCCATAGCTCTCATGTGCGCCTCATGCTTAGGCTATGGAAGGGGTTTTGTCAAAGGATCTGCAACATTCAAATCCGTGTGTACTTTGCATATCTTGATATCACCTCGTCTAACGATCTCTCGTATCGATGAAATTTCCGCGAGACATGTTTATTCTTTTGGTGGTTCCTTGGCTCCTTTGCTTGCGCAATAGCCCCATTGTTGTCACAATAAAGATCCAATGGGCTAGAAACACTCGGAAACACACCAAGTTCAGAAAGGAACTTCCTTATCCAAACACCCTCCTTTGCAGCTTCCGAAGTCGCGATGTACTCGGCTTCTGTTGTAGAATCAGCCACTGTCTCCTGCTTGGAACTCTTCCAGCTCACAGCTCCACCATTTATCGTAAATACGTCTCCTGATTGCGACTTTGAATCATCTTGGTCAGTTTGGAAACTAGCATCGGTGTAACCCGTTACAACGAGCTCCTCCTCACCTCCATAGACTAGGAACATGCCTTTAGTCCTTTTTAAGTACTTAAAAACATTTTTAACCGCTATCCAGTGACCCTCACCTGGATCAGATTGGTATCTGCTTGTAACACTATGTGCATACGAAATATGTGGATGTGTACATATCATTGCATACATAATAGATCCGATGGCCGAAGCATACGGTATTCTACTCACGCATTCCCGCTCATCAGTTGTCGAAGGACACTGAGTCTTGCTAAGATGTATGCCATGTGACATAGGCAAGAACCCTTTCTTCGCCTCTTCCATGTCGAACCTTTTCAACACTTTATCAATGTAAGTGTCTTGGCTTAATCCTATAAGCCTTTTTGATCTATCTCTATAGATTTTGATGCCCAAAATGTATGCCGCCTCACCTAAGTCCTTCATTGAAAAACTATTTTTTAATGAGGTCTTAGTGGCCTCAAGCATAGGAATGTCATTTCCAATCAGTAATATGTCATCCACATGTAAGATTAGAAATACTACAGAGCTCCCACTTGCCTTCTTGTAAACACAAGGCTCTTCTTCACTCTGAATGAAGCCAAACCCTTTTACCACCTCATCAAAGAGAAGGTTCCAACTCCGAGATGCTTGCTTCAATCCATAAATGGATTTTTGAGGTTTGCACACCTTTCCAGCATTGGTTGGATCAACAAATCCCTCAGGTTGTGTCATATACACATCCTCGCTCGATTTCCATTTAGGAAAGCGAGTTTTGACATCCATCCGCCATATCTCATAATCGAAATATGCGGCTATAGCTAGAATGATCCGAATAGATTTAAGCATCGCTACGGGTGAGAATGTCTCGTCGTAGTCAACTCCTTGAACTTGTCGAAAACCTTTTGCAACAAGTCGAGCTTTATGGATGTGAACATTTCCATCCATGTCCCTCTTCTTCTTATAGATCCATTTGCACTCTATGGGTTTAACACCATCTGGCGGGTCAACCAAGTTCCAAACTTGATTGTTATCCATGGAATCTATTTCGGATCGCATGGCACTTTGCCATTTCTCGGAATCTGGGTCCATTATTGCTTCCGCATATGTCATAGGTTCATCATTGTCTAACAACAATATGTCGCGCTCTCCCACGATCATGAGATTGAGCTTATTAGTTGCGCGACGTGCCCTTTCAGACCTTCGTGGTTGTGGTGGTGCTTCTCTTGCCACGGGCATCTCAACTCGTTCAGCTACATTAGCATCAATTGTGAAATCTTGCCCAACCGGCTCATCTTGAACTTCTTCAAGATACACCTTCTGTCTACATTTTTCTCTTTTAAGAAACTCTTTCTCTAAGAAAACGCTGTTCCGAGCGACAAACACTTTGCCTTCTGACCGGTTGTAGAAATAATATCCCAAGGTTTCATTTGGATATCCCACGAATATGCACTTGTTCGATTTAGGTGTTAATTTATCTGATTGAAGTTTCTTCACATATACCTCACAACCCCAAATTTTCAGAAAAGACAAACTGGGAGTCTTACCAGTCCACATCTCATATGGTGTCTTAACTACGGACTTAGAAGGTACCCTATTTGAAGTGAAAGCTGCGGTTTCTAGAGCATAACCCCAAAATGACAATGGTAGGTCCGACTGGCTCATCATTGATCGGACCATGTCCAACAAGGTTCGATTACGTCGCTCGGATACACCGTTTCTTTGAGGTGTTCCAGGTGGCGTAAGTTGTGGAACAATTCCGCAACTCTTTAGATGACTGCTAAACTCGTGGCTCCAATACTCACCTCCACGATCAGAACGCAAGGTCTTGATTTTCTTGCCACGTTGATTTTCTACTTCACTCTGAAATTCTTTGAACTTTTCAAAAGTTTCAGACTTGTGCTTCATTAAATAGACATAACCATATCTACTTAAATCATCAGTGAACGTTATGAAGTATTGGTATCCACCTCTAGCTGTCGTACTCATTGGTCCGCACACATCTGTATGTAAGAGTTCTAATAAGTCTGAGGCTCTCTTAGGAAAACCTGAGAAAGGCATCTTGGTCATCTTGCCTAGCAAACAAGCTTCACATGTCTCGTAGGATTCAAAATAAAACAAAGTTAAAAGTCCATCATTATGGAGCTACTTCATGCGCTTTTCACTGATGTGACCCAAACGACAATACCATATGTAGGTAGGACTTAAATCATTGGGTCGAGACCTTTTAGCACTTATGTTACAAATAGGTGAATCATCAAGATTTAAAACAAATAAGCCATTCACAATGGATGCACAAGCCTGAAGGACCAGATGGCGACTAGAGAGGGGGGGAGTGAATAGGAGCCGGTAAAAATCACGGTCACACACAAGCGATGGATCAAATCACACGCCAATCGCCAAGACAACGAGGTTATGGATCAACCTCTAGTCTTAGGAACGATTCCTTGAAGCACACGCGGAAGCATGAAAGAAGGGAGGGAGGAATCGAACCAAGAAGCAAAGCACACAGGCTCTGGCGGACCGTCCGGCCAGGAGGGGCGGACCGTTCGCACTGGCCACGCGGACCGTCCGCCCGCCGCAGCGGACCGTCCGCACCAACACCGCGGACTGTCCGGCCCTACGCCGCGGACCGTCCGATAAATCACACAGAACCACCAGTGGCGCACCGCGAACAACGGACCGTCCGCGGGGAGCACGCGGACTGTCCGCCAGGCACCCGCGGACCGTCCGCCCAACACACGCGGACCGTCCGAAACTTCATCCAACCAAAACTCAAAACCACGACGGATCGAAATGAAAGGCGAGCAAGAACACGAAGAACACCCGACGAACACGTGCGGCACGGACCGTCCGCCAGGACGACGTGGACCATCCGCGAGGCACGGACAGAGCAGAAAAACGCCCGACCTCGAAGGTCAACTCCCCCAAATCATCATCGGATTTCCCAAACGGTAGAAGCTGTGAAGACAAGGGTTTGGGGACTTGAAAAGCGTCACACAAGGATGTTATAGCCCAAAAACCTTGCCTCCTAACTCCCTAAATCACCGGGAATCGCGAATCCTTTGAGCACCACCAAAAGCTAGAGCACCGAACGAAAATCCTCGAATCGAAGTGGTTTCCCGGCGTTTGAGGGCACAAGATCAATCACAAAGATGCACGAGACATCCATCCATGTTTCCCTCAAAGAAATCCGGGGAGAAACCCACTCAAATCCGCGGAATCAAGCCAAGAACAAAGGCACGAAAACAAGCACAAAAAGACCACGAAAAACACAACTCCGAATCTTCTATACAAACCAGGAAAGATTCACAAGGTCTAGCATGCCGCCCTAGCATCCATCCCTCTCAACAAATCTCTCATGAAGCTCTCATGCTAGCCTAGAGAAAATGGAGAAGAAAATAGCTACGAAAATGAGAAATGGGAAGGAGGAAATGAAACCCTAAGTCGCGGAGAGAGAGAGCCATCCATGCACACTCATGGCTTATATATCAGGTCCCGTCGGAGTGGTAAATGACTCGACTACCCCTAACTTAACTAATGGCGATACAACCCACATAGGGGCATTTAGGTAATGTTTGTGGGTCTTGCCATCGGACGGCCACTCCTTTGCCGCACCCCGCGTCCTCCTGACGCAAGCCATGCGATCCCGCCGCGTGTCCTCCGCCTCGAAGCTTCCCGACACGCCCGGATCCCGTCTCCGTCGTGTTGGGCCCTCGAACTTGGTTTTGAGACCCAAACCAAGAAACCGTCCTCCGATGGTTTTGTGGGCAAACCACCAAACCCCGCGTACTCGGTCCGGCCTCCCGCCAAACCTCTTGACTCGACCGCCACCGTGCACCGGCTCGATTGTCCATGACTTCGTCTTGCTCGTGTCGCCACCATGTGGCCCGCACCCAGTCCCGCTGTCCACCAGGTCCCTCAAACCAAGCCTACTTGTCTCTCCATCTCCCGGAGGCCCCTCAAGGCTGAAGGCCTTTCGCGCCCGTTCTTCACCTGCAACAACACGAACTAGGCCGCAGCCTACACCTGCGCACTAAGCCAAGAGTCAGTCCAACAACCGTTGTCAATCACTCATCACTGAGGAGCGGTCATCCATCGACCACTGGGACGCTCCTGGTCCTCAATCTCCCCCTTGATGAGTGCATTGACAACACACAACGCGAAATGAAATTCAGAGAAAGAAAGAAAGGAAGAAGAAAGAAAAACAAAGAAGCTCAACTCATGACCAAAACCAAAGAAAGGCAAAGAAAGGTCACAAGCCAAGCAAAGCACAAACTCCACACAGAAAACAACAAGAAAGCTCCCCCTGAACAAATTCAAGCTCCCCCTGAACATGTGGATGCAAACTTCCAAATTTTAGCTCATCTCTTCTGAATTTTCATTAAGCTCACCTCTTCTCCCCCTTGTTGATAATGTTTGAATCAAGGTGAAAATGCAGAAATGCAACACAAAGCATATAAACATCTACATGAGCTTCTCAAATAGGCCAAATCTAGTGTCAAAGGCTAGAAATGAAACAAAGATCACATAGATGAATCATAGCATAGTCAAAGCATTGCCACAAGTAATATATGAAAATACAAGCATGTGACAAAGCAAAATTTTCAGAATAAGCAGTTTTACCAAAAGAAGGCTCGCTTCACATGTAAAAGCCTATCCATGTCACACTCGAGCCACAAACATGCATACACTCAGAGATCATACAAGGATATCAAATTCTCAGCAAAAGATCATGGCAAACACCCATAAGGCAAAGCATGTCATGTCAAAGCTCATGAGTCATGTGTCCACTTCGGGGAGACTTCTCCACTAGTGAACATCATGCAACATGTTTTGCACCCATATGTGAGAGATAAGACATTTTAAGCATAGACATGATGGATGGAGCATTTTTCAAGCATTACACACTTCTTTTCAAGATTAAATCAATTCATGGTACATGAATTGCCTTTGCGGAAAAAAGAAGCTTATGCTCCTCCATGAATGCAACATAGGCTAAACATTTACAATGATATCCGGCCTTTGGCCCAAATGCAAGAAAAAGGCATCCAAGCACAATCTAAGCATAGAAAGCATATTTAGACCAAAACGTGACATGGATACACTACTACACATGAGTGGAGCACATTTCACCAAAATTAGTCAAGATTAGCATTTATTTCAAAAAGGGCTATCTCACCACACATATATCTCAAATACTCCAAGAGCATAGCCTCACATCACCATTTCTCCACACATATGACCAATATCTCACAAATAGCCAAAGAGATTCAAATAAGGCATATGAAAGAAGCTCATCATCCTAAAATGCAATATGATACAAATGCAACATGATATATAACAAGATGGCTACCCTACCATGGTTTGTACATCAAGCAAAGTATGTATATACATCAAAGTAAAGATGGTATGATACATATGGTACAAAAAGGAAAACCCCCAAGAATCAACTAGAAACGGCAACAAACCCCAAGTTCCCCCGCAAGCGCACAAATATAGCTTGGTCGAGAGGCTTTGTAAAGATGTCGGCTAGCTGATCTTGGGCAGGGACATGACCCAATACAATGGTTCCTTTTTCCACATTGTCCCTCAAGAAATGATACCTCACTTCTATGTGTTTGGTTCTGGAGTGAAGCACTGGGTTTTTGGCTACGCTTATGGCGCTGGTGCTATCACAAAGAAGTGGGATCTGGGTGCACTCCTCACCAAAGTCTCTCAAAGTGTATGAAATCCACAACAGCTGGGAACAACAACTCGCGGATGCAACATACTCCGCCTCGGTGGTAGACTGAGCTACACTAGACTACTTGCGGGAAGACCATGAAACCAACGAAGACCCAAGAAACTGGCAAGTACCAGAAGTAGACTTCCTCTCGACTCGACAACCAGCAAAATCCGCATCGGAAAAACCATGAAGAGAGAGAGTCGAGGAGGAAGAATACCAAAGGCCAAGACCACGGGCAGACTGTAGGTACCTGAAAATCCTTTTGACGGCCTATCGATGTGATGTCCTCGTCGAAGCCTGAAGACGAGCGCACAGACACACACTGAACTGTATGTCTGGCCTCGTCGCCGTCAGGTATAGGAGGGAGCCGATCATGCTCCTGTACTCCCGCTGGTCCACTGGTTCTCCGTCCTCGTCCGCATCCAAAGTGGCCGTACTCCCCATGGGAGTCGACATCGGCTTCACATCTTGCATCTGGAACTTCCTCTGCATGTCTTTCGTGTACTTGGTCTGGTGCACAAAAGTTCCGTCCTTCATTTGCTTGATCTGCAGCCCGAGAAAGTACTGCAACTCGCCCATCATGCTCATCTCGAACTCCCTGCTCATCTCATCTGCAAACTTGGCAACAAGGTTATGTGACGAGCCCCCAAACACAATATCATCCATGTATATCTGAACAATCAACAAGTCATTTCCATGCTTGAGGAGAAACAGGGTCCTATCCACGGTACCCATCACAAACCCTCTGCTCAACAGAAAACCTCTCAATCTCTCATACCAAGCACGGGGCGCCTGTTTCAACCCATACAGAGCCCTTTTCAACCTGTACACCCTGTGTGGGTACAACTCGCTCTCAAACCCAGGTGGCTGCTTCACATACACCTCCTCCTCTATGACCCCATTCAGAAAAGCACTCTTCACATCCATCTGAAACAACTTGAACCCTTTAGCCACGGCAAAGGCTACAAGGATCCGAATTGCCTCAAGACGGGCCACAGGAGCAAAGGTCTCCTCAAAGTTGATCCACTCCTTCTGACTAAACCCCTGAGCAACAAGTCTGGACTTGTTCCTCACAACCATCCCATTCTCACCCTCTTTGTTCTTCCAAACCCACTTGGTTCCTATAGGATGGCAATTTGGAGGTGGTTCAACTAACTCCCACACCTGGTTCCTCTCAAAGTTTTCCAACTCCTCATGCATAGAATTGACCCAATTTGCATCAGATAAAGCATGTCCAATGTCCTTGGGCTCAAAGGTGGCAATAAAAGCAGCATGAGCAAAATGAGAGGAATTCCTAGACCTTGACCGTGTAGTACATTCGTCGATGTCCCCAATGATCTTTGACAGGGGATGCACTTCTTGAATCCGCCGGGGAGCCTCACGCCTCGAGACTACCTCCCCCTCACCTTCAGCTTCTCTCGCCTGGTCCTCTTGTCGCACCGTCGTTGTCCATGAAGTAGACGGTCCACGCTCCATAGTGGTCGTAGGGGAAGTAGTGGGTACACACTCGGCTTCGGCGCATGGTTCTCCCCATCATCATCTCCAGCTTCATCCTTCTCCTCTTCAAAGAGGTCCTCGGCCATCTCCTCATCACCTGCACATTCAAAGCCAAGAGAGGTACATGGCATTGTCTCGTCGAAGGTTACCTCGCAAGTCTCCATGATTTTGTTAGTCTCAAGGTTAAGCACCCTATAGGCTCTAGAGTGATTAGCATATCCAAAGAAAATACCATCACTAGACCTAGCCTCAAACTTGTCAAACTTTCCCTTCTTAAGAATAAAGCACTTGCAGCCAAAGACTCGGAAATGACTCACCTTGGATGCCTGACCATGTATCTGCTCATAACAGGTCTTCTTCTTGAAAGCTCGCAATAAAATCCTGTTAGAGACATGACAAGCCGTATTGACCGCCTCAGCCCAATACCTCCTAGGAGTCCTATGCTCATCGAGCATCGTCCTAGCCATCTCACAAAGAGTCCGATTTTTCCTTTCCACGACTCCATTTTGAGGGGGCACATAAGGGGTCGAATACTGATGCTCAAGACCTAGATCACGACAAAAGGCATCAAAACGAGAGTTCTTAAATTCTGAGCCATTATCACTGCGGATAGCTCGGATGGCATTCCCATGCCTCTCGTTTCTCAACCTCACGATCAGATCTCGAACAAAACCAAATGTCTCACTCTTATCCTCCAAAGAAAACACCCAGGCATAGCGAGAGTAATCGTCCACCGCAACAAGGACATACCACTTCCCACCCACCGAGCGAACTCGAGCTGGCCCAACAAGGTCCATGTGCAACAGCTCGGTTGGACGCTCGGTCATGACATCGGTCAGGGGTGGATGGGGAGTGGCTACCATCTTGCCATGCCTACACGGAGCACAAACCAAATCCTTCTCAAGCTTCAACCTCGGCAATCCTCGGACAAGGTCAAGACCACTCAAGCGGGAAACCAAATCAAAGCTCAAGTGTCCCAACCGCCTATGCCATTTCCACAAATCGAAGAAGGACCGGCCATCAAACGGCGAGCGGGACCCAAAGAACGAGAGAAATCGGCCACGAAAATCGACCCATGGGGATGATCATACAGACAAGATCACCTCGAGAATCAAGCAAACGAGACTCGCCAGACTTGAAACGCACCTCAAAACCCTCATCAAGCAACTGAGAAACCGAAAGCAAATTGAAACCCAAAGACTTCACAAGAGCCACTCTCTTCAACGTTACCTTGTCACTCACATGCACAACACCCTCCGAAATCACCCTTCCCCGTCCATTGTCCCCAAATGTGATGTACATCTTTTCCTTCACTGGGGTGAGGCTGGAGAACCACTTCTTATCTCCGGTCATGTGTCGAGAACACCCGGAGTTGATCAACCAAATGTCCTCCAAGCCTCCTGCCTGTAGTCAGAAACAAGAACGAGAATGAGCTAACGACTCGACATTGGGGTTAGCACAAAGAAAGTTAAACCAGTGTCGAGCCATCTGCTCAAAAGAGGGGTTAGCAAACATCATTCCCTTGCCACCAAGCTTCCCATGTCCCATGGAAGGAGTACGAGCACCACGAGGGGGAAAGCGTGGTCCGTAGTTCCTCTGGAACCCAAAGCTGCGATCATCTCCCCTAAACCCGTATTGAGGACGAGTAGGGGGACGTCCAGCAAAACCACCACGAGCCCGACCGAACCTCTCACCAGCATGCACACCATCATCTCTCCTCTCAAACCTCGGACCACCACCTCTCTGTGGGAACCTGCCAACACTCCATACACTTCCCACACCCCGTGGAAGTGGCACTCTAGGCTCAGGAATACCATGAGACTGGCGATACCTGTCCTGGTTTGCTTGCTCCCTAGCAAGCCTCTCATCCCTCTTCCTCTTGTAGCAAAACTCTGCTAGGTGTCTCTCCTTTCCACAATACTCACATCTGAAGGGGATGGGTTTTGGTTTTGGCTCTGGCTTCTCACTGGGCTTCCCACCCTTCTCACTCACAAACCTCGCCGGTTTATTGAAATCATTTGTCTTAGGTGGGAATTTGGGTGGATCTTGGGTTGTGTCAAGCTTGTTGCAAAGGTGGTTGGGCTTTGGTGTGAAAGAGTTCTTGGGTGCTTTTGGAAGTGGGACTTGGATGTCTCCGATCACCTCAAACTCGGGGTTAGACTCAACACACTTCTCATACACACTCTCCCCACTGTTCTCTCCCACTTTCTCACCCATCTTCTCAAAACACAAACCACGACCATCAGCTCTCTTGAACTCCTCAATCATGATTTTGAATTGAGGTTCCTGCCCAGACAACCAACCCAACACCTTCCTCAAATAGTCATTCTCCTCATAGATGACATCCAAACGGGAAGTAAGTTCAAGATTGCACAATGTAACTTCATCACAACTAGAGCATGCATTTGCAACAGGAGATTTCAAAGATGCTTCCAAAGAACTAATGGTAGAATGAGCATCAACAAGCTTAGCATGCAACATAGGACATGATTTACAAGCACCAAGCAAAGTGGGTCTAGCCTTAAGCTCATCATACTCAGTCCTAAGAGCATCTAGTTTAGCCAAAGTGGAAGCATTCTTCTCATTAAGCAACTTGATCTCATTCAACCATGCATCACACTCAAGACACTCAACATCATCAGGAGTAGTAGGAGCAAGTTTCAAAGAGTCATTCTCAAGTTTCAATTCAAGCACTTTGGACTCTAACTCTCCTACTTTCTCACTAGCATTCTCAAGTTGAGCCCTAAGATCTTTCCTCATCTTTTTGGCATCTCTTAGCACACTATCACGGTTGTCAATCAAGCCATTCAACCTAGTGATCCTAGCAAGCAAAGAGTCGAGGTCACGATTTACCTCATCCTCCGAGTCGGAGTCGCTGTCTTCCTTCTTGCTCTTCTTGCTGCTTGAGCTATGGGCCATGCCACAAAAGCCTTCAATCGCCATACAGCTCAACCCACTGAGGTTCCGGCTTGCACTCTTCTTGCCCTTGCGCCTCCCGGTGTCTTCATCTTCACTGCTTGAGCTTGACTGCGCGTCGCTTGAGCTTGAGTCGATGTCGCTCGCACCGGCCACCATGGCTCTTGCCTTGTCCTTCTTGTAGCCGCCCTTGCTCGGTCGCCGCTTGTCCTTGTCCTTTCTCTTGGACTTGCTGAAGTGCTTGCCCTTGGAGCAGTACTTGTCTTCACGCCTTGGGTGCGCCTTGTACTCGCTCATCTTGTACTTGTTCTCCTCTGCTTCCGGGCACTCGGCGATGAAGTGGCCACGCTTGCCACACTTGTAGCACGTCCCTGAGCTCCGCCTTGCATTCCTCCGACTCTCGTGTAGTCGATCAAACCTTCTTGAGAGCAAGGCCAGCTCCTCCTCGCCCAGCACATCAAACTCCTCATCTGGAATAGACATAAGAGAAGACAAGGAAAACTGTCAACAGGAAGGGTTAGTATTGGCTTTGCCCTTTGATCCGCCCACAAGAGCAAGACTATGATCAGTCGAGCCCTCATGCTTGGATTGCAACTACCTGTCAACCTCAGCCAACTTGAGCTTAGAAAAGAGGTCATCCAACTCAATAGTCAAATATTGCCCAGACTCCTTGATGGCCTCAACCTTAGCACCCCAAACATTTGGGTCCAAGATATGCAAGAGCTTCAAAGCCTAATCATGCTCGGTGTAAGGAAAATCCTCAACATTAGCTTTCATATTGTTCACGATGGCAGTGAACCTCTGAAACATCGCATCAATGTCCTCACTGGGAAGTTGAGTGAAGTTATCATATTGCATCCGGTAAGAGACAAAGAGGCGAGCCTTCACATGGTTATCACCACCGTGAGCAACCAACAACTTCTCCCAAATTTGCCAAGCAAGATTCAAATGGCGAACACGCTCAAACTCTGGATCACACAAGCTTCGGACCAAGTGATCAACGGCTTTTGCATTAGCCTCATACTTGGCCTTAGCACCGGCATCGGTCACCATAAGAGTATGGATGTTGACTGGAATAGCATATGTCTTGTCAAGCACAATGAAATCCAACAACTTGCCATGAAAAAAGATCATCATACGAGCCGCCCACTTGTGGTAACCCTTTCCATCGAAGTGCGGCGGACCGCCCCGCTCAACGTATGCCATCTTAGGATTCAAGAGTTGTCAAAGTCGCAAAGAATCCGGCACCAAGCTCTGATACCAATTGAAGGATCAGATGGCGACTAGAGAGGGGGGAGTGAATAGGAGCCGGTAAAAATTCTTCTCACAGAACCCGGCCTATACCCTAGTAAAATCCCGGTCACACACAAGCGATGCATCAAATCACACGCCAATCGCCAAGACAACGAGGTTATGGATCAACCTCTAGTCTTAGGAACGATTCCTTGAAGCACACGCGGAAGCACGAAAGAAGGGAGGGAGGAATCGAACCAAGAAGCAAAGCACACAGGCTCTGGCGGACCGTCCGGCCAGGAGGGGCGGACCGTCCGCACTGGCCACGCGGACCGTCCGGCCTGCCGCCGCGGACCGTCCGCACCAACACCGCGGACTATCTGGCCCTACGCCGTGGACCGTCCGATAAATCACACAGAACCACCAGTGGCGCAACGCGAACAACGGACCGTCCGCTGGGAGCACGCGGACAGTCCGCCAGGCACCCGCGGACCGTCCGAAACTTCGTCCAACCAAAACTTAAAACCACGACGGATCGAAACGAAATGCGAGCAAGAACACGAAGAACACCCGACGAACACGTGCAGCGCGGACCGTCCGCCAGGACGACGCGGACCGTCCGCGAGGCACGGACAGAGCAGAAAAAACGCCCGACCTCGAAGGTCAACTCCCCGAATTCATCATCGGATTTCCCAAACGGTAGAAGCTGTGAAGACAAGGGTTTAAGGACTTGAAAAGCGTCACACAAGGATGCTTTAGCCCAAAAATCTTGCCTCCTAACTCCCTAAATCACCGGGAATCGCGAATCCTTTGAGCACCACCAAAAGCTAGAGCACCGAATGAAAATCCTCGAATAGAAGTGGTTTCCCGGCGTTTGAGAGCACAAGATCAATCAAAAGATGCATGAGACATCCATCCATGTTTCCCTCAAAGAAATCTAGGGAGAAACCCACTCAAATCCACGGAATCACGCCAAGAACAAAGGCACGAAAACAAGCACAAAAAGACCACGAAAAACACAACTCCGAATCTTCTATACAAATCAGGAAAGATTCACAAGGTCCAGCATGCCGCCCTAGCATCCATCCCTCTCAACAAATCTCTCATGAAGCTCTCATGCTAGCCTAGAGAAAATGGAGAAGAAAATAGCTACGAAAATGAGAAATGGGAAGGGAGAAATGAAACCCTAAGTCGCGGAGAGAGAGAGAGCCATCCACACACACTCATGGCTTATATATCAGGTCCCGTCGGAGTGGTAAATGACTCGACTACCCCTAACTTAACTACTGGCGATACAACCCACGTAGGGGCATTTAGGTAATGTTTGTGGGTCTTGCCATCGGACGGCCGCGCCTTTGCCGCACCCCGCGTCCTCCCGACGCTAGCCATGCGATCCCGCCGCGTGTCCTCCGCCTCGAAGCTTCCTGACACGCCCGGATCCTGTATCCGTCGTGTTGGGCCCTCGGACTTGGTTTTGAGGCCCAAACCAAGAAACCGTCCTCCGATGGTTTTATGGGCAAACCACCAAACCCCGTGTGCTCGGTCCGGCCTCCCGCCAAACCTCTTGACTCAACCGCCACCGTGCACCGGCTCGATTGTCCATGACTTCGTCTTGCTCGTGTCGCCACCATGTGGCCCACACCCAGTCCCGCTATCCACCAGGTCCCTCGAACCAAGCCTACTTGTCTCTCCATCTCCCGGAGGCCCCTCAAGGCTGAAGACCTTTCGCGCCCGTTCTTCACCTGCAACAACACGAACTAGGCCGTAGCCTACACCTGCGCACTAAGCCAAGAGTCAATCCAACACCCGTTGTCAATCACTCATCACTGAGGAGCGGTCATCCATCGGCCACTGGGACGCTCCTAGTCCTCAAAGCCACAAACATATTATCCTTAAAGATCACACAACCATTGTTTTCACTCGCAAATGAATAACCATCCTTCATCAAACATGAAGGGGATAAAATGTTTCGACTCAAACTAGGAACAAAATAACAATTATTCAACTCCATAATAAATCCTGACGGGAGGTGGAGTTGCATCGTCCCGACGGTCAACGCAACAATTCTTGCATTATTGCCCACGCGGAAATCAACTTCTCCTTTTCAACGCTTCTACTTCTTATCATTCCTTGTGTCGAATTGCAAATGTGAGCAACCAATCCAGTATCAAATACCCAAGAATTAATGACAGTATTAGCGAGGAAAATATGATCTGTAACATAAACATGAAGTGTACCTAAAGTGGAAGTACCCTTACTTCCCTTGTTCTTCAAAGAAGCTAGGTACAGCTTGCAGTTTCTTTTCCAATGACCAATTTCCTTACAATGAAAACATTCAGCATTGGCAGCTGGACTAGCCTTGGGCGTCTGGTTTGGCATGGGGATCTTATCCTTGGCCTTGCCTTTCTTCTTCCAAGAATTGCCCCTTCTTTTAAAGGTCGGCTTGTTTTGGATCGCCATCACATGACTGCTGCCAGCGCCTTTCTTGATGTCACTCTCTGCTGTCTTTAGCATACCACACAGTTCATTCAAGCCCTTCTCCGCCCCATGCATATGGTAGTTCGAGATGAAGTTCCCATAGATAGGCGGAAGAGATGTGAGAATGAAATCATTGGACAACTCCTTGCCCAGTGGAAACCCTAGCTTCTCCAACCTTTGAACGTAACCAACCATTTTGATTACATGTGGTCCTACTGGCGCGCCTTCTGCAAATTTGCACTCCACAAAGGCTTTAGAGACATTGAACCTTTCAGTCCTAGCCTGTGTGGCGAACATATCATTGAGTGCCACAACCATATCGTGCACATGGACTGACTCAAACTGCATTTGCAAGTCAGGTTCCATACACTCAAGCATAAGGCAGCCCACTTCAAGATCGACATCCCATGCCTTCTTGTAAGCATTCTTTACAACGAGTGTTGCATTTTCATCAGGCTCCTCGGGTAAAGGGGTGTCTAGAACCTCTTCCTTTTTCTCAGCCTTGAGAATAATTCTAAGGTTACGGATCCAATCCGTATAGTTCGTTCCATTCAACTTGTCCTTCTCAAGGATCGTACGCAAAGAAAATTCCTTACTAGGTGCCATCTACAACAAAATAATAAATGCAAAATACTAAGACAAAATATCCATGACTAAGTAAAATAAAAGAATTTACTCCCACTAAAATCAATATCCCCACATTGATACTTAGTGATTCAGAATCCACAACTAACAAGTCTACTAGTGAGCTTTTGCGTCACCGCTAGTAAACAAGGTAGATCGGTAAGCAACTCTTTGCTAATCATATCACATATGACTCCTATTGTTGGGTGACATCTCTATGTCTAGGCTCCCAACCTTTATGCCCCAAAGTCCTTAACCGTTAAGATGAATTTGATAAGCAAACCAACAGTTATGCGTGTAAGTATCCGATACAAACCCGTCTAGTCAAGGAAAACTAGTGGCACCCTAATTTCATAGACCCAGCACTAATTGTACGAGACGTGGGACTGTGGCAAGTGTTGGGAGGGCACGTTAACTTAAAATTCCAAAGGGATCGTTCTACTCGTACATCACACGCAAGAAAATAACATTGTCGCATGTAAAAGTAGAACGGTAAGAACGACATTTACACAATTATAACACGGTATGGCCTATTGTCACATGGTGATCTCCATCTCCATTGACCTGTACATCATGTTGATCTCCATCTCCATGATCTGTGTGGGCCATCCTCCATGTGATGAGTCCTCCAAGAACTATCTAACGCGTGCTAGTAATGAAAGTTACACAATCGCGTATTAGATCATCACAAATTGGTACGCAGACCATTACATTAATTTTGACAATACATGTGGCTCCAGCCGTATTGCCGTATGCGTGACACGCAGGTCACGAAAAAATTACACACATGCATCACATACACATATAGGCCATACCGATCACAAAACCTGCAAAACAGATTATCGCAATTCCGACGTCCAAACTTAAAACGCCCGAAAACCCATCTTGCAAGCCGAATTTGGCCAAAATAATTTCGCCGAGACCAGCAAAGCTGGTTTATCACATGTGTAAAATTTTCTGTAGATCAATTTTCATATAGAAAACTTCTTTACCCGAGTTAACCACGTAAAGTTATGGCTATTTTACCGAACAACATGTTTCTGGTTTTCCCGGGCCGGTAGCAGATCCAATCTGCCGCCGCCACGCATCCCATGCGCCTGGACCTTGACCTAGATTCGATTCGACCAATCCAATTGATCTCCTTCTCGTTGTGACTGGATTTACGTGTATCACTTAACTCCGATGGCGGAATTCCGACCGGTAGGAGTAATTCGTTACACGACCATCACGTCAAGAACACGAAGCCGATCAAAACTTTGATCTACATCTGCATATCTCCATATGCACACATCCCGAATCTAAAACTTAGCAGCTACGGCTCTGATACCACTGAAGGGTAATGGGGTGGCTACGCTAGCGCAAAACAAAAATTTTCCCGCAAAACAGGAACTGCTGCTTTCAGAGATCACGGGATTACCACTAGACGCGCAGATGCAACGAAACCGTCTCGATGTAGACGAACGCGTCGAGGGTAGAAGGTAGTGCAGTTGCTCACGTCCTTCTTGACTTGCACGTGCGGCTCGTCCGATCCAAGTGCTCCAGATGCAGCACCTCCAAGGTATCCACACATACGGAGAAGGAAGCGACGCACACCGGACTGCTAGGTCCGCGAGTGCGACGAGGAGAGAGCGTTGGCAGCACGGCTGCTACTTGAGAAAGTTGTGTCTTTTCAGGAGGGGTGTGGTCCATATTTATTGGGAGGAAAACCCCCCACACCATCGTCCATTAGCAATATGGGACTAATAGATGGTGTACCCCTTCCAACGCTAATGGGCTTTACAACATTTGTGGCCCATTAGGACTTTTACACCATAATGGATCAAATCCATCTGAGTCCACTAGTGGATCAAATCCAGTTGGCTCTAGGGCATATTTCCAATATAAACATGCCATGCACGGAGGAGAGGCAATAGGGCCCACATGGAAGCGAGCCAGAGGAAGCACAAGCCAGGAGGCTGGCTATGAGCTTTGGCAGACCCTAGGATCAGCCGAACCGACCTATGATAAGTTGATCTCCCCCTCCATGTGTTGCTCGCTCATTGGTCCTTGGCTGCAACCCAGGGTGTTATGGAGCACTTGGAGCCTCAGAGCAAGGCAACCCCTTGTCTATAAATAGGAGGGGAGGGGCTCCATTTCACACACACCACCAAGCTCTCAAGTAACACTTCTCTCTTGTGTATCTCTCTCTCCCTCTGTCTAATTCTGCCCATGTGAGGTGAGTCTCACCTCTATGTGGTAGAATGGTGATGAGGAAGATCTATATTAGGATTAGTTGAGAGGTAGAGTAGGGGTGAGGAGTGAGTTGAGGTCCTTGTGGATGCTTGTTCTTCATTTAGATCAAAGTGAGTATTTCAGCATTTCTTATTTCGACTATAGTGGACATCATGCATGCTTGATTTGTTCTTGTGTTCGTGGCTCGTTCATAAGTTAGAGGCTTGTGTTCTTCGTGACACGAGGCTTTGATCCTTTAGAGCCAGCTCAGTAGTTCATATACTTGTTTGCATGCTCTGATTCTGTTTAGCTAAGTAAGTCTGTTGTATCTTGTTTATTTGCATCCATAGCTTCCTTTCTACTCCGTAGTTCAATGAATGATAAGATGATCTGAACCCGATCTTTCGCTAGTTTGTGGGATCGTATCTATACAGTTGCCATAGTGTAGTCAGCGGGTCGACAGACGTAACTGCACTATAGTATTTATTTGGGGTACAGACGTGGTGTCTGGGCCCTGGTTTTCCTGCGAAGACCACGTACGATCGTAGCGTACCTAGCAAATTAGGCTGGATAAATATTGAAAAGAGAGGGCGGCCGCGTGGCTGAAATTCGGCCTGCTTAAACGGACCAGCCTGCTACGGCCCAAAGGTTAGCGGCCTCTTTAAGCCCACGCGGGCGAGGGAAAGAGAAAAAGGGAGGGGGAGAGGCTGACGAGTGGGACCCGCCTGTCATAGGGACAAGGGCGCCTCCTTCCTCCCCCCTTCTTCTACCTTTGGCCATCACCATGGGAGGAAGAGGGCCGGCTCTGGAGCTCCTGGGGCTGTTGCTTCGGGCTTCCTTCGGTCAAGAGGAGAGCACCAGGAAGTAGTGGGGGTTTGTGCGGCATGCTAAGGACGCTCAGAGGCTGGGAGAAGAGGGGAGGGGGTTCGGCCGCAGTGGGGAGAAAAATGCGTGGCGGCTAGGGATGGCAGATTTGCCCGCGGATGCAGGTATCCACAGATACTCGATGTGACGCCCCAGGTTTTTTAATTAGCGTCATTAGCACTAATGGCCGAATCAGCTGAGTCAAACCGGCCGACAGTGAAATCTAGGTCAACCTGGGTCATCACCTCGAAAACCGAGCCGACAACCCCTATTCAACCCCTTGACCAAGTCAACACACCCCGGTGGTCAGCCCTTGATCAAAGACCCGGTCGAACCCCACTGAAACCCTAATGTCGATGAACGTTCTCTGGAAGTTTTGCCGTGTTCTCCAAATTTCACCTAAAAACTTCAAAATCTACCTTTATGAAAGTTGTCCAACTTGTTGAGGGACACAACTTTTATGTAGATTGGAATTTCAAATTTTGAGTGGAAATTGGTGAAAAACTTGGTCAACTGTCAGCACCTCCTATTCATCGAAACATGACGACATTCAAAGTTTGGCAACAATTTATGAAAAATCCGTTGAGAAAAATACCATACGGCCTTTGTAAAAGTTGTAGATGGCAGTGAGATCTACAACTTTCCTATTCATCACTCGGTGCACTTCAATTCAAATTTTTGACGAAAACCCAGTCAAACAGGCGTTGACTAGCTAATTTATGGCTGGGTCGGTGCCCTGGCGCTCTGGAGCGCTGGCGCTTGACACGCGCGCGCGTAGCACGTGGCCCACCACCCTCGGCGTCCGGGCCTGCGTGGTCCCGAGGACTCGCGCTCCAAGGTGCATTGGAGTCCGTCCTCGCCACGTGTCGCGCCCACACTCGTCACACGGTCGCACGGCTTTAGTCTGCCAGTCTGTCCGCGTCCTCTCCCTGGGCACGTACGCCTGCCGAGGCCGGCACCGTACCGGCGGTATAAAGGCCTGGGGAACCGTCGTGGCGGAGGCCTGGCCATTCCCTGACGCCTATTTAAGCGGTCGTCGCCCTCCCCTCGCGCACGAACCCACTGCCCACGCACCGTCGGTCCGCCATGGTCTGCCATGGAGGCCGCCTGGGCGAGCTGCGGTTCCTGCTCACTCCCCAGCCGCACAGCCTTCCAACGCTTTGGCTAGGTCCCCTAGGAGCTCAGAGGACCCCGTGCAGCCCCGCAGGCCACCGAGCCTCGCCGGGCGTTGGGCGCCGCGCGGCTAGCGCAGCCGGCGACCGCCCCACGCCACCCACAAGGCCACATCGACCCCAACTCCTGGCGCGAATCGAACCATGGTGACTCCCTAACCCCTCTCCCCACTTTCCCTGGCTAAGTCTGGCGCTGGAGCACCGGAATTTGGGCCGGCGCCGCCGGCAACCATGCCCAGGGACCCAATTGCAAGCGGCCAGCTCTTTCCAGGGAGTTTTACACGAACCAGGGGCCTGGGTGTGAGTCTAAAAAGTTTCCAGGGACCCCGGTGAAAGATAGATCTCAAATAGTGTTTGACTTTTGGCTGAAACTTGTAAAATGCGTAGAAAATCGTAAAAATTCAGAAAATTGCAAACAGAATTTTGTTGGATTCGTGGTGAAAAGTGCTACAACTTTTGTTATACTCACATGGTCTGATGCTTGATATTTTGAGCATGAAAAATAGGAAAGGGAAAAACCTAGATCTGCAATATCTCAAAATCTATATATCCTCTATATCCAAATTTTGGATATTTTGTGTATCAGGTCATGACTAGATTCTGTGGCAAAAATTGCACAAAGTTATGAAGTAAATTGTTTTCTATAAATTGCTTTCCTTTTGTGCAGAATCTGCCTAGATGATTTTGGTAGCTAAAATTATTTATGTTTTTGTGACCAACTTGAGCATGCTGTCTTGTTATATCAAAATACACCTCTGGTGAATTAATCACAATTTTATAATTTCCAGAAATATTTATTCTTGAAATATTCTTGTTTTTTATGATAATTGCATAAGTCTAGATTCATAATAGTTCTAGGTGTGTATGCTGCATCCCTAGGTTATTTTTGAACCATATAACAGGTGTAAGAAAGTTAGGATCATTTTGATGCTTAATTATTTTTGTATGCATTTAATTTGATTGCTAGCTAGTCTTTTGTTATTATCCAAAATGTTTTATTTTCTAGCTTCCAAGCTTTGCATGTGAGTCTAGTGATTCAGTATGGACGTCGTGGTGCTTAAAAAACCCTTCTTAAAATTTTTAGTGATTTATTGCTTAATAAAAAGCTTTAAAGGCCTTTTAAAGATTAAAAATTGATTAAATAAGGAAATTGCATTTTAATTCCTTTCCTGTTTGGAAAGTGTTACCTAACTTAATTAAAGGCTAAGAACACACCCTTGCTGATAAGGAATTCATTTATAAATAAATATCCTTGTACACCCCTTTACGAGTGAGAGGTAAAAGTGTTACACCTCCACATGAAATAACAAGTACAAAAGAAACATTAATTCAAGTGTGCAATAAAAGAATAAACCACATATCAATAATAACCTTCCTAAAAGGAATTTATTAGTTAATTATTGGTTAAGGTGAATATGACCAACAAGAGTCGGATAAGATAAACAAACTGTCACATCACCTGAACCCTGCATTGCATTCCGTGTAGATCTTCCTGACGGTGACTACTCACTCGTCCCGGAATCTGAGGAAGGAGGAGCAGAAGCTTCGCTGCAGTACATGGAAGTGATCAACGATACCGAGGGTGCTTAAGCTAACATAGCTGACGAAGGCAAGCCCCGGTGCATCTAACCCAGTTTTCAAATTTAATATTCATTTATCTATGGATGCTTGTGCATTTAAGTTCAGGAGTTGTATGGAACCTTAGATGCATGATCCCTAGGTACCCGTGTCCTTACTAGTATGATAGGTCGTTAGCTGCTAAGCTATGGTACCGTTACAAGTCGGGTGATGATGTCACTCTCGAGAATAGGTTCCTAGATAGGAATCACAATATCCCTTTAAATGGATTGCTCATGTGGTAAGAGCATGGGATGTGGGCTCCGGTCCAGTGGCTATTTTGGGTTAAGTGTTTGAACGTACTAAGCACTTGTCGGGAATGGGACCGGTAAGCCTAGTATCTTAATGAGGCGGCGAGGGATCCTACTATTACTACTCTTGGGATATGTCTCACGGCTAGCTACCGGTGGTGTACGGTGAGTTCGGGTGCCTTGCGGGGTATGCCGGATAGCCTGCACCAAAGACTGTAAGGTTCGATCCCGACCCGAAGAGTTTTGGGAACCGCTTGGTGGTTGTCCTCGCGAGGGGCATCCCGCCATGTGTTTAGGTCTACCTTGCAAGGTTTGAATCAATTGATTGTCGGCCTCTCACCGTTATTCGAGACTACTTACTCCAATAGCCATGAGATCCCTAATGATTAAAGTTGATGAATACTATGTTTGATTAATTGTATTGTACAACCTTGTCTGTACTATATGGCTAATTTAGTAAAGATTAAACCCATTAGAACTTGTGCTAAAATCTTAAAAGTAAGGACATACTCTTTGTTACTTTTAGCAAAGCAACCCAGTGGCCAAAAAGCATTTCATGTCTAGAGTTGGTGAAGTAGTTATCACCGACGGGTAAGTCTTGCTGAGTATTAGTATACTTGGCCTTGCTATGATTTGTTGATCTAGGTAATGCCTTCGGTGATGTGTGGCCCGGAGAGATCCCGCCCGGCTGGGAGCTGGAGTGGGTGGAGGATGATGATGAGAGCATCATGGATGGCCTCCCGTGGTGTTTCCGCTTCCCGTTAGTTTAATTCCGCTGTTTCGAAACACTCTGAACTACGCCTTTATGTCAAAAACTTCGGTTTGTAATAATTTAAACCCTTCGGGGTAAATTTCGGTTGTTATTTCTGTTGTATCTCTGGACTCGCCTTCGCGTGAGTTTTAATGCATATATATCGATCCTTGTTGCTATTCGAGTGATTTACCGGGTGTTAACCCGGCGACTAACGACAGGATGATACTTTATTACCGCTTAATGACCAAAGTGGATTGGTTTAGGCGATAGTATGGTATTTTCCTAGACGGGTTGTCACACCCGACCCGACGGGCAAGAATACGAGCAGAAAATTCTGTCAACATGCATGGATACGGGCAGGAAAATCCACCCACGGGGAGCTAACGGGCGGTAAAGTTTACCAGCGAATATATCCGCTACCCGCTTAAAAATTAATGCCCATAAATATACAAGCCCAAAGCAGCCTATTAACACAAAACCTAAACATCCTACATCCCCAGACCCAACCCCTCCTGGCCGCTGCCTCCCACCAGTAGACCACCCCCCTCTCTCATTTTCGTTTTCCCCTCGACTCACACGCGAGGCGGCGGCACATCTGCTACGGTGCTGCCTCTGCCTGCTAGAGCGCCTGGAGGCCAGACCGCCGCCCATGTCGGCACAGGCGCATAGCGCAACCCCTCCTCCAGAACTCCACTGCACCCTCTCCACTAGTCCACCCCGCCCTCACTCGCTCTATCGCCCGGCTCCAAGCCTTCACCAACTCTTCTTTGGCCGAACTGGGATATATGTCGATGCTATTGGTGTCTACGCACGACCCTAGTAAAATAATTTTCACATGGATATTAGAGAATGTTTTCTTTGTGAAAGTTGTTTATGCCTTTGATTAAGGTTCTTGCATACAGTCTTATTCACCGGGCAAATGTTCTCATAGAAATAAGATGAGACCCCATCGTGGGCCTTCACTGCTCGTCCGACGACTAGTCTTTTGCGGGATGCAGATAAACTTGATATCCGCAGATATCCGGGCAAGGATCTGTACCCACGGGCTGATTCGCGGGCGGGTACAGAGCGATGATGCAGATATGTTCGCGGGCGGGTAAACGTCTTACCCGCACTTACCCGACCCGTTGCCATCCCTAGTGGCGGCCATCCTGGATGTTGTGCCAATGAGGGATTCCTCCCCTATTTATAGGTCGGGGGTGGTCTAGAGGGCGCCACGTCGTCGCTCTGGGAGGATGAGGACGCCGGGTGGCTTGGCCGGCATTATTGGTTCGGCCGGCCATTATTGGTGGCCGGAGTGGACGGGGATGTGGATGGCGGAGGTGATTGCGGCGGCCGAAGGAAAAGTTCTGGTGGCTAGGTATGGCGCGAGCAAGTGGGGTACTTCCGCGGCTGGTGAACAGGACTAGCTGGACCACTGAGGACCATGTGTGGTTCGAGGACCGGTGAATGGTCGCTTCCTCGTGTGATGAGTGATTGACAACGTTGTGTGGACTGATTCTTACCTAAGTATTGCAGGTGCAGGTTGCGGCTTGACTGGTGTTGGTGCAGGTGAAGAACAAGCGTGAAAGGTCATCGCTGGTGAGGCCTCCAGGTGTGGAGAAGACAAGTAGGCTTCATTCGAGGGACCCAGTGGCCACCGGGGTCAAGTGCGGGCCGCATGGTGGCATGAACAGCAAGATGAAGTCGTGGACGGTTTCTTGGTTGAGCCTCAAAACCAAGGTCGAGCCGGGACTACGTGGGAGCCAAGTAATGAGTGGAGATTGGCGGAGGCTACACCGAGTTCGCGGGGTTTCCGGTGGTTCACCAGAAAACCACTGGGTTCCTTGGTTGATCCACAAAGCCAAGACCGAAGAACCGAAGACGGAGCTGCAGCAGCGCCAGACCGGTCTGACCGGTGGGGACCGGTCTGACCGGTGGGGAGCACCGGTCTGACCGGTGTGCGATGACGTAGTCCGGAATCTTCGAAGCGGAGGACACGCGTCGGGATCGCAAGGCTTGCGTCGAGGCTACGCAGGGTGCGGTCGCCGGGCATCCGTCTGATGGAGAAGACATCAAGAATTCCAAATCCGCCCTTGAGGGGCTTGTACCCTAGTTAGTAGAGAAGGGTATTTTAGAATTTCGGTTGCCTCCATATGACCCAAGAGGTGAGAGGATGGCAGCCAACTCTTGAAACCCTAGCTCATTTGTTTTCCTATTTTCCTTCTTATTTTCCTTAGGTTTTCCATAGGACTAGCAAGAGAGCTTCATGGAGAGATCTTGTTGAGAGGGATGGATGATCGGGCGGCTTGCTAGACCTTGTATGAACCTTTGTTTCATGTATAGATGATTCGGCGTGGTTCCTCAAGGTTTGGATGTGTTTTCCCCGGTTGTTCTTCGTGGTGATTTTCGGAGCCCTCTCTTGGTGATTTCTTCGGGTTGTTTTCGGGACCTTTCTCTTGGGGATTTGATGGGGGAAAATTGTGGGAACCCTTCGTGGTTCTTTGGGCTGTGATTCCCCTCCCAAATATGTGAGTAAAGGTGCTCGATTTTGGGGTTTCTTGAGTTCTTGGGTTGGAAGTGCTCTTGGCGGGATTTCCTTGATTCCTCCTTTTTGGACAAGTTTTGGTGGGATTAAACTTGGCTATGGACTCCTCATGAGGTGTTCCTAATATCCCCGAAGTCTTGTTCAAGTCCGTGGAGCGATTCGGGAGATCGAGGTTTGGATTTGGGGGAGTTGACCCGCGGGTGCTGTTCATCCCGAGCCGCCCAGGCTACACCGGTCTGACCGGTGCTCTTGACCGGTCTGACCGGTGCAACCCTCGGTGGGTTTTTGCTCAGGTGAACATCTGGGTGTGTTCGTTGTTGTCCTGTGGTGTTGCTATCTCGAGTTTGGGTCAGTTTGGTAGTCGGTTGGCCTGCTTGATACTTTGGGGGCTTTCAGGCTGGGATCGGTCTGACTGGTGTGTCTCACCGGTCTAACCGGTGTAGAGCCACTTAGTGAAAGTTGCACAGTTTCACCAGTAGTAACCGGTCTGACCGGTGGTGCTCACCGGTCTGACTGGTGTGGGTCTGTAGACTCGAGGTTTGGTGTTCCGCTGCGTTCTCGAGTCGGAAGGCTGTGTTTGTTGGTTCCTAGGTCCAGTGGCAGTCTTGTGGCTACGTTGGCTTGACCAACTTGGGTAGTGAGTCGAAGACGTGTGTTGGTAGCCGCGTTCATCTTGTTGGAGTTTCGATCTCCATCGAGAATAATTTTTATCGGCTCCCATTCACTCCCCCCCTCTCTGGTTCGCCGTATCGGTCCTTCAAGTGGTATCAGAGCCGGTTCGGGTCTTTATTGACTCTAACCAGTCTAAGATCCAAGGATGGCGTACCAGGAACGGGGTTCGGGTCCTCCACACTTCGATGGCAAGAACTATTAGATGTTCAAGTTGCACCGGATGGATGTGAAGAGTGCTTTTCGAATGGTGTGTTGGAGGAAGAAGTGTATGCGAGGCAACCTCCGGGGTTTGAGAGTGAGAAGTACCCCCACCGGGTGTACAAGTTGAGGAAGGCGGCCGTATGGGTTGGAAGCGGGCGCCTAGAGCTTAGTATGGCGGGGTTGAGGGGGGTTCTTGTTTGAGAGAGGTTTTGAGATGGGGAAGGTCGATCGGACCTTGTTTTTGCGAGGCGGGGCGAGAGATATCCTGATTGTGCAGGTGTACGTGGATGATATTGTCTTTGGTGGCTCGTCTAACTTTCTTGTTGCAAGGTTTGCAGATGATATGAGCAGGAAATTTGAGATGAGCATGATGGGCGAGTTGCAGTTCTTCCTCGGGCTACAAATCAAGCAATCAAAGGAAGGAACATTTGTGCACCAGGCTAAGTACACCAAGGACATTGTGCGGAAGTTCAAGATGGACGACTCCAAGGCTATGACGACGCCGATGAGTATGACTACAGCTCTTGATGCGGACGAGGAAGGTGAACATGTGGACCAGAAGGAGTACCGGAGCATGATCGGGTCACTCCTCTACTTGACGGCGACGAGGCCGGACATACGCTTCTCGGTGTGTCCGTGCGCTCGTTTTCAAGCGTCTCCGAGGACTTCGCATCGGCAAGCGGTGAAGAGAATTTTCGGTACACGCGTCACACTCCCGACTTCGGCCTTTGGTACTCGCATCCTCTTCTTTGGCGCTTCATGGTTTTTCGGACGCGGATTTTGCCGGGTGCGGTTGGATAGGAAGTCCACTTCCGGGACTTGCCGCTTTTTGGGTTCTTCTTTGGTGTCTTGGTCTTCCCGCAAACAATCGAGTGTTGCTCAATCCACTACCGAGGCCGAGTATGTTGCCGCTGCTAGTTGTTGCTCTCAGCTCCTTTGGATCACCTACACCATGAGTGACTTTGGTGAGGAGTATACCCATGTCCCACTTCAATGTGATAGCACCAGTGCCATAAGCGTTGCAAAGAACCCAGTGCTCCATTCCAAAACCAAGCACATAGAAGTGAGGTATCATTTTCTGAGAGACAACGTAGATAAAGGAAAGATAGCTTTGATCCGTGTACCCACACATGACCAACTAGCCGATATCTTCACCAAACCCCTAGATCAAGTAACTTTCACTCGTTTGCGGGGGGAACTTGGTGTGTGTTTGATTTCTTGAGTTGGGTGTGTGGGAGCTCCTTTGTAGCATATGTATAGCTTTCCTTTGTGGATTTCTTGCATTTGGCATGGCATATGTAACATGATGTATAGGCATCCTTGTATCTTAGATTGCATGCATTTTGTATCATATGCATTGGATAGGAAAAGCTTCTCTCATATACATTGTTCACCATGGAATGCTATTTATGTCTTTGTGAGCTTGTTTGGTATGCTATGGTTAGTTTGGCTTAGCTCTCGATGATCTTGATGAATAATCCATGGTTGATGGCTATGTTTTTGAAAAATGTCACATGTATGCGCTCTCATGTGTAAATGCCTTTATATGATCTTGACATTTTTTAGTGGCTTGGCTATGCTTAATTTGTGGTTGGATAGCTAGTTTATTGATCATATGGGGCCAACGGCTCATTTTCCATCATGAATGTTTAGCCCTCTTGCTTTATCTTGTGGAGGGGCATAAGTTCCTTTTTGTCGCAAAGACATTTCATGTACCAATTATGAATCTGAAAATGAAATGTAAAATGCTTGGAAAATCTGCTCCCATGTCATATGTGCTGAATTTAATTTGCTTTGGGTGCTAAACCGTTGCATGATGCCTACCAATGAGAAGTCTCATACATAGAAGTAGGCACATGGCTCGGTGGCTTTGACATGACATGAGGTGCTTGTGGGTTTTTGTGATGGTCTTATGGTTAGAATGGCTGTCCTAGCGTGAAGTTTGTGTGGCTTTGCCATTTTGATATGCTTTGATCATGTTTAGGACTTTGCTCATGAGAGGCAAGTTTTTCGCAAAATTGCCCAAATCCATCTTAGCTTCGTCCAATGGTTGTGAAACTTGGTGATCATGTAGTTGAGATCGATACGAAGCTGTAGAGTACCTAACTTGCTCATTTGGACATGTGTAGCATTCTTTGTTGAGTTTTGTCTATTTGAGAAGCTCTAGGTTGGTATTTTTGCATTTTTGGCTGGATTCATGCATTGCCAACAAGGGGGAGAAGTTTGAGCTTGAAAAGGCTTGCTGGGTGCATTTAGAAGGTTTTCAGGTGGTTTCGAGCCATTTCTGGGCTCTGTTGTGCACCGGTCTGACCGGTGTGAGTGCTGGTCCTGTGCACATGTTGGGCACCGGTCTGACCGGTGGTGATGACCGGTCTGACCGGTGTGAGCTGAAGTTGCTTGCAGCCTGCCCCGTTTTTCGGTGGTTTGCATGCATTCGTCCGGGGGGAGGTGCATTGGTTCGGGGGAGCTTGCATGTGTGCAGGGGGAGCTCTTTGTGGTTGTTCGAGCTTTGCTTTGGTGGTTTGCGCTCTTTGTTTGAGCTTTGTTTTGTCTCGGATGTGTCGAGCCGTTGCCCTTGCCTAAGGGGTCCGAGACTTGTCTTCTTCAAGTGATCTTGCTGTTCGCCTTTGTTTGGCTTTCGATCGCTTGTTGGAGTTTCTCTTTGTTCGTTTCTTTTCTCTCTTGTTACTTTCGTGTGGGTGTTGTCAATGCGCTCATCAAGGGGGAGATTGAGGACCATGTGTGGTTCGAGGACCGGTCGATGGTCGCTTCCTTGTGTGATGAGTGATTGACAACGTTGTGTGGACTGATTCTTGGCTAAGTATTGCAGGTGCAGGTTGCGGCTTGACTGGTGTTGGTGCAGGTGAAGAACAAGCGCGAAAGGTCGTCGCCGGTGAGGCCTCCAAGTGTGGAGAAGACAAGTAGGCTTCGTTCGAGGGACCCGGTGGCCAGCGGGGTCAAGTGCGGGCCGCATGGTGGCATGAACAGCAAGATGAAGTCGTGGACGGTTTCTTGGTTGAGCCTCAAAACCAAGGTCGAGCCGGGACTACGTGGGAGCCAAGTCATGAGTGGAGATTGGCAGAGGCTACACCGAGTTCGCGGGGTTTGCGGTGGTTCACCAGAAAACCATTGGGTTCCTTGGTTCATCCACAAAGCCAAGACCGAAGAACCGAAGACGGAGCTGCAGCAGTGTCGGTGCGGAATATGGTCCCGACACTAACCAGTAGATAGCGCTGTGGTCTATCCCTCAATGGTCGATGCTAAGCAACAAGTGACACAGAGATTTTATCCTGGTTCCGGCCGCGGGGCCGTACGTCCAGCAGAGGCGTGCTCGGGGCACTATATTACTTAGCACCGGGGGTGCTTGTAGTGGGGCAAATACAAGCAAGGCGGGAGAGGAAGTGTGGCTTCCAAGTCCCCCGGAAGGGTGGCTGAAGATGTTGTGGGAGAGTGAGAAGTGAGTGTGTGGTGTGTGAAGTGTTCTCTGTTCGTCTGTCTGTCTGTCTCTCTCTTCGTCCCCCCCCCCCCCCCCGCGGCTGGGGGCTCGCCTCCCCTTTTATAGGCCAAGGGGGCGGCGAGTTACATGCACGCCGCGCTATCCGGCTACGTGGGGGTGCACGTCGTGCTACGCTGTAGAGTGGGCGGCCGTCCGACGATCTTCGCAGCCGATCCGGCCATGATGGCCTACTTCGTACCCGAACAGTGGCGGTTCGAGGGTAGGAAGGCGGCAGCTGGCGGTGGCGTCCCCCGATAGGCTTCGAGGGAGGTGCTGATGATGGCTGGTACGGGGTACGGGGAGCGGGCGAACGGCGTTCCTTCCCAATGCGCTTCACGGTGGTGGAGTGGTTGCTACGGCGCCGGCGTGCGCCTCGCATGCGCGGGTACGGCGGCCACGCCGTCACAGTGGCCGGGATGGCGGTCCACCGGCCTAGCGCCTCCACCTAACCCTGTAGGGTCACAAGAAGGTGAAATCGAGGGTGCGCCCGGCCCCCCTTCGAGGGTCGGGCGCGTTAGCCGTACTGTAGTGGGCGCGCGGTGTCACGGGACTGACACCGGCCGTACCGCACGGCTCCCTTCCCCACGCGGGTGGGGATGGGCGCCCTCCCTCGGGGAGTTGGTGCGGCGGCACCGGGCGCGAGCCCCGGGCGCATGATGGCGCCGTCTCGCGGCGTCGGGGCGTTAAATGCCCGTGTACGGGGCCGGCGCACGCGTGCGGGGCGCCCGTGAGCGTGGCGGGCCCCGGCCGAGGGCGGGACGGACCCTCGAGCGAGACGCGACCCGCTCGAGGGGGAGTGAGCCCTCGAGCGGGGCGGGACCACTCGAGGGAGGATTTGCTCCTCGAACGGGGCGGAGCCCGCCCGAGGGGGAGTGAGCCCTCGAGCGAGGCGGAGCCTGCTCGAGGGGACTTCTAAGGGGGCCGTCCCGGTGGGCCGTCGGAGTCCCGCGGCGTGGGCCGTGTCCTGCATGGTTAGTCACCTGCGTGGTTAGGCTTAACGTGTTTCGGTACTGGGATTTAAGTGAGGGTTTCCCCGTTGTTTAAGGGGACCCCTAGGGGCGTCCCCCGACAGTAGCCCCCGAGCATCTGCGGGTTTGCCATTGAGGCTCCCGCAGATGCTGGAACCTACTGATAGGACGTTCTTCCCTCCTTGTTTGCGAACGCTTTCCGTGGGGCCGCGTCAGCGGACCCGCGGGTCTAGCCCCCGAAGCCCTGCAGGAGTGTGGGTTCTCTTGCAGGGGTTAACCGAGAGAATCTGGTCAGAGAGACGTGGCACATATGCCAACCGGCATCGGCGGTATTTCAGCGGCCGGGGTGCACGCACCGCCGACACGGTCTCGGGCGGGTGCAATTTCAAGGAGGTGTAGCCGTGCGTCAAGCCCCCGAGCCTTGGCCCGTTCGAGGCAATCGGGTAGAGCCTGACGACTTGTTTTTTAACGCGCCCTCGCCGTCCCTCCGCGGGACGGAGGGTGAGGTTTCGCAACTCCCATCGAGCGGGTCGCGAATTGCGATTCCTCTTCGAGCCGGTAACGGTGGTTCAAGTGGACGCCCATGCCCCGTTCGATAAGGGTAGGCTGCGCGGTCCGGAGACACGTCCATGGAAGCGCTTGCGTGGGTTTGCTAGGTGGGGCTCGGTCCCGTTCGCTAGGGACCGAGGGCGCGGAAGCTCTCCCTCGGTGGGATCCCCCGGCTAGCTGCCCTCGCTGGCTCTCGAACACGACATGTGGGGCACCCTCGAGCCGACGGGCTCGAGGAACGGCTCGAATGCGCGTGCCCTCGTCGTCCCTAACTCGCGATCCGTGGCGCCCGTTCGAACCCGTCGAGGGTCAGGCTTCGAACCTCTGATCAGTAGGGCCGTGCGGGGTGGCGCCTGGGCGGCCCCGTCTTTTCACGTTTGCGGCCGTCGAGGGGTCTGGGCGAGCCAGCCCTCGAGGTGCTGGTTGGTGGTACAGCGCGGCATGGGTGCTTGCGGTTCCTGCTTTATTTCAAGCGGGCCCTGGGTGACCCTTCTCACGCGTGTGCCTTCTCGTAGAGGGTTGACATTGTCTCGAGCCGGGGGCTCGCTCCGCTCGAGGGTTTTGCGTGGCATGGGTGCCCGCGGTTGCCTGCTCTACATCGAGCAGGTCCCGGGCGACCTTCTCACGTCGATATCCCATCGAGGGTTGACGTCATCTTGAGCCAAGGGCTCGTGCCGCTCGAGGGTTTTACGTGGCATGGGTGCCCGCGGTTGCCTGCTCTACATCGAGCAGGTCCCGGGCGACCTTCTCACGCTGATATCCCGTCGAGGGTCGCTTTTTGTCTGGAGCCGAGGGCCCGTGCCGCTCGAGGGTTTTACGTGGCATGGGTGCCCGCGGTTGCCTGCTCTACATCGAGCAGGTCCCGGGCGACCTTCTCACGCTGATATCCCATCGAGGGTCGCTTTTGTTTCGTGCCGGGGGCTCGCCCCGCTCGAGGGTTCTCCTTGCTTGGCAAGGGACCCGGGCATTTAAGTGCCTTGCGGTCGTGGCCGCGGTTTTGCGACAGCGGGCGCGCCTTTTAGGCGGCGCGCCGCGCGCGCGCGCGTAGTGGGCGGCGCGGCGGGGCGGATGTGACGGCTTCGCCTCGGTCGGCCGCCGGTCTTTGCCGTAATGATGGCCCGCCCGCGGTGTTGTGGCCGGCGCGGTCGTGGTGGGGCCCGGCCGTCGACGCGATGGAAAGATTCCCTGCAGTTAATGCTAGCGGGGCGTCCGCTCTGGAGAGCTCGCCCGTCGGCCTATAAAACTGCGGGGAGGAGGGGACGGCAGTTTTTTACCTTAGTGTCTCAACGTTTTCGGTCCCCCGCCCCTTCGCCTTCGTCTTGCTCTTGCCACCGCGCGGGCTCGCTGTTAGAGCTTTTTCTTCCGTTCCTTGTCCTCCGCTCCTGTTTTCCTTCGTCTTCTCCATGGCGCCGCCTCAGCCCCCCCTTAGGATCCTGGAGCCGTACGCCTGGGAGAGGTCGACGGTGATGCCGTTGGCCCTTGGCGAGCTGGTCGCCGCCGGCCTGCTGGCGGCCAACGAAGACGGAAGCCCGACGGAGTGGATCGTGCCGCCGGCCGCGGACCGCGAGCCCAACCCGCCGGAGGGCTACGTGGTGAGTTTCATCCGTTACCACGAGCGGGGCTTCACCGCGCCGGCGAGCACCTTCATGCGGGCGATGTGCTAGTACTACGGGGGTACGGTGCACAACTTCGCCCCCAACGCGATCTCGCAGGCGGCCACATTCGTGGGCGTCTGCGAAGGGTACCTGGGGATCCCAGTCAATTGGGAGCTCTGGGTACACCTCTTCCGCGCGGAGCTCATCACGCAGCCCACGACGGAGCCAAGGACCCGCCGCGCGATGCGCGCCGGCGGGATGTCGCTTGCCCTGCGGGGGCAATTCAAGGACGTCTACATCCCCTGCACCATGACGACGAACAACGCCGGCTGGGAGCGGGGATGGTTCTACCTGCGCAACGCCGAGCCCGGCCTTCCCCCCCCTACACCGGCCGGTGTTCAAGGAGAGGCCTCGACTCCCCGGGGCTACGGGGTGTCCACGCCTCGGCACCGGCGCGGCGAGTCGGTGTTGGGCGCGGCGCGCCGACCGAGGAAGCACGGGGCCGACCGCGATGGGCGTCCTCGCCTTCCTCCACCATCGGCGGGTCGTGCCTCTGATGGAGAGGCCGCTCTGCATCTTCGAGATGACGGAGGCGGCCAACCCCGTCGACCTGGCGAGGTCGCGGATGCTCCCGACGCCCCTTGAGCGGCCTTATGCGCTCACCCGGGCGCGGAGCGCCGTCGACACCCGGACGCCGCCGATGCCTGAGGGCCGGACCCCGTGGGACCTCGAGATGCTCCCCCTCGGCCCGCTGGTGAGTCTGGCTTTTGATTTCGTTTTAGTTCTTGGTCTTGCTTTCGTTTTCTGATGTGCCATTACCGCTCCTGCGTGCAGCTGGTGGAGTTCAACATCGCCAAGTCCGTTCCGCCCACCCCCGACTCCCGCGCGCTGGGCCGGGCGGCGCAGCCGGCGGCCAGCCGAGAGGAGGCGCGCGCGCAAGAAGGCGCGAGCGAGGCGACGTCAAGCGCGTCGCGACCGGCGGTCCGCGGAGTACCGGCGGCGTGAAGAGCTGGGGCTCTCCTCCCCGGGGACCGAATGGTGCTCGTCCTCGGAGGAGGACGAAGAGGAAGAGGCTGAGGGGGAGGGCCCCTCAGAAAGATGGCAGCCTGCGCCCCCGTCTCCAGAGCCGGCGCCAGCGGCGAGGGCGGCATTGCCTAGGGCGGGCGCACGGCGTCCGCCGCCGGGCCATCGACATCGGGAGCGGCGCGCGCCGCGGAGGTGCCGCGCGCGCGCCACGGAGGCGCGCGCGGCGAGCGCGCGCCCGTGCGCGCGTCAAGCGTGCCTCGCGCGCGGGCGAGCGTGCCCGCACGCGCGGCACCATCGTCGGGGGCGCGACGGCCGGCGTGTCCGCACGCGGGGCGAGCGTGCCCCGCGCGCGCGGCGGCGTCTTCGGGAGGTGCGGCGTCGGTCGGCGCCCGCGCACGGGGGCGGGCATGCTGCGCGCGCGGCGGCGCGCGTCGGGAGGGCGCTGCCGTAGGCGCGGCAGCTGCGCCGGCCTCGTCCGCAGAGGCCTCGAGGAAAAGGAAACGGGCCTTTTCCTCTTCGAGGTAAGGAGCTCGTCTTTTTCCACTTGGTTTGGTTCGTTGGTGATCAGGTGATCTAACCCTCCGTTCGTGCCTGTGTAGGGTGGTGCCAATCATTCCCCCTCTTGCACCAGCCAAGGTGCTGAGGACGGACGCGTCGATCCCCACCCGGCGGCGCTCGTCGAGGGGGTCGCGCCCGGGGACAAGCACGGCGGCGGGCACGGGCTCGCGAAGCCCGGCCGGGGCCTCGAGGCCCCGGCCGGCGCATCGGCCCGCCGCGGCGCGCGCCGCAGGCCGCCGGGGGCGGCCGGCGCCGGTCGTCGCGGAGACACGGGCCGCGGCCGCGGCCGTGGTGGGAGGTGGAGCGGGCGCACCCTACGGGGGCGCCCACGGACACGGCCGGCGCGGGCCGGAGGCGGTGGCCGCGGCGCCGCGCCGTGTGCCCGCGGCCGCGGTGGCGCAAGTAGAGGTGCCGGCGGAGGTGGCGCGGCGGCGGCGTCCGCCGTCCATCCCCGTGCGGAGGTGGTGGAGGTCTCGCACGACTCCCCGCCGCCCGGGTGGGATCGGTGGGCCGGCCGGCCCACGAACTCCCCCGAGCCCCGAGGAGGGGCCCTCGTGAGGCGGCACGAGGGTCACATGGTGGTGGGGGGCCGAGGCCACGGTGCCGAGGCCTCGTCCCTCCCGCGCCGGCCGCCCCGCCCGTGGTGGAGGGGGCCGTCGAGGATCCCCCCGCGTTCGCCGACGCCGGGGGGGAGCGAGGAGCTCGGGGCGAGCTCGGAGCCACGGCGCCACGCTCAACCGCGCGCCCGAACGAGGCGCCGCGGGTCCATGGCGGCCCGGCCTGGCTCGTCTTCCAGGTGAGCCATGGTCGCTCGTCCTTTTCTCCTTTCGTTTTCGTACGCTGCATTCAAGTCTTGGCGCTTACGGGATTCGATTCTGTGGTTGCCAGGAGCTCGAGCGTCGTGCCCACGACAAGTACGACGCCTTCGACCGGGTGAACGCTGAGGTTCACCAGCTCCGGGAGCGGTGCAGCGCCCTCGACGCGCTTGCGGATGCTCTCGGGACACCGGACGGCCGGGCCGTGCGCCGGGCGATGGCATGGTGCGACGAGCTCCCGGGGAGCTCAGGACAGGACGCCCCGCGGCGTTCGAGCCTCGAGCGGGTCCGTGCAGCCCTCGTCGATCGTGACGAGGCGCTGTGGAATGCGCGCGCGGACCTAGAGAAGACGCGGACGCTGGCCGCCAACTGGGAGGCGGAGGTGGCCACCGCTCGCGCCGAAACTCGGGAGCTCCGCACATCGCTCGAGGGGGCACAGGCGCAACACCGCCGGGGCCGAGGAGCGGGCGCGCGGGCCGGAGCGAGCCGCGCCAAGGAGGTCGACGACCCGAAGGCCGCCCCTCGACGCCAAGGCCGCGGCCCTCGTCGTCGGCGAGGAGCGGCTCCCGCAAGAGAGCGCCGCCCGCCAAGGGGCCGAGGAGCGGCCGCAGCGAGGGCGAGGGCCGCCCTCGTCGACGCCCGTGCAAAGCCCGGAGCGGGAGCGCGCCGCCCACGAGGTGACGCGGAAGTCGCTGGAGGAGCGGAACACCGCATTCTCCAAGGTCGAGGGCGAGGCGCTCGCGCTCAGCATCAGCAACGCCAACCAGGAGCTGGCCCTCCGCGAGCAGGGCGAAACCGTCCAGCGCCTCGAGCTGGCGCTCGAATCCGTGCGCCGCGACTTCGAGTTGGGGAGGAAGCAAGTCGAAGGTGAGCCACTATTTGACTCTTGCTTGTTGGTTTTTTGTTTGGGAACTCGCATCCCCTTTTTCTGATTTCTTCTTGTCTTGTCGATTCCAGGCTTGCGCACCGCCTTGGGGCACGCGTCAGAGCGGGCCGAGGCGCTGCAGGCTTCCTACAACTCCTCCGAGCAGGAGTTGCGGGAATTGCGCGATGCGGCCCTCGAGACCTGCCTCGTCGTCGAGGAGGGCGAGGCCCGTGCCGGCGGCCTCCCCGCCGGCCGTCTCGCGTGCCCTTGGTGGCCATGTCACCGAGCGGATGCGCCGGGCGCTGCATCTGGGTGTCCAGAAGGCCCTCGGAGTGGTGCGATCCCACTACGAGGTAAACTTCGAGGCACTGGCGGAAGGCTACGTCGTGCCCGAGGGCGTCGAGGACGAGGTGGCCATGGAGCGTATGGATGCGCTCGCTGCTGACGCCGCCGGGTCGCTCGCCGAGGCCTTCGAAGAATTCCTCTTCCCGGACGTCGCCGATGCTGCTGCTCCTCCCGCCTGAAAGCAGTTGGGCGCTAGGCCCATTTTTTGTTTACGTGTATCAGAATTCTGGCCTCGTGGCCTTTTGTAAATAAACAAGTTGTCTCGTGAACATGAGCAGTTGCTGTAAATGAAGTTGTTTGTTTATAACGCTTTTTGTTTCTCCTTCTTTTTGAGTAGATTCTAGTTAGGGGAGTTCGATTTTCGTAGGGGGCCCGCTGGGTTGGAGGCGAGAGAGAAGGGCCATAGCCACGCGGCGTAGGCTATCTCTGGCTCGCACGCTCCTTCCGCTGTGCCGCCTACGCCCTGTTCGAATCGTGGCTCGAGGTTGAAGTAGGAAACAAACTTAGCACGTGTTGTTTTGTTTTTTGCGCGAAAAAATGGGACCGTTTTGGGGGGGGATGCCCCCCGCAGTAGCCCCCGAGGGTAACTTGGGTTTCAGGGGAAAGCCGAGTTATCCTTTTTATTGAGCTTAAAGCCTTTACATAATTGCAACCAACTGGGGCGTTGGCCGTGTGGTTTTTACAACAAAAATACTTGGAAATCCTAGCTAAGGGTAGAAGCGACGTAGCTGTTGGATGTTCCAAGCGTTGGTGAGCTCTTCACCGTCCTCGTTGGCCAGCTTGTATGTGCCCGGCTTGAGTACCTTCGCCACGACGTAGGGTCCCTCCCATGGGGGCGATAGCTTGTGGCGCCCTCGGTTGTCTTGGCGCAGCCTTAGGACCAGGTCCCCTTCGCTGAAATCCCGCCGACGTATCTTGCGTGCCTGATAACGTCGTAGGGACTGTTGATACCTCGCGGAGTGCATCAAGGCTACGAGGCGTGCCTCGTCCAGCTGGTCCAGCGAGTCCTCGCGGGCTCGCTGGTTAGCACCCTCGTCGTAGCCTCGAACCCTGGGTGACCCGTACTCCAAGTCCGTGGGGAGGACGGCCTCCGCGCCATGTACTAGGAAGAACGGGGTGAACCCGTGGCTGCGCTTGGGGTTGTCCTTAGGCTCCACACAACCGCTGGTAGTTCTTGGAGCCATTTTCGCCCAGATTTGTTGAGCTGGTCGAAAATTCGGGGCTTGAGGCCCTGTAGGATCATGCCGTTGGCACGCTCCACTTGGCCGTTGGTCTGTGGATGTGCCACAGCCGCCCAATCCACGAGGATGTGGAACTTATCACAGAACTCCAAGAACTTCCGGCCCGTGAACTGGGACCCGTTGTCTGTGATGATGGAGTTTGGCACTCCAAAGCGGTAGACGATGTCGGTAAAGAACGTGACCGCCTGCTCAGCCCTTAAATTCGTGATGGGGCGCACCTCCACCCACTTGGAGAATTTGTCGATCGCGACTAGCAGGTGGGTGAAGCCCCCCGGCGCCCTTCCGCAGGGGGCCCGACGATATCCGGCCCCCCATACTGCGAATGGCCATGTTACGGGGATGGTCTGTAGGGCGTGAGCGGGCAAGTTGGACTTGCGGGCGTAGAACTGGCACCCTTCGCAGGTGCGTACGATTTCGCTGGCGTCCGCGACCGCGGTAGGCCAGTAAAAGCCTTGGCGGAACGCGTTGCCGACGAGGGTGCGGGGTGCGGCGTGGTGGCCACAGATCCCCGCATGGATGTCCCGTAGGAGCTCGCGCCCCTCGGGAATGGGCACGCACCGTTGTAGGATGCCTGAGGCGGCGCGCTTGTACAGCTCGCCGTCAACGAGGGTGAACGACTTGGCCATCCTGGCGATGCGCCTGGCCGCGGCCCGGTCCGCTGGGAGTTCCCCTCGAGCGATCCAGGCGATGTATTTCTCCCGCCAGTCCGCCTGGACGGGAGCCGGCTCGATGTCCATCGCGTCGGCCTCGTGGGAGCCGTACCCCTCGAGGAGGGAGAGCACGTACGCCTCGTTCGAGGGGTCCTCGTCCATGGGCTCCGCACCCGCTGGGCTCGAGGGAGCCCCCGAGGGTTCGTTGCGGTTCGAGGGGTAGGGCTCGAAGACGACCGAGGGTTGAGCGATGTCACGCGCGAAAACGTTCGGGGGGACGGTGATCCGCCCGGACGCGATCTTGGCGAGTTCGTCCGCCTCTTCATTGTACCCGGGGGCACATGGTTGAGCTCGATGCCGTAGAACTTGTCTTCGAGGGCCCGCACGGCTTTGCAGTAGGCCTCCATCTTGTCGTCGTGGCAGCTCGCGTTCTTCATGACTTGATCGATCACGAGCTGCGAGTCCCCGCGTACGTCGAGGCGCTTGACGCCCAACTCAATGGCGATTTTGAGGCCACAGAGCAGGGCCTCGTACTCAGCCATATTGTTGGACGCAGGGAAGTGGAGGCGCACTGCGTACCGCATGTGTTCCCCGAGGGGTGACACGAAGAGCAGGCCCGCGCCTGCTCCCGTTTTCATTACGAGCCGTCGAAGAACGGAGTCCGAGCCTCGCCCGGATTTGTGGAGGCGGCGGCCGCGTGTCCGTCCACTCGGCCGACGAAATCCGCCGAGATTTGCGATTTGATGGCCTTGCGCGGGGCGTAGGCGAGCGTTTCGCCCATCAGCTCCACGGACCACTTGGCGATCCTACCCGCGGCGTCGGGGTTGCGGATGATTTCTCCCAGCGGAAAGGAAGAGACCACCGTGACGGGGTGGGCCTCGAAGTAATGGCGGAGTTTGCGCCGCGCAAGAACCACTGCGTACAGCAGCTTCTGGACCTGGGGGTAGCGCGTCTTCGTGTCTGATAGGACCTCGCTGATGTAGTAGACTGGCCGCTGCACCGGCAGGGCGTGTCCTTCCTCCGTGCGCTCCACAACGATCACGGCGCTCACCACCTGGGTGGTCGCGGCCACGTAGAGCTGCAGGGGCTCGCCGTCCCTCGGCGGCGTGAGGATCGGGGCGTGCGTCAGAGACGCCTTTAGCTTGTCGAGCGCGTCCTGGGCCTCGGTGGTCCAGGAGAAGCGCTCGTGCTTCTTGAGTAGGCGGTAGAGGGGCAGGCCCTTCTCACCGAGCCGCGAGATGAAGCGGCTCAAGGCGGCAAGGCACCCCAACACTTTCTGCACCCCCTTGAGGTCCCGGATCGGACCCATCCGTTCGAGGGCTGCGACCTTTTCAGGGTTGGCCTCGATCCCTCGTTGGGAGACGATGTATCCCAGAAGCATGCCTCGCGGCACTCCGAAGACACATTTTTCGGGGTTTAACTTGACCCCATTGGCCCGTAGGCAGTTGAACGCGACGCCAAGGTCGCCAACCAGGTCGTCCGCCTTCCTGGTTTTCACGACGATGTCGTCCACGTACGCTTCGACCGTCCGCCCGATGTGATCCCCAAAAACGTGCTGCATGCAACGTTGGTATGTTGCACCCGCGTTTCGAGGCCAAATGGCATCGTGACGTAGCGAACGTCCCGAACGGTGTGATGAACGAGGTCGCGAGCTGGTCGGACTCTTTCATCTTAATCGGTGGTATCCGGAATAAGCATCAAGGAAACGAGCAGTTCGCACCCAGCAGTTGAGTAAACAATTTGATCAATGCGTGGCAAAGGAAAAGGAACTTTAGGACATGCTTTATTGAGACTAGTGTAGTCTATACACATCCGCCACTTCCCATTCTTTTTCTTTACAAGCACAGGATTAGCTAGCCACGTAGGGTGGAACACCTCCTTGATGAATCCGGCCTCGAGGAGCTTCCGCAGCTCCGCTCCGATTGCCCGTCGCCGCCCCTCGTCGAAGCGGCGCAGCCGTTGCTGTATGGTGCGAGCATTTAGAAGGATGTCAAGGGAGTGCTCGGCGACTTCCCTCGGGATGCCTGGCATGTCCGAGGGGCTCCACGCGAAGATGTCGGCGTTGGCGCGGAGGAAGTCGACGAGCACTGCTTCCTATTTGGGGTCGAGGATGGAGCTGACCCTCAACATCTTGCCCTCGGGGGCCGAAGGGTCGAGGGGGACCCCCTTGGTCTGCTCCGCAGCCTCGAAGGTGCCTGCGTGCTTGGCGGCGGAGTTGAGGTCTTCGTTGACCATCTTCTCCAGCGTGTTCACCAGCGCTTCGTCCAGCGCTAGTGCCTCTGCGTGTTCCACGCATTCGACATCGCAGTCGAACGCGTGCTCGATGGATGACCCGACGGTGATGACGCCGTTTGGACCCGGCATCTTCATCTTCATGTAAGTGTAGTTGGGGACCGCCATGAATTTGGCATAGCAGGGTCGCCCAAGTATTGCGTGGTAGGCCCCTTTGAACCCCACGACCTCGAAGGTGAGGGTCTCCTTGCGGAAGTTCTTAGGGGTGCCAAACCAGACCGGCAGGTCGATGCGCCCGAGGGCCGAACTCGCTTGCCGGCGCGATGCCGTGGAACGGCTTCGTCTTCGGGCCGCAGCCGGTCCAACCCGATCCCCATCGGGCGCAATGTATGCGCGAAGAGGATGTTGAGGATACTGCCTCCGTCCATAAGGACCTTTGAGAACGGGCGTTCCCAATGATGGGATCGACCACCAGTGGATACTGGCCCGGGTTGGGGATGCGATTCGGGTGGTCTTCCCGGCTAAAGGTGATGACATCCTCCGACCAATTGAGAAAGGCCGGAGGCGCCCTCTCCGCGGCGAGGACTTCGTGTCGCTCCTTCTTGCGCTGCCGGGTCGACATGTCGACGGTAGGTCCCCCAAAGATGAGGAACACATTTTCGACGGCAGGGAAGCCGCCGCGTCGCCCTCGCCCCCGTCTTTCTTGGCTTCGCCTCCTTCGCGGCGGCGCGGCCATAGAACTTCTTGAGCATGTCGCACTTGCTCAAGGGTGTGTTGCACCGGGGTCTTGTGGTAGGGACATGGCTTCTTCGGCATGTCGTCGAACACTCCCGGCCTCGAGGGGCCGGTCGAGGGCCCCGTCGAGCCGGGTCGACGGGCGAGGGCCTCGGCGTTACCGCCGTCACGCCCTTGCTCGCGCGCCTCGCGGCGCGGCTTCTTCCCCTTATTGCCCCGCTTGTCGTTGCGGTGCGGCCCCTTTGACTTGCTGCCCTCCGCGGGCACGTCCTCAGGGCACTTGCCTTTTTTGCCGTCGAAGATCGCCCCCACGGCCTCCTCCCCGAGGCGGGGCCGGTGGCGATGTCGAACGGCTCGTTGGAGTCCGCGGGCGGGCCGCGTCCCGGCTCCCGCACGAGATCCCGCACGTGGTGCCCTCGAGGAAGGCATGCACGATTTCGGACGCGCCACACTCGGGGAGCTCCGTGCGGCGCTTGGAGAAGCGCCGTATGAAGTCCCACGGCGACTCGGCCGGGCTTCGCGTGCGGGGAGCGCGAGTCCCAAGAGTTCCCGGGCGCACGTATGTGCCCCGGAAGTTGCCCACGAACGTGTGGACTAGGTCGTCCCGGGGTCATGGATCCGGGCGGCGGGCAAGTGCTCGAGCCATGTCCGGCCGCGTCGCCCGGATGCGGGGGCAAGTTGCGGATGATGACCTCGTCGTTAGTGGCCCCTCCCCCGGTGGCAAGCCGGGCGGTAGTCGTTGGAGCCGGACACGGGGATCCGTCTCCCCGTTGTACTTGATGATCGTCGAGGGTTGGCGGAAGCGTTGGGGGAACGCCGCCGCTCGGATCTCCCGGCTAAACACGCGGGTGCCGGGGGCTCCCGGCGTCGGGGAGCGGTCCTCGCCGCCGTCGTAGCGCCCACCCCGTCGAGGGTGGTAACCCCCTTGCCGCTCGCGCGTCCGCCTTGCCGGTGCGGCGGGCGTTGATGACGTTGCGAGCGTCGCCATCTAGTGCCTCGCGCGCGTCGAGGAGTCGCTCCTTGGCGGCGTGCGCCCCCGCTCGGTGGGTTGTCCCGCTTGTCCCCCTGCGTGCACCGAGGGTTCGCCTCCCGGCGCAGCTTCGTCGCCTCGAGCATCCCCCTGCTGGCGGATGCGTGAGGCCGAGCTCTCGGCCCGCCGGACGGCCGCTTGCTCGATGAGGGTTTGCACCTCGCGGTGCATGTCTCGAGCCTCGGGGGTCGAGGGTGCGCGGCATAGCCCGCGGCGGCGTCGCGGCGCCGACGAGCTTCTGGCTCGCCCGCGGGGGTACGTCCGCGTTTTCGACGTTAGGGACGGAGTTGATGCGGTCGCGGACCTTACGGCCCAGCTCCCGCGCGCGTTCTCCGCGCGCAGAGGCCTCCCCTACCATTGAGGCGCGGAGCAGCCGCACCGTTCGGTACTCTTCCGCCAGCTTGGCTTCGAGCTCGCGGGCTTGGGCCAGCTGTGCGTCGACGTCGGCCCCAACAGAGCGCTTGGCCCCGCGGCCGGGCGCGCGGCGATCCCGGGGCGGGCGTGACCTCCCCCGTCTCCGCGCCCACCCGCGCCGGCGGCGTTGGATGGGTCGTTGGTGATGACGGCGCAACACTCCCGCGTGGGGTCGTAGCTCCCGTGCCGGAGTCGTCGGAGCGATCGAACCGCAGTCCGCGGCGTCGAGGAAGCGCCGAACGCAACTGGGTCGGGCACGCCGGAGAAGTCCCACTCCGCGTAACCGTGGCGGTTGGCGGGTGGCATCGTGTCGACGGAGCCCAGGGATGACTCATCCGCGCTCCGAGGTGCGGGGTCCCCGGCGACGAAGACGTGGCGGCCGGGCGGAACCCTGCGCATCGTCGTGTTCACGTTGGCGTTATGGGCCGTCGTGGCGCCACGCGGCCCAATGGGGATGCGCGGTCCGAGACTCGCGCGCCGCCCCGCCGGGCGGTGGCGATCGTGGTGGCGGGCGTACCGCGCCGGGCGGCGGCTCGCTCGGCCGCCGCCGCTCGGATCGCGCCCGACGCGAGCGCCGCCCGAGCGACGGTGGCGTCGCGGCGCCGACGGGCCCGCGGCATCCGTGCTGCGGGCGCCCGCGCGGAGTCGTGCGCGCGGCGGGGGGTCCGAGCGGACCCGGCCCGACGCCGCGCGCGCGAGCTCCTCACGGTTCGTGAGGCGCATGAGATAGCCGTTCCCCGTGGCCCGAAAGTTCGTCCCCCCGAAGCGGATTTCGAACCCGGCGGGAGGGGGTCCGAGCTACCCATGCGGTAGCGTGTAGCACGATACTCGGTGCGAATCACCATGGAGGGAGTTGGTGAAATGACCTTAGGCGCTCGTTTGCCCCACGGTGGGCGCCAACTGTCGGTGCGGAATATGGTCCCGACACTAACCAGTAGATAGCGCCGTGGTCTATCCCTCAATGGTCGATGCTAAGCAACAAGTGACACAGAGATTTTATCCTGGTTCCGGCCGCGGGGCCGTACGTCCAGCAGAGGCGTGCTCAGGGCACTATATTACTTAGCACCGGGGGTGCTTGTAGTGGGGCAAATACAAGCAAGGCGGGAGAGGAAGTGTGGCTTCCAAGTCCCTGGAAGGGTGGCTGAAGATGTTGTGGGAGAGTGAGAAGTGAGTGTGTGGTGTGTGAAGTGTTCTCTGTTCGTCTGTCTGTCTGTCTCTCTCTTCGTCCCCCCCCCCCCCCCCCCCCCGCGCGCGGGGCTCGCCTCCCCTTTTATAGGCCAAGGGGGCGGCGAGTTACATGCACGCCGCGCTATCCGGCTACGTGGGGGTGCACGTCGTGCTACGCTGTAGAGTGGGCGGCCGTCCGGACGATCTTCGCAGCGATCTGGCCATGATGGCCTACTTCGTACCCGAACAGTGGCGGTTCGAGGGTAGGAAGGCGGCAGCTGGTGGTGGCGTCCCCCGATAGGCTTCGAGGGAGGTGCTGATGATGGCTGGTACGGGGTACAGGAGCAGGCAGAACGGCGTTCCTTCCCAATGCGCTTCACGGTGGTGGAGTGGTTGCTACAGCGCCCGGCGTGCGCCTGCACGCGCGGGTACGGCGGCCACGCCGTCACAGTGGCCGGGATGGCGGTCCACCGGCCTAGCACCTCCACCTAACCCTGTAGGGTCACAAGAAAGTGAAATCGAGGGTGCGCCCGACCCCCCTTCGAGGGTCGGGCGCGTTAGCCGTACTGTAGTGGGCGCGCGGTGTCATGGGACTGACACCGGCCGTACCGCACAGTCCCTTCCCACAGTGGTGGGGATGGGCGCCTCCCTGGGGAGTTGGTGCGGCGGCACCGGGCGCGAGCCCCGTGCGCATGATGGCGCCGTCTCGCGGCGTCGGGCGTTCAATGCCCGTGTACGGGGCCGCGCACGCGTGCGGGGCGCCCGTGAGCGTGGCGGGCCCCGGCCGAGGGCGGGACGGACCCTCGAGCGAGACGCGACCCGCTCGAGGGGGAGGAGGAGCCCTCGAGCGGGGCGGGACCACTCGATGGAGGAGTCGCTCCTCGAACGGGGCGGAGCCCGCTCGAGGGGGAGTGCGCCCTCGAGCGAGGCGGAGCCTGCTCGAGGGGACTTCTAAGGGGGCCGTCTCGGTGGGCCGTCGGAGTCCCGCGGCGTGGGCCGTGTCCTGCATGGTTAGTCACCTGCGTGGTTAGGCTTAACGTGTTTCGGTACTGGGATTTATGTGAGGGTTTCCCCGTTGTTTAAGGGGACCCCTAGGGCTGTCCCCGACAAGCAGCGCCAGACCGGTCTGACCGGTGGGGACCAGTCTGACCGGTGGGGAGCACCGGTCTGACCGGTGTGCGACAACGCAGTCCGGAATCTTCGAAGCGAAGGACACGCGTCGGGATCGTAAGGCTTGCGTCGAGGCTACTCAGGGTGCGGTCGCCGGGCATCCGTCTGATGGAGAAGATATCAAGAATTCCAAATCCGCCCTTGAGGGGCTTGTATCCCTAGTTAGTAGAGAAGGGTATTTTAGACTTTCTGTTGCCTCCATATAACCCAAGAGGTGAGAGGATGGCAGGCAACTCTTGGAACCCTAGCTCATTTGTTTTCCTATTTTCCTTGCTATTTTCCTTAGGTTTTCCAAAGGACTAGCAAGAGAGCTTTATGGAAAGATCTTGTTGAGAGGGATGGATGATTGGGCGGCTTGCTAGACCTTGTATGAACTTTTGTTTCATGTATAGATGATTCGGCGTGGTTCCGCAAGGTTTAGATGTGTTTTCCCCGGTTGTTCTTGGTGGTGATTTTCGGAGCCCTCTCTTGGTGATTTCTTCGGGTTGTTTTCGGGACCTTTCTCTTGGGGATTTGATGGGGGAAATTTGTGGGAACCCTTCGTGGTTCTTTGGGCTGTGATTCCCCTCCCAAATCCGTGAGTAAAGGTGCTCGATTTTGGGGTTTCTTGAGTTCTTGGGTTGGAAGTGCTCTTGGCGGGATTTCCTTGATTCCTCCTTTTTGGACAAGTTTTGGTGGGATTAAACTTGGCTATGGACTCCTCATGAGGTGTTCCTAATATCCCCGAAGTCTTGTTCAAGTCCGTGGAGCGATTCGGGAGATCGAGGTTTGGATTTGGGGGAGTTGACCCGCGGGTGCTGTTCATCCCGAGCTGCCCAGGCTACACCGGTCTGACCGGTGCTCTTGACCGGTCTGACCGGTGCAACCCTCGGTGGGTTTTTGCTCGGGTGAACGTCTGGATGTGTTCGTTGTTGTCCTGTGGTGTTGCTGTCTCGAGTTTGGGTCAGTTTGGTGGTCGGTTGGCCTGCTTGGTGCTTTGGGGGCTTTCAGGCTGGGATCGGTCTGACCGGTGTGTCTCACCGGTCTGACCGGTGTAGAGCCACTTAGTGAAAGTTGCTCAGTTTCACCAGCAGTGACCGGTCTGACCGGTGGTGCTCACCGGTCTGACCGGTGTGGGTCTGTAGACTCGAGGTTTGGTGTTCCGCTGCGTTCTCGAGTCGGAAGGCTGTGTGTGTTGGTTCCTAGGTCCAGTGGCACTCTTGTGTCTACGTGGGCTTGACCAACTTGGGTAGTGAGTCGAAGACGTGTGTTGGTAGCCGCGTTCATCTTGTTGGAGTTTCGATCTCCAACGAGAAGAATTTTTATCGGCTCCCATTCACTCCCCCCCTCTCTGGTTCACCGTATCGGTCCTTCAACCACAAAGGTGGGCTGTGCGCACTAGGCTGCCAGTGGCTGGGCTGCATGGAGCATGCTGGGCCGCTTGCCAGCGGTTGCTGTTGGGCTGCATTGGGCGACAAGCTACTGGGGAAAGATCGAGGGAGGCGAAATCCTATATAACTTCCGGAAGATTTTTTCTTAACCATCTATAACCCACAAGAAGCCCAAATAATAGCCCAACTAGCCCAACAACACCAAGCCCTAGCTCCACCTCCAGCACTGCCGCCGCACAGTGCAGGCGCCGCCGCCTGGTTCGCGCGCCCCGTGGCCTTCGCGTGCCGCCGTGCGTGCCGAGGCGTGGCGGCCCGCGCGCCCGCCGCACGGCCCCGCGCCCCGCCGCCGCGTTGCCGGCTCCGCAGCACCGACGCGCCATGGCTCGGTCGCTAGCTCCACCGGCCGCACGCCGTGCTCACCGGCTGCGCGCGCCGTTCTTGCACGCCGTGCCCACCGCAGCCTGGAGGTGGAAGAACAACAAAAATTTTGTTCCAACATTTTCTTTAAAATGTTGTAACATTTCTGAAATGTTGGAAGAAGCCTAAAAATAGAGAAAAAGGTTGTCTACCATTTCTAAAAAATGTTGCAACATTTTGCGAAATGTTGCCAAAAAAATAGTTGACGAAACCAATATTTCTTAAAAATGTTGGAACTTTTTTGAAAAATGTTGATTAAAAGAATGTTGATAAAATACGTTGCAACATTTTGTAACATGTTGAAGAAAAATTCCTAAAAATATTGAAGAAAAAATGTTGAAAAATATTGATGAGAAAAAATGTTGGCAAACTTACAAAAAATGTTGACAAGAAAAAATGTTGGCAACATTTCCGAAAAATGTTGACGAAAAATGTGGGCTACACTCTTGTGAGACATGGGTACCCTTGGGTCCCCACCGACCAGGCTCACGGCCGTCCCTGACAAGTGGGTCCGGCCTACTAGAAGACCTGCCGACCTGTCTGTGGGCCCAACCGACCTAGTTGGCAGCCCAAACGAGCTCCTGAAGACTTCCAGAAGATTTCCCAGACGACCTAGTTCATCACGACTTCAAGACTTGGCATACGAGACAAAGACCTTGGTGGACTTCACCCAAAGCAGATCGACGGGATATGGCAAGATGTGTAACGTAGACTTAGGTCTCCTAGTCGTAACCGACCAGGAGTCTGGGAACCGACCTCATCCATTGGCCAATATAAGGCGGACGAGGCGACCATTGTAACACCCGACCTGTAACATTCTGGAATTTCCTCCGGGATGTTAGAGATGCAAAAATGTGGATTTCAAAATTTCGATTTCAAATTGAGTGCATAATTAAGATGTAAGGCTGTCTTCTATGATCCTCCCCTGAAAATCTTAGATTTAATTTGAGCAAAAACATAAATTTAGGAATTATAATTTGCTAGTGTGAGAACCTTGGAGTTTTATGGGATTTATTTTGCATCTTAATTGTGTGGGATTCAAATTTGAATTCTAATTCAAATTCGAATCATAGTTTAAATAGGAGCTAAGGTTTAAGAAAATAGGAAAGGAACCTTTGCACCTTGGGCCGCATCTCAGATTCACTAAGTCCTCTAGACGACCCCGAAGCCCTCCTCTGGTTCGTCTAAGCCGCAGCCCACCATGCCTTTCGGCCCAACACACCCAGCCACCCCGTTTACCACCTATCACCGCATGAGCCACTTACATGTGGGGCCCTCCTGTCAGCCCCTTCTTTCTCCACCTTTTCCCCTTTCTCTCTGCGTCTTCCCCGTGACGGCATCGGGGGGGCAGGGCGCCGCACCCCCCATGGCCGCCGCTCTACCCGTGGGCTTCGCAGATGAGCGCCATGCCGCTTCGAATCGTCCTCCACCGTCCATCCACTCCCGTGCCTCGAAACCCTAGGCGCCGCCCTATAAGAAACTGCCCCAACCAGTCCTCTCCCTAATCCACCGCCGCCGCTTGGATACCTTCCCCCACAATCCACCACGAGCCCCTGGCTGTAGAGGAGGGAGGAGAAGGAGTCGAGGACGTGAGGAAGGGAGGGAGGTGCAGGAGGCGGGGAGAAGCCTGGGGGCTACTGCGTCCCGCGTGCGCTTGGGGACGGCGGCCTCGCCTGCGCCGCCGGACCGAGGAGATCGCCGCTGCTTGAAGCCGGAGGTCGCCGCGTTCAAGGAAGCGCCGACGAGGCCATGGAGTCCAAGGACCGCCCGCCCAAGAGCCGAAGCTACTCAAGCTGAAAGCCGCGCCGCGTCGAACATCTGCATCTCCTATTCCAAGCTGGTCTGCCGCCGCCGCTGTTCTGCATCCCCCTCGTCGAGCCCTTCACCGCTGCCTCGTCGTCGCGTCCGAAGCGCTGGTGAGCACCACGACCCCCATCACCGTGCTGTGGACCCGGCCTTCGAGCCGTGGCCGAACCTATCGGTGAGAGCTCGCCTGGTTGCTCGTTGTATGCTTGTTTGCCCGCTGCCTGCTCGCGTCACCACGCAGACCCGCCGTCGTCTGAGAGACGGCCATCGAGCCGAGCCGGTCGCTTGCAGGTGCCGCTGCCGTCGTCGCCGCGTGCGCTCCGTTGCTTTGCAATGTTGTCGTACCTTTGTTCCGACGAGCGCCGGCTCACTGTCGGCACCCCCACCGTTGCGCCGCCGACGTTCGGCACGCACTCGCACGTACACCCAAGGGCTGAACCCTCAGTTCTCCCGTGCAACCTGTTCACACATGTGCTCCCCTGGGTCCAAAGTTCTACCTTTTCTGGGCAGAGACTCATGGCTAGCACACACACCGCAGTGGCCTGGAATGCCGGTGCCGCCGGCCTGTCTTCGCCGCTCTGGTTCTTCCCTCTATGCCGTCGTGCTTGACCGGGAACTTCACCGTTAGGTCAGATGCACGCACCCGCGAGGTCGTTCACCGGCGTATGTCCCCAACCAACGCCGCCGGACCGTTCCTTGTCGTTCCCCCTTTCTTTGTTCCCTTGCCTAGTGCATGCCATCAATTTCGTGTCGCTGCCATGGCCGCGCCGTCGTTGTTCGGCACGCACACGAACGCAGGCAACAGAGGGGCCGAGCCCCTGCTTCACCTATCTGTGACCGTGCTCGACATTCCGCCGTGCCGTCACCGCGAACCCCTACACACCGGCGCACGTGTGTCCGTCGAGCCATCAACCCCAAGTTCGAACCTTTTTGGCCGCCTCGATCCTGAACACCACCTGGCCTAAATCTGCTCGTTGTGCTCTTGTCTCTGTGTCGTCGCCGTGCACGCGCCGTCGGTTTCGTGCCGCCGACGTCTACACAAATGTGAAGCATACACCCGAGGGGTCGAACCCCTCTGCTCTCCCTGTCCGACCCGACTGCACATGCCCACACGCATGCGCGCGAGAGAGTGAGCACGCCAGCGTAGACACCCCAGTCCTTGCCGTCGTGTCGCTCCACTTCGCCGCGATACACCTAGTCTCACGACTGCACGACGCGCGTGTCGCCCGTACCACGCCCTTGTGCTTGTCGGGCGAGCCGTTGATGCTCTGTTCGCATGCTGGCACTTTCACCTCTCGTTCCGCCGCCTCGCCGGCGCTTTGTCCACCGCCGGGGATCTCTGTTTCCCGTCCGACCCGCGACCTCGTCGCCGAGGGTTGACGCCGGCCAAGACCACTCTTCTCTCTACCCTAACATTGCCCTAGCATCTCTTTTCACACTCCGTATCTTGCCTTGTCCTAACCGTGTGCACACACATGCCCGTGTGGGGGACGCCGACGCCGCCCGAGGAACCGTGCCGCCGAGCCGTCTTCGTCTCCTGAGGCTTCGCCCTTGTCGCGACTGCATCGCCATCCTTCTTGCTCTTGCCGTCGTGGCCGAGCCGCCGGCACTCACCCATGCCAACCCGGTCGTCGCCTTCCACACCTCGAGCGAAACCAAAGCATCCAGATCGCGACCACCTCGTCGCTCTACTTCACCTCGCCACCAAGAACGTCCTTCTGCCTTGACGCACGAGCGTCAGGCCAAGTCAGTGCACGTGTTCGTCCGCACGTACGCACGTAGGCGAACACCCCGGCGTGCCACCGCGGAGCTCACCGCCGTGGCCAAGCCACTGACATGCATGTGCGCTCAAGTGAGGACATGGACGCCGCCTTTGGCCGACCAATGCTCACTCACGCACGCGAGGGCTAAGGCCTCACCTTTCTGTGGCTAGACCTCGTGTGAACTCAAACCCTCGCCACCGACCTTCTCATCGTCGCCAGGCAAGCCCTGTTCTTGACCGTGATCTTCTGTTCGCAAGACGACGCCCCCGCCGCGTAGTGCGTTGTCTCTGTCAACCTTCGCCGCGCCGGACTGCTCTCTTTCGCCGCCGGCGTCCTGCTCACGCACAGCCGCACCCGCGGGAGTTGAGCCCTGCTCTTCCTGTCCAAACGGTGCACGCGCATGTTCATGCGCACGCACGCCCTCGCAAGCGAGCTGCCATGCCGCCGCGGACACCCCAGTCGCGCCACCGCGGAGATCGAGCTGCACCGAGCCGTTTACCTTCGCACCGCCGTGCTCGTCTGGGAGCTTCATCTCACGGCCGCGCGCTCGTGCAAGCGCTCGACCAAGCTATCACCTTTGCTCTCCTGGCTCGAGTCCGGTGAACACGTTCGCGCGTGAGAGCTGAACCTGACTACCGCTCAGCCTGTCGCGACCGGAACCCCGTCATCAAGAGCATCATTTCTACCGAGGCGCGCGAGCGCCGAACCAACTCGTGTACGCGTTCGCTCTCAGGCACGCGAGCGCATACAACCTCATCGACGCCAACCACCCTAGCCTCGTCGTCGAAACCTTCTACTTCGCTCCGCGTGCCAAGCTGCTCTCCGTGATCGTCGTGCCGAGTTTCCGAACAAGGCAACTCTTTTCTTTGCCTAGATGAATCCCTAGGTGTACCAGAGCCGCGTCGAGTTGCGTGAGGTCGAGTCACTGACCAACCTCGCCGCCAACGAGCCCCTTTCCACCCGTCGCTCCTCTGGGACTTACCATGGAGCACCTGGCGCCCACGCCAGAGCCCCGTAGGGGATAGTTGCACACACGCGCCCACACGTCTTCGTTACCGTAGTGGATCCTGTCGGATCTAGTGCGGTCAATCAACCACAAAAGCACCACACCTCTGCCGCTCAGTTGCGAGCCGCAGCAGATCCGACCGAGATCGTTTGTGGCAGCCACACCTTCAGCCATGTGGGCAGCCACTTGCGCATGGGTCAGCTTATAGTTACCTATGTGGCAGCCATGTGAGCTCGAAGAGCTAGCTTGCAGCCAGCCTGTAGATAGCTTAGAGCCCTTTTGAGCCTGCCAGTAGTTAGCTTATAGTTAAGTGTATTGTGTATGCGTAATTTAATTTCAGAAATCTATTTTATCTTTGGAAAATCCTAGAAAATCCATTTCAACTCCGAAAATTGTGAAACCTTTTCCAAAGCTCTTCTAAAATTATAAACTCTGTGTTAGGCTAGTGTTCGCTCTCTTTTGGCTCTTAATTGTTGTTCATTTGGAGTTAATTCCAATAGGACCCGCCTTTATTTTGATTACACGTTAATAGGAGCAGCTGGAGCCAGGGAGCTGAGCTCGGAGATCGACTACAACGATGACTACGCCGCCGCCGACTACTCGCACGCAGGTGTTCACGCCCGACCGATTCTGAATACCTATTAGGCATTACTATGTAGTATGCTAGCGCTTTACTTTAAATGCATGATGCTGAACCTTGCACTGCCTTCTTTAATTATCCTGTCCTTACTACTATATAAGTATATAAGTGTGTATATGCGCTGAGCTTCGCGATGCATGTGTTTGGGATGGGAATAGTGGTTCTTGGCGTGAGTGGGGTAAAAACCGGCAGGAGAAGGCGTTTTGGGTACTTTGGCGGGGGTGAGCTCGAAACAACCGATCTAGGATCGGGGATAGGGGTGCACTCCTCAGTGTATCCCTACTTTGATGGTTTTCAGAGCCTAGGTGTTGGGGTTTTACTTGCGGATGGAGGACATGAGCTTGCCCGGGTCTGAAAGCGAGTGGATCAACCTTGTCGATAGGACTTTCGTACACACCACCTCGCCGAGAGTGGGGATAGGGCCGAGTTGAGCTCGGCAAGTGCGGAACCATACCTGCCTAGGAAGGATAGAGGGTATCTGTGGGGGAGCGGTGGAGGTGAGACCACCCTCTCTGAGCGTCTCCCGTGTGGCCACACGGGAGCATTTCACAGTTCTGGTGCAATTCCCTTTGCGAGGGGCATCGCTTTGAGGGCCGGATGCAGGATGGGATCGTAATTACCGAGAGTTCGCATGGTAGGATGGGCTCGGTTGGCTGATCACCGTTGGGTACCATCTCGAGTTGGGTACAGGTGTACACGCTCTGCAGAGTTTCGATCTATACGTATAGCCGCGTCCTCGGTCATGGACAAACCTTGAAGACATGTTCGTTCCTCATGTTTTGGGATTTCTACCTCCCCCTGTAGTTGAGAGTGTGGTGAGCCGTGGTTGCAGTCGGTTAGAGGAGAGTGGCTCCCTCTACCTCGTCGATCCATTTGCAATCATTGAGGTGCAAGGAGAGGAAGTTCTCGCATCGACCCTAGATGGAGATAGGTTGTGTAGATGGGGCCCTGGGGTACCAGGTGGTTCCGAGCTGTGTTTGAGAGATTGGTTTGGGACCTATATGGAGATGATTTCTGTTTATGCTTTGCTGCTGCTGCATAGGAAACCTGAGCTTCTACCTTGCCTCTTTCCTTACCCTTTAGAAGATAGGCCACTTAAAGCTGCATACAGTCGGTGACGTGAACCTATCCCACTCCTTGGGGATAGACTTTGGGTGTGCAGGGTACGAGTTCGACTTCGACAACAACACTGACGGATGGTACGACTGAGGGATGCGTCGCTTCGCTCAAGGATGCCTGTGGGCGTGAAGAACAGAAGATGGAGACCCTTCCGAGATGCTAGCTACCGCAGCGTAGAATTTTACTCTGATTCAGCCTTGAGGCTTGTATTGTTGTACTCCATTATGGACATGTAATAAATTATGTACCAATATTTGTGTGATGCGATGTACGGTTGTGATTTACCTTCTATGATGAGATCTGTACGCGATAGCCACTGATCCCGGGACTATCGCAAAGGTACAGGGACTCGGGTTTTCCTCACTGAAAATCCGGGGTCGTTACACGACCAATCCTCAAGCAATCTACACCGACAACTGGACGTAGGGTATTACTCTCCGGAGGCCCGAACCAGTATAAACTCGCCGTGTTCTCTATGTTTCGCGTACTCGTGTGCGACCTTCGAGTTCTTAGCCTTAGACTCCTCCCCGCCGAACAAATAAACCACAGGGATTAACACCCCCATGGGCTGTCCAGATCTCACCATCTGACAGTTGGCGCGCTAGGTAGGGGCAGAGTCAAGGTTCTTCGTGCAACTCGATGGCTTCGACCAACAACGTCATCTTCCCGGAGAGCCTGGCGGACTTCCTCGCCAACCCCGTCGACATCCGCTTTGGCTCGATGCCGGCGACATCCACCGCTCCAGCCGTCTGCCTCGTCATCGAAGGCAACGCGGTCACCACCAACCAACAAATCGAAACAGATATGTCGAAGAAGATCCACCCACCCACTCCTAGCGACCTGATCGCCGGGATTGATCGTGTCAAGGGCATGCTCTCTAACACAATCAATGTCTGTGAGCACGTCAAACGCCCTCGCACGACTCCTTCGACCTCTAGCATGCCTCTTGGCTTGTGCAACGCCGCTCACGTAGCATCACGCTACATGAAACGTAAGATCCATATCGAATCTGGATTCAACTCTTAAGATCGTGGAAGCCGCAGGAATCATCTCGACGAACCCTGCCCTGTCCACGAGAAGTCCAAACACACTGCACGCCAGTGTCACGTCCTCAAGAAGTTTCGTTGACCTCTTACTGCGGCCCACCGCCGTCGGTTGAACCAGGAGTCGTCTCCGGACCGCCTTGCGTTCCAGGTCGCCCACACAACGATCTCTCCGAACTATCCGGGAGAAGAGTTCGAGTCCCTAGATCGCCAGATCTTGGTCATCTCTGCGGAGGTACTGCCGTAAGAGGGAGAAACAGAGGAGCAGCGTCAAGAACGTGAAAACGCTAATGCTGCCCGAGCCGTCCGACGACAACAAGAGATCGCAGCCGCTGCCCCAGGTGCGGGCCTACAACCGGCTAATGTCGGACAGGTCAATGCCAATGCCGGACAGGTCAATCCCAACACCGGACAAGCCAACGCTAACGCCGGACAACAAGCACTTGTGGCACCAGCTGCCCCACGACAGCGACGCCAAGATGATGCACCTCGTGCCAACAGACTGCGTTCGCGAGACCTCCTCAGGGACTTTGAGTGCAGCGGACTCGAATTTTACAACTCACCGCAAACCAACTTGGAAGCCGCTCTGGCCGCTCTAAGATTCCCCAATGATCCGACGCCACCAAGCCAACGTCCGCGTTGCAGCTGCTCAGATCGAAGAAAGAGGTCCTGGATACAGCAGGTCCGCAGCAAGTTCCTACTCCAGAAGCAGATCAGTGCATCCTCACCAGCGATGTCGTGGCTAGGGTCCCCTCAACCCGGTGGCTGAAGAAGGTCGAGGTGAAAACATAGTAGCACAGCCGGTCAACCCAGCTGCCAATGCTGCAGCCAATGCTCCAGCAAACGTTCCGGTCAATGATGCTGGTAACATCATCAACAACGCAGCCAATGCTGTCAATGTTCAGGGGAACGCCGCTCCAAACCCAAGACACAGCGCAGGAGCTCAGCCTCCTCTGATCCAGGCCAATCGTGCCGATGGAAGCCAGTGCCACAGTGTAAGAGATGAAGTCGAGATAGCTCGACGTGCCAACTACGATCGCGAGCACGGGGTCCCTAACGCCCTTGAAGCCAACAACCCCATCCAAGCTACAAAACTCTGGATCTTGCACGACCAGGAACTCCTGCGACGTGCTCAGTATGACCAAGACAACGGCCCTCCCGACGACCTCTACGTCATCCCTGCGGCTCATGCCCCATCTGCAAGCTCGGGAGCAGTCAACAATTTCCCAGCTTTCTCACGATGTCTCCGGATGATCAGATACCCAAAAGACTTCAAGCCAGCTATCGAGAAGTACAACGGTCGCTCTGACCCAAGTATATGGCTCAAGATGTACAGCATTGCGGCACGTGCCTCCGACGGCAATGAGGACCACATGGCGGGATACTTCCCCCTCGTGATGGGCAAGGCACCACTCCTGTGGCTCGACAACCTCCTAGCATAGTGCATCACCTCCTGGGCAACTCTATCTCACCTCTTCACGACCAACTACCAGGCGACCTACAATCGTCCTGGCAATACTCACCACCTCGCCAGAGTACGGATGAGAAGTGATGAAACTCTCCGTGAGTACACTAACCGCTACTTCGAGAACCGCAACACTCTTGCAGGTGTCAAAGACGACGACGTCATTGCCTACTACAAAAAGGGAATCACCAACATCAAGTTGTTTGAGAAGATCCATGAAGCCGATGCAAAAACCATTGGCGACCTCATGGCCTACGTCGACAAACTGGTCGACACTCAAAATGCGGTAATGCATGACTTCAACGGAGAAGACCACGATGATAGAGGCACCAGGTCACGCAAGCGATCCGGCGAAGCCTATGTAGAAGATCCACCAAGACCTTCCACATTCCTTGAAGGTGACTTCAATATGGTCATGGACGACCAGTGCCAGTTCCACCGCGACGCCAAGCACACCATGAGGGAGTGCGAGCAGCTAAAATGTGCCCTTGGAGTACCATCTACCTCCAAGAAGACCAGGAGCAACAGTAACAACGACCGCAATGGGGGTCAACACTTCGACAATCGTAACCGTCGACCTGATCGACAAGATTACCGTGAACGTAGGCCCTATCCTCGCAACGATGATAGGGATCGATGTGATTATTGACACGATTACCGCCGCGATGACAGACGCGACGACTACCGTCGCGATAACCGCACCGATAGGCGTGACAGGAGTGATTGTCATGATGATCGCCATGATGATCGTCACAACGACTGATGAGATGACTGGCGTGATGATCGACGTCGCCAGGACGACCACAATGGCCTGGACAACAACCGAAAGGAGCAGACGCCACCGCCACCACCCAAAGGGAGCAACCCCAATGGTGCATTCCAGAAGGCTAACCACTAGATCAACTTCATCGTCGGAGGTCGCCAAGTGATCAAAAGAAATCGACAGACTCGATCAAATGTCAGGGACATCGGGCATGTCAACACCGAAAACCAGTGACCTCTGCGGTGGTCTGAATTCCCAATCACTTTTTCCAGGAAAGATCATTGGGTTCACATCCCTGACCCTGGAACCTATCCGCTGGTCATTAACCCCATAGTCAATGGGGCCTGGCAGCCTAAGACCCTCATCGATGGAGGTAGCAGCCTAAACATCATCTTCACAGAGATGCTGCGCAAGATGGAGTTCGACTTTAGCAAGATGACCGCTTGTGATGAACTCTTCTACGGGGTCATGCCCGGAAAGGCTACATACCCCATAGGTCGTGTATACCTTCCGGTCACCTTTGGCACAAAGGAGAACTTCTGTACAGAGTACCTGACGTTCGAGGTCGCGGACTTCCGCTCATCTTACCACGCCATATTCGGACGACCTATGCTCGTCAAGTTCATGGCTATACCACATCACACCTACCTCATCATGAAGATGTCGGCACCAAATGGAATCCTTTCCGTCCTCGGGGACATCATGGTCTCCTACAATTGTGAAAGCACGGTCGTCAAGCTCTCCAAAGATTCAACGATCAAAGCCACAACAACAGTCATGGTCGCCCAGGCAGCCAAGATCGACCAAACCACCTTGTAGGTACCAGAGCAGAAGCGTACAAGCACGGCTTTGGACCCAAATCCAACTGTCAAGAAGGTTTGCCTCGGCCTGCCCGACGCATCCAAATAAGTCATCATCGGGGACGACCTCAACCCCAAATAGGAACTCGCGCTCACCAACTTCCTCAGGGACAACGCTGACATCTTCGCATGGAGCCCATCAGATGTGCCTGGAGTCCCCAGGGAGCTGGCTGAGCACAGACTTTAAGTTAACAATACCACACGACCTATCAAGCAAAAGCTCCGGCGGTTTGCAAAAAATAGAAAACAAGCTATAGAAGTAGAAGTTAGTAAGCTCTTAGCTGCAAGTTTTATTAGAGAATGTCAACACCCGGTTTGGCTCGCAAACTCGGTTCTTGTACCAAAGAAAATTGGTGGATTAAGGATGTGTATCGATTACACCGACCTTAACAAGCACTGCCCAAAAAATTCGTACCCTCTTCATCGTATTGACCAGGTCGTGGACTCCACAGCTGGCAGCGTCCTACTTTGCTTCCTTGACTGCTACTCAGGGTATCACCAGATAGCCCTGCATCTCGATGACGAAGACAAAACAGCGTTCATAACGCCCCATGGCATCTACTGCTAAAAGGTCATGACCTTTGGCCTGAAAAACGCTGGAGCAACATACCAAAAGGCAATCCAGAAGTGCCTGAAGACCCAAAACGGAAAGAACGTTGAGGCTTATGTAGACGATGTAGTCGTCAAGACCACAGAAGAAGACAACCTCATCGCTGACCTCACCGAAACCTTTGCTAATCTGTGAGAGTTCCAGTGGAAGCTCAACCCAACAAAGTGTGTCTTCGGTGTCCCCTCCGGACTGCTCCTAGGTTGCATGGTCGGGCACCGAGGCATTGAAGCCAACCCAGCGAAGGTCGACGCTATACGCAAGATGGCCAAGCCATCAAACAAGAAACACGTCATGAAGCTCACTGGCATGATGGAGGCTCTAGGTCGTTTCATCAGCAAGCTCGGTGAAAAAGGATTACCCTTCTTCAAGCTATTGAAGAAGGATGACAAGTTCGTGTGAAACGACGAAGCTCAGGAAGCTTTCGAGGCTCTCAAAGAGTCCTTGACAATGCCACTAGTTATGACACCTCCAATCCCGAAGGAAACACTCCTACTCTACATCTCTGCCACCACTAATGTGGTCAGCACAGTTCTCGTCACCGAGTGAGAAGAAGAAGGGCAGGCCTATACTGTCCAACGACCTGTGTACTACGTGAGCGAGGTCCTGGCCGACGCTAAAACACGTTACACACAGCCTCAGAACCTGCTCTATGTGCTCCTGATCACGTCAAGAAAGCTTCTACACTACTTCCAAGCTCATAAGATTGTGGTCCCGGACCTCGTTTTCCTTAGGAGAGATCATCCGCAACTGCGACGCCAATGGCCGCATTGTCAAGTGGTTAGTCGAGCTTGGAGAATTCGAAATTGAGTTTTGCCCCAAGCAAGTGATCAAGTCGCAGATCCTCACAGACTTTGTGTCTGAGTGGACAGAGATCTAGATGCCCCCTCCCAAGGAGCAGCCTGAACACTGGATAATGTAATTCGACGGTGCCCTCAACCTCGAAGGATCAGGCGCAGGTGTATTGCTTATCTCTACTTAGGGAGAGCAGCTCAAGTACGTCCTGCAAATCCATTACAAGGCCTCCAACAACGGCGTAGAGTACGAAGCCCTGATCCATGGGCTCCGAATAGCAGTGTCCCTTGGCATCAAGCGACTACTGGCTTTTGGTGATTCCAAGGTCGTCATCGAGCAAGTCAACAAAGAGTGGGATTGCGTCAAGGATACGATGGATGCTTACTGTGCTGAGATTCGTAAACTTGAAGGCCACTTCGAGGGGATCGAGTTCCAGCACGTCCCACGGAACAACAACATCGTCACTGATGTACTTTCCAAACTAGGCTCTCGTCGAGCTCCAGTCCCAGCAAGCGTGTTCGTCCAAGACCTATGCAAGCCTTCAATCAAGTTCTTGGATCCCAATAATCCAGAGCCACCTTCAAACGACCAAAACTCAGCACCTCCCCGCGACGTGCTCATGTCTGAAATAGAGGATGATTGGCGTAAGCCCTTCATAGACTTCATACTTGACCAACTTGTCCCCGACGACAAAGCAGAGCGAGAACGCATCACGCGGTGAAGTGCTAACTACGTCGTGATTGGTTCCAACCTATACAGGAAAGCTGCCTCCACTGGCATCTTGATGAAGTGTATCCTACGATCAGAGGGTCTATAGCTCTTAGCTGAGATTCACAACGGCGAGTGTGGTTGCCACACAGCATCCACCAACTTGGTCGGTAAAGCGTATCGATCTGGATTTTATTGGCCCACGGCCGTAACTGACGCTAAAGACCTCGTCAAGAGGTGCAAATGATGTCAATTCTTTGCTAAACAACAGCACCTGTCAGCTCAGGTCCTACGCACTATCCCTCCGTCATGGCCCTTCACTATGTGGGGCCTTGACGTTGTAGCACTGTTTCGTACCGCTCCGGGTGGTTACAAACATATCCTGGTGACCGTAGACAAATTCACCAAGTGGATTGAAGTCTGACCTGTTGTGAAAGAAACATCGGAAGAAGCAGTTAAATTCATTAGGGACATCAAACACTGCTTCGGTGTGCCTAACAGGATCATCACTAACCTAGGTAAAGCCTTCACTGGCTCGGTCTTCTGGGACTTCTGCCAGGATAACCTTATCAACATCTACTACTCCTCGGTCGACCACCCACGGTGCAACAGCCAGGTCGAAAGAGCCAACGGCATGGTGCTCCAAGCTCTCAAGGACCGTATCTACGACGACGCCTCCAACTGCGCCACCAGGTGGTTACCCGAGTTGCCACATATAATCTGGGGTCTTAGGACTCAAGTCAGTTCCGCTACGGGCTTTTCACCATTCTTTCTGGTCTTCAGATCAGAAGATGTTCTACCTACCGATGTTGCCTTCGGAGCTCCACGCATCTAGTTCTACGAGGAAGGAGAAGCCAAACAAACACGTTGTATCGACCTTGACAGCCTCGAAGAACAAAGACTCGCCGCTGTCATGAGACAAGTTCATCATGACCAACAGCTACGTCGCTATCATGATCGCAACGTTAAGGAAACTTCCTTCAACTCGTCCTTAGGCGCATCTAGAAGACCGACGGCATGCACAAGCTCTCTGCCCCTTTGGAGGGACCCTTCATCGTCACGGAAGTAATCAACCCATCAACATATCGACTCCAGTGGGGCGACGGGCAAGGAGTACCCAACCCATGGAATGTGGAGCATCCATGACGATTCTATCCGTAGATAGTTTTAAATTTAAGCTATATATTTCCCTTTTTTGTACCTCTTTTTTTCAGATTAAATAAATAAATATTTCAAGCAGTCATCTGCTATGAGTCGAGCACTACCTCCTCCTTCCTCATACAGCAAATCCCCCCTCCTCGACATGCTCGGGAGCTTGGCTAAAGCCAACATCTGGGTCGCAAGACCTGGGGGTTCCGAGTCTTTATTATTCCTTCCCCTCGATATGCTCGGGGGCTTGGCTCAAAGCCAACCTAAGGGTCATTCGACCTATGGACACCATCCCCAACAAGTATAAAGCCTTCTGCCACTGCGAGTGTGCTTGGTCGAAAAAGTCGCCAGACCTGAGCCCTAGGCTCCTTCCTCGTGCGCCGACCTCTCGTAAGCCTCCACGCTGAGCTGTGGAGGTTGGTAAGCCAGCCTCTCTGTGAGTAGTGGTTAGCGAGTAAAGAACACAGAACGTCGTCATCTACAAGATCAACCAAGCTCGTATAGGCAAAGGGCAAGTACTTCATTGAAAAGTTACTCCAAAATATCCCTGAAGTATTATTTACAAATTATGAGAGGAGGAGGAAGTACGGCTCCTAACTACTACTGGTCGCCACTGTCGCCACCATCGCCACCATTGCCACTGGTGCCACCATCGCCTTCAAAGTCGATGTTCTCCATCACCTCATTGGCAGCATCATGTTGACGGTGTAAAACCGTGCTCAAGTTCACCGCAAGCCTACGGGTGACTTGGTGCCTTTTTCACCAAGGAGGGTTCTCCCTAGATTTGTCAATCCAATGATCGGAAGCAAACCACTAAGGTTCTCTATCTAACCTACCGGTCTAACCCTATGTGAAGTATTGATTGCATAAAGGTAACATACAAACACGAAGGGATGTATGGATCACATCCACCTAGCCATAAAGGTAAGCAAACCAAAGGTAAACCTAGCCTATCGTCTTCTTGTTGCCGTTCCGGCCAAAGTGATAAACCAATCAAAACCTATACTATGATAAGGATTACACTCGATATAGAGTAACCCGATATGGAGTGGTCCGATGCACGTTCACTCGCCGCTTTCTCCCCTCTCGTACTGTCACTACGCGAGGATAATCATCATCGAGCGATAAACCTCGGTCTGTGCACTACTACGGTGTATCCGCAAGACAAGACTAATCACCATGATTCGATCTAGTCCTACTAAAGGCATATGGTAGCTACACATATGAATAAGTATAACTCATAGTAGATCAAAGTATGACAAGATATGATTACATCACCGAATGTTGAAGGTACAAACAACTTGACGAATTCAAGTCGCGGCTCCGGAACTCCACTAGGCTTCACCACGCAGGGCCAACCATGGCGGCTAGGGCATGGCCTAAGCCATCCCTTAGGCAACTTGAGGACTCGCAGCGGCCGTCGGCTTCCTCCCGGTGCTTCTCCTTCGTCTCGACGGCTCTCTGATGAATGGATGGATGTGGCGACCGGCGGAGGCAGAGGCAATAAATAGACAAGCACCTAGGGTAAAAGGGGGGCGCGAACCGGGCTCGGATCAAGCTGGGCCGGCCGGCCTAGGCCGACCGGCCCAGGCCCATTTTGGCCTGGTTTGGTCCCGTCTCGCTCCCCGATGCTTCTCGGTCAATTGTTGACTTGCTCCCTTATGCATGTGGGCCCTTGACATCGTCTTCTCCACGGTTTGGACAGAGCTCCTTGTCGTGCAAGCTTCAGCATCTTCTGTCCAGGTCCCTGGAGTTTCACGGCTTCATGCTTCGGTCCCTAGACCCTTTGGAGTCATGTTCATGATGTGTCTTGACTTGTGTCGGGCTTCATGATCGTCTCTTGAAGTGCTTGATGAACTTATCCCGAAAGTCTCCCTTTAAGCTCTAGTTTCTTACATAAACAACAAACTCCAAAATCGACATGATAGAGTGAACTTGATACCTCCGGGGGGTTAGTACCATTGGTTAGAATATCAAATATGTGCAAATGTTGACGGTAAACTTATAGCTAGGTGTACCAAAATCGACCGTCAACATACCCCCATGCTTAAACCTTGCTCGTCCTCGAGCAAGTCCAAGATCTTTTCTTAATTTGGAAATCAGTGTTGCCCTTCAATGTCTTTCCTGCACTTAGTTATACACAACAAGACATATTGCTCTCTCAAGTATTTAGCATTTAAGGTTCAAGTTTTGACTGGCTACTTCATTATGGAAGATAGACTATCATTAAAGAACATGCCACAATAAAACAAATATAGTGCTCTCAAACTTATGCAAACTTCAAACCTTTACCTTGTTGCATCGTGAAGAGTTTTCAAAAAGTTGCACATCTAACATAAGTGAGGTTCTCTTGCAAAAGCTGAAGGAAACACTCATCTCGTCAAGTCACTCAAGCCTACACTAGATTATTCTCAACCTATTCTACTCAAATATGGAAGTGAAAAGCTTATGTGGAGCTTGGAAGGTAAAAACAATCCTAGCAAAACATTATACTTGAAATATTGTCAAACTAAGAGAGAGATATATTGGAATTACCGAGACTAGTCAAAAAGGCCATGGAAAATAAATGTTGGAAAGGGAGAGAGATGGAACACACACATTTAGAAAGGTGGACATGTGCAAGTGGCAAATGGGTGATCGCGAGACACGGATGTAGTTCTCGTTATCGGATTGCACATGGTTGGAAAAGTTTGAGTATGGACTTGTCTTCAAAGCTCTCTAAGATTTAAATGAAGCTAAAAAGAACTAAGGAGCATTTTTATTTTTTCTCTTTTTTTGTTTTTTCTTTATTATTTTTTAATATTTTTTCTTTCTTCTTCATTTCTTTCTTCTTTCTTTCCTTCATTGTTTTCTTCTTCTTTTTTTTATTCATCATTTTTATGCTCCTCTAAACTTTTAAGCAACATAGTACTTGTTATAGCAGTCCTCCCCCATGCTTAAATGATTGCTCGTCCTTGAGCATAGAAGTGAGGGGGCCTATGGCTGCTAAAGAAGTACAAAATCCTTGTATTCCTTTATAAATATTTTGAAATCTTCAAGGGCATCCTCCATGTCGAAACTCGCATAATCACTAATGAGTCCCTCCATATGTTATATGTCTTGAAATCTTGCCAGAAAATCTTCAGAAAATTCATTGAAAGATCATCCATACTCAATTTGGATTGTGGTCAAGGAGGTAATCACAAAAAGATGTTTTGGGTTTAGGGTGGATGCCCAGCGAAGTTTGTGAAATTTCCAATGTAGAAACTCACAATGCATGGACAAGAATAGCTAGAATGAAAAAGATACGCAAAGGAATGACCAGCTTCTTAGTCTCGTACCACAGCAATCAATCTTAATCCAACTCATCAAGATATAAGTTTACAAACTAAAGGTTATATCATTAAAGTACTTGTATGTGTATAGGCTTTGGTAGGTAGAGCCTTGCAAGAGATTCACAAATGTAGATAGCATAATAATTTTAAATAAAACAAGTACAAGGCATAGGTCATCGGTAAACTTAAATCAAAGAGCAACATAAAGTATGTGGGTCTAAAGATTAATCATTTAACCTCCACAAATGAAAGAGCCGGTATTTAATCAATTTAAGTTCTATTTAATAGAGAGCAAATAGTCATGCTATATAAAACATCATGCAAGTAAAACAAGGCGGCAAATTTCATCATTTTTCCATAATCAAGATATACAAATAATATCATCGTGGTAAGCTCAAAAGAGATGGTGATTTATTTATTGTAAAGTAAAAACTAACTAACCTAGGTTGTCCTCCTGGTAGCCATGTTATTGATAGAGAGATAAATACAAAGGTTGTCTATGTTTGAAAGCATTTAAAAGGCTCCCCCATGCTTAAAGTTAAGGGCGAAGAACAAAGATAAAGTTAAGGGCGAGTTACCGTCCTTTTCGATGCTCATAATGAAGTGCAGCGATGCCTCCCCCATGCTTAAGCATTGTGCTTAGCATGGAGAAAGAATGATGAGCATCTTGTGTTGAAGGTGATCCTTGTACTCCATCCTTCAAATTCTCCCCCATGCTTAGCGTGTTGCTAAGTGTGAAAGAACTTGAATTGCTTGTAATTCTCCATGTGTTTGAGAATCGTCTTCACTTCCTTGCCTTTGTTGCTCATTTGTCCCTCAACTTTTTCTTATCATCATTAAGCCATGGTTCCAATCCTTCGTCATATCATCATCACCGACTTCAATACCGTCCTTTGTCGCTGCCTCCTCTTCCACAGTTTTTATTTTTCCTCCAGAACAGAAAATGTACTGAAACACCCCTCCACGTTGAATTTTATGAAATTATCTTTCCAATGAGCCATCATATGCATGAAACGGGTTCCGAACAAGAGAGTTGTGCCAATTTTACTTCGGCGATGCAATCTGTCCAAGGCTGATTTCAGACTGCGCAGCGCTCAATGGTTTTGCCATATCTCATTGTACGGGTCTTAAAAATTGATGATTCTTGATGCGTTGGAAACGAGGTTTGAAGGAGCTTCTGAAATTAAATTTTTTTCCATTGTACATCTCTGAACATGTGCTCAAATCTTGATCGAAACAGCAACTTCCCTCTCAAGCCTTGTAGATGACTAACGATCTTGATTGCAATTGGTCAAGAACTCATGGGAACACTTATCCATGCCTACAAAACAAATCTAATGCACATTGTACCCCCGGGGTTATGGTTGGGAGTAGAAACAATTGCCAACAAACCAAATGCATCCCTAAGATCTTGGCTTGTGGCATAGCTCACCTAGTAAAGAGAAAAGTAAGAACCTAATTAGTGTACGTGTGTGTAGGTGAAAATGCAAATGAAAGGAAGGGATATAAACAAAACAATGTTTACACCAAATTCTATGTTCCATGCTTACAAAGTGGTTGCCAAACTTCTCCACCGCCATAAAGATTTATCAACCAAGGTCAAAACACCATGTTTATCCCAAGATCAACAATTCTTAATAGTGTAAGAGAGGTAGGGCGCATTGTTGTTGATGGATAAAACTCGTATCCACCTACGATCAGCAAGCGTATGGACCTACACCTTTTTCACCATGGGATTCCCAAGGTTCTTGTCAATCCGCGGAGCAAGGGGATTACTAGCGCTTAACCAAGTACTAATCTAGTTGACTAAGGAAACCTTTAAAGAGAGTATTAATCTAAGAGTAAAGACAATCTAACCTAAGTTAATCTAAGTTAAGTTGATCAAACAAATCTAGGGTTAAACTAGATGGTAAAGGGGTGAACACAAGAGAGTGAGTAAGAAAGAGCGTTCCCTCCCTAGGATCTAGGATAACATGGCATGCATCTACTACACGAAAGCGGTAAACCAATCTACCGGGGGTTGTGACCACGGTTTCGCTCTTTCCCTCCTCTCGTACTATCACTACGCGAAGGTATTCGTGACTAGACCTATGATGGACACGGTATGTTGATGGAATCTATGGGAGTAGCGGATATCATACGCCCGAAAAACACGGTGGCCTACATTAATCATCAAAGCATCATCAACATGAAAACAATAGATTGATACCACGAATCAAGTAGCGATCACATAGCATGTATCCATCTAATCCTAGGGATGAACGGAGACATTACCCCATCATCTTACACGGATTGAAGCACATAGGGGTGATGGAGACTCCGGAGAACGTCGTCGATGAAGATGGCGGTGATGTAGCTTGGGAACACCCCTAGGCCAGCGGCTTGGAGTCCTCCTCTTGCTTCCTTCTCTCCGCCGGCATTGATCCTTGCAGCGAGCTCATCTAACTCTCTCCCTCATCTTACAGGGCGGTGTTCTGGTGATTAGCGTCGGTAGGATGATTTGTTCCCTGTGGCGGCCGACGGCGGCGGAGGCAATAAATAGCCGAACACCTAGGGCAAAAGGGGGGACCGAACCGACCCCGGAGTGGGCTGGGCCGGTCGGCCCAGGCCGGCCGGCCTAGGCCCATTTCGGCCAGGTTCGGCCCCGGTTTCCTCCCCGTTTGCTTCTCGCGTGATCCCTTATTTGTGTGGACTAGCATGTGGGCCTTTGACGTCATTTCCTTCACGGTTAAGGCTTGAATCCTTGCTATGCAAGCTTCGCTGTTTTCTGGTTGAGTCCCTGAAGACTTGCACGTTGACGCTTCGGTCCTCGGGTCATTTGGAGTCATGTTCGTCGCGTGTCTTGACTCTTGTCGGGCTTCATGATCTTCTTCCAAAGTGCTTGGTTAACTTATCCCGAAAGTCTCCTCTTTAGCGTAGATTTCCTGTGTAAACAACAAACTCCAAAATCGACATGCAAGTGTGAACTTGTTACATCATTAGTATGCCTAGTGGCGGGTTAGTTGCAAATCATAATCGAAACCAATGTATAACAAGTACTCTAGGTTGACGGAAATTCACCGTCAACATCTCCCCCATGCTTAAACCTTGCTCGTCCTCGAGTAAGTAATCCTTGCTTAAAAGGGAAATCAATGTTGCCTTCCAATGTTGTCCCTGCACTTAGTCATTCATGACGAGGCGAATTGCTCTCTCTTAAGAATTTATTTTAAAGTTCAAGTTGTGACCGGCTTCTTTTTCATTATGGAAGATAGACTAACAATAAAGAACAAGCCACATTTAATAAACACGATGCTCTCAAACTTAAGTGAACTTCAAACCATTACCTTGTCACATGGAAGATTTTCAAAAAGATGCATATCCAACATAAGTGAAAATCTCTTGCAAAAGCTCATGGAAACACTCATCTCATCAAGTCACTCAAGCCTATACTAGATTATTTTCAACCTACTCTACTCATATGTGATAGTGGAAGGCTTATGTGGAGCTTGGAAGGTAAAAAACAATCCTAGCAAAACATAAATCTGAAATATTGTCAAATTAAGAGAGAGATCTATTGGAATTACCGAGACTCGTCAAAAAGGCCATGGAAAATAAATGTTGGAAAGAGAGAGGGACGAAACACACACATTTACATAAGTGGACACGTGCAAGTGGCAAATGGATGATCCCGAGGCACGAGTGAAGTCCTCGTTATCGGATTGCACATGGTTGGAAGATTTGAGTGTGGATTTGTCATCAAGGCACTTAAGAACTTATGAAGCAAAAAGATCCGAGGAGCATCTTTATTATTTTTTACTTTTATTTTATTTCCTTCTCATTTTTCACTCTTTTTTTTGACTTTATTCTTCCTATTTTTCTTACTTTTCTTTTTCTTCTCATCATAACTTTTTTTGTTTTTTTCATTTTTTTTCTTTTGCTCCTCAAAACTTTTTGCAACATAATACTTACTAGCATTTCTCAGAGATGAATAACTCCTCCCCCATGCTTGAACGATGCTCGTCCTCGAGCATAAAAGAGAGGGGAAATGACTGCTAAAGTAAGTATAAATTCCATAATATTGCGAAATATTTGAATCTCCATCGAGAATTTTACTCCATACTCAAATTGGGTTGTGGACAAGGAGGTGATCACAAAAGATGCTTTTGGTTTAGGGTGGATGGCCAGCGAAGTTTGTGAAATTTTCGATGTGAAAACCCACAATGCATGGACAAAAAGGCTAGCATGAAAAAGTTACACAAAGGAATGACCAGCTTCTTAGTCTCTAACCATAGAAATCAATCCTAATCCAACTCATCAAACCTTTGCAATCTACGGGTTTTGTTATCATAAAACATATATGTATATGGCTTTGGTAGGTAGAACTTTGCAAGAGCATCACAAATATGTAGATAGCATAAAAGTTAAGTTTTCATAAAAACAACAAGTTATCCGGCTATCCATAAACTTAAATCAAAGAGCAAAGATATGTATGTGGGTCTAGAGCGTAGTCATTTCACCTCCACAAATAAAAGAGCCAGTATTTAAATTAATTTCAGATCATATTATAGAGAGCAATTAGCCAAGACATGTATAACTTCATGTAGGTAAAACAAAGCGGCAACTTTCATCATCTTTCCGTAAGCATAGGCAATGTAGAACATCGAGGTGAACACATGGTCATGCTTATCTATTGAAAGTAAAAAGAAACCTAGGTTGTCCTCCTAGTAGCCATGTTATTGTTTGAAGAGAAAAACAAAAGGTTGCACCTAGTTGAGGTTGAAGGCATACTTACAAGCATTTGTGTTTGGAAAAGAGAAGGTCCATGGAGATGTTACCATCCTTTGTAATTCTTCGTTGCCTTCTTCCGACATCTCCATGTATCGATGTGGCTTTTGCTTTTGTCTTGATTTATTAATGCTCCTAAACTTCTGAATTTGATCTTGTATGCTCAATGGAGTCATTGGTCACCCTTCTCTTCAATGTTGTCATCACCATCTCCTCTTTCTTGTTCTCATCATCTCCTTGCTGTCTCTTTTTCATGGATTTCCCCCTCTGTCCAGAACAGAACATATATCTAAATATAGCTCTATTGAAAAATTTATGAAATTACCTTTCCAACGTGTGGTCATTCATCGAAAACGGAGTTCAAACAAGGGAGCTATGTTCGTTTTACTTCAGCACTGCATGCTGTCCAAAACTGATTTCAGGACGTGTTGCACTCGGTGATTCGGGCATAACCGCTGGTAGGAACCTCCGATTGTCTTGATTCTTGATTTGTTGGAATCATAACTTCATCTGGCTTCTAAATATCCAAAAATATCCAGTGTTTTCTGTTGACGGTGAAAATCCGTCAACCTAGCCATGAGTTTACCTTCGGTGTTGGCATGAGTTTTATACCTTATCCATTGGTACTAACCCCCGTGGTATAACAAGTTCACGTGTGCATGTCGGTTTTGGAGTTTAATGTTTATGCAGGGTTTTAGCGTTGAATGCAAGACTTTCGGGATAAGTTCATCAAGCACCTCATGACAAGACCTTGAAGCCCCGTACAAGTCATGCAACAAAGCAAAATTAACTCCAAGAAGCCAGGGACTTGATCCGAGAAGACGACAGACTCCGAGGACCTGACCAGAAAAGTGCTGAATCTTGCAAGACAAGGAGTTGAGTCCAATTCGGAGAGAAACGACGACATGGACCTACATGCAGAAGGGGGAAACATCCAGGAAGCAAGGGAACCGACGCGGAGCAAAGGAGCCCTCGGGCTGGGCCTAGATGGGCCCAGGCCGGCCGGCCCAGTCCGGTCGGCCCAGGCCCATCCAGGGCCCATTTGCCCCCTCCTTTGCCCTAGCCGCCAATCGGGCTATTTATAGCCCCCTGACCGAGAGCCTCGAGGAGAAGAATTCGTCATCGGCCGCCGAGGAGCAGAGAAGAGAGGGACACCATCTCGGAGAGGAGAGGGTCGAGCTAGTTGACTAGGGTTTCCCTAGCCGACGTGGGAACCTTGCACGGAAGACCACGTCGGAGTTCCGGAGCTAGAAGCAAGATCAAGGAAGGATCCCGGTGGTGATCTTGTGTATGTATCATTGTTATAGTTGAATTATCAAGTTGAATCTTTTCCTAGCGATCAAGTGTTTCCTCGAAGATTTCGTTTTTCGATCGGCTTTGCTTATTCCAATTCTATTCTCGAGATAGATTACATAGGGTGTTCTTGTAGCCGCGGTGGCTAGAGGTACACGCCGGATCTTCCGAAAGAATCTCGACTTGTCTTTTGACTCGCCCTAAGCTCCCCGCATGAATAGGGATACGTTGTGACGAACGGGGGTTCCGAAAGGCGGATGTTTTCGGATTTGGACGGGAAACCACGATTTAAAGAGGCTTCTATTAAGATTCGATTTGCTACTTCTTCTCTTGCTTGGAACTTCAACAAAAGGCTTACCCCGATCCCTCTAGATCGGTTTATCTACCCAATCTTACTTTGTTTTCTCCGGTCTTTAGTAGATTAGATTCGTTTTGTGTCTTTTACTTAGATGCATTAGGGTTTCTTTTATCGAAGATTGAAGTTACTTGGCTTTATTAGATTAAGTTTTGCGTCACACATTTGTTCCACGGATTCGATACCTTGGGTTCACCACTCGAGGGAAGAAGGGTCCCTTGACTACGACGGGAGACTTGTACGCTTGCAAGTCACAAACGAACTTTGATACAATTATTAACCGTCAACAAGCCCCTTTTTCTGGCGCCGTTGCCGGGGAACAAGTGATCAAGATTTGATTTTTTATTGCCTTTTTGTAATTTTCAGTTTTCTTTTTGTTTTTATTTTTGCATCTACTAAACTTTGATCATCCTCAAAATACATCTAATCTAGTTTGTCTAACCCTAGTTTTTATAGATTTGTTTTTACTTTCTAGTTTTTGCATACTTTGTTTATTGCTAACCCTAACGGAGATGGACGGCTACCTCTCCAACAAACCCAATAATTTTGTGGATGATCCAGAAAAACTTTACAGGCTAAGGAGACGTGAAGCACATCAAGCTAAAAAGCTGGATTTTGTAGATTCGGAGTCGGAAGACAAAGGATCGCGAGGAATCTCCGAAGAATTCACCACCTCAAAGTCCTCGGGAGAATCGACTTCCACCGATGGGTGACCAACCACCGCAAGAACGCAAGATTGGGGAGCTATGCACCCCAGACATCATCGACCTACCAATCTTGAACCTTGAGGAGATCGGAAGACCGTTCGAGATCAAGACCTCAACAATCCGCATGGTGCAACATTCACCCTTCACCGGTAAAGAGGATCCGAACCTTCACCTCCAAGCATTCATTCAACTATGTCAGACTTTCAACATGGAAGGGGTGACTCAAGATCAAATGAGGGCAAGCTTTTTCCGTTTTCACTACTCGGGAAGGCTTTGCAATGGTTCCACTCTCAACCGGCGGAGACGGTGCAAAATTGGAACACATTGATGAAGGCTTTCATGAAGGAATACTACTCACCGGGTAAAACTCAAAGCTTGCGTAATAAGATTGCCACCTTTGTTCAATATCCTACGGAAACTATCTCGGAGGCCTTCGAGCGCTTCAACGAGTACACCCGGGCGGTTCCACATCACAAGTTCCCGAAGGAAGACCTCGTGCAAAAGTTCTATCAAGGACTCACCATGGCGTCAAGGACGATCTTCGATGCATCGGCGGGAGGATCCATCATCGAACTTACACCGACGGAAGCTTTCACTCTATTCAAGAAGGTTGCAGATAATGACACATGGGCGTCATCCGGGCGCCTACATCCGGTTCAACCCACGGGAAACGTCAAAGGAGTCTTGCAAGTGGAGAAGGAGAACATACTTGAAGGCAAGATCGACTCGCTCATGAGGAGGTTGGAGAAGATGGAGATGGAAAAGAAAGAGGCTCAAGACTTGAAGGCCGCCGAAGCAAGGTCCACATGTGAAGAATGTGGAGAGTATGGACATGTCTGCAAAGATTGTCCGAAGGAAGCCAAAGTGCTCGAATACATGAGGAAGGGAGAATTGTCGAACTTCCGCTACGGGCAAGGTAGGCCTCAATTTAATGCAAGCTCATCTATTCCTAATGCGGTTCCGCTTCGTATACAATTGAAGGAGTTCATGGATGAGCAAGCTAAGATCAACAAGGACACCGTCACCAAGTTCAAGACCATAGACAAGGTGTTGGAGAACATCGATAGCAAAGTGACGGAGGTCGGAAGTTCCAATCATCAAGTGCTCAACATGATGAAGATGCTCGAGACGCAAGTTGGACAACTTGCGGGGCGCCTCACTAATGATGAAGGGAAGATTCCGGGACAACCCAAATGTCCCGAATCGGCGAAGGCCATTCAAACACGTTCGGAGATCGTCACCGAGGAACCCGAATTTGAGATGCCGGAGGAAGACACGAGGATACCGCAACTCAAGCCACGCTACTTCCGAGGTAAACTTGACAACCACTTTGAGAAGTTTGTGGAAGTTGTGCGTAGACTTAGCATCAACATGCCATTACTAGATGCCCTACAAGTACCTACATATTCTCATTACTTTAAAGATATACTTTCAAATAAATATGAGATAGCAACACTCGGGGTAGATCATGTCAAGATGTCCGAGGAGTGTAGTGCCGCTATTGCTAATGGGCTAGAGAAGCAAAAAGACCCCGGGTGCCCCACAATTCCATGTTCAGTTGGTTCTTTCAACTTCGAGAAGGCGTTATGCGACCTTGGAGCTAGTGTAAGCGTCATGCCGAGGGATGTGTTCGAGAAGCTACGCCTACCGATGGAGCCTACGGGAATATGTTTGGAGTTGGGTGACAACTCCATTCGCTATCCCTTGGGCATTGCTGAAGATGTACCCGTGAAGATTGGACACCACTTCATCCCCGTCGACTTCGTTGTGCTCGAGACGGGAGAGAGGGAGAAGCCGCCGCTCATCCTAGGGAGGTCGTTCCTCAACACCGTGGGAGCTACTATTGATGTTGGCAAGGGGGAGATCATGTTCGATATCAACGGAGAAAGGAGTTCCTTCAAGTTCCGTCCAAGAATCGAGGCATGCAACATGATTGGAGTGAAGGGAGAACCAAAACAAACGGAGGGGCTGAAAAAGAAGAAGGAGCCGAAAAAAATGAACGTAAAGAAAATCAAAGAAGGTGTTGCATCCGTCAAGACAAGGGAAGAGAAGCCGCCTGTGAAGACCAAAAAAATGACTAAGCCGACTAAGCCGGAAGACAAGCCCGTGCCCAAGATGGTGCGGAAGTGGGTACCCAAGATTGCAACGCCCGGAAAGAGCGTTGATCCGGAGTAATCAAGTGAAGAAGTCTAGCTATAGACTATAAACGAAGCGCTAGGCGGGAGGCAACCCGTTTCGTCGAGTCAAGAATAAGCTACCGGGAGGACAACCCGATTCCAGGTTTTTCGAGTATTTCTAATAATTTAGTTTTTGAGTTTTATTACGCAAAGACATTAGACTTAGAAGTGGTTGAACAATATTAGAGATATAATTCTTCATTGAATGTTTGCTTTATCATAAACCCTTTGCATGAACCCTCCTATGTGCTTGTTTGTTCTTTTCTTTTTGAGAAACCTCAACCAAATAATTTCAGAACCTAACTCAACCTTTCACCCTCATTATGGTGCTGAGGTTGACTTATTTTTCATGCTAAAACCACACGAGTAGAGCCACGATTTATATTTAAGTGTTAATAAAATTCAGCACGTGGTAGGACTCGCGTGAACCTAGAAATCAAAACTTTTGGTTGGTTTTAAAAATATTTATCCTTGGTTTCTCTAGGATTAGAATTTTTCTAAGCCTATTCTAATTTTGTTTTATTCAAAATCTTTATTATTTAGCCAAAATTAGAACCTAAACCTATGCCCCCATGATCAAGCCGGGAAATGTTTGCTCTCAACCGATGATGGCAAACTATACCGGTGAGACCGAAATCAACGTAGTCGAAAAATATTTTCGACTTACATTTGTTTTTAATGGTTTAAAAACTTCTCTAAAATTATTTTTGAGCTCTTGCATGGCTCTGAAAAATATTTTAAATTTCGAATTAGAGGAGTGCTTAACCTTAAACACACCTTAATGGAGGCAATCTAGTTTGAATTAATCATGCATGCACCATTGGATTCCCTTTCATCAATTTCACCAATTCCACATGCAAAGGACAAGCATGGTGGGCAGCAAGCATCAACTTTGCAGGAATTTCATGGTGGCATGTGAAGCAAGTGGAGCTAGGGAACATGGACATGACCCAAAGCATGGAGCATCAAGTGGAAGGACCAATAATGCAAGAAAAGGAGTGGACGAGAGCGTTTGGGCGGTGCAACTCGTGGAGCACGCGGGCAGGGAAGTTGCGGAGGCGAAATGATCGTCTTTGGAAGAAAGACGAGGCGGGGAGGAGCCGGGAGGACCCCGGGCCGGCCGGCCCGGCCGGCCGGCCTCACCTACTTAAGGAGCCCCCCGGCTCCCGTTTTACTGCGAGCAAGCTTCCCTCTCCTTCCTTTGTTTGTGTGTTCAAGTTTGTGTGCTCAAAACCTCCGTAGACATAGCCAACCTTCCCAAGCTTGATAGCTCAAGAAAAAAAAATCCACATCCTTAATCCACTCAAAGTCCACATCCGAAGCAAAGAGTTTAAGTGCCTAGTTACCGGTTGCAACCCGGAGTTTTAGTTGAAGAAAAGAGTGCAGCAACCATGTGGAAGAAAACCACAAGTCTCTTCTCCAACAAGAAGAGTTCGTCGTCATCCAAGCCGTCATCAACCACGTCTTCGAGGAGGCACTCGTTTTCCGAGTCTCCCCGGAGCATCGAGACGGATACGGCACCACCGAGGAGGAACGATGCTCTCCTCCTTGGTGGTATGAGGGCTGCAAGAAGCACGTCCATGAGGTTTACCGAACCTCGTGGGCGCACGGAGGAGCAGCCCGCGCCACCACGACGATCGACCCGTTCAACCGCGCCACCTCCTTACACCCCGACATACTCTTCGTACGGCTTCATCATCTTGTCGGCGGAGGAGGAGGAGAGGCTCTCTAATCTTGAGAAGAGGCTTGTGCCCAATGTCGAGTTCGACGACCAAGCACTCTACACCTTTGGTTTTGGCACCGACATATACTATATGTTAGGGCACCTTGGATGGGTGCAGTTCTCCAACGGAGTATCGGTGGACACCCACTTGGGGTTCGCCTTGGAAATTTTAATGACTATTGCACCTATCCTTGATGATGATGGGGTGCAAAGCTTGTCATTCCGTTTGGAGGGAGTCCAACAAGTGGTTCCCTACGAGCATGTTAGGGAGCTGCTTGGATTCCACAAGGGAGCTCGGAGAAAGTTGACGTGCCACCGGCATGTTAGCGGGATTTTGGAATATGATCTCCGGAGAAGCCCATCAACAACGCAATTGCATCCGCAACCCCATTATCCGGATACTTCACTCTTGGATGTGCAAGAGGGTATTGGGGAGGATGAAGGAGACAAAGGTGACCGACACGGAGTTGAATTGGCTATACTCGGCTTTAATTGCCAGGCAGCCAATAGACCCCTCTTACCTTATGATCAACCGTTGGTGTTGTGAAGCAACATCGGGGGCGAGTAATATTGGTTCGGGGTGCTACCTCTCCATGTTGGCCTTCTCCTTACGGCCGGGGATCGCAAGAAACCCCGACCATCTTTTGCGTGGTACCTCTCTCGGCATTGAGTATTTGCGGCAAGGCAAATACATTAGTGGAGATGAGAGAGGAGGTTATCGGTTGGCCATAGTGAACCTACCGCTGCCCAATGAGAGGCTTAGGCTTTTTCAACGAAGGAAGAGAAGATTGGTTGGAAGAGGGACTACTTGTCCCTGCAAGGAAAAACAAAAGAGGAAGAATCGTAAAGGAGGGAACATCCTCCGCACAAGCGAGTGGAGCACAACCCAATGTGCAACCATTCGGCGGGATCCCTCCTCCGCCAAGTTATTACGGAGGGCCACAAGAGCAAGCATGGGGGGTGGTGCACCGGTACCCCCACCAAATTATGTTGTGCCCAACACTAACTTCGCGGAGTCCTACGCTCATCATCCCCAACCACAACAAAGCATGGCCATAATTGGAGGGTATGCTGCAAGAAACGCCCAAAACATCGCAGCCATCCAATCTAACGCAGCTCAACTTGGTGAAGGAAATGCAAATATTGCCTTTGAGCTCGGACGCCTTCACCTTGTAGAGCCAAATCAATTCGTCGGAGGGAATGTCCAATCATATTATGAGCAAGGGTATTATTATCAAGATCATCAACATCAACCACCGGCGGAGGACTAGAAGATTTAGGAACTTTAGTTTTCTTTTCTTTTCTTTTTCTCTGTAATTTTCAGCTTTTGCTTATGTGTGTTTGCGTAGTATTTTCTGTTTTATTTAAATTTCAGCAAGCGTGTTTGTTTATTTTCAGTTTGTATTTCAACTTGATGTCATCATTAATAAAGACACCACCTTGATTATATCATTGGAAAAGTTACAAAATTCGTGCCATGATGATATATGATTATAATTGCAGCTTTGTTTATCTTTGTAATTGATCTATGCATGTTTAAGCTAGTGCTCTCTTAAAAATACAAATCTGAATTTATTTAAATGCTAGCTTAATTTTCAGCGGAGGTTATGATTAAAATAAAGACCCATAGTGTTTTATGTGCTCTCAAGTTATGAATAGATTAAAAATGTCTTTTATGCTCAAAAATATTGCTAACCTTGTCATAAATATCGCTTGTGTGTTGCTCAACCTATCCAAAGCCTTATATATATTTGAGTGCATAAACCTTAGTGTACAAGATTTATTTTTGAGTGAGTTATTGCAGGCCATGATTTCTCTGGCCCGAGACTAAGAAGCTGGTCATTCCATTTTTGCGTATCTATCTTTTTGCTAGCCTTTTATCCGTGCATTGTGTATCCCCGCATCGGAGATCTCACAAACTTCGCCGGATATCCACCCTTAAACCAAATATCATCCTTTGTGATTACCTCCTTGACCACAACCTATTGTTGAGAATGGATCATCAATTCAAGAAAGATCGCAAGACGGTGCCAACATTGAAGATTTCAAGTATCTCTCCAAGGAAAAATACCCCGGTACCTACCTTATTTTTCGCCTCTTTGCTCGAGGACGAGCAACGTCTAAGCATGGGGGAGGAGGTAGGTACGGTGCAGTTTTAGAGTTAAAAGGGGAATATTTTAAAAAAAATGATGAAAGAAAAAATTCGGCGACGATCGTGACTTTCAAAAAAATATATATATATAATGAATGAAAGAAAGAAAGAAAGAAAGAAAAGAATGAGAAATATGAGAAAGAGAAAAAAAATATATGCGTAAAGTAAACTCCCCGGTTCTCTAAGAGTGCATTCAAGGCTTCAAGTTAAAAAGATCCATTCTCATTTTCCAACCATGTGCAATCCGATAACGAGGACTTTCTTTGTGCCTCGGGATCATTCTTTGCCATTTGCACATGTCCACTCATCTAAAAGTGTGTGTATTTTTCTCTTTCCCCTCCTTGATTTAACATCATTTTCCAATGAGCTTTTTGACGAGTCTCGGTAAGACCATGAGAAGCTTGTCTTGTTTTGACAACACCTCATTTATAAAATCTTGTTAGGACTAAACTTTCCCAAAGCTCCATATAAAGCCTACCACATATATATGAGAGGGAAAGGAGTAGAATGTATAGGCTTGAGAGACAAGTGAGATGAGAGTTCATGAGCAATATACAAGATGATTTAAATTTGTGAACTTGGTTTAGCTTTTCTTTATCTCGTTCTTTATTTCAAAAATTCGAGATCTATTTAAACTTTGTGAGCATGTTAATACTTGTGGGATAAGCTTAATAAGAATCTACCCTCCGTAGAGATGAAGGCTAGTACATTATGGAACTTTAATGAATTAAAATTTTGAGAGCATTATGTTTTCTCATGTGTGATCAAGTGCAAAGTTTAAACATTGTTTGGCAATGATGATATCCATCGAAGGCTTACTCGAGGACGAGCAAGGTTTAAGCATGGGGGAGATGTTGACGGTGAAAATCCGTCAACCTAGCCATGAGTTTACCTTCGGTGTTGGCATGAGTTTTATACCTTATCCATTGGTACTAACCCCCGTGGTATAACAAGTTCACGTGTGCATGTCGGTTTTGGAGTTTAATGTTTATGCGGGGTTTTAGCGTTGAATGCAAGACTTTCGGGATAAGTTCATCAAGCACCTCACGACAAGACCTTGCGGCCCCGTACAAGTCATGCAACAAAGCAAAATTAACTCCAAGAAGCCGGGGACTTGATCCGAGAAGACGACGGACTCCGAGGACCCGACCGAAAAAGTCTTGAATCTTGCAAGACAAGGAGTTGAGTCCAATTCGGAGAGAAACGATGACATGGACCTACATGCGAAGGGGGAAACATCCGGAAGCAAGGGAACCGACGCGGAGCAAAGGAGCCCTCGGGGGGGGGGCCTAGATGGGCCCGGGCCGGCCGGCCCAGTCCGGTCGGCCCAGGCCCATCCAGGGCCCATTTGCCTCCTCCTTTGCCCTAGCCGCCAATCGGGCTATTTATAGCCCCCTGACCGAGAGCCTCGAGGAGAAGAATTCGTCATCGGCCGCCGAGGAGAAGAGAAGAGAGGGACACCATCTCGGAGAGGAGAGGGTCGAGCTAGTTGACTAGGGTTTCCCTAGCCGACGTGGGAACCTTGCACGGAAGACCACGTCGGAGTTCTCGGAGCCAGAAGCAAGATCAAGGAAGGATCCCGGTGGTGATCTTGTGTATGTATCATTGTTATAGTTGAATTATCAAGTTGAATCTTTTCCTAGCGATCAAGTGTTTCCTCGAAGATTTCTTTTTTCGATCGGCTTTGCTTATTCCAATTCTATTCTCGAGATAGATTACATAGGGTGTTCTTGTAGCCGCGGTGGCTAGAGGTACACGCCGGATCTTCCGAAAGAATCTCGACTTGTCTTTTGACTCGCCCTAAGCTCCCCGCATGAATAGGGATACGTTGTGACGAACGGGGGTTCCGAAAGGTGGATGTTTTCGGATTTGGACGGGAAACCACGATTTAAAGAGGCTTCTATTAAGATTCGATTTGCTACTTCTTCTCTTGCTTGGAACTTCAACAAAAGGCTTACCCCGATCCCTCTAGATCGGTTTATCTACCCAATCTTACTTTGTTTTCTCCGGTCTTTAGTAGATTAGATTCGTTTTGTGTCTTTTACTTAGATGCATTAGGGTTTCTTTTATCGAAGATTGAAGTTACTTGGCTTTATTAGATTAATTTTTGCGTCACACATTTATTCCACGGATTCGATACCTTGGGTTCACCACTCGAGGGAAGAAGGGTCCCTTGACTACGCCGGGAGACTTGTACGCTTGCAAGTCACAAACGAACTTTGATACAATTATTAACCGTCAACATTTTCCCTTCGAGATCATGCAGAATTTTGATGAGATTGGTGGCTTCTTGTGCATTGATCCGGAGATGTTAACGATCTTTATCATTCTATCTTCTAGAGTGTCATGTTGCACTTCCGTGTTGAAGATTTAGGGTCTCCCCCATGCTTAGCATTTTGCTAGTATGGAAGAAGAAGACAAAGCACTTCTTAGCCATCCTTCAATTTCCTTGTAGTGGGAGTCTTTATCTTGCCTGTAAGACGTTTTAAACGCACATTCTACCCCCAAGGTGACGGTTGGGAGTAGATGGAATTGCCAACAATCCAACAATGTCTCCTAAGATTCTTAACTTGTGACATAATTAGTTTAATGAGGAATAAAAACCTAATGAGTGTACGTGGTGCAAGGTGTGTATGCACATGATAGGAAAGCATATAAACAAAGACAATGTTTTCACCTAGTTCTAAACACCATGTCTACAACTAGGTTGCCGAATTTCTCCATAGCCATAAAGGTTTATATATCTAGGGTTAAAACACCATGTCTATCCCTAAATCAATAACTCTTATAGCACAAGAAAAATTAAGCGCATTGCAAAGCTTATAAACTAACCAAAGCAACATGAAAACATATGAGAAGCCAGCTAGGTTTATCGAACTTAACGATGATGGTCCGCAATCTTGTTTAAACACCACGTTTACACAAGATCACAAAAGGAAAATACCCATAGGTACCTATGAAGCATTAACATGGAAACTGAAACATACATCATTAAGTATATAAAACAACCAAGCCAACTATGTGCAAAACATGTATACACAAAGAAACATCACATTGATAACAAAATGCAATGCATACAAATAAATATTATCATGAACATGATGGTGGTTCTAAAAAGGAAAACTGAACTTAGATTAATAACCACAAGTTGATCATCATAAGATAGTATCATTCTTTATTTTCTCTAAGAAAGTAGTAAAAATATAAAGAAACGGGTTGCCTCCCGAAAAGCGCTTCATTTAAAGTCATAGAGTTGGACTTTCTCACATACCTTCTTTTCGTTGCATAGCCATGGCCCTTCATGCAAGAAGAAAAGCCTTGAAATTCCTAATGCACTTTAGAGAACCGGGGAGTTCACTTTATTTTTATTTTTACACATACTCATATTTTTTCTCTTTTTCTTATATATATATATATATATATTCTTTCTTTCTTTCTTTTGAATTTTTTTATTTGCTCCCCTTTGAACTCTAAAATTACATCGTACCTACCTCCTCCCCCATGCTTAGACGTTGCTCGTCCTCGGGCAAAGAGGTGATAAATAAGGTAGGTACCGGAAATACTTTTCCTTTGGAGAGATACTTGAGATCTTTCATCATCGCACCGTCTTGCAATCTTCCTTGAATTGATGATCCATCCTCAACGATAGGTTGTGGTCAAGGAGGTAATCACAAAAGATGATATTTGGTTTTAAGGGTGGATATCCGGCGAGGGTTGTGAGATCTCCGATGCGGGGATACACAATGCACGGATAAGAGGCTAGTAAAAAGATAGATACGCAGAAACGGAATGACCAGCTTCTTAGTCTCAGGTCAGAGAAATCATGGCCTGCAATAACTCACTCAGAAATAAATCTTGTACACTAAGGTTTATGCACTCAAATATATATAAGGCTCTGGATAGGTAGAGCAACACACAAGTGATATTCATGACAAGGTTAGCAATATTTTTGGGCATAAAAACCATCTTTAATCTATCTATAACTTGAGAGCATATAAAACACTATGGGTCTTCATTTTAATCATAACCTCCACTAAAGATTAAGCTAGCACTTAGATAAATTCAGATTCGTATTTTAAGAGAGCACTAGCTTTAACATGCATAAATCAATTACAAAGATAAACAAAGCGGCAATTATAATCATATATCATCATGGCACAAATTTTGTAACTTTTCCAATGATGTAAACAAGGTGGTGTCTTTATTAATGATGAAAACAAGCTGAAATACATGCTGAAAATAAACTAACACACTTGATGAAATTTAAATGAAAAACTGAAAATACTACGCAAACACAAGCTGAAAATTACTGAAAAAAGGAAAAGAAAAGAAAACTAAAGTTCTTCCTTCTTCCTAATCCTCCGCCGGTGGTTGGTATTGGTGGTCTTGGTAGTTGTACCCTTGCTCGTAGTAGGTTTGGACATCCCCTCCAACGAATTGTTCCGGTGGTACTAGGTGGAGACGCCCAAGCTCATAGGCAATATTTGCATTGCCTTCACCAAGTTGAGCCGCGTTGGTTTGGATGGCTGCGACGTTTTGCATGTTTCTCACAGCATACCCTCCAATTATGGCCATGCTTTTTTGTGGTTGGGGGTGTTGTGTGTAGGGCTCCGCGAAGGCTACGTTGGGCACCACATAATTTGGTGGGGGCACCGGTGCAGCACCCCCCCCCCATGCTTGCATTTGTGGCCCTCCGTAATAACTTGGTGGAGTAGGGATTCCTCCGAATGGTGGCACATAGTTTGGTTGTGCACCACCCGCTTGCGCGGAGGAAGATCCCTCCTCTACGATTCTTCCTCTTTTATTTTTCCTTGCCGGGACAAGGAGTCCTTCCTCCAACCAATCTTCCCTCCCTTGAATGAAAAGCCTAAGTCTTGGGTCTGGAAGGGGTAGGTTCACCTTGGCCACATGAAAGCCTCCTCTCTCATCTCCACTAATATATTTTCCTTGCTTTAAATATTCGAATCCGAGAGAGGTCCCGCGTAAGAGATGTTCAGGATTCCTTGTGATCCCTGGCCTTAAGGAGATGGCCAACATAGAGAGGTAGCACCCCGAACCAATATCTCCCGATCCCGATGTTGCCTCGCAACACCATCGGTTGATCATATGGTATGAGGGGTCTATTGGCTGCTTGGCAATTAATGCCGAGTAGAGCCAATTCAACTTCGTGTCCGTCACCTTCGTCTCCCTCATCCTCCCCATAATCCTCTTGCACATTAAAGAGTGGAATACTTGGATAATGGGGTTGCGGATGGAATTGCGTTCTTGGTGGGCTTCTCCAAAGATTAAATTCCAAAATCCATCCAACATGCCATCCGGCACGTCAACTTTCTCCGGAGCTCCCTTTTGGAACCTAAGTAGCTCCCTAACATACTCGTAGGGAACCACTTATTGGATTCCCTCCAAACGGAATGATAAACTTTGCACCCCCTCGTCAAGGATGGGCGCCATAGTCATCAATATTTCCAAGGCAAACTCCTTGTGGGTGTTTGCCGACACACCGTTGGCGAATTGCACCCATCCAAGGTGCCCCAACATATAATATATGTCCGTGCCGAAACCCAAATAGTTGAGTGCTTGATCGTCGAAATCAATGTTTGCCACAAGCCTCTTCTCAAGACGAGAGAGTTTCTTCTCCTCCTTCGACAATATAATGAAGCCATATGTGGAATACCGCGGAGTGTATGGAGGTGGCGCAGATGAACGGGTCGATCGACGAGGTGGGACGGGCAGCTCCTCCGTACGCCCTTGAGGTTCGGTAAACCTCATGGATGTGCTCCTTGTTGCCCTCATGCCATCGAGGAGGAGAGTATCGTTCCTCCTTGGCGATGTCGTGTCCTCCTCCATGCTCCAAGGAGACTCGGAAATCGAGTGCCTCCTCGAAGACGTCGTCGAAGACGGCTTGGATGACGATGACCCCTTCTTCTTGGTGAAGAGACTTGTGGTTTTCTTGCACATGCTTGCAGCACTCTTCTCTCTACTAAAATTCCGGGTTTCAACCGGTGACTAGGTACTTCAAAGATTATTTCGGGATGTGGACTTTGAGTGGATTAAGGGTGTGTATTGTTTGAGCTATCAGGCTTGGGAAGGTTGGCTACATCTATGGTGGTTCTGAGCACTAAAACTTGAGCACACAAACTGAGGAAGGAGAGGGATGCTTGCCTGCAGAAGACGGGAGCTGGGGGCTCCTTTTGTAGGGGAGGCCGACCGGCCTGGGTGGTCGCGTGCCTCCCCAGGGCTCCGTTTTCCTCCAGCACGATCATTTCTCCTCCATGACTATCTTCCCCACGTGCTCCACAAGTTGCACCGCCCAAACGCTCACGTCCACTCCTTTTCTTGCATTATTGGTCCTTCCACTTGATGCTTCATGCTTTGAGTCATGTCCATGCTCCGTTTCTCCACTTGCTTCACATGTCACCATGAATTTCCTGCAAAGTTATGCTTGCTGCCCACCCATGCTTGTCCTTTGCATGTGGTCTTGATGAAAGTTGATGAAAGGGCATCCAATGGTGCATGCCTCCCTCTAAGTATGTTTAAGGCTAAGCACTCCTCTAATTTCGAAACTTAAAAATATTTTCAGAGCTACGGAAAAGCTCAAGCATAAATTTAGAGAAGTTTTTAAACCATTAAAAACAAGTGTAAGTCAAAAATATTTTCCGACTATGTTGATATCAGTCTTACCGGTATAGTTCGCCTTCATTGGTTGAGAGCAAACTTTTCCCAGCTTGATTGTAACACCCTAATTTTGCTAAAAATTGGCTTTATTAAAATTTGCTAGAAACCTTTAATTGCTTAAGGAATACAAGGTTGCTTTATTTTTCTTTTAGGCATTTAAAACTTTTCTAAAATAAAATTAATGAAATATAGGAATTAATTGTTGCATACATGCTGGAGCATTTCTTTTGATTGCTAGAATTCAAATTCAAAGTTTGAATTCTATTTTGAATTGAATCCTTTTCAAAACCCAAAACCCAATTCCTAAACCCTATTCTACCTAACCCTCCATCCAGCCCAGCAGGTTGCTGCGGCCTAGCCCACGCAGCTTCGCCGGCCCACACAGCCCAGCAGCACCAGCAGGCCGTCGCGCTCACTCCAGCCCGCGTGGCGCCGCACCACCGCCGCCCCAAACAGGCCGCCCCGCAAACCGTGCCCGGCCCGCCTCCGCCGCTCTCCCGCGCCGCCGCCGGCCGACGGGGCGGGGCCCGCCCCCGTCATCCCCGCCGCCGCGTCGACCCCAAGTCGGACTCGCCCCGAGGCCGACCACGCCGCCGCGTCTACGCAGCTCCGGGCCGGGCATGCGCGCCTAGGGCGGTTTCCCCGGGCTATTTATAGCCGCGCCGCACCCCTGGACGCCCTACCCAAGCCACCCGAGCCGCCGCCTCTTGCTTTCGAGCGCCACCGGAATCCCAAACCCTAGCGCCGCCATTGCTTCCCGCCGCCGTCGCCGCTTCGCCATCGAGGAGCAGCCCCGGAGACGCGCAAGGAGGTGAGGAAGTCAACCGCGCCGTTTGTGGACGTTCCCGTGCACCACGCCACCCGCATTAGCTCGCCAAAGCATCGCCGTCGCGCCGTTTCGCCCCGCCGCGACGTGTGTTGTCTCCGCCGCGTCCCAGCCGCTAGCGCCGCCCTAGATGGCTTCGGTGTCTCGCGCGCTTCACCCTGATGCCTTCCGCGCGCCGATCCGAGGCCGAAACCCAAGATTGGGTCTCGCCGGCGAGCTCCGCCGCCGCTCACCGCCGACCACCACCGTCTCCCCGCCGACCGCCGCCGCTTAGCGCTCGCGTGCGATCTGTGCCGCCGGATCGAGATCTGACGCACCAAATCTAAACCCGCCGCCCCGCCTCTTGCGGACGTCCCGAGCCGTCGGATCCAGATCCGACGCATCCCGCCGCCCGCTTCACCTGCAGGCCACCGCAGCCGTTGGATCTAGATCCAATGGATCTAGATCTGGTCAACCTAGATCAAGCTAGTCAAACCCCCGCCGGCTCTGTGAATCTTGCAGAAAACCCCCATGTTTTCTGGTATTCACAGATATACCCTCCCGCAGAGACAAAACCTTTACGATTTAGTCCTTTTTCTTTTGTTTCAGCCCAGTTTCTTTTCAAACCTTTACAGTTTAGTCCCTGCATTTTCTATAGGGTGTAACTTAGTCGTTTTAGCTCCGATTTTAGTGTTCTTTATGTCCACGCGACCGTCTCGAAGCGTAGATTAGTTTTATGCCGCTGTTTAGTTATGTTTGATCTGTTTGGTGACTGTTTCTTATTTATTCTTGTTGTATGCTTGTATGTGATGATTGTGGATCGTAGAGAGCGATTCGTTCGAGGGATTTGAAGATCAAGACGTGCAAGAGTTTGAGCAGCAGAGTTTTGTTGAAGGCAAGTCTTCCTTGATGCATGCCCACTTCTCCTACATAACATGCATTTAAATTCACTGTGTTTACTTTTCCTGCTTGCATTAACTTGACGGGAACCTATTAAGGATCATGCCTAGTCCTTTACTACCTTTACCTTGTCACCGAGTTTATTAAATTAATCGTGTGGTAGCTATTTCTTAGCATGCTCAACTGGCATTGGTATTAATCAAACTTGGATACCTTTATGTTATATGTTCTGTTTATGCTCTTTACTTTACAAGACCACTTTGATATGTTAATCGGAACATGGAGAACCACCCAGGAAAATAGTACAACCACAGGAACTAATGGGCAATGGTCTTGGCTGAATAATTTGGAACTTTAGCTTGGGGTGATCTTACCTGATAAGGACAAGGGGTCGGCGGTACTGTGGGGTATAGACTCACTCTAGCAGGGGGTTGGGTGAGTTATTCTTTTTATGGTGGGGTATCGACCTGCTAGGGGACTTTGTACCTTGCTAACTGATCCGGACCTTGTGGGTCATAACTTGCTAGGGAACCTTTGTAAAGGCCATGTAGCGTCCCTATGCAACCACACCTCGGTAGTGTGGTATGGTGCCTTGCAAACACCGCATGGTTGGGTTCAAAGTTCTTCAGAGCTTTTACACTACCTGTGGTGAAACTGTACAACCTCTGCAGAGTGTAAAACTAATCGATTAGCCGTGCTCACGGTCAAGAGCGGCCTGGACACTCACATGACTAAATTATGGAACTTTAATGTTTAATTGCTGTTTTATTCTTTATTTATGATGCTTATATCTTATTAATTGGGTTGGTATGAACTTACACTCTTAGTAATTATGTTGCTAATAAAACTTGACCCACTAAAATGCTAAACTGCTTGAACCTTAGCCATCCACCATATGGCCTTGCATGTTATGTTGTTCTCTCTTGCTGAGTACGTCATGTGCTCACGCTTGTTTACTTTCTTGTATCTACGACACTCGGATTGTTGCTCAGACTGGGAGAACTTTGAAGACATTACAAGAGATTTCCAGGAGTTCTAGGTGTGCGTAGTCTTCAGTCAGCTGCCTGTGGAGGCATTTTCTCCGCTGCGAGAACTCGTTATTTGAGTTTCATTTAAGACTATGGTTTGTAATAACTCTTTATTCGTGTGGCACTGATTTTTGTAATCACGATGTCTAAGCGTGTGTGTAACTTGATCCTGGCGCGCACGGGATCTATGCATTCGGTTTTGCCTTTAAAACTGGGTGTGACATTGATCATGGGGGCATAGGTTTAGGTTCTAATTTTGGCTAAATGAGAGAGATTTTGAATAAAATAAAATTAAATGAGGCTTAGAAAAAATCTAATCTTAGAGAAACCAAGGATATAGATTTTTAGACCAACCAAAAGTTCAGTTTCTAGGTTTACGCGAGTCCTACCACGTGCTGAATTTAATTAACACCTAGGTATAAGTCGTGGCTCTACTCGTCTGTTTTTAGCGTGAAAAACAAGTCAACCACAACATCGTAACGAGGATGAATGGTTGAGTTAGGTTCTGAATTTATTTGGTTGTGGTTTCTCGAAAAGAAACAAACAAACACATAGGAGGGTTCATGTAAAGGGTTTATGATCAAGCAAAATATTCAACCAAGAATTATGGCTCTAATATTGTTCAACCACTTCTAAGTCTGATGTCTTTGTGTAATAAAATTCAAAACTAAATTATTTAAAAAGTCTCGAAAAACCTGGAATCGGGTTGTCCTCCCGGCAGCTTATTCTTGACTTGACGAAACGGGTTGCCTCCCGCCTAGCGCTTCGTTTATAGTCCATAGCTAGACTTCTTCACTTGATTACTTCGGATCAACTCTCTTTGCAGGCGTTGCAATCTTGGGGACCCACTTCCGCACCATCTTGGGCACGGGCTTATCTTCTGGCTTAGTCATTTTTTTGGTCTTCACAGGCGGCTTTTCTTCTTTTGTCTTGACGGATGCAACAACTTGCTTGATTTTCTTTACGTCCTTCTTCTTTGGCTCTTTCTTCTTTTTCAGCCCTTCCTTGTTCCTTGGTTCTTCCTTAACAACGTGACGTTGAGGTGGAACATTTTTAACTTCAATCATATTGCATGCCTCGAGTCGTGGCCGGAACTTGAAAGAACTCCTTTCTCCGTTGATATCGAACATGTTCTCCCCCTTGCCAACATCAATAGTAGCTCCCACGGTCTTGAGGAAAGGCCTCCCAAGGATGAGCAGCGGCTTCTCCCTCTCTCCCATCTCGAGCACCACAAAGTTGACGGGGATGAAGTGGTGTCCGACCTTCACGGGTACATCTTCGGCGATGCCCAAGTGATAGCGAATGGAGTTATCTCCCAACTCCAAACACATACCTGTAGGCTCTAATGGTAGGCGTAGCTTCTCGAACACATATCTTGGCATGATGCTCACACTTGCTCCAAGGTCGCATAACGCCTTCTCGAAATTGAATGAACCAACGGAACATGGAATTGTAGGGCATCCGGGGTCCTTTTGCTTCTCTAGCCCATTAGCAATAGCGGCACTACACTTCTCGGACATCTTGACATGATCTACCCCGAGTGTTGCTATCTCATATTTATTTGCAAGTATGTCTTTAAAGTAACGAGAATATGTAGGTACTTGTAGGGCATCCAATAATGGCATGTTGATGCTAAGTCTACGCACAACCTCCACAAACTTCTCAAAGTGGTTGTCAAGTTTACCTCAGAAGTAGCATGTCTTGAGTTGTGGTATCCTCGTGTCTTCTCCCGGCATCTCAAACTCAGGCTCTTCGGTGGCGATCTCCGTAACTTTCTCCTTAGCAATTTCCTCCGCCTCGGCAGATGGTTTAGGCTTCCTTGCTCCCGCTGAACGTTCTGGATCTTCGGTCTCCTTTCCCGAACGCGTTTGAATAGCCTTCGCCTATTCGGGACCTTTAGGTTGTCCCGGAAGCTTCCCTTCATCATTAGTGAGGCGCCCCGCGAGTTGTCCAACTTGCGTCTCGAGCATCTTCATCATGTTGAGCACTTGATGGTTGGAGCTTCCGACCTCCGTCACCTTGCTATCGATGTTCTCCAACACCTTGTCTATGGCTTTGAACTTGGTGACGGTGTCCTTGTTGATCTTAGCTTGCTAGTCCATGAATTCCTTCAATTGTACATGAAGCGGAACCGAATTCGGAATGGATGAGCTTGCATTAAATTGAGGTCTACCTTGCCCGTAGCGGAAGTTCGGCAATTCTCCCTTCCTCATGTAGTCGAGCACTTTGGCTTCCTCCGGACAATCTTAGTGGCCATGGACATACTCTCTGCATTGTTCACATGTGGATCTTGCTTCGGCAGCCTTCAAGTCTTGAGTCTCTTTCTTTTCTATCTCCATCTTCTCCAACCTCCTCATGAGTGAGTCAATCTTGCCTTCAAGTATGTTCTCCTTCTCTACTTGCAAGACTCCTTTGACATTCCCTGTTGGTTGAACCGGATGTAGGCGTCCATATGACGCTCATGTGTCATTATCCGCGACCTTCTTGAATAGAGTGAAAGTTCTGTCGGTGTAAGCTCGATGATAGATCCTCCCGCCGATGCATCGATGATCGTCCTTGACACCATGGTGAGTCCTTGATAGAACTTTTGCACGAGGTCTTCCTTCTGGAACTTGTGATGTGGAACCACCCGAGTGTACTCATTGAAGCACTCGAATGCCTCCGAGATAGTTTCCATAGGATATTGAGCAAAGGTGGCAATCTTATTACGCAAAATTTGAGTTTTACCCGGCGAGTAGTATTCCATCATGAAAGCTTTCATCAATGTGTTCCAATTTTGCACCGTCTACGCCAGTTGAGAGTGGAACCATCGCAAAGCCTTCCCGAGTAGTGAGAATGGAAAAAGCCTTGCCCTCATTTGATCTTGAGTCACCCCATCCATGTTGAAAGTCCGACATAGTTGAATGAATGCTTGAAGGTGAAGGTTCGGATCCTCTTTACCGGTGAAGGGTGAATGTTGCACCATGCGGATTGTTGAGGTCTTGATCTCGAACGGTCTTCCGATCTCCTCAAGATTCAAGATTGGTAGGTCGATGATGTCCGGGGTGCACAGCTCCCTGATATTGCGTTCTTGCGGTGGTTGTTCACCCATTCGTGGAAGTCACTTCTCCCGAGGACTTTGAGGTGGTGAATTCTTTGGAGATCCCTTCGATCCTTTGTCTTCCGACTTCAAATCTACAAAATCCAGCTTTTTAGCTTGATGTGCTTCGCGCCTCCTTAGCCTGCAAAGTTTTTCTGGATCATCCACAAAATTATCAGGTTTGTTGGAGAGGTAGCCGTCCATCTCCCGTTAGGGTTAGCAATAAACAAAATATACAAAAACTAGAAAGTATAAATAAATCTATGAAAACTAGGGTTAGGCAAACTAGATTAGATTTATTTTGAGGATGATCAAAGTTTAGTAGATGCAAAAAAAATAAAAGAAAACTGAAAATCACAAAAAAGCAATAAAAGATCAAATCTTGATCACTTGTTCCCCGGCAACGGCGCCAGAAAAAGGGGCTTGTTGATGGTTAATAGTTGTATCAAAGTTCGTTTAGACTTGCAAGCGGACAAGTCTCCCGTCGTAGTCAAGGGACCCTTCTTCCATCGAGTGGTGAACCCAAGGTATCGAATCCGTGGAACAAATGTGTGACGCAAAAGATGATCTAGTAAAGCCAAGTAACCTCAATCTTTGGTAAAGAGAAACCCTAATGCATCTAGATAAAGAACACAAAACTAATCTAATCTACTAAAGACCGGAGGTAACAAAGATAGATAGGGTAGATAAACCGATCTAGAGAGATCGGGTTAAGCCTTTTGTTGAAGTTCCAAGCAAAGGAAGAAGTAGCAAATTGAATCTCACTAGAAGCCTCTTTAAATCGTGGTTTCCCGTCCAACTCCGAAAACGCCCGCCTTTCGGAACCCCCGTTATGTCACAACATATTCCTATTCATGCGGGTAGTCTAGGGCGAGTCCAAGGACAAGTCGAGTTCTTTCGGAAGATCCGGCGTGTACCTCTAGCCACCGCGGCTACAAGAACACCCTATGTGATCTATCTCGAGAATAGATCTATAATAACCAAAGCCGATCAAAAAACGAAGACATCGAAGAAACACTTGATCGCTAGAAATCGGATTCAACTTGATAATTCAACTAGTACAATGATACATAAACAAGATCACCACCGGGATTCTACCTTGATCTTGCTTCTAGCTCTGGGAACTCCGACGTGGTCTTCCTTGCAAGGTTCCCACATCGACTAGGGAGACCCTAGTCAACTCGCTCGAACCTCTCCTCTCCGGGATGGTGTCCCTCTCTTCTATGCTCCTCGGCGGCCGATGACGAATTGATCGATCCGTGGCTCTCGACCCCGGGGCTATAAATAGCCCGAATGGCGGCAAGGTCAAAGGAGGGGGCAAATGGGCCCTGGACTGGCCTCCTTCGCGTGGCGTCAGTTCCTGGCCTCCTTCGCGTGGCGTCAGTTCCCGAGTCTTCTAGATCCTTCCCCCTTCTGCATGTGGGCCCTTGTCGTCAGTTTCTCTCTGAGTTGGACGTAGCTCCTTGAACCGCAAGATTCGGCACTTTTCTAATTAGGTCCTCGGAGTTTGTCATCTTCTCGAGTTAGGTCCCTGGGCTTCTTGGTGTCAAGTTTGCTTCATTGCATGACTTGTACGGGGCTTCAAGGTCTTGTCACAAGGTGCTTGATGAACTTATCCCGGAAGTCTTGCTTTCAACGCTAAAACCCTGCATAAACACTAAACTCCAAAACCGACATGCACAAGTGAACTTGTTATACCACGTGGGTTAGTACCAATAGATAAGGTATAAAACTTATGCCAACACCGAAGGTAAACTCATGGCTAGGTTGACGGATTTTCACTGTCAACAGTAGGTATGGTGCTTGAGTTGTCTAGCTACGATAGTTATGGGCATACCCCCCCCCCCCCCATAATGAGAGGTCGATCCTCAGGTGGTGACAGTCTTGTTGGATCCTAGGGCAACCTTCGCGTTGGGGTACCTACTGTAGGAGTCTAAAGTCTAGTTTCGCAGAGTGCTGGTCGTCGCGGGCTAGCTCCCTGTTTGTACCTGGGTGTTCAACCATGTTTCCCTCATGCAATACTCATGCCTATCTCTTGTATCTTCTACCTTTGTATGTTTAGTACATTAGAACCTAGAGCTAACTCTTATGTTCCCCCTAAGCCATAATGTGCTAGAGTAGAGGTAGATTTGAGGTGTGTGTGTCACACTACCCCTATTATCTTTTATCTTACCCCTGCCTTTGAGTGTGTTGCTTCCCTATATCTATCTCTTGGTTTACATTTAGAGCAAAAGCATAAGTCTAAGATATCCGCCATTGCCTTCCTTGGATTCGATACCCTTGGAATACTCTCCTTTCATGGGGAAATACTACAATGGATTATTTGTGTGCTTGCGGATTCGTTCATGATCATTTAGATTGGACTATGGCAAGTCTCCATGTTCATGCTAACCGGCACTATTAGTTGTAACATTGGGAAATGCCAGCAAGCATTTCTAGCGCTGACGCTAAGGATGGATTCCAAATATGTCATTAAGTGATCAACGTTAAGAAATGTCAACAAGCATTTCTGGCGCCGTTGCCGAGGAAGTGAAGGACCGATACATTCGAATCACAGAGGGATGGATTGAATGGGTGCTGATAAAATTCTTCTCAAAGGAGATGGAGGATCCAACCAGATGAACACGGCTTCCAACACACGTCTCCGACTTACTACCCAAGTTGGCCAAGCCCACGCAGCCACTGGAGTGCTACTGGACCTAGGAACCAACACCCAAACTCAGACCCGAGAATGCAGCGGAACACACAACTCGAGCCTCACTGACCTACACCAGTTAGGCCGGTGAGCAGCACCGGTCAGACCGGTCCCTACTGGTGAAACCTGGCAACTTCCACAGAATAGCTCTACACCGGTCAAGCCGGTGAAACACACCGGTCAGATCGGTCCAAGCCAGAAAGCCCCAAAACAGCAAACAGGCCTACCAAGGTCCAAACTGACCCAAACTCATAACGGCAACCCCAACAGCGAACTCACCCAAATGTTCACCTGAGCAAAACCCAATAGGGTGAGAGGCACCGGTCAGACCGGTGTGACCTGAGCTCGTCGGGATGAACAGCACCCGCGGGTCAACTCCCCCAAATCCAAACCCCGGTCTCCCGAATCGCTCCACGGACTTGCGCAAGACTTTGGGGATAGTAGGAACACCTCATGGGGAGTCCATAGCCAAGATTTTGTCCACCAAAACTTGCCAAATCAAGAGGAATCGAAAAAATCCCGCCAAGAAGTCCTCTAACCCTAGAGCACCGAAAAACCCCAAAATTGAGCCCCTTAACTCATGGATTTGGGATGGGAATCAAAGGGAAAAGAACCTCGAAGGGTTCACACATACATCCCCCACAAAATCCCCAAGAGCAAGGTCCCGAAAACACACCAAGAAAACCAGCGAGAGAGGGCTCCGAAAATCACCACCAAGAACAACTGGGAACAACACCACCAAGCCTTCAAGAACCACGCCGAATCATCTATACATACCAAGGAGGTTCATACAAGGTCTTGCTTGCCGCCCGATCAACCAACCCTCTCATAATATCTCACCATGAAGCTCTCAAGCTAGTCCTACAGAAATCCTAAGAAAATAGGGAGGGAAAATAACAAAGCAAATGAACTAGGGTTCCAAGAGATGGCTGCCATCCTCTCACCTCTTGGGTTATATGGAGGCAACCAAAAGTCTAAAATACCCTTACTAGCTAATTAGGGATACATGCCCATCGAGGGCGAAATCGGAAATCTTTGTCATCGCTCCATCGGACGGATGCCCGGCGATCGCAACCTGCTTAGCCTCGACGCAAGCCTTGCGATCCCAATGTGTGTCCTCCGCTTCGAAGATTCCGGACTGCGTCGTCGCACACCGGTCAGACCGGTGCTTTCCACCGGTCTGGAGCTGTTGCATCTCCGTTTTCGGTTCTTCGGTCTTGGCTTTGTGGATCAACCAAGGAACCCAGTGGTTTTCTTGTGAACCACTGGAAACCCTGCAAACTCAGTGTAGCCTCCGCCAATCGCAACTCATGACTCGGCTCCCACGTAGTCCCAGCTCGATCTTTGTTTTGAGGCTCAACCGAGAAATCGTCCATGAATTTATCTTGCTGTTCATGCCACCATGCGGCCCGCACTTGACTCCGCTGGCCACCGGGTCCCTCAAACGAAGCCTACTTGTCTTCTCCACACCTGAAGGCCTCACCGGCAACTACCTTTCGCGCTTGTTCTTCACCTGCACCAACACCAGTCAAGCCGCAACCTGCACCTGCAATACTTAGCCAAGAATCAGTCCACACAACGTTGTCAATCACTCATCACACAAGGAAGCGACCATCCACCGGTCCTCGAACCACACATGGTCCTCAGAACCAATGCAGCTCCCCCTGGACGAATGCATGAAAACCACTTGAAGAAAACAGAGCAGCTGCATCAGCTCAGCTCTAACCGGTCACCCTCACCGGTCAGATCGGTGGGTAAGATCGCCCAGCACTTGAGAACTACACCGGTCGGACCGGTGCCCTCCATTGGTCAGGCAGATGCCACTTGGGAAACTGCAAGAGCTCAAAAATAGCTCGAAACCACTTGGAAACCTTCTAAATGCGTGCAGCAAGCCATTTCAAGCTCAAACTTCTCCCCCTTGTTGACAATGCATGAATCAAGCCAAAAATGCAAAAATTCAACCTAGAGCTTCTCAAATAGACAAAACTCAACATTGGATGCTACACATGTCCAAATGAGCAAGTTAGATACTCTATAGCTTCGTATTCACATCAACTACATGATCCCTAAGTTTCACAACCATTGGACGAAGCTAAGATGGAATTAAGCAATTTTGCGAAAAATTTCCCTCTCATGAGAAAAGTCCTAAACATGAGCAAAACATGTCAAAATGGCAAAGCCACATAAACTTCATGCTAGGACGACCATTCTAATCATAAGACCATCACAAAAACCCGCAAGCACCTCATGTCATGTCAAAGCCACAGAGCCATGTGCCTACTTCTATATATGAGATTTCTCATTGGTAGGCATCATGCAACGGTTTAGCACCCAAAGCAAATTTAAATGAAGCACATATGACATGGGAGCACATTTTCCAAGAATTTTACATTTCATTTTCATATACATATTTGGTACATGAAATGTCTTTGCGACAAAAAGGAACTTATGCCCCTCCACAAGATAAAGCAAGAGGGATAAACATTCATGATGGTAAATGAGCCTTTGGCTCCATATGATCAAAATAAGCTATCCAACCACAAATTAAGCATAGTCAAGCCACTAAAACATGTCAAGATCATATAAAGGCATTTACTCACAACAGAGCATACATATTACATGTTTTAAAAACATAGCCATCAACCATGGATATAAACCAAGATTCTCAAGAGCTAAGCCAAACTAACCATAGCTTACCAAACAAGCTCACAAAGACATAAATATCATTCCATGGTGAACAATGTATATAGGAGAAGCTTTTCCTAACCAATGCATATGCAACCTAAGATACAAAGATGCCTATACATCATATTACATATGCCATGCCAAATGCAAGAAATGCATAAAGAAAAGCTATACATATGCAACAAAAGAGCTCCCACACAAAAAGCTCACAACCGACCGGCTCCTCGAGGGAAGGCAAAAAGAGCTCGACACCGCCGGCAAAAGAGCAAAGAAGCACAAAAACCACAAGCTCCCCCTAAACTCATGCATTAAGATCAAAGAGCATACAAAGCTCACCTTACACACATGAGATAGGGCAAGAAGCGAAACAAACAAAGTGGCTTGACCAAGGCCACACACTCGAAGGACACAAATTGTCTTACCTTGATCATTTCTTCACAATTCACTCATCCTTGTCCACCATCCATGAAAGTGATGTACCTCCATGTCACCACCGGGGTATGAGGCGGGAGAACCACCCCCGATATCAACCAAATGTTCTCCGAGCCTCCCACCTGCAACTCAAAACAAAGAGCGAGAGCGAGCAAATGACGCAACACTGGGGTTAGTTCCAAAAGTGGCAAACCAGTGTCGGGCCATTTCCTCGAAAGTAGGGTTAGCAACATTCATCCTACCATGCCTATCAATACAGCGATCCATCCTGTCAAACCTATCAAACCTGGAACCACCATGGGAAGACCACTCCTGTCTCATTGGAGGAGTACGAGTACCACGAAGGAAAATCCGTGGTCCGTAGCCGCTCTGAGACTCAAAACTGCGACCTCTCCCAAACTCGTATTGATCACGAGGTGGAGAACGTCCAGCAAACTCAGCACCACCAGACTCAAGGTACCTACCATCTGTTCCACGACTGAAAGGACTAAACCCTCTAGCATCATGGCCACGGAAATCAAACTCTCCAGCAATCTGCCTAGCACCAGTCTGACCGGTCACCCTAACCGGTCTGGCCGGTGGTCCTCGGCCAGCAGCCTTGCCTCCACCTGAGGCTCTCCTATCTCTCCATGCTGGAACCGCATACCCAACACCCTTTCCCTTGGACAGAGGCATACGAGGCTCAGGCACACCATGAGAACGGCGGTACCTGTCCTTGTTTGCCCACTCCTTAGCCATTCTCGCCTCTCTCCTTCTCTTATAGCAAAACTCTCTCTTGTGACCATCCTTTCCACAAAACACATAATGGAAATGGATTGGTCTAGGCTTAGGCTTGGGGTGAGGCTCTTCACATGGTTTCTCACTAGGCTTCTCACTTGGTTTCTCACTGGGCTTCTCACTTGGTTTCTCACTAGGCTTAAGCAACTGGTTTGGCTTGGATGCAAATTTGTCTTTGGGTGTGGGTTGTGGTGGAACTGGAACATTCCCAAATTTTCCTCCTCTCTCACCACTGCTCTCACCAACCTTATCAAATTCCAAAGCCCAACCATCAAAGCGCTTACAACTAGCAATCATCATACCAAGCTGAGGTTCCTGACTAGACAACCAACTCAGCACTTCACGCAACTTATCATTCTCATCTTGCAAGCGACCAACACATTTTGCAAGATCCAAATTCTTTACAGCATGTAATTCACAGGTCGAACAGGAAGTAGGAATAGGTACTTTCAAATCAGCCTCAAGCGAAACAATGCAACATCGAAGCTCATCGATTTTTTCATGCAAGCCAGGGCAAGAAGTGCAAGCACCAAGCAAAGTGGGTCTAGATTGCAGCTCAGCCAACTCAACCCTAAGCACATCTAGTTCCTCACACTTGGAGGCATACTTTTCCTAAGAGCAGTCAAATCAGCTAGGAAAACAAAGCAATCAACACAATCAACTTCATCAGAAACCACAGGGCTTTCCTTAAGAGAATCAATTTCAAGCTTGCATCAAGAACTTGAGTTTCTAGCTCAGCCACTCTAGTCCTAGCATCTTCAAGCAACACTCTAAGCTCCTTCCTAAGCTTCTTAGCCTCTCTAAGCATGTGATCGCGATTATCAAGCAAGTCAACCAACTCCTCATTCTCCTTGCGCAAAGAAGAGAGCTCATCACATACCTCATCCTCGGAGCCTATGTCTGAGGCGTCCTTCTGGCTTCTCTTGCTGCTGAAGCTGCGAGCCATGCCATAGAAGTCGTCCTTGAGACTTAGGCCCATCACAAAAAGGCCGTTGAGATACTTGCCGAGGTTCTTCTTCTTCTTCTTCTTGTCATCCTCTTCATCTTCATCACTCGAGCTTGAAGACGTGTCCTCGGAGTTGGACTCGACGTCGCTCGATCTCTTCATCTTCTCTCGAGACCGAGCCTTCTTCCAATGTCCATGATCCTTCTTCTTGGACTTCTTCCTCTTGTCCATGAACTTGTGCTTGTCATGGTTGTTCACCTTCGGACACGGCGAAAAAGTGTCCGGCCTTGCCGCACTTGAAACACGCCCTCGAGTTCCTCCTTGAGTTCACCCGGTTCTCGTGCAGCCTCTCGAACCGCCTTGTCAGGAGCGCCAGCTCGTCCTCTCCAAGCACGTCGAACTCCTCATCTGGCATAGACATCAAAAGAGGACAAGGAGAACATCCTGGTGGATGGGTTAGCATTAGACTTTCCTTTTGAGCCACCGATGATGGCAAGACTATGAGAGTCAGTCAGGCCCTCAATCTTGGCTGTCATGCACCGATCCACCTCAACTGACTTGAGCTTCGAGAACAGCTCGTTCACAGTCAGAGTGTCATACTTCACTGACTGCACAATGACCTCAAACTTTCCGCCCCAAACCATACGATCCAACGAGTGTAAGAGCTTGACAGCTCTATCATGATCATCGTACAGGAGCACGTCCACATTGGCCCTCATGTTGTTCACCACAACCGTGAACCTCTGAAACAAGGCATCGATGGAATCACCGGGGAGATGAGTGAAGTTCTCGTACTCTCTCCGGTAAGTCGCACACATCCGAGCCTGAACCTGGGTGTTTCCAACATGAGCTTCCTTCAACACCGTCCAAATTCTACAAGCCAAGTTCTCCGTGTGCACCCGATCGAATTCAGGTTGACACAAAGCACGAAACAAGTAGTCGACCGCCTTATTGTTGGCGTCGAACATGTCACTCTATCTTGGAGCAAAGAAGTTCATCGGCTCGACATAGCCTGTGTCCACCGTGACATCCCAAAGGATCTGACCCTTTCCGCGGAGGAACACTGCCATCCGCTTACTCCACATCTGGTAGTTTTTTCCATCGAAGTGTGGAGGACCCGAACCCCGTTCCTAGTACGTCATCCTTGGATCTTAGACTGGTTAGAGTCAATCAAGACCCGTAACCGGCTCTGATACCAATTGAAGGACCGATACGGCAAACCAGAGAGGAGGGGAGTGAATGGGAGCCGATAAAAAATCTTCTCGAAGGAGATGGAGGCTCCAACAAGATGAACACGACTTCCAACACATGTCTCCGACTTACTACCCAAGTTGGCCAAGCCCACGCAGCCACTGGAGTGCTACTGGACCTAGGAACCAACACCCAAACTCACAGACCCGAGAACGCAGCGGAACACACAACTCGAGCCTCACTGACCTACACCGGTTAGGCCGGTGAGCACCACCGGTCAGACCGGTTCCTGCTGGTGAAACCTGGCGACTTCCACATAATAGCTCTACAAAGGTCAGGCCAGTGAAACACACCGGTCAGACCGGTCCAAGCCAGAAAGCTCCAAAACACCAAATAGGCCTACCGAGCTCCAAACTGACCCAAACTCGAAACAGCAGCCCCACGGGACAACAGCGAACTCACCCAAATGTTCACCCGAGCAAAACCCAACAGGCCTCTACACCGGTCAGACCGGTGAGAGGCACCGATCAGACCGGTGTGACCCGAGCTCGTCGGGATGAACAGCATCTGCGGGTCAACTCCCCCAAATCCAAACCCCGATCTCTCGAATCGCTCCACGGACTTGCGCAAGACTTTGGGGACAGTAGGAACACCTCATGGGGAGTCCATAGCTAAGATTTTGTCCACCAAAACTTGCCAAATCAAGAGGAATCGAAGAAATCCCGCCAAGAACTCCTCTAACCCTAGAGCACCGAAAAACCCCAAAATTGAGCCCCTTAACTCACGGATTTGGGAGGGGAATCAAAGGGAAAAGAACCACGAAGGGTTCACACATACATCCCCCACCAAATCCCCAAGAGCAAGGTATCGAAAACACACCAAGAAAACTACCAAGAGATGGCTCCGAAAATCACCACCAAGAACAACCGGGAACAACACCACCAAGCCTTAAGGAACCACGTCGAATCATCTATACATACCAAGGAGGTTCATACAAGGTCTAGCTTGTCGTCCGATCATCCAACCCTCTCACAAGATCTCACCATGAAGCTCTCAAGCTGGTCCTATAGAAATCCTAAGAAAATAGGAAGGGAAAATAACAAAGCAAATGAACTAGGGTTCCAAGAGATGGTTGCCATCCTCTCACCTCTTGGGTTATATGGAGGCAACCAAAAGTCTAAATTACCCTTACTAGCTAATTAGGGATACATGCCCCTCGAGGGCGAAATCAGAAATCTTTGTCATCGCTCCATCGGACGGATGCCCAGCGACCGCAACCTGCTTAGCCTCGACGCAAGCCTTGCGATCTCGACGTGTGTCCTCCGCTTCGAAGATTCCGAACTGTGTCGTCGCACACCGATCAGACCGGTGCTCCCCACCGGTCAGACTGGTCTGGAGCTGCTGCATCTCCGTCTTTGGTTCTTCGGTCTTGGCTTTGTGGATCAACCAAGGAACCCAGCGGTTTTCTTGTGAACCACTGGAAACCCCGCGAACTTGGTGTAGCCTCCGCCGATCGCCACTCATGACTCAGCTCCCACGTAGTCCCGGCTCGACCTTGGTTTTGAGGCTCAACCAAGAAACCTTCCATGACTTCTTCTTGTTGTTCATGCCACCATGCGGCCCGCACTTGACTCCGCTGGCCACCGAGTCCCTCAAATGAAGCCTACTTGTCTTCTCCACACCTAGAGGCCTCACCGACAACTACCTTTCACGCTTGTTCTTCACCTACACCAACACCAGTCAAGCCGCAGCCTGCACCTATAATACTTAGCCAAGAATTAGTCCACACAATGTTGTCAATCACTCATCACACTAGGAAGTGACCATCCACCGGTCCTCGAACCACACATGGTCCTCAGGAAGGCACATGATTATCATGATTATGCTTTGCATATGTTTATAAACTTTGAGTAGGTTAGGACAACCCACAATGCAGACTAACCTTCATTGTCTTCTTTTATCCTTGGATGATGAAGACAGGTAGTGTATGACTCGTTTCGACCTACCGGGGAATTTTACTGAATATCCCGAGTCACTTGTGAGCAAAGCTCGAATTCATTTTGGCTCACCTCATCGTACTCATCCGGAGGGCGAACTAGCTTCCTTTGTACCATCCATGTCTAATGCTATGGCCCAGAAGACACTTCGTGAATACTCAGCTCCTTCTGCTGACTAGGTGCTACAAGGCCCTGAGGTGGCAATGGGGACTGAAAATTTCGAGATCAAGATGGGTTTAATCACGATGGTGCAGGCTAGCCCATTCGGTGGCAAGACAAATGAGGATGCCAACGCTCATCAGTAGCAATTCCTAGAGCTGCGCAACACTTCATCATCAGGGGTGCAAATATGGATGTTGTTCGTCTATGGTTATTTCCATTCTCCCTCTTGGGAAAGGCTAAGCAATGGTTCTACGTGAATTGGGAATCTATTGACACTTGGAGTAAGTGTTCAGAGGCATTTCTCAAGAAGTTCTTCCCATTGGGTAGAACCAATGCTCTTCGTGGAAGGATTTCTGGTTTTCAGCAAGCAGCCAATGAATCTATTCCAGAGGCTTGGAGAGGCTTAAGGAGTATGTCCTGGCCTGTCCTCATCATGGGATGGAAGATTGGTTCATTCTTCAAAGTTTCTATAATGGGTTGACTCCGACAGCCCGAGACCATATTGATGCTGTTGCTCAAGGAGCATTCTTCTCACTCACGATCGATAATGCTAAATTACTCATGGAGAAGATGGTCTCCAACCAAGGGTGGAGTGATAAAAGACTCCAACCACAACCGAGGGGTACTCATACTGTCAAGGAAGCAGACATGGTTACTGCCAAGATCGATCTTCTTATGAAAAGATTGGATGACTACACCAGAGAGAAGGCTGCCATGGCCACTACTTCTTTTTGCCTATGGACTCTCACATGACTTGTGAAGTTTATGGCAGCACTGGGCACTCAGGCAATTATTGTCTGGAGACTCAGGAGGAAGTGATGTAAAAGAATGGCAATTACAATGGTTATCGTCCATCTCGACAAGGAGGCCAATCGTGGAATCAACAGCGCCCTTACTATCAAGGAGGTAACCAAGGTAATTCTTATAGTCCTAACCAACCTTCCTTGAGAGATCTCATTTTTGGGCAAGCTAAGATTAATGAAGGTAAACTGTGGAAAGCCTCAGCGTTAAGCTTGATAGTTTTTCTTCTGTCTAGAAGAGATAGTTGAGTTTCAACAAAATGTTAGAAACCCAGTTGGCTCAGCTGACTACTTTGGTTCCATCTCCTGATAACAGGAGGATCACGGGGCAACCTGTATCCTCTTGTGAAAATGTTAATGTAGTGCCGAACAGGTGGGGTAAGCCACCTAGAAAGACATGTGCCTCTGACTATGTAGGAAAGCCCATTCAACAAATTCTTGATCCATGGGAGGAATCAGCAGTGGTGCACAAGAAAGATCCAGGCTATCCAACTATCACGTGCACAATCTATTACAAGAAGATCAGGCATGCTCTTGTGACCTTGGTGCGAGTTTTAATCTCATGTCCAAGTCCATGTTCGAGCAATTGGGATATCCGGCTCTCTCTCCAATAGCATGAACTATCCAACTCGCCCAATTCAACGATCTGTTATCCAGAAGGAATTGCAGAGAGCTTATTGGTTAAGTTCAAGAGCTCTTATGTCTTCACGGGTTTCGTGGTCCTTGACATGGATGACGAGGGAGGAATGCCGCTCATCCTTGGGCGGCCATTTCTCAGTAATGTCCGAGCCAGAATCAATGTGGGTTATGGTATCATCAACTTCCGCATTGGGAGAGGAACTTGAAGTTCAAGTTTCAGGACAAGGAAGAGCAATGCTATTTGGTGCAATATAGTGTTGAGCAGCTTGGGGGGAAGGATAGAGCTTTCACCCCCAAGGAAGAAATCTCCATCAAAGAAGTTAAGGAAAATTCGGAAAGAATGGCAGAAGATTGAAATGGCACCAAAACTACTTGTCAGGAGTGGGGTGCTGAATGGAACTGATCACTGAGAAGAGTCCAACTCGTCGGACTAACAATGATGGGTCCTTTCTACCAAAAAGGTTAAATTTGTTATTTATATCATATTTCCCTTTTCAAAATTTTATTTCCAAAATTGCATACTTGATTTTCCAAAACTCTGCATTTGCATGCTAGATTTATCTAGCCCTTTTCCCATTTCCAAATAAAATTTTGAAATAATTTTTGAGTTTGAAAACCATAGAAATTTCATTTGGGCAATTTCTGGAGTAAACTTTGGCCGGTGCACCTTGGCATATCTTCATATAGTCGTTGGTGACACACCAGCTAAAGGGGGTCAACACCGGGCCCACAACTGGGCAGGCCGAACCAGGGTTCGGCCAAACCCTGGCAATGGTCAAGTGGGCCCAGCCTTGGCCAACGGCTTCTAGCCGTTGCCCAACTGCTATCCCGCGGTGTGCTGCCCCTTTGCTCTATAAATTGGACCCGGGAGGGGGTGTTCTTTACCCATGCAACTCATTTCACTCACTCCCCTCTCTACTTTTTGCTCTCTTGGTTTTCTTGGATTTCTTGCTCAAGATTGGATCATCAAGTGGTCTCTCTAGTATGTTGCTGAAAATATTGCTATTGGTGGAGCAAACTCGGTAAGAACTTCATTCGATTTCACTAACCCATCACCGAGTTTCTCTTGTTGTTTGTTGTTGAGCTAGCATGAATTGGGTGGCGAACACTCTCCGGAGGGTGACACGCTCACACTCCCGTTCACGGGCCAGCACGAGTGCATCCACCCCCGTCGAGCCAACGCCGAGCCCATCAACGATGGATTATGAAGAAGAGCAAGAAGAGTAAGCTGATGCACAAGACGTAGAGGAGGTCATCGACGACACCCCCTACCTCAGCTTTCGGGGTGCTCGAGAGGAGCAAGCCTATGCTCTTCTGAAGGACCGAGTATTCGCTCACACTAGGCACTTCGACCCAACTCTCATGGAGAAGATAGGTATGAATCTTGAGTTCGTTTCCATTTGGCATGCTCTTGGTTGGGAGGAGTTTGCACCGGTTACAGAGCTTGGCTCTCGGCCCCTCACCATCCAGTTTCTTTGCTCTCTTACCGAGACCTCGAATGGCATTGAGTTTCGTCTTTTCGGGACCGATTTATCCTCTTTCTTGGAAGGATCTTAGTTGTCTTCTTGGTTTTAGTCCTTGTTGTGTTATCTCTTTAAAGTGAGCTTGTGAGGGTTATGTTCGGGAATCTTTCTGGGCAAATATCTCTGGTCTTGTTTACAGTGGCAAGTTTGTACCTCAGTGCAACGATATTGTGCATCCCACTCTCCGCTTGTGGCACAAGTGGCTCACCATTACTTTCTTTCCACGGAAGATGTTCAACCCTTGCGCAGTGATGAGATGATGCTATTATACGGCACTGTCAACCAGATCAAGGTCTCTCCCATTAAAGCAATGATTCGGCAGTGGGTGACGGATTTCAAGATGATAGGTCCTATTGAGTGTATGGCTTTGGTGACTCGTATTGCTCTCAGATTCGGGGTTCTTAGCGGGAATCCCGTACCCTTCATCAGGACGCCCCAAGTTCTCATTGATGAGACATACTTGATCTAGGGGCATATACTCAACAGGGGCCCAAATGATTCTTTAACTTTCTTCTTTCTGGGCTATGCAAACCAAATCCCGTTACCTAACCTGGGGTTTGGACTGTATAACTCGGAGTCACCAACCATTCCCCTTGTTACACAAGAGGAAAGCCATCATGCTAGTGTTTCAGGCAGGTCCACCAGGAGCACGGCGAAAAGAGCACACATGCAGCAACAGCAGCAACAACAACAATCACAGCTGACACCATCACCACAGCCTCAGCCTGTTACACCACCGGTGGCAGGAGGGGCCCCTGCGGGGTACATGTCTGGGGTTAGCCCTGGTTATGCTTCTGGTTGGGACCAACCCACCTACCAGTTGAGTGCGAGTGGCACGGCTTGGGCGAGCGCAAGCGGAGCTTAGTGGGCCACACCCGCTAGTTCCAGCTCAGGTGGTCCACCCTGTCTTCGTCCTTCCGGCGACACTCTTTAGCCTCTGCGCGCGATGCTCAGCTCGCACAGTAGATGGGAGAGCTCATTGTCCAGGTCACAGGATTGGAGGAGATGCTGAACACCCACATCGAGTCTACCTTAGTGTGGCAGTGTCAGGCTGGTGAGAGGATAGCAGCCATGCAGCAAGATCAGTGGCAATACATGGAGGCGCAGAGGGCCTACTACGAGAGTTAGGGTTTCTTCTACCCTCCTCGCTGTGAGCCTGAAGCTAGCTTGGGGAGGACCCCCATCCTGAGGTAACTTGTATCTTCCTTCATTTTCAGAATATCTTATAAATGAAAATCCAAAAAAATATGCAAAATGAAAAGACCAAAAATATTTATTAGCTTTCATCATCATCATCATTTTCTTAGTTTGCTTTGATATGCTTAGTAAGAATGCTTTGCCTCTATTGTTGAAATGATGAATAGTTGCTCTGTTTATTCTCCTCATATGTCTTGCCTACAACTTTGTATCATACCTAAGTTTTGAGTTTGTTGGCTTGTGTGTTCAAATCTTAGCTTGAAAACTGTGGGTAGCAAAAAGCATGATCCTTGCCTAAGTTGTTGTGAGACATGATATGGTAAAATAGAGTGCTATGATCTTGTGCTTAGTGATGCTTGACATCCGGAGTTTTCCTTTTTGAAAAAATTAAAACATGATGAGTTCCTCAATGATGAGAATTTCCCATCCAAGTCCATATGTAGATTCTAGTTATTAGCCTCCACATATGCAGCTTGTTCTCTCATTGAGATTTGTCAAATTGTTGTGACCCTTGTTAGAACTCATACTCCCCTGATCAAGATCACGTACACGTTCATGCTAAACTTCTACACTGGAAGTTAAGCATTCATCATTTACTCCATACTGCTTATGCATTCTTCCATAAATAAAACTCTATGTATCTTTGCATCATTCAGCCCTCTCCAATTATCTTCAATATAGACAAAGGGCTAGCTAAAAAAGCATGCTCAAAAGCATGGCAAAAATAAATAAAGAGAGCTATCCCATGTCTCGGAAAAATTTCAAAGAAGAAAAAGGGATTGATATGTGCAAGAGAAAGAGTTCCACCATATAGATGGTAATAACTAGTACCTACTTCGGGGCTAGTGTCCACCTTACCATCAATCCCTCATTTCCTCATATAAAACATGGCAATATCTAGCACGCATTTCCGGGCCTAGTATCCACCTTGCCATGTTCATATCCATCACACACATATGCACATCATGATCAGGATATATGTTTGTTTCTTCCAAGGATCCGGTTTTTGACTTAGCAAAGTATGAGAGAGAAGTATGCCACATCTTCTCTACCTACAGCTCCACATATAGCCTATTAGGAGTAGGATGTGAAGAAAGGCAACATTGATGCCTTGGTGAGGAATCATACACTTTTGAGCGATCCGAGAGTATCATTTGAGGAACTCTGATTTTCTTTTGAAAAATTTGCAAAACCACCAGATTGATAGTTGATCAAGGTATGAGTTATTATGCACATGCTATATAACCATTCTGTCTCTCAACCGCCCAAGGTAGGTGAAGCTATATGCCCCACGTATCAGGTGAAAGGTAAGAACATTGTAGCAACTCCTGATCAACCAACCTAAGTCTCTAATGTCTTGCTTCAAGACGAGCAAGAGGTTAGCTTGGGGAGTTTGTTGATGGTGGAAATTTACCATTTCCAACCCTCAATATTCTCAAATAAATGGAGGCATATGCATTATTTACTAGCATTTAGGTATGAATAATGTAGTTCGACGTGGCACCTCCCCATTAGTCACTTGCTGCAGTCCCGAGTGTTTAGGGGCCATTTGGGCGTCCGAGCAAGCCTTGTCCTCTTCTATAAATAGGAGGGGAGGGGCTCCCATTTCTCAGACACCTCTCTCTCATTATCCTCTCAATTTTAGATTCCAAGGCTAGGGGGTAGGCTAGAGTAGTTCTTCTTCAGGATCCAAGTCCTCTTGGAAGTTTAGGTATGAGTTCTATTTTATCTTTATTTCTCTGTATGACTTTGATCTACTTCAGTTATTCAGCTATTTCATATAAAGTCATGGTAGATCATATTTTTGATATGTTCTTGAGTTCATCCTCTGTTCATCATTTAAAGGCTTGTATTCTTTGTGAACACTACTTTGATCCACTTGAAGGGTGATAAACTCCTTCCTTATGTGTTTGTTCATAAGTTAGAGGCTCGTGTTCTACACAAACACACCCTTTGATCTTGTTGATTAGACATAAGAGAGTTCATATCTATTCATATGTCTAGCCTTAGTTGATCTTGTTAGATAGCATGACAGTGTTGCATGGGGTCTATGTTAAAGCTACGGTACTCGGTCAAGTTGACCAGTCTTCTGGTGGTTCTCACCCTAGGTCACAATAGCCCGGGCCAGGTGAGGTCTAGCAGCAACATAGGCATGGTGCCTGGGTTGTCTGGCTACGATAGTTATGAGCATACCCCTCGTAATGAGAGGTTGGTCCTCAAGTGGTGACAACACTGTTGGATCCTAAGGCAACCTCCGCGTTGGGGTACCGGCTGTAGGAGTATAAAGTCTAGTTTCGCAGAGTGCTGGTCGTCGCGGGCTAGCTCCCTGTTTGTACCAGGGTGCTGAACCATGTTTCCCTCATGCAATACTCATGCCTATCTCTTGTATCTTCTAGCTTTGTATGTTTAGTACATTACAACCTAGAGCTAACTCGTATGTTCACCCTAAGTCGTAGTGTGCTAGAGTAGAGGTAGATTTGAGGTGTGTGTGTCACACTACTCCTATTATCTTTTATCTTACCCTTACCTTTGAGTGTGTTGTTTCCCTATAGCAATCTCTTGGTTTACATTCAGAGAAAAAGCATAAGTCTAAGATATCCGCCATTGCCTTCCATGGATTCGATACCCTTGGAATACTCTCCTTCCTTGGGGAAATGCAACAATGGTTTGTGTGTGCGCTTGCAGATTCGTTCATGATCATTTAGGTTAACTTATGGCAAGTCTCAATGTTCACGCTAACCTGCGCCGTTAGTTGTGACATTGGGAAATGCCAGCAAGCATTTCTAACACCGATGCTAAAGATGTATTCCAAATCTGTTCTTAAGTGATCGACTTTAAGAAATGTCAGCACCCACGGCTGGAGACGACGACGTGGTCATGAAGACAGAGGCATCCTCCTCCTTCAAGGGTGACGACGAGGCCTCATCATTCCTTTTCCTCCTTATGCATCTCCCAAGCAACGCAGAGGTGTTAGAGCTGAAACGGCACTGCCTCTCTCTCTCTCACGACACTGACGCGAGGAAGACGATGAACAGACTTGGCCGGCGACAAACGCCGCGGCGACTGCTCGCCTGTATCTTGGCCTTGTTGAACACTAAAATGGACATCGTGCTCCAGAACACAGGAGCTCGGGGGATACAAATAGGCCAATGCAAGGCGCCTGGAGCCATCCTCCACGGTGTCCATGCCCAGCACTCACGCCATGACCTGCGGGAACCGCTCAACGTCACCCATGAACTCCACGCTCAACCGAACAACGCGGCCACACCCAAAACGGATCAGCGACACGGATGCAACTCCCCTAACCAACACCGACCGAGCCTGCGCAGCGATCCTGCATCCTTGTCCTCGACTCGATCGATCTCCTGCAACGCAACTCGACACACAAAGTCACCATGGCTGCAGCCCTACTGCATGCACCTTGCGACTAACACGGCGACGGACGCCACACACATGAACATAGCGTACTCACGTACACAGAACACACACTAGTTCAGAACGTGGACACACACACATAAGCTTAATTCTAACAATCACCCCCTAAGCTTGACGTCGTAGTCCCTGTAGCACACAGCAGTGTCGCCTCCTCGCCGGCGTCCACCATCAGCGCCTTGCCAACGTTCTGACGAGGACAGAACTTGGCGATGTGCCCACGCTCATTGCAGATGAAGCACCTCCCGCGATTGAGACACTCTGACCTCATGCTAGACCCAGACACCGTGCTGGCGTCATCTTCGTCTTCGTTGTTGAAATTTTAGGTAATTTCCAGATTAAAACCAGAATATAAATCATGACAAACTGAACAACTAGATTAAGCATGTGTAGAAACTCATATCACAGATCATAGCAACTAGTGTAAGCACGATTCGTACACTAGATAGAAAAGGCAGGTAGATCATGATGAACAAATAAAACCACAACAAGTTGAGAGTGTACCCAAAGGCGGGGCGGTTGCCGGGGGTAACCGATGCGCTGTTATCCTCTAGATTAGCCATACGAATCGTGGGAGGACCTCAGTCGATGTAGTCGTACGATGTCGATGCAGGATGATGTACGAAGTGAAGGACCTCGAACAGTCGCCAGGACGTAGATGAAGTAGTTGTTTGGAAGCAGTCACGCGAAGAGCGCTTTCCAAAAACCTTATTCACCTTCTCCCGGTGCAGGATCGCAAAGACGACGGTTCCGGGGACCTACTCACCCGGTCGCAGGTGCACGCGAACGATCGGGTTGGAGTCTTGGCGACAGCAGCACAGCAACGAGAAGAGGCAAAATCTAACTCGTATAGATCACCTTAGGGATACCCTTACTTGGGGCCTTCCCATGTGGTATATATGATGCGTTCTTTTCATGAGGGGTTCGTCCATATTTATTAGGAGAAAAACTCCCAACACCCTTGTCTATTAGCAATGTGGAACTAATAGATGGTGTACCCCTTAAACGCTAATGGGCCTTTGAGATTTATTCAGAATTATTTTTCTTGGATTTCTTGCTCAATATTGGATCATCAAGGGGTCTCTCTAGTATGTTGCTGAAAATATTGCTATTGGTGGAGCAAACTCGGTAAGAACTTCATTCGATTTCACTAACCCATCACCGAGTTTCTCTTGTTGTTTGTTGTTGAGCTAGCATGAATTGGGCGGCGAACACTCTCCGGAGGGTGACACGCTCACACTCCCCTTCACGGACCAGCACGAGTGCATCCACCCCCGCCGATCCAACGCCGAGCCCATCAACGATGGATTATGAAGAAGAGCAAGAAGAGCAAGCTGAGGCACAAGCCGCAGAGGAGGTCATCGATGACACGCCCTACCTCAGCTTCCGGGGTGCTCGATAGGAGCAAGCCTATGCTCTCCTGAAGGACCGAGTCTTCGCTCACACCAGGCACTTCGACCCGACTATCATGGAGAAGATAGGTATGAATCTTGAGTTCGTTTCCATTTGGCATGCTCTTGGTTGGGAGGAGTTTGCACCAGTTACAGAGCTTGGCTCTCGGACGCTCACCATCCAGTTTCTTTGCTCTCTTACCGAGACCTCGAATGGCATTGAGTTTCGTCTTTTCGGGACCGATTATCATCTTTCTTGGAAGGATCTTAGTTGTCTTCTTGGTTTTAGTCCTTGTTGTGCTGCCTCTTGGAAGTGAGCTTGTGAGGGTTATGTTCGGGAATCTTTCTGGGCAGATATCTCTGGTCTTGTTTACAGTGGCAAGTTTGTACATCAGTGCAACGATATTGTACAAAGCTTGTGGTGTAGTGGTCGTTATCACACTACTATTGTCTAAGTGCAACATAGAGCACTGGTAGGGAGGGGGGCTTTAGTCCCAGTTCGAGAGGGGTTTAGATCTCTAAAGTCCAACCGGGACTAAAGTTCGGAGACAAAAGGTCCCCCTTTAGTCCCGGTTGGTATTACGAACCGAGACTAAAGGGGGGCACGCCAGCACCTGCGCCCACCCCCTTTAATCTCGGTTGGTAATACCAACCGAGACTAAAGGGTCTCGTTTCTCTTTTTTCGATTTGAGCGTATATTCTAATTGGTGTCTAACCCGTATATGCACGTATAGGTATTTGAACTTGTATATAGGTATATACCAGTATATATATACCATATATGCAGTTAGATTAGACTTATATATAAATTAAACCCTATATATCTACATATATAACTTATAAATGTTATACACATAATATTTATACACATGAAAATAAATAGTATTTTCTTAAACTAGTATATATACATCAAAACCCCATATAGTATATTCAAAATATCATTCAATTCAAATTTCTTGTCTCATTTAGCTTTCCTCGGAGGTGAGTCTGTCAATTGGATGGCTGTCATAATGATGTTTTCCTTGTGGATTAACCACCTCGTCCATGAGGAATCCCACGAGAGCTTCTTGAATTGCCAAGAGACGATCCTTCTCAATGAGTGTGTTCCTTTTTATAATCCTCTGTAATTTGCAAATAGGTTGATATAATACAGCAAGCGATTAAATATACAAAAAGGATAAAAATGATGTATTATTAATAGGTTTATTTTACTTACACTATCATCATCCGCGTTGCCAGTGTGATGGTGTATGAACTCACAAACGTAGTAGCCGCATAAATTATTTCCTTGCTCTTGTCTCAAACACTAAATTGGAGAGGCGAACAGAACATATGAAATTGTAGTGTTATACATTTTAAATATTCCCAATCTGAAGTTGTTATTTTAAATAAACTATAGCTACATTTTCTCTATGTCTATTTTTTCTTTATGAGCATATATTTTATAAACTATATGTACAAGTAAAATTCAAATTTATGAAAAACAAGAAAATAAGAGCGTACTTACATTTATTCTATATATGAATTAAAAACATACCTAACAAAATAATTAATCTTCTATTTCCTCCAATGGCTACCTAGAATAAAATCATTTCTAAACAATGAAAAAGAATGGAAATACCTAGTACATTTTCGGTATGTCTTCTTTTATGAGCATATATTTTATAAACTATATATATGTATATACAAGAAAAGTTCAATATTATGAAAAACAAGATTTTAATGAAAGAAGGAACAATGCAAGTACCATCCTAACTACATCTCCACGTGTATATACAAAATCTCATCTCTCTAATTAATTTAAACCCCTCCTACCTAGCTACAAATTAACATTTCTATTTTCTCCATCTCTAAACCATAAAACAAAATTTAATCACCACAAATGAAGGGAGATGAAGATTCTAACCTTTACAACACCTTGGAGGAGAGAAATCTTCACAAACTAATGAAGAAAAAAATCGCAGCACCACCCTAGGCTTGAGTCGCCATGGAGGGGAGGAGCTTGAGTTCGCGGGAGGCTCTGGTGAATGGCTCGGGTGGCAGGAGGTACGGGCGTTATATTGCCCCCGGCCTTTAGTCCCGGCTGGTGTTACGAGCCGAGACTAATAGCACCAGCCGAGACTAAAGGCCGGGGGCAATTATTGCCGAATGGAGCCGTTGGGAGCCCCCCTTTAGTCACGGTTCGTAATACGAACCGGGACTAAAAGGGGGCCAGCTACGGCGACCATTTCGGGCCACGTCGATGAAAGGTCTTTAGTCCCGGCTCCAAAGTTGAACCGGGACTAAAGGCCCGAACAAAAGCCTGGCTCTCCACCGGTGGAGATACATAGACACAACATATACAGTTGATGGATAGATGTGTATGATCCAGATAGAGTAAAGTGTGGTTGCATAGTGTGGTTGTTTTGGATTCGGTTGAGTGTGGCCCACGGATAATCTGTTCTGTTGGGGAGTGCTTTATTTGTTGCATGGATGCATGACACGACGCCTACGTGGGATGTTGATAAGACGACGTGAAAGGGCAATCATCTCTCGTCACCATTGCCGGATTTCTGACCAGACTTCAGTTTTACTTGGGCCTATCGCCGGGGCGATGCTGTCGATGCGCCCTACGCGGCAGAGTGGATCAACGTGGATGGCCGTTGGCTCTGCTGGACATCATGGATATCCCAAAGGCCAGAACGATCCCTATCTGATGATTGGATATAGTTCAATCCGATGCAAAAAGTTCCACTAACAAGCGATGAAAAGGAAATACTAGTATGATATTATGATCTTACGAGAGCATAACACTGCTGTAACATCTCGGAATTATTCCGAAATGTTAGCAACACAAAAATGTCGATGTCAAAATTTTGATTAAAATTGAGTGCTTAATTAAAATATAAGATGTCTTCTTTGATCCTTGCCTAAATTCCTAGATTTATTTTGAGCCAACTAATAGAATCTAGGAATTATAAAATGCTAGTGCGGGAGCTTTGGAGTTTATTGAGTTTTCTTTGGAATTTATTGTGTGGGATTCAAATTTGGATCTAACGTTAAATAGGAGTTAAGGCTATAGGAAAATAGGAAAGTACCCTTTTCAGCTTGGGTCTTAACCCAGTTGTTAAAGTTCACCGGAGGACCCTGAACTCGCTGGTGAGTAACAGGGGGCGCCACGAGCTCGCGCCGGCCCCCATGGCCGCCGCCTCCTGCAGCGCTGGCAGCCACGGATGGCCTCCATGTGCTCTCGCATCGCATCCCAGCCGTGCACCCGCACCTCGCGAACCCTAGCCGCGCCCCCTATAAGTCGTGCCCCAACTGACCTCCCTATTCTGTCGCCACCCCTTTGGGATTTTCCCCCAAAATCCGCCACCTTCACCTGGCTGTAGAGGAGAAGGAAGGAGTAGGGGGAAAGGAAGAGAGGAGGCGCATGAAGTGGGGAAGAAGCCCGGGGGAAACTAAGTTCCGTGCCGCTCACCGTGTGTGAACCACGACGCCACCCCGGAGCCGCCGAGTCGCCGTTCTTGAAGAAGAAGACAGAAGGAGAAGAGGAGAGGGAGAAGGAGCCGGAGCTGCTCAAGCCAAGGACGCCGACGCCCTGAAGCCCGGAGCCGCCCGTGCCAGGCTGCGATGTACCCGCTCTGCCGCCCCTGCCTCGAGCCGAACCACGGCCGTTCCTGCTTCGTTCACTTCTCCGCCGCGTCGCCACCACCCCTGCAGCCCCTCGGTGAGCACCACTTCCCCCTTGCTGTGGGTCCTGGCCTTCGAGTTGAGGACTGAACCGAGCGTTATGAGCCGCTGTCTGCCATTGCCCACATTGCGCCGTCGCGAAACCCGCCATCGTCTAGGAGCTGGCCATAACCATGTCGGCCGTTTTGCAGGTGCCGCTGCCGTCTGTGCGCGTGGGGCTCCGCTCACCGTTCCCCTTTCTCTGTTCCTTCGTCATGTGCACGCCGTTAATTTCATGTTGCCTCCATGGCCACACCGCCGGCGTTCTGCACGCATGCGAACGCACTCACCTGAGGGGCCGAGCCCATAGGTTTTCCTGTTCAACCTGTGCTCGCACGCACGTGCGCGAGTGGGCGAGCACGCCGGCGCAGACACCCTAGTACTCACCACCGTGTTGCCCCACCCGCCGTGCTACACACTGACCTCTGTCGCCTTGTTTATACCTGTCGTCGTAGGGTGCATCCCTGCGAGCTGACGCCGGACCGCCGTTGTGGCCAAGCCACAGCACGCCCGCGCGCTCACGCACGCACGAGAAGGCATGGGCGCCCATTGCCACGCACCCTCCCCCCCACGCGTAAGAGAAGACGAGCCACGACCCAGCACGCGTTGCGACGTTCGCGTCGCCCTAATCGAACCTTGCCGTCTGACCTTGTCCTCACCGTCTGGAACATTGCTTCCGCCGCGCCGCCGTGCTCGACCGAAAGCTTCGCCTCACGACCAGACCCACACGCATGTGCTCGATCAAGTCGTTGCCTTTGCGCACCTTGCACGAGTTCGGCGAACGCGTCCGCGCGACCGCGCTGTCCTGACCTGTCTCGCCACGCGGTTGGTTGCCGCCACCGTGGGGCCGGCATCCGGCCCAAGGCCAAGCCTTTCTGCGCCTAGAACGAATCCTTAGGAACCCTTAAACCATGCCGAGTCACTTGTTGGCCACCCACCAGAGCACATCACTGCTGGTGAGCTTCTGCCGGTCTGCCGCTCCTTTGGGGCAAAGTGTCGAACACGTTTGGGCCGACCCGAGAAACCCGGTGTGGTTTTCATGCACACGAAGGGGCACTTGTCGATCTCGCCACAGTTGATCTCGTGGATCCCATGCGGATGACCAACCACAAACCCGCCACACCATTGTCTGCTCAAAGCCGAACTGCACCGGATCTGCAGGATCCTTTGTGCCTAACCAGTCCCGGTCAAACCACACGCCTGCCTGCAGTGCCCGTGGACGCAGTAGATCCGGCCAGGATCTTTTGCACCCTGCCGCATGGGCTGCCACACGTGTTAGAGGTGGCTTATAGCCGCCTATGTGGCTGCCATGTGAGCACCTAGAGCCAGCTTGCACTTAGCCTGTAGTTAGCTTATAGTTAATATTATTGTGTATGCGTACTTTAATTTCATAAATCTATTTTATCTTTGGAAAATCGTAGTAAATCCATTTCAACCCCAAAAAATATAAAACTTTTTCCAAAGCTCTTCTAAAATCACAAACTTTGTGTAGGGCTAGTGTTTGCTCTCTTTTGGCTCTTTATCGTTGTTCGTTTGGAGTTAATTGCAATAGGACTCGTCTTTATTTTGTTTGTGTTAATAGGAGTAGCTAGAGCCGGGGAGTTGAGCTCTGAGATCGACTACACTGACGACTATGTCGCCGACGACTACTCGCACGCAAGTATGCCTGACTGATTCTGAATACCTATTAGGCATTTCTATATAGTATGCTAGCGCTTTACTTTAAATGCATGATGATGAACCTTGCACTTCCTTCTTTATTTACCCTGTCCTTGATTGCCCTACTACTACTCTGTATGTATATAAGTGTGTATATGCACTGAGCTTCGCGATGCATGTGTTGGGATGGGAATAGTGATTCTTGGCGTGCATGGGGTAAAAACCGGCAGGAGAAGGCGTTTTGGGTACTTTGGCGGGGGTGAGCTCGAAACAACCGATCTAGGATCCGAGATGGGGGTGCACTCCTTAGTATATCCCCATTGTACGGTTTTTGGAGCATAGGTGTTGTGGTTTCACTTATGCTTGGAGGACATGAGCTCGCCCCGGTTTGAAACCGAGTGGGCCAACCGCTTCACGGGACTTTTCGTACACACCACCTCGCCGAGAGTGGATTAGGGCCGGGTTGAGCTTGGCGAGTGCGGAACCATACCTGCCAGTAGGATAGAGGGTATCAGTGGGGGAGAGGTGGGAGTGAGACCACCTTCTCTCAGTGCTTCTCCCATGTGGCCACATGGGAGCATTTCACAATTCCGGTGCAATTCCCTTTGCGAAGGGGGTCACTTTCAGGACTAGATGCAGGATGGGACCGTAACTACCGAGAGTTCGCACGGTAGTATTGGCTCAGTTGGCTGATCACCGCCGGGTTTCATCCTGAGTTGGGTACAGGTGTACACGCTCTGAGAGTTTAGATCTATACGTATAGCCATGTCCTCGGTCATGGACGAGCCCAGTGGATTGTTGGTTCTCATGTTTTGGGATTTCTACCTCCCCCTATAGGTGAGAGTGTGGTGAGCCGTGGTTGCAGTCGGGGAGAGGAGAGTTGCTCCCTCTACCTCGCGGATCTGATTGCAATCATTGAGGTGCGAGGAGAGGACGTTCTCGCATAGACCCTAGATGGAGATAGGTTGTGGAGACGGGCTCCTAGTGTACCAGGTGTTCCCCAGCTGTGTTGAGAGTATGGGTTGGGACCACTATACCACAGCCCGAGAACACCGATGGGAGGTCAGTTGTTATAAACGGCTTCAACGTTAGACAGTCCGTAAATATAAAGCTATAGCCACAGACCCAGCCAATCGGTGTTAGTCCAGTCGGTGAAAATATATACCGACGGACTGCACTTACACCGGCGGACAGTCCAATACAACAAACATATACCAACGAACAACAAGTAACATACTTTAGCCACAAACAGTTTGTTATAGTACTTACTTTCACCCACTGACCATCCAAGACAACATGTAAATGAATAAAAATAATAATAAAGCTCATTTGGCTGAAATTTGGTTCAAAAGTGTAATAGAACAAGCACACTATATTATCAGCCATACAAACTACACCCATTCATGACAAGTCCATTCTTCATAGAATCCATTCAACACATCACATTAACCATACAAACATTGTTCACATTTATGCTTGGATAGTACAAGTTAGCATCAAAACATCAACATATCAACATAGGCTAGCTTAAACATAGTTTGTCATGTCCATAGAAGCATCAGAGTCTACACACAACTATGGATATCTATTGTTTGGTTGCTAGCCACTACTTTCGTTGTACAAAAGGTATGATCTGTCGAGTCAAGCGACCAACTAGCACCTTGCATGAACTTTTTGGGTGGCTTGTTGTCCACAACTTGCTCTTCAGCAGGTCAACAAAAGGTGATTATCTAGCAACTTGTAAATTGCTAGCAGCGCCCATTGCTTCCTGAAAATGAATTGCCATGTGATCAGCTCCATATCATATATTAATGAGGACCAGGAGCATCCCGGTGGTCAGTGGATGACCGCTCCTCAGTGATGAGTGATTGACAACGGGTGTTTGGACTGACTCTTGGCTCAGTGCGCAGGTGTAGGCTGCGGCCTAGTTCGTGTTGTTGCAGGTGAAGAACGGGCGCAAAAGGTCTTCAGCCTTGAGGGGCCTCCGGGAGATGGAGAGACAAGTAGGCTCGGTTCGAGGGACCCGGTGGATGACGGGACTAGGTGCGGGCCACATGGTGGCGAGACGAGCAAGCCGAAGTCATGGACGATCGAGCCGGTGCACGGTGGCGGTCGAGTCAAGAGGCTTGGCGGGAGGCCGGACCGAGCACGCGAGGTTTGATGGTTTGGCCACAAAACCATCGGAGGACGGTTTCTTGGTTTGGGCCTCTCAAAACCAAGTCCGAAGGCCCAACACGACGGAGACGGGATCCGGGCGTGTCGGGAAGCTTCGAGGCGGAGGACACGCGGCGGAATCGCATTGCTTGCGTCGGGAGGACGCGGGGTGCGGCGAAGGCGTGGCCGTCCGATGGCAAGACCCACAAACATTACATAAATGCCCCTGCGTGGGTTGTATCGCCAGTAGTTGAGTTAGGGGTAGTCGAGTCATTTCCCACACCAGCGGGACCCGATATATAAGCCATGAGTGTGTGTGGATGGCCCTCTAGCTCCGTGACTTAGGGTTTCATTTCTCCCCTCCTCTTTCTCATTTTCACAAGACATTTTCTCCTCCATTTTTCTCTAGGCTAGCATGAGAGCTTCATGAGAGATTTGTTGAGAGGGATGGATGCTAGGGCGGCATGCTAGACCTTGTGAATCTTTCCTGGTTTGTATAGAAGATTCGGCGTTGTGAATTTCGTGGTCTTTTTCGTGCTTGTTTTTGGTGCCTTTGTTCTCGGTGTGATTCCACGGATTTGAGTGGGTTTCTCCCCGGATTTCTTTGAGGGAAACATGGATGGATGTCTGGTGCATCTTTGTAATTGATCTTGTGCCCTCAAACCCCGGAAACCACTTCGATTCAAGGATTTGCGTTCGGAGCTCAAGCTTTTGGTGGTGTTCAAAGTATCCGCGATTCCCGATGATTTAGGAAGTTAGGAGGCGAAATTTTTGGGGTATAGCATTCTTGGTTGACGCTTTTCATGTCCCCAAACTCTTGTCTCAACAGCTTCTACCGTTTGGGAGACCCGATGATAGATTGGGAGTGTTGACTTTCGGGGTCGAGCAGTTTTCAGTTCTGTTCGTGCCTGGCGGACGGTCCGCGAGGGCCTAGCGGACGGTCCGCGAGCACAGTGTTCTTCACGTGTTCTTCGTGTTCTTGCTCGGCTTTGCTTTCGATCCGTTTTGGTTTTGGGTTTTGATTGGAAGTGGTTTCGGACAGTCCGCAGCAGCGGGCGGACGGTCCGCGGGTGCACGCGGACGGTCCGCGTGCTCCCCGCGGACGGTCCGTTATTCGAGGTCGTCTCGGAGGTTTTGTTTGCTTTTTCGGACGGTCCGCGGCTCGGGGCGGACGATCCGCGGTGTGGGTGCGGACGGTCCGCGGCAAGAAGAAGCCGGACGGTCCGCGTGGCCCGTGCGGACAGTCCGCCCCTCCTGGCCGGACGGTCCGCCAGAGCCTGAGTGCTTTGTTTCTTGGTTCGATCCCTCCCTTCCTTCTTTCGTGCTTCCGCATGTGCTTCAAGGAATCCTTCCTAAGACTTGAGGTTGATCCATAACCTTGTTGTCTTGGCGGTTGGTGTGTGATTCGATCCATCGCTCGTGTGTGACCAGGATGTGTCTAGGGTATAGGTCGGGTTCTTTGAGAACAATTTTTACCGGCTCCTATTCACTCCCCCCCCCCCTCCCCCTCTCTGGTCACCATCCGATCCTTCAATTAATCAATGCATTGAATTTTAAACCACTTAATTCCAAGCATGATATGAATATAAAATTACAAAATGTAAACAAATGAGTGTATATGTACGAGCCAACGTCCAACTACTCTACTCATAACAAAAACTTTAAAAAGAACAGATGCCCTGCTAAAAACAGTACCTCCCTACCCTACTCTACTCAAATGAAAGCTATATGTGGTTCAGGACAGCTGGCTAATCTCCAAAAAAACAAAATGACCAACTATTCATTCATGAGGAACAAACATTCTAAGGTGTGAGTCAGCCAACAACTTCACATTCTAATGAATGAAAATTCGGAATAAATTACCTGCAGCACCTTGACGAGGTTTTGGCACCTGGTTGACAACCTTGAGCTGCCACAAAAGGGGAAAATTTGACACATCACAGATCAAAGAAGCAAAGGGAAAAAAAGTGAAGTCACATGTTACCCTCTCATATGGCCATGCAATTGACATCATAAAAGAACCAGCCATGGACTCCATATTATCATATGGGCGAGGCAGCATTGCATCTCTTTTCATCACAACATTCACAATAACTTCACAGAATTACCTTCCAAGAGGCTGACCTCCTACTATGGTGTTTGGACTAGTTGAGACGATTGTTCCATTAGCTACCGGCAGATCTGGTCTTAACATGGCATATAATACCACATCATTTCCCTCCTGAATCAGAAGCACTTATTAGAATTAGCAAAATGATAGATGGATCAACCTTCAAATCTGAAATATAAGTTTGTAGGGAAATAAGAAGATTACAAGTGTATCATGTGCATAGCGAGGAGCATCATCAACACTCAGTGTGTTTGCAATATTCATGGCAGACGCCGAGGGAGCTACAACATGCCTTTGGTCAAGCAAATTCTCCTCATCAGAAAGCTCATAGTTTCCATTATCTACACAAACACCATCTTCACCCTGAGTGTTATGTTGGGATTCGTCAGCAAGACCTTCAGACCTTGGACTCTACAGCAAGCAAAACATTGTTATAATAACACAACAAGCAGCTAAGCCATGATAGAATTAAAATTGCACACTAAAATCAAAGCCCTTACCACTTGTTGTCGTGAATTAGAACCATGTTGGGAGAGATTTTTAACATTTGGCCTTTCTTGCACCATCCTACCCTCCTCAATTTGCTCCTCTAGTTCCATGACACGTTGTTCCAGAACTGCAACCTTACTTTCAGCCTTTCGACGAGCTAGAGCTGCCATTTGAATCCTTGTTGGAACATATGACTTCAACCCTGGGATACCAATCTCTTGGGGAGTTGGTCCTAGACCCAAACCACGGACACGTCCTTTGGCTCCTTTACTCCACAAACAATAGCATATGCATCACCTTGTTCAATTGTTCTATCCATCAGCTCTGGACAGGCTTCAATAGCTTCTTTAATTTCAGTCTATAAAAAGGAACAAGTATGTTTATACACATCGTAGTATTACACATTCATGGATGACTTATTTATATATATAGAAAACTTACAATTATTGGTGCTGCCTGCCTTAAAGGTACCCCATTTTTTCTTGTATGTGTTTTGACAAAGACTTCATCTCTTCGAGCCTGCCGCCCAAGTTTCTTACTCTACAGATTTTTCAACTTTGCGGCTATCATAGTGACCAAAAAATATTGTACTGAATGAATAATGTGAGCAATATGTTACCAGCTTGTGCCTTGTCGAGGCATGGCTTACACTGCCTGATGTATGAGGGAGCTTCACCTCTGCACGTATTGCTTTTGCTCTTGCAGTGAGAGCCTATGATAGAAATTGTAACAATTAGCAAATATATTGAAGAACACATGATCATCTGCATGTAATGAGAAAAACAAATTTATATTTCTTACTTTAGATTCAGGTGATCTCCAAAAGTTAATAAGATAGCTCCAATCATTTGAATTTACTCTATCACCACTTCTTGCCTTCAGCTCCTCATCTGTTAATGTTTCATCAAAATACTTCTTTTTTAAGTCTGCCTTAAATTCCTTCCATTTTGTTCCAGCAGTGGCCAGAAACCAATTGAATGCAGCATCATCAACATCATATTTTATCTGCAATATGAAATGCCATATCAATGTCATGAAACAGTGCTTAACTTGTTTAATTCAGAGATAATAATGCAGATTGTGTGGTACCCTTATGTTATTCCATAACTACAACTTCTTTTCAGGATCAACAAGCCTCCAGTCATCGCACCCAATTGGTAGTGTTGTTCTCACCTGACACCCCATGAAATTAGAAAACTTCCTATAACCTTTTCCAACAGGCTGTCCATATTCATTGAGTATTATCTTGATTTTAGGCATGTCAGGTGTCCTTGCAACTATATCATCCAATCTAGTGATGCCCCTTCCTTTCCTCTTCTTGTTGGGTCCTTGCATATCTGTACAAATTAGTTTCAAATGTAAGAAAACATAAACAATCCTGCTGCAATGCAACAAGAATGCTAAAAAACTGCAAGACCTTCATTATCACATAAGAAATCTCCAATTGCTTCATGGTTAGAACCATGAGCAACCTGCTCATTTGCAATTTCAGTGTTGTTTCTTTGTGTCCTTGGTCGCAAATTATGCCCTTCAATTGCTGTATCACTTATTATGTGATCAGTTTTCTACAAGAATGTCATGAGAGTGTGAATTAGTTGTTTAAAAATCTGCACATACTATTGTACGATGATATTCATAGGATGAACATTGGTCTGCATAGACTAACCTTTCTTCTTTTGCTAGGTTGCCTAGGTGGCACCGAGTTGTTCAGACTAGGGAGTTTGAGAGATTCCGGCTTTTCTTTGATTTTTGCAATGTTCGCAAGCCTTTGCTGCTCATACTCATAAGCTTCTTCATTGCTTCCTCTTGCGTTTGACACGTTTCCTCTTAAAAATAATACAAACATAGTAGCCAAAATAGAAGGGACAATATTTTACGAGTAAGCAATAGCAACCACATTATTGTTCAAAGAAGACTTCTTGGAAATTTTTTTAGACTGTTTTGGGCAAGGGCACACAAGAAATCAGAATGCTAAAACAAGACAATGTGAAATCTGGAAACCTACATAAATGAAACATATGTTACTAAAAATTACCCTGCAGCAAAAGATTGTGGCAGTTTATGTCCTAAGGAGCGAACATACAGTACTGTAAATTACCCTGACCAAGTAAATAACATGTAAACTGGCAAAGGTAAGTACAAGAATTTTTTGCAGCTCTAAGAAAATGTTAAGAGGGAGTATAATCAACACTTGAACTATTATTTTTGCTTGTACACAAAACCACCTATGCCTGTCCTGAAAGCAGTAATAAATAGACTGCCAGTTCTATTATTTGGGAGAAAAATCTAGGTCTACTGTTTGAGAGAAAATCCAATCAGAGTAGGTGAAATAGTACAGTCAGTAATTTCAGTAGAACGCATCTCCACTTTTGCATCCCAAATCTGTATGCCTACAACTTCAGTAGTACGCAAAGGTGGGGAGTTTCAATACCTATTTTGCTGTGTTCTTGTGCACGCCGGGGACAAGGATGGGGAGGTGCCGCCACCGAAGGAGCTTGCCTACAGCCGTGGATCTGCACGAGCCCTGAGCCCCCGCCCGGAGCCCCGAGCAGGATGGCGGCGACGGACGGTGGTGAGCGCACGGGGGACGAATCCGGAGGTGGATGCAGTGGCCAGGGCCGGAGGTCGATGCCGCGGCTGGGACGAGGCCGGAGGTGGACACCAGGGTGCTGGGGCGGATGGCGCACGGGGATGGACGCCGAGGCGGGGACGGGGCTAGGGATTGGGAGGCGGCGGATTTGGGGTCGGGCGATTTGAGGTGACGCACGCGGCGGGGTCATGTGTTGGAGCAATGAGGCCGAAGATTGGGTGCGGCGGGGTCGAGAATTTGGGGTCAGGGGTTTTGGAGGCGGCGCGCACAGCACGGTCGAAGATTGGGCGGCGGCGGCAATGGAAATTTGGGGGCGTGTTTGATTTCTATGCTTGGCTGTGGCCATAGCCATTGTTGGGGAATTCAGGAAAACCCGTCACCCTCGAAACGTTGAGTTTAACAAAGTTCTCGAATCATGTTTTTCAGGAGCAGGGAGTTCGCGATTCTCGGAAGCCTGTAACCTGTGAAGCCTCGAATTCGCGAATGTGCAAAGTTCGGGGATCTTGATTCGGTGAAGCAGTGAAGTCACGGACATGCGGAAGCTCGGAATCTCGAACTGTCGATGGCCCGAACTTCGGAGAACGGCCAATTCAGGAATCTGTCGAGGGATGAGTTCGAGAGTCAGGCGCGTGGACATGCGCGAACCAGCGGAGAAGCGAAGGCCAATTCTGGAAACTGTTGAAGACCCTGATCGGGAATTTCATATGAAGACATTCACGAACCAGGAGAGAAGCAAAGTCAAAGTTGGTGTCCCAAAAAGTCCGGGTTTAAAGTGTGAACTAGTGGCAGATTTGTAAATATGTTAGATGAAAAAAACAATCTTGTATGCGTTCACACTATGAATATTCTCTGAGGCTAAGGGTGTTATCGGTATGTAAAAGCCCCTTCATCTCCCTATAAAAGGGGGCGCGATGGCACGTGTAAACGGATTCAGACTTTTTGGAACTTGTGCTATTTGCAGAGGGAATCACAGTCTCTTTGCGCTCTCACTTTGTACTTGAACGTGTTAAGAACTCTCACTCGTGTTAGGGTAGTCATCCGAATTTTTCGGGTAACCTCCCAACATTGGCGCCCACCGTGTTCCAGCCGAAAAGAAACTCACGATGCCACCTCAAAAGAAATCCAAGAAGAACGTTCCAGCACAGGCAAACCGAGACGATCGCCATCCTACCCAAGGGAATGAAACCTCTTTTGTTCCTGAATCTTCGAACATAACAGACCAAGAACGAAGAGAAAAGCTCGAAGCTCTCATGAAGGCAAGAGCAGAAAAGACAGCTCACACCCAAGAACAACCTGCTGAATAGCCAGAGTTTGAGAATGTGAATGATGATGATGATGACGCCATAGATAGAGAGCTAGCGATGGTTCAGCAAAAAATACAACAGCTACAGAAAGACAAAGAAAAGTTCGCAGCTCAGTTACAAGCAAAGAGGAAAATCTCCGAAAAGCTAGAGCAGCTGAACAAAGCAAAGGAGCAGATAGAGGCAATACAGAAAGAAATAGATGAAATGAAAGAACAAGAGAACAGTTCCCTGTGGCAGGAGTCACCGCATCAGAACCCTGCGCCCGCAAAAGAATCCCCGAAAGAAAACTTCTTCGCGGGAAACGGAGTCTCACACTTCGTGGATTCTGAATCGCCGCCGTCAATAGGGCCGCAAACAAGCACCTTGGCCGCCGAAGTTCAAGCCTCGTCTCTCTTCCCAAATACAACGGCTTCGGAAACTCCGGGCGCTGTTCTCATGAGATACGAATCGCCAGGAACTCGGCAGAGGAGATGATGTTGCACCGGCTAAATCCTTCATCATAGCTTGCGAAGGACCGCATCGAATTGGTACTCACCGCCGCCTCCACACTCGCCCACAGTGGGTAGATCTCGAGACAAAGTTCATGCAAGCGTTTCAGATGTTCCACGACACGACAGCCGAGCCTCAGATTTGTATAACTGCAAGCAGAAGGACAGAGAACCGCTGCGGAACTTCGTGAGAAGGTTTATGCAACAGAGGTCTCAAATCCCCGACGCTGATGACAAAACAACGATCAAGGCACTGATCAAAGGTCTCACCCCAGGGCCAACAGCTTCCCACATCACAAGAAAGAAGCCCGAAACAGTTGAGAAACTTTTCCGGGAATTGGAGGAGTACATTTTGTCTGATGACGACCACCGCAAGAGGGTAGCTGAGCGAAACGAGGCAAGACAAGGCAACAGAGATATGACCTGGCGGGCGCCACCCCAACATCCGCGAAACGTCAACAACGTCGGAAACTCTTAACCAGAACAAGGCAACAGGCCAAGCACCAGGGGAGGATTCAATCCCAGAGGAAGGGGGAGAGGCAGAGGACCCCCAGGACTCACGAACCACAACCCAAAAGATCCTCACTTCTATTGCCAGTATCATGGGAGGGGCCACAGCACCGAAGGGTGCCCAGAAACAAAGAAGAACATGGCAAGAATTCAAGAAGAGAAGGCACTAATGAGCATTGCATCCTCAATGTCGTGCCGCTCGTCCGAACTTCGGCGGCCCGCAATTCGCGAGTCCGCGGTCCGAGTTCGTCTCGCCCAAGAATTTCCACAACCACACTCGAAGATGGCGCCCGCCGCAAAGAATTTTTCCCTCGCCGCAAGCGATCCAATCAATCCAAGAACCACAACCCATTCGGGAAATCTTGCCACCGCCTCCGTAAAGTTCATCAAGACCTCGGTCGAGTTCGGGACCTCAGAACTCCAAGGCATTGCCATCGTTCGGGACTATCATGCCAATCACGGGCGGATCCGCTATGGAATTCGAAACCAAGAATCAGAGAAGCAATTACTTCAGATCTGTGAACACCATAATCAATGGCGTCCCAGCTGCACGCCCGGAGTGGGCAAAGGTGCCAATCACCTTTACAGAAGAAGATTTCAGGCTGAAATCCGCGATTCATAATGACGCCATGGTCATTGAGGTCAATATTGCTGGGTGGGTCATAGGAAAAGTCCTAGTTGACAACGGGAGTTCGGCGGATATTCTGTTCCTGAAAACTTTTGAAAAGATGAACCTGAGCCAGCACATGTTAGACCCCCCAGAGTACCCACTGCAAGGGTTCGGAGGAAAGCCCATCAAGCCGGTCGAAAAAATATCACTCCCAGTTTCTTTCGGAGACCTCGAGAATGCCAGAACGGAGAGTCTCACCTTCGATGTAGTTGACATTTACAACCCATACCTCTCGATTTCGGCAGAGGTTTCATGAACAAGTTTGACGCTGTCATAAGGCAGCAGTTCTTATGCATGAAGATGCCCGCGCCCAAAGGGGTCATCACGGTGTTCGGCAATCAGCAAGAGGCCAGGAATATAGAGAAAGGCCACACGCCCGGCCAAACAAATGTGAACCAGCTGAAAGCAGCTGATGAAAGAAAAGAAATCTACGAAGAACCCAAGTGGGACAAAGAAAAAAAATGAGATAACTGCGGAGGATGAAACAAAGAAAGTGTATCTGGATGACATGCCCGACAGAGCAGTCATAATAGGGGCAAACCTCAGAGCCGAAGAGGACAGGGAACTTATACGATTCCGGAACAGAAACAAGGATGTTTTCGCATGGTCAGCTAAGGACCTGCAAGGTGTTGACAGGGATATCATCGAGCATGCCCTGGAGATAGATGAGAAAATGCCACCCAAGAAGCAAAAACTTCGGAAAATGTCTGAAGAAAAAGTCAAAGCAGTCGAAGCAGAAGTTCAGAGGTTGCAGGATGCCCAAGTAATCAGAGAAGTCAAGTACCCAGTCTGGCTAGCCAACACTGTGCCAGTTAAGAAAAGAAATGGAAAATGGAGAATGTTTGTGGACTTCACCGATTTGAACAAGGCATGCAAGAAGGGCGATTTTCCCTTGGAAAGGGTAGACAAAATCGTGGATGATGCAGCCAACAGTGAGATGCTTTCGCTCCTAGACATGTTCTCTGGGTATCATCAGATCAGGGTTCGCAGAGAGGACGAGGAAAAACATGTTTCATCACTCCTTTCGGAACATTTTGTTTTGTAAGAATGCCAGAGGGGCTGAAGAACGCGGGATGCACGTTTTCGAGAATGATAGCAATAGTACTGCACCAACAGATTCGGAGAAACATCTTGGCATATGCAGATGACATAGTTGTCAAAAGTGTTCAGAGGAAAGACCATATCAGTGACCTAGCGGAAACATTTGCGAACATGAGGGCAGCAAACCTAAAGCTAAATCCGGAAAAATGTGTGTTCGGCATTCACAAAGGGAAAGTTCTTGGATGCCTAGTTTCAACGAAATGCATAGAAGCAAATACTGACAAAATAAAGGCTCTGGTGGAAATGCAAGATCCAGCCTCAGTGAAAGATGTTCAGAAGCTGACAGGAAGAGTAGCTGCCCTCAACAGATTCATTCCCAGAGCCGCAGAAAGAAGTTTACCATTCTTCCAAGTCCTCAGAAGTGCCAAAAATTTCCAGTGGGTCCGAACCTCGAAGGTGCCTTTCGTGAACCGAAGGATTACTTGTCCACCATGACCAAACTTTGTCCTCCCGAACCAAAATCGCCACTTCGCCGTATGTGTCCGCATCAAATTCGGCGAAGCGCGGTGCTAGTGCAGAAAAGGAGGAAGAAGGAAAGCTCGTGCAAATCCTCGTATACTTCGCTTCCGAAGCATTGTCCGGTTCCAAGGTCTTCTATTCCGAGCCGGAAAAGATCGCATATGCGATCATCATGGCAGCAAGGAAGCTAAGGCATTACTTCGAGGGTCACAGAATAAGAGTCATCACCAATCAGCCGCTGAATGATTTGTTCGCAAATAGGGAGGCATCCACCCGAATCATCAAGTGGGGTGCTGAGCTTTCCGAATATGTGGTAGATTTCGAGAGAAGAAGTGCAATAAAATCGCAAGTACTGGCAGATTTTGTCGTGGACTGGACTTCCCCCACTCAGGACCTCGAGGAAAATATATCCGAACCTTGGATAGTGCAGTGTGACGGAGCCTGGTGTTACAAGGGGGTTGGAATTTCGGCTGTTGTAACATCCCCGACGGGCGTGGTCATAAGATACGCAGCGCGGCTCGTATTCGCAAACAATGAACACTCCACGAACAACACAACAGAGTATGAAGCTTTACTGTTGGCATTAAGAAAAATGAAAGCCTTAGGGCAGCAGACCTTCATAGTCAGAACGGATTCGAAAGTGATCCAAGAACATATTGAGAAGGAAAGCGAGGCCTGGAATCTAATTCTCATGAAATATCTCGAAAAAGTCAGAGAAATGGAAAAACACTTCAAAGGGTATTCAGTCCAGCATATCCCAAGGGATGACAACAATGAGGCGGAGACAAACGGCGAAAGCGGCAAAGGCGAAATCAAGAGCTACCACCGGATGTGTTCTTCGAAATCATCAGAGAACCTTCCATCAAAGATTCGAGGGCCCAAATCGTGAATGTAGTGGAAATTCCAGACTGGAGAGCAGAAATCATGGCTTATCTGAGAGGACATTACGAACCACAAGATGAATTGGAGGAATAAAGATTGAAGCAAAGGGCTCGGGGCTATACAGTAGTAAATGGAGAATTATACAAATCAGGAGTTACTGAGCCTTGGCTGCGCTGCATCACCTCCGAAAAAGGTCGGGAACTTCTGAGGGAAATTCATAGCGGATTCTGTGGGGCAGACATAGGCACGGGGGCTTTGGCTGGAAAGGCGATAAAGCAGGGATTCTATCGGCCCACCATAAACATTGATGCCAAGATGTTAGTTCGGCAATGTGAAGCACAGAAAACGGGAAATCAACAGAATCTGCCTTCAATGCCAGTTCACCTAATTCCACCAACTTGGCCTCCGCAGAGGTGGGGAATGGATCTAGTAGGCCCGTTGCCAACAGCTCAAGGCAACTGCCGATTCGCGGCTGTAGCAGTCGATTATTTCACGAAGTGGGTGGAGGCAAAACCACTCGCGAATATCACAGCAGCAACAGTTCAGAAATTCTTTTGGTAGAACATAGTCTGCAGGTTCGGAGTTCCTAGAGAATTGACGGTCGACAATGGCAAACAGTTTGACTGTTACACCTCCAAAGAATACTGCAGAACCTTGGGTACACAGGCAAAATTTTCATCAATATATCATCCACAGTCCAATGGTGCAGTTGAAAGAGCCAATGGCCTGATTTTTTCGGGAATCAAGAGATGTTTGTTTGATCAGAAAAAGGGAAAGTGGGTGGATGAACTTCCGAAGGTGATCTGGTCTCACAACACCACAGTTTCAAGGACAATAGGTTTCACGCCTTTTCGCCTACTTTTCGGGACTGAGGCTATGACACCAGAGGAAATCAAGAATGAAAGCATGAGAGTCCTGAAGGGAAAAGAGATAGAGGAAATTGATAAGAAGGTGGAAAAAGACATGATCGAGCTGACAATCCTTGAAGCAGCGGAAAACATTGAGAAATACCAGAGAGAGACAAGGGCATGGAGGGACAAAAAGGTGGTCCGAAAGGACATTAAAACTGGTGATCTTGTCTTGAAAAGAAAGAAAAATTGGGAGAACCCAGGAAAACTTCATGAGTCATGGGAAGGGCCTTACATCGCTAGGGAAACAGATATGCCAGGGGCTTTTCGCCTGATGGAGCAGACTGGCGAAGAGTTGCCGTACTCGTGGAATACCGACAGCCTAAAAAGGTATTATCCATGAAAACCCTAATTGTAGATAGATGTAACATGTAGTAGTTTTTCGATTTTCGTAAGTTTGTACTTTAGAAAACTAAAAAATCCGAATCACGTGTCTATAAGTGATTTCGGGACAAAAATTAGTTTTATTTCTTCTAGTCGTATTAGAATAAGAAGGACCGTACTCTTTTCCTTGCAAAGGGGGCTCTAAATCAAGAGGCAAGGTTTTTAACGAGGCGGTTCCTATGTAAATACTCTTTGTGATATATATGAAAAGAGTCTTCCCCCAAATTGCGTACCTCGAGAATACCATCGTGAAAAAAGAAAGAGTTCGTGAGAACGGCTTTGTGATAGCCAGAATTCCATCGTGAAAAAAAAGAAAAAGTTCGTGAGAAAGGCTTTGTGATAGCCAGAATTCCATCGTGAAAAAAAGAAAAAGTTCGTGAGAAAGGCTTTGTGATAGCCAGAATTCCATCGTGAAAAAAGAAAGAGTTCGTGAGAAAGGCTTTGTGATAGCCAGAATTCCATCATGAAAAAAGAAAAAGTTCGTGAGAAAGGCTTCGCGATAGCCAGAATTCCATCAAGGAAAAAGAGGCCTGAGACAACAACAAGTTGTGGCCCGGAAAATCCCATCCATCAAGGGATTCCCACCGAAAAGGCCTGAGACAACAACAAGTTGTGGCCTAGAAAAATCCCATCCATCAAGGGATTCCCACCGAAAAGGCCTGAGATAACAACAAGTTGTGGCCTAGAAAAATCCCATCCACGAAGGGATTCCCACCAAAAAGTTTGCATGATGATTTCGAGAAAGTGAATGCCTAAGAGGTTGCCTGCATATTCTCACTTAGTGTAGATTGTTGGAAATTTTTTAGGTATCATCATCGTAAGAAAAGGGCAAGGGGCTCCATCGGAGAATTATAGAAAATCTTGGTTGAAGCAGCTGAGGGTTGCAATTTCAACCGAGGCAAGTCTGCCGATCGGGGCAAGTCCACAAAATTCGAAAAACAAATTTTGTCGACTTGCACAGTGGCGGTTGAAATTTTCAAAAATTAACGAAGATTTCTCCTAAAGATATGCTCGAAATCCGTGAATAGTAAGATTCATGAACCTGCCTTCAAGTTTTCATGCAAAACGGCAAGGTGGGGAAGGTGACGTTTTTTCAAGAAAAAACGTATTTGTTGCCTTATTCGCATAAAAACTTCCGAATAGTTCCTTGATAATTACAACAATCAGTGCGAAATTTAAAATGAAAGTTCTACAACGTGTCCTGGTTTACAAACATTGTTTTCAGCCATATCGCTAGCATAGGCGAAGTCAGACGCACTGGCTAGGGGGCTAAGGGGCTCCGTCTTCGGAATTTTCGCGGATCGCGAAGTAGAGGATGCAGAACGACTCTTCTTACGAAACAAGAAAAAGGAAGAGAGATCAAAACAGCCTATAGAAAATTTAAGCGAGGCCTCAAGCCAAAAATCGGAAAAGTCTTGTTCAGGATGTGCTCGCTTGAACAGACGCCATGCTTCACCACTAACGAACATCCTATCCCGATGAATTCGTAGCGGCAGCATGTCCTGCGCAGGCCCAGCTTGCAGGACCTGCGCAGGTTAAAGTTATACAAAACATTTGTTCAGGGAAGTTTAGTGAATCTACATAAATGTACACGCAATCTTGAATACACCCAAGGTTCGAATATGACGTCTAGTTTGTAACATACACCTTCGGGGAATCATCCTCTTGTTCGGGGGTTTGCTCGCCATCGCTGTCTCCATCGCTGCTGCTGCCGCCTGAGCCTCCTTCGCCTGAGTCGCTCGAACTTTCGCCGGAGGTCGACCCTTCGGGAGATGCGGCGATGTCCTCACGGTTCTCCTCTTTGTTCAGTTGAGAAAGGAAGGTAAACGTGAGGAAGGTTCGCGAGACTGAAACATTTGCAGCATGCACAAGTCATGAAATCGAACAAAAATTACCTCAGCAAGCTTAGCGCGAGCAATGAGCTTAACGGTCTCCTTCCCGCTAGTCAGCCAAAACTCCCTTGCGAACTTGATCTTGATAGCCTAAACATAGGCGTTGGCTCGAAGTATCGCAGTGCTTGTGGCGCTGGGGAATTGGGAGATCTTTTCACGAAACTTCTCCAAGTCGACGCAGTCATAGTCATGAAGAATCTTTAAAATACTCTCCACAGAGAAGGCGACAGCGAAGTCACTGGCACCGGAGATCACCTCAGTAAGGGCCTTGAACTCGGTCTCCATCCAATCCATGAATTCGGGAATCTCAATGTTATCCGGAAGAGGGGCTGGACGAACGCCGAATTCGTTCAAGGACTTCTTGTACTCCTCATAGAGCAGTTTCAGCTTTTCCAGAATCTCAGAAGTGTTTTTCTTCGAGGCTTCACTCTGCTCCGCCAGCGCCTTTTCAAGATTCACGATTTTACGGTCCTTCGCGCTCAGGGACTTGGCGAGACTGGCATTGTTAATTCGAAGATCTTCGACGGTTTTCGTAGCCCGCTCGTGTTTCACCCGAAGATTTTCAATCAAGCTGAGATCGTCATCGTGGGCCTTCTGAACTCTCTCCAGCTCCTTCTTAGATTGCTCAAGCTTTGTCTCTGCGACCCTCTTTTCATCGTGACTTATCTTCAAAGCCTCCGCCAACTCAGCCACCTTTTTCTCAAGTTCCACGTTCGTGGATTGCGCGAGGGCGAAGCTACGCTCCAGCTCCTTAGACTTCTGGGAAAGCTGCTTATTCACCTTCTCCTGTTCAGCGAGCCGCTCTATTGCAACTTTCCCGAGCATAGAATGCTTGAGGGCATAATCCTCCTGAAAGCGTCCAAGCTTCGAAGGAGAGTAAGAGTGCAGAAGATTCTTGAATTCAGAAAAATTCAGGAGTACAGTCTCAAATCAAAATTCAATAATCGGAAAAAGACATGAAAAAGTAATAAGAAGGAACGAACCTTGCTTACTGAAGCGCTGCATGGTGACTTGTTAACCGAATCAGAAGAAGTTTTCCCCCGAGACGAAGGAGTGCTTTCGGAGGTAGAGTGAGGCCCCTTCTTGGAGTCCTGAGCAGCTTCTTCAGGTCGTTCTGAGGCCTCCCCTCCTATTTCATCAACAAGTGCGGACGATTTCCATAGAGTTAAAAACTTGGACGCCTTGCTCCCAACGCTAGTTGTCTCGAAACCAACACGCAATAGCTTGCCACGATGAGACGTACCAAAGCTTTTGTTAAAAGTGGCCAGGGAAGGAGAGGGAGTCTGATCCTCGGGGACAATTTCCCGAACTTCGATCAAAGGAGCGTGTTCGGTAGGATCCTCCCCCCTTTGAATGGTGAGCTCAAGTTCTTTAGTGAATTCGGAGGAGGCTCGGCCAGCAGCAGGGGCTTCAGCAGTAGGAGCTTCGGCAGCCGGCGCCGACTCGCAGAGGGCAAGAACGTCGGCGGCGATACCGGATTCATCGCCAGCGGCGAGAATGGCCTCCTTGCAAGCTTCGGGAGCACCATCTGAAAAGGAATCAACATCCACGAATTCATTCTCGGAGCCAGATGGATAGTTGTCTCAAAAGTTAAACAGTGGCCAGAGGAAAACACCTTTAAGACTGTCTGTTTCCACGAAGGCGTCGTCGTCGTCGAAGGCGGATGGCACTCGCCGAACGCTGATGGAAGAAACTTTCTTCACCGCCTTCTTCAATTTCTTGCGGCTCAATTGGGCAAGGCCCGAAGCAGCCTGGAGCTCCACCTCCGAAGTTCGTTCAGAAGTCTTTCGCTTGCGCTTCGACGATTCCAGGAATCTAGTCCTGGAAGGCTTGACCCCCGAAGAAGTGCCCTCGCTGGCAGGTGATGAGCCTCGTTTCGACGACCTTATTTGGGGAGCATTGATCGGGGCAACTGAGCAACTGGCCACGGCAACGGCAGGAAGCTTCAACTTGGGACCTGGGCCTCGAGAACTGAAGAACTTGTCCCCACAAACTTCCGAAAAAACGCGGTTGATCTTCTTCTTATGTTTTACTAGGCCCTTGTATGCCTTGTACTCGTTCATGGTATATTCGCCTACCATGACGTTTACCCTCTTCTCCACTTCTTCCATGAAGGCCTTGACACTCTGGCCTTCGCGAAGCTTAATCCCGAACTTCGGGAAAGGCACCTTCTGATCTGCCCAATTAACGTTGAAGTACAAGAGCTCAGTAGGGGACCAACCGCTCGAAATAGGCCAGACACGGGCAGCGACGAATTCCTCAATGATGTCACGGCCGCCAAGTATGGTGCTGGCCAGGTGAAATGCATTCTCACAGCTTCTGATTCCCAAGGCCCGCTGGTTGAACTTCGCAACATTCACCGCAGCCAGAGGCGCAATCGGGCAAGACAATTTCGGCAAATCGACCTTCAGATAAAACCAGTGAGATCTCCAATCTTCCGTGAGGTTGGACTTGCAACAAGGAGCAATCTGGATCCGGGTGATTCCTTGTCGGGTATTTTGACGTCGCGTGTTGAAAGTGCAACACGCATGCTGACTGTGATAAAATTGACCGTCTTCACCTTTGACGACCTCAGGTATAATCACCAGTTCGTAGAATCTGGCGAAGGCATCAACACTGGGATTACAGCCGAAGGTCTTCAGAATCCATATGAACTTCGACACTTCAAGGAAAGATGTCGGCGAAAGCTGGTGAATTTTCACCGAAAATGCATCAAGAATGGCTGGTAGAACCGGATCGCAGGAGAACCTCAGCCCGCAAACAAAGAAATCCCGAAAAACAACAACTTCTCCGTCCCTAGGAGTTGGGATCTGCTCATCAAGCGGGGCACGCCCAGTGCCCGGAGAGAAGAAACCGACCTTCTCGTATTCCCGAATCATGTTGCTTGTCACCTTCGACTCTCCGAAGGCGAGTGAGGGTGGCAGTGGGCCGGAAGTCCTGGCTTTAATCAGGTCACCAACACCGGCGTCCACATCTCCGATGTCTTCGCCATTGTCAGACTGAACCTCCCCGTCTTCGCGACTCCGGAGCCACCGGGAGAACCATAATCCTCGGCCGGGTGCAAAGCATGTTCCGCACCTTCGGCAACTGGGTCGAGCGGAAGACCAGCCGCGATGAGCTCTTCGTTAGTCATGGGTCTAGCTGTGCTTTTAACTTGAGCCACCTAACCAACAGATACGAACATACGAACGTAAGAACGGTTAAGAAAAACATTCAAGAATAAAGCTCGCGAAATCGTGATACCACTACACCAAAGTATAACAAGTAACAATTGACAAGAGAAACATGAAGGAATACCTTAGAGCTTTTCAGCAGAAGATCAGATTCCGCGAAAAAGAGAGGTGCACGAATCGTGAAAAAATGGAAAGCTGTAAAATTTTTTAACAGCGGCAGCCCGCTATTTATAGGGCTGGGGAGGGGTAGTTCCGCGAAACCCACCTCGATTTAACCGTTCTTGGTTTCCCGGGCGACGCGTGTCCCCTCCGACGTTCCGAGGGTGACGTTTTTACTAAATTTCCGAATGATTCGTGGAATCGGATCGTCGGAGTCAACCCGCTTCCCCGAGGGGCTAGTGTTGGGAAATTCAGGAAAATCCGTCACCCTCGAAATGTTGAGTTTAACAAAGTTCTCGAAGCATGTTTTTCAGGAGCAGGGAGTTCGCGATTCTCGGAAGCCTGGAACCTGTGAAGCCTTGAATTCGCAAATGTGCAAAGTTCGGGGATCTTGATTCGGTGAAGAAGTGGAGTCACGGACATGCGGAAGCTCGGAATCTCGAACTGTCAATGGCCCGAACTTCGGAGAACGGCCAATTCGAGAATCTGTCGAGGGCTGAGTTCGAGACTCAGGCGCGTGGACATGCGCGAACCAGCGGAGAAGCGAAGGCCAATTCTGGAAACTGTTGAAGACCCTGATCGGGAATTTCATATGAAGACATTCACGAACCAGGAGAGAAGCAAAGTCAAAGTTGGTGTCCCAAAAAGTCCGGGTTTAAAGTGTGAACTAGTGGCAGATTTGTAAATATGTTAGATGAAAAAGACAATCTTGTATGCGTTCACACTATGAATATTCTCTGAGGCTAAGGGTGTTATCGGTATGTAAAAGTCCCTTCGTCTCCCTATAAAAGGGGGCGCGAGGGCACGTGTAAACGGATTCAGACTTTTTGGAACTTGTGCTATTTGCAGAGGGAATCACAGTCTCTTTGCGCTCTCACTTTGTACTTGTGTCGGGGATAGCCCTAGGGGTCCCCATAAACAATGGGGAAAACCTCACTTAAAACCCGCAACGAAACCAAAACACGTCAAGCCTAACCATGCAGGCGCCTAACCATGCAGGACACGACCCACGTCGCAGTAACCCCGACGGCCCATCGAGGCGGCCCACTTAGAGACCCCCTCGAACGGGCCCCGCCTCGTTCGAGGACGCGTCTACCCTTCGGGCGGGCCTCGCCCCGCTCGAGGGGTAGCACTTCCCTCGAGCGGGCTCCGCCTCGCTCGAGGGTACGCCCCGCCCTCGGCCGGGGTCCGCCACGCTCGAGGGTGCCCCTCACGCGTGCGCCGCCCCCCGTACACGGGCATTTAACGCCCGACGCCGCGGACGGCGCCATCATGCGCCCGGGCTCGCACCCCGTGCCGCCGCACCAACTCCCCGTGGAGGAGCCCATCCCCGCCACCGTGGGAGGAGATCGTGCGCCGCGGCCGTGTCGGCCCCGTGACACCGTGCGCACGCCCCAGTACGGCTAACGCGCCGAGCCCTCGAAAGGGGGCCGACGCACCCCCGATTCACTTTCTTGTGACCCTACAGGGTTAGGTGGAGGCGCTAGGCCGGTGGACTGCCATCCCTGCCACTGTAACGGCGTGGCCGCCGTACCCACGCGTGCAGGCGCACGCCGGGCCCTGTAGCAACGACTCCAACCCTATGAAGCGCGTCGGGAAGGAACGCCATTCTGCCCACTCCTGTACGCCGTACGGCCGCGCGCGCACCTCCCTCGAGCCTATCGTGAGGACATCACCGCCATCCGCCGCTCTCCTACCCTCGAACCGCCACCGTTCGGCACAAGTCGTGCCATGATGACCAGATCGCTGCGAGGATCGCCCGGACGGCCACCCACTCTACAGCGTAGCACGTCGTGCTTCTCACGTAGCTAGATAGCGCGGCATGCATGTAATTCGCCTCCCCCTTGATCTATAAAAGGGGGACGAACCCCCCAGCCGCGGGGGCGGGGGACGAACGAGGAAGACGCTCAAGGCAACAGACCAGGAGCCCTTCACATACACCGTGCACTCACTCTCTTATTCTCCCACAATATCTTCAGCCACTCCACCAGGGACTTGGAAGCCACGCTTCCTCTCCCGCTTCGCTTGTAGCGCCCCCACTACAGGCACCCCCGGTGCTGAGCAATATAGTGCCGTGAGCACACACCTGCTGGACGTACGGCCCCCTCGGCCGGAACCAGGATAAAAACCCTGTCCCACTTGTTGCTTAGCATCGACCATTGAGGGATAGACCTCGGCGCTATCTACTGGTTAGTGTCAGGACCATTTTCCGCACCGACAGTTGGCGCCCACCGTGGGGCAATCGAGCGCCTAAGGTCGTTCCGTCAACTCCCTCCATGGTGATCCGCACTGAGTACCGTGCTACGCGCTACTGCATGGGTAGCTCGGACCCCCTCCCGGCCGGGTTCGAAATCCGCTTCGGGGACCCGAACTTTCGTGCCACGGGGAACGGCTATCTCATGCACCTCACCAACCGCGAGGAGCCCGCGCGCGCGCGCCAGCCGGTCGGCCGCCTTTGGCCCCCGCCGCGCGCACCACCATGGCGCGCGTGCCCGCAGCACGGATGCCGCGGCCCGTCGGCGCCACGACGCCACCGTCGCTCGGGCGCGCGTTCGCGCCGGGGCGCGATCCGAGCGGCGGGCAGCCGAGCGCGCCGCCACCCGCCGCGGTGCGCCCGCCATCACGACCGCCACCGCCCCCCGGCGGGCGCCGCGCGCGCTCGACCGCGCATCCCCCATCGGCCGGCGGGGCGCTATGACGGCCTACAACGCCAACGTCAACACGACGATGCGCGGGGTTCCGCCCCCGGCCGCCACGTCTTCATCGCCGGGACCCCGCGCCTCGGCAGGGGATGAGTCATCCCCGGGCTCCGTCGACACGTTGCCACCCGCCAACCGCCACGGATACGCGGAATGGGGACTTCTCCCGCGTGCCGGACCCGGGCGCGTTCCCGGCGTTTCCCTCGACGCCGCGGACTACCGGGTTTGGTCGCTCCGACGACTCCAGACACGGAGCTACGACCCGGCGCGGAGTGCCGCGCCGTCATCACCAACGACCCGCCAACGCCGCCGGTGCGGTGGGCGCCGGAGACGGGGAAGTCACGCCGCCCCGTGGATCGCCGCGCGCCCGGCCGCAGGGGCCAAGCGCTCCCGCCGGGGCCGACGCCGACGCACGCCTAGCCCAAGCCCGCGAGCTCGAGGCCAAGCCGGCGGAGGAATACCGAACGGTGCGGCCGCTCCGCGCCTCAATGGCGGGGGAAGCCTCCGCGCGAGGCGAACGCGCACGGGAGCCGGGCCGACAGTCCGCGACCGCATCAACACCGTCCCCAACGTCGAAAACGCGGACGTGCCCCCCGCGGCGAGCCGAGCTCGTCGCCGCCGCGACGCCGCCGCGAGCCATGCCGCACCCTCGACCCCCGAGGCTCGAGACATGCACCGCGAGGTGCAAACTCTCATCGAGCAAGCGGCCGTCCGGCAGGCCGAGAGGGGGGGGATGCGCGGGCGATGAAGCCGCACCGGGAGGCGAACCCTCGTGCACGCGGGGGACCAGCGGGGCGACCCACCGAGCAAGGGCGCACGCCGGCCAAGGAGCGACTCCTTGACGCACGCAGGGCGCTGGATGGCGACGCCCGCAACGTCATCAACACCAGGCGCACCAGCAAGGCGGACGCACGAGCAGCAAGGGGCTACCACCCTCGACGGGGTGGGTGCTACGACGGCCGGCGAGGACCGCTCCCCCGACGCCGGAGCCCCCCCGTGCACCCGTGTGTTCGGCCGGGAGATTCGCGCGCGCCGTTCCCCCAACGCTTCCGCCAACCCTCGACGATCGTCAAGTACAACGGGGAGACGGACCCCCGCGTGTGGCTCAATGACTACCGCTTGGCTTGCCACCGGGCGGGGGCCACCGCCGGCGAGGTCATCATCCGCAACCCGCCCCTACATCTTGGCGACGCGGCCGGACATGGCTCGAGCACTTGCCCGCCACCCGCATCCATAACCGGGACGACCTCGGTCCACACGTTCGTGGGCAACTTCCGTGGCACATACGTGCGCCCCGGAAACTCATGGGACCCGCGCTCCCCGCACGCGAAGCCCGCGAGTCGCCGCGGGACTTCATACGACGCTTCTCCAAGCGCCGCACGGAGCTCCCCGCCGTGGCACAGTCCCGAAATCGTGCATGCCTTCCTCGAGGGCACCACGTGCCGGACCTCGTGCGGGAGCCGGGACGCAGCCCCGCCCGCGGACTCCAATGAGCCGGCTCGACATCGCCACCCGCCCCGCCTCCCGGGAGGAGGCCGTGGGGGCGATCTTCGACGGCAAGAAGGGCAAGCGCTCCGAGGACGCGCCCCGCGGAGGGCGCAAGTCCAAGGAGCCGCACCGCAACGACAAGCGGGGCAAGAAGGGGGAAGAAGCCGCGCCGCGAGGCGCGCGAGCAGGGGCGCGACGGCGGCAACGCCGAGACCCTCGCTCGTCGACCCGCCCGACGGGGCCCTCGACCGCCCCTCGAGGCCGGGGGTGTTCGATGACATGCCGAAGAAGCCATGTCCCTACCACAAAACCCCAAAGACACCACACCCTTGAGCAAAGGCGACATGCTCAAGAAATTCTACGGCCGTGCCGCCGCGAAGGAGGCAGAGGCCAAGAAAGACGAAGGCGATGGCGACGCGGGCGGCTTCCCCGCCGTCGAAAATGTGTTCCTCATCTTTGGGGGACCAACTGTCGACACGCCAACGCAAGAAGGAGCGGCACGAGGTCCTCGCCGCTGAGAGGGCACCTCCGTCCTTCCTCAATTGGTCGGAGGACGCCATCACGTTCAGCCGGGAGGACCACCCAAACCGCGTCCCCAACCCGGCCGCACCCGCCGGTGGTTGACCCAATCATCGGGAACGCCCCGGTTCTCGAAGGTCCTCATGGACGGAGGCGCAGCCTCAACATCCTCTACGCGCATACGCCGCGCCCGATGGGGATCGGATTGGACCGGACCGCGGCCCGCAGACGAAGCCGTTCCACGGCATCGCGCCCGGCAAACAGGTTCAACCCCTCGGGCAGATCGACCTGCCGGTCTGGTTTGGCACCCCTAAGAACTTCCGCAAGGAGACCCTCACTTTCGAGGTGGTGGGGTTCAAAGGGGCCTACCATGCTATACTTGGGCGACCCTGTTATGCCAAATTCATGGCGGTCCCCAATTATACCTACCTGAAGATGAAAATGCCCGGCCCAAACGGCATCATCACCGTCGGCTCGTCGATCGAGCACGCGTTCGATTGCGATGTCGAATGCGTGGAGCACGCAGAGGCACTGACGCTGGATGAAGCGCTGGTGAACACGCTGGAGAAGATGGTCAACGAAGACCTCGACCCCGCTGCCAAACACGCTGGCACCTTCGAGGCCACGGAGCAGACCAAGGGGGTCCCCCTCGACCCTTCAGCCCCCGAGGGCAAGGCGTTGAGGGTCAGCTCCACCCTCGACCCCAAATAGGAAGTGGTGCTCGTTGACTTCCTCCGCGCCAACGCCGACATCTTCGCGTGGAGCCCCTCGGACATGCCAGGCATCCCGAGGGAAGTCGCCGAGCACTCCCTTGACATCCCCGCCAAACGCCGCGCCATGCAAGAACGGCTCCGCCGCTTCGACGAGGAGCGGCGGCGGGCACCCGAGCGCAGCCGCGGAAGCTTCTCGAGGCCGGATTCATCAAGGAGGTGTTCCACCCAACGTGGCTAGCAAACCCCGTGCTTGTAAAGAAAAAGAATGGGAAGTGGCGGATGTGTATAGACTACACTAGTCTCAATAAAGCATGTCCTAAAGTTCCTTTTCCTTTGCCACGCATTGATCAAATCGTTGACTCAACAGCTGGGTGCGAATTGCTCTGTTTCCTTGATGCCTATTCCGGGTACCACCAGATAAAGATGAAAGAGTCCGACCAGCTCGCGACCTCGTTCATCACACCGTTCGGGACGTTCTGCTACGTCACGATGCCATTTGGCCTCAGAAACGCGGGTGCAACATACCAACGTTGCATGCAACACGTTTTTGGGGATCACATCGGGCGGACGGTCGAAGCATACGTGGACGACATCGTCGTAAAGACCAGGAAGGCAGACGACTTGGTTGGCGACCTTAGCGTCGCGTTCAACTGCCTACGGGCCAATGGGGTCAAATTAAACCCCGAAAAATGTGTCTTTGGAGTGCCGCGAGGCATGCTCCTCGGATACATCGTCTCCCGGGCCGGGGAATCGAGGCCAACCCCCGAAAAGGTCGCGGCCCTCGAACGGATGGGTCCAATCCGGACCTCAAGGGGGTGCGAAGGTGTTGGGGTGCCTTGCCGCCTTGAGCCGCTTCATCTCGCGGCTCGGTGAGAAGGGCCTCGCCCCTCTACCGCCTACTCAAGAAGCACGAGCGCTTCTCCCCGGGCCACCGAGGCCCGGGATGCGCTCGACAAGCCGAAGGCGTCTCGACGCACGCCCCGATCCTCACGCCGCCGCAGACGGCGAGCCCCCGCAGCTCTACGTGGCCGCGACCACCCGTGTGGTGAGCGCCGTGATCGTTGTGGAGCGCACGGAGGAAGGGCATGCCTTGCCCGTGCAGCCGCCGCCTACTACATCGCCGAGGTCCTCTCGGACACGAAGACGCGCTACCCCCGTGTCCGTAGTTGCTGTACGCAGTGGTTCTTGCGCGGCAAACTCCGCCACTACTTCGAGGCCCACCCGGTCACGGTGGTTTCCTCCTTCCCACTAGGAGAAATCATCCGCAACCCCGACGCCGCGGGCAGGATCGCCAAGTGGTCCGTGGAGCTGATGGGCGAGACGCTCGCCTACGCCCCGCGCAAGGCTGTCAAGTCCCAAATCTTGGCGGATTTTGTCGCCGAATGGACGGACACGCAGCTGCCTCCGCCACAGATCCAAGCGGAGTGCTGGACTCTGTTCTTCGACGGCTCGGTGATGAAAACGGGGGCGGGCGCGGGCTCGCTTCTTCGTGTCACCCCCTCGGGGAACACATGCGTACGCGGTGCGCCTCCACTTCCCCGCGTCTAACAACATGGCTGAATACGAGGCCCTCCTCTGCGGCCTCAAAATCGCCATTGAGTTAGGCGTCAAGCGCCTCGACGTAAGGGGCGACTCGCAGCTCGTGATTGATCAAGTCATGAAGAACGCGAGCTTCCACGACGACAAGATGGAGGCCTACTGCAAGGCCGTGCGAGCCCTCGAGGACAAGTTCTACGGCATCAAGCTCAACCATGTGCCCCGCAGGTACAACGAACAGGCGGACGAGCTCGCCAAGATCGCGTCCGGGCGGATCACCGTCCCCCCGAACGTTTTCGCGCGCGACATCGCTCAACCCTCGGTCGCTTTCGAGCCCTACCCCTCGAATCAAAACGAACCCTCGGGGGCTCCCTCGAATCCGGGCGGGTGCGGAGCCCATGGACGAGGACCCCTCGAACGAGGCGTACGTGCTCTCCCTTCTCGAGGGATACGGCTCCCATGAGGCCGACGTAATGGACACCGAGCCGGCCCCCGTCCAGGCGGACTGGCGGGAGAAATACATTGCCTGGATCGCAAGGGGGGAACTCCCCGCGGACTGGGCCGCGGCTAGGCGCATCTCTAGGATGGCTAATTCTTTTACCCTCGTCGACGGCGAGCTGTACAAGCGCGCGCCCTCCCCGCATCCTACGCGCCGATGCGTGCCCATTCCCGAGGGGCGCGAGCTCCTGCGGGACATCCACGTGGGGATCTGTGGTCACCACGCCGCGCCCCGCACCCTCGTCGGTAACGCGTTCCGCCAGGGCTTTTACTGGCCCACTGCGGTCGCGGACGCCAGCGAGGTCGTGCGCACCTGCGAAGGGTGCCAGTTCTACGCCCGCAAGTCCAACTTGCCCGCCCATGCCCTACAGACCATCCCCGTAACATGGCTGTTTGCCGTGTGGGGGCTGGACATCGTCGGGCCCTTGCGGAAGGCGCCCGGGGGCTTCACCCACTTGCTGGTCGCGATCGACAAGTTCTCCAAGTGGGTGGAGGTGCGCCCCATCACGAATTTAAGGGCAGAGCAGGCGGTGACATTCTTCACCGACATCGTCTACCGCTTTGGAGTGCCAAACTCCATCATCACCGACAACGGATCCCAATTCACGGGCAAAAAGTTCTTGGAGTTCTGCGACAAGTTCCACATCCGTGTGGATTGGGCAGCGTGGCGCACCCACGTACCAACGGCCAAGTGGAACGTGCCAATGGCATGATCTTACAAGGCCTAAAGCCCGGAATTTTCGACCGCCTGAACAAATCTGGGCGAAAATGGCTCCAAGAACTACCGCCGGTTGTGTGGAGCCTAAGGACCACCCCCGAGCAGAGCCACTGGGTTCACCCCGTTTTTCCTAGTCCACGGCGCGGAGGCCGTCCTCCCCACGGATTTAGAATACCGGTCGCCCAAGGTTCGAGGCTATAACGAGGACGCTAACCAACGAGCCCGCGAGGACTCGTTGGACCACTCGGACGAAGCACGCCTCGTAGCCTTGATGCATTCCGCGAGGTACCGCAGTCCCTCGTGCGCTATCAAGCACGCAAGATACGCCGCGGGATTTCAGTGAAGGGGACCTGGTCCTAGGCTACGCCAAGACAACCGAGGGCGCCACAAGCTATCGCCCCCATGGGAGGGACCCTACGTCGTGGTGAAGGTACTCAAGCCCGGCACATACAAGTTGGCCAATGAGGACGGTGAAGAGCTCACCAACGCTTGGAACATCCAACAGCAACGTCGCTTCTACCCTTAGCTAGGATTTCCAAGTATTTTTTTTGGTTGTAAAAACCGCACGGCCAACGCCCCAGTTGGTTGCAACTATGTAAAAGCTTTAAGCTTAATAAAAAGGGCAACTCGGCTTTCCCCTGAAACCCAAGTTACCCTCGGGGGCTACTGCGGGGGGCATCCCCCCCAAGATGGTCCCATTTTTTCGCGCAAAAAACGCAACAACCCACACGCGCTAAGTTTGTTTCCTACTTCAACCTCGAGCCACGATTCGAACAGGCGCGGCGGCACGACGGAAGGAGCGTGCGAGCCGCAGATAGCCTATGCCGCGTGGATACGGCCCTTCTCTCTCGCCTCCAACCCAAAGGGCCCCCGCGAAAATCGAACTCCCCTAACTAGAATCTACTCGGGAAGAAGGAGAAACAAAAGCGTGATAAACAAACGATTTCATTACAACAAATGTTCATGAAACGACTTGTTTATTTACAAAAGGCCACGAGGCCGCAGTACCGATACACATCAAAAACGGGCCTAGCGCCCAACCCGCTCAGGGCGGAGGAGCAGAAGCATCGGGCGGCGTCCGGGAAGAGGAACTCTTCGAAGGCCTCGGCCAGCGACCCGGCGGCGTCGGCAGCGAGCGCATCCACACGCTCCATGGCCACCTCGTCCTCGACGCCCTCGGGAACAATGTAGCCCTCAGCCAGCGCCTCGAATTTAACCTCGTAGTGGGATCGCACCACTCCGAGGGCCTTCCGGACGCCCAGCTGCAGCGCCCGGCGCATCCGCTCGGTGACATGGCCACCAAGGGCACGCACGGCCGGCCGTGGAGCCGCGCCCGCGCCTCGCCCTCCTCGACGCGCGCGGCGGTCTCGAGGGCCGCATCGCGCGCCTCCCGCAACTCCTGCTCGGAGGAGTTGTAGGAAGCTCGCCGCCGCCTCGCCCGCTCGGCCGCATGCCCCAGGGCGGTGCGCAAGCCTGGAAACACCAAGGCAAGAAAGAAATCAGAAAAAGGGAATGCGAGTTCCCAATAAAAAAAACCAACAAGACAAGAGTCAGACTGTGGCTCACCTTCAACCTGCTTCCTCTCCGTCTCGAAGTCGCGGCGCACGGCCTCGACCGTCAGCTCGAGGCGCCCGACGGTCTCACCTTGCTCCCGGAGGGACATCTCCTGATTGGCGTTGGTGATGCTGAGCATAATCACCTCGCCCTCGGCCTTGGAGAGCTTGGCGTCCCGATCCGCCAATGACTTCTGCGTCACCTCGTGGGCGGCGCGCTCCTGCTCTAGCGTGGCACGGGCGTCGGTGAGGGCGGCCTGCTCCTGCTGGAGCCGCTCCTCAGCCCCTCGGCGGGCGGTGCTCTCTTGCAGGAGCCGCTCCTCGCCGACGACGAGGGCCGCGACCTTGGCGTCGAGGGCGGCCTTCGAGTTGTCGCCCTCCTTGGCCCGCTGCTCCAGCCCGCACGCCCGCTCTTCAGCCTGGCGCTGCTGCGCCCGCACCCCCTCAAGCGACGAGCGAAGCTCCCGGGTTTCGGCGCGGACGGTAGCCACCTCCGCCTCCTAGTTAGCGGCCAGCGTCCGCGCTTTCTCCAAGTCCGAGCGCGCGTGCCACAGCGCCTCATCACGGTCGATGAGGGCTGCGCGCACCCGCTCGAGGCTCGAACGGTGCGCCGTGTCCCGCCTCGAGCTCTCGGGGAGCTCGTCGGGGCCGAGCCGGGGCCCGTACGCCGCCCGCCTGTCCGGGACCTGAGAGTGTCGGCAAGCGCGTCGAAAGCGCTGCACCGCTCCCGGAGCTGGTGGACCTCGGCGTTCACCCGGTCGAACGCATCGTACTTGTCGTGGGCGCGACGCTCAAGCTCCTGGCAACCACAGAATCGAAACCCATAAGTGCCATGGCACAAAGGCAGCATACACAAACGAAAGAAAGAAGAGAACAAGCAACCACGGCTAACCTGGAAGACGAGCCATGCCGGGCCGCCATGGACCCGCAGCGCCTCGTTCAGCGCGCGGTTGAGCGTAGCGCCGTGGCTCCGGAGCCCGTCCCAGAGCTCCTGCCCCCCTGGCGTTGGCAAACGCAGGGGGGATCATCGACGGCCCCCTCCACCCGGGCGGGGGCGGCCGACGCGGGAGGACGAGGCCTCGGCGCCGTGTCTCGGACCCCCCACCACCGAGGTGACCCTCGCGCCGCCTCACGGGGGCCCCCTCCCGGGGCTCGGGGGGGTCGTGGGCCGCCGGCCCACCGATCCCACCCGGGCGGCGGGGAGTCATCCGAGACCTCCACCACCTCCGCCCGCGGAGCGCGCCGGCGGGCGTCGCCGCTTGTGCCGCCTCCACCGCCGCCTCCACTTGCGTCTCCGTGGCCGCGGGCGCCCGACACGCGCGCGGCCACCACCTTCGGCCGTGCCGCCGCATCCGCGGCGCCGCCACGGGTTGCGCCCGCCCCGCCTCTCGCGCGCAACAGCCTGCGCGGGCCGCGCCTCCACCACCGCCGCCGGCCGCGGCCCGCACCTCCCACGACGGCCGCGCCGGCCGCCCGCCGACCGCCGCCCGTGCCGCGGCGGGCGATGCGGTGGCCGAGGCCTCGGGGGCCCCGGCCGCGCCCCGCGAGCTCTCGCCCGCCGCCGCCGTGCTTGTCCCCGCCCGCGGCGCCCTCGACGAGCGCCGCCGGGTGGGGATGGACGCGTCCGGTCCTCGGCCACCTTGGGCGGTGCAAGGGGAGGCACGGTTGGCACCACCGCGCGAGGCACGAACGGAGGGTTAGGACGCCTAATCATCAACAAATCAAACCGAGCGAAGGATCGAACCCCTTACCTCGAGGAGGAAAAGGCGCGCTTCCTCTTCCTCGAAGCTTCAGCGGATGAGGCCGGCGCGGCCGGCGCGCCCACCGCCGCGTCTCCCCGACGGCTCCGCCGCGCGCGTGGGCGCGCCCCGCCCGCGCGCGGTCACGCCCGACGTCGCGCCTCCCGACGGCGCGCCGCGCGCGCGGTACGCTCGCCCGCGCGCGCGGACGCACCCTCGCCGTCGCGCCTCCCCGACGACGCCCGCGCCGCGCGCGCAGCACGCCTCCCCGCGCGCGCGCACGCTCGATGCGCGCACGGGCGCGCTCGCCGTGCGCGCCCCCGAGGAGCGCGCCGGCACCTCGCGGGGGCGCGCCGCCCCCGATGTCGATGGCCGGCGGCGGGCACCATTGCGCCCGCCCCGGGCGATGCCGCCCTCGCCGCGCGGCGCCGGCTCCGGCGACGGGGGCGCGGCCGCCACCCGTCGAGGGGCCCTCCCCCTCGGCCTCTTCCTCTTCGTCCTCCCCCGAGGACGAGTACTCTTCGGTCCCCGGGGAGGAGAGCCCCGCTCTTCGCGCCGACGGTACTCCGCGGCCCGCCGGTCGCGACGCGCTTGACGTCGCCTCGCGCGCTCCCTCTTGCGCGCCGCCTGCTCCTGCTGCCGCTGCTGCGCCGCCCGGCCAAGCGCGCGGGAGTCGGGGGTGGGCGGAACGGACTTGGCGATGGTGAAGTTCACCAGCTGCACACAGGAGCAACAAGGGCGCGTCAGGAGGCAAAGGCAACACAAAGAACTAAAAAGAAATCGAGAACTACGCTCACCAACGGGCCAGTGGGGAGCATCTCGAGGTCCCACGGGGTCCGACCCGCAGGCATCGGCGGCGTCCGGGTGTCGACAGCGCTCCGCGCCCGGGTGAGCGCATATGGCCGCTCGAGGGGCGTCGGGAGCATCCGCGACCTCGCCAGGTCGATGGGGTTGGCTGCCTCTGTCATCTCGAAGATGCAGAGCGGCCTCTCCATCAAGGGCACAACCCGCCTATGATGGAGGAAGGCGAGGACGCCCATCGCGTTCAGCCCCATCATCGCCAGGCGCTGCAGCGCGGCCAGGACCGACTCCTGCCGCGCCCGATGCTGGGCCGTGGACACCCCGTAGCCTCAGGAGTCAGGCCTCTCCTTGAACACCCGGCCGGTGTAGGGGGGAAGGCCGGGCTCGGTGTTGCGCGAGATAAAAACCATCCCCGCTCCCCGGCCGGCGTTGTTCGTCGTCATGGTGCGGGGGATGTAGACGTTCTTGAATTGCCCCCGCGAGGCAAGCGACATCCCGCCGGCGCGCACCGCGCGCGCGGGGTCCTTGGCTCCGTCGTGGGCCGCGTGAAGAGCTCCGCGCGGAAAAGGTGTACCCGCAGCTCCCAATTGACTGGGATCCCCAGGTACCCCTCGCAGACGCCGACGAACGTAGCCGCCTGCGAAATCGCGTTGGGGGCGAAGTTGTGCAGCTCCACTCCGTAGTGGTGGCACATCGCCCACATTAAGCGGCTCGCCGGTGCGTTGAAGCCCCGCTCGTGGTAGCGGATAAAGCTGACCACATAGCCCTCCGGCGGGTTGGGTGCACGGTCCGCCGCCGGCGGCACTATCCACTCTGCCGGACATCCGTCTTCATTGGCCGCCAGCTGGCCGGCGGCGACCAGCTCGCCAAGGGCCAGCGGCGTCACCGTCGACCTCTCCCAAGCATACGGCTCCAAGATCGTGAGGGGAAGCTGAGGCGGCACCATGAGGAAGGACGAAGGAATGCGAGGACGGAAGACGAAAAATGGAAGACGAGCTCTAACGGTGACACCACACGGTGGCAAGGGCGAGATGAAGACGAAGGGGCGGTGGACTGAAAATGGTGAGGCGCTAAGGTAAAAAACTGCCATCTCCCCACTCCCTCAGATTTATAAGCCGATGGGCGAGCTCTCCGGAGCGAATGCCCCGCTCGCATTAACTGCAGGGAATCTTCCCTTCACGCCGACGGACGGGCCCCACCACGACTGCAACGGCCACATCACTGCAGGCGGGCCATCATCACGGCGGAGACCCGCAGGGGCCGAGGCGAAGCAGTCACGTCCACTAGCCACGCCGCCCACTACGCGCGCGTGCGGCCGCAGCGCCTAAAAAGACGCGCCCGCGCTGCAAAAGCCGCAGCCTCGACTGCGAAGCATTTAATGACCGGGTCCCTTGCCAAACAAGGAGAACCCTCGAGCGGGGCGAACCCCTGGCTCGAGACAAGGGCAACCCTCGATGGGATATCGACGTGAGAAGGCCGCCTGGGACCTGCTTGATGTAAAGCAGGCACCGCGGGTGCCCATGCCACGTAAAACCCTCGAGCGGCACGAGCCCTTGGCTCAAAACGAAAACAACCCTCGATGGGATATCAACGTGAGAAGGCCGCCCGGGACCTGCTTGATGTAAAGCAGGCACCGCGGGTGCCCATGCCACGTAAAACCCTCGAGCGGCACGAGCCCTTGGCTCAAAACGAAAACAACCCTCGATGGGATATCGACGTGAGAAGGCCGCCCGGGACCTGCTTGATGTAAAGCAGGCACCGCGGGTACCCATGCCACGTAAAACCCTCGAGCGGCACGAGCCCCCGGCTCGAGACAATATCAACCCTCTAAAGAGGGCACGCGCGTGAGAAGGTCGCCCAGGGCCTGCTTGAAGTAAAGCAGGCACCGCAAGCACCCATGCCGCGCTGTGCTACCAACCAGCACCTCGAGGGCTGGCTCGCCCAGACCCCTCGACGGCCGTGAACGCGAAAAGACGGGGCCGCCCAGGCGCCACCCCGCACGGCCCTACTGATCAGAGGTTCGAAGCCTGACCCTCGACGGGTTCGAACAGGCGCCGCAGATCGCAGAGTTAGGGACGACGAGGGCACGCGCATTCGAGCCGTTCCTCGAGCCCGTCGGCTCAAGGGTGCCCCACATGTCGTGTTCAAGAGCCAGCGAGGGCAGCTAGCCGGAGGGATCCCACCGAGGGAGAGCTTCCGCGCCCTCGGTCCCTATCGAACGGGACCGAGCCCCACCTAGCAAACCCACGCAAGCGCTTCCATGGACGTGTCTCCGGACCGCGCAGCCTACCCTTATCGAACGGGGCATGGACGTCCACTTGAACCACCCGCTAGTAGCTCGACGAGGAATCCGCAATCCGCGACCCGCTCGATGGGGGGTTGCGGAAACCTCACCCTCCGTCCCGCGGAGGGACGGCGAGGGCGCGTTAAAAAACAAGTCGCCAAGCTCTACCCGATCGCCTCGAACGGGCCAAGGCTCGGGGGCTTGACGCACGGCTACACCTCCTTGAAATTGCACCCGCCGGAGACAAGCCGGCGGTGCGTGCACCCCCGAAGCCGGCCGAAATACCGCCGATGCCGTTGGAATATGTGCTACGCCCTCGACCAAAATTCTCGCGGTTAACCCCTACAGAGCACCCACACTCCTGCAGGCTTCGGGGTTAGACCCGCGGGTCCCGACGCGGCCCCACGGAAAGCGTTCGCAGAACAAGGAGGGAAGAATGTCCTATCAGTAGGTTCCAGCATCGGTGGGAGCCTCAATGGCAAACCCACAGATGCTCGGGGGCTACTGTCGGGGACAGCCCTAGGGGTCCCCATAAACAATGGGGAAAACCTCACTTAAAACCCGCAACGAAACCAAAACACATCAAGCCTAACCATGCAGGCGCCTAACCATGCAGGACACGGCCCACGTCGCAGTAACCCCGACGGCCCATCGAGGCGGCCCACTTAGAGACCCCCTCGAACGGGCCCCGCCTCGTTCGAGGACGCGTATACCCTTCGGGCGGGCCTCGCTCCGCTCGAGGGGCAGCACTTCCCTCGAGCGGGCTCCGCCTCGCTCGAGGGTACGCCCCGCCCTCGGTCGGGGTCCGCCACGCTCGAGGGTGCCCCTCACGCGTGCGCCGGCCCCCACACGGGCATTGAACGCCCGACGCCGCGGGACGGCGCCATCATGCGCCGGGGGCTCGCACCCCGGTGCCGCCGCACCAACTCCCCGTGGAGGAGCCCATCCCCGCCCCCGTGGGAGGAGAGCCGTGCGGCGCGGCCGGTGTCGTCCCGTGACACCGTGCGCACGCCCCGCTGCGGCTAACGCGCCGAGCCCTCGAAAGGGGGCCGGCGCACCCCCGATTCACTTTCTTGTGACCCTACAGGGTTAGGTGGAGGTGCTAGGCCGGTGGACTGCCATCCCTGCCACTGTAACGGCGTGGCCGCCGTACCCGCGCGTGCAGGCGCACGCCGGGCCCTGTAGCAACGACTCCAACCCTGTGAAGCGCGTCGGGAAGGAACGCCGTTCTGCCCACTCCTGTACGCCGTACGGGCCTGCGTCAGCACCTCCCTCGAGCCTATCAGAGGACATCACCGCCATCCGCTGCTCTCCTACCCTCGAACCGCCACTGTTCGGGTACAAGTCAGGCCATGATGACCAGATCGCTGCGAGGATCGCCCGGACGGCCGCCCACTCTACAACGTAGCACGTCGTGCTTCTCACGTAGCTAGATAGCGCGGCATGCATGTAATTCGCCTCCCCCTTGATCTATAAAAGGGGGACGAACCCCCCAGCCGCGGGGGACGGGGGGACGAACGGAGGAAGACGCTCAAGGCAACAGACCAGGAGCCCTTCACACACACCGTGCACTCACTCTCTTATTCTCCCACAATATTTTCAGCCACTCCACCAGGGACTTGGAAGCCACGCTTCCTCTCCCGCTTCGCTTGTAGCAGCCCCACTACAGGCACCCCCGGTGCTGAGCAATATAGTGCCGTGAGCACACCCCTGCTAGACGTACGGCCCCCTCGGCCGGAACCAGGATAAAAACCCTGTGCCACTTGTTGCTTAGCATCGACCATTGAGGGGTAGACCTCGGCGCTATCTACTGGTTAGTGTCGGGACCATTTTCCGCACCGACAACTTGAACGTGTTAAGAACTCTCACTCGTGTTAGGGTAGTCATCCGAATTTTTCGGGTAACCTCCCAACAGCCAGTCAGGGCCTGGTTCCCGTGGGAAGCGTCATGTGTTTGATTCATTTGTTCCTCATTAGCCGGGGAGGATCGAGATCGTGTTTGATTTGGAGCAGAGATGCATATGATGACCTTGCATCTAAGATGGGGTGAAGTTACCCTCATATTTCTTTTTCGGCATTGTATCATACACCTGCTAGGTGTCGGCCATGGTCATGGTGTGCCACCGATTTTCAGTGTGCCCTTCTTCTAAATTCCAAATATTCAGAACCAACTATCTTTTGATGATGGTCCTTTAAGAAAAGATGGAGATCTCTTGTGGATTAACAACTTTCTTTAAAGCCAATCATCTTGTTATCTTGCAAAATCAGAAGATAAAGAGGAAGAGAGATGGTTGTTTCAGTAGCTATAGTAGTTCATTAAGTAAAAGCAATGGCACGCGGTTGCTTTGCCGACCGCCGCCGCTGCATGCCTTGCTTTGCCTGAGCCCCGACGCCGATTGCGGCTGCAGCCGTCCACCATGACCGCCCCGCAAGGGACGCGACGCGCTCCAACTCCATAGCACCGACACCCACAGCTCGAGCTCCACATGGCGGCTCGCCCCAGGCGCATGGCCACCGGTGCTTTGGATCTTGAGGTTCACCATGCGCGGTCGGTGAGAAGGCGAAGCCCGGGCGAACTGCTACCGGTAGGTAGAGGTGGCAGTGGTGGACCAGAGTACCTTGTTGGCTGCGCGGTCGGTGAGGACGAGGCTGCCGTCGAAGGAGAGGGAGGCGGCAATAGACCATCAGCCTGTTCGTTTGGCTGGTTGCTGGTGGCTGGTGCTGATCTTTTCTGAGAGAAAAGTATTGTTGGTTGGTTGCTGGTGGCTGGTTCGTTCTGAGAGAAAAGTACTGTTGGCTGGTGGCTGATAAGCCAAGCGAACAAGGTGCATGGCGCGGGGCGGCCGGGGATTGCGTGCCAGAGTGGGAAGGCACGGGAGGTGAGATCCAGACCGACGGGATGCACGAAGGAGCACCGCGCGAGAATGGAGCGAGCCTGGCTCCCAGAAAACGAAACTCGAGAGCGTTTCCCGGGAGCCAGGAGAGAGAAGGAAATTTGCATCGCGAGAGACAGGCTGGCGAACAGTAAATCGAAATCAAACACCGAGAGTTGCACCGGGAGAGCTCGGGCCACCTAAAATGGCCCGTATCAAACACGCCCTTGGGCACCTCCGCACAACAGTGTTTGGCGAGGAGAGAGGGGATTTTTTTATGTTTACTTTATCGCGATTTTGCAAAAATATATGGTCCGCCGCAAATTTTGCAAAAATATACATCTGCAGCCGTGGCCCACGGTGTCAGGGACATAACGCCGTGGCCCACGGCGGTAGGAGCTGCCAGGAGTGGGCCCTTAACGTGGGCCAAACTTGGCGCCATACGTCATGGCGTTAGGGGCCTAGCGCTGTGGGTCACGGTGTCAGGTCCTAGCGCCATGGGCCACGACGGCAGCAGACCTGCTAGCGTCGTGGGACACTAGGGTCTGGCTGCCTATATAACACCGAAATTCCGCCTAAAATGTCATAATAATTCGAAAAAAGAAAAGAGAGGGGGAAGAGGAGAAGGGAGTGAGGAGGAGGTTGTGAAGGTGCGAAGCTCTGCCGGTTTTTCGTCTCGTTAGAGGTGATACTCTGAAACATAATAGTTTTAGTGTAGATGTGCTTAGTAGATATATAGTTTTACTGTAGATCTGCTCAGTAAATACATAGTTTTAGTGTAGATCTGCTTAGTAAATACATAGTTTAGTGTAGATCTATTTAGTAAAATTATAGTTTTAGTGTAGATCTACTTAGAAAAATTATAGTTGTAGTGTAGATCTGAGTAGATATATTTTGTAGTTGCAGATCCACTTGTTAGTAGTGTTTTATTTTTTCATGTTGTCAGACATTTCAGATGATCTCAGTGTCAAGTTGTATTTCGTAATGGGCAGATTAGATATAGTGAACATGGAGTTGACTTGTCAGAATTTGATTCGGTTGACCATGTGATTAGAAGAGTAGCCTCAAGAACTTGGGGCTCCATTACCCAGTTTTTTAGGGCATTTCATGTAGATGCAGAGCAACATGACTTGTCCATTATGGCTCTAATCAACAGGAGTGAGTCATTATATTGGGAGCTTATACCACTTCAAGACACTGAATATTGGAGGAGTTATATCAAAACAGCATGTGATATTGGTTTGCCCGTGATGCTGTTTATCCAAGTTGTTCATAAGGCTGGGTCTAGTAGTCAAGTGCATGAGGAGGTTAGTGTTGCTCACCAGGGTGAGGCTGAACTACAAGCAGGAGATGGTCCTGCAACTGAGCCACAAGAAGAAGGAGATGGTGGTTTCGGTGAGGAAGAAGAAGGAGATGGTCACACACACTTTAAGGGTGCAATTGACGAGGGGCAAGTTAATGAAGAACTACTCAGGCGGTACGAAATGGAGGCCAATGGGGATGAACGTGGGTTAGAAGAGGACTCCTCAGATGATGAGGATGACCTGCTAGTTCCAAGGGATTGGGACAGTTACAATTTCTAATAGCTATATGTCAATCCTGGTGAGAATGTGGCTTGGGAGTATAGAGAAAATGCAGTTTCAGTTGGCGCCATGTATAAGAGTGCAGTAGAGGTGAAGGATGCAGTGAAGAGGTGGTCCACCCTTACTCTGTAGAGAGATTTCAGGGTAGTGAAGAGTTCTCTGCATATATATGATGTACAATGTCTGAAGCCCAACTGTCCTTTTCGAGTGTATGCTTCCAAGGGCAAGTGGAAAAATTATTGGGAGATCAAATTTGTTGTGGATCACACTTGTGTACTTGAGCAGCTGGATGCAAGCCATCGTAATTTGTCATCCAGTTTTGTGACTAGCCAGATGTTTGCTAAGATTGTGGAAAATCCTGCTTTTGAGCCTAAGTCCATTATCTTGGCAATTGAGGAGAAATTTAGGTATCAGATAAGTTATGGTAAGGCATACATGGCAAAGAAGAAGGTAATGAATATGAGGTGGGGAACTTATGAAGCATCCTATGACAATCTGCCTCGATTGCTGAACACAATTGCCACGCTAAATCCTGGTAGTTATTATGATATCAAGAGTTATAATCTTGTATCAAGGCCAGGGAAGCAAGTCTTGCAGCGGGCATTCTTAGCATTGGGTCCTGCTATTGCTGCATTCAAACAATGTCAACCAGTTATTTGCATAGATGGCACATTCCTAATAGGAAAATACAAGGGCACAATCCTTACAACGGTGGCTGCAGATGGCAACAACTGATTGTTGCCATTGGCAATTTCTTTTGCAGAGGGAGAGAATGGTGACAGTTGGTATTAGTTTCTGGAGAGATCGAAGCAGATGGTATTGGGAGATGTGTCAGACGTGTGTGTGATACAGGATAGACACAAAGGTATTTTGCAGGCCATTAGTGACATCAAAGAAGGTAGTAAAGAGCGTTACAGAGCAGCAAAATGGCCATATGTGCATAACAGGTGGTGCATGAGGCATATGGGAGCAAACTTTCATAGCCAGTTCAAGAACAAAGAACTTACAAAATTGTTCAAGTGCCTATGTTCGATCTATCAGGAAAAAATTCTTCGACATATGGCAAAAATTAGATGATCTGACGAAGAAAGCATCAGAAGAGATAACTAAGAAGCCTGTAAGTACTGAACCCGGGGAAGAGCCAGTTTCTCTGGAGGACGTGGGGCTAGATGCTCCAAATGTCAGAAGGAGACGGGGATGTGCTGTGAAGACCTTCAGCTGGTGGATTCAGAATGAGCCTAAGGAGAAATGGTCCCTCCTATTTGATAAGGGAGGTGTGAGTCATGGGATAATGACAACAAATATTACTGAGGTCTACAACGCTGTTTTGCGTGGTGCCAGAGCTCAACCTCTTGTTTGTATCATTGAGTTCTTCTTGTACCGCACAATGAAGTACTTTCTCGATCATGCTAATTTAGCACATGCAGCAATGCAGGACCCTCAGAAGGTGTATTCAACATGGATGACTGAGTACTTGAACAAAAAACAGAAGGCTGCTCTCTATCACAAAGCTTACCCACAACCTCTACATCGTGATCCTGGCGATGAAGTGCAGTGGAAATATCAGATAAGTTGTCAATCCAAATCACAAAAGGCAAATGGTGAATTAACAATACAGAAAACAGTTATTGGGAATCATACATGCTCATGCTCTTGCCAGAAGACACTGCTACTACACTGCCCCTGCTCACTTGTGATCGTTGCATGCCTTCCAACAAAGAATCAACATTGGGGCTGCTACGTGCCTAAATACTTTCTGAAGCAAACCGTTCTAGACACTTGGAACCACACTATTGAGGGTTGCCTGCATCTTGGAACTTTCACTCAAGACCCCAAAGACAGTGCGTTGTACATACCAAATTTAGATCCAACCATGTGTCAAGGTGTCGGTCGACACAAGAAGAAGAGGATTAGGAACAACATGGATGAGGCTGAAGCTGGACCTCAGGAGCAAATATGCTCCAAGTGCAACAATCCTGGACACTGCTACAAGAAATGCACCGAAGCATCTTACTTTTCCACTCCCACTTCTACACCACCTGCAGCTAGTGCACGTGGACGTTGTTCCAGTCGCTACAACGAAGGAATGCAGTGACCGTACTTTTTTGTGCTACCGTGTTGTAATAATTCAACTACTTATGCATATTGTCGTCTTTTAATATTTGAACAATTTTATCTTGCAAGGTCTTTGTAATATTTGAACTTATGCATGCTATAGTATTGTAATAATTGAACTACCTTTTCATTTGCTTGCTATTTTATTCTTGCCGTCGAATTTCTTATCATATCCGGTTATGTTTTGTTTTATAATTTCAAATGAAACAAGTAATGAATTATCATATTTCTCATCTTCTTTGTAGGCTTTCAATGGCTTCAATGAGTCCTGAGTTGGATTTGGAGTTGCTCACCAGTAGGAAGGACAAGGTTCCGGTGCCAAAGGGGATCCACACTCCTATGTGCTACTGCGGTGACAACTGTAAGCTTGTCAAGTGCAACATTCTCGGGTACTACTACGGGGTGAGGTTCTTCATGTGTGAGAACTACGAGCATGACCCCCTCCCACCATGTCGCAATGTTAGACCAAAAGTAAGAACTAACAACATTACTAAGTAAATATCATGTCATTGCTATTTTATTATGTGCTAACTTGTCTTTGAAAAAAGACTCTACCTCCTCTCTGTAATTTTATGCAGTGGCTAGACTATGAGCAGTCCGAACAAGATAAGCGTTATGTCGAGGAGACGGGTCGGTCAGCACGAGAGATGTAGCAAGGATGGTTGAGGCAGAAAAACAAGAACAAAAACGTAAGGAGCAACAGGAGGAAATTCGCATTCGGCGGGAGATCAAAGAACATGAAGCGACTGCGGCCTGTGAAGCAGATAGAGAGAGGAAGAGGAAGAGAGCTCGCCGGGCTAAGGAAGCTGGGCCGGATGCTATGAGGAAGGGGAAATGCCCCAGTTGTACCTAGTAGACGTAGAGTACTCGACGCTGAGTGCTAATGTATCCATAAAAAATTATGATTTCATTTCGTCATTCTCTATAGTCAGGTTGTATCTTCAAGAACTTGATTTAAGATGATTTTTAGATGCGAACAGTAAAACTCGTACTAGGTTGTGTTTTCTGTGAACTGCTCCAAACATTGAACACATAGGGTGTGTTTTTTTTGAGTCACTGCACCAAACAGTGTACCTAGTACTAGGGTGTGTTTCCTCTGAGTCACTGGTCGTTTTCTTGCCCCGGACTGAATGGTCCACCATCTAGTCTGCGCCTACATATATGGGAGCACTCTTCTCCAGTCTCACTTCACAACACAACAAGTTGTTCCTGGACTGGGGCTAATGATGATGACTCCATCGGTCCAGCACTGTGGAGCCAGCAAGATCCAGAGTTCAACACAAATTTTTCAGTTTTAGACAAGAGAGATTTCAAATCCATGCATGACATTAGAAAGTACGCACCAAATCAAACGGTGAACTGGCCAAGGTGTGCACACGGTGAGTTCTGTGTGATGCAGGTTTATCAGGGATGGGACAACTCTGGTCGCCGCTTCTGGCATTGCTCACAAGCATGGGTAGGTAAAACTCCATGACCTCTGTCCTTCATCATTTTATGATTTACTAATGTAATCACGGTTTCTGTAGTACTCTGAACAACCAGATAACTACGGTTTCGTGCAATGGGTGGATCCCCCAGCTATTCACCCATATCAAGAGTACATCAACTACCTCGAGGATGTTGTCATCTTCAACCTGAGGCAAGAACTCATGTTGGCATTGGCTTCTCCAGATCCGACATCTACCAACAACGACGACGGACCGTTGACCGGACCAATGGTGGTGAAGACGAACACCGGCTGTGAGGACGATTACTGCTGTTGTCTGTGCCACGAAAAGAAGGACAACACTCCACCAGCAACTCCACCCCTGCCACCATCTGATCCAACTCCACCCCGTCGGGGTACTACATGCCCTCCTAGCACTCCGGCGAGTCTATGATGTCCAGGTTCTCTGGGTATTATTCGTACAACTAGACTACAATTGTTGTAATCGTTTATTTAAATCCCCTAAGGCACATTAGGACTAGCAAGAGCAGCACAAAGTTAGGGTAATTGTGTCGCACGTGCCATTGCAAATGTTGTAATCGTATATCTAAATTCATCGTTAAGTATTAATGGTTCGTCATTTTATCAATCCTTCAACAATTCAAAATTAAAAAAATCCTTCCGCCGCAGCCCACGGCGGCAAGGAATAGATACCGCATTGGGCCACAGCGTTAGCTCAGCGCCACGCTGACGCCTGGCGTTGGGCCCCTAACGTCGTGGCCCACAACGTCAGGGTCGTAATGCCATGGCCCGCGGCATTAAGGGTACGAGCCCACTCTTAGCGGCTCCTACCGCCGTGGGCCACGACGTTATGTCCTTGACGCTGTGGGCCACGGCGGCAGATGTATTTTTTTGCAAAATTTGTGACAGACCATATATTTTTGCAAAATTGCGATAAATAAATATAAAAAAATTTGGGAGAGGGGAGCAGCGTCAGTTTGGATTTTCTAAGGCTAGGGTTTTTTTGCTGGGCCATGGAAATTTTAGGCGCGACCGGGCCGAGTCGGTGCCAAGATGGATGGGCCAATTTTCCAACGGACCACTCGAGACTAACATAATGAATGCTGACGGACCCTCCAACATTACATGAGAATATGTTTACCAACGGACGGTTGCTTAGTATAACTCGAATTACCAACAGGCGGTTCATCATAGTCTTTTAACGACAGACGGTTCAATGTTTTACCAAATTTACCAACTGAGGTCGGTATGTAATTTTGGGTTGTGGTATAGTGGACCTATATGGAGATGATTCTTTTTATGCTTTGTTGTTGCTGCATAGGAAACCTGAGCTTCTACCTTGTCTCTTTTCTTATTCTTTAGAAGCTAGGCCACTTAAAGCTGCATACAGTCGGTGACGTGGACTTATCCCACTCCTTAGGGATAGACTTTGGGTGTGCAGTGTACGAGTCCGACTACGACAACAACGCCAACGGATGGTAAGACTGAGGGATGCGTCGCTGCACTCAAGCATGCATGTGGGTAAAAAGAATAAAAGATGGAGACTCTTCTGGGATGCAGAGGATTAGCTGATGTGATGGCCCTACAGGCTTAGCTGATGCAGAGGATGTCAGAAGCCATGGAGCACTGAGGCAACGGTGGGAACTGTAATGCCCCGCTAGACGAGGACCTCATGAAGAAGATCGAGAGGTTCACCTACTTGAAGGCCCCCACCTTCAGCTACTCGGATGAGCCGCTTGACGCCGACGACTGGCTGAGGGTGATCGAGACCAAGCTCGACCTCAGCGTCTACACCGACGAGGAGTGTGTCACCATCGCCGCGCACCAGCTGGATGGTCCTGCCAAGTCTTGGTGGGACAACTACTTTGCCAGCCACCCGAACCTAGCCTTCATCACTTGGCAGTATTTCTGCGAGGTGTTCCGCGAGCAGTGCCTGCCCAGCGAGCTGATGATCTAGAAGGCTCAAGAGTACTGTACCATGATGCAGGGTCCGATGCGAGTGGAGGAGTACGAGCGCTAATTCATGAAGATGATGCACTACACCCCCGACGACACCAACACCGACCAGAAGAAGCAGTTCTGGTTCCTGCGAGGCCTTCACTACAGTCTTAGCTAGGGACTGAAGGCGAGCGAGCACAAGTGCCTACTTCACCTCATGAACCGAGCTATCGCATTGGAGAACGAAAGGAGGGGTCACGAAGACCGCATGAAGGACAAAAAGAGGATGGGGGATCAGGAGCACTTCGACCGATCATCCCAGAGGCCAAGGGATGGGACAAGCAGCATGATGAGAGGGAGCTTCCGCCCAAGGCATAACCAGCATGGAAGCAACTTCGGAGGAGGTAGCAACCACTACTCAGGAGGAGGGAACTTCAGCTACCAGCAGCAGAATGGAGGGTACAACTGCCCACTGCAGGACACTCCAAGACCCAACACCAGAGGGTTCAGCCTGACTTGCTTCACTTGTGGCAAGCTTAGGCACAAGTCCTTCCAATGCACCGACAAGAAGACTGCGGCTACTCCTGCCAAAGCACTAACCCCAGGAGGAAGACCTCCTCAGTCTGCTCCTCAGTAGTCTGCGGGCCGTGGAAGGCTTACCGAGGACCATGTGTGGTTCGAGGACCGGTGGATGGTCGCTTCCTTGTGTGATGAGTGATTGACAATGTTGTGTGGACTGATTCTTGGCTAAGTATTGCAGGTGCAGGTTGCGGCTTGACTGGTGTTGGTGCAGGTGAAGAACAAGCGCGAAAGGTCGTCGCCTGTGAGGCCTCCAGGTGTGGAGAAGACAAGTAGGCTTCGTTCGAGGGACCCGGTGGCCAGCGGGGTCAAGTGCGGGCCGCATGGTGGCATGAACAGCAATATGAAGTCATGGACGGTTTCTTGGTTGAGCCTCAAAACCAAGGTCGAGCCGGGACTACATGGGAGCCGAGTCATGAGTGGAGATTGGCGGAGGCTACACCGAGTTCGCGGGGTTTCCGGTGGTTCACCAGAAAACCATTGGGTTCCTTGGTTGATCCACAAAGCCAAGACCGAAGAACCGAAGACGGTGCTGCAGCAGTGCCAGACCGGTCTGACCGGTGAGGAGCACCGGTCTGACCGGTGTGCGACGACGCAGTCCGGAGACTTCGAAGCGGAGGACACACGTCGGGATCGCATGGCTTGCGTTGAGGCTACGCAGGGTGCGGTCGCCGGGCATCCGTCCGATGGTGAAGACATGAAGACTTCCAAATCCACCCTTCAGGGGCTTGTATCCCTAGTTATTAGGAAAGGGCATTTTAGACATTCGGTTGCCTCCATATAACCCAAGAGGTGAGAGGATGGCAGCCAACTCTTGGAACCCTAGCTCATTTGTTTTCCTATTTTCCTTAGGTTTTCCATAGGACTAGCTTGAGAGCTTCATGGAGAGATCTTGTTGAGAGGGATGGATGATCGGGTGGCTTGCTAGACCTTGTATGAACCTTTGTTTCATGTATAGATAATTTGGCGTGGTTCCTCAAGGTTTGGATGTGTTTTCCCCGGTTGTTCTTGGTGGTGATTTTCGGAGCCCTCTCTTGGTGATTTCTTCGGGTTGTTTTCGGGACCTTTCTTTTGGGGATTTGATGGGGGAAATTTGTGGGAACCCTTCGTGGTTCTTTGGGCTGTGATTCGCCACCCAAATCCGTGAGTAAAGGTGCTCGATTTTGGGGTTTCTTGAGTTCTTGGGATGGAAGTGCTCTTGGCAGGATTTCCTTGATTCCTCCTTTTTGGACGAGTTTTGGTGGGATTAAACTTGGCTATGGACTCCTCATGAGGTGTTCCTAGTATCCCCAAAGTCTTGTTCAAGTCCGTGGAGCGATTCGGGAGATCGAGGTTTGGATTTGGGGGAATTGACCCGCGGGTGCTGTTCATCCCGAGCTGCCCAGGCTACACCGGTCTGACCGGTGCGAGCCCTGGTGGGTCTTTGCTCGGGTGAACGTCTGGGTGTGTTCGTTGTTGCCCTGTTTTGCTGCTGCTTCGAGTTTGGGTTAGTTTGGTGGTCGGTTGACCTGTTTGGTGCTTTGGGGGCTTTCAGGCTTGGATCGGTCTGACCGGTGTGCCTCACCGGTCTGACCGGTGTGGAGCCACTTAGTGAAAGTTGCTCAGCTTCACCAGCAGGGACCGGTCTGACCGGTGGTGCTCACCGGTCTGACCGGTGTGGGTCTGTAGACTCGAGGTTTGGTGTTCCTCTGCGTTCTCGGGTCGGAAGGTTGTGTGTTGGTTCCTAGCTCCAGTGGCACTCCAGTGGCTACGTGGGCTTGGCCAACTTGGGTAGTGAGTCGGAGACGTGTGTTGGAAGCCGCGTTCATCTTGTTGGAGTTTCGATCTCCATCGAGAAGAATTTTTATCGGCTCCCATTCACTCCCCCCTCTCTGGTTCGCCGTATCGGTCCTTCAAGTGGTATCAAAGACGGTTCGGGTCTTTGTTGACTCTAACCAGTCTAAGATCCAAGGATGGTGTACCAGGAACGGGGTTCGGGTCCTCCACACTTCGATGGCAAGAACTACCAGATGTGGAGCAAGCGGATGGGTGCATTCCTCCGCGGAAAGGGTCAGATCCTTTGGGATGTCGGTGGACACAGGCTATGTCCAGCCAATGGACTTCCTCGCTCCAGGATCGAGGGACAGATTCGACGCCAACAATAAGGCGGTCGACTACTTGTTTCGTGCTTTGTGTCAGCCTGAGTTCGATCGGGTGCACACCGAGCACTTGGCTTGTAGAATTTGGACGGTGCTGAAGGAGGCTCATGTTGGGAATGCCCAGGTTCAGGCACGAATTTATGCGACCTACCGGAGAGAGTACGAGAACTTCACTCATCTTCCCGGTGAGTCCATCGATGCCTTGTTTCAGAGGTTCACGGTGGTTGTGAACAACATGAGGGCCAATGTGGACGTGCTCCCGTACGATGATCATGATAGAGTGGTCAAGCTATTACACTCTTTGGATCGTACGATTTGGGGCGGAAGTTCGAGGCCATTGTGGAGTCGGAGAAGTATGACACTCTGATGGTGAACGAGCTGTTCTCGAAGCTCAAGTCGGCTGAGGTGGCTAGGGGCATGACTGCCAAGCTCGAGGGTCCGACTGACTCCCATAGTCTCGCCCTCCTTGGTGGTTCCAAAGGAAAGGCTAACTCTAACCCATCCACCAGGATGTTCTCTTTCTCCTCTTTGATGTCTATGCGAGATGAGGAGTTCGGCGAGCTTGGAGAGGACGAGCTGGCGCTCCTGACGAGGCGGTTCGAGAGGCTGCACGAGAACCGCGTGAACATGAGGAGGAACACGAGAACATGCTTCCGATGCGGCAAGCGGGACACTTCGTCGCCGACGCCCGGGAGAAGGCCGAGAACAAGGACGGCTACAAGCACAAGCCGAGGATGGACGGCAAGTACCGTTCGAGGCACGACCACAAGAGCAAGCACAAGAACAAGTACAAGGACGAGCGACGATCAAGGAAGAAGGAGAGCCGAGGCAAGGCCCGAGCGATGGTTAGAGCGGGTGACGTCGACTCCAGTTCCGCGTACTCCACCTCGAGCTCGAGCAGCAGTGAAGACGAAGGTGATCGTCGCAAGAACAAGAAGTCGTCCAAGAACCTGAGTGGGCTGAGCTGTTTCGCGAGAGATGGCTTCTGCACCATGGCGCTGAGCTCCGGTAGCAAGAAGAGCACACAGAGCGACTCGGACTCTGAGTCCGACGACGAGGTGCGTGATGAACTTCCCTTCTTGCGCCAGGAGAATGAGAGGCTTGGCTCTTTGCTTGATAACCGTGACGACATGCTTAGAGAGGCCAAGAAAATGAGAAAAGAGCTTAGGGCTTCACTCGAGGATGCTAGGACTAGAGTGGGCGAGCTAGAGACACGGGTGCTTGATAGCAAGCTTGTGATTGATTCCCTTAAGGCTAGCCCTGTTGTTTCGGATGAGGTTGATTGTGCTGATTGCTCCATATTTCTTGCTGACCTTGCTTTGTTTAAGGAGAAGCATGCCTCCAAGTGTGAGGAACTAGATGTGCTTAGGGTTGAAGTGGCTGAGCTTAAGTCTAGACCTGCTTTGCTAGGTGCTTGTACTTCTTGCCCTGTTTTGCATGATAAGATTGATGAGATGCATGCTTACACTAGTTCTCTTGAGGCTAAAATTGAAGGAACCCATGCCTACATCATGCTCTACCTGTGAAATGCATGCTTTGAAAAATTTGGAACTTGCACATTATGTTGATCGCTTGCAGGATGAGAATGATGAGCTGAGGAAGTTGATGGGTTGGTTGTCCGGTCATGAGCCTCAGTTGAGGATGATGATCGAGGCCTTTAAGAGGCAAGATGGTGAGGGACTTGGGGCAAACAAGGTTGGTGAGGGAAGTGGAGAGAATATCCCGGAGCCACAAAAAACCCACCACAAGAATGATTTCCCTCCAAAACCCAACCATCTTAAGAACCATCTAGACACAACCCCAGCTCCACCCGTGTTTCCTAAACCCACAAATGATCTCCGAAAGCCTATCAAGTTTGTGAGCACTTCGGGGAAAGTGTTCTTTGGGAAGGAGAGTGAGAAGGCTAGCAGTGAGAAACCGGTGGAGGAGTTGAGTGGAGAGAGTCCAAGTGAGCAGCCACATCCCAAGCCAAATCCTAAGCTTGTGAGGTTCCATTGTGGCTATTGTGGGAGAGATGGCCATAAGGAGGAGTTTTGCTTCAAGAGGAAGCGAGGGTTGTTTCTGGTGGTCGTGGTTCTGGTGGATGGGCTGGAAATGGTGCAGGTGGTCAGTTTGCTAGGCTTTCTCCTTCTCGTGCTCAATACGGGGATCGGAGGGGTCGTAGCTTTGAGTTGGAGAGGAGGGACGTTCCACGGGCTTTCTTGCGTGGTTTTGGTCCTCCTCCAGGCAGAGAGGGGTGGTTCCCTCAGGGTGGTTACCGTGGTGGTGTTCGTGGAGGTAGCTTTGGTAGGAGAGATGCTTTGGTTGGTGCTAATCCCACTTTCGAGCAAATGGCTCGGCACTGGTTTTACTCTTTTGGTACTAACCCCGATCTTTGAGTCGTTTGTTCGCTCACGTGCTCGTTTTTGAATTTCGGGTGGGAGACTTGAAGAACATTTGGTTGATTGACTCCGGTTGCTCGAGGCATATGACCGGAGACAGGGAGTGGTTCTCAAGTCTCGTCCCGTGGTGACGAAGAGGTACATCACCTTTGGGGACAATGGGCGTGGGCGTGTGCTTTCAGAAGGTGAGATCAAAGTGAGTGACAAGATCACTCTGAGGCGTGTTGCTCTTGTTCAATCGGCGGGGGTACAATCCGCTTTCGTGTCCCAGCTTGTTGGATGAGGGTTTTGAGGTCTTTGTTTCGGCCAGTGGTTCTCGAATTTTGGACTCTCGAGGGGACCTTGTCTGTATGGTTGTTCCCAAGGGTCAGGTGTTTCGTGCTGATTTTTCTCAGTCTTCGGGTGTGGAGCGTTGTTTCTTGGCTGGTTCTTCGAGTGAGTTGTGGAAGTGGCATATGAAGTTGGGTCACTTGAGCTTTGACCTTTTGTCGCGCTTGAGTAAACTCAATTTGGTTCGAGGATTGCCACGGTTGAGGCTTGAGAAAGAGTTGGTTTGTGCGCCGTGTAGGCAAGCCAAGATGGTAGCCTCTTCTCACCCACCTCTCACCGATGTGATGACTGAGCGTCCATGCGAGCTGCTCCATATGGACCTTGTTGGCCCAGCTCGTGTGCGATCTGTGGGTGGGAAGTGGTATGTCCTTGTTGTGGTGGACGACTATTCTCGGTATGCGTGGGTGTTCTTTCTCGAGGATAAGGGGGAGACGTTTGGCTTTGTTCGAGATCTAGTCTTGAGGTTGAGGAACGAGAGGAACAGAGATGCCATACGAGCTATCCACAGTGATAATGGCTCGTAATTCAGAAACTCTCGTTTTGAAACCTTTTTCCATGACTTGGGTCTTGAGCACCAGTTTTCGAGTCCGTATACGCCTCCCCAGAATGGTGTTGTGGAAAGGAAGAACAGGACCTTGTGCGAGATGGCTCGGACGATGCTTGATGAGCATAGGACTCCGAGGAGGTATTGGGCTGAGGCGGTGAATACCGCGTGCTATGTGTCAAACAGGATCTACCTCAGAGTGCACAAGAAAAAGACATGCTATGAGTTGATGCATGGTCGCACACCCAAGGTGAGTCACTTCCATGTCTTTGGTTGCAAGTGTTTCATTCTGAAGAAAGGCAGGAAGTTGGATAAGTTTGAGGCTAGGTCTGTCGATGGTATTTTCTTTGGTTATGCATCTCATTCTAGAGCATATCGTGTGCTCAATCTTGAAACTAACCAAATCGTGGAGACTTGCGAGGTAACCTTCGACGAGACAAGGCCACGTAGTCAGCTTGTCTTTGAGTGTGTAGGTGATGATGAGCTCGACGAGGAGATCTTTCAGGAGGAGGAGCATGAACATGGAGACGATGAAGATGGTGGTGCGGTGCCCCCGGCTGAACATGTACCCACTACTTCGACTACGATGATGGACGGACCCTCTACTACAACTACGACGACAAATCAAGAACAAGGAGAAGCTGATGTTGAGGGGGAGGTAGCATCGAGGCGAGAACCTCCCTGGCGAGTACAAGTGGATCACCCAGCTTCGAGGATCATCGGCGACATGAATGAACACACTACACGGTCGAGGGTTCAGAACAACTCTCATTTCGCTCATGCTACATTTGTTGCTACCTTTGAGCCCAAAGACATTGGACACGCACTATCTGATCACAATTGGGTTAATTCGATGCATGAGGAGTTGGAGAACTTTGAGAGGAATCAGATTTGGGAGTTGGTTGACCCTCCCAGGGTGTAAGCCGATTGGTACAAAGTGGGTGTGGAAAAACAAAGAGGGAGAGAAAGGTGAGGTTGTGAGGAACAAGTCGAGACTTGTTGCTCAAGGGTTCAGTCAGAAGGAGGGGATCGACTACGAGGAGACCTTTGCTCCCGTAGCCCGTTTAGAGGCGATTAGGATCCTTCTAGCCTTTTCTGTGGCTAAAGGGTTCAAGTTGCACCAGATGGATGTGAAGAGCGCTTTTCTGAATGGTGTGTTGGAGGAAGAAGTGTATGTGAGGCAGCCTCCGAAGTTTGAGAGTGAGAAGTACCCCACAAGTTGAGGAAGGCGCTGTATGGGTTGAAGCAGGCGCCTAGAGCTTGGTATGGCAGGTTGAGGGGGTTCTTGTTTGAGAGAGGTTTTGAGATGGGGAAGGTCGATCAGACCTTGTTTTTGCTGAGGCAGGGCAGAGATATCTTGATTGTGTAGGTGTACGTGGATGATATTGTCTTTGGTGGCTCGTCTAACTCTCTTGTTGCAAGGTTTGCAGATGATATGAGCAGGGAATTTGAGATGAGCATGATGGGCGAGTTGCGCTTCTTCCTCGGGCTACAAATCAAGCAATCAAAGGAAGGAACATTTGTGCACCAGGCTAAGTACACCAAGGACATTGTGCGGAAGTTCAAGATGGAGGACTCCAAGGCTATGACGACGCCGATGAGTACGACTACAACTCTTGATGCGGACGAGGAAGGTGAACACGTGGACCAGAAGGAGTACCGGAGCATGATCGGGTCACTCCTCTACTTGACGGCGACGAGGCCGGACATACAGTTCTCGGTGTGTCTGTGCGCTTGTTTTCAAGCGTCTCCGAGGACTTCGCATCGGCAAGCGGTGAAGTGAATTTTCAGGTACTTGCGTCACACTCCCGACTTCGGCCTTTGGTACTCCGCGTATTCTTCTTTGGCGCTTCATGGTTTTTCAGACGCGGATTTTGCCGGGTGTCGGTTGGATAGGAAGTCCACTTCTGGGACTTGCCAGTTTTTGGGTTCTTCTTTGGTGTCTTGGTCTTCCCGCAAACAATTGAGTGTTGCTCAATCCACTACCGAGGCCGAGCATGTTGCCGCTGCTAGTTGTTGCTCTCAGCTCCTTTGGATTTCATATACCATGAGTGACTTTGGTGAGGAGTATACCCATGTCCCACTTCAATGTGATAGCACCAGTGCCATAAGCGTTGCAAAGAGCCCAATGCTCCATTCCAAAACCAAGCACATAGAAGTGAGGTATCATTTTCTGAGAGACAACATAGAGAAAGGAAAGATAGCTTTGATCCATGTACCCACACATGACCAACTAGCCGATATTTTCACCAAACCCCTAGATCAAGCAACCTTCACTCGTTTGCGGGGGGAACTTGGTGTGTGTTTGATTTCTTGAGTTGGGTGTGTGGGAGCTCTCTTTGTAGCATATGTATTGCTTTCCTTTGTGCATTTCTTGCATTTGGCATGGCATATGTAACATGATGTATAGGCATCCTTGTATCTTAGATTGCATGCATTTTGTGTCATATGCATTGGATAGGAAAAGCTTCTCTCATATACATTGTTCACCATGGAATGAGATATATGTCTTTGTGAGCTTGTTTGGTATGCTATGGTTAGTTTGACTTAGCTCTTGAGTGATCTTGATGAATAATCCATGGTTGATAGCTATGTTTTTGAAAATGTCACATGTAAGCTCTCTCATGTGTAAATGCCTTTATATGATCTTGACATGTTTTAGTGGCTTGGCTATGCATAATTTGTGGTTGGATAGCTAGTTTATTGATCATATTGGGCCAAAGGCTCATTTGCCATCATGAATGTTTAGCCCCCTTGATTTATCTTGTGGAGGGGCATAAGTTCCTTTTTGTCGCAAAGACATTTCATGTACCAATTATGAATCTGAAAATGAAATGAAAATGCTTGGAAAATATGCTCCCATGTCATGTGTGCTGAATTTAATTTGCTTTGGATGCTAAACCGTTGCATGATGCCTACCAATGAGAAGTCTCATACATAGAAGTAGGCACATGGCTCGGTGGCTTTGACATGACATGAGGTGCTTGTGGGTGTTTGTGATGGTCTTATGATTAGAATGGCTGTCCTAGCATGAAGTTTGTGTGGCTTTGCCATTTTTATATGCTTTGATCATGTTTAGGACTTTGCTCATGAGAGGCAAGTTTTTTGCAAAATTGCCCAAATCCGTCTTAGCCTCGTCCAATGGTTGTGAAACTTGGTGATCATGTAGTTGAGATTGATACGAAGCTGTAGAGTATATAACTTGCTCATTTGGACATGTGTAGCATTCTTTGTTGAATTTTGTCTATTTGAGAAGCTCTAGGTTGAATTTGTTTGCATTTTTGGCTTGATTCGTGCATTGCCAACAAGGGGGAGAAGTTTGAGCTTGAAATGGCTTGTTGGACGCATTTAGAAGGTTTTCAGGTGGTTTCGAGCCATTTCTGGGCTCTGTTGTGCACCGGTCTGACCGGTCGGGTTCACCGGTCTGACCGATGTGAGTGCTGGTCCTGTGCACATCTTAGGCACCGGTCTGACCGGTGGTGATGACCGGTCTGACCGGTGTGAGCTGAAGTTGCTGCAGCTGCCCTATTTTCAGCTGGTTTGCATGCATTCGTCCAGGGGGAGGTGCATTGGTTCAGGGGAGCTTGCATGTGTGCAGGGGGAGCTCTTTGTGGTTGTTCGAGCTTTGTTTCGGTGGCTTGCGCTCTTTTCTTGAGCCTTGTTTTGTCTCGGATGTGTCGAGCCGTTGCCCTTGCCTAAGGGGTCCGAGACTTGTCTTCTTCAAGTGATCTTGTTCTTTGCCTTTGTTTGGCTTTCGATCGCTTGTTGGAGTTTCTTTTTGTTCGTTTCTTTTCTTTTTCTTTTCTCTCTTGTTACTTTCGTGTGGGTGTTGTCAATGCACTCATCAAGGGGGAGATTGAGGACCATGTGTGGTTCGAGGACCGGTGGATGGTCGCTTCCTTGTGTGATGAGTGATTGACAACGTTGTGTGGACCGATTCTTGGCTAAGTATTGCGGGTGCGGGTTGCGGCTTGACCGGTGTTGGTGCAGGTGAAGAACAAGCGCGAAAGGTCGTCGCCGGTGAGGCCTCCAGTTGTGGAGAAGACAAGTAGGCTTCGTTCGAGGGACCCGGTGGCCAGCGGGGTCAAGTGCGGGCCGCATGGTGGCATGAACAACAAGATGAAGTCATGGACGATTTCTTGGTTGAGCCTCAAAACCAAGGTCGAGCCGAGACTACGTGGGAGCCGAGTCATGAGTGGAGATTGGCGGAGGCTACACCGAGTTCGCGGGGTTTCCGGTGGTTCACCAGAAAACCACTGGGTTCCTTGGTTGATCCACAAAGCCAAGACCGAAGAACCGAAGACGGTGCTGCAGCAGTGCCAGACCGGTCTGACCGGTGGGTACCGGTCTGACCGGTGTGCGACGATGCAGTCCGGAGACTTCGAAGCGGAGGACACGCGTCGGGATCGCATGGCTTGCGTCGAGGCTACACAGGGTGCGGTCACCGGGCATCCGTCCGATGGTGAAGACATGAAGACTTCCAAATCCGCCCTTGAGGGGCTTGTATCCCTAGTTATTAGGAAAGGGCATTTTAGACATTCGGTTGCCTCCATATAACCCAAGAGGTGAGAGGATGGCAGCCAACTCTTGGAACCCTAGCTCATTTGTTTTCCTATTTTCCTTCCTATTTTCCTGAGGTTTTCCAAAGGACTAGCTTGAGAGCTTCATGGAGAGATCTTGTTGAGAGGGATGGATGATCGGGCGTCTTGCTAGACCTTGTATGAACCTTTGTTTCATGTATAGATGATTCAGCGTGGTTCCTCAAGGTTTGGATGTGTTTTCCCCGGTTGTTCTTGGTGGTGATTTTCGGAGCCCTCTCTTGGTGATTTCTTCGGGTTGTTTTCGGAACCTTTCTCTTGAGGATTTGATGGGGGAAATTTGTGGGAACCCTTCGTGGTTCTTTGGGCTGTGATTCCCCTCCCAAATCCGTGAGTAAAGGTGCTCGATTTTGGGGTTTCTTGAGTTCTTGGGTTGGAAGTGCTCTTGGCGGGATTTCCTTGATTCCTCCTTTTTGGACGAGTTTTGGTGGGATTAAACTTGGCTATGGACTCCTCATGAGGTGTTCCTAATATCCCCAAAGTCTTGTTCAAGTCCGTGGAGCGATTCGATAGATCGAGGTTTGGATTTCGGGGAGTTGACCCGCGGGTGCTGTTCATCCCGAGCTGCCCAGGCTACACCGGTCTGACCGGTGCTCTTGACCGGTCTGACCGGTGCGAGCCCTGGTGGGTCTTTGCTCGGGTGAACGTCTAGGTGTGTTCGCTGTTGCCCTGTGTTGCCGCTGTTTCGAGTTTGGGTCAGTTTGGTGGTCGGTTGACCTGTTTGGTGCTTTGGGGGCTTTCAGGCTTGGATCGGTCTGACCGGTGTGCCTCACCGGTCTGCCGGTGTGGAGCCACTTAGTGAAAGTTGCTCAGCTTCACCAGCAGGGACCGGTCTGACCGGTGGTGCTCATCGGTCTGACCGGTGTGGGTCTGTAGACTCGAGGTTTGGTGTTCCGCTGCGTTCTCGGGTCGGAAGGTTGTGTGTTGGTTCCTAGGTCCAGTGGCACTCCAGTGGCTACGTGGGCTTGGCCAACTTGGGTAGTGAGTCGGAGACGTGTGTTGGAAGCCGCATTCATCTTGTTGGAGTTTCGATCTCCATCGAGAAGAATTTTTATCGGCTCCCATTCACTCCCCCCCTCTCTGGTTCGCCGTATCGGTCCTTCACTTACCCACCTGAAGGAAGGAAAGGCTATCGACGCTTCTGCCGGTGTGATCGGTGAGTTATAAGTTGTGATGCACCGGCTTTAACTCTTTTTGATGCTAGTGCAACTCGTTTCTTTTGTTTCCTATTCTCTTTGAAAAAACGGGAGTCAGCTCTTAATCTCGAGGATGAGATTCTTGTGAGGGGGGGAGTTCTGTAACATCCTAGAATTTTTCCAGAATGTTAGCAACGCAAAAATGTGGATGTCATAATTTTGATTTGAAATTGAGTGCTTAATTAAAATATAAGGATGTCTTATTTGATCCTTCCTTAAATTCCTAGATTTATTTTGAGACAAATAATAAAATCTAGGAATTATAAATGCTAGTGTGCGAACTTTGGAGTTTATTGAGTTTTCTTTGGAATTTATTGTGTGGGATTCAAATTTGGATCTAAAGTTAAATAGGAGTTAAGGCTATAGGAAAATAGGAAAGCACCTTTTTCAGCTTGGGCCTTAACACAGTTGTTAAAGTTCACCGGAGGACCCAGAACTCGTTGGTCAGTAACACAGGGCCTCCCTGACCTTTTCGGCCCACCTAGCCTTGCGGGCCCATCTCACCCTTTCAGCCTGCAGCCCGCTTACCACCTACGACATTTACCTCTGTCACCGCCACACGGGCTCCACCAGTCAGACCTTCGTTCCCCCTTTTCTTCCCCGCCTTGACGTTGCCGTGGGGCAGCACAGGGCACGCCGCAAGCTCCCACCAGCCCCCATGGCCGCCGCCTCCTGCAGTGCTGGAAGCCGCAGATGGCCTCCACGTGCTCTCGCATCGCATCCTAGCCGTGCACCTGCACCCCGCGAAACCATAGCTGCACCGCCCTTCTAGTTTGCCCTAGCCGACCTCCCTGTTCTGCCACCACCGCCCCTTTAGGGATTTTCCCCAAAATCTGCCACCTTCACTTAGTTGTAGAGGAGAAGGAAGAAGGAGTAGGGGGAGAGGAAGAAAGGGAGGCGCAGGAAGTGGGGAAGAAGCCCGGGGGCAACTGCGTTCCGTGCCGCCCACCGTGCGTGAACTACGACGCCGCCCCGGAGGCCCCGAGTCGTCATTCGTGAAGAAGAAGACACAAGGAGAAGAGGTGAGGGAGAAGGAGCCGGAGTTGCTCAAGCCAAGGACGCCAACGCCCTGAAGCCTGGAGCCGCCCGAGCTAGGCTACGACGTACCCGCTCTACTTCCCCTGCCTCGAGCCAAACCACAGTCGTTCCTGCTTCGTTCGCTTCTCCGCCGCGTCGCCACCACCCCTGCAGCCCCTAGGTGAGCACCGCTTCCCCAGTGTTGTGGGTCCCGACCTTCGAGCTGAGGACTGAACCGAGCCTTTTGAGGTCGTTGTCTGCCATTGCCCGCACTGCGTAGCCGCGCGACCCGCCGTCAACTCGGAGATGGCCTTCGAGCCATGCCGACCGTTTTGCAGGTGCCACTGCCATCTGTGTGCGCGCCCCGACCGCTCGCCATTCCCCTTTCTATGTTCCTTCGTCGTGTGCACACTATCGATTTCATGTCCCCGCCATGGTCATGCCACCGACGTTCTGCATGCACGCGAATGCACACCGCAACTAAGGGACTGAGCCCGTAGGTTTTCCTGTCCAACCTATGCACGCTCGCACACGCTCGAGTGGGCGAGCACGCCGACGCAAACACCCCAATACTCACCGCCGTGTCACCCCACCACCCCGCGCTGCACCCTGACCTCTGCCACCTTGTTTATACCTGTCGTCTTAGGGTGCATCCCTGCGAGCTGACGTCGGACCGCCACCGTGGCCAAGCCACCGGCACGCCTGCGCGCTCACGCATGCACGGGAGAGCATGGACACCGCCTTTGGTCGGCCCAACGCCCACCATCGCGCACGCTTTCCCCTGCATGCGCAAGCGAAGCCGAGCCGCGACCCAGTGTGCACTGCGGCATTCACGTCACCCTTGTTGAACCTCGCCATCCGACCTTGTCCTCGCTGCCTAGAGCGTTGCATCAGTCGCACCCCTGTGCTCGACCGGGAGCTTTGCCTCACGGCCGGACGCACACACGTGCGCTCGATAAAGCCGTTGCCTTTGCGCACCTTGCACGAGTTTGGCGAACGCGTCTGTGTGACCACGCTGTCCTGACCTGTCTCACCGCGCGGTTGGTTGCCACCGCTGTGGGGCAGCATCCGGCCCAAGGCCAAGCCTTTCTGCGCCTAGAATGAATCCTTAGGAACCCTTAAACCGCGCCGAGTCGCTTGTTGTCGCCGAGTCGCTTGTTGTCCAACTATCAGAGCACCTCACCGCCGGTGAGCTTCTGCCGGTCCGCCCCTCCTTTGGGGCAAAGTGTCGAACACGTTTCCGCCGACCCTAGAAACCCGGTGGGGTTTTCTTGCACATGAAGGGGCACATGTTGATCTCGCTGCAGTTGATCTCTTGGATCCCATGTGGCTGACCAACCCAAACCCGCCACACCACCACCTGCTCAAAGACGAACCACACCAGATCTGTAGGATCCTTTGTGCCTGAGCAATCCCAGCCGAACCACACGCCCTCCTGCACGTGAGCACCTAGAGCTAGCCTGCAGTTAGCCTATAGTCAGCTTAAAGCCTTCTAGAGCTAGCTAGTAGTTAGCTTATAGTTAATGTTATTGTGTATGTGTATTTTAATTTCAGAAATCTATTTTATCTTTGGAAAGTTGTAGTAAATCCATTTCAACTCCGAAAAATATAAAACCTTTTCCAAAGCTCTTCTAAAATCACAGACTCTGTGTAAAGCTAGTGTTCGCTCTCTTTTGTCTCTTTATCGTCTTTCATTTGGAGTTAATTGCAATAGGACTCGTCTCGCGTTAATAGGAGCAGCTGGAGCCAGGGAGCTGGGCTCGGAGATCGACTACACTATCGACTATATCACCGACGACTACTCGTACACAGGTGTTCACGCCCGACTGATTCTGAATAGCTATTAAGCATTGCTATGTAGTATGCTAGCACTTTACTTTAAATGCATGATGATGAACCTTGCACTACCTTCTTTATTTACATTGTCCTTGATTGCCCTACTACTACTATGTATGCATATAAGCGTGTATATGTGCTGAGCTTTGCGATGCATGTGTTGGGATGGGAATAGTGGTTCTTGGCGTGCGTGGGGTAAAGCTGGCAGGAGAAGGCGTTTTGGGTACTTTTGGGCGGGGGTGAGCTCGAAATAACTGATCTGGGATCGGGGATAGGGTTGTACTCCTTACTGTATCCCTGTTGTACGGTTTTTGGAGCATAGGTGTTGGGGTTTTACTTACGCTTGGAGGACATGAGCTCGCCTCGGTCTGAAACCAAGTGGGCCAACCGCTTCACAGGACTTTTCGTACACACCACCTTGCTGAGAGTGGGGTTAGGGCCATGTTGAGCTCGGTAAGTGCGGAACCATACCTGCCAATAGGATAGAAGGTATCAGTGGGGAAGAGGTGGGAGTGAGACCACCTTCTCTTAGTGCGTCTCCCGTGTGGCCGCACGGGAGCATTTAACAGTTCTGGTGCAATTCCCTTTGCGAAGTGGATTCCTTTGAAGGCCGGATGCAGGATGGGATCGTAACTACCGAGAGTTCGCACGGTAGGATGGACTCGGTTGGCTGATCACTATCGGGTGCCATCCCGAGTTGGGTACAAGTGTACACGCTCTGCAGAGTTTAGATCTATACATATAGCCACGTCCTCAGTCATGGATGAGCCCAGTGGATTGTTAGTTCTCATGTTTTGGGATTTCTACCTCCCCTTTATGTGAGAGTGTGGTGAGTCATGGTTGCAGTTAGGGAGAGGAGAGTTGCTTCCTCTACCTCGCGAATCCGATTGCAATCATTGAGGTGTGAGGAGAGAAAGTTCTCGCATCGACCCTAGATGGAGATAGGTTGTGGAGACGGGTTCCTGGGGTACCAGGTGTTCCCGAGCTATGTTGAGAGCATGGGTTGGGACCTATATGGAGATGATTCTTTTTATGCTTTGCTGCTGCTGCATAGGAAACCCGAGCTTCTACCTTGTCTCTTTTCTTACCCTTTAAAAGCTAGGCTACTTAAAGCTGAATACAGCCGGTGACGTGGACCTATCCCACTCCTTGGGGATAGACTTTGAGTGTGCAGCGTACAAGTCCGACTACAACAACAACGCGACGGATGGTACGACTGAGGGATGCGTCGCTGCGCTCAAGGATGCTTGTGTGCGAGAAGAATAAAAGATGGAGACTCTTCTGGGATGCTAGCTACTGTTGCGTAGAATTTTCACTCTGATTTAACCAAGATTCTTGTAATGTTGTACTCCATAATGGACATGTAATAAATTTTGTACTATTTGTATGATGCAATGTATGGCTTTGTTTTACATTCTGTGACATGTTCTGTACGCGATAGCCACTGATCCAGGGTCTATGGTAGAGGTACATGGACTCGCGTTTTCCTCACCGAAAATCCGGAGTGTTACAACTACGAGATGAATATGTGTCTTTCCAGGAAAAAAACCCCAAAACGACAGAGATGATGGACGCACACGACTATATTTGCAAATGCTGCTTTGTACTCACAATTTATTGCAACTATTATTTCTGCATGTTTCACGGTGAATGGTGCTTGAAACATATATAGTGTTCATGTTGTGGCATGATTTTTCTATTCTAGAGGCTGAACGATGTAGTCATTTTACACATTATTATTTTTATGTTGCATACAGTGTCCATGAGATTATTTTAAATGTTTGGTCAGTGCGTCTGATACAAAAATTTCCGAACAGACATCCGAGCGCTAGCAGCGGTGCTAAGAAAATTGTTGGAAGGTCAAAAAATTGTTGGGAAAGATAACGTATCTTGTAGTGTGAAAAGGACGATGGGGCTGCTTTTGGTTTCAAACAATCAAATCATCTTATATAATAATGTGTTGTTACCAAAATTTTCTTCTGGAGAATTTCTCTGGAATCAAGTCATCTTGTACGAAATGTGTCGTTATCAATTAAAATAGGCACAACTAATTTTCTTCTGCTGTAGGTATATTCTGGCGCAAGCATACGGTGTGTATAAGATGAAGAACAAGTGGTGACCATATGAGCATCTGGTAGGTGGATAATGAATATCAAACGAGAGATCACAGGAGAGTCCAGTGAGTATACAAATCTAAAAAGACCAAGAAAAGGCATTACTAGAGAAAAATGCTATCACCAGCCCGTCACCGCTAGTTTTCGAGGATCCGGCCACTGTATATTATCACCACCGGTATGTATATGGAGCTAGCAGTGACAATATCCTATCACCACCAAGTCTGAGTTTGTAACACCAACCGAGACTAAAGAGAGCGGCCTTTAGTTTGGGTTCGTAACAACAAGGGTCTCAGCGCTTTAGTCTAGATTGGTGTTACGGACCAAGAGAGTAAATGGTCTCCCACGAGTTACTATATGAGGATTGCATACTCTAGTTAGTTATGTGTTGAGTAGGTGAGATGGTAAGAAAGTTATGCGCGAGGTTAGAGGAGTAAGTTCGAATTCCTACACCACGCACACACATATTTTTCGTGAGGCCCTGATCCTTCTCACTACAAGAAATGTGTCAACTAGTGATGAAATTTTGGTGGCACAATATTTATCATCATTGATCTTACCTAAGGCCCCCTTCTCTACTGTGTCCCCTCCCCTCCCGCCTATCTTATCCTCTCGCCATCTCCTCTCTCCCACGCCCCTTTTGCTCCCGTCCTCCTCCCAAGACCAGCCCTTCTCACTAGAAGAAATGTGGCGACTAGTGACGAAATTTTGGTGGCACAATATACAATAAATATGGTGACTAGTGACGAAATTTTGGTGGCACAATATATATCATCATTGATCTATGATGTTCCTTTCTAAAATCATCAAAAAGTTTCACATCTTATCAAATTTAGTGAGAAAGTAACGGAATGTCATAAAAGTAGCCATGATAGCCAGAAAGAAATCATCATTCCATGTTATAAGATCCAGTAAAGGTCATAAACTAACCAGGACACCACATGTAAGTTCAAGAAAATTAATCGAATGGTAAAATAAAATGGCAAATGAGCTCCACCCGACTGGATAAGTACTCTCTGTCGGTGTTTTAGACCGGCAAACCTACCAAGGGGGTACCGAGGTAGTAGATTGTGCGGTGGGGATCGTGATCGGGAGACCGAGAACTCGAAGGTATGCGCAAGGACACGGGACACAAATTTATACAGGTTCGGGCTGCCAAGGTGGCGAGCCCTACGTCCTGTTTGGGGGATCAAGTATGGCGCCCTGCGCTTGGTGTTGGGTTGTCCCCGGAGGGATTGGGGATGTGCGGCTAGGTACCCAGCCCTCCTTTATATAGTCCAGGGGCGGGTTCCTAGTCGGTTACAAGGTAGGAGTCCTAGTAGGATTACACAGAGTGAGTCCTAGTAGGAGTACAGGGGAATTCTACTAGGAGTCCGTCTTCTACTATTCTTCCTTCCTTGCACGAGTACCCGGGGAGTATGCCCGACAATCCCCCGAGCACATTGTAGTCGAGAGTAGTAGTTCGAGTAGTCTTGAAGCCTTTTCGAGTAGTTCTTGAGCGTCCTCGAGTACTGCTTGGAGAAGTCTTCAATAGTACTTGAACTGCCGCGAGGCTGGAAGGTGGTCCAGCTCAATCAGTCTTGAAGTCGAGATTATATGGAAGTGCGATTGCAAAATCGCACTCCATATGGAGTAGCCCCCGAGCCTTAGGTTGAGTTGCAGTCTCTAGCTGAGGGTCAATCTTGATTCTGAATCTTCCGTCTTGAAAAAATTAAACGATGGGTGTAGCATAGTAGCCCCCGAGCCTTGAAATGATTAGGTAATCAATCCAAGGGTCTTCAGTGTTCGCGAAAGCCATCATCCGAGTACTCTTGCAGCGTGTAGCCCCCGAGATAAGAGAGCCATATGAGCCACGTCGAGTAGTGATTAGTGAGAAGCCCCCGAGCTTGAGAGCGAGCGGAGCATGCTGAAGTTATCTTCGAGTAGTATGTGAAATGTAGCCCCCGAGCTGGAGAGATTCCAAGTAGCAGTTTGGCGTCGAGCCATGGAGCTTGAGAAGTAGTCGTGCCGTCAGAGCGGACTTTAGGTGCGACCAAAGTCGACTTTAGATGCCGGCAGAGCGGACTTTAGAATACGACTTGAAAACCGAAGTCGACTTTGTGCCGCGCGGAGCGGACTTTGAGATGCGACTTGAAAACCGAAGTCGACTTTGTGCGCGCGCAGCGGACTTTGAGATGCGACTTGAAAACCGAAGTCGACTTCAGTTGCCGCGCAGAGCGGACTTTGAGATGCGACTTTAGAAGTCGACTTTAGTTGCCGCGCGGAGCGGACTTTGAGATGCGACTACAATAGTCGACTTTGCGCCGCGCAGAGCGGACTTTTGAAATGCGACTTTGGAAGTCGTCTTTAGGTTGCCGCGTAAAGCGGACTTTAGATGCGACTGCAGTAGTCGACTTTGTGCCACGCGGGGTGGACTTAAGATGCAAAAAACGAAAAGCACTTTCCGGAAAGCCAAAGCGAATGAAAAATCAGAGAAAACGAGTAGTTTTGCCGCCAGAGCGGGCTTAAGATTACGACCGAAATCAGCTTGTGCCACCGGAGTGGGCTTGAGTACCTGAGCCATGGATTTCAGACCCAAGGTACGATTGCCGCCAGAGCGGGCTTGTGCCACCGGAGTGGGCTTGAGTACCTGAGCCATGGATTTCAGACCCAAGGTATGGTTGCCACCGTAGTGGACTTGAAGATGCGACCAGAGTCGACTTGCATACCTGGGCCATGGATTTCAGACCCAAGGTACGGAGCACGAGTACTTAGGTTACTTGGACCCATGGTACAGAGCATGAAGACCACGTGCAGCTAGGTTCCATCGTCGCCAGGACCTGAGGGCCGCTTACAGCTAGGTTCCATCGAAGCTTACACACGTAGTATTCCATCGAAGCAGGCGAAGATGCGACCGGAGTCGACTTTAAGTTGCCGCACGGAACGGACTTTAGAATGTGACTTTAGAAGTTGACTTTAGATTGCCGCGCGTAGCGGACTTTAGAAACTGCCTCCTAGGGATAGCCCCCGAGTTGATGAAGTAGGCTCGTGGTGACTTGATTGATATACCCCAAGAGTAGTCAGCAGAGTGTAGCTCCCGTGAAAACCCGCCGAGAAGCATACACAAATGAGTAGTCGGCAAGTAGTCCTACATGATGAGGAGAACAAGCCAAAAGAACAGTAATCATTTAGATAAATGACTTAGCGGTTGCTGCCTGGGCATACTGATGATGAAGCCGTGGCGATCGATGATGGAGCCGCGACGGTTGTTGTTAAAGTTGACTAGTTAGAGTTGATTCCGACTAGTTGTTGGGGGCGTGACTGCCGTTCTCGACTAGTTCGGAAAACTAGTCGAGATGAATGGTCGACGCGATGCGACCGGGGAAGATGACGTCGTGGCGGCGCGCGGCGTACTCGAAGTAGAGACAGTGTTGCCGCGAGACAAGTAGTCACCACGTACGGTGTGGCTGAAGTAAAGCCAGTGTGGCCGCAAGACGAAGTCGCGGCGCACGAAGTAGTCGATGATGAGCCGTGTGACGGGCTGCGCGACGTGCCGAGGCACCCGGACGCGCAGCGTAGGCGGAGTAGTCGACGATGAGCCTGCGTGAGGCGAAGTAGTCGACGACGAGCGGCGCGACAAGCTGCGTGGCGAGCCGCGCGACGTGCTGAGGCACCCGGATGCACAAACAGTAGTGGGTGGGTATATTTATCCTTTTAACATGATTTGCAACCACACACAAGATTAGTAAGGATGGTTTGGTGATTTTCCCATTTAATGACTATTAAGCCCTTAATGACCCGCATAGCTTTTATTCATGAAATTAATTAATAAAATTCAGTGGAAGGGGGTGTTACACACTAAACACCTATAACAAGCCACTGGACATACATGCGTGCTTTGGATAGCTAGAAATTAATTATTTTTGAAAATAACAAAAGCTAGCTAGAAGGATAAGGTAAATGCACACAAAAATAAATACTCAACAAAAAGATCCAAACTTTCTCATACATGTTATATGGTCCAAAACTAGCCTAGGGGTGCAGCATATACACCTAAAACTATTATGAAACTTGAGTTATTCATTTTCAAAGAAAATCAAGCATAATTCAAGAATAAATATTTCTGGTATTTATAAAATTGTTATTAATTCACCAGATGTGGGTCTGGAATAAAATGACAGTATGCAAAAGTTGGTTGCAAAAACCTAATTAGGTTTAGCTACAAAAATCATTTATGCAGATCCTGCAGAAATGGAAAAACATTTTTATAAAAAGATTTATATCATAACTTTATGCAATTTTTGGTATAGTAGCTAGTAATGTCATAACATACAACATATCCAACAATTAGCTACAGAGGATTTATATATTTTGCGATATTGCAGATCTAGGTTTTTCACATTTCTATTTTTCATGCAAAAACTATCAGGAACTATCTCGGGCAAGAATAAGAAAAGTTGTGGGATTTTTCACCACGAATCCAACAAAATTAGTTTTGCATTTTTCTGATTTTTCTACAATTTTCTACGCAATTTACAAGAATCAGCAAAAACACTTTACTATTTCAGATTCGTTTTTGCAGCAGGGGCTCGGGAAGTTTTAGATTCTTACATATATATACCCTTGCTTTGCGTATTGGCCCTCAGGAATAAATGGATCCTTGCAATGTGGTCCTCCGGCACCGACCAGCGGCGGTCCGGCCAAAATCCAGCGAGGGCCGGCGGCGGGACCGGTCGGGGACGGCGTGGGGGTGGTCTAGGGGTTGCTATGGGCCGGTGTGGGAGGTTGGACCGGAGAAAAGAGCGGCCGACAACGGCCGTCGGCCGGCGCTCCCGGGCGGCGGCCGCGAGAGCCACTGCTCCGGCGAGACAGAGATCAAAGCGGGGCATCCGGCTGTGGCAGTGGCTCTTGTGAATGCTGGAGGAAAGGTTGATTGGCCGCGGGAGCTAGCAGGGACGCGGCTTGACGGCGGCGGCCATGGAGGGCGGCGGCGGAGCAAGGAGCGGAGGGGGAGAGGCGCACACCGCCTGAGAAGGCGAGGGGGCTCGGTTTTTAAGGTCGGCAGCCGCTGCTATGCGACGCTCTTGCGTGCCCAGAGGCTGACTGGGGCAATCGCAGCGTACGGCGGCGCGGCGTCGCGGGCGGTGCCGGCGGAGCACGCGTTGGGGGGGGGGGGGGGCGACACGCGGCGGGCACGGACATCCAAGGCACCCGGAGTGTGGGCTCGCCTCGGGAAGGCGCTATACCTAGGGGGCGTGCGGACGGCTTAAAAGCCAAGGGCGGCAAGCACCCCGCGGCGCGGCGCGCGCGCGGGCTCGCCGGCGTGCCGGCGGTGCGACGTCGTGGCGCGCGGCAACGTGTTCGACTGGCCCGGTTTGATAAGGGAAAACTCCAAAAAGTTGAATACAAGTGCACTAAGTGATGAATAGGAAAGTTGTAGATCACACTACCCCCTATAACTTTCACAAAGGCCGTCTAGTGTTTTTCTTCACAGATTTTACACAAAACGCTGCTAAACTTTGAATGCCGCCCTGTTTGGGGAAACAGGAGGTACTGTCGGTTGACCACGTTTTTCACCAATTTCCACTCAAAATTTGAAATGCCAATCTACATGAAAGTTGTGTCCCTCAACAAGCTGGACAACTTTCATAAAGGTATATTTTTAAGTGTTTAGGTGAGATTTGGAGAACGCGGCAAAAGTTCCGTACGACATTCGCTGACGTCAAGGGTTAAGCCGAGTTTGACCGTGCCTTTGACCAAGGGTTGACCACGGATGTGCGCAGACTTGGTCAAGGGGTCTAATAGGGTTCATTGGCGAGGTTTTCGAGGTGATGACCCAGGTTGTCCTAGGTTTGACCGGTGTTTGGCCGGTTTGACTCAGCTGATCCGGTCATTAGCGTTAATGATGTTAATTAAAAACCTAGGGCGTCACAGGGCGCTTGGCCCTTTTAAGGTCGCGACTATGGTCTTCCTCATCATCCCTTCGCTTCTTTGATTCTAACAATTTGAGGACAGTCTTGGTGAGGGAAGTGTTGACGCGGTGGATCTCTTTGCAAGTTTCTGCCAGGCTTGCTACTTCCTACGCTAGCTCAGCTACGGTCTTCTGTTTCTGCGGCATCCGCTGGCTAGCTTCGATGACCAGAATTCTCTTGATTTGAGGTTCTTTGGCATGAACTCCGTCGATGGTGACACGGCTTGAGGAGGTGGCGTACTTATGCACCCTTGTGTTGCCATGCTTGTCCATGCACACGTCAGCGAGTCACTCTCCATCCCTCGGTTTCTTCAGATCCATGTAGCTAGGAACACAAATCGGCTTCTTCTGAGCTGCTTCACGACGGCGATCGTACGACTGAGCGTACATTGCCTACCTGCTTTCTTTAGGCAATAACGGCGAACGTGCACGACTAGGCAGGAACAGCGAGAGAGGGCTGAGATCAGGAGGCAAGGAGGCTAGAGGCTTTGCTTCCTTCTCGAAAGGAACAACCGCCTTGGCTACAAAGCTAAAGGGGACAAGCTGCTTGTCGGCCATTGCTGCTACTCGGAGGCTTTGGAATGAGAAAAATGTGGAGGTCTTCCCCTACTTATATATCAGTCACAGACTTGCAGAGGGGGTTGACCTAGCTTGGAACGGCTACGAGATATCTCGTAAAATATCCCCGAACAAGTTTTTCCAAAACTGAGCACCATAGAGATAGCGTGGGTGAAAGCTGGCGGCGCTAGGCGGCGGGCAGGGCCCCATTGTCCCAGTGAGGAGGCCGGTCGGCCCCCACCACGTCATCTCGCGACGATCTTCGGCGCGGGGGTGCTCTAACCATGTGCTCATCCTTAAAAACACTAAGACGACCCATTACGGCCTAAGATTAATATTCATTGGAAAACAAAAGAAATCTATTTCATCTAAATCCTCTAACTCTTTATTGGGCTCTAAAAATATTTTAAGACATTGACAATTTACCTTGAATAACATACCTTCGTCATCTTGAAGAGTGACGACTCCGTGTGACGATGAATTCACCACCTTGTATGGTCCATCGCACTTGCTTCGTAGCTTCCCATGCCGAAAGAGTCGTACCCTAGAGTTAAAAAGTAATACTTGATCGCCTGGGTTGAATTCTTTCTTTATGATTCTCTTGTCGTGCCATCTCTTGGTTCTTTCCTTGTAGTCTTGGCACTGTGATACGCCTTCTCTTCTAGCGTGGACAATTGCATTTTCTGTTTTGTTTCGGCTGCTTCAAAGTCCATGTTACATCTCTTTATTGCCCAATGAGCCTTGAATTCTAGCTCAACCAGCAAGTATCATGTCTTCCCGTAGACCAGTTGGTAGGGAGACATTCCAATGGGGGTTTTATAAGCTATCTGATAAGCCCAAAGTGCTTTAGGTAGCTTGTCTTTCCATTTTATCCACATTTGGTCCACCATCTTCTGTAGAATGTTCTTGATCTGCTTATTGGACATCTCTGCTTTACCACTTGTTTGCGGGTGGTAATGAGTAGCGACATTGTGCTGGATCCCATGGTTCAAGAGGTATTTCTCGAAGCGCTTGTCGATGAAATGGGATCCTCCATCACTTATCACTAACCTTGGCGTACTGAATCTCGGAAATATTGTCTCTTCAAACATTCTTATTGAGCTTTTGTGGTCAGCAGATCTGCATGGCAGGGCTTCAACCCATTTGGAGACATAATCAACTGCCACTAAGATGTACTCGAATTTTCCGAATTTTGGGAATGGTCCCATGTAGTCAATTCCCCAGACATCAAAGAGCTCGATCTAAAGGTTGGTTATCAGTGGCATGGCATTTCTAGAATTGATGTTTCCGTGCCTCTGACAGGAGTTTCACCTTCATAAGAAATGTTTTGTGTCTTGATACATGGTTGGCCAGAAAAATCCGCTTTGCCAGATCTTTGCATGTGTGCGGAAAGCTCCATAATGAGCTCCATGTGGTGATGAGTGGCACTTCTCAATGATCTTCATTCCTTCTTCTGTTGGTACACACCTCCTGAGTAACCCGTCAGAGCATACTCGAAAAAGGTATGGTTCATCCCACAGGTGATGGTGACTCTTGTAAATAAGCTTTTTCTTGTCGGCTCTTGGTCGTACATACCCTGCAACCATAAAATTAACAATATATGCGTACCACGGGTCTGACTAGGTGATCCGATAGAGCATGTCGTCCCTCATTGCGTCATTGATGGGTAGTTCCTATGGTTTCTCAAAATACATTCTAGACAAATGGTCGGCAACAGAATTTTCTACTCCCTTCTTATCTTTTATTTCTAAGTTAAATTCTTGGAGAAGCAAAATCCATCTTATTAATCTTGGTTTAGCATCTTTCTTAGTGAGTAAATATTTTAAAGCAGCATGATCAGTGTAAACAATAACTTTTGCTCCAACTAAGTAAGATCTAAACTTGTCAATGGCATAAACAATAGCTGGCAGTTCTTTTTCAGTTGTGGCATAATTGAGTTGAGGTCCTGTCAAAGCTTTTCTAGCATAAGCAATGGCATGATGTTTCTTGTCCTTTGTTTGCCCCAAAACAGCCCCCATAGCATAATCACTTGCATCACACATAATTTCAAAAGGTAAAGACCAATCTGGGGGTTGTATAATGGGTGCAGAAATAAGAGCATTTTTTAGAGTTTCAAAAGATTTAAGACAAGCATCACCAAAGTCAAAAAGAACAACTTTGGCAAGCAAGTTTGTAAGAGGTCTAGCCATATGAGAAAAATCTTTTATAAACCTTCTATAGAAACCAGCATGGCCAAGAAAACTCCTGATTCGCTTGACATTAACAGGTGGAGGTAGTTGTTCAATTACTTCTATTTTAGCTCTATGTTGACGGTGTATTTTGGTACACCTAGCATGTTCATTACACCTTGGTTTGGATTTGATTATGGGACTAACCCGCCACTAGGCACACTAATCATATAACAAGTTCATCTATGTGCATGCATTTGGAAGTGTTGTGTTTATGTAGGAAAACATGGACATAAAGGACAAATTCGCAACAAGTTCAAAGGAGCATTTACGGAGTCTTGTTCGTGTTCATGAGCTTGATGAAATCACTTCCAAAGGTGGCAAGGACCGAAGTGCTACGAGGAACACCCCCGGGGATTGAAGCGTAAAAGATCGAACTTCATGCGAAGAGAACCTCCATCTTGGACGCAAGGATAACATTGTCAAAATCATGCAAGTGGAGGGGGCAAAGTACATAAATGCATAAGGACCCACGGAGCGAAAGGGGCGACCGAACCGGGCCGAGGTGGGCCCAGGCCGGTCGGCCCGAGCCGGCCGGCCCACCCCCGGTGGCCGGTTCGGTCCTGTTTTCCTTGCACCCGAAGGATCTTGAACCCTAAAAGCCTGGGCGCTGCCATTTGATAGAGGGAGAGTCATTCGCACCAGAAGGCTATCCACAAGCTAGAGAGAGAGGAGGAGGATCTCTGGAGGGAGATCAACCACCTCGAAGGAAGCACCCTCTCGTGGAGAAGAAGGAAGACACCGTCGGAAGGGAAACCATGATCAACGGTGCCATGATCAGCACCTTGATGGGGTAATCTTCTCATTCGTTCATGGGTTGTAATCGATCTTGAGATGTAATCGCACTTTGTCGGATTATCTATCTATCATCTTCTGTTGAATATACTTTAATGCTTAAGGTTAGCTACCATGCCGTAAAGGGAGTAGAGCTCCAATGCTTCCTTGGATCCATTCAATACGCCATGTCCATCAAAGGTCTAGTCATGAATACCTTCGCGTAGTGACAGTACGAGAGGAGGGAAAGGGCGAAACCGTGGTCACAACCCCTGATAGATTAGATTGGTTTTCATGTCTTTAAGCGATTGCATGCTCTAGTTTCGTAGAACCATGGGCGAGTGTCTTTTATCTTGATATATTAATCATTCTCTCTAGTGTAGTTTAGTTGTTTTCTAGCATAATAATAGTTAGGGTTTTAGTAGCTAGTGTGTCGTTGTAGATCGAACGCTTGTAATCCCCTTGCTCTGCGGATTGACAAGAACCTTGGGAATCCCGTGGTGAAAAAGGTGTGGGGTCTGTACGCTTGCGGATCGTAGAGGGATACGTCTTTTATCCGTCAACACTCTATCTACCTCAATTCCTCTTTCAGAAATTAGATGGCCTAGCACTATTCCTTCTCTAACCATGAATGTCATTTTCCCCCATTAAGGACCGAAAAAGTCTACTTCACCCCAACCTATGTGGGCTAGATTACATCACCCCCCAACCTATGAAAATGGATTTTTTACCCCTGAACTTTCTAAAACAGGACAAATCACCCCTGAAGTAGTTTTGAAAAATCATAGTAAATAACAGAAAAATCATAAAATGAAAAATCAAATTGTGTTGGACTTCAGATTAGTAGTTCTATGCAGTGAACATATAATAGGGTATGTTTAATATAATTTTTTACAGTTATGGAGAAAAGTATAGATCTAAAGTTACAACAAAAAATATGTACTAAAGCATTACATATTGTATGTTCACTGCATAGAACTATTAATTTGAAGTCCAACACAATTTGATTTTCCATTTTATGATTTTTCTGTGATTTGCTATGATTTTTCAAAACTGTTTCAGGGGGTGATTTGTCCTATTTTAGAAAGTTTAGGGAGTAAAAAATCCATTTTCATAGGTTGGGGGTGATGTGTTCCAACCCTCATAGGTTGGGGGTGAAGTAGACTTTTTCCATTAAGGACTAAGTGCTTTTCTTCACATCTTTGCAAAACCTTATCCAAGTTTTCTAGACAATCATCAAAAGTTTTTCCATAATCAGAAAACTTCCATGATATCTTCAATCATATCAGAGAATATAGACATCATACATCTTTGAAAAGAAGCTGGAGCATTACATAGCCCCAAAGACATTCTACGATAAGCATAAGTTCCATAAGGACATGTAAAAGTGGTTTTGCTCAGGTCACTGGGATGGATTGGGATTTGGTGATATCCAGAATATGCATCAAGAAAGCAAAAGAAAAAGAGTGATTTGCCAACTGCTCTAATATTTCATCAATCAAGGGCAGTGGAAAGTGATCTTTCCTTGTGGCTTTGTTGAGTTTTCTATAATCTATGCACATACACCAACCAGTGATAGTTCTCTGAGGAATTAATTCATTCCTCTCGTTTTTCACAACTGTCATACCTCCCTTTTTAGGCACAACTTGCACGGGGCTCACCCACTCACTATGTGGCACATGATATATAATCCCGATGTGTAAGAGTTTCAAAACTTCTTTCTTCACTACCTCTTTCATCGCATTGTTGACTTCGTTGTGGCTCTCTAGATGGTAGAACATCAGGGTTTGTTGGAATGCGATGAGTGTAAAGGGCAGGACTGATGCCCTTAAGGTCTTGGAGCGAGTAGCCAAAGGCTGAGCGATGTTGTTCTAAGATGGTTATCAGCCTATGAGTCTCTTCGTGAGTGAGTTGGTCATTAATGACCACAGGAGACTCAGAATCATTGTGCAAAAAAGGCATATCTAAGACCAGGTGATAAAGGTTTAAGCTTCATGGGAGGTATTGAGGGTTCCTCGATTTCATCGAGGGGCTCAGATTCTGTAGGATTTTCTTCTTCCTCCTCGATGAAGAATTCAGTGACATCTTCTTGATTGATTCTACGAAATGTTCTAGAGATGCTTCATTCACCTCTTCCATTGTGTGAGGTTTAGGACTGGGCATGGTCTTAGTATGGATCGAATGTGAGAAGTGTAACATCCCTCAAATTTATTGAGGAATGATAATTAATAAAAATGTGGATTTACAATTTTTGGTGAATCATTGGAGTGCATGTCAACTTACTTAAGGATGTCTTCCATTTCTCTCCCTTAATTCCTAGATTTATTTTAAGCTAAATGAAAATTCCTAGGAAATATAAAAATGTTAGTGTGAGAAACTTGGAGTTCTATTGGTTTTATTTGGAATTTATTTGAGTGGGATTTCAAATTTGAATCTGCATTCAAATTTGAATCTAATTTAGAAAGGGGTTTGGAAGAAAATAGAAAAGGGGAAGGGGGATTGCTTCTGGGCCGCGAGCCCAAGCTCTCGAAGTCCGTTGGGCCACCTCCATCTCTTTTTCCCGCACGCCGCGACACCCCCTTCTCTTCCCTTTCCAGCCCAACACGGCCCAGCTAGCGCCGGCCCGCCTCCCACCTACCGCAACCACCCCGGGACACCGACAGGTGGGACCCAGGTGACGTCGCCCCGGCGTCAGCCGTCTTCCCCCGTCACCCCCTTCCTTTTGCTTTCCCCTTTGCGCTTTGCGACGTCGCCGGGCATCGGCGCCGCCCCGCTCGCCGCCCGCCGCCGTCCGCGCCCGCCGGAGCGATCCGCGCCGTCCACGCGTCCCGCGTCCCGCCATGCACTATAAGAGGGCCGCCGCCGCGCCACGGAGAAGCCGCAACCCTAGCCGCCGCGGGGAAGTTCACCCGCTCCACACCGCCTGCGCCCGCCGGGAGGAGAAGGAGGAGGAGGAGGAGAGGAGGAGACCCCGGAGGCCGCCGCCGCCTCGCCGTCGACCGCGCGGAGCCGGAGGCCCACTCGAGGGAGCCCGAGGACGCCGCGAAGCCAAGGACCGCGACGCCCCCTTCCTTCCTCTCGCCCGCGCCGCCGTACCGCGCCGCCACCTCTACCAGCGCAGCCTCCATCCTCGTCTCTGCACCACCATTCTTCACCGCCGCCTGCGCGTCGGCCCGTGGCCACCAAGGTGAGGCAAATCCCTCGCCCTCTGTGGTTGACCCGGCCATCGAGCCGCGGCCCCCCCGGCGCACGCCATGCCAACCTTGCCACCGCGCCGCCGCCGCCGGTGATGCCGGCCATCGTGCCGGCCGGGAAGCTTGTCTCCGCGGTGCCACCGCCGCCGTCGCCGCAAGCGCGCGCTCTCGCCGCCGTTCCCTTTTCTTTCCGTACCGCACCGTCCTCGCGCGGCCGACGCGCGTCGCGCCGCCGTCGAGCTCCGGAGCGCCGCGCCGCCGGCCTGCTCGGTTCCGTTCTACACGCGCATGAACATGTTGCACCCACACGAGCCCGGCACCTCGATCGCCTCGGCGCACCGGCCACCGTGCGCACGCACGCAGGGCCCCCCGAGCCGGGCCGTGCCCGCGCCGTGCGCCGCCGCCGGCCCGAGCTCGCCGCGGAGGGCAAGGGCCGTTCCGTGGCAACTTAGGGGGGGGGAAGGCCCCGGCTTTAGGCGATTAAGCGCCCGTAGGACCCGTCTCGACCACAAGGCCGAGCGCCGGACTTCGATGGGAGCCGGCGCCGGCGACCCTCGCCGCGCCGCCACCCACACCGTCGCCGCCCTCCTTGCCATGCCGCGCGCCGCCGCCCATCCTTGACCAAGACCGCGCACGGGTAAGGGGTAGACCAAGCCTCGCCTGCGCCTCACCCTCACTACGGTCGCATGTGGGCCCGGCCCGAGCGCACCTCGCCGCCGGCAAGCCGCCGCCGCGCCGCCGCCGTCTCGGGCATTCCGTCGAGCACATCACGCACGGGGGGAAAAAGCCCCTAGGCTCTACACGCACGAGCGCCTACACACGCGCGCGCGCGCGGCAGATCCGCGGGATGCGGTGCGGCCCGCCTCTCACGGCCCGGCCGCACGAGAGGCCCACACCGCGGCCGGCCGCACGGCGCCCGCCGGATCGGCCGCGGGCCGGCCAGTGGGGAGCCAAGCCCCACCGCGGGCCACGGGGAACCCCGGCCGCAGCTGGGATCCGGGGATCCCGTGCGGCCGGCCGGATGGGAAGGGTTTTCTTTTAATTAAAAATTCCAGAAAATTCCTTTTCTCTTCTAAAAATCCTAGAAAATCCATTTTATCTCCGAAAATTACGAAACCTCTTCCAGAAAATTTCTAAAATCTCGAACTACGGGTTGGGATAGAGTTTGTTCCCATTTTGGATCTTAATTGCTCTTATTTGGATTTAAGTTGCAATAGGGCCGCTGTTTATTTTCTTTTTCGCGCTACTAGGAGCTGGAGGAGCCGGAGAGCTGAGCCAGGAGTACGACTACGCCGACGACTTCGCCGCGGAGGACTACCCGACCCCAGGTTCACGCCCGACCGATTCGAACTACCCATTAGGCATTCTTTGAGTAGTATTGCTAGCGCTTTACCTTATATATGCATGTTGATGAACCTTGCACTGCCTCTTTATTTACCCTGTCCTTGATTGTCCTACTACTACTATATATATGTTTATGTGGGCGTGTATGTGCGCCGAGCTTCGCGATGCATGTGTTGGGATGGGAGTAGTGGTTCTTGGCGTGTGTGGGGTAAAAACCGGACGGGAGAAGGCGTTTTGGGTACTTTGGCGGGGGGTGAGCTCGAAACAACCGATCCGGGATCGGGGATAGGGGTGCACTCCTCGGTGCAACCCTCTCGTTACGGTTTCGGAGCCTAGGTGTTGGGGTTTTTCGTGCGCTTGGAGGACATGAGCTCGCCCCGGTCTGAAATCGAGTGGATCAACTTGTTTATAGGACATCGTACACACCACCCCGCCGAGAGTGGGGATAGGGCCGAGTTGAGCTCGGCAAGTGCGGAACCATACCCGCCTAGGAAGGATAGAGGGTATCTGTGGGGGAGCGGTGGAGGTGAGACCACCCTCTCAGAGCGTCTCCCGTGTGGCCACACGGGAGCATTTCACAGTTCCGTGTCTTTGTCTTCACCGCGGAGAGGACCGCTTTGAGGGCCGGATGCAGGGTGGGTACGTAACTACCGAGAGTTCGCGGTAGGGATGGGCTCGGTCGGCCGTACACCGCCGGGTACCATTCCGGGATGGGTACAGGTGTACACGCTCTGCAGAGTTGTTCGATCTATAGCTATAGCCGCGTCCTCGGTCATGGACACTGCCTAGAAGACGTACTTGATCCTCATGTTTTGGGATTTCTACCTTCCCCTATAGGTGAGAGTGTGGTGAGCCGTGGTTACAGCCGGCTAGAGGAGAGAGGCTCCATCTACCTCGTCGATCCGGTTGTAATCATTGAGGTGCGAGGAGAGGAAGTTCTCGCACCGCCCCTAGACAGGAGTAGGAGCTGGTGTCGGGTCTTCTGGGTGACCAGTTGGATCCGGGATGTGTTGAGAGACCTGGGTTTTTGGGATGTTGAGGGAGAATCCTTGTTTATACTCTGCTGCTGCTGCATAGGAAACCCCAGCCGTTTCCTTGTCTACTCTCTTTTCCCTTTAGAATATAGGCCACTTAAAGCTGCATACGGTTGGTGACGTGGACCTATCCCACTCCTTGGGGATAGACTTTGGGTGTGCAGGGTACGAGTCCGACTTCGACTGCAACGCCGACGGATGGTACGACTGAGGGATGCGTCGCTTCGCTCGAGTTGCCTGTGGTGGGAAGAATAAAGATGGAGACCCTTCTGAGAAGATAGCTACCGTTGCGTAGAATTTTCACTCGATTCAGCCAAGAGGCTTGTAATGATGTACTCCATAATGGACATGTAATAAATTAATGTACTATTAACTTTATGTGATGCGATGTATGACTTTGTGTATCATTCCGTGAGACGTTACGTACGCGATAGCCACTGATCCAGGGACTATCGCGATGGTACAGGGATTCGGGTTTTCTATGAAAATCCGGGGTTTTACAGGTGGTATCAGAGCCATGCTTGACCGTAGCACGTATCCCTAGGAAAGGTCGATAGAGGTAGGACTCTATACGCTCTACCTTTATAGTTATACCCTTGAGCTATGTTATAAAACTCGTTCCCTCTTTGAAAATTTCTTACTCACCTGCGCTGACGGAAATTTCTTGCGTTTCACAAGAGATGGAGCACCAGGTCGCGGAGATCACCCCCGAGACGTGCGGGGCGATCTGCCACTGGATGGAGAGGGCCCTTCTCAGGCTTGGAGTCCCTCCGACCTACGTCACGTACCGCGCCGAGTACGTCCCCGCCGTGACTGGGCGGATGGTGCTCTGCACGGTCGCTGTGCTCCCTCACCCGAGTCTCCCCGGGTTTAAGGGAGAGGTCCGCGCGCCGCCGCACTCACCGTCGCGACCGCGCTCGACGTCGCCGCCGCCGGGGTGCCCGGGCTGCCTACTCGCACAGTACCGCGCCTCCTTCGAGACCGGGACTCTCCGGCTGCTGCCCCGGGACTACTGGCGCCTCGCACCGCTCGTGGACGGAGTTCCTTCGTACGAGGGGATCCAGGATGACGTCGACGCTGCTCCCTTCCGCAAGACCGACGAGACCTTGGTGGAGACTGCCAGCTACTTGGTCGACCTCGACAAGTACGCGCGCCGACTGGAGGACAAGTCACGTACCCTCTACGGCCAGGTCAGAGACGCCACCATCGACGCGCTCCCGATACCGGCCCGCCGCGCCGAGCCGGAGAGGGAGAACACCGCTCTACGCCACCGTGTTCGCCAGCTCGAGTTGAGCCTCGACCGCACGACCACAGTCCTGCTGCAGTCCGAGAGGGAGAGGGTGGACACCGGGGAGGGAGATGCCGCACGCCAAGGAGGACCTACGCGGGCCGACCGCGAGTCGAACGGCCGAAGGACAAGCTCGAGCGCAAGGACGACTCCTGCTCACGGTGCGCGCTCACCGCTCGGGTGTGAGCGGCTCAAGGTGGAGAAGGCCCCGGAGAAGAGCCGAGCGGACAACGTCGCCAACATCGCGTGGCTCACGCGCACGGCCGTCTACCTGAGGGACAAGGCCGAGAGACTGAGGAGGACTTGGGAGGACGCCGACTCGCTTCGCGTGGACGAGCTCTTCGAGCTCAACGGAGAGCTGCCCCCCGAGTCTCAGCGAGAGATTCGCACCGAGACCTTCGAGCTGCACCAGTCGCGCCTCAAGCTCCACTTGTGCCCGATGGCCCGTCTGCCGACCCCCGTCGAGACCGAGGAGGTTCGAGAGGCTCACGCCTTGGTGTCCCGGATCTTCCCGCCAGACTACCCCACCGAGGACCGCTACCCCGTCACGTACCAGCAGGCACGCACGGAGTAGAGAGCTGAGCAGGAGGCATGACCTAGAGTAGTGTTCTATGCTAGTAGTTCCCATGAGATGTTCCATGCAGCCGCGAGCATGTTCCTGTGCATGAAGAGAGTCATGCCACACCATGTAGACACTACCCTTTTGAGATTGTACCGATGTATTAGATCGTTGACTTGTTGCTGCTACCCCAAGGTCTGAGTCAGCCTCAGGGGAGCAAGTGTAATAATCATGTTTGCTGTGTGCTTGGATCTTAATGATGTTATTTGCGTCTTAATGCATCTTCTTGAGTGTAGGTTATATTTAGAACTATTTTCTGGAATGCTTAAGACTCATGTGTGAGTTGGTGAGTGACGTGCGTAAACACCTTTCTTTTCCCTTATGTTTTCAGAAGGATGTCGATCCGCCGCTCCAACCGGCTGATAGCTCGCCTCGAGGAGGCAGCTGCTGAGGAGGAAGCCCAGCTGGGGCGTGGACGCGGCCGTGGCCGTGGCCGTCCACCCCTGCGTGGAGGAGCCTTGGGGGCTAGGGCCCGAGGTGACGGGGCACCGCCACCGCCGCCCGAGAACCCTGAGGCCGAGGTTGGGCAAGGAGCAGCCGCGCAAGGCCAGCCTGAGCCGGAGCAGCCACCACCACCCCCACCTAACTTGGTGGAAGTGATGGCACTCCAGACTCAGCTGATGCAGAGGATGGCAGAGGCCATGGAGCACCGTGGCAACGGTGGGAACCGCGTCGCTCCGCAGGACGAGGACCTCACACGGAAGATCGAGAGGTTCATCCGCCTGAAGGCCCCCACCTTCAGCTACTCGGATGACCCACTCGAGGCCGACGACTGGCTAAGGGTGATCGAGACCAAGCTCGACCTCACCGTCTGCTCCGACGAGGAGTGTGTCGCTATTGCTGCGCACCAGCTGGAGGGTCCTGCCAAGGCGTGGTGGGACAACTACACTGCCACCCACCCGAACCCAGCATTCATCACTCGGCCGGAGTTCCGCGAGGCGTTCCGCGAGCGCACCTTCCCCGACGAGCCGCGGTCCCGAAGGCGCGGGAGTTCCGCACCATGACTCGGGGTGCGATGAGGGTCGAGGAGTACGAGCGTCACTTCATGAAGATGATGCGGTACGCCCCCGACGACACCAACACCGACCGGAAGAAGCCGCTTCGGTTCTGCGCGAGGCCTTCACCACGGCCTTCGCCGTGCGCCGAAGGCAAGTGAGCACAAGTCCCCGCGCCATCTCGTCAACCGCGCCATCGCGGTCGAGGACGAGAGGAGGGGCCACGAGGAACGCATGAGGGGCAAGAAGAGGATGGGAGATCGGGATCGCCCCGACCGATCCTTCCGGAAGCCGAGAAGCGGACCGAGCAACATGCCGAGGGGGGAGCTACCGCCCGGGCACAACCGGCCCCCGGGCGTGGCTTCGGAGGTAGTGGACGTAGCCCGTTCCCCGGAGGGAGGAACCCCGACTACCCCCAGCAGACTGGAGGCTACACCCGTGCTCCACCGAGCACCGCGCGACCCGCCGCAGGAGGCTTCACCGTCACCTGCTTCGCGTGTGGCAAGCCAGGCCACAAGTCCTTCGAGTGCCCCGACAAGAAGGCTGCTGCTACTCCCGCGAGGGCACCTGTTCCAGGAAGCCGACCTCCTCAGGCTGCACCGCCCCCGACCGCCGGCCGTGGGAGGCTGAACCACCTCACTGAGGAGGAGGCTGCCGATGCCCCCGACGTTGTGATCGGTAAGTTTTTGGTTTGTGGTACTTCTGCTCTGGTTCTCTTTGACACCGGTGCAACCGGGTCTTATATCACCTCTCGGTTCGTGAGTAAACTTTCCCTCCCTACAACCACCCGAACGATGCCCATCATCACGAGCTCTCCGCTCGGGGATATCCGATGCACCTGGTTGTGCAAAGGAGTGGAAGTGGTCATCCAAGGCCACACATTCTATGGGGATCTTACCGTGCTGCCATCCCATGGTATCGACGTGATACTGGGAATGGATTGGATCACTGCCCACAAAGGGGTCATCTCCACTTCCCCGAGACTGGTGACACTACTGCACCCTGACGGGACAAGGGTGACCTTCGAGCCAATGAAGTCTCGAGACATACCGGCCGTATACAGCCTTCACACGAAGGCCATCTCGGACGTGCCGGTAGTATGTGAGTATGAGGATGTGTTTCCAGAGGAGCTGCCCGGGTTGCCTCCTGATCGAGATGTGGAGTTCGTGATTAACCTGGTGCCGGGAACGGCGCCGATAGCCCAGAGTCCGTACCGTATGGCAGAGGTTGAGCTGAAACTGTTGAAGGCAGAGCTAGACTCGCTACTCGAGAAAGGGTTCATTCGGCCGAGTGCCTCACCCTGGGGTTCACCGGCATTATTCGTGCCGAAGAAGGATGGGACGCAACGTCTGTGCGTCGACTACCGCGCCCTGAACGCGGTGACCATCAAGAACAAGTACCCACTGCCCAGGATTGACGATTTGATGGATCAGCTGAGGCAAGCCAAGTACTTCGAAGAAGATTGATCTCCCGGTCGGGTTACCACCAGATGAAGATCCGTCCGGAGGACATCCACAAGACGGCATTCGTAACCCGGTATGGGCAGTATGAGTACACAGTCGTGTCGTTTGGCCTGACCAATGCCCCGGCATACTTCATGAACATGATGAACAAGGTCTTCATGGACGAGTTGGACAAGTGCGTCGTCGTCTTCATTGACGATATACTGGTCTACTCCCAGACAGCAGAGGGGCACGAAGAGCACCTGAGGATCGTACTGGGGAAGCTCAGACAGCATCAGTTGTACGCCAAGTTCAGCAAGTGTGAGTTCTGGATGGAGGAAGTCGCGTTTCTGGGTCATGTGTTGTCAGCTAAAGGAGTTGCTGTAGATCCGAGCAAGATTGAGGCCGTGTCGAAGTGGCGATCCTCACCGAAGTCCGTGACGGAGATCCGCAGCTTTTCTCGGTTTGGCCGGATACTACCGCCGATTCATCGAGAACTTCTCAAAGATCGCTAAGCCCATGACGAGCCGTTGAAGAGTAACACACCGTATGTGTGGTCGGACAAGTGCGAAGCCAGTTTCCAGGAGCTCAAGACTCGTCTCACCACTACCCCGGTCCTGACCCTGCCCGACGCGAGCAAGGACTTCGTGGTGTACTGTGACGCGTCGAGGCAAGGACTTGGCTGCGTGTTGATGCAAGGAGGCAAGGTAGTGGCATACGCTTCACGACAGCTAAGGAAGCATGAGGAGAACTACCCTACACACGACCTCGAGCTAGCCGCTGTCATTCATGCGTTGAAGATATGGAGGCACTATCTGATGGGGAACAAGTGCGACATCTACACGGATCACAAGAGTCTGAAGTATATCTTCACCCAGTCGGAGCTGAACTTGAGGCAAAGGAGATGGCTGGAGCTAATTAAGGACTACGACCTGAGCATTCACTACCACCCTGGTAAGGCAAACGTCGTGGCCGACGCTCTGAGCCGCAAGCACTACTGCGAGCAACCTCCGATGGTGCGAGAGGAACAACCCGCCTTACATGAAGAGCTAGAAAAGCTGAGCTTAGAGATTGTAGAGGAGGGGCAGTTGAACCGATTGAGGGTAAAATACACACTCGAAGACCGGATCCGCCAAGCACGAAGGAGTGTCCGGAGATCCGGGAGGTAAAACGCCCGATGGAGAATGGCAAAGCGGTCGACTATCGTCTCGACGAACAAGGTACACCGTGGCCGAAGGACCGCATCTGTGTGCCTCGAGACAAGGAGATTCGGGACTCGATCCTTAAAGAGGCCCACGATTCTCGATACTCGATCCACCCTGGCTGTACCAAGATGTACAAAGACCTGAAGGTACGGTTTTGGTGGGAGAAGATGAGGGAAGACATTGCTGAATACGTCGCTCGATGCGACACGTGTCAGCGAGTGAAGGCCGAGCACCAGAGGCCTGCCGGACTGCTACAACCGCTCGAGATACCCACGTGGAAGTGGGATGATATCAGTATGGACTTCATTGTGGGGTTGCCGCGCACACAGAAAGGGCATGACTCCATATGGGTGATTGTTGATCGGCTGACCAAGGTAGCACATTTCTTACCAGTTAGGGCGGACTACCGCGTAAGCCGACTTGCGGAACTGTATGTAGACAACATCCTGAAGCTTCATGGGGCTCCGAGGAGCATTGTGTCAGACCGAGGGCCCCAGTTCACCGCTCAGTTCTGGAAGAGCTTACACGCTTCCATGGGCACCCAGCTGAACTACAGCACAGCGTTCCACCCACAGACTGACGGACAGACAGAGAGGGTAAATCAGGTACTGGAAGACTTGCTGAGAGCATGTGTGTTGACCTATGGATCGGATTGGGAAAAGAGCCTGTCATATGCCGAGTTCTCTTACAACAACGGCTACCAGGCCAGCTTGAAGATGGCTCCGTTCGAAGCCCTGTATGGCAGGAAGTGTCGGACACCGTTGATGTGGTCGGAGGTGGGGGAGCGAACCTTTTTCGGTCCCGCCACTATCGTTGAGGCCGAGGAAAATGTCGCCAAGGTACGAGAGAACCTGAAGATAGCTCAGAGCAGGTAGAAGAGCTACGCTGACGCAAAACGGAAGGACGTCTCGTTCGAGGTAGGGGATCACGTCTACTTGAAGGTGTCACCCCTCCGAGGTACGAAGAGGTTCCACATCAGGGGAAAGCTGTCCCCTAGGTACGTTGGGCCCTACCCTATTGTGAGCAAGGTCGGGAGGGTAGCTTACAAACTCGAGCTACCTCCGGAGCTCGCGGGAGTTCACCCGGTGTTCCATGTTTCCCAACTTCGAAAGTGTGTGGTCGTCGAGAAGAGAGTGCCTACTCAGGCGCTAGACGTCCAGGAAACCCTGGAGTACTTGGAGTACCCGGTTCGGATCCTGGACTGGGCGGAGAAATCAACCAGGAACACCACCACGCGCTTCTGCAAGGTGCTCTGGAGTAATCACTCCGAGCGCGAAGCCACGTGGGAGAAGGAGTCAGCATTGAGGGAGAAATACCCTCATCTCTTCGAAGCGGAGGTAACTTCTTAATCTCGAGGACGAGATTCTTGTGAGGGGGGGAGTCCTGTAACATCCCTCAAATTTATTGAGGAATGATAATTAATAAAAATGTGGATTTACAAATTTTGGTGAATCATTAGAGTACATGTCAACTTACTTAAGGATGTCTTCCATTTCTCTCCCTTAATTCCTAGATTTATTTTGAGCTAAATGAAAATTCCTAGGAAATATAAAAATGTTAGTGTGAGAAACTTGGAGTTCTATTGGTTTTATTTGGAATTTAATTGAGTGGGATTTCAAATTTGAATCTGCATTCAAATTTGAATCTAATTTAGAAAGGGGTTTGGAAGAAAATAGAAAAGGGGAAGGGGAATTGCTTCTGGGCCGCGAGCCCAAGCTCTCGAAGTCCGTTGGGCCACCTCCACCTCTTTTTCCCGCACGCCGCGACACCCCCTTCTCTTCCCTTTCCAGCCCAACACGGCCCAGCTAGCGCCGGCCCGCCTCCCACCTACCGCAACCACCCCGGGACACCGACAGGTGGGACCCAGGTGACGTCGCCCGGCGTCGGCCCGTCTTCCCCCGTCACCCCCTTCCTTTTGCTTTCCCCTTTGCGCTTTGCGACGTCGCCGGCATCGCCGCCGCCCCGCCGCCCGCCCCCGTCCGCGCCCACCGGAGCGATCCGCGCCGTCCACGCGTCCCGCGTCCCGCCATGCACTATAAGAGGGCCGCCGCCGCGCCACGGAGAAGCCGCAACCCTAGCCGCCGCGGGGAAGTTCACCCGCTCCACACCGCCTCTCGCCCGCCGGAGGAGAAGGAGGAGGAGGAGGAGAGGAGGAGACCCGAGGCCGCCGCCGCCCGCCGTCGACCGCGCAGCCGGAGCCCCACTCGAGGGAGCCCGAGGACGCCGCGAAGCCAAGGACCGCGACGCCCCTGCTTCCTCTGCCCCGCGCCGCCGTACCGCGCCGCCGCCTCTACCAGCGCCGCCTCCATCCTCGTCTCTGCACCACCATTCTTCACCGCCGCCTGCGCGTCGGCCCGTGGCCACCAAGGTGAGGCAAACCCCCTCGCCCTCTGTGGTTGACCCGGCCTTCGAGCCGCGGTCCCCTTGCGCACGCCATGCCGACCTCGCCGCCGCGCCGCCGCCGCCGGGTGATGCCGGCCATCGTGCCAGCCGGGAAGCTTGTCTCTCGCAGTGCCACCGCCGCCGCCGCCGCAAGCGCGCGCTCTCGCCGCCGTTCCCTTTTCTTTCCGTACCGCACCGTCCTCGCGCGGCCGACGCGCGTCGCGCCGCCGTCGAGCTCCGCAGCGCCGCGCCGCCGCCCTCGCTCGGTTCCGTTCTACACGCGCATGAACATGTTGCACCCACACGAGCCCGCACCTCGATCGCCTCGGCGCACCGGCCACCGTGCGCACGCACGCGGGCCCCCCCCCGAGGCGGAGCCGTGCCCGCGCCGTGCGCCGCCGCCGGCCCGAGCTCGCCGCGGAGGGCAAGGGCCGTTCCGTGCAACTTAGGGGGGGAAGGCCCCGCCTTAGGCGATTAAGCGCCCGTAGGACCCGTCTCGACCACAAGCCGAGCGCCGGACTTCGATGGGAGCCGTCGCCGCGCGACCCTCGCCGCGCCGCCACCCACACCGTCGCCGCCCTCCTTGCCATGCCGCGCCGGCCGCCGCCCATCCTTGACCAAGACCGCGCACGGGTAAGGGGTAGACCAAGCCTCGCCGCGCCTCACCCTCACTACGGTCGCATGTGGGCCTAGCCGAGCGCACCTCGCCGCCGGCAAGCCGCCGCCGCGCCGCCGCCGTCTCGGGCATTCCGTCGAGCACATCACGCACGGGGGGAAAAAGCCCCTAGGCTCTACACGCACGAGCGCCTACACACGCGCGCGCGGCGGGCGGCGGATCCGCGGGATCCGGTGCGGCCCGCCTCTCCGCCCCGCCGCACAGAGGCCCACACCGCGCGCGCGCCCGCACCGGCAGCCGCCGGGATCGACCGCGGCCGGCCGGTGGGGGAGCCAAGCCCCACCGCGGGCCACGGGGAACCCCGCCGTAGCCGGGATCCGGGGATCCCGTGCGGCCGGCCGGATGGGAAGGGTTTTCTTTTAATTAAAAATTCCGTAAAATTCCTTTTCTCTTCTAAAAATCCTAGAAAATCCATTTTATCTCCGAAAATTACGAAACCTCTTCCGTAAAAATTTCTAAAATCTCGAACTACGGGTTGGGATAGAGTTTGTTCCCATTTTGGATCTTAATTGCTCTTATTTGGATTTAAGTTGCAATAGGGCCGCTGTTTATTTTCTTTTTCGCGCTACTAGGAGCAGGAGGAGCCGGAGAGCTGAGCCAGGAGTACGACTACGCCGACGACTTCGCCGCGGAGGACTACCCGACCCCAGGTTCACGCCCGACCGATTCTGAACTACCCATTAGGCATTGCTGAGTAGTATTGCTAGCGCTTTACCTTATATATGCATGTTGATGAACCTTGCACTGCCTCTTTATTTACCCTGTCCTTGATTGTCCTACTACTACTATATATATGTTTATGTGGGCGTGTATGTGCGCCGAGCTTCGCGATGCATGTGTTGGGATGGGAGTAGTGGTTCTTGGCGTGTGTGGGGTAAAAACCGGCAGGAGAAGGCGTTTTGGGTACTTTGGCGGGGGTGAGCTCGAAACAACCGATCTGGGATCGGGGATAGGGGTGCACTCCTCAGTGCAACCCTCCTGTTACGGTGTCGGAGCCTAGGTGTTGGGGTTTTTCGTGCGCTTGGAGGACATGAGCTCGCCCCCGTCCGAAATCGAGTGGATCAACTTGTTTATAGGACATCGTACACACCACCCCGCCGAGAGTGGGGATAGGGCCGAGTTGAGCTCGGCAAGTGCGGAACCATACCCGCCTAGGAAGGATAGAGGGTATCCGTGGGGGAGCGGTGGAGGTGAGACCACCCTCTCGTAGCGTCTCCCGTGTGGCCACACGGGAGCATTTCACGCTCCGTGTCGTCTTCACTTTGCGGAGAGGACCGCTTTGAGGGCCGGATGCGGGGGTGGGTACGTAACTACCGAGAGTTCGCCGGTAGGATGGGCTCGGTCGGCCGTACACCGGCCGGGTACCATTCCGGGATGGGTACGGGTGTACACGCTCTCGCAGTTGTTCGATCTATAGCTATAGCCGCGTCCTCGGTCATGGACACCGCCTAGAAGACGTACTTGATCCTCATGTTTTGGGATTTCTACCTTCCCCTATAGGTGAGAGTGTGGTGAGCCGTGGTTACAGCCGGCTAGAGGAGAGAGGCTCCATCTACCTCGTCGATCCGGTTGTAATCATTGAGGTGCGAGGAGAGGAAGTTCTCGCACCGCCCCTAGACAGGAGTAGGAGCTGGTGTCGGGTCTTCTGGGTGACCAGTTGGATCCGGGATGTGTTGAGAGACCTAGGTTTTTGGGATGTTGAGGGAGAATCCTTGTTTATACTCTGCTGCTGCTGCATAGGAAACCCCAGCCGTTTCCTTGTCTACTCTCTTTTCCCTTTAGAATATAGGCCACTTAAAGCTGCATACGGTTGGTGACGTGGACCTATCCCACTCCTTGGGGATAGACTTTGGGTGTGCAGGGTACGAGTCCGACTTCGACTGCAACGCCGACGGATGGTACGACTGAGGGATGCGTCGCTTCGCTCGAGTTGCCTGTGTGGCGGGAAGAATAAAGATGGAGACCCTTCTGAGAAGATAGCTACCGTTGCGTAGAATTTTCACTCGATTCAGCCAAGAGGCTTGTAATGATGTACTCCATAATGGACATGTAATAAATTAATGTACTATTAACTTTATGTGATGCGATGTATGACTTTGTGTATCATTCTGTGAGACGTTCTGTACGCGATAGCCACTGATCCAGGGACTATCACGATGGTACAGGGATTCGGGTTTTCTATGAAAATCCGGGGTTTTACAAGAAGTGTAAGGGAACTTTAATGGTTTTGCCTAGGCAAACATCAAGTTTCCCTATGTCTCCTTCTTTAAGGAGTTTTTCTAAAGGATAGCCTATTAAAAGATCAAACTCCTTAATATCACAAATGTGAAAGCTCAGATGAATTGGTATGTCGTTTATTGAAACACGTAAGACATAGAGAATTCCCGAACTTTGAATAATTTGTCCTGAGGAGCACTTTAATAATTTCGTTGTGGGAGATAATGGCTTGTTTTTGATAAACTCATGGAAAAATGATAAGACCATTATATTGATTCCCACAACTGGATTATAATGGGCATCAAAGGGGGTTCCATTTATTGTACATTGAATTGATATAGAAGGTGAATCCATGGACTACATCAGAGAAAGCTCTGACTCTTCCAACCATTCCCCACTCATGATGGATGCAAGCTCCACAATGTGTTCTCTTGAGAAGGTTTGCTCAAAAGGGTCTATCTTCTCATGTGAAGAAGATGTGTGCTTTCGAGGCCTCTTCTCTTTATGATATTTTGAGGTGTTTCATAATCGGAAAATAAATCATCCTCGACATCATTTATAAAATCAAGTAGAGGAATTTCTTCCTGTGTTGATTCTATATGTTGGATAGCTATAGGTTGAGATGTTTCTGGCATAGGTTCTAGTGTAGCTATCTCTGGATAAAGTTTTCTGTTCCAAAGGACCATCATTAGTGCTGGCTAAAATGTTGTCTAGGACAGTTCTAGCTTCACTAGATGTAAGGTGTATGAATGATACATGAGAGGAGATATTCAAATAGGCTCTAGATTCCTTATTAAGACCAATATAGAAATGTTGAAGGAGAATATGGTCTTGAAGGCTTAGATCTGGTCTGGATTTGCAAAGGAGTTCAAAATGTTCCCAGGATGAACTCATAGACTCATTATCCCCCTGTTTGAAGGATATGATCTTGATTCTGAGGTTGACTACTTTAGATAAGGGATAAAAATCCATTCAAAAATTTGCACGAAGAGTTCCCCAATCGCCTTTCATCTTCTCTTTGGTCCGGTCGTACCATTGGTGAGCTTTTCCTTTCGGAGTGAATGGAAAAAGCTTCCAATGGATAGTCTCGTCTGACATACCCTCAATGTGCCGGCAGTCACAAGTTTCCTCAAACTGTTGGAGATGATGATAAGGGTCTTCGTCTTCTATTCCTAAGAAAGTGTTGGTTTGGACCATCTCTATTAACCTTGGGCGCAGCTCATAGGAATTAAATAGGATTGGTTTTAATGATGGCATAGGCCTAAGGCTGAGCTCTGAGGGTGCCGAAAAGTCTTTAATGAGGGTATTGCACATAAGGACAGTAGGTAATCTAAAACTAAAAAGAAAAAAGAAAGATAGAAGATTAGTTATACTCGAAGAGGTTTGTCTTAACCGTTCTCCCTGGCAACGACACCAGGAATGCTTGTTGGTATTTTTTAAGCCTACAGAAATATTATGATGGATAATCCGCAAGTGCACGAATACCAGTGAGTATTCCACCCAGGAGAGGGTTTTAAATATCGAATCCACAAGGAGAATGGTAAAGAGAGTATTTGAGGTATATAACTAATCACTAAGTAGCTATCAAGGACTTGACAGAAAGAGAGATAAGGAAAACTTAAGGATGTCCAGTTCTTATTCTCACAAGCTATGTCTATATTGTTCTTACGGGGTGATTGTCTGAAGGCACACTTAGGAAAGGGAACCTTCCGAAGGTCTATGGGGGGAGTCCTATGGTTTCTATAGATGGGAGGTGGATTGCAAAGGAAAGACGGGAACAAGGTCACTTCCCGCTTCTACCACACAATCCGGAATATAGAAGGCATTCATAAGCTGGCTAGTCTAAGCACCACGCTTACACTAAACATGCAACTTTAACTCAAGAGCGACAGGAATTAAAGTACACAAAGAGTTATGAACCATAAGAACAATAAAAAAAATGTTACTCACTTGAATAAGAAGTCGATGTTTCCACAAGGTCTCAGGATCAGGCTCCAATGGAGTTGATCCCAGAGGTAGAAGATGAAGAGGAGACACCTCCAGGTCCGGGCCTTCCTTCAGCTTCGCCTCTACTGCTCTCTAATCCTCTCAAACAAGATTAACTAGACCTAAATAGATCGTGGATCTAATCTCTCAACTTGATACTAACTCTCCAACTCTAATTCTAATCTAGAGCTCTAATCTCAGATAGGCATGAAGGATCTGATAGAATGAATTGTTGTCTACCCTGGTGTCGGGCATACTCCCCGGGTACTCATGCAAGGAAGGAAGAAGACAGACCCTATTAGAATTCCCCTGTAATCCTACTAGGACTCGTTCCGTGTAATCCTACTAGGACTCCTGCCTTGTAACCGACTAGGAACCCGCCCCCTGGACTATATAAAGGAGGGTTGGGTACCTAACTGGGCACCTGATCTCAACCAACACCAAGCGCAAGGCGCCATACTTGATCCCCCAAACAGGACGTAGGGTTCACCACCTTGGCAGCACGAACCTGTATAAATCTTTTGTCCCGTGTCCTTGCGCACACCTTCGAGTTCTCGGTCTCCCGATCACGTTCTTCACCGCACAATCTACTACCTCGGGTACACCCTTGGTAGGTTTGCCGGTCTAAAACACCGACAGCTAGCGCGCCAGGAAGGGGTGATCATCACCACCAGACGAATTCGAAGGACCAATTCCAGATCAATCTACTCGGCGACACTCAACCATTTGACGACCGCGTCAAGATCCAAGACTACCAGTCAAATCTGTATTTGATGGATTACTGCTCGACAACATATATCTCGATGCCAGTTCCGAATCCAAGTCGAAAGCTGCAAGCAATTTGAGGCTACACTGGTTCTGTGAGCAAGCTGGAGTCCGAAGTTTACTCGTTCTCCAGAATTCCACCAGGAAAAGAGAAATTATTGCCTCCGCTCCTTGCAGCCAAAAAATTCAGTTTATTCGTACACATAGTAACGACTCCCACAAGACTCCAAGAGCATCACGTGACTAACAAATTGGTGGCTTTTTGCTACTCGCACATCAGCAAGCTACCAAGGAAGCTTCAAGATCATTGCTTTGTGCACACAACATTGCACGCGAGGATTGCTTCAACTACTTGTGTACAACGTCGTGCGTCGCGACTACTCATCGTCCGGATTGCACCGGATCTACTGCGCCTATGCCGTGCATCCGGACGCGTCGTCTCGCCACTCGACTTCTCGTCAGTCGATGACACTGGCTCACACCGTGCGTCCGGCCACTGCGTCTCGCGGCGTGACTACTTGTCGTCCGGATTGCACTGGCTCTACTGCGCCTATGCCGTGCATCCGAACGCACCGTCTCGACGCTCGACTTCTCGTCAGTCGGTCGCACTGGCTCTCGCCATGTGCCCGGTCATTCCGTTGTGCATCGTGACTGCCTGTCTCGCGGCCGCAACGGATATACTTCGCCTACGCTGTGCGTCTGGGTGCCTCGGCACGTCGCGCGGCTCGTCATCGACTACTTCGACTACGCCGCACGTCCGGGTGCCTCGGCACCTTGCACGGCTCGTCGCGTGGCTCGTTGCGCCTCTCGTCGTCGACTACTTCGCGTACGCTGCACATCCGGGTGCCTCGGCTCCTCGTGCGGCTCGTTGTCGACTTCTTCGCCTCGCCCGGCTCATCGTCGACTACTTCGCCTCGCGCAGGCTCGTCGTCGACTACTTCGCCTACGCCGCGCATCCGGGTGCCTTGGCACGTCGCGAGGCTCGTCACGTGGCTCGTCGTCGACTACTTCACGTCGCGCGACTCGTTGTCGACTACTTCGCCTACGCCACGCGTCTGGGTGCCTCGGCACCTCGCGCGACTCGTCGTGCCGCTCGTCGTCGACTACTTCGCCTATGTCGTGTGTCCGGGTGCCTCGGCATGTCGCACGGCTCATTGCGCGGCTCTTCGTCGACTACTCTGTGTGCCGCGACTTCGTCTTGCGACCACACTTGCTCTAATTTAGCCACGCCGTGCGTCGTGACTACTTGTCTCGCGGCAACATTGGATCTACTTCGAGTACGCCGTGTGCCGCCGCGACGTCGTCTTCCGGTTGCATCGTGTCGACCATTCATCTCGACTAGTTTTCCAAACTAGTCGAGAACGGCAGCCACGCCCCAAACAACTAGTCGGAATCAACTCTGAGTAGTCAACTTCAACAACAACCATCGCAGATCAATCGCCGACCACCACGGCTTCATCAACAGTCTGTCCAGGCAGCAACAGCTAAGTCATTTATTTAAATGATTACTGTTTTCTTTTCTTGGCTTGTTCTCCTCATCATGTAGGACTACTTGCCGACTACTCATTTGTGTATGCTTCTCGGCGGGTTTTTACGGGAGCTACACTCTACTGACTGCTCTTGGGGTATATCAATCAAGTCACCACGAGCCTACTTCATCAACTCGGGGGCTATCCCAAGGAGGCAGCTTCTAAAGTCCGCTACGCGCGGCAACCTAAAGTTGACTTCTAAAGTCGCATTCTAAAGTCCGCTCCGTGTGGCAACTTAAAGTCGACTCCGGTCGCATCTTCGCCTGCTTCGGTGGCATACTACGTGTGTAAGGTTCGATGGAACCTAGCTGTAAGTGGCCCTCGGGTCCTGGCAATGATGGAACCTAGCTGCACGGGGTCTTCACGCTCTATACCATGGGTCCAAGTACCCTAAGTACTCGAGCTTCGTACCTTGGGTCTGAAATCCATGGCCCAGGTACACAAGTCGACTCCGGTCGCACCTTCAAGTCCACTACGGTGGCAACCGTGCCTTGAGTCTGAAATCCATGGCCCAGGTACACAAGTCGACTTTGGTCGCACCTTCAAGCCCTCTCTGGCGTCAATCGTACCTCGGGTCTGAAATCCATGGCTCAGGTACTTAAGCCCACTCCGGTGGCACAAGTCGATGCTAACAGTCGCACCCAAGCCCACTCCGGTGGCACAAGCTGACTTTGGTCGCAATCTTAAGCCCGCTCCGGCGGCAAAACTATTCGTTTTCCCTGATGTTTCATTCACTTTGGCTTTCCGGAAAGTGCTTTTTGTTTTTTGCATCTTAAGTCCACCCCGTGTGGCGCAAAGTCGACTACTGTAGTCGCCTCTAAAGTCTGTTTCACATGGCAATCTAAAGTCGACTTCCAAAGTCGCATATCAAAGTCCGCTTCGTCCGGCAACTAAAGTTGACTTCAGTTTTCAAGTCGCATCTCAAAGTCCGCTCCGCGTGGCACAAAGTCGACTTCGGTTTTCAAGTTGCATTCTACTGTCTGCTCTGCCGACATCTAAAGTCGACTTCGGTTTTCAAGTCGCATTCTAAAGTCCGCTCTGCAGGCATCTAAAGTCGACTTGGTCGCATCTAAAGTCCGCTTTGATGGCACGACTACTTCTCATGCTCCACGGCTCGACGCCTAACTACTACTCGGAATCTCTCCAACTCGGGGGCTGCACTCAAATTACTACTCGAGAACAACTCTAGTAGACTTCATTTGCTCTCAAGCTCAGGGGCTTAACAACAACAACTACTCGATGTGGCTCATACGGCTCTCTTACCTCGGGGGCTACATGCTGCAATAGTACTCGGATGATGGCTTTCGCGAACACTGAAGACCCTTGGATTGATTACCTAATCATTTCAAGGCTCAGGGGCTGCTATGCTACACCCATCATTCAAATTTTTTAAGATGGAAGATTTGGAATCAAGACTGACCCTCAGCTAGAGTCTGCGACTCAAACTAAGGCTCGGGGGATACTCCATATGGAGTGCGATTTTGCAATCGCACTTCCATATAATCTCGAGTTCAAAACAGATGAGCTGGACCACCTTCCAGCCTCGTGGCAGTTCAAGTACTATTGGAGACTTCTCGAAGCAGTACTCGAGGACGCTCAAGAACTACTCGAAGAGGCTTCAAGACTACTCAAACTACTACTCTCGACTACAACGTGCTCGGGGGCTTGTCGGGCATACTCCCCGGGTACTCATGCAAGGAAGGAAGAAGACGAACTCCTATTAGAATTCCCCTGTAATCCTACTAGGACTCATTCTGTGTAATCTTACTAGGACTCCTGTCTTGTAACAGACTAGGAACCCGCCCCCTGGACTATATAAAGGAGGGCCGGGTACTTAGCTGGGCACCTGATCTCAACCAGCACCAAGCGCAGGGCGCCATACTTGATCCCCAAACAGGACATAGGGTTCGCCACCTTGGCCGCCTGAACCTGTATAAATCTTGTGTCCCGTGTCCTTGTGCACACCTTCGAGTTATCGGTCTCCCGATCACATTCCTCACCGCACAATCTACTACCTCGAGTACCCCCTTGGTAGGTTTGCCGGTCTAAAACACCGACACCTGGAGTCAGGAGGTCTGCTTATATAGCCTGGAGGAGATGACGTGCACCGTACGATCAAACCGACCTTAACTTGTGGTTTAGATTGATCCTCATAGGTGGTGGAAAAACATTCCGGAAGCTGGGCCCATTTGGCGCCAGGGGGGGGCGACTGGCCCCACCACCAGGCTGATCGGGCTGGGGTGGGCCCCCCTCGTGGTCCACTTCGGTCAGGTGGGTCCTTGATCCTTCTAGATGCTTCTTTCTTATGTGCTAAGTCACGTTGAGTTCCGGAGCCTTCTGGAGTCTTCTAGAGTGGTTTCTCTGCATAATTTCTAAATAGTCCCTGTAAATTCATAGTTTCACAAAAAATCGTGGAAATTGTTAATATAAATCCTAATAAGGTGATCTAATTATATTTTAGTCCTTTTTCCAGTAAATGTGAGGGAAATATTTATAGATAAAATGTGCCAACAGACACTCACTAGTGTCGTTGCCGGGTTCACACCTCTAGTAACGAGGCTAGGGAATGTCAGGGGTAAAACACGCGATCACATAAAGGTCTGCAAGTGCACGGATTACCATTGTAGCACTTCACCCGGTGGTATTCAGGTTATCGTATTTATATTTTCCCAAGGGAGGCACTACGACAAAGATAAATGGTGGGGAAAGACAAGACTTGGTAAAGAGCTATAGCAGGGGATAACAAAAAAAGATATTCAGGGATAACTTGACACACGTAAGGAGATCTTGATAAAAGACTAGAGAGGATCTAGCGACCTGGGAGGACAATGAGACGAGAAAGGATCCTAACACAATCTTTCTATTCTTGTTAACTCTAAGCAAAGAACTAAGGCAAAGGATAACCAAGGCGAGCTAAGCTTGTCAAGCTCTCCTAGTGTTGCAGGGGCATGCAAAGCCGTGCCCTCACACTGGGATGAGAAGGGAGGACGACGACGCACTGAATCCTACCAGCCCGAACTAACGTGGTGGACTACGAAGCCCGTCCAGAGCTATCGTCTCCTTAGGGTACCACAACTATTCCATTGAACGGGTTACCAATATAAGATTAAGGTAAGCTCTTAGCACCGTGCTCACAACGAACTGAAGAACCTTTCCCCAGGTACCGTGAAGGAAGGTCTCTTTCTCCCATGAACCACCGGAGATCAAGCGAAGAATGACCACAACACAATAGGGTTCAAGAGAGCTATGCTAACCAAGGCTAAACTAACTTTAGTATAAATCAAGAAAAAAGCTTCTAGAGCAATGTAAAAGCTGAATGTAATTGACTCGAAAGGTAAGATAGAAAGATAACTTAAGTTGTACTTGAGTCTAAACAAAGAAAGGATACTAGATTAGTACCGGAACTCTGAAGAAGACTCATCCGGAACCCCGAGAATAGCTCGACTCAAATCGACTCAAACTCCCAATCTACACTAATCCTACTCCAAGTGAACAAAAGAGAGGAAATGGGATGCTCCAGTGCTGTGTGCCCATTCCAGCGAGTGTGAGGTGCCTTTTATAGGAAAGGGAGGTCGGTTGAGCACGTGGGTCCAATATCACTAGTGAGGCTGGATCAAGGGGTGCGGACGACCCTGTGATCCACCGTCTCTAGCCTTGGACGCTCCTGATCAATGCTCCTGAGGCGGTTGAGGGTCGGTTTCGCCTAGTATGACGGTTGGGAGGTTCGGCCGGCCCTCTAGGTGCGGCCGGCCCTACTCCGTGCCGTGTGATGAACCGCCATCACTCAAGGATGCCTAGGATTTCCTTGGAATGATGGTTGTGGCGGTTGAACGGCCGTACAAGTGGACCCATTGATCCAAGTGATCCTAACCTCATCCATTCGATCAAACCAACGTTTCCTTGGTCGATCTCATTCATCCAAGTTGTGCCCGCGAGAGAGGAGGTGGATTGGACTAGGCACGAGCCACGGGGCAGGTGCGGCCGCACCTCGCAGGGCCGACCGCACCTGAAGGGCCGCCCGTGCTTGGTGGTTCGGCCGTGCCTAGCCCGTGTGGCATGTTTGTTCCAATTTCTCCCAAAATGTGTACCTACCCATGAAAATCACAACACAACTCGTGGAACCTTATTAGTACTAAAAATGTGCATGAAACTTGTTGTATACTCCTCTTGAACCTAAGGTTTTGATGGTCGAATCTTTGTTGTAAGGACCATCAACAAACTCCCCCAAGCCAAACGCTTGCTCGTCCTCGAGGAAAGTCTAGACTTGGCCTTGGTGGATTAGGAGTAGCATGATGTTATCACTCGGCAATTACCTGCGCACAAACTCCATGCTCTTCTTGCTAATTTGAAAAGGTTGGTACGAGAGAAGCTTAGCCTTACTTTACCCGTGGGGCTTGTAGCTTTCCACCTTGCCTTTGGAGGTTGAAAAGTAGAATGAATTTTGACTTTTCATCTCTCACTCTTCTTATTTTCTGGATCCTATCTCGGAGTTTTTTGAAAATTTTGCAAAGAAAACCTCGTATGGACCCTCAATCGCTCAAGTTGTATTTGTTACCTCACTAAAGGCTTTAATCGAGCCTCAACTTCCTACTCTATGGATTGTATGTGGAGCTTTGGGTAGGATAAGCATGAGACTCACTTGTGCCACATGATGTTGTTGAGCCAAAGACTGGGTCCAAGAAAAGCTAGTCATGCAACTTGATCGAGATGTGCAAGTGTGTGGAATATTTTTGTTTTCTTTTGTAAACACTCCTTGCCTTAAGATTATCCTCTTGCTTTTATTTTGGAGGTGGGTCATGCCTTATTCTTTTTTCAATGCTCTTTGATTGGAGCACTTTTTTCTATGCTTCTTGAGCATATACTTTTTTCAGTGACCCCTCTCTCCTTATGCAAGATTACAAGAAAAGAAATCTCTTTGGACTTTGGAGTATTTATTTTTGCGTGACTCCCGGTGTAGAAGTTAGCATGTATATGTGGATGTACGTGATCTTGATCATGGAAGCATGAAAAGATTCTACCAAGGGTCACAACAATTTAGCAAAACTCAATGAGTCACAAGCAAGCATATTTAGAAGGTTTATGCATTGATATCGACATATGTCTTTGGTAGGTAATATGACCATTGTGGAACTTGCCTTGTTTTGTTTTCAAAAAGAAATCGTCTGAGATTTCACCATACTTTGAGATAGAGTAGATCAACATTGTCGCACCATATCATACTAGTCAACACCTTAGATTTGGTCATAAGCATTTGCTTCCCACAAAGTTTTATTTCAGGCTCTTGTCTCAAAATATACCAACAATTCAGAAAGGCATAGAGCACCAAGATATGTACTAGGTTCTTGCAAAGTTGTAACATAGAAACCATTCATCATTTCCAAAGTGAGGGTATAGACAATTTTTCAAGCACATGGTTAAAGCAAATATTTTTATTTTATTCAAAAGAGATAAACAAGATGTTAAAAACTAGTTTGGATGGACATACCTTCCTTGATTGAACACAGGGTCTCTCTCAAGCTAAATTTTGGCTACCTGGTTGGCCTATCATCATTTTGGTGATGGGTTGAGCACCTAGAATCTTGTAGTAGTTATCTCGATGGATTTTTGAAAAATCATAGGTACGGTCGTATCACTTGGTATGCTAGGCCCTACTATATTTTCACCAGGCACTCGTGTCCCCTCCTGTAAACATCCTGCACAAAAATTTTGTCAAGAGGAGGTACAACCGCACCTCTAGGTTCGTCCGTATCACCAAAATCTCCAAAACAGCTTTTCTATGTCTTGTTTATTTACTAATGCAATGGTGAAAACAAATTTGAAATATAAACATGCTTGATGCACAAAATAAAAGGTTGAAAGGGAAACATGAGATAAATACCGGTTTACCTCTCGGTGAGGGCTCGTGGTTTAGAGTCCATGAGCGGGACTCCTCCGTTTGCTCAATTGATCTTGGACTCGTCCGGTCCCAGAGTGGAAGATCAGACGATGCTCTCTTCACATGCCACACCTTCTTTGTCTTGTTTGATGGCGATGAAGTCAGTGAGGCTTTAGCGGGGGTGTTCTTGGTTTATGTTTTCTTTTCCCCCCTTAGCCTCGTTGATTGCTTTCGACTTCGTGGGTTGGTGGCGCCCGTTGAATGCTTTCACCTTGGGTCTGGTCAGGGCCACCTCATCTTCCTGTTCATGGTTAGAAAATTTTCTATCGACCATTCGTACCTGTGAGCATTGCTCCACCTTTGGCTTGAAGGTGAATCGTTCTTCCTCATCGTTGATGTTAAGGCAGATTTCTCCGGCTCCTACGTTGATGTTGGCATTGGCGGTGCTCAAGAAAGGTCTCTTGAGGAATAGAGGCTTCCCTGTATCGACATCCATGTCGAGGATGATGAAATCTACGGGTACGAAGAAATCTCATACTCTCACCAAAATGTCCTCTTCTATCCCCGCCAGGTAGCGGACCGATTGATCCGCTAGCTGCGAGCATGGTTGTAGGCGACAGGGAAGTATAATTGAGTTTATCAAAGACTACCTTAGGCATGACGCTAACGCTGGCTTCAAGGTCGCATAGTGCATTCGGAAAGTATTCGGTCCCGATAGAGCAGCTGATTGTAGGCGGGGACTGCCTCCTTGGTGTCTTCTTATTCTTCCGACTCGGTGATCACTTCCTTTCTGTTTCCTCTCTGCGGGGTTAGGATGTGGTGGATCTTGAGTGGTCTTACCACCTCTCATGGTTGCCGATTTTAAATTCTCCCAGGTAGGCTCGGGTTGCCCCGGGATTCCACCCGACTCGGAAGAAGGTAAATAAACAGCAAGCTGAGAAAGTTGAGTTTCGATCATGGCACAAGTGAAAGATTCTATGGTGGAATTTAAATTCTCGAGAACTTTCTCATTGGCGGCTAGCTTCTTGTTTATATTTTCATTAATTTTAGCTTGGCTAAAGACAAGATCTTTAATGGAAGTCTGATTATTGAAAGTGATGGAATAGTTACCTCCATTTTGATTATTGAACGGGAAGTTGGGCCTTGAGTTCCACCCTTGATTGTTGAAGTTGTTGTTGCGGAACCCATTGGTGTTTCCATTGTTGATGAAGCTGGCTTCTTTCCTTGTCTCGAGAAAATCATTTCCCGAGTGACCCACATTGCCGCAAACCTCGCACGTCATGTGTGCATCCATGATCTTGGCGGTTTTAATGTTGCTTGATGCCTCCAATTTCTTCATGAGGAGGTCCATCTTAGCGGCGATCATGTCGATTCCATCGACTTGATGTACACCGCAGGTACGGGATTGGAGACGATCTCCATCCCAACTTTGATTTTCCATCATCTTCTCAATCAATTCCTTGGCGTGTGTACTTGTAGCGAGAAAAGGCTCCTCCAGCGGCTGCATTTAGGTGTTATTGGGAAGTACACTTGAGCCCGTGATAGAAGGTTTGAATTAGGAACCACCCATGCATGCCATGGTGTGGGCATGTGGTGATGTACTCCTAGAAGCGTTCCCATGCTTCCAGGACACTCTCATCATTCTGTTGCTGGAAGCCCAAAATTCTTGCGCGGAGGGCATTGGTTTTGCCCACCGGGAAGAATTTTGCGAGAAATGCCTTTGGGCCCTTATCCCATGTGTTGATGGCATCTCACTCCGCATAAAACCATTCCTTCGCTTTCCCGAGCAATGAGAACGGGAATAGGTGAAGACGGATTGCATTATCCGTCACTCCACACCGGCTTAGCTGGAGATATGCATTGGCATCTTCATTAGGCTTGCTGGAGAACGGATTAGCTTGCACCATGTTAATCAACGCCGACTTGAGTTCAAAGTTTCCGTCTCCCACCGTTGTGGTTGGTTCGGTAGGTATATTGGTGTTGGAGGGGGCAGAAAACTCGTGGATCATCCTCTTGGCCGTCAGTGCTGATGAGGTGCTGCCTACGGAATCGACAGTGTTTGTCTCTTGATTCGAGAGAAACTTCTGAGGGATGAGGACTCGGGGTCGCACTCTCCTCACAAGTGACTCCGGATTGTCATTAAAGTTGGACATAGGTCGAAACCGGTCATGCACTACTCTGCGTACACGAGAGTAGAGCAAGGGTAAACCCGCTTAAATAGTGGTTCACCGAACCTTGATATTCTACCACAATGTTTAAATGATATCTTATGCCTATTTCCTCCCCGATAACGGCACAGAGATTCTTGTTGACACTCCTTAGCCTCACCACTAAGGTTGCACTCACGGCTATGGTGCCAGGAATGCTTTTTGTCACTCAAGACTAAAGAGTCATGAGTAGTGATCCCATACTTGGTGTACTAGTTTAGTAGGGAAGCCTTGTGTTAAGGCACTGTTAAGAAAGGGGTCGTCCCAAACTTGTGGAGTGCGATGGGGGACTTGGATATAGATTGTGTGCCGAGTGAGGAGCTTTGCAGAGCGTACTCCTGTAGACATATTCCGCTGTGAGATATTGAGTGCTGTCCGTGCTAAGGACATGTTAGGTTTGCTCAAAGAATGGTTTTTCGTGCTATAGACCACGTTGAGAAAGACCAACCAACAACACAAATAACGTTCCATTTTTGGGTACCTCGAAAGGGAGGTGCTCTTTATGATGCTACGGGCGGCTGTCCGAAGTGCATGCAATGACGGGCTCAGATAGGATAGGATTGTGCGCGCCGGGCCCTTCGGGTGTCCATATTTTGGCCGACCTTAGCGTAGGCCCCTATGTTATGCGGCCGTAATATTTTTATACCTCCAACTTCTCATTCAAAGTATGTTGTTTCTATTTTATCTAGCCCAAAATGAGCTTTTTCAAAGCTTACTCTTTTTTATGAGCTCCATGGGTAGCTAATGTGCTTTGCCCGAGGATATGATGCAAATAGCAAGTAAAGGCAACCGTTCCTGTGTATTAATCCCTGACCATTGATTTGATTGGTTTTAGCCAGAGGTTGATACAGTTTCCCGATCGGAGATCCATGGATCACAGACGCTCTATCTCCCCATGGCCTTTGCCTCTGAAAGTGTCCTTCCTTCTCAATGCCCGGGCATCCATCCAATGCATGATTTTCGATAGCGTCGAACATGAGCGGTAGACTGAACACCCACACAATCTCGATTTTCCTGGGTGGTTCTCCATGTTCCAATTAACATAGTAACGGTGGTCTTGCAATTAAAATGACATAAAGGAACATAGAGCACAAAGATATCCAAGTTGATTAACACCATCCCAATTAAGCATACTATGCAATAACTACCACCAAGATTAATGTAATAACCCGGTTACAAGGTAAAGGTCAAAAAAGTACTATGCATGTACTATGCATGGTCCTCAGCAGGAATCCCATTAAAGTTAATGTAAGCAACAAGTAAATACAGTGAATTAAATGCATGCTACATAGGATAAACATGTATGCATAATGGGAGACTTGCCATCAAGAAGACTCTGCTGCTGCTCAAACTTTTACACGTCTTGATATTCAAATCATCCAAACGTCTCGCTCTGTACATGCCACATCATTCACATACAAGTATACATCAAGAATAAATAAGAAAAAATCATCAAACAATACTAACAGAACAAATAGAGCTGAAAAACTAAACTGTTCTACGAGACGATCCTTTGGACACCAAAAACATTAAAAACAGAGCCAAACGTTTAAGTTATGCACTAACAAAGATAAAAGGACGTATTTGCAAAGAAAACTATAGCTTCAGGTCTAAAACAGAACAAAGGACCTAACTGTAAAGAAACTTGCTATGCGGAAGGATATTTTTGTAATACAAAAGAAGACCGAGGCTTTTCTGCAAAACCGACGTGGCGACTCAGGATTGACCGACGGTTTGACTTGGTTGACTCCGGTTGGTTTGATCTGAGCCGCAGATCTAATGATGGATGGCCAATAGTGACTTAAGGCATGCAGCGGTGCTCCGGTGAAGACATGCAGCGATGCCTGACGGCAATCCTCGTCGGCAACACACCAAATCGAGCGGAGGTGCTCGTTTTGACGCGCCGAAAGCACTGGAACGCGACTTGTGATGCGACGAAGCAGAAATGCCGAATCTTCAACCTGAAATTCTTGAGGAGAAACCTTTGGAAAGTCCATCGGCTGATACGCTACTGAAAGAACATATATCTAGTGAAATAAGATCACACTTTAAGTTAGAATTGACTGGTCGAATTATAAAGACAATGCACAATTTGGGATAAAGCCTAAGCAACAAGTTTATATGTACATGACATCGTATCCATCTAGTCATGATCAAATATCATTTCCTCCAAGGTTCAAGGTACCTGATTTCACTAAGTTCTCTGGATGAGATGATACATCCACAATGGAGCATGTCACCAGGTTCATCGTACAATGCGGAGAAGCAGGAATCAATGATGCGCTCAGGATACAATTATTCTCTCATCTCTCTTAGGGCCAACATTCTCGTGGTTCACTTCACATCTGGCCAACTCCATTATCGAATGGGTCGATTTGGAGCAACAGTTCCACAATTACTTTTTCCCTAGTATACATGAGATGAAGACTACTGACTTGACCAGAACCAAACAAAGGAACGATGCAACTGTCACTGGATTCGTTTAGAGATTCAGAGAAGTCAGAAACAACTGCTATAGACTGAATTTAGGAGACAAACAATTGGCTGAATTGGCATTCCAAGGGCTCTTACCCTCTTTCAAAGAGAAGTATGCATTGCATGAATTCGAGAGTCTTAGCTAGTTAGTGAGTCAAAGGAGCCAAGAAACTGCAAAGTCTTACAATCCAAGTAGAAATTTCAAAAAGAAAGTGTCATATGTGAAATACTCCGATTCATAAGATGAAGACAACATGATAGGACTTGTAGAGTGGGTTAAAGGCAAAAAAGCTATGTCCTGTCCTTTTGGAAAAAAGGAACCAAAGAAATCCGACTTCGATATAACCAATGTCGATAAGATATTTGATCTACTGCTTCCATTCACTCCCCCTCTCTGGTTCGCCATTCTGGTCCTTCAAGTGGTACCAGAGCCCGTTATAGGTCTTTCGGGTCCTCCGCACTTCGAAGGGAAGAAATACTAGATGTGGCAGAGGTAGATGTCCGCTTTCATTCGCGGCAAGGGTTAGATCCTTTGGGATGTTACAAAGAACACAACTCATGTTCATCTGATTAACTTCCTTTCTCAAGGATCGAGGGATATGCATGACGCCAACAACAAGGTGGTCAACTAATTGTTTTTATCGGGTTCACGCATAGGATTTGGCTTGCAAGATTTGGGAAAAGCTTAAGGTTGCTTGCTGGGTACAGTCAGATTCAGGCTCGGTTGTTTGTGATTTACTGGAGAGAGTACAAGAACTTCACTCATCTCCCAAGTGAGTCCATAAACACGAAGTTCCAGTGGTTCACAGTGATTGTGAACAATATGAAGGCCAACATGATTGTGCTCCTGTATGATGATCATGACAAAGCTGGTTCAGGTAGAGGATTTGGCTTGCAAGATTTGGGAAAAGCTTAAGGTTTCTTATGCTGGGAACAATCAGGTTCAGGCTCGGTTGTTTGCGACTTACTGGAGAGAGTACGAGGACTTCAATCATTTCCCCAGTGAGTCCATAGACACGATGTTCTAGCGGTTCACGATGATTGTGAACAATATGAAGGCCAATGTGACTGTGCTCCTGTAAGATGATCATGACAAAGCTGTGAAGATCTTGCACTCGCTAGATCGTACCATTTGGGGCAGAAAGGTCGAGGTCATCCTGGAGTTGGGCACATACGAGAATTTGACGGTAGATGAGCTGTTCTCGAAGCTCAAGTCGGCTAAGGTGGACCGTGGGCTGACAACCAAGATTGAGGGCCCGACTGCCTGGCATAGTCTCGCTCTCGTCGGAAGCTCAGGTGCTAGGTCTAATGCTAATCCATCCTCCAAGATGTACTCTTTGTCTTCCTTTGATGTCTTTGCCATATGAAGAGTTCCACATGCTTGGAGAGGACGAGCTAGCACTGCTGACCATAAGGTTTGAGAGGATGCACGAGAATCGGGTGAACTCAAGGAGGAACTCAAGGACATGCTTTCGGTGTGGCAAGCAAGGACACTTCATTGCGGACTACAAGCACCGACCGAGGATAGAGAACAAGCACTGCTCGAGGTGTGATCACAACCACAAGCACAGGAACAAGGACAAGCGGAGATGGAGGAAGGATGGCCACTGCAAGAAGGCTCGAGTGATGGTCAGAGCGAGTGACGTCAACTCTAGCTCCGACTACTCTGCCTCGATCTCCAGTAGCAGTGAAGATGAAGGTGAGCAAGAGCAAGAAGGGGTCCAAGAACATGAGTGCGTTTAGCTGCTTCGCACGAGATGGCTTCTGCGGCATGGCACACAGCTCTGGCATCAAGAAGAGCTAGAAGGACGACTCGGACTCTAACTCCGAGGATGAGTTACGTGATGAACTCTCCTTGCGCCAAGAAAATGAGGAGCCGGGGAAGTTTCTTGATGTGATGACATTCTTAGAGAGGCTTAGAAAATGAGGAAAGAGCTTAGGGCCTCGCTTGATGATGCTAGGAATAGGGTGGTTGAGCTAGAAACATAGAACCTTGATGCTAAGCTTGAGATAGATTCGCTTAAGGCTTTTCCTGTTGTTTCCGATGAGCTTGATTGTGGTGATTGCTCTATTTTGCTAGCTGATCTGACTGCTCTTAAGGAAAGCATGCCTCCAAGTGTGAGAAACTAGATGTTTTCTTAGGGTTGAGTTGGCTGAGCTGCATTCTAGACCTACTTTGCTAAGTGCCTGCACTTCTTATCCTATTTTGCATGGAAAGCTTGCTAAGTCTCTTTCTCGCATTGTTTCACTTGAGGCTGAATTGAAAGCTCCTATTCCTACTTCATGCTCTAGTAGTCAATTACATGTTGTAAAGAATTTGGTGCTTGCACACTATGTTGATCGCTTGAAGGATGAGAATGATGAATTGAGGAAAATAATGTGTTGGTTGTCGGCTCACGAGCCACAACTTAAGATGATGACTGAGGCATACAAGCGCTATGATGGTCAACCGCTTGGGGCAAACAAGTTGGGAGAGTGCAGTTGTGAGAGAGATGAGAAAATTGGGATATTCCTATTCCACCACAAATAACCCACAAGAACACTTTTCCACCCATACCAAACCATCTTAGAAATGAACTCGACACAACTCCAGATCCTCTAGTGTCCCCCCAAACAAACGAATTCCCAAAACCGGTAAAGTTTGTGAGTGCCAAAGGAGATGTGGTTGGAGAGAAAGAGGGAGAGAAAAAAAAAGAGAAGCCTAGTGAGCAGCCCCAACCTAAGCCTAAACTTGGACCGATCCAATTCCATAGTAAGTATTGTGGGAGGTATGTTCATAAGGAAGAGTTTTCCTTCAAGAGGAAGTGAGAGGAGAGAACAGCTAAGGAGTGGGCAAACAAGGAGAGGTACCACCTTTCTCATGGTATGCTTGAGCCTCGTATGCCAATTCATAGGGCAAAGGCTATTGTGCATACAGTTCCGGCTTGGGGAGATAGGAAAGCTTAAGGTGGTGTTGGTGTTGCTGGCCGAGGACCACCGATCAGACCGGTCAGGGTGACCGGTCAGACTCATGCAAGGCAGAATGCTAGGCATTTTGATTTTCGTGGTCATGGTGATGCCCGGTTCAGTTCTTTTGATCGTGATGTAGGTGGTAGGCGTGTTGAGTTTGCTGGATGTTCTCCAACTTGTGGTAGATACGAGTTTGGGAGAAGTCACAGTATTGAGTCTCAGATGAGCCATGGTCCATGTTCTTCCTTTTTGTGGTTTTCGTACTCCTCCAACGAGACGGGAGTGCTTTCCCATGGTGGTTCCAGTTTTGGTAGACATGTTAGGATGGATTTGAGGTTTGATGATCGTGATAGGATGGATTCCAGTTTTTGTAGGGATGATAGGATGGATCGTGCTAACCCAACTTTGGAGCAGATGGCTCAACACTGGTTTTACTCTTTTGCTACTAACCCAGTGTTGAGTCGGTTGCTCATTCTCGTGCTCGCTTTTGAATTTCAAGCGGGAGGCTTGGGGAACGTTTGCCTGATCGACTCCGATGGCTCGAGGCATATGACCGGAGATGGGGGGTGGTTCTCCAGCCTCACCCCTGTGGTGTCAAAGGTGTACATCACGTTTGGGGACAATGGATGAGGGCGTGTACTTTCAGAAGGTGAAGTGGGGGTAAGTGACGAGGGACCGAATTAGGGCCCCCTTTGACGGTGAGATTATCTCCCCTAAAAAGACAGGACATTCCAACACCATTGACAATGTGAAGGCCAAGATCGACAATGCCAAGGAAAAGATTCAGGACAAGGAGGAGAGAAGATCCTGGTCAAGACCCACATTGGCAAGACGTCCAGTCTTTGGCCAGTTGGCTGCATCTCCGACCAGGTTCCCACTAGATGAACCCCCACGACAAGTCTCCGCCTCGCACGACAAGTCTCCTCCTCGCACGACAAGTCCGGCCCTGACTGGCGCATGGTCCTAGATGCATGGCACGAGCATCGCCACCGACGTGTGTGGAGGAACGAATCTCCACGTCATGCAGGAACAACAGCTGGTTGCCATGCAGGCGGCCCGCCCCGACAAGAGCCATAATGCTGGTCTGACAGCTGCACGGCCATCACATCGCCATCATCTCCCACTCTGCCACACGCAAAACTCAGCCCAAGGCACTCAAGCACCCTCTACAACACGCACAAGCCTAGACTTAGGCTCGGGCGTGGCAAGCTTGGCAGGAACTCGGGCAGACCAAGACAAGCCCAAACTACTCAGGGAGGAGGCCAAGCGTCCCGGAATGAACAGTCCAACCCGGCCACGCGGAGGGTCCCCCGACAAAGCATCACAACTTGGCTTCAATGCGCCCCGACGGATAGCAACGTACGACGGGACATGCAAGCTGCCAAGCATTGTAACTCGTTTTTACTTCCCCTTGTGCCCCTCCCCTTGTGACTATAAAAGGGAGAGGAGGGCAATGGTTACAAGGGTTAGACCTCCATAGGATCGAACACCATCTCCTGGGACTTGGGCTCGACACCCTCTCCCGACCAGCTTGAAACCCCTACTACGAGCACTCCTAGCTCAGGAACACGGCAGCACCGCACTAGACGTAGCGTAGTACTCCTCGGAGGCCCGAACCAGTATAAATCCTGTTGTCTCCTACGATAACCATCCAAGCCCGACGCATGATCGATATAAATTTACTGCCGGTGGTAGAGAACCCCAACAGTTGGTGTGCCAGGTAAGGGTACATTGTGTGTCTCGTCGAACACCAGTAGATCAGATGGACGGTCGCAGGGTCACACTAACTACTGGGACCACCCTACGCTTTGGTTCCCTCAGCTTTGTCTTCACCGGGCAGGTGGAGCCCGTCGCCGGGTGCACCTTCGCCCGCTGCCTCGCCCTAATGTCCTCACGGGGGCTGCAGGATGTGAGGCTTTCGTCTGAGGCTTCTTAGACGACATCATCCTCGGCATGTTGGGGCCAAACCCAACGCAGTAGCGTTTTAGGCTCGCCGCGTACTACCTCACCAACCTCGCCTTCCAGGCTAGCGGAGACGGACCGCTGGGCTGGGCGGAGTTCATGGAATGGTACATCGCAATGTACCCCCGTGGACAGCCCGTCCTCCCGGACGATCCAATGACGGCCTACGTCAACAACCTCCGCATGATCGGCACTGCCCCTGGGTCTGCGACGACTCGAGGGGCACGGACCGTGCGACACCACAACCCCACGTGAAAGTGCAACGTCTGTGTGGCCTCTTCGACAAGCAGCTCCAAACCGGAGCCAGCACCACGCCACCGCGGCGCCGACACCTAGTGGCGTGCGCGGCGCGACGAACTCACAGAAGCATGACGCCAGCTCGACGAGGAGCTGGCCCTTATACAGCAAGAACTCGGCGTAGATGTCGAGCCCCGCGATGGACAACCTGCGCAGGGCGTGCCTGTGCAGGGGCAGGCCTAAGAGGGGAACGACGATCGACGCCCGGTGCAGGACGTTCCTGTGCAGGGGAAGCCCTGTGAGGGGAATGGCAACCGGCGCGAGCGCCGTCCGGCTGCAGAACAGCCGCACGGCTGCGCACCTACGCCACTGGTACACGTGCCGGAGCCCGACAACAACCGACGCACCAATGGAGGCTCGAACGTCGACGCCAACACCGACGCCGATGCACCACCGCTTTTTCGCCGGGCGTCTCAGAAACTTGTCGCTGCGGCCATGCTGCTGCGCGGCTGCCCGGAGCCTGCAACCTACGAGGAGCGATAGGTGCGCCAACGATTGAAGGCGCTGCTCGAAGCGGCGGCAGCACAACAACCGGAGAGCTCTGCCTCGCTCCAACACTTGCAGCGCGGGCGGGCTGGAGCGCCATCCACCCACAACCCAAATCCACCTCCTTCCCAGCAACAGGGACGCGGGGAGGGAGTCGGAGCCGCGGCATTGAGGGTCAAGAGTCGTCTCGGGCCCAACCGCGACCCGAAGGGACTCATATATATTAACTCTAGGGTTTCGAGGCAAACCAACCTTCCAGACTACTTCTCATTTCCTTGCTCCATAGGTTTAGATTTTTCATCGGTTTGTAAAGAATCTGATCCGAGTGTATGGAAGCTTTCATAGTTGCATCGATTTCCCTCTTGTAGCTCGTGTGATTTTCATGTCTATTTCGAGCTATTTTCATTGGATTTTCGTGCACGACTTGTTCCTTCGATTCTGAGTTGTCTGGGTTCGGATTTGTTGGTGGGGATCATGGATAGTTGCGTCGTGCATCTTTGTGCTTGATCATGAACCCTCAATCTCTGAATTTGGCCTCCCGTTGAAGGATTTCGGTAGGAACCCTAGTTCTTTGTGTGAGTTCAGTGGGTTTGAGGCTACAAATTCGTAGGTATAGCATATCCTAGAGACGGTTCACCTTCACCTATGATTTGGTAGCAATCCCTGGTTGATTTGTGAGATTGGGCAAAGGGAAGGTGGTGTTGACTTTCAAGAGGTCGGGCTCGAGCTACTGTCTACGCACCATGAGGATTGTCTGCGTACTCCTAGCGGACGGCTTGTGAGGAGGCTTTCAGCCAGCAGTTTGTGGAGTTCTTCATGTTTTCTTGTTCGCCTTTCGTTCGATCCATTTGGCGGACAGTCTGAAAGGTGAGGCCGGACAGTCCGAAAGGTGAGGCCGAACAGTCCGTTCAGCGCGGACGGTCCGTGGAGTGAGGACGGACGGTCCGTTATTCACGGTGCGCTATTGGAGGTTCGGGAACCATTTTTGGACAGTCCGCCGCGAGCTCGCAAATGGTCCACCTGGTGACCGCGAACAGTCCGTCCCCTCCATGAAGATGGTCCACCCAGGCCACTGCAGATTGCCTAAGTCCTTTGCTTCTTGAGTTTCGCTTTGCTTTCGCTTTGGGATTGTTTGGGGTTTGTTCCTAGGGTTGGTAGGTCTGTTGTGACTACATGACCTTGGCAAACTCGTGTGGGATTTCTTGGTTGTGAATTTGGGGCATAAGCTGAGTTCATCCTTCGGGAAGAATTTTTATCGGCTCCCATTGACTCCCCCCCTCTCTGGTCGCCTAATCGGTCCTTCAAAACCGCAACCTACACATGCAATACTCAGCTAAGAATCAGTCCACCCTATGTTGTCAATCACTCATCACACCAGAACGCGACCATCCACTAGTCCTCGAATCACATATGGCTCTCAATCTCCTCCTTGATGAGTGCATTGACAACACACACATTTTGGTAATCAAAGAGAAAAGGAAAAAGAAAAGAAACAACTGAAAGAACAACGTCTCGACACATCCGAGACAAAACCATGCTCAAGCAAATACCACAAACCACCAATCCAAAGCTCAAAAAACACAAAGAGCTCCCCCTGCACGCATGCAAACTCCCCCTGAACCAATGCAACTCCCCCTAGATGAATGCATGCGAACCACCTCACAAAACAGAGCCGCTACTTCAGCCTTTCTTTGACCGGGTCAAACCGATCAACCACACTGGTCAGACCGGTGCGCTAGATCACCCAGCATCTGGAAGCTTACACCGGTCAGAACGGTGGAAGATACCAGTCAGGCTGATGACCATCTGGAAACTGCTCGAGCTCAAAATTAGCTCGAAACCACTTGGAAACCTTCTAAATGCATGCAGCAACCCAAAACATGCTCAAACATCTCCCCCTTGTTGACAATGCATGAATCAAGTCAAAAATGCAAAAATTGCAACCTATAGCTTATCAAATAGACAAATTCAACATAGGATGAACACATATCCAAATGAGCAAGTTAGATACTCTATAGCTTCGTAATGACATCAACTACAAGATCACCAAGTTTCACAACCATTGGGTGAAGCTAAGATAGAATTGTGCAATTTTGCGAAAATCCACCCTCTGTTGAGCAAAGTCCTAAACATGTCAAAATGGCAAAGCCACACAAACTTTATGCTAGGACAACCATTTTAATCATAAGACCATCATAAACACCCACAATCACCTCATGTCATGTCAAAGACACCGAGCCATGTGCCTACTTCTATATATGAGACCTCTTTGGTAGGCATCATGCAACGGTTTAGCACCCAAATGCAAGTTAAAATTAGCACATATGACATGGGAGCACATTTTTCAAGCAATTTACATTTCATTTTCAGATTTGAAATTGGTACATTAAATATCTTTGCGACAAAAAGGAACCTATGCCCCTCCACAAAATCAAGCATGGGGGCTAAACATTCATGATGGCAAATGAGCCTTTGGCCCCATATGATCAAAATAAGTTATCCAACCACAGATTAAGCATAGCCAAGTCACTAAAACATGTCAAGATCATATAAAGGCATTTACTCACAAGAGAGCATAGAAGTGATATTTTTCAAAAACATAGCCATCAACCATGGATATAAACCAAGATCATCACGAGCTAAGCCAAACTAACCATAGATTACCAAACTAGCTCACAAGGGCATATGTATATCATACCATGGTGAACAATGTATATAGGAGAAGCTTTTCCTACACAATGCATATGATACAAAATGCATGCAACCTAAGATACAAAGATGCCTATACATCATGTTACTTATGCCATGCCAAATGCAAGAAATGCACAAAGGAAAGCTATACATATGCTACAAAGGAGCCCCGACACACCAACTCAAGAAAGAATTGGTGAAAATATCGGCTAGCTGGTCATGTGTGGGTACATGGATCAAAGACATTTTTCCTTTCTTTATATTGTCTCTTAGGAAATGATACCTCAATCTATGTGCTTGCTTTTGGAATTGAGCACTGGGTTCTTTGCAACGCTTATGGCACTGGTGCTATCACATTGAAGTGAGACATGGGTATACTCGTCACCAAAGTCACTCATGGTGTATGTAATCTAAAGGAGCTGAGAGCAATAACTAGCTGCGCCACATACTTTGCCTCGGTAGTGGATTGAGCAACACTCAACTATTTGCGGGAAGACCAAGACACCAAAGAAAAACCGAAGAAATGGCAAGTCACAGAAGTGGACTTCCTATCCAACCGACACCCGGCAAAATCCGCGTTTGAAAAACCATGAAGGGCCAAAGAAGAAGACGCAGAGTACCAATGGCCGATGTTGGGAGTATGTCGCAAAAACCTGAATATGCGCTTGACTGCTTGCCGATGCGAAGTCCTTGCAGAAGCTTGGAAACAAGCGCACAGACATACCGAGGATTGGATGTCTGGCCTCATCGCCGTCAAGTAGAGAAGTGACCCGATCATGCTCCGGTATTCGTTCTGGTCCACGTGCTCACCTTCCTCGTCTGCATCAAGAGCTGTAGTCGTACTCATAGGCGTCGCCATGGCCTTGGAGTCCTCCATATTGAACTTCCTCACAATGTCCTTGGTGTACTTTTTATGGTGCACAAGTTCAACTGGAGCCCGAGGAAGAACTGCAACTCACCCATCATGCTCATCTCAAATTCCATGCTCATGTCTTCTACAAACCTTGCAATAAGAGAGTTAGACGAGCCACTAAAGACAATATCATCCACGTACACCTGCACAATCAGGATATCTTTGCCGTGCTTAAGGAGAAAAAGGTCTGATCGACCTTCCCCATCTCAAAGCCTCGCTCAAACAGGAACCCCCACAACCTACCGTACCAAGTCTAGGAGCCTGCTTCAACCCATACAACGCCTTTCTCAACTTGTACACCCGGTGGGGGTACTTCTCCTCTCAAACCCTGGTGGTTGCCTCACATACACTTCTTCCTCCAACACACCATTCAGGAAGGCACTCTTCACATCCATTTGGTGCAACTTGAACCCTTTAGCCACAAAAAGGCTAGAAAGATCCTAATCGCCTCCAAATGAGCTATGGGAGCAAAGGTCTCCTCGCAGTCGATCCCCTCTTTCTAATTATACCCTTGCACCACCATCCTTGACTTGTTTCTCACCACCTCTCCTTTCTCTCCCTCTTTGTTCTTCCACACCCATTTTGTCCCAATCGGCTTACACCCTGGGGAGGGTCAACCAGCTCCCAAACTTGGTTCCTATCAAAATTCTCCAACTCCTCATGCATTGAATTAACCCAATTATGACCAGATAGCGCGTGTCCACTGTCTTTGGGATCAAAGGTGGCAACAAAAGCATCATGAGCGAAATGAGAATTGTTCCGAACCCTCGACCATGTAGTGTGTTCATTGATGTCGCCGATGATCCTCGAAGCTTGGTGATCCACTTGCACTCGCTGGGGAGGTTCTCGCCTTGTTGCTACCTCCCCCTCAACAACAGCTTCACCTTGATCTAGGTTTCCCGTTGCAGGTGTGGGAGAAGGTCCGTTCTCGATCGTCATCGAAGTAGTAGGTACATGCTCAGCCGTGGGCACCACACCACCATCTTCATCATCTCCATGTTCATGCTCCTCCTCCTGGAAAATCTCCTCGCCAAGTTAGTCGTCACCTGCACACTCAAAAAACAAGCTGACTACTTGGTTATGTCTCTTCGAAGGTTACCTCCCAAGTCTCCACAATTTGGTTAGTTTCAAGATTGAGCAAATGAGATGCGTAACCAAAGAAAATGCCATCGATCGACCTAGCCTCGAACTTTTCAAGCTTCTTCACTTTCTTAAGAATGAAGCATTTACAACCAAAGACATGGAAGTGAGTCACCTTGCATGTGCAATCGTGCATCAACTCTTAACAAGTTTTCTTATTTTGAACCCCGAGATAGATCTTGTTCGACACATAGCACACAGTATTGACCACCTTAGCCCAGAACCTTCTCAGAGTCCTATGCTCGTCAAGCATCGTCTGAGCCATCTCGCACAAGATCCTGTTTCTTCTTTCCTCCACGCCATTCTAGGGAGGCATATACGGATTCGAAAACTTGTGTTCAAGACCCAAGTTATGGCAAAAGTTTTTGAAGAGAGAGTTTTTGAATTCCGAGCCACTGTCACTACGTATCGCTCGTATGGCATCTCCGTGCCTCTCGTTCATCAACCTCAAGACAAGATCTCGAACAAAACCAAACATCTCCCCTTTCTCTTTAAGAAAAAACACCCACGCATACAGAGAGTAGTCGTCCACCACAACAAGGACGTACCACTTTCCACCCGCAGATCGCACATGAGCTGGGCCAACAAGGTCCATATGGAGTAGCTCACATGGACGTTTAGTCATCACATCGGTGAGAGGCGGGTGAGCAGAGGCTACCATCTTGGCATGCCTACATGAGGCACAAACCAACTCTTTCTCAACCTTCAACCGTGGCAATCCTCGGACCAAATTGAGTTTACTCAAGCGAGACAAAAGGTCAAAGCTCAAGTGACCCAACTTTCTATGCCACTTCCACAACCGAAGGACCGATACGGCGAACCGAGAGAGGGGGGGGAGTGAATGGGAGCCGATAAAAATTCTTCTCGAAGGAGATGCAAACTCCAACAAGACGAACGCGACTTCCAACACACGTCTCCGACTCACTACCAAGGTTGGTCAAGCCCACGTAGTCACTGGAGTGCCACTGGACCTAGGAACCAACACGCAACCTTCCGACCCGAGAAACGCAACCGGAAAAACCAAGCCTCGAGTCTACAGACCCACACCGGTCGACCGGTGAGCACCACCGGCCGACCGGTCCCCGCCGGTGAAACCGAGCAACTTCCACTAAGTGGCTCTACACCGGTCGGACCGTGAAACACACCGGTCGGACCGATGGCGACCGAAAGCCCCCAAGGCACCAAACGAAGCCAACCGACCACCAAACGGACCCAAACTTGAAACAAGAAGCAACACGGGACAACAAGGAACACACCAAGACGTTCACCCGAGCAAAAACCCACAAGGGCTTGCACCGGTCGGACCGGTCAAGAGCACCGGCCGACCGGTGTAGCTCGGGCGACTCGGGATGAACAAGACCCGCGGTCAACTCCCCCAAATCCAAATCTCGATCTCCCGAATCGCTCCACGGACTTGAACAAGACTTTGGGGATATCAAGAACACCTCATGAGAAGTTCATAGCCAAGTTTAATCCCACAAAAACTCGTCCAAAAAAGGAGGAATCGAAGAAACCCCGCCGAAAGCACTTCCAACCCAAGAACTCAAGAAACCCCAAAATCGAGCACCTTTTCTCACGGATTTGGGAGGGGAATCACAACCCAAAGAACCACGAAGGGTTCCCACAAATTTCCCCCATCAAATCCCCAAGAGAAAAGCCCCGAAAACAACCCAAAGAAATCACCGAGAGAGGGCTCCGAAAATCACCACCAAGAACAACCGGGGAAAACACATCCAAACCTTGAGGAACCACGCCGAATCATCTATACATGAAACAAAGGTTCGTACAAGGTCTAGCAAGCCGCCCGATCATCCATCCCTCTCTACAAGATCTCTCCGTGAAGCTCTCTTGCTAGTCCTAGAGAAAACCTAAGGAAAATAGGTGGAAAATAGGAAAACTAATGAGCTAGGGTTCCAAGAGTTGGCTGCCAACCTCTCACCTCTTGGGTTATATAGGCGGCAACCGAATGTCTAAAATGCCCCTCTCTACTAACTAGGGATACAAGCCCCTCAAGGGCGGATTTGGAATTCTTGATGTCTTCACCATCGGACGGATGCCCGCAACCGCACCCCGCGTAGCCTCGACGCGAGCTATGCGATCCCGACGCGTGTCCTCCGCTTCGAAGATTCCGGACCGCGTCGTCGCACACCGGCCGACCGGTGCTCCTCACCGGTCGACCGGTCCCCACCGGGCCGACCGGCCGGACCCACCGCCGGACCGGCCCGGTGCCGCCGCACCTCCGTCTTCGGTTCTCCCGGTCTTGGCTTTGTGGATCAACCAAGGAACCCGGGTTTTCTCGGTGAACCACCGGAAACCCCGCGAACTCGGTGTAGCCTCCGCCAATCTCCACTCATGACTTGGCTCCCACGTAGTCCCGGCTCGACCTTGGTTTTGAGGCTCAACCAAGAAACCGTCCACGACTTCATCTTGCTCGTTCATGCCACCATGCGGCCCGCACTTGACCCCCGCCGGCCACCGGGTCCCTCGAACAAAGCCTACTTGTCTTCTCCACACTCGGAGGCCTCACCGCGACGACCTTTCGCGCTTGTTCTTCACCCGCACCAACACGAGTCAAGCCGCAACCCCGCACCCGCAATACTTAGCCGAGAATCGCTCCACACAACGTTGTCAATCACTCATCACACAAGGAAGCGACCATCCACCGGTCCTCGAACCACACATGGTCCTCAATCTCCCCCTTGATGAGTGCATTGACAACACCCACACGAAAGTAACAAGAGAGAAAAGAAAAAGAAAAGAAACGAACAAAAAGAAACTCCAACAAGCGATCGAAAGCCAAACAAAGGCAAAGAGCAAGATCACTTGAAGAAGACGAGTCTCGGACCCCTTAGGCAAGGGCAACGGCTCGACACATCCGAGACAAAGCAACGCTCAAGCAAAGAGCACAAACCACCGAAACAAAGCTCGAAAATTCTCAAAGAGCTCCCCCCCGCACACATGCAAGCTCCCCCCCGAACCAATGCGACTCCCCCCGGACGAATGCATGCAAAACGGCCGAAAACAGGGCAGCTGCAAAGCAATTTCAGCTCACACCGGTCGACCGGTCATCACCACCGGTCGACCGGTGCCCAACATATGTACGGGACCAGCACTCACACCGGTCAGACCGGTGCTCTTCACCGGTCAGACCGGTGTACAACAGAGCCCAGAAATGGCTCGAAACCACCTGAAAACCTTCTAAATGCATCCACTAAGCCATTTCAAGCTCAAACTTCTCCCCCTTGTTGGCAATGCATGAATCAAGCCAAAAATGCAAAACTTTCAACCTAGAGCTTCTCAAAGATACAAAATTCAACAAAGAATGCTACACACGTCCAAATGAGCAAGTTAGGTACTCGACGGCTTCGTATCGATCTCAACTACATGATCACCAAGTTTCACAACCATTGGACGAAGCTAAGATGGATTTTGGCAATTTTGCGAAAAACTCGCCTCTCATGAGCAAAGTCCTAAACATGATCAAAGCATATCAAAATGGCAAAGCCACACAAACTTCATGCTAGGACAGCCATTCTAATCATAAGACCATCACAAACACCCACAAGCACCTCATGTCATGTCAAAGCCACCGAGCCATGTGCCTACTTCTATGTATGAGACTTCTCATTGGTAGGCATCATGCAACGGTTTAGCACCCAAAGCAAATTAAATTCAGCACATATGACATGGGAGCACATTTCCAAGCATTTTTCATTTCATTTTCAGATTTGTAAATGGTACATGAAATGTCTTTGCGACAAAAAGGAACTTATGCTCCTCCATAAGATAAATCAAGAGAGCTAAACATTCATGATGGCAAATGAGCCTTTGGCCCCATATGATCAATAAACTAGCTATCCAACCACAAATTAAGCATAGCAAGGCCACACAAACATGTCAAGAGCATGTAAAGGCATTTACACATGAGAGAGCATACATGTGACATTTTTCAAAAGCATAGCTATCAACCATGGATTATTCATCAAGATCATCAAGAGCTAAGCCAAACTAACCGAAGCATACCAAACAAGCTCACAAAGACATATATCTCATTCCATGGTGAACAATGTATATGAGAGAAGCTTTTCCTAAACAATGCATATGATACAAAATGCATGCAATCTGAGATACAAGGATGCCTATACATCATGTTACATATGCCATGCCAAAAGCAAGAAATGCACAAAGAAAAGCTATACATATGCTACAAACCGGCTCCTCGAGGGGAGGCAAAACGGGCTCGACACCACCGGCAAATGAAAGCTCCCATTCACTCCCCCCCTCACATACACTTCTTCCTCCAAAGACACCATTCGGAAAGCACTCTTCACATCCATTTGGTGCAACTTGAACCCTTTAGCCACGAAAAGGCTAGAAGGATCCTAATCGCCTCCAAACGGGCTACGGGAGCAAAGGTCTCCTCGTAGTCGATCCCCTCCTTCGACCGAACCCTTGAGCAACAAGTCTCGACTTGTTCCTCACAACCTCACCCTTCTCTCCCTCTTTGTTTTTCCACACCCACTTTGTACCAATCGGCTTACACCCCGGGGGAGGGTCAACCAACTCCCACACCCGATTCCTCTCAAAGTTCTCCAACTCCTCATGCATCGAGTTAACCCAATTGTGATCGATAGTGCGTGTCCAATGTCTTTGGGCTCAAAAGAAGCAACAAACGCAAGATGAGCGAAATGGGAATTGTTTCGAACCCTCGACCGTGTAGTGCGTTCATTCATGTCGCCGATGATCCTCGAAGCTGGGTGATCCACTTGAACTCGCCGGGGAGGTTCTCGCCTCGAAGCTACCTCCCCCTCAACATCGGCCTTCTCCTCGTTCTTGATTTGTCGTCGTAGGTGTAGCAGAGGGTCCATCCATCACCGTAGTCGAAGTAGTGGGTACATGTTCAGCCGGGGCTCCGCACCACCATCCTCATCATCACCATGTTCATGCTCCTCCTCCTGAAAGATCTCCTTGCCAAGCTCATCATCACCCGCACACTCAAAGACAAGCCGACTACGTGGCTCGTCTCGTCGAAGGTTACCTCGCAAGTCTCCACGATTTGATTAGTTTCAAGATTGAGCACACGATATGCTCTAGAATGAGATGCATAACCAAAGAAAATGCCATCGACAGACCTAGCCTCAAACTTATCCAATTTCCTGCCTTTCTTCAGAATGAAACACTTGCAACCAAAGACATGGAAGTGACTCACCTTGGGTGTGCGACCATGCATCAACTCATAGCATGTCTTCTTCTTGTGCACTCGAGGTATATCCCGTTCGACACATAGCACGCGGTGTTCACCGCCTCGCCCCAATACCTCCTCGGAGTCCTATGCTCATCAAGCATCGTCCGAGCCATCTCGCACAAGGTCCTGTTCTTCCTTTCCACAACACCATTCTGGGGAGGCGTATACGGACTCGAAAACTGGTGCTCAAGACCCAAGTCATGGCAAAAGGCTTCAAAACGAGAGTTCCTGAATTCCGAGCCATTATCACTACGGATAGCTCGTATGGCATCTCCGTGCCTCTCGTTCCTCAACCTCAAGACTAGATCTCGAACAAAACCGAACGTCTCCCCCTTATCCTCGAGAAAGAACACCCACGCATACCGAGAATAGTCGTCCACCACAACAAGGACATACCACTTCCCACCCGCAGATCGCACACGAGCTGGGCCAACAAGGTCCATATGGAGCAGCTCGCATGGACGCTCGCTCATCACATCGGTGAGAGGCGGGTGAGAAGAGGCCACCATCTTAGCATGCCTACACGGAGCACAAACCAACTCTTTCTCAAGCCTCAACCGTGGCAATCCTCGGACCAAATTGAGTTTACTCAAGCGAGACAAAAGGTCAAAGCTCAAGTGACCCAACTTCCTATGCCACTTCCACAACTCACTCGAAGAACCAGCCAAGAAACAACGCTCCACACCCGAAGACTGAGAAAAATCAGCACGAAACACCTGACCCTCGGGAACGACCATACAGACAAGGTCCCCTCGAGAGTCCACAATCCGAGAACCACCTGACCGAAACAACACCTCAAAGCCCTCATCCAACAACCGGGACACAGAAAGCAAATTGTACCCCGCCGATTGAACAAGAGCAACACGCCTCGCAGTGATCTTGTCACTCACTTTTATCTCACCTTCGACAAAGACACGCCCACGCCCATTGTCCCCAAAGGTGATGTACCTCTTCGTCACCACCGGGACGAGACTTGAGAACCACCCCCTGTCTCCGGTCATATGCCTCGAGCAACCGGAGTCAATCAGCCAAATGTTCTTCAAGTCTCCCACCTGCACATCAAAAATAGGCATGTGAGCGAACAAACGACTCAGCACTGGGGTTAGAACCAAAGGAGGAAAACCAGTGCCGAGCCATTTGCTCGAAAGTGGGGTTAGCACCAACCAAAGCATCTCTCCTACCAAAGCTACCTCCACGAACACCACCACGGTAACCACCCCCGAGGGAACCACCCCTCTCTCGCCCGGAGGAGGACCAAAACCACGCAAGAAAGCCCGTGGCACGTCCTTCCTCTCCAACTCACCGCCACGACTCCTCCAATCCCCGTATTGAGCACGAGGTGGAGAACGCCTAGCAAACTGACCACCTGCACCCTTTCCAGCCCAACCACCAGAACCACGACCACCAGAAACAACCCTCGCACCTGCACGAGCTCGAAACCCGAACATCTGTCTGTCTGTGCCCGCACCGGTCTCGACCGGTGCCCCACACCCCGGTCCGACCGGTGTGGTCCGGCAGCGCACCACCTGCAGCCCTCTTCTCTCCCCAAGCCCGAACCGTCCGCACAATCGCCTTGCCCCCGGGCATCCGCATACGAGGCTCAAGTACACCATCGGAAGGGTGGTACTTGTCCTTGTTAGCCCACTCCTTCTCCATTCTCTCCTCTCGCTTCCTCTTGAAGCAAAACTCCTCCTTATGGCCATCTCTCCCACAATAGACACAATGGAACCTCACACGCTTAGGCTTTGGCTTGGGATGTGGTCGCTCACTTGGTTTCTCTCCACTCAAACCCTCCACCGGTTTCTCACCACTAGCCTTCTCACTCTCCTTCCCAAAGAACACCTTCCCCGAAGTGCTCACAAACTTGATAGGCTTTTGTAGGTCATTTGTGGGTGTAGGAAACACGGGTGGAGCCGGGGTTGTGTCTAGTCGGTTCCTTAGATGGTTAGGTTTTGGTGGGAAATCATTCTTGTGGTGGGTTTTTGGTGGCTCCGGATATTCTCTCCACTTCCCTCACCAACCTTGTTTGCCCCAAGCCCCTCACCATCTTGCCTCTTAAAGGCCTCAATCATCATCCTCAACTGAGGCTCGTGACCGGACAACCAACCCATCAACTTCCTCAAATCATCATTCTCATCCTGCAAACGGTCAACATAATGTGCAAGCTCCAAATTTTTCAATGCATGCATTTCACAGGTAGAGCAAGATGTAGGCATGGGTTCCTTCAATTTAGCCTCGAGTGAACTAGTGTAAGCATGCATCTCATCGATCTTAGCATGCAAAACAGGGCAAGAAGTGCAAGCACCTAGCAAAGCAGGTCTAGACTTAAGCTCAGCCACTTCAACCCTAAGCACATCTAGTTCCTCACACTTTGAGGCATGCTTCTCCTTGAACAAAGCAAGATCAGCAAGGAAAATAGAGCAATCAAGACAATCATTCTCATCGAAACAACGGGGCTAGCCTTAAGCGAATCAATCTCAAGCTTGCTATCAAGCACCCGTGTCTCTAGCTCGCCCACTCTAGTCCTAGCATCCTCGAGTGAAGCCCTAAGCTCTTTCCTCATTTTCTTGGCCTCTCTAAGCATGTCATCACGGTTATCAAGCAAAGAGCCAAGTCTCTCATTCTCCCGGCGCAAGAAGGGAAGCTCATCACGCACCTCGTCGTCGGACTCGCAGTCCGAGTCGCTCCGTGTGCTCTTCTTGCTGCCGGAGCTCAACGCCATGGTGCGAGCCGTCTCTCGCGAAGCGGCTCGGCCCCGCTCGGGTTCTTGGACGACCTCTTGTTCTTGCGGCGATCTCCCTCGTCGTCGCTGCTGCTCGAGCTCGAGGTGGAGTACGCGGAACTGGAGTCGACGTCGCTCGCTCCAACCATCGCTCGGGCCTTGCCTCGGCCCTCCTTCTTCCTCGATCGTCGCTCGTTCTTGTACTTGTTCTTGTGCTTGCTCTTGTGGTCGCGCCTCGAACGGTACTTGTCGTCGTTCTTCCTCGGCTTGTGCTTGTAGCTGTCCTTGTTCTCGGCCTTCTCCGGGCGGTCGGCGACGAAGTGTCCCGCTTGCCGCACCGGAAGCAAGTCCTCGTGTTCCTCCTCATGTTCACGCGGTTCTCGTGCGGCCTCTCGAACCGCCTCGTCAACGGCGCCGGCTCGTCCTCTCCAAGGTCATCAAACTCCTCATCCGGCATAGACATCGAGAGAGGAAAACGAGAACATCCCGGTGGATGGGTTAGAGTTAGTCTTTCCTTTGGAACCACCAACGAGGGCAAGACTATGGGAATCGATCGATCCCTCGAGCTTGGCGCTCATGCCCCTATCCACCTCGGCCGACTTGAGCTTCGAGAACAGCTCGTTCACCGTCGAGTATCGTACCGCTCCGACTCGACTATGGCCTCGAACTTTCCGCTCCATATCGTACGATCCAAAGAGTGTAAGAGCTTGACCGCTCTATCATGATCATCGTACGGGAGCACGTCCACATTGGCCCTCATGTTGTTCACCACCACCGTGAACCTCGAAACAAGGCATCGATGGACTCACCGGGGAGATGAGTGAAGTTCTCGTACTCTCTCCGTAGGTCGCATACAACCGTGCCCGAACCTCGGGCGTTCCCAACATGAGCCTCCTTCAACACCGCCCAAATCCTACAAGCCAAGTGCTCGGTGTGCACCCGATCGAACTCGGCCGACACAAAGCACGAAACAAGTAGTCGACCGCCTTATTGTTGGCGTCGAAGCCGTCCCTCGATCTCGGAGCGAGGAAATCAACCCGCCGGACATAGCCCGTGTCCACCGTGACATCCCAAAGGATCCGACCCTTTCCGCGGAGAAAAGCACCCATCCGCTTGCTCCACATCCGGTAGTTCTTGCCATCGAAGTGTGGAGGACCCGAACCCCGTTCCCCGGTACGCCATCCTTGGATCTTAGACTCGGTTAGAGTCAACAAAGACCCGAACCGGCTCGATACCACTTGAAGGACCGATACGGCGAACCGGAGAGGGGGGGGGGAGTGAATGGGAGCCGATAAAAATTCTTCTCGAAGGAGATGCAAACTCCAACAAGACGAACGCGACTTCCAACACACGTCTCCGACTCACTACCAAGGTTGGTCAAGCCCACGTAGTCACTGGAGTGCCACTGGACCTAGGAACCAACACGCAACCTTCCGACCCGAGAAACGCGGCGGAAAAACCAAGCCTCGAGTCTACGAGACCCACACCGGTCGACCGGTGAGCACCACCGGTCGACCGGTCCCCGCCGGTGAAACCGAGCAACTTCCACTAAGTGGCTCTACACGGTCGGACCGGTGAAACACACCGGTCGGACCGATGGCGACTGAAAGCCCCCAAGGCACCAAACAGGCCAACCGACCACCAAACGGACCCAAACTTGAAACAAAGCGGCAACACGGGACAACAAGGAACACACCAAGACGTTCACCCGAGCAAAAACCCACAAGGGCTTGCACCGGTCGGACCGGTCAAGAGCACCGGTCGACCGGTGTAGCACGGGCGACTCGGGATGAACAAAGACCCGCGGTCAACTCCCCCAAATCCAAATCTCGATCTCCCGAATCGCTCCACGGACTTGAACAAGACTTTGGGGATATCAAGAACACCTCATGAGAAGTTCATAGCCAAGTTTAATCCCACAAAAACTCGTCCAAAAAAAGGAGGAATCGAAGAAACCCCGCCGAAAGCACTTCCAACCCAAGAACTCAAGAAACCCCAAAATCGAGCACCTTTTCTCACGGATTTGGGAGGGGAATCACAACCCAAAGAACCACGAAGGGTTCCCACAAATTTCCCCCATCAAATCCCCAAGAGAAAAGCCCCGAAAACAACCCAAAGAAATCACCGAGAGAGGGCTCCGAAAATCACCACCAAGAACAACGGGGAAAACACATCCAAACCTTGAGGAACCACGCCGAATCATCTATACATGAAACAAAGGTTCGTACAAGGTCTAGCAAGCCGCCCGATCATCCATCCCTCTCTACAAGATCTCTCCGTGAAGCTCTCTTGCTAGTCCTAGAGAAAACCTAAGGAAAATAGGTGGAAAATAGGAAAACTAATGAGCTAGGGTTCCAAGAGTTGGCTGCCAACCTCTCACCTCTTGGGTTATATAGGCGGCAACCGAATGTCTAAAATGCCCCTCTCTACTAACTAGGGATACAAGCCCCTCAAGGGCGGATTTGGAATTCTTGATGTCTTCACCATCGGACGGATGCCGGCAACCGCACCCCGCGTAGCCTCGACGCGAGCTATGCGATCCCGACGCGTGTCCTCCGCTTCGAAGATTCCGGACCGCGTCGTCGCACACGGCCGAGCCGGTGCTCCTCACCGCCGGCCGCCCGGTCCCCACCGGTCGACCGGTCGGACCCACCGGTCGGACCGGTGCCGTGCCGCCGCACCTCCGTCTTCGGTTCTCCGGTCTTGGCTTTGTGGATCAACCAAGGAACCCGGTGGTTTTCTCGGTGAACCACCGGAAACCCCGCGAACTCGGTGTAGCCTCCGCCAATCTCCACTCATGACTTGGCTCCCACGTAGTCCCGGCTCGACCTTGGTTTTGAGGCTCAACCAAGAAACCGTCCACGACTTCATCTTGCTCGTTCATGCCACCATGCGGCCCGCACTTGACCCCGCCCGGCCACCGGTCCCTCGAACAAAGCCTACTTGTCTTCTCCACACCCGGAGGCCTCACCGCGACGACCTTTCGCGCTTGTTCTTCACCCGCACCAACACGAGTCAAGCCGCAACCCGCACCCGCAATACTTAGCCGAGAATCGGTCCACACAACGTTGTCAATCACTCATCACACAAGGAAGCGACCATCCACCGGTCCTCGAACCACACATGGTCCTCAACAACTCACTCGAGGAACCAACCAAAATGCAACACCAACTGTCGGTGCGGAAAGTAGTCCCGACACTAACTAGTATGAGCACTGAGATCTATCTCTCAATGGCCGGTGCTAAACAACTAAGTGACAAGAGTTTTATCCTGGTTCCGGTCGGGGCTGTACGTCCAGCAGGGATGTGCTCGAGGCATTGTATTGCACCGCACCGTGGTGCTTGCAGAGGGGAGCTACAAGCGTGGCGGGAGAGGAGGTGGTGCCTCCAGGTCCCTGAGGTTTGATTGAGGCGAGATGCCAATATTGTGGTGAAGGCGGAAAACGTGCAAGTGTGCGCTATCCGTCGTCTCCCTGCAGCCAGGGGGCCTCCTCCTCCTTTTATAGGCCAAAGAGAGGCGGTTTACAATCATGCCGCACAGTTCTAACTACGTGTGGCGGTATGATGTACAGTGCCACAGAGTGGATAGCCGTCTTGGCGAATCTTGCTCCCGTCTGGCGTCGTGGCGACTCCTGTTCCCGCCTAGGAGCGGCTTCGAGGGTGGCTGTGTGGGAGCTTCCCGTTCGGTCGCCGTCCGTATGCTGTCTCGAGGGCTCAGCTGACGGAAGGCCATAAGATGCACAGCAGCAGGCGTGGCATTGTCTTGTCGTCCCGTGTTCCAACAGCGTCAGGGATGGTACTGCAGCGCCTGGGATGGTGGCACAGTAGCAGGGATGGCTGCACAGGGCCGAGGGTGATGAAGGAGACGCGCTCCACTGGTCCGACGTCACGGTGTCGTCTCGTGTGGGCGCGGGGTAGACATTCGTACCCCTTTCTAGGGTTCCTCCGTCCTCTTTAGACGGTGCGGCGCGCCACCCATATAGGAGTGGGTGGTACAGTGTCACAGAGTTGACACTGGCCTTACCGCACAACGCTGTTCAGTGGCGGGGATGGCCTCACAAGGAGGGTTGGTGAAACAGTGCCGGGATATGATTCTCAGGTGGTGTCAGAGGACCCGTGTGGTGGGGATTCGTCCTTAACCCGGGTGCCCGCGGTGTGTCAGGGCATTTAATGCTCCGGTCAGGGGAGTGGGCGCGGGGGCTGCGGACCCGCGAGAATGTCGAGCGAGGCGGAGTTTCGCCCGAGGGGGCATCCAGCCCTCTAGCGAGGCGGAGTGTCGCCCGAGGGGGCGTCTAGCCCTCGAGCGAGGCGGAGTTTCGCCTGAGGGGTGCCGGGCCGATCGCTTGATGGGCCGCTGAGGTTACCAGGGTCGTGGGCTCCTGTCACCAGGCCGTGATTGCGTGAGGTGTAATTTACAATTTGTGAGTTCGTTTGCATTTTTATTAAATGGGTTTCCCCCCCGGTTATCAGGGGACCCTAATGACTGTCATCGACAGTAGCCCCCAAACCTCTGTGGTGGTATCCGTTAGGAACCCGCAGAGGCTGATGCTTGCTGATGGGACGTTGTGACGCCCCAGGTTTTTAATTACCGTCATTAACGCTAATGACCGGATCAGCCGGGTCAAACCAGTCAAACCCCGGTCAAACCTAGGTCAACCTGGGTCATCACCCGAAAACCTCGCCAATGAACCATAATGAACCCCTTGACCAAGCCTACACACACCCGTAGTCAACCCTTGGCCAAAGACACGGTCAAAACCGGCTTAACCGTTGACGTCAGCGAATGTCGTCCGGAACTTTTGCCACGTTCCCCAAATTTCACCTAAACACTCAAAATTCTACCTTTATGAAAGTTGTCCATCTTGTTGAGGGACACAACTTTCATGTAGATTGGCATTTCAAATTTTGGGTGGAAAATTGTGAAAAACCCCTTGCAAGACAGATTTTCCTGTTTTCCAGAACAGGCCGACATTCAACGTTCGCATGACGTTCCTGCAAAATCCGTTGAGAAAAACACTATATGGCCTTTTTGAAAGTTGTAGAGGGCAGTTAGATCTACAACTTTCCTATTCATTGCTTTGTGCACTTTTATTCGATTTTTTGGAGAAAACTTAATTTGAACAGGGGCACTGCGAGTTTTCGGCCCGGCCGACGCCGCGTCGTGCGCGACGTCTCGCGCCGTGCGCGCGCGGCGCCGCGCGCCGCCGGCGCCGCCCCGCGCCATCCCTCGCCATACCTCGGCCCACGCGCCGCCTCGTGCCTTCCCAACGCTCTTGCTCCATCCCGAGGTGGCATGCACACCGAGGAGCCCCCCCGCCCGCGCCCTAGGGCGTCGCGCCGCCGTACGCCTCGCCGCCCGCCGCCGTACCCCCCGCCCGCGCCGCCCATGCCTACTACCCCCCGCCCGCGCATCGCCTTAAGAGCCGCCACGGCTTCCTCGCAACGCGCGGACCCCCCCGGCAGCCGACCGAGCCGCACGCCCCCCCGTCGCGCCGCAACGCGCGCCGGCGTCCTTTGGACCGGCCGCGGCGAGCTCCGGTGGCGAGCTAGCTGCAAGACCAGTGGTCGTTCCCCGCACTACCTAAGCACCTAAGGTAGCTATCAAACCCCTTTACCCTTTCTCCCCGACCCTCACCTCACCGGAGCAGGCTCCCTGCGGCCGCCCCTCTCTGGCCGCCGGCGAGCCGCGAGCCGGAGCCGCCACCGGCCCGGCCAAGTACCTAAACCGACCCCCCTAGTCCCTAGACCCTCCTCCACCCCTTTCCCAGGCAAGAACGCCGGTGACCTCGCCGGAATTGGCCAGCCCGTGCCGGCCGGCCGCCATAGGGGTCACATTTCAAGCGTGCAAGTCTTTCCATGGCCCTAACTGCAAAAAGGTAACTCCAATAGTGACACAGATTTGCTGAACCTCGTAAATTGCGTAGAAAATCACAGAAAATTTAGAAAAATGTGAAACCAATTTTCATGGATCCATGGTGATTTAATTGTTAGATATGTTGTGTGTTAGGTCATGACTAGCTCCTATACCAAAAATTGCACAAAGGTATCATGTAAATCTTTTTATAAAAATGTTTTTCTATCTCTGGCAGAACTGCATAAATGATTTTTCATGTTAAATATATTTATGATCTTGAGCCCAACTTGTGCACACTGTCTTGTAATACCAAAATGCACATCTTGTGAATTAATCATGAATTTTGGATTAACAGAAATATTTATTCTTGATTTATGCATGTTTTCCTTTGTAAATTAATAAACCGAGTTCAGTAGAGATTCCATGCAAACATGCTAGTTCTCTAGGCTTGTTTAGGACCAGAGAGCATGCACAACAAAGTTTGGAACATTTTGATGCTTAATTATTTTTATATGCATTTAAATTGAATCACTAGATAACCTTTGTTATTTTTCCATAACATTTAATTTCCTAGCCTCCAACACTCACATGTGGGCCCAATGGACCAGTATAAGTGCTGGTAGGCTTAAGAAACATTACATTAATTTTTGGTAATTTAATTGCCTAATAAAAAGCTTAAAAGCCCTTTTTCTATTAAAGAGAAGATAAATAAAGAAAAAGCCCTTATTTAATTCTTTTTCCTTTTTGAAAATATTATCTAAATTAATTAAAAGAGAATTAAATCTCATGGCTGATAAGGAATTAATTCAAGGATAAAAATATCATTTATATCTTTACTTGTGAAAGGAAAATGATTAAAAGCTTTCACATGAAATAACAAGGTCAAGAAAACCTTTATTCAATTATTCAATAAAAGAATAACCCATGTACAACCAATAACCTTCCTAAAAGAGAAATCTCCGAACCACCCTTACTGACTTGAGTGTGGTTGCAAATCATGTTAAAAAGGTTAAATGTACCTACCCACTACTGTTGGTGAACTTAAATTAAATTAATTACATATATATATATACACAGTCACCATCAAAAAGAATAATTAATAAAGAGTTGCATATTGTTCCTTTATGGAAGAGTATGCTGAATGTATTCTTATCTAGGTGAATGTGCCCAACCGGTACACCCCTTGATTGCCAATATGGTTTGTGAGTAATGAAAGTATAAACCGTCGAATAAATCTTGCATTTGCATCTTCATGTAGATCTTTCCGCCAGTAGACGTACGCTAGTACCGCCAGGAGACGAAGGTGCCGACAAAGAGCTGCCGAGCGTGGACGTAGCTCGAGACCTGGACCCAAGTCCAGAAGGGCCCAAGGCCAACCTTGCCATCGAAGGCAAGCCCCGGATCATTAACCCCGTCTTTTAAAATTTTGCAATTATGTTTGCTATGATTGTGCATTTACGTTCAGGAGTTGATTTGAAACCCTAGATGCATGATCCCTAGGTACCTATGCTCTATCACTAGTATGCTAGGTCGATAGCTGCCATGCTATAGGACCGATAGAAGTCGAGTGATGTTCGTCACTCGCGAGAATAGGTTCCTAGATAGGAATCATAAGATATCCTTAAATGGATCGCTCATGTGGTAAGAGCATGGGATTGGGCTCCGGTCCAGTGGGCATGTGGGCTAAGCTTTTGAACGTACTAAGCACATGCCGGTTATGGGGCCGGTAAGCCTAGTACCTTAATGAGGCGGCACGGGATCCTACCGTTACTACTCTTGAGAAATCTCCCTTACGGCTAGCTACGGGAAGGGTGGTGTATGGTGACTCCGGGTATCTCGCGGGGTATGCCGGATAGCCCGCACCGGGGGCCGTAAGATTCGATCCCAACCCGAAGATTTATGGGGACGGCCTGGGGAGTTGTCCTCGTGGGGGCAGCCGACCGTGTGTTTAGGTCTACCTTGCAAGGTTTAAATCAATCGATTGTCGGCCTCTCACCGTTATCCGAGACTGCTTAATCAACTGGCCATGATATCCCATAATGATGGAACTCGAGAAATATGGTTGGATGAATTAAATTGCTTGTCCAATTCTTGATTGAATTAGTTGGCACACTTAGAAATGGTAATCAACTAGAACTTGTGCTAAAAGATTGAAAGTAAGGATCCACTTTTAGTAGCTTTCCAGCAAAAGAAACTCCACCGGCCAAAAGCCTTTCATGTCTAGAGGTTGGTGATGTAGCTATCACCCGACGGTTAAGTCTTGCTGAGTATTAGTATACTCAGCCTTTCTTTAAAACTGTTGTTGCAGGTGTGATTGATCAGAAGGGTGACGACAAGTAAGGACATCACGGATGGCCTCCTGTGATGTTCACCGTTCCGCTAGTTTGAATTATTTCCGCTGTATTTTCGAACTCTGAATCTTTATCTTATGCCATGAACAATGGTTTGTAATAAAATGTTTAATTCATGTTGTACTCTGAACTCACCTTCGCGTGAGTTTTAATGCATGTGTCGATCCTCTGTTCGATGTTCAAGTGATTTACCGGGCGTTAACCCGGCAACCAACGACAGGATGATACTTTACTATGGCTTAATGACCAAAGTGGATCGGTCTTAGGCGATCGTACGGTATTTTCCTGGGCGGGTTGTCACAGACGTTCTTCCCTCCTGGTTGTTGTGCCGTTCCGTGGGGGTGCCCTAGCGCACCCGCGGGTGTAGCCCCCGAAGCCTTGCAAGAGCGTGATTGCTCTTGCAAGGTTTTTTTCACAGCGTTTACTAGTGTGCGAGGTGTTGGTTTCAGCCGGCATCCGCAATGTTCAGTGGGCCTCGGCGGTGCCATCCACACGTATTGACACTCGTTTGCATTCGGTGCATATCCAAGAGGTGTTGCCATGCGTCGAGCCCCTGAGCCTGGGCCCATTTGAGGAAATCGGGGTGTGCTCTCCGTCTTGTTCATACGCCCCTTTTCCGTCCTTTCGCGAGATAGGTGGGTGAGGTGTCCACGACTCCCATCGAGCAGGTCGCGAATCGTGGGTTCCTCGTTGAGCTATTATCGGGTAATTCAAGTGGATGTTCGTGCCCTGTTCGATAAGGGTTGGCTCATGGTCCGGAGATACGTCCACGAAAGCGCTCACGTGGGTGTGCTAGGTAGGGCTCGGTCTCGTTCGCTGGGGACCGAGGGCGTGGAAGCTCTCCCTTGATGGGATCCCTCGACTAGAGCCCTCATTGGCTCTTGAGCACGACATGTGGGGCGCCCTCGAGCTGGTGGGCTCGAGAATAGGCTCGAATGCGCGCGCCCTGGTTATCCCTGACTCGGTCGATCTAGGGCGCCTGTTCGAACCCTTCGTGGGTCAGGCTTCGAATCCCTGATCAGTAGGGCCGTTGTGGGGTGGCGGCTAGGCGCCCCCGTCTTGTTTACATCTGCAGGACGCGAATCTCTCGAGCCGACCATCGAGCTGCTGATCAGTAACCCTCTGAATCTAGGGGCATCTGTGGCGCCCACCTTCGATGAGTGGGACTTATCACCACTGATCAGTAATCGCACCCTTCGAGGGTCTGATTTTTCGAACCCTTGGCTCGGGACACGCGGGGGTTGCCCATATTCGGTAAGGAACCGGGCCATTAAATGGACGCAGTCGTGGTAGCGGTTGTGCGCAGCGGGCGCGCCTTTTCAGGCGGCGCAGCCGCGAGCGTAGTGGGCGACGTGGGGGCAGACGTGACGGGGCGCCGTGGCCCTTCGGTTGCTGCGCCGTAATGATCGCGCATGCGCGCACATCTGGCCGTTTTGGCACGATGGGGCCCGTCTGTCAGCGGCAGACGGCGTCGCTTGCAGTTAATGCACGCGGCGCACGCAGTTCTCGAGAGCGTGGCTCCCCAAATCTATTAATCACGAGAGAGGGAGGGGGAATCCCTTACCTCGTCACTTTGCATCCGCTGCCCCTGCTTCTTGCTTTTGCTTCCTGGCTGCGCGTCTCCTTGTCCTCACCGCCGTTCGTTTCGTTCTAGCGCCACCTCCTCCCTTTCTTTAGCTTTCGCCTGCAATGGCTCCACCTCAACCCATCGTGGTGCTAGAGCCTCTGCCATGGACTCGGTCGATGGTGACGCCATTAGCTGTGAACGAGCTAGTGAATGGCAGGCAGCTGGCGCCGAACATGGAGGGGGCACCCCCGGCGTAGATCGTTCTGCCGGCGTCGGACCGGGAGCCCAACCCGTTGTATGGTTATGTCATCAGCTTCATCAGGCTTCACAAGCGAGGCTTCATCTTGTCGGCGAGCCGCTCCATGCGGTTGTTGTGCTACCACTACGGGGTGGAGCTTCACAACTTCGCCCCCAACGCGATTTCGCAGGCGGCCACCTTCGTCAGCATCTGCGAGGGGTTCCTGGGAATCCCCGTGAATTGGTACCTCTAGATCCACATGTTCCATGCGGAGCTACACAATGTCGCCACGGGCGAGACACGGGTGCGTTGGGCGGTGCGTGCCTGAGGCCTGACATTCGCGGTGCGGGACTCGCGCCGGGAGTTGTACCCGCTATGCACAATGACGACCAACAATGTTGAGTGGGAGACGGGGTGGTTCTACCTCCGCAATGATGGTGCCGGCCTCCCCCCTACACCGGCAAGGTGCTGATGGAGAAGACCGACGCCTGGCATCACGGCGTGTCTCCTTCCTCACGCCAGTAGCAGTTGGAGTCGCTCACCGACGCGCTAAAGAGTCTGGCGGACGTCGGACTAGGGGCGGCCTTAGTCCTCGCCAACCTCCATCACCGGCGGATTGTTCCCCTCATGGACAGGGAGCTCCGCATTTTAAAGATGAACGATGAGGCTGACCCTACGGCGTTGGCGCATTCGCGACTGCTACACGACCGTCTTCCTCCGGAGTACGCGGCGACGAGGGCGAGGCGCGCAATCAGCCTCAGGTCTGTGTCGCACGGCAATGACGACCTCTGGTCGTTCATCATGCTCCCCGACGCCCCGGCAGTGAGTGGGCTTCCCCTTCCCTTTCGGTCTCTTGCAATGCACCGGTGTGGCCTTAATGGTTGTTATTAGCAGAGGGTGACTGTGGACGCCGCGCGATCGGATCCGCCGACGCCTCGGGCCCGGGTGGCCGCTCGCGCCACACAGCGACGGGAATAGGAGCGGGCGGCTCGCGCGAAGGAGATGAGAATTAGGTGGCGAGAGCGCCGGGAGCAGCAGAGTGAAGAGTACCGGCTGCGCGAGCAGCAAGGACTCTCCCCCCGGGGACACCGGCGAACTCATCGTCGTCGTCGTCGGAGAAGGAGGAGAGCGACGGGGGGGGGGGGGGGGGGCGAGCCCCCATAGAGAGGTAGAATCCCCTGCTCCCATCGCCACGGGCCGTAGAGGCGGCCGTGGAGCAGAGGTGCCCCCCGAACCCTCGAGGAACAGGAAGCGGGCCTTCTCCAACTTGAGGCGAGCGCCCTTGATTTCGAGGGGCCCGACGCTCATCCTTGTGTTTTCTCGTTTGCAGGGTCACACCGATCGTCCCTGCCCCTGCACCCGCTAAGGCTCTCAGGTCGGGAGCGTCCGTGCTGATGGGGCGGCGTTCGTCGAGGGTGCCACGGGCGGCGGTAAGCGTGGTGGTGGCAGGTGAGCCGCCGTACGACGCGGCTGTGGCCACGGGGCCGCAACAGAAGTGGCAGCAACGGCAGCGGCCACGGTGGCGACGACCACGGTGGAGTCGGGATCACCGGCGCTTGTCCCTACCGCGGCGACCGCGCAGCGGTGGTGGACATCTTGATCTATACATTATGATTAAAAACAAGCATAAATAAGGAAATAATATTTCTAGCAGTGACAAAATCATGACAAATTCACCAGAGGTGCATTTCAACATTACATGATGATAGCCAGAAGTAGGGCTCAAAAATAATTATATTTTAAACTACAAAAATCATCTAGGTAGATTTGACAATAATACAAGATAAATCATATAAAAAGATTTCTTCTGTAACTTTGTGCAATTTTTGGCACAGGACCTACACATGCTAGTACTCCCAACATATCCAAAATCCAGCTCAAGATCATGTATGGATTTTGAAGAATCACAGATCTAGGTAAATCACATTTCAATTTTTCAAGAAAAAACTAAAACTCAAAAGTATATACATGCTTTGGGAAAGTTGTAGTTCTAGTTACACAGAGCACAACAAAATTGTGATTGCAATTTTTGGAGTTTTCTGTGATTGGTTATGGATTTTACAAGTTGCATCTGAAACACTCAAAGTGGTAAGAAACATTTCTGCAAACTGAACCCTTGAAAGATCGGAAGCCTCACAACCGTACCCTTGGTCTGCACAAAACACCCTGGACAAAGCTTCGGCCTCGCAATGTGGTCCCTGGACCAAGGGGGGCACGGCTGGACAAAATCCGGCGAGTTGCTCACCGGAGAGGGTCGGGGAAGTGGCTGGGGAGGCTCTAGGAGTCGCAAGGAATCGATTTGTGTGCGTACACGTGGTGGGGAGAGGGCCGGAGGGTGGGCACGGCGGATGCCGGCGGCGACGGCCTCTAGAGGCCTTGCTCCGGCGAGCCGGCGACCTGGCCTGGACAGCAAGCGAGTGTGGGAGCTCCAGTCGGTCCTAGAAAAGGTATTGGTAGCACGGTTTTGGCAGAAACACGGCCGGAGCACAGGGTACATTGTGGCACCAGAGGTGGCGGCAATGGCGGCCTAGTGGCGTTGTGCTCCCTTGCGTGAAGGACGGCGATGTGCTTTTATAGCTGAGCTTTGAGTCGGTGGGAAATTTTGCTTCCACACCAAGGCGAGGGAGGCAGTACAGGGCACGACATGGGCAGTGGGGCGGCAGCGACGTGCGTGGGCGCAGGCCGTGTACGGCGGTGCGGCCGTTGGTTGGGCGGCACGGTGTGGACGTGTGGCGTGCGCAGACTTGGAGAGCAGGGCAGTGGCATGGCGGTTCCGGCAGCAGCGCATGGACCGACAGACCCAATTCGACCTTGGCGTGCGGCCCAGTGGACCATAGTGCGGTGGCGGCGACGCCGGCGCGACACGCGCGCGCTCTGGAGCGCCGTGGTACCACCCCGACTCTGCCTAGCACTGTTCAGGCGGGTTTTCTCCCATTTTCCCAACAGAAGTGGTGCAAGTGCTCAATAGCAAAGTTGTAGATCATCTGACCCTCTACAACTTTTACAAAAGCCATATATGGTTTTGATCAATGGATTTTGCATAAAACGCAGTAGAACCTTGCAGAATTCTCGGCTCCAATGAATAGTGCCTGGAGGTGTTGACCCGCATTTTCCACCAATTTGCACTTCAAATCAGCAATGCCACTCAACATGAAAGTTGTGTCCCTCGACAAAATACACAACTTTTACATTGTGAGATTTTGAAGTGTTTAGGTGAAATTTGGAGAACGCGGCAAAAGTTCCGGCTAACACTGGAGGGCAAAGGGGTGTTCAAGGGGTTTTGAGTAGGGTTTGACCAAGGGTTGACCAAGGTTGACCAACGGGGGTCATTAGGGGTTGTTGGTGAAGTTTTCGAGGTGATGGCCCAGGTTGACCGTCATTTGACCAAAGTCAACGCAGTTGACCTGCTCGTTAGGATTAATTAACCCGGCTGAAAACCTGGGGCGTCACAGAAAGCAAGACTTCCGGGATAAGTTCATCAAGCACCTCATGACAAGACGTTGAAGCTCGGTAGAAGTCAAGCAATGAAGTGAACATGACTCCAAGAAGCCCAAGGACCCAACCCGAGAAGATGGAAAACTCCGAAGACCTAGCCACAAAAGTGTCGAAACTTGCGAGATAAGGAGCTTCGTCCAATTCAGAGAGAAACTGATGACAAGGGCCCACATGCAAAAGGGGGAAGGATCTAGAAGACTCGGGAAGCAACACCGGGTGAAGGAGGCAACGAACTGGGCCGAAATGGGCCCAGGCTGGTCGACCCAGGCCGGCCGGCCCAGCCCGTTTCGAGGCCCAGTCGGCCCCACTTTGACCTAGATGCCTCTCGGGCTATTTATAGCCCCCTGACCGAGAGCCACACATCAATCAATTCTTCATCTGCCGCCGAGGAGCAGAGAAGCTTGAGGGACACCATCTCGGAGATGAGGGTTGTGCTAGTTGTTTAGGGTCTCCCTAGACGACGTGGGAACCTTGCATGGAAGACCACGTCGGAGCTCCGGAGCAAGGATCAAGATCAAGGTAGGATCATGGTGGTGATCTTGTTCATGTAATCATTCATGGTGAAGTCTTTAAGTGAATCCGATTTCTAGCGATCAAGTGCCTTCTCGATGATTTTGTTTTCTTCTTGGTTTTGCTTCTTCCCCAATCTATACTTAAGATAGATTGCATAGGGTGCTCTTGTAGCCGCGGTGGCTAGAGGTGCATATCGGACCGACCAAGTGATTTTAACTTGTTCTTATCGAACTCGCCCTAGACTACCTGCATCAATAGGAGTACGTTGGGACAGAACGGGGGCTCTAAAAGGTGGGCGTTTTCGGAATCGGACCGAAGGCCACGGTTTAAAGATGCTTTTAATGAGATTCGCTTTTCTATCTTCATCTATCTCGTTTGGAGCTACAACATAAGCATGATCTAGACTCTGTAGATCGGTTATCTCTTGCTTTCTCTAGCTACCTCTTTAGTAGATTAGATTAGATTCGTTTTCTTGATGATATTTTAGATTAGATGCAACTTGGTTCTTCATTAGATAGCTTTCCTTGCTTTACAAGATTGAATCCTTGCGTTGCACATTGTTCCACGGATTCGATACCTTGGGTTCACCACTTGAGGGAAGAAGGGTCCCTTGACTACGACGGTGGATTTGTCTGCTTGCAAATCCATATGAACTTTGATACGATAATCTACCATCAGCACTCATCAATCTTTCCATGCAAAACACGGCAAGAAGTGCAAGCACCAAGTAAAGCAGGTCTAGACTTGAGCTCAGTTACTCGGTTCATATCATCTTCTAGTGAAGCCCTAAAATCTTTCTTCATCTTCTTGGCCTCTCTAAGCATGTCATCATGATTATCTAGCAACTTGCCAACACGCGCATTCTCCTCACGCAAGAAGGGAAGCTCGTCACGCACCTCATCCTCAGAGTCGAAGTCCGAGTCGCCTCGGTGACTCTTTGTTGGCGGTGAAATTCCGTCAACCTAGCCATGAGTTTACCTTCGGTGTTGGCATAAGTTTTATACCTTATCCATTGGTATTAACCCCCTTGGTATAACAAGTTCATTCACACATGTCGATTTTATAGTTTAGTGTTTATGCAGGGTTTTAGTGTTGAAAGCAAGACTTCCGGGATAAGTTCATCAAGCACCTTGTGACAAGACCTTGAAGCCCCGTACAAGTCATGCAATAAAGCAAACTCGACTCCAAGAAGCTCGGGGACCAAATCCGCGAAGATGACAAACTCCGAGGACCTACCCAGAAAAGTGCCGAATATTGCGGGACAAGGAGCTACGTCCAACTCTGAGAGAAACTGACGACAAGGGCCCACATGCAGAATGGGGAAGGATCTAGAAGACTCGGGAACCGACGTAGGGCAAAGGAGGCAGGCAACTAGGCCTGGATTGGCCCAGGCCGGCCGGCCTAGCCCAATCCAGGGCCCAGTCGCCTCCCCCTTTGACCTAGCCACCATTCGGGCTATTTATAGCCCGGGGTTAAGAGCCACACATCAATTCATTCGTCAACGGCCGCCGAGGAATAGAGAAGAGAGGGACATCATCTCGGAGAGGAGAGGGTCGAGCCAGTTGACTAGGGTTTCCCTAGCCGACGTGGTGTTGGGCATACTCCCTGGGTACCCATGCAAGGAAGGATGAAGACGGACTCCTACTAGAATTCCCCTGTAATCCTACTAGGACTCGTTCTGTGTAATCCTACTAGGACTCCTGCCTTGTAACCGACAAGGAACCCGCCCCTTGGACTACATAAAGGAGGGCTGGGTACCTAGCCGGGGACCTGATCTCAACCAACACCAAGCGCAGGGTGCCATACTTGATCCCCAAACAGGATGTAGGGTTCGCCACCTTGGCAACCCGAACCTGTATAAATCTTGTGTCCCGTGTCCTTGCGCATACCTTCGAGTTCTCAGTCTCTCAATCACGATCTCACCGCACAATCTACTACCTCGGGTACCCCCTTGGTAGGTTTGCCGGGTTAAAACACATACACGTGGGAACCTTGCAAGGAAGACCACGTCGTCGTTCCCGGAGCTAGAAGCAAGATCAAGGTAGGATCCCGGTGGTGATCTTGTTCATGTATCATTGTACTAGTTGAATTATCAAGTTGAATCAGATTTCTAGCGATCAAGTGTTTCTCCGAAGTCTTCGTTTTTTGATCGGCTTTGCTTATTCTAGATCTATTCTCGAGATAGATCACTTAGGGTGTTCTTGTAGCCGCGGTGGCTAGAGGTGCACGCCTGATCTTCCGAAAGAACTCGACTTGTCCTTGGACTCGCCCTAGACTACCCACATGAATAGGAGTACGTTGTGACAGAACGGGGGCTCTGAAAGACGGGCATTTTCGGAGTCGAACGGGAAACCACGATTTAAAGAGGCTTCTAATGAGATTCGATTTGCTACTTCTTCTTTTGCTTGGAACTTCAACAAAAGGCTTGACCTGATCTCTCTAGATCGGTTTATCTACTCCATCTATCTTTGTTACCTCCGGTCTTTAGTAGATTAGATTCGTTTTTGTTCTTATGACTAGATGCATTAGGTTTCATTTTTCGAAGATTGAAGTTTCTTGGCATTACTAGATCATCTTTTGCGTCACACATTTGTTCCACGGATTCGATACCTTGGGTTCACCACTCGAGGGAAGAAGGGTCCCTTGACTACGACAGGATACTTGTCCGCTTGCAAGTCTAAACGAACTTTGATACAACTATTAACTGTCAAAAAGCCCCTTTTTCTAGCGTCGTTGCGGGGGAACAAGTGATCAAGATTTGATATTTTATTGCTTTTTTGTGAATTTCAGTTTTTTTTAGTTTTTCTTTTTGCATCTACTAAACTTTGATCATCCTCAAAATAAATCTAATCTAGTTTGTCTAACCCTAATTTTTCATAGATTTGTTTTACTTTCTAGTTTTTGCATATTTTGTTATTGCTAACCCTAAAAGGAGATGGATGGCTACCTCTCCAACAAACCCGATAATTTTGTGGATGATCCAGAAAAACTTTACAGTCTAAGGAGACGTGAAGCACAACAAGCTAAAAAGCTGGATTTTTTAGATTCGAAGTCGGAAGACCAAGGATCGTCGGAATCTCCGAAGAATTCACCACCTCAAGGTCCTCGGGAGAATCGACTTCCACCAATGGGAGATCAACTGCAAGAATGCAAGATCGGGGAGCTATGCACCCCGGACATCATCGACCTACCAATCTTGAACCTCGCGGAGATCGGAAGGCCGTTCGAGATCAAGACCTCAACAATCCGCATGGTGCAACATTCACCCTTCACCGGTAAAGAAGACCCGAACCTTCACCTCCAAGCGTTCATTCAACTATGTCAGACTTTCAACATGGATGGGGTCACTCAAGATCAAATGAGGGCAAGGCTTTTTCCGTTCTCGCTACTCGGGAAAGCTTTGCAATGGTTACACTCTCAACCGATGGAGACGGTGCAAGATTGGAATGCTTTGATGAGGCCTTCATAAAGGAGTACTACTCACCGGGTAAAACTCAAAGCTTGCGTAATAAGATTGCCACTTTTGCTCAATATCCTATAGAGACTGTCTCAGAGGCATTCGAGCGCTTCAATGAGTACACTCGGGCGGTTCCACATCACAAGTTCCTGAAGGAGGACCTCGTTCAAAAATTTTATCAAGGACTCACCATGGCGTCAAGGACGATCATCGATGCATCGGCGGGAGGATCTATCATCGAGCTTACACCGACTCAAGCTTTCACTCTATTCAAGAAGGTCGCGGATAATGACACGTGGGTGTCATCCAGATGCTTACATCCTATTCAACCCTTGGGGAACGTCAAAGGAGTCTTGAAAGTGGAGAAGGAAGATATACTTGAAGGCAAGATTGATTCACTCATGAGGAGGTTGGAGAAGATGGAGATAGAAAAGAAAGAGGCTCAAGACTTGAAGGCTGCTGAAGCAAGATCCACATGTGAAGAGTGCGGAAAATATGGCCATGTCCATAAGGATTGTCCGTAGGAAGCCAAGGTGCTCGACTACATGAGGAAGGGAGATTTGCCGAACTTCCGCTACGGGCAAGGTAGACCTCAATTTAATGCAAGCTCATCCATTCCGAATTCGGTTCCGCTTCATATACAATTGAAGGACTTCACGGACGAGCAAGCTAAGATCAACAAGGACACCGTCACCAAGTTCAAAGCCATAGACAAGGTGTTGGCGAACATCGATAGCAGAGTGACGGAGGTTCGAAGCTCCAACCATCAAGTGCTCAACATGATGAAGATGCTCGAGACGCAAGTGGGACAACTTGCCGGGCACCTCACTACTAATGAAGGGAAGCTTCCGGGACAACCTAAAGGTCCCGAATCGGCAAAGGCTATTCAAACACATTCGGGAAAGGAGACCGAAGATCCGGAACATTCCGCGGGAGCAAGGAAGCTTAAACCATCCGCCGAGGAGGAGGAATTTGCCTAGGAGGAAGTTACGAGGATCGTCACCGAAGAACCCAATTTTGAGATGCCGGGAGAAGACACGAAGATACCGCAACTCAAGCCACGCTACTTCCGAGGTAAACTTGACAACCACTTTGAGAAGTTTGTGGAGGTTGTGCGTAGACTTAGCATCAACATGCCATTATTGGATGCCCTTCAAGTACCTACATATTCTCGTTACATTAAAGACATACTTGCAAATAAATATGAGATAGCAACGCTCGGGGTAGATCATGTCAAGATGTCCGAGCAATGTAGTGCCGCCATTGCTAATGGGCTAGAGATGCAAAGAGACCCCGGATGCCCGACAATTCCATGTTCCGTTGGTTCGTTCAAGTTTGAGAAGGCGTTGTGCGACCTTGGAGCAAGTGTGAGCGTCATGCCAAGAGATGTGTTCGAGAAGCTACGCCTACCATTGGAGCCTACGGGTATGTGCTTGGAGTTAGGTGATAACTCCATTCGCTATCCCTTGGGCATCGCCGAAGATGTGCCCGTGAAGGTCGGACACCACTTCATCCCCGTCGACTTCATGGTGCTCGAGATGGGAGAGAGGGAGAAGCTGCCGCTCATCCTTGGGAGGCCTTTCCTCAAGACCGTGGGAGCTACTATTGATGTTGTCAAGGGGGAGATCATGTTCGATATTAACGGAGAAAGGAGTTCCTTCAAGTTCCGATCACGCCTCGAGGCATGCAATATAATTGAAGTTAAAAATGTTCCACCTCATTGTTGCGTTGTTAAGGAAGAACCAAGGGAGAAGGAAGGGTTGAAGAAGAAGAAAGAGCCGAAGAATAAGGATGTAAAGAAAACCAAAGAAGTTGTTGCATCCGTCAAGACAAAGGAAGAAAAGCCGCCTGTGAAGACAAAAAATGACTGAGCCGAAAGATAAGCCCATGCCCAAGATGGTGCGGAAGTGGGTACCAAAGATTGCAACGCCCGCAAAGAGCGTTGATCCGAAGTAATCAAGTGAAGAAGTCTAGCCATGGACTATAAACGAAGCGCTAGGCGGGAGGCAACCCGTTTCGTCGAGTCAAGAATAAGCTACCGGGAGGACAACCCGATTCCAGTTTTTTCAAGTCTTTTTAAGTAATTTAGTTTTGAATTTTACTACACAAAGACATTGGACTTAGAAGTGGTTGAACAATATTAGAAACATAATTCTTGGTTGAATATTTTGCTTTGATCATAAACCCTTTACATGAACCATCCTATGTGATTGTTTGCTTCTTTTCGAGAAAACACAACAAAATAAATTCAGAACCTAACTCAACCATTCATCCTCTTTATGATGTTTTGGTTGACTTGTTTTTCATGCTAAAAACACACGAGTAGAGCCACGACTTATACCTAGATGTTATTTAAATTTCAGCACGTGGTAGGCCTCGCATGAACCTAGAAACTTAACGTTTGGTTGGTTTAAAAATCAATATCCTTGGTTTCTCTAGGATTAGAATTTTTCTAAGCCTCATTTAATTTTATTTAATTCAAAATCTCTCTCATTTAGCTAAAATTAGAACCTAAACCTATGCCCCCATGATCAAACCAGGAAAAGTTTGCTCTCAACTAATGAAGGCAAACAATACCGGTGAGACCGATATAAATGTAGTCGGAAAACATTTTCAACTTACATTTGTTTTTAATGGTTTAAAAACTTCTCTAAATTTATGCTTGAGCTTTCCCATTGCTTTGAAAATATTTTTAATTTTTGAAATTAGAGGAGAGCTTAGCCTTAAACATACTTAGAGGGAGGCAATCTAGTTAAAGTTAATCATGCATGCACCATTGGATGCCCTTTCATTAACTTTCATCAAAACCACATGCAAAGGACAAGCATGGGTGGGCAGCAAGCATAACTTTGCAGGAAATTCATGGTGGCATCTGAAGCTAGTGGAGCAAGGGAGCATGGACATGACTCAAAGCATGAAGCATCAAGTGGAAGGACCAATAATGCAAGAAAAGGAGTGGACGAGAGCGTTTGGGCGGTGCAACTCGTGGAGCACGCGGGCAAGAAAGTCACGGAGGAGAAATGATCTTGCTGGGAGAAAGAGCCGAGCCAGGGGGCCAGAACCACTCTAGGCCGGTCAGCCCAGGCCGGCCGGCCTGCCCTATAAAAATAGTCCCCTGGCTCCCGTCTTCGACATGCAAGCATCCCTCTCCTTCCTCAGTTCGTGTGCTCAAGTTTTTGTGCCTAGAACCACCATAGACATAGCTAACCTTCCCAAGCTTGATAGCTCAAACAATTCACGCCCTTAATCCACTCAAAGTCCACATCCCGAAGTAATTTTTGAAGTGCTTAGTTACTGGTTGAAACCGAGAATTTTAGTAGAGAGAAGAGTGCTGCAATCATGTGGAAGAAAACCACAAGTCTCTTCACCAAGAAGAAGGGGTCATCGTCGTCCAAGCCGTCTTCGACGACGTCTTCGAGGAGGCACTCGGTTTCCGAGTCTCCTCGAAGCATGAAGGAGGACACAACACCGCCAAGGAGGAACAACACTCTCCTCGTCTGTGGCATGAGGGCAACAAGGAGCACGTCCATGAGGTTTACCGAACCTCAAGGGCGTACGGAGGAGCCGCTCGTCCCACCTCATCAATCGACCTGTTCATCCGCGCCACCTCCATACACTCCGCGGTATTCCACATATGGCTTCATCATATTGTCGGAGGAGGAGGAGAAGAAACTTTCTCGTCTTGAGAAGAGGCTTGTGGCAAACGTCGATTTCGACGATCAAGCACTCAACTACTTGGGTTTCGGCACAGACATATATTATATGTTGGGGCACCTTGGATGGGTGCAATTCTCCAACGGGGTGTTGGCAAACACCCACAAGGAGTTTGCCTTGGAAATCTTGATGACTATGGTGCCCATCCTTGATGAGGGGTTGCAAAGTTTATCATTCCGTTTGGAGGGAATTCAACAAGTGGTTCCCTACGAGTATGTTAGGGAGCTACTTGGGGTTCCAAAAGGGAGCTCCAGAGAAAGTTGACGTGCCGGATGGCATGTTAGATAGATTTTGGAATTTAATCTCCGGAGAAGCCCACCAACAACGCAATTCCATCCGCAACCCCATTATCTAAGTATTCCACTCTTGGATGTGCAAGAGGATTATGGGGAGGATCAGGGAGACGAAGGTGACAGACACAGAGTTGAATTGGCTCTACTCGGCTTTAATAGCCAGGCAGCCAATAGACCCCTCATACCTTATGATCAATCGATGGTGTTGCAAGGCAACATCGGGATCAGGTGATATTGGTTCGGGGTGCTACCTCTCAATGCTGTCCATCTCCTTAAGGCCGGGGATTACAAGAAATTCCAAATATCTTCTACCCGGGACCCCTCTCGGTTTTGAATATTTAAAACAAGGAACATATATTAGTGGAGATGAGAGAGGGGGCTTTCCTGTGGCCAAGGTGAACTTACCCCTTTCGTACCCAAGACTTAGGCTTTTCATTCAAGGGAAGGAGGATTGGTTGGAGGAGGGACACCTTGTCCCGGCGAAGAAAAATAAAAGAGGAAGAATTGTAGAGGAGGGTCCTCCTCCGCGCAAGTGGGTGGTGCACAGCCAAACTATGTGCCACCATTCGGAGGAATCCCTACTCCGCCAAATTATTACTGAGGGCCATAAATGCAAGCATGGGGGGTGGTGCACAGGTGCCCCCACAAAATTATGTGGTGCCCAACGTAGCCTTCGTGGAGCCCTACACACAACACCCCCAACCACAACAAAGCATGGCCATAATTGGAGGGTATGTTGCGAGAAACATGCAAAACATCGCAACCATCCAATCCAATGTGGCTCAACTTGGTGAAGGCAATGCAAATATTGCCTATGAGCTTGAGCGTCTTCACCTAGTGCCGCCGGATCAATTCGTTGGAGGGGATGTCCAAACCTACTACGAGCAAGGGTATAACTATCAAGACCATCAATACCAACCACCGGCGGAGGATTAGGAAGAAGGAGGAGCTTTAGTTTTCTTTTCTTTTCCCTTTTTCTGTAATTTTCAGCTTGTGTTGCTTGTGTTTGCGTAGTATTTTCAGTTTTTATTTAAATTTCAGCAAGTGTGTTAGTTTATTTTCAGCATGTATTTTAGTTTGTTTCCTTCATGAATAAAGGCACCACCTTGTTTACACCATTGGAAAAGTTACAAAATTTGTGCCACGATGATATATGATTATAATTGCCGCTTTGTTTATCTTTGTAATTGATTTATGCATGTTAAAGCTAGTGCTCTCTGAAAATACAAATCTGAATTTATCTGAATACTAGCTTAATCTTTAGCGGAGGTTATGATTAAAATAAAGATCCATAGTGTTTTATATGCTCTCAAGTTGTAGATAGATCAAAGATGGTTTTTATTCCCAAAAGTAATACTAACCTTGTCATGAATATCACTTGTGTGTTGCTCTATCTATCCAGAGCCTTATATATATTTGAGTGCATAAACCTTAGTGTACAAGATTTATTCTTGAGTGAGTTATTGCAGGCCATGATTTCTCTGGCCCGAGACTAAGAACCTGGTCATTCCGTTTTTGCGTATCTATCTTTTTACAAGCCTTTTATCCGTGCAATGTGTATCCCCACATCGGAGATCTCACAAATCTCGCCGGATATCCACCTTTAAAACCAAAAATCATCTTTTGTGATTACCTCCTTGACCACAACCTATCGTTGAGGATGGATCATCAATTCAAGGAAGATTGCAAGACGGTGCCATGATCAAAGATTTCAAGTATCTCTCCAAAGGAAAAATATTTCCGGTACCTACCTTATTTATCACCTCTTTGCTCGAGGACGAGCAAACGTCTAAGCATGAAGGAGGAGGTAGTGTTGACGGTTAATAGTTGTATCAAAGTTCATATGGATTTGCAAGCGGACAAATCCCCCGTCGTAGTCAAGGGACCCTTCTTCCCTCGAGTGGTAAACCCAAGGTATCGAATCCGTGGAACAATGCGCAACGCAAGGATTCAATCTAGTAAAGCATGGAAAGCTATCTAATGAAGAACCAAATTGCATCTAATCTACTAACTCATAAAGGCAACACATCTAATCTACTAAAGAGGTAGCAAGAGAAAGCAAGAGATAACCGATCTAGAGAGTCTAGCTCATGCTTATGTTGTAGCTCCAAACAAGATAGATGAAGATAGAAAAGCGAATCTCATTAAAAGCATCTTTAAATCGTGGCCTCTGGTCCGATTCCGAAAATGGCTGCCGTTCGGAACCCCCGTTCTGTCACAACGTATTCCTATTCATGAGGGTAGTCTAGGGCGAGTTCGATAAGAACAAGTTGAAATCACTTGGTCGGTCCGGTATGCACCTCTAGCCACCGCGGGTACAAGAGCACTCTAAGCAATCTATCTTAAGTATAGATTGGGGAAGAAGCAAAACCAAGAAGAAAACAAAATCATCGAGAAGGCACTTGATCGCTAGAAATCAGATTCACTATAAGAACTTCACCATGAATAATTACATTAACAAGATCACCAGCGGGATCCTACCTCGATCTTGATCCTTGCTCCGGAGCTCCGACGTGGTCTTCCATGCAAGGTTCCCACATCGGCTAGGCAGACCCTAGACAACTAGCACGACCCTCATCTCCGAGATGGTGTCCCTCAAGCTTCTCTGCTCCTCGGCGGCGGATGACGAATTGATTGATGCGTGGCTCTCGGTCAAGGGGTTATAAATAGCCTAAGATGCATCTAGGTCAAAGGGGGGGGGGCGACTGGGCCTCGAAATGGGTTGGGCCGGCCAGCCTGGGCCGACCGGCCTGGGCCCACTTCAGCCCAGTTCGTGGCCTCCTTCGCCCGGTGTTGCTTTCCGAGTCTTGTATATCCTCCCCCCTTCTGCATGTGGGCCCTTGTTGTTAGTTTCTCTCCAAATTGGACGAAGCTCCTTGTCTCGCAAGATTCGACACTTTTCTGGCTAGGTCCTCGGAGTTTGTCATCTTCTCGGGCTTGGTCCTTGGGCTTCTTGGAGTCGTGTTCACTTCATTGCTTGACTTGTACCGGGCTTCAAGGTCTTGTCATGAGGTGCTTAATGAACTTATCCCGGAAGTCTTGCTTTCGACGCTAAAACCCTGCATAGACACTAAACTCCAAAACCGACATGCACACATGAACTTGTTATACCACAGGGGTTAGTACCAATGGATAAGATACAAAAGTCATGCCAACACCGAAGGTAAACTCATAGCTAGGTTGACGTAATTTCACCGTCATCAGCTCCCCCATGCTTAAACCTTGCTCGTCCTCGAGTAAGCCTTCGATGGATATCATCGTTGCCCATCATTATTTAAACCTTGCACTTGATCATACATGAGAAAACATAATGCTCTCAAAAGTTTAGTTCGTTAAAGTTCCATAATGTACTAGCCTTCATCCTAACGGAGAGTAGATTATTAGTTAAGCTTATCCCACAAGTATTAACATGCTCACAAAATTCAAATGGATCTCAAAAATTTTGAAATAAAGAACAAGATGAAAAAAGATCTAAACCGAGCTCACAAATTTAAACCTCCTTGCATCTTGCTCATGAACTCTCATCTCATCTTGTCTCTCAGGCCTATTTTTTCTACTCCTTTCGCTCTCATAACATTCATATATGTGGTAGGATTTATATGGAGCCCTTTGGGAAAGTTTAGTCCTACCAAAATACTATAAATGAGATGTTGTCAAAATAAGACAAGCTTCTCATGGTCTTACCGAGACTCGTCAAAAAGGTCATTGGAAAATAATGTTATATCAAGGAGGGGAAGAGAAAAATACACATACTTTGAGATAGGTGGACATGTGCAAATGGCAAAGAGTGATCCTGAGGCACAAAGGAAGTCCTCGTTATCGGATTGCACATGGTTGGAAAATGAGTATGGATCCTTTAATCTTGAGTCCTTGAAATTCCTAATGCACTTTAGAGAACCGGGGATTTCACTTTATTTTATTTTTATATCATACATACTCATACATTTTTTTCTTTTATTTTTCTCATACTCATATTTTTGTTCTTTCTTTATTTTCCTCATTTTTTCTTTTTCTTTCTCATCAAATTTTTTTATTTGCTCCCCTTGAACTCTAAACTGCATCGTACCTACCTCCTCCCCCATGCTTAGACGGTTGCTCGTCCTCGGGCAAAGAGGTGATAGAGATAAGGTAGGTACCGGAAATACTTTTGCTTTGGAGAGATACTTGAAATCTTCAGTCTTGGCACCATCGATCTTACTTGAATTGATGATCCATTCTCAGCAATAGGTTGTGGTTAAGGAGGTAATCACAAAAGAAGATATTTGGTTTTAAGGGTGGATATCTGGTGAGGTTTGTGAGATCTCCGATGTGGGGATACACAATGCACGGATAGAAAGGCTAGCAAAAAGATAGATACGCAAAAACGGAATGACCAACATCTTAGTCTTGGGCCCGAGAAATCAAGGCTTGAAATAACTCACCCAAAAATAAACCTTGTATACTATGTTTTTGCACTCAAATATTTATATGGCTCTGGATAGGTAGAGCAACACGCAAGTGGTATTTATGACAAGATTAGCATTACTTTTAAGAACAAAAATAAATCATCTTTAACCCATCTAAAACTTGAGAGCACATAAAACACTATGGGTCTTTATTTTTATCATAACCTCCACTAAAGATTAAGCTAGCATTTAGATAATTCCAGATTTGTATTTTAAGAGAGCATTAGCTTAAACATGTATAAAACAATTACAAAGATAAACAAAGCGGCAATTATAATCATATATCATCATGGCACAAACTTTGTAACTTTACTAATGGTAAAAACTTAGTGGTGACTTTATTCATGATGAAAATAAACACTAACACACATGCTGAAAATTAACTAACACACTTGCTGAAAATAAACTAACACATGCTGTAATTTAAATAAGAACTGAAAACACTACGCATACATAGGCCCATACAAGCTGAAAATTAAAGAAAAGGGGGTAAAGGAAAGATAACTAAAGCTCCTCCTCTCTCTAATCTTCCGTCGGTGGTTGACATTGATAATCATGGTTGTTGTACCCTTACTCTTAATAGGATTGCACCGCTCCTCCTACGAATTGTCCGACGGTGCTAAGTGAAGGTGTCAAAGCTCATAAGCAATGTTTGTATTTCCTTCACCCATTTGGTTTGCATTGGTTAGGATGGCTGCAATATTTTGCATGTTCCTTGCAGCGTATCCTCCAATGGTGGCCACATTTTGTTGTGGTTGAGGAAGATGTGCATATGGCTCCGCAAAGGCTACGTTGGGCACCGCAAAATTTGTGGGGGTATGGCTGCACCACTCCCCCATGCTTGCATTGGTACACCACCGTAGTAACTTGGCGGCGCCGGAATTCTTCCAAATGGTGGCACATAATTTTGCTGTGCACCTCCTTCTTGGGCCATAGAAGATCCTTCTCCTATAATCCTTCTCTTTTATTTTTCTTCGCCGGCACAAGAAGTCCTTCATCTAACCAATCTTCTTTCCCCTCTAGAGAAAGTCTTAATCTTTCATCTGGAAGAGGTAAGTTTACTTTGGCCACTTTGAAGCCTCCTTTTTCATCTCCACTTATATTCTTGCCTTGCTTCATATATTCAAATCCTAGGGAAGTCCCGGGTAGGAGATGCTTCGGGTTCCTTGTAATACCCGGTTTCAAAGAGATAGCCAACATGGAGAGGTAACACCCTGAATCAATATCTCCCGAACTCGATGTTGCTTCACAACACCACCAGTTGACCATAGGTGAGTGGGGTCGATTGGCTGCCTGGCAATCAAAGCCGAGTAAAGCCAACTCAACTCCGTGTCGGTTATCTTTATCTCTCTTATTTTCCCCAAAATCCTTTTGCACATCCATGAGTGAAACTCTTGGATGATGGGGTTCCAGATAAAATATCTTTGTTGCTACGCTTCTCCCGCGATCATACTCCAAAAAACTTCTCATGTGCCTCCATGCACATCAACTTGTTCCGGGGCTCCCTTTTTGAAAACCGAGTTATTCCCTAATACATAGGGAACCGCTTGTTCAATCAAGATAGGAGACACTCGCCCATGGGTCTACGATACCAGAACATGCAATCGTTTTGAACATGAAAACCAATCTAATCTATCAGGGGTTGTGACCACGGTTTCGCCCTTTCCCTCCTCTCGTACTCACTACGTGAAGGTATTCATGACTAGTCCTATGATGGACATGGCGTATTGAATGGATCCAATGAAGCATTGGAGCTCTACTCCCTTTATGGCATGGTAGCTAACCTTAAGCAATAAAGTATATTCAACACAAGATGATAGATAGATAATCCAACAAGTATGATTACATCTCAAGATCGATTACAACCCATGGATGAATAAGGAGATTAACCCATCAAGGTGCTAGACATAGCACCGTTGATCATGGTCACCCTTCCGACGGTGCTTCCTTCTTCTCCACTTGTGGGCTCCCTCCAAACGGAATGAGAGACTCAACACTCCTTCATCAAGGATATGCGCCATGGTCATGAGAATTTCCAAGGCGAGTCCCTTGTGGGTGTTTGCCGACACTCCGTTGGAGAATTGCATCCAACCTCGGCGTTCTGTATGAAAACCCAATATGTGGAGAGCTTGGTCGTCGAAGTCGACGTTCACAACAAGCCTCTCTCAAGGCGAGCGAGCTTCTTCTCCTCCTCTCCCGTCATGATGACAAACCCCTCGGAATACCGCAGAGCGTATGGAGGTGCGGATGATCGTGTCGAGTGGTGGCTGTTGACGGTTAATAGTTGTATCAAAGTTCGTTTAGACTTGCAAGCAGACAAGTCTCCCGTCGTAGTCAAGGGACCCTTCTTCCCTCGAGTGGTGAACCCAAGGTATCGAATCCGCGGAACAATGTGCAACGCAAGGATTCAATCTAGTAAAGCAAGGTCAGCTATCTTATGAAGAACCAAATTGCATCTAATCTACTAACTCATAAAGAAAACACATCTAATCTAATCTACTAAAGAGGTAGCAAGAGAAAGCAAGAGATAACCGATCTAGAGAATCTAGATCATGCTTATGTTGTAGCTCCAAACAAGATAGATGAAGATAGAAAAGCAAATCTCATTAAAAGCATCTTTGAATCGTGGCCTTCCATCCGACTCCGAAAACGCCCGCCTTTCGGAACCCTCGTTCTATCACAACGTATCCCTACTCATGCGGGTAGTCTAGGGCGAGTTCGATAGAACAAGTTGAAATCACTTGGCCGGTCCGGTATGCACCTCTAGCCACCACGACTACAAGAGCACCCTATGTAATCTAGCTATAGACTAGATCGTAGAAGAAGCAAAACCAAGAAGAAAAAAAAATCATCGAGAAGGCACTTGATCGCTAGAAATCAGATTCACTTACAAACTTCACCATGAATGATTACATGAACAAGATCACCACTGGGGCCCTCCCTCGATCTTGATCCTCGCTCCGGAGCTCCGACGTGGTCTTCCATGCAAGGTTCCCACGTCGGCTAGGGAAACCCTAGACAACTAGCACGACCCTCATCTCCGAGATGGTGTCCCTCAAGCTTCTCGGCTCCTCGGCAGCGGATTACGACTTGATTGATGCGTGGCTCTCGGTCAGGGGGCTATTAATAGCCTGAGAAGGAATTAGGTCAAAGGGCTGGGCTGGCTGGCCTGGGCCGACCGGCCTGGGCCCAATTCGGCCCAGCTCGTGGCCTGCTTCACCCGGTGTTTCTTCTCGCATCTTCTAGATGCTCTCCCCTTTTGCATGTGGGCCCTTGACGTCGGTTTCTCTCCGAATTGGACGAAGCTCCTTGTCTTGCAAGATTCAACACTTTTCTGGCTAGGTCCTCGGAGTTTGTCATCTTCTCGGGCTTTGTCCTTGGGCTCTTGGAGTCATGTTCACTTCATTGCTTGACTTGTACCGAGCTTCAAGGTCTTGTCATGAGGTGCTTAATGAACTTATCCCGGAAGTCTTGCTTTCAACGTTAAAACCCTGCGTAAACACTTAACTCCAAAACTGACATGCACAAGTGAACTTGTTATACCACGGGGGTTAGTACCAATGGATAAGATACAAAAGTCATGCCAACACCGAAGGTAAACTAATGGCTAGGTTGACGGATTTTCACCGTCAACAGCTCCCCCATGCTTAAACCTTGCTCGTCCTCGAGTAAGTCTTCGATGGATATCATCGTTGCCCTTCATTGTTTAAACCTTGCACTTGATCATACATGAAAAAAAACATAATTCTCTCAAAAGTTTAATTCATTAAAGTTCTATAATGTACTAACCTTCATCCCTACGGAGGGTAGATATTTAATTAAGCTTATCCCACAAGTATTAACATGCTCCCAAAATTCAAATGGATCTCAGAAATTTTGAAATAAAGAACAAGATGAAAAAGAGCTAAACCAAGTTCACAAATTTAAACCACCTTGCATCTTGCTCTTGAACTCTCATCTCATCTTGTCTCTCAAGCCTATTTATTCTACTCCTTTCCCTCTCATAACATACACATATGTGGTAGGCTTTATATGGAGCTTTTTGGGAAAGTTTTGTCCTACCAAGATATTATAAATGAGATGTTGTCAAAACAAGACAAGCTTCTCATGGTCTTACCGAGACTCGTCAAAAAGGTCATTGGAAAATGATGTTAAATCAAGGAGGAGAAAGAGAAAAATACGCACACTTTAGATGAGTGGACATGTGCAAATGGCAAAGGGTGACCCCGAGGCACAAAGGAAGTCCTCGTTATCGGATTGCACATGGTTGGAAAATGAGAATGGATATTTTAATCTTGAAGCCTTAAATTTCCTAATGCACCTTAAAGAACCAGGGAGTTCACTTTACGCATACTCATATTTTTCTTTCTCTCTTTCTTTCGTTCATTCATTCATTTTTTTCTGTCATATATTCGGTAACGTGACTTTCACCTTGGAGGTCCCGTACATCGCCTTTGAATTTTCTTTCATTCATCATTTGTTTTAAAAAATACTCCCCTTTGAAATCTAAAAATTGCATCGTACCTACCTCCTCCCCCATGCTTAGACGTTGCTCGTCCTTGAGCAGAGAGGCGATAAATAAGGTAGGTACCGGAAATATTTTTCCTTGGAGAGATACTTGAAATCTTCAATGTTGACACCGTCTTGCGATCTTCCTTGAATTGATGATCCATTCTCAATGATAGGTTGTGGTCAAGGAGGTAAACACAAAAGATGATATTTGGTTTTAAGGGTGGATATCCGGCGAAGTTTGTGAGATCTCCGATGTGGGGATACACAATGCAAGGATAGAAAGGCTAGCAAAAAGATAGATACACAAAAACGAAATGACCAGCTTCTTAGTCTCGGGCCAGAGAAATCAAGGCCTGAAATAACTCACCCAAAAATAAACCTTGTATACTAAGTTTTTGCACTCAAATATATATATGGCTCTGGATAGGTAGAGCAACATGCACGTGGTATTTATGACAAGGTTAGCATCACATTTAAGAACAAAAATAAATCTTCTTTAATCCATCTAAAACTTGAGAGCACATAAAACACTATGGGTCTTTATTTTTATCATAACCTCCCCTAAAGATTAAGCTAGCATTTAGATAATTTCAGATTTGTATTTTTAAGAGAGCACTAGCTTAAACATGCATAAATCAATTACAAAGATAAACAAAGCAGCAATTTTAATCATATATCATCATGGCACAAACTTTGTAACTTTACCAAAGGTAAAAACTAGGTGGTGACATTATCCATGATGAAAATAAACACTAACACACATGCTGAAAATTAAACTAAAAACTAAAAAATAAAGTAAAAGCTGAAAATACGACGCATACATAGACAAGTATAAGCTGAAAATTAAAGAAAAGGGGTAAAGGAAAGATAACTAAAGCTCCTCCTCTCTCTAATCTTCCGCTGGTGGTTGATATTAATAGTCTTGGTTGTTGCACCCTTGCTCATAATAAGAATGCACTACTCCTCCTATGAGTTGTCCGACGGTGCTAGGTGAAGGTGTCAAAGCTCATAAGCGATGTTTGCATTTCCTTCACCCATTTAGTTTGCATTGGTTTGGACGGCTGCAATAATTTGCATGTTTCTTGCAGCGTATCCTGCAATGGTGGTGGTTGAGGAAGGTGTGCATATGGCTCCGCAAATGTTACATTGGGCACCACAAAATTGGTGGGGGTATGGCTACACCACTCCCCCATGCTTGCATTGGTACACCACCGTAGCAACTTGGCGGCACCGGAATCCCTCCAAATGGTGGCACATAATTTTGTTGTGCACCTCCTTCTTGGGCCATAAAAGATCCTAATCTTCTTTGCCGACACAAGAAGTCCTTCCTCTAACCAATCTTCTTTCCCTCAAGAAAAAGACTTAATGTTCCATCCGATAGGGGCAAATTTACTTTGGCCACTTTGAAGCCTCCCCTCTCATCTTCACTTATATATTTTCTTTTCTTCACATACTCAAATCCTAGGGAAGTCCCGGGTAGGAGATGATTTGGGATCCTTGTGATACCCGGTCTTAAAGAGATAGCCAACATGGAGAGGTAACGCCCCGAGGTGAGTGAGGACGATTGGCTGCCTGGCAATCAAAGCCGAGTAAAGCCAATTCAACTCCGTGTTGGTTACCTTTGTTTCTCTTATTCTCCCCAAAATCCTTTTGCACATACATGAGTGAAACACATGGATGATGGGGTTCCGGATAAAATTTCTTCATTGATGGTCTTCTCCTGTGCTCATACTCCAAAAACCTTCCCATGTGCCTTCATGCACATACACTTGTTCCGGAGATCCCTTTTTAAAAATATGAGACACTCGCCCATGGGTATACGATACTAGAACATGCAATCGTTTTTGAATATGAAAACCAATCTAATCTATCGGGGGTTGTGACCACAGTTTCGCCCTTTCCCTCCTCTCGTACTCACTACGCGAAGGTATTCGTGACTAGACCTATGATGGACACGACGTGTTGAATGGATCCAAGGAAGCATTGGAACCCTACTCCCTTTACGGCATGGTAGCTAACCTTAAGCATTAAAGTAATTTCAACACAAGATAATAGATAGATAATCCAACAAAGTGTGCTTACATCTCAAGATCGATGACAACCCATGGATGAAAGGAGATTACCCCATTAAGGTGCTAGAAATAGCATCATTGATCAAGGTTACCCTTCCAACGGTGTCTTCCTTCTTCTCCACTTGTGGGCTCCCTCCAAACGGAATGAAAGACTCAGCACTCCTTCATCAAGGATATGCGCCATGGTCATGAAAATTTCCTAGGCGAATTCCTTGTGGGTGTTTGTCGACACTCCGTTAGAGAATTGCACCGGTGTCCCGTATGAAAACCCAATATGCGGAGAGCTTGGTCGTCGAAGTCGACGTTCGCTACAAGCCTCTCCTTAAGGCGAGCGAGCTTCTTCTCCTCCTCCGTCATGATGACATACCCCTTGGAATACCGCGGAGCGTATGGAGGTGGAGCGGATGATCGTTTCGAGCGGTGAGGTTGGACAGGCGGCTTCTCCATATGTTATTGAAGTTTGGTGAACCTCATAAACGAATTTCATGTGGCCCTTATGCCACCGAGGAGAGGAGTGTGGTTCCCCCTCGGCGGTGCCGTGTCCTCCTCCATACTTCGAGGATACTCGGAAACCGAGCGCCTCCTCGAAGAGGTTGTCGATGATGGCTTAGACGACGATGATCCCTTCTTCTTTGGTGAAAAGGCTTGTAGTTTTCTTCCATAGTTGCAGCACTCTCCCTCACAAATAAATATCCGGGGTTTTCAACCGGTAACAAGGTACACAAATATTATTTTGGAGTCTGGACTTTGAGTGGATTAAGGATGTGATTTGTTGCACGAAACAAACGAGGTGGATGGCTAAGTCTAAGGTGATTCCGGACTACAAACTAGAGCACACGAACAAAGAGCTGGATGGGAGACTTACCTCTCTCCTCCTCTTGGCTCGGTTCTTCTCTAGCGCATGTTGCTTCGTGACTGCGTGCACCTTCCAAACGTTCCCGTCCACTTGATGTTTTCGCTTTGACTCACTTCCATACTCCCTTGCCTCACATGCATCCATGATATTCCTACAAAACAAAGCCTTGGCTGCCCCCCATGTTGTACTTTGCATGTGGTTTAAATATGTTGGAGGGGCATCCCGTGATGTATCATGGTGCATGTACGGTTAGGTTAACTAGATTGCCTCCCTTTAAGCGTGTTTTAAGGTTGAGCACTCCTCTAATTTCGAAATTTAAAAATATTTTTCAGAGACATGCAAGAACTCAAGCATAAATTTAGAAAAGTTTTTAAACCTTTAAAAACAAATGTAAGTCGAAAATATTTTCCGACTACGTTGATATCGGTCTCACCGGTATAGTTTACCTTCATTGATTGAGAGCAAACTTTTTCCGGCTTGATCATGGGGGCATAGGTTTAGGTTGTAATTTTGATTAGATAAGAGAGATTTTGAATAAAATAAAATCAAATGAGGCTTAGGAAAATTCTAATCTTAGAGAAACCAAGGATATGAATTTTTAAACCAACCAAAAATCAAGTTTCTATGTTCACGCGAGTCCTACCACGTGCTGAAATTTAAATAACATCTAGATACAAGTCGTGGCTGTACTCGTGTGTTTTTAGCATGAAAAACAAGTCAACCACAACATCATAAAGGGGATGAAAGGTTGAGTTAGGTTCTGAATTATTTTGGTTTTGGTTTCTCGAAAAGAAGCAAACAATCACATAGTATGGTTCATGTAAAGGGTTTATGATCAAGCAAAATATTCAACCAAGAATTATGTCTCTAATGTCATTCAACCATTCCAAGTCTAATGTTTTGCGTAGTAAAATTCAAAACTGAATTATTAAAAAGACTCGAAAAACCTGGAATCGGGTTGTCCTCCCGGTAGCTTATTCTTGACTCGACGAAACGGGTTGCCTCCCGCCTAGCGCTTCGTTTATAGTCCATGGCTAGACTTCTTCACTTGATTACTCCAGATCAACGCTCTTTGCGGGCGTTGCAATCTTGGGTACCCACTTCCGCACCATCTTGGGCACAGGCTTCTTCTTCGGCTTAGTCAATTTTTTTGGTCTTCACAGGCTGGCATTGTCTTTTGGTCTTGACGGATGCAACAACTTCCTTCATGTAGTGGCTCGACATCTCGAACTCCGGTCCTTCGGTTGTGATCTTCATGGTCTCCTAGTGTGATCCTCCATCACTCCCGAATGAGTTTGAGTAGCCTTCGCCGTCTTGGGACCTTGGAGTTGTCTCGGATATTCTTCTTTCTTACCCATCGGGCGCCCAACAAGTTGTCCCACTTGAGTCTAGCATCTTCATCACGATGAACACTTCACGTATAGAGCTTCCGACCTTCGTCACCTTGGACATGGTCGTACTCCACACACTCCTTGCATGTGGATCTTGCTTCGGCGGCCTTTAGGTGTTGAGCTTCTTTCTCCATCTCCATCTTCTCCATCCTCCTCTTAAGTAAACCGATATGCCACTCAAGGAATCCGGCTCGTATGCATTCAGCTCTCGCAATCGTCATGCGGATAGTTGAGACCTTGATCTTGAACGGCCTCCCGGCGTCTTGAAGGTTTATGATAGGTAGATCAACGATGTCCGGGGTGCATAGCTAGATCTTGCGCTCCGGTGATTGAGGTTGATCTTCCTTTGGACTTGGAGGTGGTGATTCCCTTAGAGATTTTGACGGTCCTTCGACTTCAACTTTTGAATCTAGGGTTTCCACCCCTTTAGCTTGTGTTGCACGTCTTTTTTGCCTGTAAAGTTTTCCTGGATCATCCACATAAAAGTTTGGGTTTCTTGGAGAGGTAGCCAACCATCTCCGGTTAGGGTTAGTAATAAAACAAAAATCTAAAAATAAAAACTAGGGTTAATCAAAACTAGATTAGAGTGATTTTTTTTTCTTTTGAGGATGATCAAATGTTGACGGATAAAAGACGTATCCCTCTACGATCCGCAAGCGTACGGACCCCACACCTTTTTCACCACGGGATTCCCAAGGTTCTTGTCAATCCGCGGAGCAAGGGGATTACAAGCGTTCGATCAACAACGACACACTAGCTACTAAAACCCTAACTATATTATACTAGAAAACAACTAAACTACACTAGAGAGAATGATAAACGATCAAGATAGAAGACACTCGCCCACGGGTCTATGATACTAGAGCATGCAATCGCTTAAAGACATGAAAACCAATCTATCTATCGGGGATGTGACCACGGTTTCGCCCTTTCCCTCCTCTCGTACTGTCACTACGTGAAGGTATTCATGACTAGACCTTTGATGGCCACGGCGTATTGAATGGATCCAAGGAAGCATTGGAGCTCTTAGTCCCTCTACGGCACGGTTGCAAGCCTTAAGGATTAAAGTATTTTCAACACAAGATGATAGATAGATAATCCGACAAAGTGCGATTACATCTCAAGATCGATTACAACCCATGGACGAATGAGAAGATTACCCCATCAAGGTGCTGATCATGGCACCGTTGATCATGGTTTCCCTTCCGCCGGTGTCTTCCTTCTTCTCCACGAGAGGGTGCTTCCTTCGAGGTGGTTGATCTCCCGCCGGAGATCCTCCTCCTCTCTCTCTAGCTTGTGGATGGCCTTCTGGTGCGAATGAATCCTCTCTCCGGTGTTGGCGGCGCGTCGGGGGTTTTAGGGTTGAAGATCCTTCGAGGGCAAGGAAAACGGGACCAAACCGGCGCCGGAAGTGGGCTGGGGCCGGCCGGCCCGGGCCGGCCGGCCCGAGCCCAATTCGGCTCGGTTCGGTCGCCCCTTTTGCTCCGTGGGTCCTCGCGTATTTATGTACTTTGCCCCCTCCACTTGCACGATTTTGATGCTGTTATCCTCGCGTCCAAGATGGAGGCTCTCTTTGCATGAAGTTTGATCTTTTACGCTTCAATCCCCGGGGGTGTTCCTCGTAGCACTTCGGTCTTCGCCACCATTGGAAGTGATTTCAGCAAGCTCATGAACACGAACAAGACTCCATGAATGCTCCTTTGAACTTGTTGCGAATCCGTCCTTTATGTCCATGTTTTCCTACATAAACACAACACTTCCAAATGCATGCACAAAGATGAACTTGTTATATGATTAGTGTGCCTAGTGGCGGGTTAGTTCCATAATCAAATCCAAACCAAAGTGTAATGAACATGCTAGGTGCACCAAAATACACCGTCAACATCTCCCCCACACTTAGCTCTTGCTCGTCCTCGAGCAAGTACTCGTAAAAGAATTTCGTCCAAGGTGTGTAATCGTGTATCATTAATCCTCCTTCACAAGTTAGTCAATCTTTTCATCTTTAATACATAAACACAAAGTAATGATAATTAGAATTTTTACCACGTCAAGATTTACCCCACAACTCAAACTCTTCACTCGAAGTCTTCAATTTCAGCCATGCTTACTCCTTTGCTTCCATCGGAGGGTTTTTATGGTTTTCAAAACAAAAATTCCTGCAACAAGTATTAGACAAAAAACCTTTCTCCAAGCTCTCTCAAGTCACTCATATGAAGTGGCTATCCTAACCAAATTTTATAAAACTCTCACCTCCAATTAATCTCTCATATATCACGTAAAGTGGAGCTATAGGTAGGGCTAGCGCAATCAACACAAGTATTGTCAAACTAAGAACTTCCTCTAATGGTTGTCTACCTTTCAAAGCCAATGATCATGAGAATTAACCATATGTAGGGATATCAAGGATGAGAAGATTTAGAATGGTGGACATGTGCAAGGGCAAAAGAAAATTGTGACTTCAAGGCACCAATGATCTCCTCGTTGTCGGATTGCACATGGTTGGAAATAGAGCAAAAGTTTCGTCTCACAATCAACGTGACATCCTTCTTTACACTTTATTTTTTCTTTTCCTTCACTTGATTCATCCCTCTCATATCTTCATTGCTACCTCATCTTTTTCTCTTTTTCTTTTTCTTCTTTCATTCACATATGATTTTTTTTCTTTCTTTCTTTCTTTTCCATACACATGCTTTTTCTCTTTATTTTTCTCTCTCTTGACAACTTTTCAAAGCTTTCAATTCTCTCTTTCCTCGCATGCATACAATCTGAAATTTTTAAATAAATCATGCTAGAGACGAGACGAAACTTTGAAAATAGGTTGTGTTCAAGGAATACGATGTACAAAAGAGATGTATAGGGTTGGGTATGGAATCCGGCGATATACGTTACTTCCGTTGTGAATGTCACGTTACCGAATATATGACGAGGCTAGCAACAAAAGATAAGCACAAGAACATGATCATTGCTTGAAATTAAAACTCACCAAGAGAGAAAGGTCCTAGCCTAACTCATTATGCTAATCACACTTATGGTGGAGCGAAAAAATAAACTTGGCTTTGGATAGGAATTTTTTTTCTTGGAAAAAGAGGTTTTGCTAACCTTTATTACAAGGGTTTTAAAATAATTTTTAGAACTGAAATCCTCCAATTTTTAGCATCGAACATAGCACAACTAGCATGTGAAGCTCAAGATCGAAGTGCGGTATGGGTACTTTAAGTAGTAGCGATTCCACTAAGCACCACGGTAAACGATTTTCAAACCATATACTTGTGTTCATATATCAAGAATCGAAGATTAAGCAAACAAGTAAATAAAGATAAACAATACATAAAACACAAAGATATATATAAAGACTCTTTTTATTTGGTTTTCTTGACTCAACACTAATTTAAGACACTTGCAAAAATTTAAAAACAGACTCGAAAACTAAAGACTCATTAAAAACACTAGGACTCTCACATGAAGATTAAACCGAACCTAAACTTGAAGTTCAAAAGCTAAGGCTAGCGAGCTAGCACTCCCCCACACTTAAAACATACGACGTCCTCGTCGTATCTTACAAAAATCCTAAGGGGAAAACTAGATCTAGTGGTACTTCAAGCAAGTTTTGCACCACTTGCCTCTCATGTTTCCAACCATGCCGAAAAGCTTGCGCACGTTGCGGTTAAGGAACTTGTAGTCATCTTCAACTATGTGCTCCAAGTACTCCATACGCTGCTTCATCGCTTCCATGGCTTGAAGACATTCGTCGGCCGACGTGTAGAGATCCGCGATGGATTGACGGCAAACTCGACAGCACATCGGATGCAATCCGAAGGGGTCGTCGTCGCCATAATCTCCACCGTTGTCACCACCGTCGTCGCCACCTCCATTGTCGTTGCCTTCACCACCGTCATTGCCATTGCCGTTGGGGCCTTCGGGAGTCCTTTCATATGGCTGCTCATCCCAATCATCATCATCTCTACCGGCGGCCGCCCACGAGCTCGGGCTACGATCGTCGGAGTAGTCGCTATCCCCATAATCCTTAGGCTCTGTCGACACCTCCTTGTAATCTTTACGCTTGATGCCTTGGAGACGTGCCGACCTTCGAACGGGTGTAGGGACCTTCTCTCCTTTGACGGGGTTGCGAGATGCAAGAGCTCCGGTCGGGACACGTCCTCCGCAACGGATACGTGCGGTCCTCTTGACGGGTAGCTTGAGCTCGCATCGCATCGCCTCCTCCATCGATGGCTTCTTGGCTTCTAGCTTCAACTCTAAGCTTTTTGGAGGCTCAATGGCTGCTACAAGGGTGCAACACATTGCTTGAAAGGTTTGATTCTCGAGCTCCCAATTCGGCCAAATAAATAGTCCTGAGAGGAAAGCTCGGAAACCTTATTTTCCTTTTTTACACTTCCCTTAAAATTTTCCGACCAAACAAGGAAGTCAAAAAGGAGCAATTCGGGCGAAATTTGGCGTCATCGGGCGTCGGGCCCCTCCGGGCCGGTCCGCCTCGGGCCGGCCGGCCCCACCCCCTCGGGGGCGGGCCGGTCCGGTTTTTGCACACCGCCCTATTTTTTTCTTCCTCGGCCCATGGGAAAAAGTTGGCCCGGTAAATCTTCGCGAAAAACTCCCGGAAAACTAAAAGAAAAATTATTTACGAAGTTGATGCCTTGTTTTTCGTCCTAGGCGGGACGTTCGGGCTCTTCCTCCATGGTGAAGACGTCAACATGGTGAAGGGGCACGACATCGGGTTTGTAGTAAACCTTAAGTCACTGACCATTCACCACAAATTGATCGCCGTTTATATCCATAATGGTTACCGCTCCGTTGGAGAACACCGAATGCACAACATAAGGTCCGTCCCACTTGCTTTGCAATTTCCCCTTTCCGAAGGTTTTAAACCTCGAATTGTAGAGGAGGACCTTATCTCCTTCTTTAAATTCTTTTTTCTTCAATCTTTTATCATACCACCTTTTGATTCTCTCTTTGTATATGCTTGCGTTTTCATAAGCTTTCAACCTCAACTCCTCTAGCTCGCTTATTTGAATCCTTCGTTTCACCACCGCGGCATCGAGATCAAGGTTCATCTCTTTTATCGCCCAATAGGCTTTATGTTCCAACTCAACCGGAAGGTGGCAAGCTTTTCCATAGACGAATTGATAAGGGGTCATACCTATCGGTGTTTTAAACGCCGTTCAATAAGCCCATAAAGCTCCGTCTAATTTCTTTGACCAATCCTTGCCTCCCTTCTCTATGGTTTTGTTGAGTATGCTTTTTAATTGCCTATTCGACGTCTCCGCTTGTCCGTTGGTTTGTGGGTGATAGGCCGTGGAGACCCTATGCTCAATTTCCAACTTGGACAAGCACCTTTTGAAGTTCTTCCCTGTGAAATGAGTTCCTCCATCACTTATCAAGATTCTCGGTGTACCGAAACGGGGAAAAATCACGTTCTTGATCATAGTGATGGACTCCTCCGTGGAAGCTTTACGACATGGTATAGCCTCTACCCACTTGGATACATAATCAACCATAACAAGTATATACTCGAATCCAAATGAGTTTTTAAAAGGCCCCATGAAGTCTATGCCCCATACATCGAATATGTCGATTTGCAAGTTGTATTTCAAAGGCATAGAATTTCTTTGAGAGATGTTTCCGGTTCTTTGGCATTCGGGGCATGACGCAACATATCTTTTAGTATCTTCATGCATCTCCGGCCAATAGAATCCGCTCGACCATACTTTTGCTTCGGTTCGAAAATGGCTATAGTGCCCGCCGTACTCCGCCGAGTGGCACTTCCTTAGAATCTCAACCCTCTCTTCTCTTGGCACACATCTTCTCATCACTCCATCATTGCCAAGTTTGAAGAGGTATGGTGCATCCCAAAAATATTTCTTACTTTCAGAGATTATCTTCCTTTGAGTGTTTTTATCTAGATGATCGAGGGGCATCTTTCGAATTGCTCGAATGATGTCGATCATCCAAGTGTCTTTATCAAGCACTCTATAGAGGTGGTCATCTCTCATCTTATCTTCTATGGGCTCTTTATCATCTTGTCCACGATTCATCCTAGACAAATGATCGGCCACAACATTCTCCACCCCCTTTTTATCACGAATTTCAACATCGAACTCTTGGAGAAGAAGGATCCAACGAATTAAGCGTGGTTTAGCTTCCTTCTTGGCCAAGAGATACTTGATAGCTGCGTGATCGGTGTAAACAATGACTTTCGAGTTCACGATGTAGGATCTGAATTTTTCGAAAGCGAATACCACCGCTAGCAACTCTTTTTCCGTAGTGGCATAATTTAATTGTGCCCCACTTAGAGTTTTGCTAGCGTAGTAAACGGCGTGAACTCGGCCTTCCTTTCTTTGACCCAAGACCGCGCCTACGGCGTAGTCACTTGCGTCACACATGATCTCGAAAGGTTGGCTCCAATCCGGGGGTTGGATGATGGGAGCACTCACCAACGCATTTTTCAAGGTCCGGAATGCCGCTAGGCACTTCTCATCAAAGTCGAAAGCCACGTCCTTTTGAAGAAGGTGCGTTAAAGGCTTAGTGATCTTCGAGAAGTCCTTTATAAATCTTCTATAGAATCCGGCATGGCCTAGAAAGCTCCTTAAGGACTTAACATCCGTAGGAGGTGGGAGTTGCTCAACCGTGTCTACCTTAGCCTTGTCCACTTCAATTCCTCTCTCGGATATAACATGTCCGAGCACTATGCCTTGCTTAACCATGAAGTGGCATTTTTGCCAATTTAAAACCAAATCTACCTCCGCACACCTTGTAAGGACCTTTTCTAAGTTTGCTAAGCAATCCATGAACGTCTTCCCGTAAACGGAAAAATCATCTATAAACACTTCAACAATTTCTTCGATGAATTCCGAAAACACGGCCATCATGCAACGTTGAAAAGAGGCCGGAGCGTTGCATAGGCCGAAGGGCATCCTCCTATATGCAAACGTTCCGTAAGGACACGTAAACGTTGTCTTATGTTGATCTTCCGGTGAATAGGAATTTGCATGAACCCCGAGTATCCATCGAGAAAGCAAAAATAAGCGTGGTTTGCTAACCTCTCGAGCATCTCGTCTATGAACGGTAGGGGGAAGTGATCTTTCTTCGTCGCTTTGTTAAGCTTACGGTAATCGATACACATCCGCCACCCGGTCACGGTTCTTTGCGGTATCAACTCGTTCTTCTCATTCTTCACCACGGTTAAACCTCCTTTCTTCGGCACACAATGTACCGGGCTCACCCATTCGCTATGCGGAACCGGGTAGATGATTCCGGCATCAAGTAACTTGATAACCTCTTTCTTTACTACCTCTCGCATGGCATGGGTTAGCCTCCTTTGGTGGTCCACTACGGGCTTACATTGGTCTTCCATTGGTATACAATGAGTGCAAAAGGTCGGGCTAATTCCTTTGAGATCATTAATTGAATATCCAATCACCTTCCTATGTTTTTTTAATAAAATCAGCAACGCTTCATTTTCTTCGGGAGTCATCTCGTCGCTCACAATGACTGGATAAGTTTTGTCTGGGCCCAAAAATTCATATTTTAATCCCTTGGGCAAAGGTTTAAGGTCTACTTCGGGCACTTGTGGCTCCTCGGGTTTGATTTCTCCTATGTCTTCAAACTTCTCTTCCTCCACGCTACCGTCATGCGGCTCTAAGCCTTTCGTCGCTTCCTCTAGTTCTTCATCTTGTTGATTACTAATTTGATTTTCCATCGCTCTTTGCAGCGGGTCTCTAAGGGTTTCAACAAAACAAAGACTATCTATCTCTTCTACTTCTTCATCTTCGGGAGGAAAGGGTGTAAGGTGTTTAGAAGCACGAAGAAAGTTATATGTGTACTTTGTTCCATTAAGGTTCATTGTTACTTTGCCTTCTCCGGCATCTAACACGGCATCAACCAACTTAAGAAAAGGCCTACCTAAGATTATATGATCAGAATTACTATGGTAAGCATCAATAACAAAGAAATTGGTTGGTATATAGTTTCTAGAGATTTTTACTTTCATGTCGCAAGCAATACCTAGAGGTTTGATAGTTCTACCATCTCCCATAATTAATTTCGTTGATGTTGGAGCTAAGTCTAGGTTGTGGTATTGAACTTTATCATAAATTTTAGAAGATAGAACACTTACTTGGGCTCCGATGTCGCATAAAGCTTTGCATTGAACTCCGTTGATCTCGCAACTCAAGTGCGGCGTCATCTTCTCTTCTTCTTCGGATCCTATCGAGTAAATTTCAGCGAGGCGAGCGTATGGTGATGCTTCGGGCTTGATCCCCATGATTCTCTTCACCTCGGCAATATGTTCCGGATCCACCACGTCATCTCCAAAGAGCTTTTCAAAAATTTCACCGGTGGTTTCGAGGTCGTATGAATTTTCAGCTTTCTTCTCCGGTGGGAAATCCACTTCCAATGCTCTTGCCATTCCCTTTTGATTAGGGAACGGTCTTCTCTTGTCGAATACTTCTCCGTAATCAATAGGAACCCAATCCATTGGCTCGAACTCCCTTAGTGGCTTCGCGCTTGACATGCTTCTCTTGTTCGTCTCATTTGGTGCGGCGAAGTCGACGTTTGGTGTAGTTCTTGACTTGATGTGTTCTTGTTCAAGCTTTTCCATGATTGGCTCCTCCTTTGTGACTTCCGAGGTTGCCTCTTTAGAAAAATCAGCAAGCTTTTTCTTCCTTGAATTGAATTCCGGCTCTTCCGCAAGTCTTGTTTCCCAATCTCTTCGCATGGCAGCCGCTTTACTAACTTTTTGTAGAAGTTGTGCGGCTTCCGTGAGTGTTTTCTCCATGAGATCCCCACCTGCACACATTTCGACGTGTCGCATGCAACTAGGGGTTAGGGAAAAGAAAAATGTATGCAAGAGTACGTCACCGGTGAAGCTGAGTTTTGGTCCTTGTTCAATTAATTCATTAAACCTATCCCAGGCTTGGTCTATCCCTTCCTCTTCTCCTTGCATGAAAGTGATCACTTGCCTCCTTAGATGTTGAACCTTGCTAATTGGAAAGAACTTTTCGCAAAACTTCTCTGTCAACTTGTTCCCATTGCCTTCAACTTCAAAGGACACAACCGAATACCATGTCTTTGCTTTGCCGGCAAGTGAGTAGGGAAAGAGATTCCATTTGAACCATTCATCGGGGACTCCTTCTTGACGCACCGTGTTGCATATTGTCGTGAAATCCCTTATGTGTCTATATGGGTTCTCCGTAACCATCCCTTCAAATGGGTTTTCCGCCACCATCTTGATGATCTTGGATTTAATTTCATACTTGGTCGCTTCGAGCTTCGAATCCGACTCTTGTACTTTTATGTCTTCACATCGAGGGCTAGCGTAATCCCTTAATGATTTCTCCGGTTCTTCCACGGGTTGATTAACGAACTCCATCTAGACAATAAGATAAAAACAAAAACAAAAAAGAAACAAGTGTTTTTCTGATAATATATGTTAGATAAAGCAAATAAAAGATAAACTAAAATATAAAACTAAGTTAGATGCAAATCAAACGATGTAAACTAACTTGCTCCCCGGCAACGGCGCCAGAAAAAGGGGCTTGTTGACGGATAAAAGACGTATCCCTCTACGATCCGCAAGCGTACGGACCCCACACCTTTTTCACCACGGGATTCCCAAGGTTCTTGTCAATCCGCGGAGCAAGGGGATTACAAGCGTTCGATCAACAACGACACACTAGCTACTAAAACCCTAACTATATTATACTAGAAAACAACTAAACTACACTAGAGAGAATGATAAACGATCAAGATAGAAGACACTCGCCCACAGGTCTACGATACTAAAGCATGCAATCGCTTAAAGACATGAAAACCAATCTATCTATCGGGGATGTGACCACGGTTTCGCCCTTTCCCTCCTCTCGTACTATCACTACGCGAAGGTATTCATGACTAGACCTTTGATGGCCACGGCGTATTGAATGGATCCAAGGAAGCATTGGAGCTCTTACTCCCTCTACGGCACGGTTGCAAGCCTTAAGCATTAAAGTATTTTCAACACAAGATGATAGATAGATAATCCGACAAAGTGCGATTACATCTCAAGATCGATTACAACCCATGGACGAATGAAAAGATTACCCCATCAAGGTGCTGATCATGGCACCGTTGATCATGGTTTCCCTTCCGCCGGTGTCTTCCTTCTTCTCCACGAGAGGGTGCTTCCTTCGAGGTGGTTGATCTCCCGCCGGAGATCCTCCTCCTCTCTCTCTAGCTTGTGGATGGCCTTCTGGTGCGAATGAATCCTCTCTCCGGTGTTGGCGGCGCGTCGGGGGTTTTAGGGTTGAAGATCCTTCGAGGGCAAGGAAAACGGGACCGAACCGGCGCCGGAAGTGGGCTGGGCCGGACGGCCTGGGCCGGCCGGCCCCCGAGCCCATCCCGGCCCGGTTCGGTCGCCCCTTTTGCTCCGTGGGTCCTCGCGTATTTATGTACTTTGCCCCCTCCACTTGCACGATTTTGATGCCGTTATCCTCGCGTCCAAGATGGAGGCTCTCTTTGCATGAAGTTTGATCTTTTACGCTTCAATCCCGGGGTGTTCCTCGTAGCACTTCGGTCTTCGCCACCATTGGAAGTGATTTCAGCAAGCTCATGAACACGAACAAGACTCCATGAATGCTCCTTTGAACTTGTTGCGAATCCGTCCTTTATGTCCATGTTTTCCTACATAAACACAACACTTCCAAATGCATGCACAAAGATGAACTTGTTATATGATTAGTGTGCCTAGTGGCGGGTTAGTTCCATAATCAAATCCAAACCAAAGTGTAATGAACATGCTAGGTGCACCAAAATACACCGTCAACATCAAAGTTAAGATATGCAAAAGAAAATCAAAAGAAAAACTAAAAGATAAGCGATACTAGATCGGATCTTGATTGCTTGTTCCCCGGCAACAGCGCCAGAAAAAGGGGCTTGTTGACGGTTAATAGTTGTATCAAAGTTCGTTTAGACTTGCAAGCAGAGAAGTCTCCCGTCGTAGTCAAGGGACCCTTCTTCCCTCGAGTGGTGAACCCAAGGCATCGAATCCGTGGAACAATGTGCAACGCAAGGATTCAATCTAGTAAAGCAAGGTAAGGTATCTTATGAAGAACCAAATTGCATCTAATCTACTAACTCATAAAGCAAACACATCTAATCTAATCTACTAAAGAGGTAGCAAGAGAAAGCAAGAGATAACTGATCTAGAGAATCTAGATCATGCTTATGTTGTAGCTCCAAACAAGATAGATGAAGATAGAAAAGCAAATCTCATTAAAAGCATCTTTGAATCGTGGCCTTCCATCCGACTCCGAAAACGCCCGCCTTTCGGAACCCCCGTTCTGTCACAACGTATCCCTACTCATGCGGGTAGTTGTGACAACCCGCCCAGGAAAATACCGTACTATCGCCTAAGACCGATCCACTTTGGTCATTAAGCAATAATAAGGTATCATCCTGTCGTTAGTTGCTGGGTTAACGCCCAGTAAATCACTTGAAAAGCATAAGGATCGAATATATGCATTAAAACTCACTCGAAGGAGAGTCCAGAGATACAACGACATTAATATCCAAATTCATACCCCGAGGGGTTTATTTATTACAAACCAGAGTTTTTGTCATGACGGAATAGTTCAGAGTTTTCGAAAAGTAGCGGAATAATTTAACGGAAGCGAAGACACCACGGGAGGCCATCCATGATGCTTTCAGTAGTCGTCTTCCACCCACTCCAGCTCCCAGCCGGGCGGGATTGAAGAGTATCTTGGCCCCCTAAGTGGGTTTTGGTGATATAATGACACACACCTAAGTGGCTAATGAGTTTATCTAGTCCATGAGCAGGTGTTAAAATTATGTATGGCATCAAGCACAGCTCGTTGACTACACAAAAAGAAAGTGGTGCTCTAAAAGGATTCCAAAGACGGCTTATTTATTTTTACTTTTGAATTTGAGTCCTAGGAATGCCGTACTATCAAGAGGGACAGGAATTATGTCTTCCAAGGGTCGAACAGGTGCTCTAGTTGCTAAAACAAAACCTTTGAGAGACACCTTTGCACCAACACATTCACGGGAATCTTATGTTGGGTGCTGGCCTTGGAAGGCCGGAGTGTCCGGGTTTTGGCCCGGAGACTCCGGACTTCCCGGAGAGTCCGGGTTTAACCCGGATACTCCGGGTCATAAAGACTCAACGGCTATATTCTGGGTGAGGGGGTATAAAAGCCCCCTCCACCCCTTCTTTTACTCCTCTCTCTGCCATTTTCGTCCTGAACAGCTGCAACCCTCATTTACTCCCCCTCTCTCCCCTTTGGCTCAAAGTTGGTGAGATTTGTAGAGGGAGTTAAGAGGATTTGAGAGCAAGGGCTTGGAGAGTGCTAGTGAGCTGATTTCCCATCTCTAGAGCACCTAGTTCTTCGCTTGGTTGGCAAAATTCGTGTTTGTTACTCTTGGAGCTTTGAGCTCCTAGACGGCTAGGTGTTGCTTTGGAGCATCCAAAGGTTGTGGCTGCCCAAGGAGGTTTGTATTACCCCGAAATTGAGTAAGTAACTCTAGCTTGATCTTTGTGGTCGCTAGAGTGAGGAAAGTGACCTAGGTGTAAAGGTCCACCCTTTGTGGGTACCTCAACGGAGACGTAGACCTCAAGGTGTGAGGTTGAACTCCGGTAACAAATCCTGTGTTTTCTTGTGCTTGTTCATCTTGTTGCTTGCTTGTATCTTGCTTGAACACTTATCTAGGGTTTGGTGCCGATCTACTTCGTGCTGAGGTTCCTACGGGTTTTAAGTGGATAAACGAGCTTATATCACCTCGGTGCATTACCTATTTTCACGGATTTACTTTTGAGCAAGTTTAAATCCTGTCGATTTAATCCCCCTTTAGCGAGTCGGACTATCCGGACATTTTCCCGGATTCTCCGGATTTCCCGGAGTATCCGGAAAAATATCCGGAGTCTCCGGACCTGGTCTAACAGCCGCGAAAAAGTTTGTGATTTTCAGGTTCGACTATTCACCCCCCCTCTAGTCGACATCTTGATCCTTTCAATTGGTATCAGAGCCTGGTGCTCCGTGTTTGAAGCCTAACCGCTTGGAGTCAAGAAGATGTCGAATCCAAATGATCAAGCCACGCCTCTCACCGAAGGTGATCCCATCAACAATGTTGTTGGCATGCCTCCTCCACCTCGAGGAGACAACACGCGTGGTGCAAGCACTAGTCATCAAGCGCCCGGAAGAGGTGATGAGTCCTCCGATAGTGAGGACGAAGAATTCGATGATGCAAGATCCACCCGCTCCGCTCGTCGACCATCAAGGGATTACACTCGAAGCTCTTTCGATTACTCTCGCTTATCTTTTAACCATCCATCGGGTTCTAGCCACACTGGGAAGATACCCCAATTTGATGGAACCGGCTATTCCAAGTGGAAGAACTCGATGGAGGAGTATTTGATGGCGGTGAATCCCGCACTTTGGACTATTGTGAACAGGGGAATTACATTTCCAATTGGTGATGTGACGCTAACTCAAGATCAAACAAATGAGATACAAAGAAACTATCAAGCTATCTGCATCATCAAGAGTTCACTCACGGCCGAAGAATATGACAAGGTAGATGGATTGAAGTCCGCCAAAGAAGTGTGGGACACCTTGTTCATCAATCATGAAGGGACAAAGCAAGTTAGGGAAGGAAGGATTCGAGCCTTGGAAAGTGAGCTCAACCGGTTTGTCATCAAGGACGATGAATCACCACAAGACATGTACAACCGATTGAACAAGATCATTAACAAGATCAAATCTCTTGGAAGTACAAGATGGGGAAGAAGAGAAGTAGTTGACAAGATCCTCTCCGCATACATGGCAAGGGATGTTCAACTCCCCACCCTCATAAGGGAAAAGAGAGGATTCAACAAGTCACTCCGGCGGATGTGATTGGAAGAATGGAAGAACACCTCATCACCGTCAAGGAGTCCAAGCTCTCACAAGAGATGTCAAAGATGCATGAACAACTTGAGAAGAACAAGGGAGTGGCACTCAAGGCATCTAGCAAGGAAAAAAGGTCAATCTCATCAACCTCAAGAATCATGGCCGAGGAAGATGATGATGAAGATAGTGACATGGACATAACCCCCGAACAAATGGCTCTCTTTGTGAGGAAGTTTAACAAGATGTTCAAGAGAAGTGGGTTCCTCAACAAGAACAAGGACAAGGACAAGATCAAGACCAAGAGATCCTCAAAGAGACCATGCTTTGGATGTGGAAAGGAGGGACATTTCATTGCGGAGTGTCCTAACATAAAGGTGAGAAGAAGAGACACCAACAAGTTTGACAAGAACAAGAGAAAGGAAGTTGGTGAAGCTCATTTGGGTGAAGAGTGGGATTCAAATGATGATAGCTCCGACTCCGACATAGAAGCCGGTCTTGCTACCATAACCATCAAGGAACCAATCAACAAGTCATCATTATTTGAAGATCTCACCGATGATGAAGATGACTTCACCCACACTTGCCTTATGGCTAGGGGCTCCAAGGTTGACACTCCTACCCCTCCTCTAGATGATGATAGTGAAAATGATTTCGACTTTGAAAAATGATCACTAGCTTTGGTAAAAAGGCAACTAAGAAAATTATGTTTTTAATGAAAGAAATTGAGAATAGAGATGGGACTCTTGAGGTGCAAGAAGAACTCTTTAGACTTGAGCGGGAGAAAACCATTGACCTTGAGGATGCCCTTGTAATTGAAAAGAAGGGTTTCAAGGTGCAAGAGGACTCGCTCAAGGAAAAGGAGAAAGAAATTCTTAACCTCAAGAAATCCCTAGCTAAAGAAAAGTTGTTGGTAGATGAATTAACTAGGGAATCTTTCCTAGCTAAGGATGCTTGCAAGAAAATTGAGAATGAAAAGCTTGAACTTCAAAAGAGCATTGATAGCTTAAAGACTAGTCACATAGCATTAGATGTTCAACTTGACAACCTCAAGAACAATGCTACAACTTTATCTAATGATGCTCTCTCAAACTCTCAAACATCAACAAACAAAGGTTGTTCTAGATGCTATAAATTTGATGTAAATGCTTGTGCTACTAATGTTGCCGAGATGAATGCCATGAGAAAGGAAATTGCTAGGTTGTCAAACTCACTTATAATCGAAAAGAAGAAAGAACCTAAGAGAGGTGAGTTTGAAAACCACACCAAAGGTTTTGGGTCAAGCTACATGAAGAAGTTTGGCTTTGAGGATGGGAAGGGGCTTGGTAAGCAAGAACAAGGTACAAAAGACCCCATCCCATTCATCAAGAACCATCACACCAAAGGTATGGGAACAAGGAATGTGGTGCACGGGATGAAGCAAATGGGTGTCAAGAAGCATGACAACCAAGTGAGATACAACACTCCAATCAAGTTCAAGAGCACCCAAGTAACCTCACAAGCATCACATTCGAAGCCAAACAAGTCTATCAAGAAGCCCAAACCTTATACATCACAAGATAGTTTTTATGTCGATTATGTGTTGACTTGGAACCACAAGGGTAAGGTGGTTGCCAAGTATGTAGGGCCTCGCACAAAAGGAACAATCATAAAAAGGAGTGTGTGGGTGCCCAAAATTCTTGTGACTAACGCTCTAGGACCCAAATCCACTTGGGTACCTAAAACACAAGCATAATTTGTTTTGTAGGCATATTCCTCCGGTGGGACCAAATGGGTGATTGATAGTGGATGCACAAATCATATGACCGGAGAGAAGAAAATGTTAACATCTTGTGATATGATTGAAAATCCTACGGAAAGCATTGCCTTTGGAGGCAATGGTGGAGGAACGGTTATTGGTCTTGGTAAAATTGCTATCTCAATCAATCATTCAATTTCCGATGTTTATTTGGTTGAATCTTTGGACTACAACTTGTTGTCCGTCTCACAACTTTGCGAGATGGGCTACAATTGTTTGTTCACTAATAAGGGTGTGACCGTCTTTAGAAGGGGCGATGACTCCGTTGCCTTTAAGGGTGAACTCAAGGGAAGGCTTTACTTGCTGGATTTTTCATCGGATAAAGCCCAATTTGATACATGCTTATTGGCAAAGTCTAGCTTGAGTTGGCTTTGGCATCGCTGACTAGCTCACGTTGGGATGAACAATCTCAATAAGCTTCTAAAGGGGGAACACATCCTAGGACTAACAAACGTTCATTTTGAGAAAAATAGAATTTGTAGTGCTTGTCAAGCCGGAAAGCAAGTTGGTGCCCCTCATCCCGCCAAGAATATTGTATCAACCACAAGACCATTGGAACTACTTCACATGGATATCTTTGGTCCGTAGCCTATGTTAGCATTGGGGGAAACAAGTATGGATTTGTCATTGTTGATGATTACTCTCGGTACACTTGGGTATTCTTTATGAAAGACAAGAGCAAAGTTCATGAAATATTCAAGAAATTTGCAACAAGAGCCCAAAACGAGTTTGATGTGAAGATCAAAAGAGTAAGAAGTGACAATGGCACCGAGTTCAAGAACACCAACATTGAAGAGTATCTTGATGAAGAAGGCATTGGTCATGAGCTCTCCGTCCCATACACTCCACAACAAAATGGGATTGTAGAGAGGAAGAATAGAACTCTTATTGAAGCCGCAAGGACCATGCTTGATGAGTACAAAACTTCGGATAGTTTTTGGGCGGAAGCAATCAACACGGCGTGTCATGCTATCAATCGTTTGTATCTTCACAAGCTTCGCCACAAGACCGCCTATGAGCTCCTAATTGGTAAAAAGCCTAATGTCTCTTACTTTAGAGTTTTTGGTTGTAAGTGCTTCATTCTCAACAAGAAGCTCAAAAGCTCTAAGTTTGCATCTAAAGTTGATGAAGGTATCTTTCTTGGTTACGCCTCAAACGCTCATGGCTATCGTGTCCTCAACAAAACCACCGGTTGTGTTGAAGTCACGTGTGACTTGACGTTTGATGAATCTATTGGCTCTCAAGAGGAGCAAGTTGATGAATTGTGTGTAGGCAAGGAAGTACCCGCAGAAAAGGCTATAAGGAGGATGGCCATTGGAGAAATCAAGCCTCAAGAAGATGATGATGAGGACTCCATAATTGAGGACACTACAGATCTGCCCCCAACTGCGCAACCTGGAGTATCCGGGCAAAAACCCGGAGACTCCGGATTTTCCGGAGAATCCGGAAATAAGCCCGGAGACTCCGGACCTGCTGCTGAAACGTCACAGTGCAGTCAAGGAGATGAGGACTTGATTCAACAAGAAGTGTCTGACCCACATCCAAGAGTTCGCAAAGTGTTCAACGGGATCATCCCGTTGATAACATACTTGGAAGCATTCGTAGAGGGGTAACAACTCGTTCAAGATTAGCAAATTTTTGTGAACATTACTCGTTTGTTTCCATGTTGGAACCTCTTAGGGTCCAAGATGCTCTTGGAGATGCTGATTGGGTGATGGCAATGCAAGAAGAGCTCAACAACTTCACTAGGAATGAAGTCTGGTCCTTAGTGGAACGCCCCAAACAAAATGTAATTGGAACCAAGTGGGTGTTTCGCAACAAACAAGATGAAGACGGCATGGTGACCAAGAACAAAGCTAGATTGGTTGCGAAGGGTTATACTCAAGTAGAAGGCTTAGACTTTGGAGAAACTTATGCACCGGTGGCAAGACTTGAAGCAATTCGTATACTCCTAGCCTTTGCCACTTATCACAACTTCAAGATACATCAAATGGATGTCAAGAGTGCCTTCTTGAATGGTCCAATCTCCGAAGAAGTCTACGTTGAGCAACCACCGGGCTTTGAAGATCCACAACTCCCAAATCACGTCTACAAGCTCCATAAGGCACTCTATGGGCTCAAGCAAGCTCCTAGAGCATGGTATGAATGCCTTAAGGATTTTCTCTTAATGAAAGGCTTTGAAATAGGCAAAGCCGATCCTACTCTCTTCACTCGTAAACAAGGCAATGATTTGTTTGTTTGTCAAATATATGTTGATGATATCATATTTGGCTCCACTAATCAAATTTGGGTTGATGAGTTTAGTAGGATCATGACTAAAAGATTCGAGATGTCTATGATGGGAGAGTTGAAGTTCTTTCTCGGTTTTCAAATCAAGCAACTCAAGGATGGCACCTTCATAAGTCAAACCAAGTACACCCACGACATGCTTAAGAAGTTTGACATGAATAATGCCAAGCCCATCAAAACACCTATGCCATCAAATGGACATCTTGATCTAAATGAAGAAGGCAAAAGCATTGATCAAAAGGTATATCGTTCCATGATTGGTTCTTTGCTTTACCTTTGTGCATCTAGGCCCGATATTATGCTTAGTGTGTGCATGTGTGCAAGGTTTCAAGCTAATCCTAAGGAGTGCCATCTAATGGCCGTTAAGAGAATTTTTAGATACTTAGTTCACACTCCTAACCTTGGTTTATGGTATCCTAAGGGCTCCACTTTCGATCTACTTGGCTACTCCGATTCGGACTATGCCGGTTGCAAAGTAGATAGGAAGAGTACATCCGGGACTTGCCAATTCCTTGGAAGGTCCTTGGTGTCTTGGAGTTCCAAGAAACAAAACTCCGTTGCCCTTTCCACCGCCGAGGCCGAGTATGTTGCAGCCGGCGCTTGTTGTGCTCAACTACTTTGGATGAGGCTCACTTTGAGAGACTTTGGTTGCAAGTTTAGCAAGGTGCCACTCTTGTGTGACAACGAGAGTGCCATTAAGCTAGCGAACAACCCCGTAAACCACTCAAGAACAAAGCACATAGACATAAGACACCATTTCTTGAGAGACCACGAAGCCAAAGGAGATATCGCTTTAAGTCATGTGAGCACCGATAAGCAACTAGCCGATATCTTCACAAAGCCTCTTGATGAACTAAGGTTTTGTGCTTTGAGGAGTGAGCTAAATATCTTGGATTCTCGTAACTTGGCTTGAGATCATGCACATATTTGAGTGACCTAGTACAGGACTTTTAAAACAAAAGATTTGTGAAAAGGCTTGCATTGCATTTGCTCTTGAAAATTTTGGATCTTTAGGTACAACACTTGGACTATTGTTCTCTTTGCTTGTTTGTGGCTAGTCCAAGGTGTTGATACTGCTCAAGCTCACATTTATCACATAAGCAACCTTCCAAATCCATTCTAAAGCAAATTCTTTGAAAATCTGCTCGCTGAGTTCAGGGGGAGCGGAGTATCCGGGGTCAAGGCCGGACACTCCGGGTTTCCCGGATAGTCCGGACCTGACCCGGAGACTCCAGGTTTTAATGGTATATAAGGGTTTTGACCGCGGTGAAAACTTCTTTTTCACCCACACTTCATCTCTTAACCGTGCCCTTTCACCCCCGTCGCCCCCTCTCATCCCCTTAGGCGATTTTGCATCCCAACCATCAAAATCACGTGAAAGTGAGGATTTGGAGTCTCCAAGGCGTGGAGAACAAGAATCTACTCAAGCTTCAAAGGATCCAAGCCCTTTCCCCTCTCTCCCAAAGGTATTCTCAAAAGGAACTTTCCCGATCTATTTCCCTAGCGTAGTACTTGCAGTATCCTAGTAGGGAATAGGTAGGAAACACTCTTTAGGCTCTAGATCTGCGTTTTCTCTCAATTTGGATGGACGAACGTCACTGCATTGTGATTTAGGGTTTCGGCCTGCGAAACCCGGACTCTCCGGGGTCGAAGGACCCGGACTCTCCGGAAAATCCGGAGTCTCTGGACTTTTTCCCGGAGTATCCGGGGTTCGCACTGCAACCCTAAAACACTGATGCAGCGTGTCTTTCCTTTGATAATCTCTCATTTCCATATCTTTTTATCCATTCAGATGGTGAGGGTGAAGGTTAGTCGTGGCAATGAGGAGCCCTCCACCCAAAGGAGGACCAAGGCTAGGCATGACCCCGCCGCTTCTTCGGGCCGTGCAAGAAGCCTTGGGGCAAGAGAGTTCTCAGCGCAGCTCAAGACCCAGACGGGGTGACCCTCCTCCCTCCTATGCCGAAGGGAGTGAAGAAGATATTGTAGAGGAGGAGGAGGAGGAGCAAACGGAAAGTGATGATGACGAAGTTGAGGATGAAACCTATAAGCAATCCCCTGAGCCTCCTCGTCGTCATGGAAAGGGGCCAGCCAAAGAGAGCTCCCGCCACAAGCCCCATCCCAAAAAGAGCCATCAAGCCCCCTACATCCACCAAAGCCGCCCAGCTACTCGAGTTCCTCCTAAACACAAGCAAGGAGTAGCTGCTCACATCTGTCCTAAAACCCCTCCTAGACTCATCCCTACTCTTCCACCCAATGTCCGAGTGGTTGAGACACCCATCAAGCTAAGGGACCCGGGTCAGTTCTTGGATTTGCTGAGCACATGATCAGGGACTACTCGAGGAACTCCCTAGCAGTCAGGGAGCAAAGGGAGGAAAATGTTTATCGCTATCTCAAGGGAGAGGGACTTGAGGCTAGGTTTTGGTGTGACTTCCAACGGGACTTCTATCAATCAGTGATCCGCAATCCCAAGTTGGCCTCCAAGAACATGGCACCCATTGTGCCAATGAAGTACATTGATTGGAAGTATTACGAGGAGCTCAACAACACAGTGTTCAACTCAGTGATTGACAAGTGCAAGGAAGTCGGGCTCTACGACATCATGGGCTTTAGGTATAATTGGAACAAAGAAATCTTGGCTCAATTCCACTGTTCCTACTACTTCAATCCCCATGACAACAACATCACATGGACAACTCAAGGCCAAAAGTGCACAATTGACTACATGACCTTCTCTCGGCTGTTGGGTCTTGGTTCTAAGGATGAAAGGCGCGCTCCCGTGCACAATGAGAACAAATACAAGCCCAAGGAGCTCCCCTTCATGTTTCCTAGCCGAGATGCGGCCATTGAGGGCAAAGCGGACCAACTCAATCCTTACTACTACTATCTCAATCAATTCTTCCGTGCCACTATCGACCCTAAGATTGGAGATGTGACAGCTTTGAGGTACTTTGCTCCCAATCTTCTCAATAGAATGGCACCGGATGAAGAAGGCTTTTGTGTCTTCAACTTTATTTGGAATGAGTTGAGGAGGGCCATGAATGATCCAATGAAGCACCTTCCATATGCCCCCTATATCATGTATATGATTGAGAGAGTGACCAATGTCCGCTACCCCAAGGATGTTGTCCATGAGCCCCTTCGCCACCTCCATGATCGTGCAAAGAGGCCTCCCAAAGGCCGTAAATATGTTGGATCGTCGAGTGCAGCTCCGTCCCATGATGATGTGCCCGCTGCTCGTTCCCCTTCACCACCTCCTCGTCGTCACCGTGGCTCCATGATCAAGAGAGTGCTCAAGAGCATTTTCAGCATGTGCAAGACCATCGCCACGGAGACCAATGAGAACCGGCGCGACATCATCGAGATCAAGTCTCACCTTGGCCTCCCCACCGACCCCTACCGCAAGCTTCCCGAGTTCGATGACCCGTTTGCAGAGTGGGACGCCCAAGGTGCCCAAGAAGAAGAAGAGGAGGAGGGCAATGAAGAAGAAGAAGAAGAAGAGGAGGACGACGACTTCGAGTGACTCCGCTGCTCTTCACTTCCTTTTTGGCGCTTGATGCCAAAGAGGGAGTGATATTATCTATTTGTGTCGTCAAAACAATGAGCTTGGCTTGTAATAATTTGAATTTGGAACTCGGTTTGTAATAACTCTAATATTCGCTCGTGTGAGACTATGTGAGTTTGAGACATTTGCTTGTGTGCTTGGTGTGTTTTTAACTGCTTTTTATCTGCTAAGGATAGTTTATGCTACATTGAAAACTGTATGTTATCTGTTTTTCTGCTGCTTTGCTGAAGCCTAGAGACTCCGGACTTTTTCCCGGAGTATCCGGATTTTCCGGACACTCCGGACCTGGCCCGGAGAATCCGGACTTCTCAGCACCAGATTTCTTTTATCTCTTGTTGAGTGCATAATCTGTCATGGGCATTTTACCTTGTATTCTGTTGCACATCACAAGCACCCCACTATTGTAATACCCTCTTGCTTTTCTTGTTGTGCAAGATATTGGCCCTAATAGGACCTTTCATATTCAAAATCAAAATGCACACATTAAGGTGGAGTATTACAAAAGCTTTAAATATTCATTGTTTATCTCTTATATGACTTAGTTGTGTTGTCATCAATCACCAAAAAGGGGGAGATTGAAGAGTATCTTGGCCCCCTAAGTGGGTTTTGGTGATATAATGACACACACCTAAGTGGCTAATGAGTTTATCTAGTCCATGAGCAGTGTTAAAATTATGTATGGCATCAAGCACGGCTCGTTGACTACACAAAAAGAAAGTGGTGCTCTAAAAGGATTCCAAAGACGGCTTATTTATTTTTACTTTTGAATTTGAGTCCTAGGAATGCCGTACTATCAAGAGGGACAGGAATTATGTCTTCCAAGGGTCGAACAGGTGCTCTAGTTGCTAAAACAAAACCTTTGAGGGACACCTTTGCACCAACACATTCACGGGAATCTTATCTTGGGTGCTGGCCTTGGAAGGCCGGAGTGTCCGGGTTTTGGCACGGAGACTCCGGACTTCCCGGAGAGTCCGGGTTTAACCCGGATACTCCGGGTCATAAAGCCTCAACGGCTATATTCTGGGTGAGGGGGTATAAAAGCCCCCTCCACCCTTTCTTTTACTCCTCTCCCTGCCATTTTCGTCCCGAATGTACCGCAACCCTCATTTACTCCCCCTCTCTCCCCTTTGGCTCAAAGTTGGTGAGATTTGTAGAGGGAGTTAAGAGGATTTGAGAGCAAGGGCTTGGAGAGTGCTAGTGAGTTGATTTCCCATCTCTAGAGCACCTAGTTCTCGCTTGGTTGGCAAAATTCGTGTTTGTTACTCTTGGAGCTTTGAGCTCCTAGCCGGCTAGGCGTTGCCTTGGAGCATCCAAAGGTTGTGGCTGCCCAAGGAGGTTTGTATTACCCCGAAATTGAGTAAGTAACTCTAGCTTGATCTTTGTGGTCGCTAGAGGGAGGAAAGTGACCTAGGTGTAAAGGTCCACCCTTTGTGGGTACCTCAACGGAGACGTAGACCTCAAGGTGTGAGGTTGAACTCCGGTAACAAATCCTGTGTTTTCTTGTGCTTGTTCATCTTGTTGCTTGCTTGTATCTTGCTTGAACACTTATCTAGGGTTTGGTGCCGATCTACTTCATGCTAAGGTTCCTACAGGTTTTAAGTGGATAAACAGGCTTATATCACCTCGGTGCATTACCTATTTTCACAGATTTACTTTTGAGCAAGTTTAAATCCTGTCGATTTAATCCCCCTTTAGCAGGCCGGACTATCCGGACATTTTCCCGGATTCTCCGGATTTCCCGGAGTATCCGGAAAAATATCCGGAGTCTCCGGACCTGGTCTAACAGCTGCGAAAAAGTTTGTGATTTTCAGGTTCGACTATTCACCCCCCCTCTAGTCGACATCTTGATCCTTTCAGGGATCTCACCGGGCCACACATCACTGAAGGCATTACCTGGATCAACACATTATAGCAAGGCTGAGTATACTAATACTCAGCAAGTCTTACCCGTCGGTGATATCTACTTCACCAGATCTAGACCATGAAAGGCTTTTTGGCTACTGGGTTGCTTTTGCTAAAAAGTAACAAAGAGTAGGTCCTTACTTTCAAGATTTTAGCACAAGTTCTAGTAGTTTAATCATTACTACATTAGCCAACTAGTACAAACAAAGTTGTACAAGACAATAAATCAAGCATCATCTTCATCGACTTCCATCATTAGGGATCTCATGACTAGTGGAGTAAGTAGTCGCGGATAACGGTGAGAGGCCGACAATCGATTGATTTAAACCTTGCAAGGTAAACCCAAACACACGGTAGGCTGTTCGCTCAAGGACAACTTTCCCAGGCCGTCCCCAGAAATCCTCGGGTCGGGATCGAATCTTACAGTCTTTGGTGCAGGCTATCCGGCATACCCCGCGAGATACCCGGAGTCACCATACACCACCGGTGGCGAGCCGTGAGAGCGAATCCCAAGAGTAGTAACGGTAGGATCCCTTGCCGCCTCATCAAGGTACTAAGCTTACCGGTCCCATACCCGACATGTGCTTAGTACGTTCAAAAACTTAACCCACATAACCACTGGACCGGAGCCCAGATCCCATGCTCTTACCACGTGAGCAATCCATTTAAGGATACATTGTGATTCCTGTCTAGGAACCTATTCTCGCGAGTGAGGTCACCACCCGACTTGTAACGGTCCTATAGCTTAGCAGCTATCGACCTATCATACTAGTAGGGACCAAAGGGTACCTATGGATCATGCATCTAGGGTTTCATTCAACTCCTGAACGTAAATGCACAATCATTCATAGATAATTGAATAAAGAATTTGAAAACTTGGTTAGATGCACCGGAGCTTGCCTTCGTCAGCTAGGTTAGCCTGGGCACCCTCGGTGTCGAGCACTTCCACGTACTGCAGAGAACCTTCCGCTCCTCCTTCCTCGGTTTCCCGGGACAAGGGAGTAATCTCCGTCCGGAAGATCTACATGGAATGCAATGCACTTTGGGTGATGTGATAGTTTGTTGTCTTATCCAACTCTGGGTTGGTCATATTCACCTCAACAAGCATTTAGATAGGGTTTCTCTTTTAGGAAAGTTACTGGTGTACATGGGTTATCCTTTTATTGAACATTGAATAAAGGTTTTTATTGTTCTTGTCATTTCATGTGAAGCTTTAATTCTTTTCATCTTCTCAAGCAAAGGTGTAATTAATATTTTTATTTATGAATTAATTTCTTATGAGTTATGATAATTAATTATCTTTTAATTATATTAAATAGTACTTTTCCAAAAAGGAAAAAGAATTAATTAGGGGTTTTTCTTTATTTAATTTCCCTTTAATATTAAAAGGGCATTTAAGCTTTTTATTAACAATTAAATTACCAAAAATTAAATGAGTGTTTCTTAAGCATATTAGCACCTATCCTGGTCCATTGGACCCACATGTAAGTGTTGGATGCTAGAAATTTAAATATTTTAGAAAATAACAAGGACTAGCTAGTGATTCAATTTAAATGCATACAAAAATAAATAAGCATTAAAATGACCCAAACTTTCTCAAGCATGCTCTCTGGTTCTAAAAAAGCCTAGAGAACCAGCATGTTCACATGGAAACTCTACTGAACTTGGTTTATTAATTTACAAAGAAAAACATGCATAATTCAGGAATAGTTATTTCTGTTTATCCAAAAATCATGATTAATTCACAAGATGTGCATTTTGACATTACAAGACAGTGTGAACAAGTTGAGCTCAAGAACGTAAATATATTTAACAAGAAAAATCATTTAGGCAGATGTGGCGGAAATGGAAAAACATTTTTATAAAACGCTTTACATCATAACTTTGTGCAATTTTTGGCATAGGAGCTAGTCATTACCTAACACACAACATATCCAGAAATTGGACACAGATGATTTATGGTTTTTGAGATATTGCAGATCTAGGTTTTTCACATTTGTATTTTTCATGCAAAAACTAACAGGAATTTGCTCAGGCCAGAATAACAAAAGTTGTGGGATATTTGACCACGAATCCAACAAAATTGGTTTTACATTTTTCTGAGTTTACTATGATTTTCTATGCAATTTACAAGAATCAGCAAACTCACTTTTACTCTTTCAGATTCACTTTGCAGCAAGGTCCCTGGAAGTTTTAGATTCCTTACATATGTGCCCCTGCTTCGCGGAAAGGCCCTCAAGAAGAATGGTGGCTTCGCAATGGGCCCCCTGGGCGCCGGCCGCCGGCGGTCTGGCCAAATTCCGGCGAACCGCCGGCCGGGGCCGGCCGGGCGCGGGCGGGGGAGGGTCCTTGGGTCCGTGGGGACCGATTCCCGTGCTCGCTCGGGGCGGGGAGGAGGCCGGCAAGGGGCGGCGCCGGCGGCCGGGCCTAGTGACCGCGGCGGCCGTCCCGTTCCCGGCGAGGGCGGCTCGGGAGGGGCGCGTGAGCGGGCGGCGAGCTTTGGTGGATGCAAGGGAAGGTAGGGAAGGGCTTGGTTCAGTGCACATCCGGCCAGAGGTGGTAGCTCGCCGCGACGGCTCCGGTGGCGGACACGGGTGGAGCGCGGGGGCGCGGCTGGGCGTGATGCAGGGGGCAGTGCCCCTTTTATGGGCGACCAGAGATCGACGGCGACGTCCCTAGGTGCACGCACCGGCCATTACTCCACAGTACGGCGAACTAGCTCGGGCGGTGTGCTCACGCAGGGGAGGGCGGCGACGGACCGGGCAAAACACCTGCGGACGGCGGCGCGACGTGTGGCGTGGCGTTCGAGGCGTCTTGGGGCGCGGGGGGCTGCGAAATACGCGGCCTCGGGCGCGCGCGCGGTGGGGGCCGGGACGGCGAGGCGGGCGGGCGGCCGAGGGGGCTGGCGTGCGGCGCGCGGCGTCGCGGCGCGACGTCGCGCTCCGGCGAAATTTTTCTCGGACTGCCTCTGTTCGAATTAGTTTTTCTCCAAAATATTGAACTGAAGTGCAACATGTGGTCAACAGGAAAGTTGTAGATCTAACTACCCTCTACAACTTTTGTAAAGGCCGTCTAGTGTTTTTCTCAATGAATTTTGCAGGAACGTCGTGCCAACATCGAATGCCGGCCTGTTCTGCTAAACAAGAGGTACTGTCAGTAGATCGAGTTTTTGACCAATTTCTACTCAAAATTTGAAATGCCAATCTACATGAAAGTTGTGTCCCTCAACAAGATGGACAACTTTCATAAAGGTAGATTTTGAAGTGTTTAGGTGAATTTTGGAGAACGCGGCAAAAGTTCCGGACGACATTCGCTGAGTCAACGGTTAAGCCAGTTTTGACCGTCTCCTTGACCAAGGGTCCACCATGGGTGTGTGTAGACTTTCTCAAGGGTTTCATTGGGGTTCATTGGCGAGGTTTTCGAGGTGACGACCTAGGTTGACCTAGGTTTGACCGGTGTTTGACTGGTTTGACTCGGCTGAGCCGGTCATTAGCGTTAGTGATGGTAATTAAAAACCTAGGGCGTCACAGTAGTCTAGGGCGAGTTCGATAGAACATGTTGAAATCACTTGGCCGGTCCGGTATGCACCTCTAGCCACCGCGGCTACAAGAGCACCCTATGTAATCTAGCTGTAGACTAGATCGTAGAAGAAGCAAAACCAAGAAGAAAACAAAATCATCGAGAAGGCACTTGATCGCTAGAAATCGGATTCACTTACAAACTTCACCATGAATGATTAAATGAACAAGATCACCACCGGGGCCCTCCCTCGATCTTGATCCTCACTCCGGAGCTCCGACGTGGTCTTCCATGCAAGCTTCCCATGTCGGCTAGGGAAACCCTAGACAACTAGCACGACGCTCATCTCCGAGATGGTGTCCCTCAAGCTTCTCGGCTCCTCGGGGGTGGATTATGACTAGATTGATGCGTGGCTCTCAGTCAGGGGGCTATTAATAGCCTGAGAAGCCATTAGGTCAAAGGGGAGGCCGATTGGGCCCCGAAAAGAGCTGGGCCGGCCGGCCTGGGCCGACCGGCCTGGGCCCAATTCGGCCCAGCTCGTGGCCTGCTTCGCCCGGTGTTGCTTCCCGCGTCTTCTAGATGCTCTCCCCTTTTGCATGTGGGCCCTTGACGTCGGTTTCTCTCCGAATTGGACGAAGCTCCTTGTCTTGCAAGATTCAGCACTTTTCTGGCTAGGTCCTCGGAGTTTATCATCTTCTCGGGCTTGGTCCTTGGGCTCTTGGAGTCATGTTCACTTCATTGCTTGACTTGTACCGGGCTTCAAGGTCTTGTCATGAGGTGCTTACTGAACTTATCCCGGAAGTCTTGCTTTCAACGTTAAAACCCTACGTAAACACTTAACTCCAAAACCGACATGCACAAGTGAACTTGTTATACCACAGGGATTAGTACCAATGGATAAGATACAAAAGTCATGCCAACACTGAAGGTAAACTCATGGCTATGTTGACGGATTTTCACCGTCAACAGTGGCTTAGACGACGATGATCCCTTCTTCTTTGGTGAAAAAGCTTGTAGGTTTCTTCCATGATTGCATCTCTCTCCCTCACAAATATATAGCCGGGGTTTTCAACCAGTAACAAGGTACACAAATATTATTTTGTAGTCTGGACTTTGAGTGGAATTAGGATGTGTTTTGTTGCACGAAACAAACGAGATGGATGGCTAAGTCTAAGGTGGTTCCGGACTACAAACTAGAGCACACAAACAAAGAGCCGGATGGGAAACTTACATCTCTCCTCCTCTTGGCTCGGTTCTTCTCTGGCGCACTCATTTTGCTTCGTGACCGCGTGTGTGACGCCCCAGGTTTTCGGCCGGATTAATTAACCCTAATGATCCGGTCAACAATGTTGACTTTGGTCAAACGACGATCAACCTGGGCCGTCACCTCTAAAACATCACCAATGACCCCTAATGACCCTTATTGGTCAACTATAGTCAACCCTTGGTCAAAACCATTGTCAAACCCCTTAAACACCCTTTGACCCTCCTATGTCGCCCGGAACTTTTGCCGCGTTCTCCAAATTTCACCTAAACACTTCAAATTCTCCGAATGTAAAAGTTGTGTATTTTGTCGGGGAACACAACTTTCATGTTGAGTGGCATTTGAGGTTTGGAGTGGAAGTGCGTGAAAAACCTCGGTCAACGCTCCCAGGCACTATTCATCGGCGCCCAGAAATCTGCCATCTTGGCATGCATTTTGTGCACAAATGGTTGAGAAAAACTCCATACGCCCTTTGTAGAAGTTGTAGAGGGATGCTAGATCTAAAACTTTCCTATTCAAACCTTGGTGCACTGTAGTTCAACTTTTTGGAGAAAACTCTGGTCAAACTAGGCTAAACGGAAATGCTTCTGTGCGGGAACGCGCACACGAGCTCGACGTCGCCCGACGTTCCACGTCGATCGCTGCCCTACGTCGCCGTACGCGCACGCCGAGGCACGTAGGTGACCCTCGGTCCTTGTGTCGTGCCTTGGCTCCTGTGCGTGACGCTCGCGGACCCACGGACTTGCGCCACGCACCATGCACCCACAGGCCGCGCCGCGCCGACCTCCGCCGCCCGGCCAACCACGTCGTTGCCGTATAGCCGCACGTCGCCCCACCTTCGTGTCCATACCACGCCCATGCCGATGATGTGACTCGCGTGAACCGCCTCGCCGCGCCTGAGTCCTCTATTTAAGCCCCGTCGTCCTCCTCGCGCAAGCATGCACTGCCCGTCTCCGCCATTGCCGCCGCCACGGCGAGCTCCACTCCCTGGTTGCATGCCTTACCCTTTGAGCTCTCCGCCGGCTACACCAATCCCCACTGAAGCTTTGCCGGCCGCTGGCTTATCTCCACGCTCGGGCAACTCACCGGAGCAGATGCTCCCGCGGCTGTCCATCCGTGGCACCGCCGAGCTCCCTTGCCGGAGCACCTCCCGCCGCCTCCAACCCCTCAAATCGACCCTAGGTGAGTCCCTCATCATCCCCGGCCACTTTCCCGGCCAATCCCGGCCCTCCCTTGGCCGAATTCCGGTTATCCCCGCTGCTGGCCGCGCCCAGGGACCCAATTGCAGAAGTTGTTTTCCGTCTAAGGGCCTAACTGTGAAAATCAGGGACCTGTTCGCGAAAAATCAGTTTCAGATCTAAATCCAAAGTGCTGCACCTTGTAAAATCCGTATAAAATCACAGAAAAATCCAAAAATTGCAATCCCAATTTTGTTGTGCTCATTGTAACAAGAACTACAACTTTCTGCAAAGATGTATATACTTTTGAGCTACAATTTTTGCTTGAAAAATAGAAATGTAAAATCCCTAGATCTATGTTTCTGCAAAATCTACACAAGTTCTTGAGCTGTATTTTGGATATGTTGCACTCCATGTCATGACTGGTCACCACACCAAAATTTGCTCAAAGTTACTGAAGAAATCTTTTTATAAACATCATTTTGTGGAATTGACAAATCTTCCTAGATGATTTTTTAAGCTTCAAAATTAATTATTTTTGAGCCCAACTTCTGGCTATGGTCATGTTATGCTAAAAAGCGCCTTTGGTGAATTTACCATGATTTATCTCTGTTAGAAATATTATTTCTGCATTTATGCATGTTTTTAATCGTAAATATGTGTAGCATGTTTCATACGGGCTATGTGTGTGTTTGTTAGTTCTTTGGGCTTGTTTTGGACCAAAGCATGTGTAGGAGAAAGATTGGATTCATTTCTGTTATATTTATTTTACTATGTATTAATCCTCTATTTGCTAACTAGAAATGCCTTCAATTTTGTGTATTAAATTTAATGGTGCAAAAAATCAAATGCTTGCTGTCCAGAGGTGTGCCTCCTGGTCATTAGGACCAGTAGGTACTGTTGTATAAGTTTGTTATGTATTTAGTTGATTAAAAGGTTGCAAACTAGATTAATCTAGTAAAGGAAAAATAGGAAAAATACAATCTCTTGTGAATAAGTCACATAAATGAGTTAGGAAAGTAAATTGTGGCATAAAGGTGACCTTTCCTTGCTGTTTGTATTTGAATTAAATATTTCTTTAATAGATGTGCACACAATCACCCTAAAGAGAAGGCTAAATAAGCTTTTTGATTATCTTTAAAAGGAGAAATGTTTAATTACTTTTCTTAAGGTGAAAATGACCAACCTTACACTCTTTGTAGCAGCTGTTGCTACTGTTTTGTTGTGTGAATTACATTAATCCATTTAAATATATATATGTACACAGTCACTATTAAAAGTCTAGATAATCAAGCATTGCATATTGTTCCTTTATAGGAAGGGTATGCTCAATGTATTATTATCTAGGTGAATGTGTTCAATCATGCACCCCATGTTGTCATAAGATGTTTGGAAAGTAATAATCAAATGGTCACTTAAGTCTTGCATTGCATCATCCGTGTAGAAGTTCCCGACGGTAGCTACACGCTCGTGCCAGCGGTCGTGAACGAGGGAGCTGGAGGAGACGTGCACTACGTCGCCATAAAGCAAGACCCGGGCCAAAGTCCGGAAGTGTGTGTAACTACTTGTGCCAACGAAGGCAAGCCCCGGTTTATTCATTAACCTATGTGTTTCTTTAAACTTTTGAATTTACTTCTTGTTATCTTATGTGCATTTACGTTCAGGAGTTGATTGAAACCCTAGTTGCATGATCCTTAAGTACCAATGATCTTTTACTAGCATGTTAGGTCGCTAGTTGCTATGCTATAAGGATACGGTACAAGTCGAGTGATGTTCGTCACTCGCAGGAATAGGATCTCCTTTATGGAATCACCATATGAATTAATGGATTGCTAATGTGGTAAGAGCATGGGATTTGGGCTCTGGTCCAATGGCTTCGTTGGCTAAGTGTTTGAAAGTACTAAACACTTGTCGGAAATGGGTACGATAAGCCTAGTACCTAAATGAGGCGGTACGGGGTTTTACTATCACTACTCTTAGGGTTGCGGCCCCGGGCTTGCTACCCGAGTGCATGCGTGAGGCTGGGTGACCTTAGTGGCGTAGCCCAGATAAACCTTGTACTTAAGACTGTGAGCTATTATCCCCAAACCGAAGAATGACGGGAACCGCCTGGTTGGTGAACTCTTAGTGAGGGCACCTCCCGTGTGTTTGGGTCCACCTTGCAAGGTTATGAATTAATCGATTGTCGGCCTCTCACCGTTATCCGAGACTGCTTAATTAGCTGGCCATGATATCCTTTTATGATGGAACTTTGTCAAGATTATTACTTTGGTTAATTGTTTGTACAACTTTGGTTGCAATAGTTGCTTATCTAGTAATGATTACTTCTACTAGAACATGAGCTAAAATATGGAAAGTAAGGATTCACTACTTTGTAGCTTTTTGGCAAACAAACCCACAAGCCACATGCATAACTAGAGGTAAAGTCTTTCTTTTCGACGGGTAAGTCTTGCTGAGTATTAGTATACTCAACCTTGCTTTATAAATGTTGTTCCAGGTAATGCATCTGATGTGTGGCCCGGAGAACTTCCACCCGGCTGGGAGCTGGAATGGGTGGATGACGAAGAGTGATTGCATCATGGACAGGCCTCCTATGATGTGATTGTATCGTTTAGTTATCTTCCGCTGTTTTCAATAAACTCTGAACCATTTACTTCCATGTCAATAAACTATGTTTGTAATAATGAACCCTACGAGGATGTGATAGTTTAAGTTGTAAGGCACTCTGGACTCTCCTTCGTGGGAGTTTTAATGCATACGTTCGATCCTCTCTGTGATGTCAAGTGATTTATCGGGCGTTAACCTGGCAACACTCAACGGGATGCTTCTTTATTATCGCTTAATTACCAAGTGGATTGGTTTAGGCGATAGTACGGGATTATCTCGGATGGGGTTGTCACAGCGTGCACCTTCCAAACGTTCTCGTCCACTCCTTCGCTTGCATTATTGCTCCTTCCACTTGATGTTTTCGCTTTGAGTCACTTCCATACTCCCTTGCCTCACGTGCCTCCATGATATTCCTACAAAACAAAGCCTTGGCTGCCCCCCATGCTTGTCCTTGCATGTGGTTTGATAAGATGTTAAAGGGGCATCCCATGATGTATCATGGTGCATGTATGGTTAGGTTAACTAGATTGCCTCCCTCTAAGCATGCTTTAATGCTACGTACTCCTCTAATTTTGAAAATAAAAAATAAATCCAGAGCTATGGGAGAGCTCAAGCATAAATTTAGAGAAGGTTTTAAAGCATTAAAAACAAATGTAAGTGGAAAAATACCGACTACTTTTATGTTGGTCTCACCGGTATTGTTAGCCTTCATTAGTTGAGAGCAAGCTTTTCCCGGCTTGATCATGGGGGCATATGTTTAAGTCCTAATTTTGATTAGATAAGAGATATTTTGAATAAAATAAAATTAAATGAGGCTTAGAAAAATTCTAACTCTAGAGAAACCAAGGATATGGATTTTTAAACCAACCAAAAATCAAGTTTCTAGGTTCACGCGAGTCCTACTGCATGCTGAAATTTAAATAACATTTAGGTACAAGGCGTGGTTCTACTCGTGTGTTTTTAGCATGGAAAAAGTCAACCATAACATCATGAAGAGGATGAAAGGTTGAGATAGGTTCTGAATTTGTTTTGGTTGTGGTTTCTCGAAAAGAAGCAAACAAACACATAGGAGGGTTCATGTAAAGGGTTTATGATCAAGCAAAATATTCAACCAAGAATTATGTCTCTAATATAGTTCAACCACTTCTAAGTCTAATTTCTTTGCGTAGTAAAATTAAAAACTGAATTATATAAAAAGACTCGAAAAACCTGGAATCAGGTTGTCCTCCTGGTAGCTTATTCTTGACTCGACGAAACGGGTTGCCTCCCGCCTAGTGCTTTGTTTATAGTCCATGGCTAGACTTCTTCACTTGATTACTTCGGATCAACGCTCTTTGCGGGCGTTGCAATCTTGGGTACCCACTTCTGCACCATCTTAGGCACGGGCTTATTCTTCGGCTTAATCATTTTTTTGGTCTTCACAGGCAGGCTTTGTCTTTTGGTCTTGACGGATGCAACAACTTTCTTCATATAGTGGCTCGGCATCACAAACTCTGGTCCTTCGGTCGTGATCTTCATGGTCTCCTTAGTGTGATCCTCCATATCTCCCGAATTAGTTTGAGTAGCCTTCGCCGTCTTGGAACCTTGGGGTTGTCTCAGAAATTCTTCTGTGTCACCCATCGGTTGTCCGGCAAGTTGTTCCACTTGCATCTCTAGCATCTTCATCATGATGAACACTTCACATATAGAGCTTCCGATCTCCATCACCTTGCCATCTAAATTCTTCAATATTTTCTCCATAGCCTCGAACTTAGTGACGACGTCCTTGTTGATCTCAGCTTGCTCGTCCATCAAGTCCTTGAATTGTGCACAAAGAGGAACCAAATCTTGAATCGACGAACTTGCATTAATTCGGGGTTTAACTTGGACATGGTCGTACTCCTCACACTCCTTGCATGTGGATCTTGTTTCGGCAGCCTTTAGGTGTTGAGCTTCTTTCTCTATCTCCATCTTCTCCATCCTCCTCTTAAGTAAACTGATATGCCACTCAAGAATTCGGCTCTTGATCTTGAACGGCCTTCCGGCGTCTTGAAGGTTTATGATAGGTAGATCAACGATGTCTGGGGTGCATAGCTCGATCTTGCACTCTGGTTGTGATTGTTCTCCCGTGGGTGGCGGTTGAGGTTGATCTTCCTTTGGACTTGGAGGTGGTGATTCCCTTGGAAATTTCGACGGTCCTTCAACTTCGACTTTTCGATATAGGGTTTCCAACCCTTTAGCTTGTGTTGCACGTCTCCTTTACCTATAAAGTTTTCCTGGATCATCCACAAAAAATATTTGGGTTTCTTGGAGAGGTAGCCAACCATCTCCGGTTAGGGTTAGCAAAAACAAATATCTAACAAAGAAAAATTAGGCTTAATCAAAACTAAATTAGATTGATCTTTTCTTTTTTGAGTATGATCAAACTTAAGAGATGCAAAAGAAAATCAAAAGAAAAACTGAAAAATAAGCGATACTAGATTGGATCTTGATTGCTTGTTCCCCGGCAACGGCGCCAGAAAAAGGGGCATGTTGATGGTTAATAGTTGTATCAAAGTTCATATGGATTTGCAAGTGGACAAATCCCACGTCGTAGTCAAGGGACCCTTCTTCCCTCGAGTGGTGAACCCAAGATATCGAATCCGTGGAACAATGTGCAACGCAAGGATTCAATCTAGTAAAGCAAGGAAAGCTATCTAATGAAGAACCAAATTGCATCTAATCTACTAACTCATAAAGGAAACACATCTAATCTAATCTACTAAAGAGGTAGCAAGAGAAATGTCGGTGCGGAATGTGGTCCCGACACTAACCAGTAATGAGCGCCAAGGTCTATCCCTCAATGGTCGATGCTAAGCAATCAGAGACAGAGTTTTATCCTGGTTCCGGCCGAGGGCCGTACGTCCAACAGCGGTGTGCTCGAGGCACTATATTGCTCAGCGCCGGGGGTGCCTGTAGTGGGGCGGCTACAAGCAAGGCGGGAGAGGAGGTGTGGCCTCCAAGTCCCTGGTGAAATGGCTGAAGATATTGTGGGAGAATTGGGGAATGTATGTGTGGCGTGTTGTACACTGTCTATTGCCTCGTTCCCTGCGGCGGGGGAGTTCGTCTTCCTTTTATAGGGCAAGGAGAGAGCGAATTACATGTGTGCCGCACTTTTCAGCTACATGGGGAAGTGTGGTGCACCGAGCCGTAGAGTAGGCGTATCTTGTACCCGAACAGAGGTAGCCTCGAGGGTCGGGGCGCGGTGAATGGCCGAGATGTCCCCAGGCGGGCTCGAGGGGGTCGCTGACGTCGATCCGTACCGGATATAGTGGCAGGCATGGCGGTGTCCCGTTCCCGCACGCCCCACAGCGCCCGAGCTATTACCACAGTGCCCGGCGTGGGGTTGTACACGCGGGGGCGGCCACCATGCCGTTAACAGTGGCAGGGATGGCAACCCGCCGGCCTAACGCCACGACCTAACCCTGCAAAGTCACGGGAAAGCAAATCGAGGGTGCGGCCGGCCCCCCTTCGAGGGCTCGGTGCGTTAGCCGTACAGGAGTAGGCGGGGCGGCGTCACGGGGCTGGCACCGGCCACGTCGCACAGTCCCCCACAGTGGCGGGGATGGGTTCCCTCCTAGGGAGTTGGTGCGATAGGACCGGGGCGCGAGTCCAAGGCGTATGATGGCGCCGCCCCGCCTTTGTCAGAGCATTAAATGCCCGCACCCGCGTGCGGGAATGGGCGTGCGCATGCAGAGCGCCCTCGAGCGAGGCGAGGCCTGCTCGAGGGCGGCGCGGACCCTCGAGCGAGGCGGAGCCTGCTCGAGGTAAGCGCATCCCCTCGAATCGGTACAAGACCCACCCGAGGGAGGTGTGTGCCCTCAAGCGAGGCGGAGCCTGCCCGATGGGATTTTGAGTGGGCCGCCTTGGTGGGTCGTCGGGGCCACCACGGCGTGGGCCATGCCTGTGTGTGTTTAAGCGAGACGTGTTTAGCATTGGCTTTTTGCAGGTTTTAAGAAGGGTTTCCCCTGTTGTTTAAGGGGACCCCCAGGGCTGTCCCTGACAAGAAAGCAAGAGATAACCGATCTAGAGAGTCTAGATCATGCTTATGTTGTAGCTCCAAACAAGATAGATGAAGATAGAAAAGCGAATCTCATTAAAAGCATCTTTAAATCGTGGCCTCCGGTCCGATTCTGAAAACGCCCCCCTTTCGGAACCCCCGTTCTGTCACAACGTATACCTATTCATGTGGGTAGTCTAGGGCGAGTTCGATAAGAACAAGTTGAAATCACTTGGTCGTCCCGGTATGCACCTCTAGACACCGCGGCTACAAGAGCACCCTAAGCAATCTATCTTAAGTATAGATTGGGGAAGAAGCAAAACCAAGAAGAAAACAAAATCATCGAGAAGGCACTTGATCGCTAGACATCGTATTCACTATAAAAACTTCACCATGAATGATTACATGAACAAGTTCACCACCGGGATCCTACCTCGATCTTGATCCTTGCTCTGGAGCTCCGACGTGGTCTTCCATGCAAGGTTCCCACGTCGGCTAGGGAGACCTTAGAGAACTAGGACAACCCTCATCCCCGAGATGGTGTCCCTCAAGCTTCTCTGCTCCTCGGCGGCGGATGACGAATTGATTGATGTGTGGCTCTCGGTCAGGGGGCTATAAATAGCCCGAGATGCATCTAGGTCAAAGGGGGGCCGACTAGGCCTTGAAACGGGCTGGGCCGACCGGCCTGGGGCCACTTCGGCCCAGTTCGTGGCCTCCTTCGCCCGGTGTTGCTTCCCGAGTCTTCTATATCCTCCCCCTTCTGCATGTGGGCCCTTGTCATCAGTTTCTCTCCGAATCGGACGAAGCTCCTTGTCTCGCAAGATTCGGCACTTTTCTGGCTAGGTCCTCGGAGTTTGTCATCTTCTCGGGCTTGGTCCTTGGGCTTCTTGGAGTCGTGTTCACTTCATTGCTTGACTTGTACCAGGCTTCAAGGCCTTGTCATGTGTAAATAAAAATAAAAGTGAACTCCCCGTCTCTCTAAAGTGCATTAGGAATTTCAAGGCTTCAAGATTAAAAGATCCATACTCATTTTCCAACCATGTGCAATCCGATAACGAGGACTTCCTTTGTGCCTCAGGATCACTCTTTGCCATTTGCAGATGTCCACCTATCTCAAGTGTGTGTATTTTTCTCTTTCCCCTCCTTGATATAACATTATTTTGCAATGACCTTTTTGACGAGTCTCGGTAAGACCATGAGAAGCTTGTCTTGTTTTGACAACATCTCATTTATAATATCTTGGTAGGACCGAACTTTCCCAAAAAGCTCCATATAAAGCCTACCATATGTATATGTTATGAGAGGGAAAGGGGTACAATATATAGGCTTGAGAGACAAGATGAGATGAGAGTTCATGAGCAATATGCAAGATGATTTAAATTTGTGAACTTGGTTTAGCTCTTTTGTATCTTGCTCTTTATTTCAAAATTTCTGAGATCTATTTCAATTTTGGGAGCACGTTAATACTTGTGGGATAAGCTTAATTAAGAATCTACCCTACGTAGGGATGAAGGCTAGTACATTATGAAACCTAAAATATTTGAGAGCATTATGTTTTCTCATGTATGATCAAGTGCAAGGTTTAAACAATGATGGGCAATGATGATATCCATCGAAGGCTTACTCGAGGACGAGCAAGGTTTAAGCATGGGGGAGATGTTGACGGTGAAATTCTGTCAACCTAGCCATGAGTTTACCTTCGGTATTGGCATAAGTTTTATACCTTATCCATTGGTACTAACCCCCTTTGTATAACAAGTTCATTGATTCATGTCGGTTTTGGAGTTTAGTGTTTATGCATGGTTTTAGCGTTGAAAGCAAGGCTTCCGGGATAAGTTCATCAAGCACCTTGTGACAAGACCTTGAAGCCCTGTACAAGTCATGCAATAAAGCAAACTCAACTCCAAGAAGCCCAGGGACCAAACCAGAGAAGATGGCAAACTCTGAGGACCTACCCAGAAAAGTGTCGAATCTTGCGGGACAAGGAGCTACGTCCAACTCGGAGAGAAATTGACGACAAGGGCCTACATGCAGAAGGGGGGAAGGATCTAGAAGACTCGGGAACCGATGTAGACCAAAGGAGGCAAGCAACTGGGCCTGGATGGGCCCAGGCCGGTCGGCCCAGGCCGGCCGACCCAGCCCAGTCCAGGGCCCGGTCGGCTCCCCCTTCGACCTAGCCACCATTTGGGCTATTTATAGCCCCGGGGTCAAGAGCCACACATCAATTCATTCGTCATCAGCCGACGAGGAGCAGAGAAGAGAGGGACACCATCTCGGAGAGTAGAGGGTCGAGCTAGTTGACTAGGGTTTCCCTAGCCAACGGGGGAACCTTGCAAGGAAGACCATGTCGGAGTTCCCGGAGCTAGAAGCAAGATCAAGGTAGGATCCTGGTGGTGATCCTGTTCATGTATCATTGTACTAGTTGAATTATCAAGTTGAATCCAATTTCTAGGGATCAAGTGTTTCTCCGAAGTCTTCGTTTTTCGATCAGCTTTTCTTATTCTAGATCTATTCTCGAGATAGATCACTTAGGGTGTTCTTGTAGGCGCGGTGGCTAGAGGTGCACGCCTGATCTTCCGAAAGAACTCGACTTGTCCTTGGACTCACCCTAGACTACCCGCATGAATAGGAGTACGTTGTGACGGAACGGGGGCTCTGAAAGACGGGCGTTTTTGGAGTCGGACGGGAAACCACGATTTAAAGAGGCTTCTAATGAGATTCGATTTGCTACTTCTTCTTTTGCTTGGAACTTCAACAAAAGGCTTGACCCGATCTCTCTAGATCAGTTTATGTACCCCATCTATCTTTGTTACCTCCGGTCTTTAGTAGATTAGATTCGTTTTTGTTCTTATGACTAGATGCATTAGGGTTTCACCTTTTGAAGATTGAAGTTACTTAGCATTAATAGTTCATCTTTTGCGTCACACATTTGTTCCACGGATTCAATACCTTGGGTTCACCACTCGAGGGAAGAAGGGCCCCTTGACTACAACGGGAGACTTGTCCGCTTGCAAGTCTAAACGAACTTTGGTACAACTATTAACCGTCAACACTCTTCTTGCTGCCGGAGCTATGAGCCAAGCCGCAGAACCCATCTCTCATGTAGCAGCTCAGCCCGCTCAAGTTCTTGGATGACATCTTGTTCTTGCGCTGTCACACCTGCTTTTCCAAAGAAAACCAAGTGCATAACTATATGCATGCCGGGATCAAGTTTCATTCATATAGTGACATAAAAGTGAATATAGAAACAATATCATGTATGAAAAAGAAAGATTATCATAGATTTACACTTAATCCTGGAAACGAAGGCCACAAAACATCACAGGCAGTCGACTGGGGGTTGCGTACGCCTAGCACCAGCAACATCTTCACAAGACTTCAGAGTAGCATCCTCCATCTGAGCAACATATATATAGCAAGGGTGAGCACTTGTCGTACTCAGCAAGTGTGGGGAAGATATGAATACAAAGGCTTTATAGTGGACTGGGCTATAAGCATTTAAGCAATTTTAGTTGGTCAAATTGTATTAGCACCTAACTACTAATAAAGTAGAAGTGTATACCAACCCACATTAAGCATAAAGATGAGAAATACACCATAAGTATATGGCAAGCATAACCAAAGTGCACAATTAAAGTCCGTCTTCAAGTTCAATTATCATGTGAGGGTCCAGGCCGCTCTTGACTGTGAGCACGACTAATCGATTAGTTTTACACTCTGCAGAGGTTGTAAATCTTTATCCACAAGTCGCGTAAAAGTCCCGAAGAACTTTGGACCGAACCATGCGATGCCGGCCAAGCATCATACCACACTACCGAGGTGTGATTGCATAGGGATGCTACGAGGCCTTTACAAAGAGTCCTCCCATGCGTATTAGTCCATAGTAGTATGTCATAGAGGCTATCTTTCATAACACACCTCTATTCACAACAGTCAGTCATAGAGTAGTTCCGTTCCAACACCACTCCGGAATAGAAGAGCCATAAAAGCATTCCTTCGTCCGCAACCTACTACGCGAGTAATGACCACACAAAGACTTCCCTAATTACTCGGCCAAGACCAGAGCCATATAGTTCTTGTGGTTGTACGGTTGTCCTGAGTGGTCGCTCCATGTTCCGATTAAACATATGGTCTTGTATTAAACATCCAAAGATATAACATAAAGGTATAGCATGATTCATCATTATTGTTCATTAAAGCCACCATAACCCGGGTATAGCAACTAAGCATAGCGACCCAACATAAATGTAAACCCAGGTTAGGAGTGATCATAAAGACTAGGTAATCCTTAATAGGAACCCATCAAAATTATTGCAAGCAATGTAATGAGTGATTAAATATAATTCTTATGACAAAAGATCAAGGACACCCTTGCCTTTAACCAAAGAGTAGCTGCTCAGAATCTTCACTTCTAGCTCTTCCAAACTTCTCAAACGATGTTCACTCTAAGCGCATCAATCATTGGGAACAACATACACAAAGCAAACAAACAAGCATATACTAAGAACAAAGCACCAATCAAAAGAAAACTTTAAAAGAGCACACTAAGGGATAGGCTCGATTAGATGGATCACTAAAGCACACAAACCATGCTTAGAGGAAGAAAGGCTTGGTTAACTTTAAGGAGATGGTTGTGAAAGATTGAGCAAGGACCGGAAGATCACACTGAGATAGAGCTTCATAAAGAACGTCTAACGAAAGGTATGCATAAATGAGAGAAAAAGGTTATGAGCTAGATTTATTTTAATTAACAAAACATATGTAAGGATATTTCATAAATAAAATACCCCATGTTAAAATTAAAGCAAATTAAACTTTATTTACAAAACCGGTGTAAAGAACTAGTCAAGTTTTATTTATAAAGATTCATATATGAATTAATCAATTAAATATTTAATTTAGAAAAACTAAACTATAGGAACAATCTAAACGAAACTTTGTAATTCGAGTAGATCATATTATTATTAAAAATATTATGGAACTGACATTAATCATATTAACATTTATTATAAAAGCCTATGTAAAAGCCTAATCAAAATTTAACTAGAAAAGATTAATTAACTATTAAACAAATTAACATTTGGTTTACGTAAATCGAGATAAAGATCTAATTAACTTTTATGTACGAAAACATGTGATAGAAACATTAATCAAATTAAATTTGCTTATGAAAAATGATGTATAGATCTATATTACTTTTATTTATAAAAGGCATTTATAACTAGACATTAATCAAAATTAATATTAGTTTTATTTTCGGAAAACAAAACATGGTGAAAACACACCACTAATGCGTGCTTTACATTATTATGAACTTAACACAACTTGAATGGATTAAAACGGAGTTAGAACATGGATTGTATGTAGAAAACAAGATTGTAGGGACCTTGATGTGATTAACCATAGATTTTAGGGACTAGTAGATAAAACTCACAAGACACATTACACAGTGCTTGCAAAAGTGACATAGCTCGGGGTTAGATCTGTAAAAGGGTCGGGTGGGATTATTCTAGGGGGTTTTCCATAAAAGGTGCAAGACAAATAAGATAGAACAAAGATTACTGATTCTCTAGGGGCTTAAATGCAAAACGATCTTCTTCTTCCTTTGGTCTGGTTCAATCCAGAACCATGGTCGTGCACACAGGAGCTCCAGGCATCCAAATTGGCGGCGCACCGGGCGTCAAGGGGCTCGGGTGAGGAGCAGAACGGAGAGAGGAGAGCAAGGGGATTGTGAAGACGTGCTCACCAGCGAGAAAGACGGAGGGAGGAGGCCGGATTTCGAGGTCAACGGTGCCGGCCGGTTCGGGCTTCAGACGAACGACGGCGGCACTCCAGTGCACCTCTGGTGATGGGAGAGGCTCCTTGGACTCGGCTTCACGTCGCAAAGCTCTTGGTGGCCTCGGCTTGCTCCGGGAGACAGCGGCTGCGACGAATTGGGGTGGCGGCCGGTGAAGCTCGACCCCGGCGGCACTGTTGGGTGGTCGGCGGTCCGGCGGCGCGGGCTCGGGGAACGGGCGGCGGCGTGCTAGGGCGGCGCGGACGCGGGGGCTCGGGCTCCGCCCTTTATAGGCGTTGGTGGCGCGCCTAGCGTGCGGCGCACGCACGCCGAGGGGGCGGCGGCGGCGTCGGCCAGGGAGGCCTCGGCCTCAGGTGACCGATGGGCCTGGCCGGCCAGCTGCTGGGTGGGAACGGGTTGGGTCCGGCCCACGGGCTCAGCCCAATCTGAGAGGATAAGGTTTTTTCGAATTTATTTTTAATGCGAAAACAGTTCCAGAAAAATCTAGAAATTGTTTAAAGGCACGGAAAATACTCCGAAAATCACAAAAATTCCAGGAACATTCCTAGAGATAGATTAAGACATGCACAATACAAATAAAGTATTTGGAGCTCATGAAAAAGATTTTAGAGCCTTCTAATAAATATAAATAGCTCAAGGAAAATGAGAATAAATTCCGGAAAAATCCAGAAAATTCTCGGAAGAGTTTGGACAACACCTAAACGTATTTTGAAACCTTTGCACACAAGAAGCACCAAGATGCATCGGCATGAATGCAACACTAACAACTTTTTATTAGATTTAGAAAAATCAAACAAGGAGTTTTCCTATACTATATTTCCTGTAAACAAAATAAATGTTGGAAAAATTTTAAAATTGTGATAAAATCTTTATTTAATTATTCTTTCTATTCACATCCTAAGATTTGGAAATTTCAGGGTGTGACATGTGCCGATCGCCTTGGTCTTCACTGCTACTCGAGCTCGAGGAAGAATAGGCGGAGCTGGAGTCGACGTCGCTCGGTCCAACCATCGCTCGGGCCTTCCTGCCGTGGCCGTCCTTCTTCCTTGACTGTCGCTTGTCGTTGTGCTTGTGATTGCGCCTTGATCGGTACTTGCCATCCTTGCTCGACCGTTGCTTGTAGCCGTCCTTGTTCTCCGTCTTCTCCGGACAGTCAGCGATGAAGTGTCCTGGCTTGCCGCACTGAAAGCACGTCCATGTTGTCCTCCTCGTGTTCACCCAGTTCTCATGCAGCCTCTCGAACCGCCTGGTTAGCCACACCAGCTCATCCTCTCTGTTGGGGAATTCAGGAAAACCCGTCACCCTCGAAACGTCGAGGTTAATGAAATTTGTGATGCAAGTTTTCAGGGGCAAGGAACTCACGAAGATCTGGAGTCTGGAATCCACGAAGTCTTGAAGTCACGAATGCGCAGTGAACTGGACTCCCGAACTCTTGAAGTCTCAGAGTCGCGAACGCGCGATGGCTCGGAGTCTTGAACCTGCTGGGCCCTGAAGTTGCGAATTCATGAAGACTCAAAGCCATGAACCTGCGAAGCCACGAACTTCAGGAATCTGCGAAATTCGGGAATATGTTGGAGAACGAGTTCGGGAATCACTGTGCGTGGAGACTTCCTGAACGAGAACATTCACGAACCAGTGAGAAGCAAAGTCAAAGTTGTCGTCTCAAAAGGTCCGGGTTTAGCGTGTGAACTAGTGGCAGGCTTGTAAATGTATGAGGTGTAAAAGACATTTGTGTGTGCATTCACACTAGGAATATTCTTTGAGTTCAAGGGTATTGTCGGAATGTAAAAGTCCCTTCGTCTCCCTATAAAAGGGGGGCATGAGGGCACGTGTAAGGGGATTCACAACTTTGGAAACTTGAGCAGTCTGCAGGAGAGTCTCTGTCTCCTCTAGCGTCGTCACTGTGTTTGAACATGTTTACCTCTCTTTCTCTCTACCACGTGTTCGGGGATCTTATCCGGATTTTCGGATACCCCCCAACACTCTCCAAGCACGTCGAACTCCTTGTTTGGCGAAGACATCAAAGAAGACAGAGAGTACATCTTGGAGGATGCATTAGCGTTAGACTTAGTCACTTTGCTACCGACAAGAGCAATACAATGGGAATGAGTCGGGCTCTCAAGACAGGCTGTCAAACCACGATCAACCTTAGCTGACTTGAGCTTAGAGAATAGCTTGTTCACCGTGAGTGTGGTATACTTCTCAAACTCAAAAATGGCCTTGACCTTTATCCCATATGGTACGGTCCAGCGTGTGCAAGAGTTTCGTAGCTCTATCATGGTCTTCGTACGGGAGGACGTCCACATTAGCCCTCATGTTGTTCGCAACCACCATGAACCACTAGAACAAGGCATCAATCAACTCACCGGGGAGATGAGTGAAGTTCTTGTACCCTCTCTGGTAGGTCGCATACAACCATTACTGAACTTCAGCATTTCTACCATGAGCATTCTTCATCTCCAACCAAATCCTACAAGCTAAGTCCTCTATCTGAACTCATTCGAATTCAGACTGACACTGAGCACCAAAAAAGTAGTCGATCGCCTTGTTGTTGGTGTCATGCACGTCCCTCATTCCAGGAGCTAGGAAGTTAATCGGATGAACATAAGTTGTGTTACCGTAACATCTGTTGACGGTGAAAATCCGTCAACCTAGCCATGAGTTTACCTTCGGTGTTGGCATGAGTTTTATACCTTATCCATTGGTACTAACCCCCGTGGTATAACAAGTTCACGTGTGCATGTCGGTTTTGGAGTTTAGTGTTTATGCAGGGTTTTAGTGTTGAATGCAAGACTTTCGGGATAAGTTCATCAAGTACCTCATGACAAGACCTTGAAGCCCCGTACAAGTCATGCAATGAAGCAAACTTAACTCCAAGAAGCCAGGGACTTGATCCGAGAAGACGACGGACTCCGGGGACCCGACCGTAAAAGTCTCGAATCTTGCAAGACAAGGAGTTGAGTCCAATTCGGAGAGAAACCGACGACATGGACCTATATGCGAAGGGGGAAACATCCGGGAAGCAAGGGAACCGACGTGGAGCGAAGGAGCCCTCGGGCTGGGCCTAGATGGGCCCAGGCCGGCCGGCCCAGTCCGGTCGGCCCAGGCCCATCCAGGGCCCAAATGCCCCCTCCTTTGCCCTAGCCGCCAATCGGGCTATTTATAGCCCCCTGACCGAGAGCCTCGGGGAGAAGAATTCGTCATCGGCCGCCGAGGAGCAGAGAAGAGAGGGACACCATCTCGGAGAGGAGAGGGTCGAGCTAGTTGACTAGGGTTTCCCTAGCCGACGTGGGAACCTTGAACGGAAGACCACGTCGGAGTTCCCGGAGCTAGAAGCAAGATCAAGGAAGGATCCCTGTGGTGATCTTGTGTATGTATCATTGTTATAGTTGAATTATCAAGTTGAATCTTTTCCTAGCGATCAAGTGTTTCCTCGAAGATTTCGTTTTTCGATCGGCTTTGCTTATTCCAATTCTATTCTCGAGATAGATTACATAGGGTGTTCTTGTAGCCGCGGTGGCTAGAGGTACACGCCGGATCTTACGAAAGAATCTCGACTTGTCTTTTGACTCGCCCTAAGCTCCCCGCATGAATAGGGATACGTTGTGACAAAACGGGGGTCTCGAAAGGCGGATGTTTTCGGATTTGGACGGGGAAACCACGATTTAAAGAGGCTTCTATTAAGATTCGATTTGCTACTTCTTCTCTTGCTTGGAACTTCAACAAAAGGCTTACCCCGATCCCTCTAGATCGGTTTATCTACCTAATCTTACTTTGTTTTCTCCGGTCTTTAGTAGATTAGATTCGTTTTGTGTCTTTTACTTAGATGCATTAGGGTTTTATCGAAGATTGAAGTTACTTGGCTTTATTAGATTAAGTTTTGCGTCACACATTTGTTCCACGGATTCGATACCTTGGGTTCACTACTCGAGGGAAGAAGGGTCCCTTGACTACGACGGGAGACTTGTACGCTTGCGAGTCACAAACGAACTTTGATACAATTATTAACCGTCAACAAGCCCCTTTTTCTGGCGCCGTTGCCGGGGAACAAGTGATCAAGATTTGATTTTTTATTGTCTTTTTGTAATTTTCAGTTTTCTTTTTGTTTTTCTTTTTGCATCTACTAAATTTTGATCATCCTCAAAATACATCTAATCTAGTTTGTCTAACTCTAGTTTTTATAGATTTGTTTTTACTTTCTAGTTTTTGCATACTTTGTTTATTGCTAACTCTAACAGGAGATGGACGGCTACCTCTCCAACAAACCCAATAATTTTGTGGATGATCCAGAAAAACTTTACAGGCTAAGGATACGTGAAGCACATCAAGCTAAAAAGCTTGATTTTGTAGATTCGGAGTCGGAAGACAAAGGATCGCAGGAATCTTCAAAGAATTCACCACCTCAAAGTCCTCGGGAGAATCGACTTCCACCAATGGGTGACCAACCACCGCAAGAACGCAAGATTGGGGAGCTATGCACCCCAGACATCATCGACCTACCAATCTTGAACCTTGAGGAGATCGGAAGACCGTTCGAGATCAAGACCTCAACAATCCGCATGGTGCAACATTCACCCTTCACCGGTAAAGAGGATCCGAACCTTCACCTCCAAGCATTCATTCAACTATGTCGACTTTCAACATGGATGGGGTGACTCAAGACCAAATGAGGGCAAGGCTTTTTCCGTTTTCACTACTCGGGAAGGCTTTGCAATGGTTCCACTCTCAACCGGCGGAGACGGTGCAAAATTGGAACACGTTGATGAAGGCTTTCATGAAGGAATACTACTCACCGGGTAAAACTCAAAGCTTGCGTAATAAGATTGCCACCTTTGTTCAATATCCTACGAAACTATCTCGGAGGCATTCGAGCGCTTCAACGAGTACACCGGCGGTTCCACATCACAAGTTCCCGAAAGAAGACCTCGTGCAAAAGTTCTATCAAGGACTCACCATGGCGTCTAGGACGATCATCGATGCATCGGCGGGAGGATCCATCATCGAACTTACATCGACGGAAGCATTCACTCTATTCAAGAAGGTCGCGGATAATGACACGTGGGCGTCGTCCGGCGCCTACATCCGGTTCAACCCACGGGAAACATCAAAGGAGTCTTGCAAGTGGAGAAGGAGAACATACTTGAAGGCAAGATCGACTCGCTCATGAGGAGGTTGGAGAAGATGGAGATGGAAAAGAAAGAGGCTCAAGACTTGAAGGCCGCCGAAGCAAGGTCCACATGTGAAGAATGTGGAGAGTATGGCCATGTCCGCAAAGATTGTCCGGAGGAAGCCAAAGTGCTCGATTACATGAGGAAGGGAGAATTGCCAAACTTCCGCTACGGGCAAGGTAGGCCTCAATTTAATGCAAGCTCATCTATTCCTAACGCGGTTCCGCTTCGTATACAATTGAAGGAGTTCATGGATGAGCAAGCTAAGATCAACAAGGACACCGTCACCAAGTTCAAGACCATAGACAAGGTGTTGGAGAACATCGATAGCAAGGTGACGGAGGTCGGAAGTTCCAATCATCAAGTGCTCAACATGATGAAGATGCTCGAGACGCAAGTTGGACAACTTGCGGGCGCCTCACTAATTATGAAGGGAAGCTTCGGGACAACCCAAATGTCCCGAATCGGCGAAGGCCATTCAAACACATTCGGGGAAGGAGACCGAAGATCCGAACGTTCCGCGGGAGCATGGAAGCTTAAACCATCCACCGAGGTGGAAGGAGGCTGCTAAAGAGAAGGTTACGGGGATCGTCACCGAGGAACCCGAATTCGAGATGCCGGAGGAAGACACGAGGATACCGCAACTCAAGCCACGCTACTTCCGAGGTAAACTTGACAACCACTTTGAGAAGTTTGTGGAAGTTGTGCGTAGACTTAGCATCAACATGCCATTACTAGATGCCCTACAAGTACCTACATATTCTCATTACTTTAAAGATATACTTGCAAATAAATATGAGATAGCAACACTCGGGGTAGATCATGTCAAGATGTCCGAGGAGTGTAGTGCGGCCTATTGCTAATGGGCTAGAGAAGCAAAAAGACCCCGGGTGCCCCACAATTCCATGTTCAGTTGGTTCTTTCAACTTCGAGAAGGCGTTATGCGACCTTGGAGCTAGTGTAAGCGTCATGCCGAGGGATGTGTTCGAGAAGCTACGCCTACCAATGGAGCCTACGGGAATATGTTTGGAGTTGGGAGACAACTCCATTCACTATCCCTTGGGTATTGCTGAAGATGTACCCGTGAAGATTGGACACCACTTCATCCCCGTCGACTTCGTTGTGCTCGAGATGGGAGCGAGGGAGAAGCCACCGCTCATCCTAGGGAGGACGTTCCTCAAGACCGTGGGAGCTACTATTGATGTTGGCAAGGGGGAGATCATGTTCGATATCAACGGAGAAAGGAGTTCCTTCAAGTTTCGTCCAAGAATCGAGGCATGCAACATGATTGGAGTTAAGGGAGAACCAAAACAAACGGAGGGGCTGAAAAAGAAGAAGGAGCCGAAAAAAATGAACGTAAAGAAAATCAAAGAAGGTGTTGCATCCGTCAAGACAAAGGAAGAGAAGCCGCCTGTGAAGACCAAAAAAATGACTAAGCCAACTAAGCCGGAAGACAAGCCCGCGCCCAAGATGGTGAGGAAGTGGGTACCCAAGATTGCAACGCCCGCAAAGAGCGTTGATCCGGAGTAATCAAGTGAAGAAGTCTAGCTATAGACTATAAACGAAGCGCTAGGCGGGAGGCAACCCGTTTCGTCGAGTCAAGAATAAGCTACGGGAGGACAACCCGATTCCGGGTTTTTCGAGTATTTTTAATAATTTAGTTTTTGAGTTTTATTACGCAAAGACATTAAACTTAGAAGTGGTTGAACAATATTAGAGACATAATTCTTGATTGAATGTTTGCTTTATCATAAACCCTTTGCATGAACCCTCCTATGTGTTTGTTTGTTCTTTTCTTTTCGAGAAACCTCAACCAAATAATTTCAGAACCTAACTCAACCTTTCACCCTCATTATGGTGCTGAGGTTGACTTATTTTTCATGCTAAAACCACATGAGTAGAGCCACGATTTATATTTAAGTGTTAATAAAATTCAGCACGTGGTAGGACTCGCGTGAACCTAGAAATCAAAACTTTTGGTTGGTTTTAAAAATCTTTATCCTTGGTTTCTCTAGGATTAGAATTTTTCTAAGCCTATTCTAATTTTGTTTTATTCAAAATCTTTGTTATTTAGCCAAAATTAGAACCTAAACCTATGCCCCCATGATCAAGCCGGGAAATGTTTGCTCTCAACCGATGAAGGCAAACTATACCGGTGAGACCGAAATCGACGTAGTCGAGAAATATTTTCGACTTACATTTGTTTTTAATGGATTAAAAACTTCTCTAAAATTATGTTTGAGCTCTTGCATGGCTCTGAAAAATATTTTAAATTTCGAATTAGGGGAGTGCTTAACCTTAAACACACCTAAATGGAGGCAATCTAGTTTGAATTAATCATGCATGCACCATTGGATTCCCTTTTATCAACTTTCACCAATTCCACATGCAAAGGACAAGCATGGTGGGCAGCAAGCATCAACTTTGCAGGAATTTCATGGTGGCATGTGAAGCAAGTGGAGCTAGGGAGCATGGACATGACCCAAAGCATGGAGCATCGAGTGGAAGGACCAATAATGCAAGAAAAGGAGTGGACGAGAGCGTTTGGGCGGTGCAACTCGTGGAGCACGCGGGCGGGGAAAGTTGCGAGGCGAAATGATCGTCTTGGAAGAAAGACGAGGCGGGGTGGTGCACCGAGGACCCCGGGTCGGCCGGCCCGGGCCGGCCGGCCTCACCTACATAAGGAGCCCCCCGGCTCCCGTTTTCTGCAGGCAAGCTTCCCTCTCCTTCCTTTGTTTGTGTGTTCAAGTTTGTGTGCTCAAAACCTCCGTAGACATAGCCAACCTTCCCAAGCTTGATAGCTCAAGAAAAAATCCACATCCTTAATCCACTCAAAGTCCACATCCGAAGCAAAGAGTTTAAGTGCCTAGTTACCGGTTGCAACCCGGAGTTTTAGTTGAAGAAAAGAGTGCAGCAACCATGTGGAAGAAGACCACAAGTCGCTTCTCCAAGAAGAAGAGTTCGTCGTCGTCGTCTAAGCCGTCATCAACCACGTCTTCGAGGAGGCACTCGGTTTCCGAGTCTCCCCGGAGCATGGAGACAGATACGGCACCACCGAGGAGGTACGATGCTCTCCTCCTTGGTGGTATGAGGGCTGCAAGAAGCACGTCCATGAGGTTTACCGAACCTTGTGGGCACACGGAGGAGCAGCCCGCGCCACCACGACAATCGACTCGCTCAACCGCGCCACCTCCTTACACCCCGACATACTCTTCGTACGGCTTCATCATCTTGTCGGCGGAGGAGGAGGAGAGGCTCTCTAATCTTGAGAAGAGGCTTGTGCCAAACGTCGAGTTCGACGACCAAGCACTCTACACCTTGGGTTTTGGCACCGACATATACTATATGTTGGGGCACCTTGGATGGGTGCAGTTCTCCAACGGAATATCGGTGGACACCCATTTGGGGTTCGCCTTGGAAATTTTGATGACTATTGCACCCATCATTGATGATGATGGGGTGCAAAGCTTGTCATTCCGTTTGGAGGGAGTCCAACAAGTGGTTCCCTACGAGCACGTGAGGGAGCTGCTTGGATTCCACAAGGAGCTCCGGAGAAAGTTGATGTGCCACCCGCATGTTGGCGGGATTTTGGAATATGATCTCCGGAGAAGCCCATCAACAACGCAATTGCATCCGCAACCCCATTATCCGGATATTTCACTCTTGGATGTGCAAGAGGGTATTGGGGAGGAGAAGGAAACGAAGGTGACCGACACAGAGTTGAATTGGCTATACTCGGCTTTAATTGCCAGGCAGCCAATAGACCCCTCTTACCTTATGATCAACCGTTGGTGTTGTGAAGCAACATCGGGGGCGGGTAATATTGGTTCGGGGTGCTACCTCTCCATGTTGGCCTTCTCCTTGCGGCGGGGATCGCAAGAAACCCCCGACCACCTTTTGCGTGGTACCTCTCTCGGCATTGAGTATTTGCGGCAAGGCAAATACATTAGTGGAGATGAGAGAGGAGGTTATCGGTTGGCCATAGTGAACCTACCCCTTCCGAATGAGAGGCTTAGGCTTTTCACCGAAGTGAGGGAAGATTGGTTGGAAGAGGGACTCCTCGTCCCTGCAAGGAAGAACAAAAGAGGAAGAATCGTAGAGGAGGGAACATCCTCCGCACAAGCGAGTGGAGCACAACCCAATGTGCAACCATTCGGCGGGATCCCTCCTCTACCAAGTTATTACGGAGGGCCACAAGAGCAAGCATGGGGGGTGGTGCACCGGTACCCCCGCAAAATTATGTTGTGCCCAACGCTAACTTCGCGGAGTCCTACGCTCATCATCCCCAACCACAACAAAGCATGGCCATAATTGGAGGGTATGCTGCAAGAAATGCTCAAAACATCGCAGCCATCCAAGCTAACGCAGCTCAACTTGGTGAAGGCAACGCAAATATTGCCTTTGAGCTCGGACGCCTTCACCTCGTGGAGCCAAATCAATTCGTCGGGGGGAATGTCCAATCGTATTATGAGCAAGGGTATTATTATCAAGATCATCAACATCAATCACCGGCGGAGGACTAGAAGATTTAGGAACTTTAGTTTTCTTTTCTTTTCTTTTTCTCTGTAATTTTAAGCTTTTGCTTATGTGTGTTTGCGTAGTATTTTCTGTTTTTATTTAAATTTCAGCAAGCATGTTTGTTTATTTTCAGTTTGTATTTCAATTTGATGTCATCATTAATAAAGACACCACCTTGATTATATCATTGGAAAAGTTACAAAATTCGTGCCATGATGATATATGATTATAATTGCAGCTTTGTTTATCTTTGTAATTGATTTATGCATGTTTAAGCTAGTGCTCTCTTAAAAATACAAATCTGAATTTATTTAAATGCTAGCTTAATTTTCAGCGGAGGTTATGATTAAAATAAAGACCCATAGTGTTTTATGTGCTCTCAAGTTATAAATAGATTAAAGATGTCTTTTATGCTCAAAAAATATTGCTAACCTTGTCACAAATATCACTTGTGTGTTGCTCAACATATCCAAAGCCTAATATATATTCGAGTGCATAACCTTAGTGTATGAGATTTATTTTTGAGTGAGTTATTGCCGGCCATGATTTCTCTGGCCCGAGACTAAGAAGCTGGTCATTCCGTTTTTGGGTATCTATCTTTTTGCTAGCCTTTTATCCGTGCATTGTGTATCCCCGCATCGGAGATCTCACAAACTTCGCCGGATATCCACCCTTAAACCAAATATCATCTTTTGTGATTACCTCCTTGACCACAACCTATTGTTGAGAATGGATCATCAATTCAAGGAAGATCGCAAGACAGTGCCAACATTGAAGATTTCAAGTATCTCTCCAAGGAAGAATACCCCGATACCTACCTTATTTTTCGCCTCTTTGCTCGAGGACGAGCAACGTCTAAGCATGGGGAGGAGGTAGGTACGGTGCAGTTTTAGAGTTCAAAAGGGAGTATTTAAAAAAAATAATATAACGATGAAAGAAAAAATTCGGCGATATACGTGACTTCCAAGGTGAAGGTCGAAGAAAGAAAGAAAAATATATATATAATGAAAGAAAGAAAGAAAGAAAGAAAAGGATGAGAAATATGAGAAAGAGAAAAAAAATATATGTGCGTAAAGTGAACTCCCCGGTTCTCTAAAAGTGCATTCAAGGCTTCAAATTAAAAAGATCCATTCTCATTTTCCAACCATGTGCAATCCGATAACGAGGACTTCCTTTGTGCCTCGGGATCACTCTTTGCCATTTGCACATGTCCACTCATCTAAAAGTGTGTGTATTTTTCTCTTTCCCCTCCTTGATTTAACATTATTTTCCAATGACCTTTTTGACGAGTCTCGGTAAGACCATGAGAAGCTTGTCTTGTTTTGACAACACCTCATTTATAAAATCTTGTTAGGACTAAACTTTCCCAAAGCTCCATATAAAGCCTACCACATATATATGAGAGGGAAAGGAGTAGAATATATAGGCTTGAGAGACAAGTGAGATGAGAGTTCATGAGCAATATACAAGATGATTTAAATTTGTGAACTTGGTTTAGCTTTTCTTTATCTTGTTCTTTATTTCAAAAATTCTGAGATCTATTTAAACTTTGTGAGCATGTTAATACTTGTGGTATAAGCTTAATAAGAATCTACCCTCCGTAGAGATGAAGGCTAGTACATTATGGAACTTTAATGAATTAAAATTTTGAGAGCATTAGGTTTTCTCATGTGTGATCAAATGCAAAGTTTAAACATTGTTTGGCAATGATGATATCCATCGAAGGCTTACTCGAGGACGAGCAAGGTTTAAGCATGGGGGAGATGTTGACGGTGAAAATCCGTCAACCTAGCCATGAGTTTACCTTCGGTGTTGGCATGAGTTTTATACCTTATCCATTGGTACTAACCCCCGTGGTATAACAAGTTCACGTGTGCATGTCGGTTTTGGAGTTTAGTGTTTATGCAGGGTTTTAGTGTTGAATGCAAGACTTTCGGGATAAGTTCATCAAGCACCTCATGACAAGACCTTGAAGCCCCGTACAAGTCATGCAATGAAGCAAACTTAACTCCAAGAAGCCAGGGACTTGATCCGAGAAGACGACAGACTCCAGGGACCTGACCAGAAAAGTGCTGAATCTTGCAAGACAAGGAGTTGAGTCCAATTCGGAGAGAAACCGACGACATGGACCTACATGCAGAAGGGGGAAACATCCAGGAAGCAAGGGAACCGACATGGAGCGAAGGAGCCCTCGGGCTGGGCCTAGATGGGCCTAGGCCGGCCGGCCAAGTCCGGTCGGCACAGGCCCATCCAGGGCCCAAATGCCCCCTCCTTTGCCCTAGCCGCCAATCGGGCTATTTATAGCCCCCTGACCGAGAGCCTCGGGGAGAAGAATTCGTCATCGGCCGCTGAGGAGCAGAGAAGAGAGGGACACCATCTCGGAGAGGAGAGGGTCGAGCTAGTTGACTAGGGTTTCCCTAGCCGACGTGGGAACCTTGCACGGAAGACCACGTCGGTGTTCCCGGAGCTAGAAGCAAGATCAAGGAAGGATCCCGGTGGTGATCTTGTGTATGTATCATTGTTATAGTTGAATTATCAAGTTGAATCTTTTCCTAGCGATCAAGTGTTTCCTCGAAGATTTCGTTTTTCGATCGGCTTTGCTTATTCCAATTCTATTCTCGAGATAGATTACATAGGGTGTTCTTGTAGCCGCGGTGGCTAGAGGTACACGCCGGATCTTTCGAAAGAATCTCGACTTGTCTTTTGACTCGCCCTAAGCTCCCCACATGAATAGGGATACGTTGTGACGAACGGGGGTCTCGAAAGGCGGATGTTTTCGGATTTGGACGGGAAACCACGATTTAAAGAGGCTTCTATTAAGATTCGATTTGCTACTTCTTCTCTTGCTTGGAACTTCAACAAAAGGCTTACCCCGATCCCTCTAGATCGGTTTATCTACCTAATCTTACTTTGTTTTCTCCGGTCTTTAGTAGATTAGATTCGTTTTGTGTCTTTTACTTAGATGCATTAGGGTTTTATCGAAGATTGAAGTTACTTGGCTTTATTAGATTAAGTTTTGCGTCACACATTTGTTCCACGGATTCGACACCTTGGGTTCACCACTCGAGGGAAGAAGGGTCCCTTGACTACGACGGGAGACTTGTACGCTTGCGAGTCACAAACGAACTTTGATACAATTATTAACCGTCAACAACATCCCAAAGGATTTGACCCTTTTCGCGGAGGAACGCCGCCATCTGCCTCTGCCACATCTGGTAGTTCTTCCCATTGTAGCGCGGAGGATTCGAACCCCTTTCCTGGTACGCCATCTTTGGATCTTAGACTTGTTAGAGTCACGAAGATCCGTAACCAACTCTGATACCAAGTGAAGGACTGAAACTGGCGACCAGAGCGGGGGGAGTGAATGGGAGTCGATAAAAATTCTTCTCGAAGGAGATGGACACTCCAACAAGACGAATACGGCAACCAAGCACGTCTTTGACTCAACTACCCAAGTTGGTCAAGACCACATATTCAATAGAGTGCTACTGGTCCTAGGAACCAACAACCACGTACACCTACTCGAGAACACAGCGGAACAAGCAACTCGAGCACCACTAGCCAACACCGGTCAGACCGGTGAGCAGCACCGGTCAGACTGGTCCCTGCTGGCAAAATCTGAGAACTTCCACAAAAGGCCCCTACACCGGTCAGGCCGGTGTAGATCGCCGGTCAGACCGGTCCAAGCCAAGAAATCCCATATCCACCAAACAGACCTACAAGCTCCAAATCAAACAAAACTCGAAACTGCAGCAACACGAGATAACAAGGAATATTGCAAGACGTTCACCCAAGCAAAACTCAACAAAGAGTCTGCACCGGTCAGACCGGTGTGAGGCACCGGTCAGGCCGGTGAGACTTGAGCTCTCGGGATGAGCAACACTCGTAGGTCAACTCCCCCAAATCCAACTCCCGATCTCCCGAATCGCTTCACGGTTTTGCACAAGACTTTGGGGATAGTAGGAACACCTCATGGGCACTCCATAGCCAAGATTTGGTCCACCAAAACTAGCTAAAATGAGAGGAATCGAAGAAATCCCACCAAGAACGCCTCTAACCCTAGAGCTAAGAAAACCCCAAAATCGAGCCCCTTTGCTCACAGATTTGGGAGGGTAATCAAAGGAAAACGAACCGCAAAGGGTTCAAGCATATATCCCACACCAAATCCCAAAGAGAAAGGCCTCAAAATTACTCCAAGAAAATCGCCAAGAAAAGGGCTCCGAAAATCACTAAAAAGGAGAAATGGGAAAAGACACATCCAAGCCTTGAGGAGCCACGCCGAATCATGTATACATACCAAAGAGGTTCCTACAAGGTCTAGCTTGCTACCCGATTATCCTTCCTTCTCACAAGATCTCACCATGATGCTCTCAATCTAGTCCTATGAAAATCCTAAGGAAAATAGGAAAACAAATGAGCTAGGGTTCCAAGGGATGGCTGCCATCCTCTCACCACTTGGGTTATATGGAGGCAACCGAAAAACTAAAATACGCTTACTAGCTAACTAGGGATACATGCCCCTTTAGGGCGAATTAGGAAGTCTTTATCACCATCGAACAGATGCCCAATGACAGCAAACTTGCCTAGCCTCGACGCAAGCCTTGCGTTCCTGACACGTGTCCTCTGCTTCAAAGATTCCAAACTGCGTCGTTGCACACTGGTCAGACCGGTACCCACCGGTCAGAATGGTCAGGCCCACTGGTCAGACCGGACCGATGCTCCTACACCTCCGTCTTTGGTTCTTCGGTCAACCAAGGAACCTAGTGTTTTACCGGTGAACCACCGGAAACCCCGCGAACTCGATGTAGCCTCCGCCAATCACCACTCATGACTCGGCTCCACCGCAAGGTTTTCCCCCCTATTGCAAAACAACTCTTGGGCAACACCATAAATTTGGTTGCATTAGGGGGTACTATGGCACCGAAACAGTGATTTGGTTGTAATATGCGTGTCTATTGTTGACGGTCGTTAAGTCCCAATTTTCGACCGTCAACTTTGGATAAAAGTTACTCCATGAAAGTGTGCACCATAGCTAGAGGGTCATAATCTAACAAATTCCACAAGCTTTGGTGTATATTTGGTCCCAAGTGAAAATGAGCAATTATAGAATAAAATATGGCATTATCACAAACAACATCAAATGCTTGTAGTACGCCATTGTGACGGGCTTGTCGAGATGATCAAAATGGACATATCATTCGACTACTTTGGAGATCGGACGAGAAAGGTATTGGAAAGACAAAATAATAGGGATGTTGACATCAGCATGACGTCAACACCCCCTGATCACCATACGACGGCAACACAGGGCGACCGTGTGGCAGCCCACCACTGGCCAAGTCGCCGGGCCGGGGTGACGTGCGGGCGCGCACGCACAGTGCCCCGCTAGGCCACACGACACTGCGCGGTTGGTCGCGGACGCACGCAAGCACGGGAGGCCCCGCGGGCACAGCGTCAACCCGGCCGGATGACGTGCCTGGCCTCCATTAGCTGCCGGCCATTGGCTGCCTCCCTCCGCACGCGGGAGCGTGTGCGCGTAGTCCGCTCGGGACGCGTGGCGCACTGTGGCTGGCCGGTGGGAGGTCGATTGCATGGGCCGCCGGTTGCCTGCGGGTTTTTCCTTTTTTTGCTCCGGTTCAGTGTCCCAGGTTCCGGTTCAGGTCCGGTTCGGCACCATAGAGCCCAGTTTTCGCCTGGTTTTCTGCTCCACCGCCTCAGGCACCTTCCCCTGCACGCTACAGTGCCGTGGGGAGGCCGGTTGCACCCCAAGAAAGAGGGGGAGGTCCTCCACTCTCCCAAGTCTCCTCCCCTACAAATAGAAGCCCCATTCCCCACTTCAAGACACGAAGAAGAGAAGCAAAGATCAAGGCAAAGCCCTACCAAAATTAGTGTTAGAATTAGGTGGAGAGTTGAGGTGCGAGTCCGGGAGAAGCCGGAGTTGTCGGCTTCCTCCCTCCCTCTTGTACTTCGGAGGATGCGGCTCCACTTCGAGTAACATCCAGGTAACTCTTAGGCATTCTAGATTTATTTAATTAATTAAGCTCAGCTTTATTATTTCCGCTTGTGGCTCCTTGCTTTGATTACTGTTCTAGTAATTGCAAAGCTATAATAGTAGACTGTCTTGCGATTACTTGGAGTACATCTAGTGGCACGGATTGTTGTGGTAGCCCCAGGTGGTGATAGCCCTGACGGCCTAGGTGGTCCACCACGTGAGATCCACTAGAGCGCAGTAGGACCCCTGCTTGGCTTGCCTAGCCCCCTTCTCATCCCTTTCTGGGTTAGGACGGTTGAGCGTCCTGAAGCAAGCATCGTAGTAAACGCTGATCTTATCTTTAGTATCCGGAATCCTTCGAAACCCTCTCTACCTCTCATACACTATTACCATATCTTCTCTCTTCTAAGGCCGATCTTCATTCTTCGCTAGTGCACACGTGTTCCTTGTGGATTCGATTCCCTGGAATACTCCTGAGTAAAAGCTACACCAGTATCCGTATGCTTGCGGACTTTTCTGCGATTGTTATTTACACCAACAGGCCTTCTGGCGTCGTTGCATATTTAGTAGTGATGCTAGTAAGTGCCAACAAGTTTTCTAGCACCGTTGCCGGGGATATAAACCTAGTAGCGACACAAGTAAGCGTCAACATCTACGACTACACAAAATTTGAGTTGCAATATTTTTGTGTGTTGCAACAGGTTGATGCTAATGCACCCATTATGATGATTTGTGTTTCATTTGTTTGGTAATATTGCCACCCCATTTTTGCATTGCATTAGCATGTCGTTAGTTGCAATAGAGAGTTGCTATGGTCACCGTACTAGGCTTGGTTGCGTTTGAACGACTATATCACAACGTCTTATTTGGGTTGCAAATATATCTTTGCGATGTTGCAACTGGTTGGCACTAATGCACCCATTATGAGGAATTGTGCTGCATTTGGTAGGAAATACTTCTACCCCATTTCTGCGCTAGCAATTCGTGTGTTGCAATAGAAAGTTGCTATGGCCACCACATTAGGGATGGTTGCATTTGAACGGCTATATCGCAAAGTCTTATTTGGGTTGCAAATATATCTTTGTGTTTTTGCAATACATGGAGGGCTATTGCTTCATTTGTAGCCTCAAGGAGGAATATTGTGTAACTATTGCCACGAAATTTGTTTTGATGAAAAAATTGTGCTATGGAGCTGTTGCGAAATTTAAAATACGATTTAATAGGTAAATGTTATTACGAAAAATATGAATTTTAACAATATGGTATAGACTATATGTAAAATGAAAAAAGAGAGGATTTGTTTAGATGAAAAAATGTCGTGCTATAGGGATGTGGGCTAAGCCAGGCCACAACAGGCTCAACCGGTGAGCGTAAAGGCCAGTAAGTGGGAGCTCGAGTGGGAAGGCCAGCCCATTAAGCCCCATAGCACAAGTAGCAAGCAATAATGGATGAAGGTAATTGGGAGTTTGAGAGCGCAGGCACGCCTCCCCTTTTAAGTTGGGATGCCCCCTTCTTAGTTTCTGGGGTGGCACTAAAGATCCTGGAGTGCGACGCTGCTGCAAAAATGCCAAATTAGCCAGTGATAGTAATAAAAACAAGGACGGGTCGGCCCAAATCGTCTATAACCTTCAGCTCTCCCACCCCCTATACACTTCAACTATCGACCATCCCCCTCGTCGACTCCGACCGATGCCTCCACATCGAAGTGCCTCGCATCTAGGTTTCCCCTGTGGCGAGCGGCGACCAAGCGGCCGGAGTGGCCGCATCGAGCCTTCACAGGCCAGCGGCGGGCGCAGACAGAGGGGCCGCACCTGTCACACCCTGAAATTTCCAATTTCAGGATGTGAATAGAAAGAATAATTAAATAACGATTTTCTCATAATTTTAAAAAAAAATTCCAACATTTATTTTTCTTTACAGGGAATGTAGTATAGGAAAAATCATTTGTTTGATTTTCTAAATTAAATAAAAAGTTGTGAGTGTTGCATTCATGCCGATGCATCTAGTGGTTCTTGAGTGCAAAAGGTTCCAAAAATGCGTTTAGGAGCTGTCCAAAACCTTCCGAGAATTTTCCGGATTTTTCTGGAATTTATTCTCATTTTCCTCGAGCTATTTCTATTTATTAGAAGGCTCTAAAATCTTTTTCATGAGCTCCAAATGCTTTATTTGGATTGTTTGTGTCTTAATCTATCTCTAGGGATTTTCCTGGAATTTTTGTGATTTTCTGAGTATTTTTCGTGCATTAAAATAATTTACAGATTTTTCTGGATTATTCTTCACACTGGAAATACATTAAAAAAACCTGGGGAGGCCGCGGTCCATCGGCCAGGGGAGGCCGCGGTCCATCGCCGCGGTCCATCGGCCGGGGAGGCCGGCCGGGCCGGCGCCGCCGCCACCGGGGGCGTGCGCGGCTCCTCGCCCCCCATAAAGGGCGCCGCCCCCCCCGCGCGTGCGCCCCCCCCGCCGCCGCCGCCCCCTCGCCGCGCCACCTCGCGGAACCTCGCCTCGCGGCGCGGCGCCGCCACCGGCTAGAGCACCGAGCCGCCACCGGTTAGCCGAGCACCACCCGTCGCCGCGCGATTCGCCGCTCCAGGACACCGACGAGCGAAGCCGCGCCCTCCGAGAGCTTTGGGACGCCGAGTGGGAGCCGTTCCATCGGTCCGCGTGCCGGTACGCCCCACCGCGCGTCGCCGTCGTAAGACCGCGCCTAGACGCGAGCACCGCCGGCCGCCCCTTCTCAGATTCCGCCCGCCTCCGTCCTCATCCGCCGCCGGTGAGCACCCGCATCTCCTCTACCCCTTGCGCCCCTTGCCTGAGCCCTAGCTCGCCGGAGCCGGCGGCGATTTGGCCACCAGGGCCGCCGTCTGCCTCCGATCCAGAGCTAGGAGATGAGTTGTGGAAGTTTTGCAAGAAGGCCCCTGCAAGATCCAAAATTGAGAAGATCCAATCTTGTGTCTTGCAATTTTTTTCCAAATAAAACCCTAGAGGTTTTGATTCCTTCGTTCAGATCCAAATCGAGGCCCTTTTAAAGATCTAACCCCGAGTTTTAGCCTTTTCACGAGCACTGTTTCCTGTGTCTCGGGAATCTTCCCTGCTAACCCTTAAAATCTATAGTTAATTACGACTAGGTCTCTGCAATCTTGCTTTGCTCATATCTTTTTCGTTTTAGCTCCGATTTAATCCGTTCAAGTAGCATTAGGTCCATAATAATGTAAAGCACGCGTTAGTGGTGTGTTTTCACCAAGTTTTGTTTTCTGAAAGTAAAATTAATATTAATTTTGATTAATGACTAGCTATGCATGTCTTTTCCAAATAAAAGCTATATAGATCTATACACCGTTTTAATAAGAAAATTTAATTTGATTAATGTTTCTATCACATGTTTTCGTACATAAAAGTTAATTAGATCGTTATCTCGGTTTTCGTAAATCAAATGTTAATTTTTTTAATTGTTAATTAATCTTTTCTAATTAAAATTTGATTAGGCTTTCACATCGGCTTTTATAATAAATATTAATTTGATTAATGCAAATACCATAATGTTTTTAATAATAATATGATCTACTCGAATTACAAAGTTTCGTTTAGATTGTTCATATAGTTTAGTTTTTATAAATTAAATGTTTAATCGGTTTAATTCATATATTAATCTTTATTAATAAAACTTGACTAGTTCTTTACACCGGTTTCATAAATAAAGTTAATATTGCATTAATGTCAACACATGGTATTTTATTTCTGAAATATCCTTTATAATTATTTTGTTAATTAAAATGAACCTAGCTCATAGCCTTGCTCTCTCATGTATGCAAAACGTTTGTTAGATGTTCTTTCTCAGCTCAATCTAAGTGTGATCTTTCCGGTCCTTGCTCAATTTTCCACAACCATCTCTTTAAAGCTAACCAAGCCTTTCCCTTCCAAGCACACTTTGTGTTCTGTAGTGATCCATCTAATCAAGCCTATCCTTTAGTGCGTTCTTTTAAATCTTTCTTATGATTGGTGCTTTGTTCTTAGTATATGCTTGTTTGTTTGCTTTGTGTATGTTTGTCCCGATGATTGATGCGTTTAGAGTGAACGTCGTTCGAGAAGTTTGGAAGAGCTTGAAGTTGAAGATTCTAAGCAACGACATTACTTTGGTTAAAGGGAAGTGTGTCCTTGATCTTTTGTCCCAAGAATTAAATCATTCATTGCATTGCTTGCATTAATTTTGATGGGTTCCTATTAAGGTTTATCCTAGTCTTTGATTGTCATTCTGAAGGACCGAAACGGCGAACCAGAGAGGGGGGGAGTGAATGGGAGCCGATAAAAATTCTATTCAAGAATTCGGCCTATGAACCCAAATTCACTCGTGCACCTCCGCAAGCTTCTCTTGCCAAGTTCACGTAGCCACTGGAGTGCTACTGAACCTAGGAACAAGACCCGAACAACAACCTCAACACACACGCAACGGAAACACACACGACAAGGCTGCGCCGGGCAAGACAAACCGGTCAAAGCCGGTTTCGAAACCGATCGGACCGCTCCCGTTGAACTTAGCCTCACGAAGGCGGGGAAAAACCGGTCGGACCGGTTAGGCAAACCGGTCGACCGATTCGTCCCGTAAACTCCCCAAAGACCCCAAACACTTCAAAAGCCTTTCCACATCCGAACAAACGAAGCCATGGAGCAAAGCAAAGACTTCCTTGTTCAAAGATCTTTCTCGACAACCCATCGGGCGAAACCGGTCGAGACCGGTTTGAGAAACCGGTCGAGGCCGGTTTTGGCCTCGAACGAGAAGAACACGACCGCGGGTCAACTCCCCCCAAAACCAAATCTCAATCTCCCGAATCGCTCCACGGACTTGAACAAGACTTTGGGGATATCAGGAACACCTCATGAGTAGTCCATGGCCAAGTTTAATCCCACCAAAACTCGTCCAAGAAGGAGGAATTGAAGAAATCCCGCCGAGAGCACTTCCAACCCAAGAACTCAAGAAACCCCAAAATCGAGCACTTTTCCTCACGGATTTGGGAGGGGAATCACAGCCCAAAGAACCACGAAGGGTTCCCACAAATTTCCCCCATCAAATCCCCAAAGGAAAGGTCCCGAAAACACCGCAAAGAAATCACCGGGAGAGGGCTCCGAAAATCACCACCAAGAACGATCGGGAAAAACACATTCAAACCTTGAGGAATCACGCCGAATCATCTATACATGAAACAAAGATTCGTACAAGGTCTAGCAAGCCGCCCGATCATCCATCCCTCTCTACAAGATTTCTCCGTGAAGCTCTCTTGCTAGTCCTAAGGAAAACCTAAGGAAAATAGGAAGGAAAATAGGAAAACTAATGAGCTAGGGTTCCAAGAGTTGGCTGCCAACCTCGCACCTCTTTGGTTATATAGGCGGCAACCGAATGTCTAAAATGCCCCTCTCTACTAACTAGGGATACAAGCCCCTCAAGGGCGGATTCGGAATTCTTGATGTATTCACCATCGGACGGATGCCCAGCGACCGCACCCTGCGTAGCCTCAACGCAAGCCTTGCGATCCCGACGCGTGTCCTCCGCCTCGAAGCTTCCGGCGCCCTCGCGACCCCAAACCGGTCGGACCGGTTCTCCAAACCGGTCGGGACCGGTTTTGGCCGCACGACCACACCCGATCTTCGGCCTCGGCTTTGTGGCTCAGCCGAGTAACCCGGTGATTTTCTGGTGAATCACCGCAAACCCCGCGAACTTGATGTAGCCTCCGCCAATCACCACTCATGACTTGGCTCCCATGAAGTCCCGGCTCGACCTTGGTTTTGTGGCTCAACCAAGAAACCGTCCACGACTTCATCTTGCTGTTCATGCCACCATGCGGCCCGCACTTGACCCCGCTGGCCACCGGGTCCCTCGAACAAAGCCTACTTGTCTTCTCCACACCTGGAGGCCTCACCGGCGACGACCTTTCGCGCTTGTTCTTCACCTGCACCAACATGAGTCAAGCCGCAACCTGCACCCGCAATACTTAGCCAAGAATCGGTCCACACAACGTTGTCAATCACTCATCACACAAGGAAGCGACCATCCACCGGTCTTCGAACCACACATGGTCCTCAATCTCCCCCTTGATGAGTGCATTGACAACACCCACATGAAAGTAACAAGTGAGAAAAGAAAAAGAAAAGAAACAAACAAAAAGAAACTCCAACAAGCGATCGAAAGCCAAACAAAGGCAAAGATCAAGATCACTTGAAGAAAGCAAGTCTCGGACCCCTTAGGCAAGGGCAACGGCTCGACACATCCGAGACAAAAACCATGCTCAAGCAAAGAGCACCAACCACCAAAGCACACAAGAGCTCCCCCCGCACGAAGCAAGCTCCCCCCCCGATCAAGTGCCAACTCGGGGCACAAACCGGTCGACCCATAACGGTTCCCATAACCGGTCGGCGGTTCCACCAAAACCGGTCGACCGGTTTCCACAACCGGTCGGGCCGATTTCACACGACAGACCACACCCCAAAAGCCAAAAATGCAAAAGAAATGCACAAGCTCCCCCTTGACACTTGGGATAGATTCCGGGGATACAAAACAACTTTTCTCCACCTTCCTTTCTCCCCCTTGTTGCCAATGCATGAATCAAGGCACAAATGCAATCTAGAGCTTCTCAAGTATACAAAATTCATCACAAGATGCTACACATGTCCAAATGAGCAAGTTAGATACTCTACAGGTTTGTATGGACCTCAACTACATGATCACCAAGTTTCACAACCATTGGACAAGGCTAGCAAGGATTTGAGTAATTTTGCGAAAAGTTACTCTCTCACACGCAAAAAACCTAGACATGAGCAAAACATGCCAAAATGGCAAAGCCACACAAACTTCATGCTAGGACAGCCATTCTAATCATAAGACCATCACAAACACCCACAAGCACCTCATGTCATGTCAAAGCCACCGAGCCATGTGCCTACTTCTATGTATGAGACTTCTCATTGGTAGGCATCATGCAACGGTTTAGCACCCAAAGCAAATTAAATTCAGCACATATGACATGGGAGCACATTTCCAAGCATTTTTCATTTCATTTTCAGATTTGTAAATGGTACATGAAATGTCTTTGCGACAAAAAGGAACTTATGCCCCTCCACAAGATGAAGCAAGAGGGCTAAACATTCATGATGGCAAATGAGCCTTTGGCCCCATATGATCAATAAATTAGCTATCCAACCACAAATTAAGCATAGCAAAGCCACTAAAACATGTCAAGATCATATAAAGGCATTTACACATGAGAGAGCATACATGTGACATTTTTCAAAAACATAGCCATCAACCATGGATTATTCATCAAGATCATCAAGAGCTAAGCCAAACTAACCATAGCATACCAAACAAGCTCACAAAGACATATATCTCATTCCATGGTGAACAATGTATATAAGAGAAGCTTTTCCTATCCAATGCATATGATACAAAATGCATGCAATCTAAGATACAAGGATGCCTATACATCATGTTACATATGCCATGCCAAATGCAAGAAATGCACAAAGGAAAGCTATACATATGCTACAAACCGGCTTCTCGAGGGGAGGCAAAACGGGCTCGACACCACCGGTAAAAAAGAGCTCCCACACACCCAACTCAAGAAATCAAACACACACCAAGTTCCCCACGCAAACGAGTGAAAGTGGCTTGATCTAGGGGTTTGGTGAAAATATCGGCTAGTTGGTCATGTGTGGGTACATGGATCAAAGCTATCTTTCCTTTCTCAACATTGTCTCTCAGAAAATGATACCTCACTTCTATGTGCTTGGTTTTGGAATGGAGCACTGGGTTCTTTGCAACGCTTATGGCATTGGTGCTGTCACATTGAAGTGGGACATGGGTATACTCCTCACCAAAGTCACTCATGGTGTAGGTGATCCAAAGAAGCTGAGAGCAACAACTAGCAGCGGCAACATACTCGGCCTCGGTCGTGGATTGAGCAACACTCGACTGCTTGCGGGAAGACCAAGACACCAAAGAAGAACCCAAAAACTGGCAAGTCCCAGAAGTGGACTTCCTATCCAACCGACACCCGGCAAAATCCGCGTCTGAAAAACCATGAAGCGCCAAAGAAGAGGACGCGGAGTACCAAAGACCGAAGTCGGGAGTGTGACGCAAGTACCTGAAAATTCTCTTCACCGCTTGCCGATGCGAAGTCCTCGGAGACGCTTGAAAACGAGCGCACAGACACACTGAGAACTGTATGTCCGGCCCTCGTCGCCGTCAAGTAGAGGAGTGACCCGATCATGCTCCGGTACTCCTTCCGGTCCACGTGTTCACCTTCCTCGTCCGCATCAAGAGCCGTAGTCGTACTCATCGGCGTCGTCATAGCCTTGGAGTCCTCCATCTTGAACTTCCTCACAATGTCCTTGGTGTACTTAGCCCGGTGCACAAATGTTCCTTCCTTTGATTGCTTGATTTGTAGCCCGAGGAAGAACCGCAACTCGCCCATCATGCTCATCTCAAACTCCCTCGCTCATATCATCCGCAAACCTCGCAACAAGAGAGTTAGACGAGCCACCAAAGACAATATCATCCACGTACCCGCACAATCGGATATCTCTCGCCCTCGCCTCAAAAAAAACAAGGTCCGATCGACCTTCCCCATCTCAAAACCTCTCTCAAACAAGAACCCCCTCAACCTCGCCATACCAAGCTCTAGGCGCCCGCTTCAACCCATACGGCGCCTTCCTCAACTTGTACACCCTTGGGGGTACTTCTCACTCTCAAACCCCGTAGGTCGCCTCACATACACTTCTTCCTCCAACACTCCATTCAGAAAAGCACTCTTCACATCCATTTGGTGCAACTTGAACCCTTTAGCCACAGAAAAGGCTAGAAGGATCCTAATCGCCTCCAAACGGGCTACGGGAGCAAAGGTCTCCTCGTAGTCGATCCCCTCCTTCTGACTGAACCACATGGGCAACAAGTCTCGACTTGTTCCTCACAACCTCACCCTTCTCTCCCTCTTTGTTTTTCCACACCCACTTGGTACCAATCGGCTTACACCCTGGGGGAGGGTCAACCAACTCCCACACCTGATTCCTCTCAAAGTTCTCCAACTCCTCATGCATCGAGTTAACCCAATTGTGATCAGATAGTGCGTGTCCAATGTCTTTGGGCTCGAAAGAAGCAACAAATGCAGCATGAGCAAAGTGGGAATTGTTTCGAACCCTCGACCGTGTAGTGCGTTCATTCATGTCGCCGATGATCCTCGAAGCTGGGTGATCCACCTGAACTCGCCGGGGAGGTTCTCGCCTCGAAGCTACCTCCCCCTCAACATCAGCTCCTCCTCGTTCTTGATTTGTCGTCGTAGGTGTAGCAGAGGGTCCATCCATCATCGTCGTCGAAGTAGTGGGTACATGTTCAGCCGGGGGCACCGCACCACCATCCTCATCATCACCATGTTCATGCTCCTCCTCCCGAAAGATCTCCTCGCCAAGCTCGTCATCACCCGCACACTCAAAGACAAGCCGACTACGTGGCTCTGTCTCGTCGAAGGTTACCTCGCAAGTCTCCACGATTTGGTTAGTTTCAAGATTGAGCACACGATATGCTCTAGAATGAGATGCATAACCAAAGAAAATGCCATCGACGTACCTAGCCTCAAACTTATCCAACTTCCCCGCCTTTCTTCGAATGAAACACTTGCAACCAAAGACATGGAAGTGACTCACCTTGGGTGTGCGACCATGCATCAACTCATGTCATGTCTTCTTCTTGTGCACTCGAGGTATATCCCGTTCGACACATAGCACGCGGTGTTTACCGCCTCGCCCCAATACCTCCTCGGAGTCCTATGCTCATCAAGCATCGTCCGAGCCATCTCGCACAAGGTCCTCGTTCTTCCTTTCCACAACACCATTCCGGGGAGGCGTATACGGACTCGAAAACGGTGCTCAAGACCCAAGTCATGACAAAAAGTTTCAAAACGAGAGTTCCCGAATTCCGAGCCATTATCACCGCGGATAGCTCGTATGGCATCTCCGTGCCTCTCGTTCCTCAACCTCAAGACTAGATCTCGAACAAAACCAAACGTCTCCCCCTTATCCTCCGGAAAGAACACCCACGCATACCGAGAATAGTCGTCCACCACAACAAGGACATACCACTTCCCACCCGCGATCGCACACGAGCCGGGCCAACAAGGTCCATATGGAGCAGCTCGCATGGACGCTCGCTCATCACATCGGTGAGAGGCGGGTGAGAAGAGGCCACCATCTTGGCATGCCTACACGGAGCACAAACCAACTCTTTCTCAAGCTTCAACCGTGGCAATCCTCGGACCAAATTGAGTTTACTTAAGCGAGACAAAAGGTCAAAGCTCAAGTGACCCAACTTCCTATGCCATTTCCACAACTCACTCGAAGAACCAGCCAAGAAACAACGCTCAACACCCGAAGACTGAGAAAAATCAGCACGAAACACCTGACCCTCGGGAGCGACCATACAAACAAGGTCCCCTCGAGAGTCCACAATCCGAGAACCACCAGGCCGAAACAACACCTCAAAGCCCTCATCCAACAACTGAGACACGAAAGCAAATTGTACCCCGGCGATTGAACAAGAGCAACACGCCTCGCAGTGATCTTGTCACTCACTTTTATCTCACCTTCCGAAAGCACACGCCCACGCCCATTGTCCCCAAAGGTGATGTACCTCTTCGTCACCACCGGGACGAGACTTGAGAACCACCCCCCGTCTCCGGTCATATGCCTCGAACAACCGGAGTCAATCAACCAAATGTTCTTCAAGTCTTCCACCTGAAAATCAAAAATAGGCACGTGAGCGAACAAACGACTCAAAGATCGGGGTTAGTACCAAAGGAGGAAAACCAAGCCGAGCCATTTGCTCGAAAGTGGGATTAGCACCAACCAAAGCATCTCTCCTACCAAAACCGCCTCCACGAACACCACCACGGTAACTACCCCGAGGGAACCACCCCTCTCGCCCGGAGGAGGACCAAAACCACGAAAGAGAACTCGTGGACCGTCCCTCCTTTCCTTCTCAAAGCTACGACTCCTCCCATCCCCGTAGTGAACTCGAGGGGGAGAACACCTAGCAACCCGACCACCCGCAAACTCTCCAGCCCCATCCACCGAACCACGACCTCCGTAAACAACCCTCGCACTCGTACGAGCACGGAAACCAAGCTTGTCATTCCGCGGACCCCAAACCGGTCCGACCGGTTCCAAAACCGGTCCGACCGGTTTCACTCCTCCAAAGAAGCACCTCCCCCGCACTCTTTCGATCACCCCAAGCCGAACTATCCTCACACTCGCCTTGGCCCTGGGCATCTGCACACGAGGCTTAAGTACACCGCTGGAGGGGTGAAACTTGTCCCCGTTAGCCCACTCCTTCGCCATTTTCTCCTCTCGCTTCCTCTTGAAGCAAAACTCCTCCTTGTGGCCATCTCTTCCACAATAGCCACAATGGAACCTCACAAGCTTAGGCTTAGGCTTGGGATGTGGTTGCTCACTCGGTTTCTCTCCACTCAAAACCTCCACCGGTTTCTCACCACTAGCCTTCTCACTCTCCTTCCCAAAGAACACTTTCCCCGAAGTGCTCACAAACTTGATAGGCTTTTGTAGGTCATTTGTGGGTGTAGGAAACACGGGTGGAGCTGGGGTTGTGTCTAGTCGGTTCCTTAGATGGTTAGGTTTTGGTGGGAAATCATTTTTGTGGTGGGTTTTTGGTGGCTCCGGATATTCTCTCCACTTCCTTCACCAACCTTGTTTGCCCCAAGCCCCTCACCATCTTGCCTCTTAAAGGCCTCGATCATCATCCTCAACCGAGGCTCGTGACCGGACAACCAACCCATCAACTTCCTCAAATCATCATTCTCATCCTGCAAGCGATCAACATAATGTGCAAGCTCCAGATTTTTCAATGCATGCATTTCACAGGTAGAGCAAGATGTAGGCATGGGTTCCTTCAATTTAGCCTCGAGCGAACTAGTGTAAGCATGCATCTCATCAATTTTAGCATGCAAAACAGGGCAAGAAGTGCAAGCACCTAGCAAAGCAGGCCTCGACTTAAGCTCAGCCACTTCAACCCTAAGCACATCTAGTTCCTCACACTTGGAGGCATGCTTCTCCTTAAACAAAGCAAGATCAGCAAGGAATATGGAGCAATCGCAAGACAATCATTCTCATCGAAACAACAGGGCTAGCCTTAAGCGAATCAATCTCAAGCTTGCTATCAAGCACCCGTGTCTCTAGCTCACCCACTCTAGTCCTAGCATCCTCGAGTGAAGCCCTAAGCTTTTTCCTCATTTTCTTGGCCTCTCTAAGCATGTCATCACGGTTATCAAGCAAAGAGCCAAGCCTCTCATTCTCCCCGGCGCAAGAAGGGAAGCTCATCACGCACCTCGTCGTCGGACTCGCAGTCCGAGTCGCTCCGTGTGCTCTTCTTGCCGCCGGAGCTCAACGCCATGGTGCGAAGCCGTCTCTCGCGAGCGGCTCGGCCCGCTCGTGTTCTTGGACGACTTCTTGTTCTTGCGGCGATCTCCCTCGTCGTCGGCCCGCTCGAGCTCGAGGTGGAGTACGCGGAACCGGAGTCGACGTCGCTCGCTCCAACCATCGCTCGGGCCTTGCCTCGGCCCTCCTTCTTCCTCGATCGTCGCTCGTCCTTGTACTTGTTCTTGTGCTTGCTCTTGTGGTCGCGCCTCGAACGGTACTTGTCATCGTTCTTCCTCGGCTTGTGCTTGTAGCGTCCTTGTTCTCGGCCTTCTCCGGGCGGTCGGCGACGAAGTGTCCCGGCTTGCCGCACCGGAAGCAAGTCCTCGTGTTCCTCCTCATGTTCACACGGTTCTCGTGCGGCCTCTTGAACCGCCTCGTCACCGGCGCCGGCTCGTCCTCTCCAAGGTCATCAAACTCCTCATCCGGCATAGACATCAAAGAGGAAAACGAGAACATCCCGGTGGATGGGTTAGAGTTAGTCTTTCCTTTGGAACCACCAACGAGGGCAAGACTATGGGAATCGGTCGGTCCCTCGAGCTTGGCGATCATGCCCCTATCCACCTCGGCCGACTTGAGCTTCGAGAACGGCTCGTTCACCGTCAGAGTATCATACCGCTCCGACTCGACTATGGCCTCGAACTTTCCGCCCCATATCGTACGATCCAAAGAGTGTAAGAGCTTGACCGCTCTATCATGATCATCGTACGGGAGCACGTCCACATTGGCCCTCATGTTGTTCACCACCACCGTGAACCTCTCGAAACAAGGCATCGATGGACTCACCGGGGAGATGAGTGAAGTTCTCGTACTCTCTCCGTAGGTCGCATACAACCGTGCCTCGAACCTCGGGCGTTCCCAACATGAGCCTCCTTCAACACCGCCCAAATCCTACAAGCCAAGTGCTCGGTGTGCACCCGATCGAACTCGAGCCGACACAAAGCACGAAACAAGTAGTCGACCGCCTTATTGTTGGCGTCGAATCCGTCCCTCGACCCCCGGAGCAAGGAAATCCATCGGCCGGACATAGCCCTGTGTCCACCGTGACATCCCAAAGCAACCGACCCTTTCCGCGGAGGAATGCACCCATCCGCTTGCTCCACATCCGGTAGTTCTTGCCATCGAAGTGTGGAGGACCCGAACCCCGTTCTCGGTACGCCATCCTTGGATCTTAGACCGGTTAGAGTCAACAAAGACCCGAACCGGCTCGATACCACTTGAAGGACCGAAACGGCGAACCGCAGAGGGGGGGGGGTGAATGGGAGCCGATAAAAATTCTATTCAAGAATTCGGCCTATGAACCCAAATTCACTCGTGCACCTCCGCAAGCTTCTCTTGCCAAGTTCACGTAGCCACCGGAGTGCTACCGAACCTAGGAACAAGACCCGAACAACGCCTCAACACACACGCAGCGGAAACACACACGACAAGGTCGGCCGGGCAAGACAAACCGGTCGGAGCCGGTTTCGAAACCGGTCGGACCGCTCCCGTTGGACTTAGCCTCACGAAGGCGAGGGAAAAACCGGTCGCACCGGTTAGGCAAACCGGTCGGACCGATTCTGTCCCGTAAACTCCCCAAAGACCCCAAACACTTCAAAAGCCTTTCCACATCCGAACAAACGAAGCCATGGAGCAAAGAAAGACTTCCTTGTTCAAAGATCTTTCTCGACACCCCATTGGGCGAAACCGGTCAGACCGGTTTGAGAAACCGGTCAGGCCGGTTTTGGCCTGAACAGTCGAGAAGAACACAGCCCGCGGGTCAACTCCCCCAAAACCAAATCTCAATCTCCCGAATCGCTCCACGGACTTGAACAAGACTTTGGGGATATCAGGAACACCTCATGAGGAGTCCATGGCCAAGTTTAATCCCACCAAAACTCGTCCAAGAAGGAGGAATTGAAGAAATCCCGCCGAGAGCACTTCCAACCCAAGAACTCAAGAAACCCCAAAATCGAGCACTTTTCCTCACGGTTTTGGGAGGGGAATCACAGCCCAAAGAACCACGAAGGGTTCCCACAAGTTTCCCCCATCAAATCCCCAAAGGAAAGGTCCCGAAAACACCGCAAAGAAATCACCGGGAGAGGGCTCCGAAAATCACCACCAAGAACGATCGGGAAAAACACGTTTAAATCTTGAGGAATCACGCTGAATCATCTATACATGAAACAAAGATTCGTACAAGGTCTAGCAAGCCGCCCGATCATCCATCCCTCTCTACAAGATTTCTCCGTGAAGCTCTCTTGCTAGTCCTAAGGAAAACCTAAGGAAAATAGGAAGGAAAATAGGAAAACTAATGAGCTAGGGTTCCAAGAGTTGGCTGCCAACCTCGCACCTCTTGGGTTATATAGGCGGCAACCGAATGTCTAAAATGCCCCTCTCTACTAACTAGGGATACAAGCCCCTCAAGGGCGGATTCAGAATTCTTGATGTATTCACCATCGGACGGATGCCCAGCGACCGCACCCTGCATAGCCTCAACGCAAGCCTTGCGATCCCGACGCGTGTCCTCCGCCTCGAAGCTTCCGGCGCCCTGCGACCCCAAACCGGTCGGGGACCGGTTCTCCAAACCGGTCGGACCGGTTTTGGCCGACAGCCCACACCCGATCTTCGGCCTCGGCTTTGTGGCTCAGCCGAGTAACCTGGTGATTTTCTGGTGAATCACCGCAAACTCCGCGAACTTGATGTAGCCTCCGCCAATCACCACTCATGACTTGGCTCCCATGAAGTCCCGGCTCGACCTTGGTTTTGTGGCTCAACCAAGAAACCGTCCACGACTTCATCTTGTCGTTCATGCCACCATGCGGCCCGCACTTGACCCCCGCCGGCCACCGGGTCCCTCGAACAAAGCCTACTTGTCTTCTCCACACCCCGGAGGCCTCACCGGCGACGACCTTTCGCGCTTGTTCTTCACCCGCACCAACATGAGTCAAGCCGCAACCCCGCACCTGCAATACTTAGCCAAGAATCAGTCCACACAACGTTGTCAATCACTCATCACACAAGGAAGCGACCATCCACCGGTCTTCGAACCACACATGGTCCTCACATTCCTTGTTAACCTGGGTTTACATTTATGTTGGGTAGCTATGCTTAGTTGCTATACCTGGCTAATGGTGGTTTTAATGAACATTAATGATGAATCATGTTATACCTTTATGCTATATCTTTGGATGTTAATACAAGACCATATGATTAATCGGAACATGGAGCGACCACCCAGGACAACAGTGCAACCACAAGGACTATATGGCTCTAGTCTTGGCCGAGTAATTAGGGAAGTCTTTGTGTGGTTATTACTCGCATAGTAGGTTGGGGACGGAGGAATGCTTTTATAGCTCTTCTATTCCAGAGCGGTGATGGAACGGAAGACTCTATGGCTTACGTCCGTAATAGAAGTGTGGTACGAAAGATAGCCTCTATGACATACTACTATGGACTAATACGCACGGGAGGACTCTTTGTAAAGGCCTCGTAGCGTCCCTATGCAGCCACACCTCAGTAGTGTGGTATTGTGCCTACTTTTGCACAGCGTGGTTGGGTGCAAAACTCTTCGGAGTTTTTACGCGACTTTTGGGTAAAGATGTACAACCTCTGCAGAGTGTAAAACTAATCGATTAGCCGTGCTCACGGTCAAGAGCGGCCTGGACCCTCACACGATAATTGAACTTGAAGATGGACTTAAATCGTTCTCTCTTGTTATGCTTGCCATGTGCTTATGGCGTATCTCTTACCTTATGCTTAATGTGGGTTGGTATAAACTTATACTTTATTAGTAATCAGGTGCTAATAAAACTTGACCAACTAAAATTGCTTAAATGCTTATAGCCTAGTCCACTATAAATCTTTTGCATTCATTCTTTTCCCCACACTTGTTGAGTACGACAAGTGCTCACCCTTGCTATAAACAATGTTGCTCAGGAAGAGGAAGCTGCTATGAAGATGTTGCTGGAGCTAGGCGTACGAAACCCCCAGTCGATTGCCTGTGATGTTTGGAGCCTTCGTTTCCAGGATAAAGCGTAAATCTTTGATAATCTCCCTTTTTCTTTACGTGATACTGTTTCTGTATACACTTATATGTCACTATATGCATGAAACTTGATCCTGGCATGCATATAGGTTTGCACTTGGTTTCCTTCGGAAAAATTGGGTGTGACAGAGTGGTATCAGAGCCGTTTCGACTGTAGGACGTAAGCCTAGTTAGCACTGGTCGTTTCTTAATGCCTCTTTTGTTCTACAATCCCTCCTTACCTTATCCTTGACCTCTCTGTTGAAGGATCTCACCTCTTAACCATCTTCTTATCTCCATACCATGAATTCTTATATATTTATCTTCACTCTCCTTGAACATTTCTTCAATCTCGTCTGTCCATTCCCTCAAGCCATAAACACCCCCCTTGATTTATTGGTAGAACTGTTCCCCCTAACATTCTATCTGTTCGCGCAGCTGTCCCACACATCAGCGCTGTTTTATTTTTATCTCGAGCTACAGAACTCCGATTGACATGAAACCAAAGTTGGGTTAGTTCCTAAATTTCATAAGTGAATTTCTGTAAAACATCCAGCCCTATCTAGTACCTGTTCCAGGAGCTATGCCCGAAACATTGGAGCTATTAGAAACTGAAAACTCTGCTGACCTAGTTAGCTTCAATATTCTATATCTCGGGCTATAGACCTCTGATTGAGGTAAATCCAATTGTAGTAGTTCAAGAATTTCATCAGCTTCACTCTTTCCAAAATTCAGCAGTATTCGTTTTGTATCCATGGAGATACATACGAATTAGTGGAGCATTCAGAATCTGCCAACACTGCTGACATAGCCATCTGGCTTAAATCATATCTCGAGTTCTAAACCTCTGATTGAGGTGATTCCAGTTGGGATGAACTCATAATTTCGACCTCCTTGACCTGCGAAAAATCCATTATTTATGGAGATTCCTTCTGGGAGCTACTTCTGATCTATTAGGAGGATACCCTCTGACTATATTAATAATGTGTAGTATCGTTCCCTTTAGCTATGTCTTGATTGGTGGAATTCAGTGTTTGCATGATGATGCTTGGTTTTATGATATTGCTTATGTTGGTTCTTTGAAGTGAGTGTTGGTGTATTGTGGGTCTTACATCCGCAATGACATCAGTTGCTTAGTTGGGTTCTTCTTTTGTACCTCCCCCCTCCTTGTTCTCCCCCACTCGTTTTGCACTACTCTTGTTCCCTTCTGATCATATCTTTACCTACCATCCAGATGGAAAACCAAGAAGGAGGTAACCAAGGAGAAAGCTATGAGAACAGTGGTGACTATGGATACAATCAAGATGGGTTATCATATCCACCCTCAGACGATAATTAAGTATGCAGAGTTCATGAGGACTGAGCCGCCAATGTTCTCCAGTACCACATACCCCTTAGAAGCTGAATACTGGATCAAGACAATTGAAGAGAAGCTAGATATGATACAATGCAATGATGGAGAGAAGGCTTTGTATGCATCTTGGCAACTTATAGGAGCAGCTTCAGAGTGGTGGAATTCTTACACCAATGGACATCAGCAACCTGAGAGTATTGTGTGGAAGGAATTCAAAGACAACTTTTTCTTACACCATACTCCTATGAGTGCGATGAAGCTCAAGAAGAAGGAGCTCCTTAACTTAAAGCAAGGACAGATGACGGTAACTGAGTACGGGGATAAGTTTGTTCAATTATCTCTGTATGCCCCAATATCAGCTGAAAGTGATAAGAAGAAACAAAACCATTTCATCAAAGGGTTGAATGAAGATCTTCAAAGTATACTAAGCTTACATGATTATTCCAGTCTACAAGATTTAATCAACAAAGCCATTGGGCTAGAAAGCAAACTACAGGAGATCATGAGTAAGAAGAGAAAAAGGGAATATCCAGGGGAAGCTAGTAACAATTCTCACCTACATCATATGTCTCAAGCCCAAGGTTTTCCTGAAGATCGCAATGAAGATGCATATCTAGAATATGCTCATGGTGTCACAATACCAGTGATTTATGAGACACCACAGAATCGTCGGAATATTAGGGAAAGTAAAGCTTGTTTTTATTGCAAAGCTGGTTGACACTTTATCAACAGGTGCCCGAAGAAGTTTCTAGATCGTCATTTTAAGAGGGAATGGCGACAACGACACAAGCAAGACAAGACCCCCAATACCTAAGGATGTTGGTATAAGTTAGGCTTGGAAAGTTTTTCTGTAATATGAAAGGAAGAATATTGCTGAAGGATATGAAAAGAGTTCGAAATAAACCCATGTCTCTTGCTAGCCTTTTTCGAATCTCGGGACGAGATTCCTTTTAAGGGGGGTAGATTTGTCACACCCTGAAATTTCCAATTTCAGGATGTGAATTGAAAGAATAATTAAATAACGATTTTCTCTTAATTTTAGAAATTTTTTCCAACATTTATTTTTCTTTACAGGGAATATAGTATAGGAAAAATCATTTGTTTGGTTTTCTAAATTAAATAAAAAGTTGTGAGTGTGGCATTCATGCCGATGCATCTAGTGGTTCTTGAGTGCAAAAGGTTTCAAAAATGCGTTTAGGAGCTGTCCAAAACCTTCCAAGAATTTTCCGGATTTTTCTGGAATTTATTCTCATTTTCCCCGAACTATTTCTATTTATTAGAAGGCTCTAAAATCTTTTTCATGAGCTCCAAATGCTTTATTTGGATTGTTTGTGTCTTAATCTATCTCTAGGGATTTTCCTGGAATTTTTGTGATTTTCTGAGTATTTTTCGTGCATTAAAATAATTTACAGATTTTTCTGGATTATTCTTCGCACTGGAAATACATTAAAAAAACCTATCCTACCAGGCTGGGGCGAGCCCGTGGGCTCGACCCGCCCGCGCCCGCTCCGCTCCGGCCCGGCCCGTGCCCGCCGCGGCCCATCGGCCGGGGGAGGCCGGCCGGCCGGCGCCGCCGCCGCCCCGGGGCGTGCGCGGCTCCTACCCCCCCCATAAAGGGCGCCCCCCGCGCGCGCCCCCGCCCGCCGCTGCCGCACCTCGCCGTGCCGCCTCGCGAACCTCGCCTCGCCGCGCGGCACCGCCGCCGTCCGCAGCACCGAGCCGCCTCCGGTTGCACGAGCACCACCGGTCGCCTCGCGATTCGCCGCTCCAGGACACCGACGAGCGAAGCCGGCCCCTCCGGGAGCTTTGGGACGCCGAGTGGGAGCCGTTCCGTCGGTCCGCGTGCCGGTACGCCCCACTGCGCGCCGCCGTCGTAAGACCGCGCCTAGACGCCAGCACCGCCGGCCGCCCCTTCTCAGATTCCGCCCGCCTCCGTCCTCATCCGCCACCGGTGAGCACCCCCACGTGGTTCCCCGCATCTCCTCTACCCCTTGCGCCCCTTGCCTGAGCCCTAGCTCGCCGGAGCCGGCGGCGATTTGGCCACCAGGACCGCCGTCTGCCTCCAATCCATAGCTAGGAGATGAGTTGTGGAAGTTTTGCAAGAAGGCCCCTGCAAGATCCAAAATTGAGAAGATCCAATCTTGTGTCTTGCAATTTTTTTCCAAATAAAACCCTAGAGCTTTAGATTCCTTCGTTCAGATCCAAACCGAGGCCCTTTTACAGATCTAACCCCGAGTTTTAGCCTTTTCACGAGCACTCGTTTCCTCGTGTCTCGGGAATCTTCCCTGCTAACCCTTAAAATCTATAGTTAATTACGACTAGGTCCCTGCAATCTTGCTTTGCTCATATCTTTTTCGTTTTAGCTCCGATTTAATCCGTTCAAGTTGCGTTAGGTCCATAATAATGTAAAGCACGCGTTAGTGGTGTGTTTTCACCATGTTTTGTTTTCTGAAAATAAAATTAATATTAATTTTGATTAATGACAAGCTATGCATGTCTTTTCCAAATAAAAGCCATATAGATCTATACACCGTTTTTAATAAGCAAATTTAATTTGATTAATGTTTCTATCACATGTTTTTGTACATAAAAGTTAATTAGATCGTTATCTCGGTTTTCGTAAATCAAATGTTAATTTGTTTAATTCTTAATTAATCTTTTCTAATTAAAATTTGATTAGGCTTTTACATCGGCTTTTATAATAAATATTAATTTGATTAATGCAAATACCATAATGTTTTTAATAATAATATGATCTACTCGAATTACAAAGTTTCGTTTAGATTGTTCATATAGTTTAGTTTTTATAAATTAAATGTTTAATCGGTTTAATTCATATATGAATCTTTATTAATAAAACTTGACTAGTTCTTTACACTGGTTTCATAAATAAAGTTTAATATTGCATTAATGTCAACACAGGGTATTTTATTTCTGAAATATCCTTTATAATTATTTTGTTAATTAAAATGAACCTAGCTCATAGCCTTGCTCTCTCATGTATGCAAAACGTTTGTTAGACGTTCTTTCTCAGCTCAATCTAAGTGTGATCTTTCCGGTCCTTGCTCAATTTTCCACAACCAACTCTTTAAAGCTAACCAAGCCTTTCCCTTCCAAGCACACTTTGTGTTCTTTAGTGATCCATCTAATCAAGCCTATCCTTTAGTGCGTTCTTTTAAAGCTTTCTTATGATTGGTGCTTTGTTCTTAGTATATGCTTGTTTGTTTGCTTTGTGTATGTTTCTGCCCGATGATTGATGCGTTTAGAGTGAACGTCGTTCGAGAAGTTTGGAAGAGCTTGAAGTTGAAGATTCTGAGCAACGACATTACTTTGGTTAAAGGCTAGTGTGTCCTTGATGTTTTGTCCCAAGAATTATATTAAATCACTCATTGCATTGCTTGCATTAATTTTGACGGGTTCCTATTAAGGTTTATCCTAGTCTTTGATTGTCATTCCTTGTTAACCTGGGTTTACATTTATGTTGGGTAGCTATGCTTAGTTGCTATACCTGGGTTATGGTGGTTTTAGTGAACATTAATGATGAATCATGTTATACCTTTATGCTATATCTTTGGATGTTAATACAAGACCATATGATTAATCGGAACATGGAGCGACCACCCAGGACAACAGTGCAACCACAAGGACTATATGGCTCTGGTCTTGGCCGATTAATTAGGGAAGTCTTTGTGTGGTTATTACTCGCATAGTAGGTTGGGGACGGAGGAATGCTTTTATGGCTCTTCTATTCCGGAGCGGTGATGGAACGGAAGACTCTATGGCTTACCGTCCGTAATAGAAGTGTGGTACGAAAGATAGCCTCTATGACATACTACTATGGACTAATACGCACGGGAGGACTCTTTGTAAAGGCCTCGTAGCGTCCCTATGCAGCCACACCTCGGTAGTGTGGTATTGTGCCTAATTTTGCACGGTGTGGTTGGGTGGAAAACTCTTCGGAGTTTTTACGCGACTTGTGGGTAAAGATGTACAACCTCTGCAGAGTGTAAAACTAATCGATTAGCCGTGCTCACGATCAAGAGCGGCCTAGACCCTCACATGATAATTGAACTTGAAGATGGACTTAAAGCGTTCTCTCTTGTTATGCTTGCCATGTGCTTATGGCGTATCTCTTACCTTATGCTTAATGTGGGTTGGTATAAACTTATACTTTATTAGTAATCAGGTGCTAATAAAACTTGACCAACTAAAATTGTTTAAATGCTTATAGCCCAGTCCACTATAAAGCCTTTGCATTCATTCTTTTCCCCACACTTGCTGAGTACGACAAGTGCTCACCCTTGCTATAAACAATGTTGCTTAGAAAGAGGAAGCTGCTATGAAGATGTTGCTGTAGCTAGGCGTACGCAACCCCCAGTCGATTGCCTGTGATGTTTGGAGCCTTCGTTTCCAGGATAAAGCGTAAATCTCTGATAATCTCCCTTTTTCTTTACGTGATACTGTTTCTGTATACACTTATATGTCACTATATGCATGAAACTTGATCCTGGCATGCATATAGGTTTGCACTTGGTTTGCTTCGGAAAAATCGGGTGTGACAGCAGTGCCGCAAGACAGTCGAGCGGCCGCCACGACAAGCGGTCGCATCGAGGGGATCCAGGCGAGCGGCAGCGGCGGACGGCGGGGCCGCACCGAGGGTTTGCAGGAGAGTGGCGGCAGCGTACGGAGGGGCCCAGTGCCGCCATGCAGATGTGTGATGCATGCGGGCGGTTCGAGTGTACCACACCACCGACCTCTTTGTCCTCCGGTACAGTCGGCGGCACCACAACCACATCGTCCTCCGGTACGGACGGCGCTGCCACCTCCTCCTCGTCGTCCGACAGCCCGCATCGCCACATCCTCCTCTTTGACTTTCCATGAATTGGGTGACTCCTTTTGCAATTAGAAAAATGTTAGTGGTTCATAGTAATCAAATTTTCATACTAGACAATGATAATTGGGTTTTTGTGTGGATCCATCTCACCTCATACTAGATAATGATAATGATAATTGGCTTGATTTCTTGCCATCTTTTGCTATGAATCTGACCTGTGTACATTTAATCATATTGCTGAAAACAAAGCCAACCAAATGCAGTTAGTTTGCGCTGCCCATTTAATAAGTTAGGCCTTTTCTGGCCGTTAGTAGGGGGATCACGGGTAAATTGGTATACAATATGAGTCAAGAGATTGTCACACCCTGAAATTTCCAATTTTAGGATGTGAATAGAGAGAATTATTAAATAATGATTTTCTCACATTTTTTAAAAAGTTTTCCAACATTTAATTTCTTTACGGGAAATATAGTATAGGAAAAAGCCTTGTTTGTTTTTCTAATTAAATAAATGGTTATGTGTGTTGCATTCGTGTCGATGCATCTTGGTGTTTCTCTTGAGTGTAAAAGGTTTTAAAATGCGTTTTGGTGTTGACCAAATCTCCCTGAGAATTTTCCATCTATACTCTGGAATTTATTTTTCTTTTCTTGAAAGCTCAATCTATTTATTGGATGACTCTATAATCTTTTTCATGAGCTTTGGATACTTTATTTGGATTATTCGTGTCCAAATCTATCTCTGGAAATTTCATAGAATCTATTCTCTTTTCCATAGAGCAAAATTCTATTTATTACAAGCTCTCAATTCCGTTTCACGAGTTCCAAGCACTTTAATTGGATTCATCGTGTCCCTAACTATCTCTAAACTGTCATATATTTCAAATGCTCCAAAACTCTTTGAGCTTCTATCTACAATTTGGTCATCACAAAATATTCTCCCAAATAAAGCCCACGCCATGCGATATCCTTTGTGTTTCTACAGGCCCGTTCTTTTCTTTAGTATAAATTCTATATACCCGAGAGCAGCCAGCTAGCTAGCTTGTCTAGCGTTGGGTCCAATTTGACGCGGCCTTGGACTCCAGCACGTCAAGCCCCGGCCCTCGATATATACACATCTTGTATCCCTACGTGTCCTCTTACATTTCGGCAACTGAATTACGGCGCCTTTGTGCCCTAGTTCCTTCGCAAAGCCGCCGCCGCCTAATTTCTCCATGCCCTAAAGCTGCGGATGCCAGCCGCTGTCACGAAGAAGCCCCGCCGCCATTGCCTGATGCCAGCTTTGCCAAGCTTCATCCGTGTCACTCGTTTCGGCATATATATGGAGTTGCCGTCGTCATTGCTGCTGCCGAAGCGGAGGGCCATCGCCGTCGACGATCTGCTGCCGGCCGGAGCACGTCTGGTCGAAATGCGCGCAGCTTTCTTATCCAGATCGATGTTCGCCCATCGTTTCGTCGTATATCCTCTTCCATAGGTGAGCATGTCATCACGTACGTTCCTCGTTGAGTCTCCTTTCTGCATCGTTTCCATCCAAACCACCGCATCTCGCCGCCGGCCATGAATCATCTGTTGCTTACTTATTCTTTGTGTAGCATGCGTTGGCTGCTACGTACACCACTTCACCGGCCTGCCAGCATGGAAGCCAGCCGCACCGCGTGCCTACTCTCAATCTCCGTAGTGCCGGCCGTGCAGCATGCACCTAACTCATCGTGGACGCCGCGCGCTGGTGAGAAGCTCCTTGTGCACCTTCCGATTCCGTCCTCTCACACTGAACCGATCAAGCCTTCACACACGTATGTATAACCAGCGACGTGCTTGTTAGCTACTCATGCATGCATGTTCACATTTAATTTATCTCTAATTCGTGCATGTGCTATTTGAAACTCATGCTGCCTACGGCCGTGCGCCCTCCTGTTGATGCATGCCAACTCAGCTGAGTTCAATTCGTGTCTCTTTGCAGCCGTCGCTAACCATCATCACCACCGGTCATTAAGTCCAAGCAAGATCATAGCTAAAGAAAGAGAAACATGCACGTTGGTGCTGCTAATCAAGCCATGCATTTTTCATACACCTTCCTCTTGCTGGTGATGACATCACAATGACATCATGCTTATGTGGTAATTAGAAATTTTCTTTTACCAAATATAATCAGCACTTTTCCTACACTTCTTTTCTTCCGTAACATGAAACTTCAGCCCTTGCAAATCTTTGATCTATTGAATAATTATTTATTCATCTGTAAAATCATCCTTGCTCACGTTAGCCAACCTATTTATCATTTAATTTATTTCCTTATTATTTCTCATGCTGACATCATCTTTATGTCATATTCAACCCGTTATCCTTTTCTTGTTATTAAAATTAATATCTTATTCTATTCAGTTCTGATCTCAGTAATTCTTTCATTGACGTGTGACCTAACACGTAGATTAGTTTTGTGCCTCTTTCAGTAAGTTTTATGATGATTGGTGTATTGTTTTTAATTTAGATTGTTTGGTTGCTAGAATATGTGTGCTCCGGATGTTTTGCTTTGGATGATTGATGCGAGTAGTATGAACATCATTCTAGAGTATTGAAGAGCGTGAAGACGAAGATATTCTGAGCAACTATTCTCTGGTCAAAGGCAAGTGTGTCCTTGATCTTTTGTCCCAATAATTTGTTTATTAATCACTCATTGCATATGCTTGCATTAATATTGATTGGTCCTATTAAGGTTTATCCTAGAATTTATTATCATTCCTTGTCAACTTGGATTTACCTTTATGTTGGATAGCTATGCTTAGTTGCTATACCTGGGTTATGGTGGTTTAATGAACATTAATGATGAACATGTTTTACCTTTATGTTATATATCTTGTTAATACAAGACCACAATCTTAATGGGAACATGGAGAACCACCTAAGAAAACAGTACAACCACAAGAACTAAACAGACATTTGTCTTGGCCAATTAATTTGGGACTTTAGCTTGGGGTGATCTTACCTGATAAGGACAAGGGATCAGCGGTACTACGGGGTATGGACTCGCTCTAGCATGGATCAGGTGAGTTCTTTTCTATGGTGAGGTATTGACCTTCTAGGGGACTTTATACCTTGCTAACTGATCCGGACCTTATGGGTCACAACTTGTTGGGGAACCTTTGTAAAGGCCTTGTAGCATCCCTTTGCAGCCACACCTCAGTAGTGTGATATGGTGCCTGCGTAGCTGTATAGAATCGGATGCTCGTTAGCCTAAGAGGGGGAGGGGTGAATTAGGCAATCTTAAAACCGTAACCTATGGCTTCACTATTTTTACACAAAGATAAAATAGAACATACTATCTAGATGTGCAACTAGGGTTATTCTAGTGTGAAGCTCCCATCCCAAAACAAGGTTTGCAACCTATAGCCAATCCTTGCATGATACTACTCTAGGAAAGTAGAGGCAAGCAAAGATTGCTATAGAGTAAATGCGGAAACGTAAAGGGGATGAGAGGAAGCAAACTCTTGACACGCGATTTATCTCGTGGTATCAGTAGGCACTAAGCCACCCCTAGTCCACGTTGTTGAAGCACTCACACAAGAGTATTGCTTCCCGGTCACCAAGTCTTTCCCAAGAGCACCACTTGACTCGCCATAAAGGCTAGCCACTTAGGCACTTGCCAAGCTCCCTTGGTCACCTTGATGCCGCCTCCACTAAGGAGCTTCTCCACCAAGGAAGGGTGTCTCCACGTCCCCTGCACAAAGTGTCCTCGCCACTCCACACCAAGTCGGAGAGTTGATGACGATTGCCGGTGAGCCACTTAGGCCCCAAGGCTTTCGGCGAACCTTGTACACCTTGATTCACTCTAGAATCACCTCACAAGGTTGGCACAACCTTGCACTCACTCAACTCTAAGCTAAGCCTAGCACTAAGCACATACACAAAGCATATGCAAGTCTAAGGATGAGCAATTAAGCACTTGGATGGATTGGATATGATCTTCTAGGTGTCTTGAACTCCTCTGCACTTCTACACAATCTAGCCTCATCAAATGAGTGAGTGGAGGGGGTATAAATAGCCAAAGGCATCCAAAGAGCCGTTGGCTAATGGTCACTGAAAAAGGTAGCGTTGGATGAACCGATGTTGTGCTTTTTCTGGCGTCGGTTTATCCGGTGCCCTCCACGTCATGTAGCCGTTGGAGATCCGCTGACACAACTGCTCCGACGCTATACACCGATGGTGCGTCGGTTCATCCGGTGCTGAAGACCCGGCGGCCAAGTCGTCTCTGTTAGCTTCCATGAGACCGTCGGATAGACCGACGCTTCCCCTCGACCAAGGCGTCGGTTCATCCGGTGCTGAAGACTTCGTCTTGGCGTGTCTCTATCTTGTTTCAAACTGAGCGTCGGATAGATCGACGGTATCCTCACTCAGACCGTCGGATCATCCGGTGCTACTGTCTTCACTGCTCCTCCTCTGCAACTCGTCCGACGCTACTAGAAAATGGACCGTCGTTCATCCGACGGTGCCTTAGTTTTCACCCAGTGTACCAACTCATCCGACGATTGCACCGACGCTTGCTATCTAGGTACTGTCGGTTCATCTGACGGTGTCCTTTCTTTTTCTTTTCTTTCTCATTTTTGATTTGGCATGTGGTATTTTGGCATCCTTGGGACCTAGAAATGTCTTCAAAGACATGCTAAACAATATGGTTAGTCTCATTGATCATGTTGTCATGAATCACCAAAATCAAACTCGAACTAACGACATATGATGCCATGTTCTCTACAGTAGCATCACATGGTTGGGTTCAAAGTTCTTTGGAGCTTTTACGCTGCTTGTGGTGAAAGTGTACAGCCTCTGCAGAGTGTAAAGCTAATCGATTAGCCGTGCTCACAGTCAAGAGCGGCCTGGACCGTCACATGATAACTAAACTTCAAGATGGACTTAAATCGTGCTCTCTGGTTATGTTAGCCATATGCTTATGGCATATCTCTTACCATTATGCTTAATGTGGGTTGGTATACACTTGTATCTTAGTAATCAAGTGCTAATAAAATTTGACCAACTAAAATGCTAAATGCTCAAAGCCCAATCGACTATAAAGCCTTTGCATTCATACTTTCCCCACACTTGCTGAGTAGGAAAGTGCTCACCCTTACTATAAACAATGTTGCTCAGAAGGAGGAAGCTGTCATGAAGTCTTTGTGAAGATATTACTAGTGCTAGGCGTATGCAACCCCCAGTCGATTGCTTGTGGAGTATGGTGTCTTCGTTTCCAGGATTAAGTATAACTCTGATAATCTTCCTTTTGCTTGCGTGATACTGTTTCTGTATTCACTTATATGTCACTATATGTATGAAAATAGATGCTGGCATACATAATAGATACTGGCATACACATAGTTATGCACTTGGTTTTCCTTGGAAAAATAGGTGTGATAGGGATTGAATAGGTTGTTTTAAACAAATCAGAAAAACAGCAAATTGTTTTGTTTGGTCATGCTAGTGAACACTTCTAAGTAGGTGAGGATCATCATTCTGAACTAGGATGATGAGTAGGACAATAACAATAAACCATCACCATCGAAAGCTTCGGGATCATTGAAAAGAAAGGTGCATTCTTTTGATAATTTGGCTGCATTGGCCACTGCTGTTGTAACACATTTCATATTAGCAACTTGTGTTTGTTTCATACCGTAGGAAATGCCCTTGTGTTAAATGGTTCAGCAGCTAAAGAAGCGCTATGATGATTTGCGGGAGCAAATTAAGAACCTAAGTGTGGACATTGTTGGAACGCAGGAAGACATGGAGATGATCTTAAAGGAATTCATGGAGACTGTTGCTGACAAGTTAGAAGGGATGGAGAAGAAGGTCTGCAAGCTTCATGATAAAGACAATCACAAGTAGTAGTAATCTAGCTTAGCACGTAACATAACCACGTCCTAGGTGGATGTTATGTAGATGCTGGTGAATGGTCTAATAATGGATGTGTGTGTGGCAACATTTGAGTATGCCAACATCTAAGTAATAACTTCGATCCTCTATATTGTAATTGTAGCACTTCGTCTACGTATGGTTGTGCTTAAACTTGTATATATGCTTGTTCGTATGTCTATATGTATTTGGATCTGGATGAGCCTTTGCAAAATATTTTAACTTATGAGTGACACAAATTGAAGTCTGCTGGTCTTGTCATGCATATTTGGAGTAACCATATGTCTATTTTCAGAATTGCGACATGCTATTGTTTATGCTAGACTAGTGTATATTCACAAAGCATTGTCATCAACAATTTGGAGACTCTTCACTAGAACTCCTGAATTTTATGTATTATTGTTAGCCTCTATAGTAGCCGATCGGAAAAGAAAAATCATGAATTACGCATCTGTTGAAATCCCAAGGCACATAATGTGAACCCTGTGAAAGGTAATAATACATACAACCTTAGAAATATTGCAACGAGGTATTCCTTGGTTGCACTGTAATTTGTCTATCGCAATGCTTATGCAAGAGATCAAAACGACGATTAGATAGGGACTCATCGAGACCGTTTCAAAATTCCAAGTCTTTGATGAATTTCCATTCGGTCACCATCAAGATCTCCACGATAGCGTATAGGTCTCCATCGAGATCTCCACGACGTATGAATAGATCTACACAGCTATCAATCAACATCTATGCGGTGCCACGGATGGTACTATTGTCTTGATCTCATATATATCTTCGTTCCCTGCATATATATGCATATTGCTATATCATGATCTAGGTCATTTGAAACATGAATGCAGATTAATGGCATCACACAAAGATCGGAGTTGGATGCGCTTGCCTTGACACTCGACGGATTGGCTGAACAATTTCTGATTTTTTTTCAAACTTTTACCACCGCATCAGTGCGAGGTCGATCTATTGTGTGCCCATGTACTGTATGTCAATGCATGATCATACATGACACCTTGTTTCCCATTCAAATTCATTTAGCGACTAGAGGGTTTGCTGATTGTTTCATCGATCATGGTATCATTCAAGACCAAACTGATACTTCATCAGCTGATGGTCGTGTGAATCATGACGTCACTTCTGATCGCAACAATCATAATGCACAACCTACAACTGATGATACAACACCTTATTTTGGAAAAGACGATGAAGAAGATAGTTGTGATGATAACACTACTGCCACTAATACTCTTATTAGAAACATTATCAGTGGCACTATACTTCATGGACAAACCAAAGATGACATGGCAGATAAGCAGGTAGAGGTTTTTTTGAAACTATTAGACCAGGCAAAGAAGGAATTGTATCCAGAATGCAAAAATTTAACTAAGGTCTCTTTTATCGTGGAGCCTTTTTAGATAAAGTGCATGTATGGCTTAAGTAACACGACATTGGAGGCCATACTTAAGATCTTCGGAAAGGTTCTACCTTAAGGGCATTGTATTCCTGACTCCTTGGATAAAGTGCGAAGGGTGGTTCGAGGCCTAGGCTTGGACTATGTCAAGATACACACATGTGAAAATGATTGTGTGTTATTTTTCTGATCAATACACAAATCTGGAGACAGGTCCCATTTGTAAGCAGTCAAAGTGGAAAGTTGTAGAAAAATCCTATGGTAATAATGACAGTGCAGTTGGTGCTACTACTGTTAAGATTCAGTTACTAGATAAGATCCTACCCTACATTCCTCTTATTCCTCGACTGCAAAAATGTATATGTCAAAGCAAATGTCAGAGGATATGTAGTGGCACATGAAAGAATTGGTGAATGATGGGAAAATGCGTCACCCTACTGACTCAAAGGCATGGAAGCATGTGGATTCAGAGTTTAAATAGTTTTCAGAAAAAGGAGGTCGTAATGTTAGGTTGGGTCTTGCTTCTGATGGGTTCAATCCCTTTGGCATGCAAAGTCTTACATACTCCATATGGCCTATCATCCTGATACCTTACAATTTTCTTCCATGGTTGTGTTAGAAACAATCTAACTGGATCATGTCAATGTTGATAGTTGATCCAAAATTTCTTGGCAACTCGACACTGGACGTAAGGTATTACTCCCCGGAGGCCCGAACCGGTATAAAACCCGTTGTCTCGTGTGCTAACCATATGAGCCTGACACATGATCCATAGAAATTTACTACCGGCGGTAGAGAACCCCGACAGTTGGTGCACCAGGTAGGGGCACATCGTGTGTCTCGACGAACTTCACTAGCGGATCGGATGGAGGGCCGCAAGGTTCCGTTGACCCCTGGGGCCACTTTGCGCTTCGGCTCCCTCGGCTTCATCTACACCAGGTCGGCTGAGTCCGTCGCCAGGCGTACCATCGCCTGGCCACCCTGTCCAACGTCCAGATGGGGGCAGCAGGACGCGCGACGTTCGTCTGTGTTGACGCAAAAAGTGCACCTAGCGTCAAACACACAGCAAGCCGAAAAGCTGGCTTCGCACGCGCAAAGAGTAGAAATGACGTGCCAGTCAATTTTTCCTGAAAAATAACAAAAGATAAAGAAGTTAAATACCAAAGCTTGGAACTTGCCGGGTGGTACCAGACAGTTCCATATTTACGGCTAAGAAGCCATACAAGATGACACATAGCTATATGAAAGCTATTTGCCAAAGAATTGAAACCACTCGGGAACTTATAAGAGGAAAAAACGATACTGCCGAATGGATGACGTAAGCATGATGGTAATCGGTCTTTGTTTGGTCAACAATGCATAGACACGATATACGACCAATCCCATAAAACAATGTTAAATAAATGAATAAAGTAAAGCACGAACGTAAGCAGGTAATGAACAAGTATGCATAGATCCAAAGCACTAGTCCACCGCATGTCTAGGTACTTAAAGATCCGTCGGGTACGATGCCAAAACAAATCTATCCACCGCATGATACAACTTGCATGAAACCATACCACTTTCCACAAATAGATCTATCCACCGCATGATACAATCTAAACATGGAAAGCTAGAAGCACGCATTATTTAAAGCATGAATTGCGCACGTGTTTTACTCATGGAGAAACATAACCGAATACGGCTGAACAGCCGATTCGGGGTCCATGAAGAAGGAACGAACATTACCACGCAGATAAATCTATCAGGTTGATTCGAAATCTAATCCACCGGATGACTAGCTCTAAAGCAACCCAAAAACTTGCATCTACCGCATGATACCCGGTTCTTTCAAGATTTATACCAACAATGGCAAGCTTGAACCCACAGCACGTAACAACCTAGATCGATTCGGTTTCGGCTATCAGAAGGCGCAAGATCCACGTATTAAAATATGAAATCTACCCGTATAGGGATCACAAAAGAAATGAGCCGATCCAAACAGATCTAGATTGGGCAAAAGTGTTACATGAATCTAAACATAAAGTAAAAACTCGAAGTAACACAGGGTAACTTAATGAATCTATTGGATCTTGCCAAAATCCAATAGAGCCGATAACTAGCTTCAAGCTAGATCTTAGCCCACCGCATGGCTCATGACCTAACAAGAAACCCTCTTGAACCAAGCTTGAATCTACCGCATGACACGAAGCATGGTAACAAGACTACTTGCATCAGATCTAAATCCACCACATGATACTAGACATGATACAAGGTTGCCGGTACTCACGGAGGTCGACGGATCGATTGGCCCTCTCGAAGAACTCGACGACACGACAAAAGGACTCTAGGGTTTGGCGTAAGGCCGGTGTGTATTGAAGAATGGTTCCTTTGTTACATACATTCAGGGGTCATATTTATAACCTGTCGGGTACAACCTCGAATGGATTCATTGCCTAACTTATCTCTAAGCTTGATCGCCTATCCATCCATTCGTCCCCCCTGATTGAGCCATGTCACCATCCAATCCCGCAAAATCAGCTCTACTATTCCTTTGCCGAACCGGAGCAGATAGCCGACCGCAGATCTCTTTGCCGAATATCCCTGAAAAAATCCTTCCTTCCACCAGACGGACTCTTTATCGAACCGCACCCACAAGTCAGACTCCTTACCAAATTTTGGTGTTAACACATGCCCCTTCAATTGTGGGATAAAAGTAATTTTGTTCCATAATTGACTCCAGCCACGAATATTTCAAATCAAATCCGTCAACACCTGTTCTTCGCAATCCGCCGGAATCTTCATCCAGATCCAAACCCTAGATCCCCTCGTTCCGAGCTCAAATCTCCACTGGCAGCTCAAAACCAGGATGCTCAGGTAAATTCCTCCCCCGTAAATCTCGTTCGGTATTTAGGTTTTCAATTTCACCTGAGATTTCTTCTTCCGCTTTTGCTTCAGGATCCTTCCACTGAACTTCTGATTCGCACTGAGGTCAATTCGAGATCCTATTACCTTGGTCCTGTGGGGAACTCTGACCCTCGAGATTTCATCGCGGTGAATCTCGGAGAATCCCTTTCAAAGCAGCTCTATCTCCACCTCCTCAGTGGCAAGATGCTTTTAAGAACTGGCCCTTACCTCCAATCGCAGGCTGGAGGACTTGGTACCGGAGGATTCTTGCAGACAAGAGCAGATTGACCAACCTGGATACCCTCCGCATCGCCCAGTGCTTGGAGTTATCCGTGGCTGAGACCCCTAAGAACGAAGACCTCCTGATAGCAGCCTGCCACTTCTGGTCAAACGGTGTCAATGCCTTCCTTTTTGGCCATGGCCTAATGTCTCCAACCCTGGCCGATGTGTATATGATCACCGGCCTTGACATCACTGGGTCGATCCAGCCTTGGAAATTCAAGAATTCCTCTTGGCAAACAGGGGTAAAGCCAGGGAACGGATATAAGAATTACATCTTGAAGCACATGAAAGACAATCCTCTTGGTGATGTTGAATACAGAGCATTCTTGAATATGTGGCTGTGCAGATTTGTCTTCTGTGGCAAAGCCAACGAGCCTACCTTGAACCACATTGCAATGGCGTCTCATTTGGCTAGTGGCAACCGCCTTCCCCTCGGGAAATTCTTCCTCAGCAGTGTATACCATATGCTTCACCAAACTGTTACTCAGATGTACACTAGCCAAAGGATAGTATGTGTCAACGGCCCTTGGTGGTTCGTTCAGATATGGCTGCAGCTCCACCTGCATCAAATTGTTGGTGTTGATTTGAACACCAGGCTTTTTCCTTCATCCAATCACCCTGAAGGAGAAAACAACGCTACCAGGGGATGCCAGAATTATGGAGAAGCGGCTTCAACTGTTCCTATTCAGCAAGACATCAGCCAACTTTTTGAACTATTCTTCAAAGGTTTCCCGAATCCTCTCTGGCTCCCCTATCTGGATAATGACACCTTGACTTTCCCTGTTGAATTCTCCTTTGAGCCCGGTCGCCAAGATGGGAGATTTCTCGAAATCTTCAACATTATAATCCGCCCATGTATACTTCCGGCTGAATTCAATGGAGGAAGGTAGAATCAAAGCACTTATGAATATTATCAGCCTAATATAATGGCCCGGCAACTTGGATGTGGCCAGATGCCCCCAAGATTGTTCCTGCACGAATTCCTCAAGCCCAGAGAGGAAATCAAAGAGCTGATGCAGGGCAGCAGGGTTTTCAATTATGTGTGCAGTCCCACTGTCTATACCTGGCCTTTTGCGCCTATAACCTTAACTCATCCCACCTTCAATTCCTGGTGGCAAGAATTCCACGATCACATCTTCAGTGAGCCTGTACACGTGTTTTGGGCAGAGTTGATGCCTGATTTCCTGCCAACTTCAGAGGTAACATAATGAACCTTTGGATCAGACATTTCTCCTCTCAATCATGATTCTGACCTCATTCCTTTAATTCCACGAACACGATGCACTGCCCCTCGAGCCGGGAATATCACCTACAATCCCGTAGGCCCAATCTCGACCTGATCGGGATTCAAGTCAACAACTACGGCTCGGTTAATGGCCAGGTTTGCTACAACAGACCCCAGCCTTTCTAGCCTTGCTGCTGACAGGAGGCAAGGTTTATCTCTGGTTGCTCCTCCAAGTGCCAAGAGGAGGAGAACTATCAAGAAAATCCTTGTTGAGGTAAAATCCTTTACCTTCCTGACCCCAAGATTACTCTGTTCCTGATAAATTATCTCTTTGTGAATTCTCAGACCAGAGCTCAGCAACCTTCAGTGTCAGAATCTGCCAATGCCCAATCCACAGGTATGACCTTTATTGTCTCCTTTTAATGATGAACACTGGCGTTTACCCTTGTGACTAGACATTTGCAGAAGAAACAGTGGAAGAACAACTGGTTGATGTCCCAGTGGTTCAACAAGCAAGTCCACCCAGGGTTGAATTACCTATCCCAGTGGAGATCTCATCTTCATCACCCTCTGCAGAAGCAATGAATTCTCCAGAGATGAGTCTCCCAATCCAGCCGGAGCCATCAAGTCCTCCAAGGGCACGATCACCTGTTGGTCACGCAGCGACTCCAATCCCAACAGAGGTGGATCCGACTTCTCATCAGCCAGAAGCCCACGAACTACCAGCAACTGCATCAACACCCTCTAGCTTGGAAGCTTCGGCTCTACTTGGAGCACCTCTTTCACCTGTGGTTACCCCTGCTCAAGAAACCGGCCACGAGGTAATCCTTTGCACTTAATTCTGCTATTTCTACTTTTAGCACCTCTAACTCGGCAATACGGCTTTTTAGGACCGGGCTCCATCATCGTCAAGCCTGCCGTCGGGGACCATTCCAGTTGCCGAAGCGATGGAAGGGATGCACCAGCCTCTGTCAGATGAGGTGCTAGCAAAGCTTCGAGAAATTGTTGCCTGGCTGGAAAGAGATGCACAAGATCAGTTCAAGGATCTTGATCACTTCGAGGAGATGCTTGAATCCATCAGCCAAGAACTTCCTGAGGATATCAGCGCTCCTCGGTATCCATCTCGTGGCTCGGACGTCCTTTACGCGCCCATAAGACATGCTTTGAGGAAACTGCGCTCCCGTCCGGCTATTGAAAAGAAGAGATCGATCTTGAACAAGCCATGAACGGGGCGCAATCCCAGACAGATAGACACAGAAACACATTGTCGATCTGCAGGCTTCTTGTGATCCGAAAATTGCCGGGAAAGTTTGCTCTAGAAGCGGAGCTGAGAAGCCTGTCAGCTGAGATAGAGGCTGATAAAAAGAAAATAGCCGAGCTTCCTGGATTGATAGAAAAGACCCAAGAGGAAGCAAGATCGGCCATAACCAAGATGGAACAATGCGATGCAGAACTCACCACCTTGTCCAGCGCCCAAAAAGATTGCCAAGAAATGTTGGACAATTTCCGTCAGGCAACATCCAATGCTCGCGGTGTGATTGCGAAACATCTGAACATTTGAATGCCCCCATTGCTGTATAACCAAATTGGCCGTTCTTGTGATATTTTCTTGTAATTTGTTTCTTTTCTCCTGCGTACCTTCAAATATAATGCTGAACGACCCATTCGGCAAAGAAACGCCAACTCCCGAATGGCACTTTGACTCTCCTTAGCCGAACCAATCAACTGAATGCGGCTCAGCCTAGAACTCCAAGCGACCCGCCAGCGGGCTGGCCAAGGAAACCTTTCCACCTTCCGATTTTCTTGGGATATGCGCCACGATCCAAAGCCACGACTCGAAGCCACGATTCATCTTGCCAGGCCTATAAATGCAACCGTAGGTGCCCCTAGCTCTCCACCAGACCTTCTAGCTCTCGAATCTTTGCCAATCTCAGCCCTTTCTCTTTCCACACAGTGCACATCCCAAACCACCATGGTGTGCCGCCTCAACTGCCGCCGCTCTTCCGATGAGGCGGAGGGGAGCAGTGCCAACGCGCGCCAGAGGCAATGATCATCGATTTCCTCTTCTTTGATTCAACCTTTGATCTTCTTCTTATTTTGACGATCATCCCCTTTTTTCAGATTGATTCAGTGGAATCCGTCTCCTGCGCCGGCCAATCAACCCCTTCCGGATGACTCCTCGGAGTCCGACGGCCACTCCCCCGTGCCGTACGGGGAAGTCGATGCCCTCCGCTTCAAGGAGGAGCTGGAGGCGTCCCGGCATGAGCTAGAGGACGTCTCCAAGAAGGCGGGCATAGCCGAGCTGGAATGGGAGGACCAGCGCAAACGACTCTTGGAAGCCATCGATGGTACGGCTGCGAAAGCGCTTCTTGATCCAACCGGCTTTTGATGCTAATCTTTTTCTTCTTGCTCTTTGCAGCCCGCGATGCTGAGCTCAACCAGCTAAAGGCGTTGGTAGAGCGGTGGCGAGAAGGTGAACGCCCGCGGTGACACGCCGGCGGAGCGCCTTGCCGCGGTGGAGCACCGTGTCGACGAGGTGGCCACCCATGGCGTTCGTCTGGGCACCACCTTGGGCCTGGCTGCCATGGCGACGCACACGGACGTCGACTACTCCACTAGGCCGTGCGGCTTCCGGGGCGGCGCGCCAGAGGACATTGAGGAGATCGAGCTCATCCTGTAGCGCCTTGATGGCCATGGCGACGCCATTGCCGAAATTACTCATCCCCAAGCTGTGTTGAACAGGCTCTTCGACTAGATTGTATTAGGGATGTGTAAATATCGGCAATATATGAAGAACTTTTGAATTCTATGCTTGTTCTGTGATGACCCCCTTTACATTTTGCATCCGTGAATCTTGTTTTCTTTGAATGCATCCGGGAACCATCTTGAGCCGAACGTGCGAGAACAACTGCCCCTTGCTAGATGGTGGATTAATTTGGCCAATCAAGTCTATACCCCAACCCCTGAATGGCCACGGCTTGATGATGGGATTCAATGCTGATGCAGGGACCCTTTGAATATTCCCAAACCTTTGGCAATCCTGACATCCCTTGTAATACTCAAAGCAGTCCTCTAATATCGTCGGCCAAAAGCATCCAGCTTGTCTAATAACCCACTTCATACGGTAGGCCGATTGGTGTGCTCCGCATATCCCATCGTGCACTTCGCTCATCATGTTCTTGGCTTCTTCTGGACCCGAGCGCAGCGTAATAATACCCCATCCAATGATTTATAGAATAAATTATCATCCAGAAGAACGAACTTTATGGCTTTGTACCTGAGCTTCCTAGAGACTTTACGGGATGGATCCTTCAAGTAATCAACGATCTCTTTCCTCCAATCATCTTCTGGAAGATCCGCCCCCTAGTGCACACACCTCTGCAGCAAACGCTTCTTGACTTTCTTTGTAACCAGAGGCGCTCTGAGCCAGCCTGTTTGCTTCTTCGTTATGTTCTCTAGGAATGTCTTGTAGAGTCACCGGAGGAAACTCCTCAAGATTTCCCTGCATTCTTCGTAGTAACTCCTCAGCGCTTCACTCTTGCATTCATATTGGCCGTTCAATTGCCTGATCACCAGCTCTGAATCTCCATAAACTTCAACTGAAACGGCCCCTGCTTCTCTCAAGTATTGAAGCCCTCGAAGTAATGCCTCGTATTCAGCCTGATTATTTGTGATAGTGGGCTGGATAGGGATGGCAAATTCAAACATCTCACCTCTAGGAGAAATCAGTAGGATCCCTACTCCCCCACCTTTACCACATGATGACCCATCAAAAAATAAAGCCCAAGGGGTAATCTCAAGCAGATCAATTGACGGATCACGATGCTCAGTTATAAAATCGGCAATGATCTGACCTTTGATGGCTTTTGCCGATTCGAACTTCAACTCGAACTCTGATAAAGCTAAAATCCACTTGCCAATCCGGCCGTTCAAAATTGGCATAGATAACATATGTTTTATTACATCAAACTTGGAATACACAGTGCATTCGGCATTCAACAGGTAGTGCCGAAACTTTGTACACGAGTAGTACACGCAAAGACACAGTTTCTCCACAGCCGAATACCTGGTTTCAGGATCAAGTAGTTTTCGGCTAAGATAAGCTACTACCCGCTCCTTTCCTTCAAATTCTTGAATAAGGGCCGATCCAATGGTTTGGGTATCGGCCGCCACGTACAACTTGAAAGGCTTGTTCGGTCGAGGAGGGACCGATCGGTGGCTCCTTCATGTCTTGCTTGATCTCATCAAAAGCCTTTTGTTGCTCGTCGCCCCACGTGAACTTCTGATCTTTCTTCAGCTTCAGCAATGGAGAAAATGGCAACACCTTCTGTGATAAATTTGAAATGAATCTTCTCACGAAGTTGATTTTGCCGAGCAGTGATTGCAACTCCTTGAGCTTAGTTGGAGGAACAACTTCATCAATGGCCTTCATGCTCTTCTTGCCAACTTCAATTCCCCCTTCGTGGACCAAAAACCCCAAGAATTCTCCAGCTGATACCCCAAAGGCGCACTTATTTGGATTCATCTTCAAACCGTGTTTCCGGGTGCACTCCAAGGTCTTCCTCGCATCTTTTAAATGGGTGTCATGACTTAGGGACTTGATTACCACATCATCAATGTAGATCTCCACAATCTTGCCGATCAACTCATGAAAAATGTAATTCATGGCTCGTTGATAGGTTGCACCGGCATTTTTCAATCCAAATGTCATGACGATCCACTCGAATAGGCCTATATGACCAGGACATCTAAAGGTCGTCTTTGAAATGTCTTCTATTGCCATGAAGATCTGATTGTATCCCGCATTGCCATCCATGAAACTGATCACCTTGTGTCCAGCGGCGGCGTCAATCAACAAATCGGCAATAGGCATCGGGTATCCATCCATCGGAGTAGCTCTGTTTAGGTCCCTGAAATCTATGCAAACCCTCATTTTTCCATTCTTCTTGTATACAGGGACGATGTTAGAAATCCACTCCGCATATCTGCATGGCCGAACGAAGTTTGCGTCAAGTAATCTTTCAACTTCCTTCTTCACATCGGCCAATACCTCATCCTTGTAGATTTTCCGGGGCGGTTGCTTATATGGTTTGAAACCGGGCTTGATTGGCAACCGATGCTCGACGATGGAACGATCCAATCTAGGCATCTCCGAATAATCCCAGGCGAAGCAATCCTTGTATTCTTTGAGAAGCTTAATTAACTCCCCCCTGAAGTCTGGCTGCAAGTTTGCACTGATGAACATCGGCCTTGGCTTATCACCGCTTCCAATGTCAACCTCTTCTAATTTATCAGCCGACATGAATCCTCGCCCTAACTTGCCATCAGTGCCATCTACGGGGTTCTCCATTAAAAATTGCTATAAGAGCCGACTGCTTGAATCGGCTGTTGATCACTGCTGACAGGTTCAACAGGTCCTTCCCCCCAGTCTTTGCCTGAGAAGCAATCAATACCTTGGTACTCCCAGAAAGCTGGCTCCATGTTCGCCACGCTCACGGAGTCATCTGCCTGGACGACCTCAATCTCATCGTCCACCCACTGGATAAGCTGTTGATGCATGGTGGATGGGACGCAACAGTTGGCATGGATCCAGTCCCGCCCAAGCAGCAGGCTGTAGGCCCCCTTGCCTTCGATGACAAAGAAGGTAGTGAGCAGCGTCTTGGATCCGATCATTAAATCCACGTGAGCACACCCCTTGGTATCCGAAGGGTTCCCAGCGAAGTCGTTGAGGATTATACTCGTGGGCGTCAAATCGCTTGGGCCCATGCCAAGCTTCCTGAAGGTGGTGCACGGAATTACGTTGACTGCCGCTCCACCATCGAAGAACATCTTTGTCAATGGCTTTCCATTGACGTATCCTCTTAAGTACAGCAGCCTCATATGTCGATTCTTGGCCGGCTTGTCAAAGATTGCCTGCTTGGCCAGCACCAATTGTGCCAGCATCCCCTCGGCCTGCTCATCATCTATGGCCGCTTCCTCCTGCACAACCTGGTTAGCAGGAGCCATGAATTCGTTCGGCAGGAAGTATACCATGCATGTTGGAGCCGAACGCCTCGATCCTTCAGGTGGATCCTTGGGGCGCCATACTTGACGCGTCTGGATTTCGGCCTGCCTTAGCTCGCGGTTCCTCAAGCGCTGGACCCATCTCTTCTGGCTTCTCCTCAGGCCGGGCGGGCACCATTGCCCCTTCTGCCAGACGTAGTCATCTTCATCCTCCTCTTGATCAGCCCACCTGAGGTCAGCATGCCGCTTCCTAGGATGATCAATGACTTCAATTTTTTGGCGCCGATCCCCATTAGGTTGGATCCTTCCAATTCTCTCGTGGACGGATCGGCGATTGACAGTCTCCTGCCTGTACTCAAGATACCTGTCACTGCATTCAGGACAGTTCTTCAACGTGGGTAGCTTCAAACCCTCATTCCAGCAATGCCTGAAGAAGGCACATCCCCAGTGTGCGCGCTCCTGCTCGCGCGTGTACTGCTCTTGGTCTCTTCGGTGTGCTTCTTCTTCGGCTCTGCGTCTCTCCTCCTCGTAGCGCCGCTCCTGGTAGCGCTCTTTCTCCATCTGGCGCTGCCACTTGTTGAGGAGGATGCGCGATGTCACCCTGGGCTTGGCTCTGGATGACTCCCCAATTTCGATGTGACTCTTAAGAATACGGGGGGCTTCACCTTGCACCTGTTCCAGAGTCACTTGGCGCTCTGGGTCCACTGCTCCACCTTGTCTAGACCCTGGGCCGAGGTCAAGACCTTGACTTTTCCCTTCTCCTCGGCGGTTATCACGTTAACGAAAAAAGCCCACCATGTTCGAGGGGAAGGGGTGGCCATCCGACTTCATTTTGTTGTCGAACTTAAGGTGACCCTCCTGGATGGCCTTCGGATCCTCATCCCGAAGACCACCGCAATCATTGATGGAGTGTGAATCCCTGTCGTGGAAGCCACAGTAACGTTTTGCTTTAACTCCATCGGGCCGAAGCATGGAATGCCCCTCGGGCAGCTTGATTCGGCCTTCTTTCACTAAGAGCTCGAACAATTTATCAGCTTTTGTAATATCAAAGTCATAAGTGCCCTTGGTCTGCTTGACCTAGCGCTAATTCATTGTCAAAGGCTCCTTCCCCCACAAGATCTCTGCCGCGGCTACATCCAGTTCGTCATCGGAGTCTTCGATCAGGTCAGCCTTGTCTAAGAACTGGTTGTAGATGTCAGCAACATCATGCTGCTTGCCGAACTTGGCATCCTTCTTGAAGCCGTACGCCTGGTTGCTCATCAGTGATAGCTTCTGCGATAGCTGGCCCAGGTTCTCGAACTCCATCCCGAACAATTTTTCGCGTACGGCCGGTAGCATCCCGGCGACGGCCATGTTAGCCAACTGGTCGTCTGGCAAGTTAAGCGAGAAGCACATGCCTTTGACCTCCCTGAACCTCCGGAGAAACTCCAGTGGCGTCTCGCTATGCCTCTGCTTCATGGTCGCAAGGTCAATCAGCTTCTTCTCCGAGTTGCCGCTGAAATAATGAGCGTGGAATTTCCGCTCTAAGTCCTTCCATCTGGCAACTGATTCAGGGGGCAGGGACGAGAACCACTGGAACGCTGGACCTGTCAGTGATGCGGGGAAGTAGCGGACCCTGAATGTCTCCTCAGCCGAGCACTCCCCGAGCTGCATGAGGTAATGAGCGATGTGCTCGACCGTGCTCGTATCGTCTTGTCCTGAAAACTTGGTGAACTCCGTTGGCGGCTTCACCCTTGGCGGCAGGAGCACATTGTAGCACCATTCTGGGAACGGCGGCTTATAGGCGGGTCCTTGCATTTTTGGCTTGAGGTCGAATTGATTTTGCATCAATTCGTCCATCTTCCGCGCCAGGGCGTCGTCCTCCTGCGCGCCTGCAGCTGGCGCGTATCCTGGATGTGGGAAAGCATCAAATGCCCAGTAGTTCCCCACCTCATGATAGCCTCCGCCGTACAAGTTTCTCTGCAGCCAGTTGGTCGCCGGAGCAATCCTCGGACTGGAAGTGAGCGGGGCGCCGGGCGAGCCGAATGCTAAGTCTCCGTACGTGGGCTGGTACGGATTCGGGCCGCGTGCACGGATTGACTCGTGCCGCCCGCGGTGGTGGCCGGATTGGGCGTCCCGAGGCCTGCAGTGGAGGCTGAACCGGCTGTTTCCCAGCGGCCTGTGGCGGAGGCTGGAAAGCTTGACTTCCAGCGCTTTGGGGAGGAGGCTGCACTGGCGGGCTCCGAAGTGGCGGCTGAGAGCTTGATTCGGCCAGTTCCACAGTGCCCCCCTGGACGGGCGCTTTGGCGAACGCTTGTTCCATGCCAGGGCCGAAGACGGCCACCATCATCTGCTGGAGCGCGCCGAGGAAAGCCTTGTTGTGCTTGCTCAGCATGTAATCTGCGGATTCATGGAACACCCGCATGCACTCCTCTTTCTCCTGTTGGACCGTAGTGTCGCTCTCCCCTGGCAGCAACACCTTGGGCATTTCGTTCTTCAAGTATGGGACGCCACTCCTATTTTTCTTGAAAGACAACAGGCATTTGTGCTGAAACTGGTCCATGGCGTCCTGGAGTTGCTGCTGCTGCTCTGGAGACAGGTCTTCCAGGTTGACGTCCATGATGTCCGCGATCTCGGGCATCTTGATCTGTTCGGCTGTTTGTCCCACCGGGCGTGCCAAAAAGTGTGTTGATGCAAAAAGTGCACCTAGCGTCAAACACACAGCAAGCCGAAAAGCTGGCTTCGCACGCGCAAAGAGTAGAAATGACGTGCCAGTCAATTTTTCCTGAAAAATAACAAAAGATAAAGAAGTTAAATACCAAAGCTTGGAACTTGCCGGGTGGTACCAGACAGTTCCATATTTACGGCTAAGAAGCCATACAAGATGACACATAGCTATATGAAAGCTATTTGCCAAAGAATTGAAACCACTCGGGAACTTATAAGAGGAAAAAACGATACTGCCGAATGGATGACGTAAGCATGATGGTAATCGGTCTTTGTTTGGTCAACAATGCATAGACACGATATACGACCGATCCCATAAAACAATGTTAAATAAATGAATAAAGTAAAGCACGAACGTAAGCATGTAATGAACAAGCATGCATAGATCCAAAGCACTAGTCCACCGCATGTCTAGGTACTTAAAGATCCGTCGGGTACGATGCCAAAACAAATCTATCCACCGCATGATACAACTTGCATGAAACCATACCACTTTCCACAAATAGATCTATCCACCGCATGATACAATCTAAACATGGAAAGCTAGAAGCACGCATTATTTAAAGCATGAATTGCGCACGTGTTTTACTCATGGAGAAACATAACCGAATACGGCTAAACAGCCGATTCGGGGTCCATGAAGAAGGAACGAACATTACCACGCAGATAAATCTATCAGGTTGATTCGAAATCTAATCCACCGGATGACTAGCTCTAAAGCAACCCAAAAACCTGCATCTACCGCATGATACCCGGTTCTTTCAAGATTTATACCAACAATGGCATGCTTGAACCCACAGCACGTAACAACCTAGATCGATTCGGTTTCGGCTATCAGAAGGCGCAAGATCCACGTATTAAAATATGAAATCTACCTGTATAGGGATCACAAAAGAAATGAGCCGATCCAAACCCATCTAGATTGGGCAAAAGTGTTACATGAATCTAAACATAAAGTAAAAACTCGAAGTAACACAGGGTAACTTAATGAATCTATTGGATCTTGCCAAAATCCAATAGAGCCGATAACTAGCTTCAAGCTAGATCATAGCCCACCGCATGGCTCATGACCTAACAAGAAACCCTCTTGAACCAAGCTTGAATCTACCGCATGACACGAAGCATGGTAACGAGACTACTTGCATCAGATCTAAATCCACCGCATGATACTAGACATGATACAAGGTTGCCGCTACTCACGGAGGTCGACGGATCGATTGGCCCTCTCGAAGAACTCGACGACACGACAAAAGGACTCTAGGGTTTGGCGTAAGGCCGGTGTGTATTGAAGAATAGTTCCTTTGTTACATACATTCAGGGGTCATATTTATACCCTGTCGAGTACAACCTCGAATGGATTCGTTGCCTAACTTATCTCTAAGCTTGATCGCCTATCCATCCATTCGTCCCCCCTGATTGAGCCATGTCACCATCCAATCCCGCAAAATCAGCTCTACTGTTCCTTTGCCGAACCGGAGCAGATAGCCGACCGCAGATCTCTTTGCCGAATATCCCTGAAAAAATCCTTCCTTCCACCAGACGGACTCTTTATCGAACCGGACCCACAAGTCAGACTCCTTACCAAATTTTGGTATTAACAGTCTGAGGCTTCTCGGACGAGACGATCATGGCCATGTTGGGGCCAAACCCAACGCAGGAGCATTTAGGCTCGCCGCCTACTACCTCAACGACCTCGCCTTCCAGGCAAGCGGAGCCGAGCCGCTCGCTTGGTGGGTGTTTGTGGAGCGGTACACCACCATGTATCCCCGTGGACAACCTGGCCTCCCAGACGACCCGGTGACGGCATACATCAACAACTTGCGCGCGACCGATGCCGCCCCCAGCGTTGCGATGACCCGGGAAACATTGACCACGCGGCCGCGTGACCCCACGCACTAATGCAACGTTTGTGTGGCATCGGCCTCGAGCAGTTCCGACCCAGAGCCAGTGTCGCGTCATCGCGCCTCCGACGCCCAACAAAGGGCACGACTCGATGAGCTCGTAGAAGCCAGGTGCCAGCTCGACGAGGAGCTGGCCATCCTTCACCGGGAGTTGGGGCAAGATCCACAGATGATCCCGGTGCAGGAGTAGCCCCGTGAGAGGAATGGCGAGCGGCAGGAGCGCCGTTCTACTGCCTAACAACCTCAAGCGCACGCCTTGGTGCCGCCAGCCCAAGGACGTACATGTGACAACGACCGACGTGCCAACTAGGGCGCGAACGTCGAAGCCAACGCTGGTAGTGATGCCCCGCCGCTCTTCAAGCAGGCGTCATAGAACCTCACCGCTGCAGCCATGTTGTTGCACGGCTGTCCACAGGCAGAGACCTCTGAGGAAAGACAAGTGCGCCAGCAGCTGAAGGTGCTGCTCGAAGTAGCGGCCGCGCAACAAGTGGAGAGCTCCGCTTCACGCCAGCAGTTGGAGCGTGGTTGGGCGGGAGCACCATCTGCACACGGTCCGAACCCGCCTCCCTCTCGACACCAGGATCGCGGAGAAGGGGCGGGGAGGCGGCGCCAGCGATCAAGAGCCGGCTCGGGCCTGACCGCGGCGCTGAAAGGACCTTGTGATGCCTAGAGGGTGAATAAGATCACTTCAAATTTCTAAAACAAATGCAGTGGTTAAACTACTATCGGTACTACCGACGCGGTGCCGGAACTACCGAGGGGTCGGTACTTCCGGTACCGGGTGGGTACTACCGACATAACAGAGATGACTAAAATGAAATTTAAAATGTACAACGATTCTAGCAATTCTATTTGAATCAAAGTCTTAGTTTAGAAGCTAAGAACCACCTGCAACCAAAGATAGGAGTTGGAGCACCACCAATTTAGAGATCGGGCTAAAACAAGTTCTAGGGTTAGAGAGAGACAAAGAATTCAAGCAAGCAAATGGAGACACAAAAATTTAATCCGAAGTTCATTCCCACAAAGGAAGTTACGTCTCCGTTGAGGATCCCACAAAGGGAGGGCTATCACCAAGAGCCTCTTTTTCTCTTCCAACCCCCACAAAGGAAGATTGGTGCTCACTAGGAATTCTCCACCAAGGAGAGGGTAATACAAACGACCCCGGGTACTCCACACCAAGAGGGCACTCAACGGGAGACGCCCAACCGTCTAGAAGCAAGCTTCAAGAGTAACAAACACGAATCAATGGCCCGGAGATGCTTCAAGTGCTCTTGAGATGGGGATATTCAAAGGGGCTCTCAGGGCCCCTTTGGGAAACAAAAATCCCGAAGAGATCCCCCGGACTTCCCCGAGCCGCTCGCCCACCCGATTTCCGACCCCGGGCCACACATTCTTACTGTTTGGGAGCCCAACATCCGGGGGGGCATCGGACCCCTATCCTCGAGTTTTCCCTGGGCGAGCTCTCCCCACCACTCGACTCGTGCCGCCGCGACCCCGTCTCTCTAGCGCTCGCGAGGGAAGAGAACCGCGACCTCCTCGCCATCCGCTCCAGCACGGCGACTCCCCGCCCGCTCCACCATGCCGTTGTTCCTCCATCATCCACGCTGCTCCGGGTCAAGGAGCCGCCGCTGTCGCCCCCGGTCAGGAGTCGCCGCCGCCGCCGTCCCCGAACCCCGGTGCCTTCTCGTCTGCTCCCTCTCCGGATCTACAACACCATCACCTTGGCTACGTCCTCTGCATTCGAGATCCACCAGGGTCCTATACCTTTTTGGATTTGTGAGTTCTCCCCTTTCCTCATCTCATACTCTTGCCTAGGGTTTGTATATTAATCTGTACCACGAGTACATCACCGATACTTTGATTTCTTGATATCTGTTGCTCCAAGTTGTGATCCGTATAATTCCCTATGTGACTATGGTTACTCGATGATAATTGTGTAGCGCATTTGATGTCGCGGTCATAAATTTATCAAAGACAATGATGCCAGCAGCAGGGCAAGCAGCCATGGAAATAAAGAGAAAAAGCTTCGTAGGATTATGTTTGGTTTGTGACAGCAGCTGACCAACCTTGGGCTAGCAGGATCACTGGATCAGAATAGGCTCGAGTTATGGAGCTCCTTTTTCGGCAATCAGGGAAGGACGCATGCCAACAGCCTCGTTCTCCTGATCTCCAGAACTTGGCCATGCTGCCAATGCACACCAACTGGCCGCGTCCGCGTGCAGAGCCCCATCGGCCATAGCTTTTGCCCGGAGGAGAAGCCGGCTCGCTTGCCGCGCGTGCAGGCCAAGCAAAGCGAAAGCAAACTGAACCATCCCAATAATCCAAGCGAAAGGCAGCGGTAGTTGTTTCTCCATTTCTGTGGTCTGAATGTTCTTTGTGGATAATCCATATAGAAAGTCACTTTAATCACTTACTCTGGATTAGTTAACTATTATGATCTTCTGTGCTGATAATATTAATTCTAGTGAGTTAATTAGGTCCTCTTTTTTCCTTCGATGAAGTTTCAGTGTGGAGCTTAGTACGGAACCCATGTAGCATGCCTCTAGAAATAGTTTCTCATGAATTGTGCCTGGTGTTGGTTTGGACAGTTGTTGGGCCATTGATTTCGTATGTTGTCCTGTGCATAGTTTGCTTGTATTGCCCAAGTAAAATGCTCACTGAAACTGAGTTTGCTTGCACATTGTTTATTACCATGGAAAATACTACAACATTTATCAGGTCTACCAGTTGGCTTAATGTTTGAAGTTGCAGGGGCACTTCATTCCCAACTCTAATAGGACATCCATACTGAAGTTCAGATAAGGTAGCAGTATCTTTATGCATCAACTGTTTTTTTTTTGTAGCACAAGGATGCAGGAAGAGCTCAGTGGATGAAAATATAAAAATATGAACTGTTCATAGCTGAAAACAATTGCACACCATTATATTTTCCCTTGTAAAAAATGTGTTGTTGTTGGGCAACCCATCAACCTATGTGTGGTGTTGCTGTACCTTGGTCATAAAATTCTAAAGTTCAATAAAATGTAACTGTGCCCCGGCGGCGGCGGAAGAGGTCTCGCGCCCTAGATCGAGGGGCCCCACAACCAAATGGTTATTGCAGGGTTCTATTTAGATCCATTATCCATGGGTAATAGGGGATTCACCAAATGGTCTGATATGGTGATGACAACTAAATTATGCAGTATATCATAGTTGACTCACAAATGACAATCTGTGCACAATAAGCTGATGCTCATATGGCCTGATAGTTGCAGTTCGTTGTATTTAGAATGCTAGTCATTGGATTAGTGACTTCGACCATAGGAAAGCAATTTTAAGTGAATAAGCATTGGATGTTGTTCCTGTATCAGTAGTCTGGAGTTTATTCGTGACAGCATAGTAAAATGTCCTTGGTTCTGTAAGTGGTTGACTAGTTCGAAAGCATGCACAAGTCCAGTTGTGCAGTTGCAAGTTAGCAACAAGCTTGGGTAGCTTATATTCCTTTGTTAGAATTTTTTAATTGGATGTGATATCCAATAAAATGTAACTGTGTTGTTGGGCAACCCATCGACCTGAACTGAATCTCTAGCTATTTTGAACCTGATATCTGCATATTGTTTGCCTGACTGTATATGCAGTAGTGGTCAGTATCTTACCAACACGGCCTCCTATATTTTTTAGTCATTACCATTCAACACAGTTTACAACAAGACAATTTTTTTGTATGATCCGTAGTGTTGCTTGAGCTAGCAGCTTAGCATCCTACTTGATAATGTCACTGACGTTACATTTTTTTTGCTGCAGTTGTATGCTCTCTGCCTCTCCCCAGTGCTACTACAAATGAAAATCAAGCCCCTTGTCTCCACTTCGCTTGATGAATACAAATTCTGTTACAATTGGACTGCCTTAAAGTTATTTGCTTTCTTGATATAATGTTGTTGAGATTTAAACTTCCAAGTTGATTTCAACTATTTTTTGTTCATCTAGTTTCATATGTCGATCTTTAAACATCTGGTGTGTGACTTATGTGGCTGGGATGTTTGTATATAAACAATGTTTAGTATGTTCTACATGTTGCATGTTCAGTGCTGCTTTCAATTACTTCTGTTTGTTGAGGATTTGGCCTGAAACTGAAAGCTTGAAAACAAGGTATATTCCAAGATGTTCTGTATTGCTGCTAGATTTTTTTTCTTGATTTTTTGAGTTTTCAAAATTTCATGTTCCTTGGCTTGTTAATTTGCTAGTAGCAAATGCTCCTGAATGCCACATGTGTCGGAGGAGAAGCAAATTTTCATGTGCATGGGTTAGCAGACATTTTTCTATGTATTTTGCCAACACCTTTCTAATTTCCCTTGCCTTTGTTCCAAAAACAAAAAAAAATTCCATGTTCCTTTTCTTCCCTTGGTTGCCAAATGGCAACAGGGTTGGGAGGCCGCGGGTGCTAGGAAAGCACAGGGGAATCTACTTCCGAGGAAAAGCCCCGTCGGGCCTCCCCTTCCCTGGGCCATCATGCCCTTGCTCCCAAATGAGGCCTCAAAGGTTCTCTGATCTCATTAGGAACCACTTCTCTACCCAAGCCCTAGCTCAAAGGAATAAAATCTTGGCTCTAGAGGGAAGGGGAGAAGTGGAGTGAATGCTCAAGTGAGTCTTTGTCCAGTGGTTGGTCAGAAATGAGTAAGGAGGGAGAAGGGTGTATTTATATCTAACCCTGAAAACTAGCTGTTACTGTGCAAAATCGGGATTCCTCAGTACTTCTGACATGGGTCGGTACTACCGAGGGGTCCCACTGAAATTCGACAGTGAAGGCATATCGTTAGTTCCGACCCCGGGTCGGTACTACCGAGTCCCTGGCTAAAACTCGCCAGTGAAGCCATATCGGTACTACCGACCCAGCGTCGGTACTGCCGACAAAGGCTGAGGATTTTTAGAAAATACGAGCAAATGTGTACGTGTCGACTCTAAACTCCTCTCACTCACTTGGGTCATCTCCTAGAGCACTTTTAGCATCTCTTGGCTATCAATTCGCATTCCCCTTTATAGTACGTTGTTTTCTATACTCAAATTAAAAATCAAAATAAAATTAAGCCTTGATTCGAGTTGAAAACGTCGAATTGGAGTTGGGGGCCTTCCATTGGTCAAAACCATGATTTTCATTCACTTAAATCATGTACACATCTTAATCAAGCATTAAATACCACAAATTGTGTTTGTCACTATCACCAAAACAATTAGGGGCCAAGATGCACTTTCAATCTCCCCCTTTTTGGTGATTGATGATAACACAATTTGTTTTCAAATAAAGATGTGTGTATCCAACAATTTAAAGCGAAACTCCCCCAAAATGTGTGCTTGGTCTTTTACGAAGGCTTCAAATGCCTATCACACATTTAGAAGAAATTTCACTCTCAATTTGCATACACAAGTGCATAAATGTGATATAATATCCGTGATTCATATGACAAGATATACAAATCAACGAAGTGAGAAATAACAACCACCAAGCATCACAAATAGTTAAACGAGGTTCCACACTAGCACGATTAAGTCTTGCAATTTTAAAAAGGTTCTTGGTTCACCATCCATCACACCATACAAATAGTTCATACATGTCCACAACCTAATATAGATAGATAGACAAAGCATGAAGATACACACCACCCCCACATGGATAAATCGTGAGCACACTCACCCTTTGGTATCAAGCGCCAAAAAAAGGACGCCCTTCAATTATCACTACCATGTGGAGAGTGGGCCGCTGGAGGAGAGTCGTCTTCCTCAGTCCCACCACCACCAAAGTCCTTCTCGTCGATGTCGGCCGGGGGCAGCTCCATACATCATGGATGTGTCGCCATAGATCTCCCAAGGGTTGTAGAAGACTGGTGGAGGAGGAAAGTCCATAGGCTCGCGAACAGAAGAGTGCTCGATGTTGTGCTGAGCGAGCAAGGACTTCTGACGGGTCTCCAACTTGATGAGCTTCTCATCGACGTGTTGCCTATGAGCACAAATCTTCTGTGCATTGTGCTTCCCAACATTGAAGCAAGTGAAGAGGCCCTTACATAGAAAGTTAAAGATGCTCTTCTTCTTTCCCGGGGAACGGTGCCTCTGGAAGCCGATGGTCCACGAGAGGAGGAAGGAGACTCATAGGAGGATGGACCACCTAAAGAAGGTCCACTCGAGGAGGTGGCCCTAGGAGGGGCATGCTTGTCCAACTTGAGAAGATGCTCAATGTTCCCCTTGTTTGGATTGTACCAAGTGTGAGTCTTGTCGGTGAGTATGTCAACTCTGGTCACCTCACATATCATATTGAAGATCCAAGGGGCATACTGATAGCTCAAGTTAGTGGACACTGAGCACACTATGATCTCCTCCCATATGAAATCAAACACACTAAAGTTTTCTTCCCCAGTGCCATCCTCACAAGTATATCCTTGGCAATGTTGGAGATGTTGTAGTTGTCACTGATCTTAGGAGTGAGTGTATATCTAAAGAGTTGGTTCAACATCCTATAGAACGGTTTCATCCCATGTGTAGTACCAAACTCAACTTTGCCATAGATAGAGTCATACATGAATGCCATCTCACTATCAAGGGGAATCTCTACACCATGAATCTTAGGATGGCCAAGATCCTCCTCACCAAAGCCATGTATCTGAGCGAACCTCTCATAAGAGAATGAGAGGGGCTTGCCTTGCAAAAGCCAATGAAAGGTCTTGGCATCACGCCGGACATGAAGATTAGCATAGAACTGTGCAATCACGTCCTCATTCGAATCATAGTTCATAACCATAATCGAGTTCATTCCTTTGGCATGAAAATTGGCCTCATTGACGGCCGGAATGTTGAGTGACCTCAAGTTGTCCCAATTGATTGACTTCATGTCCATGATCATGTGCTCCTTGCTAAGAATAACCGTTTCATACCAATCAGCGTTGAACTTGAGCCAAAACCTAATGTCCGCATCAAACTCCTTTTGCCATAGAGCGGGATCGGAGAACCTTTTCTTGTACACATTGTGCATCCCACTCTTGTAGTCAACCATCTTCAAGATTCCCATTTGAGTTGCAGGATGAGGAGGTTTGGATGGCTAAGCACAAAACCCGCAAGAGTGTCCAAGGATATGTCTTTATAGTCATCGTAGTGGTCATCCGGTTGATGAGCTTGCTTGGTGCGGTCACGGTGACCTTGACTCGTAGAGTGACAAGGAGCAGCATGTGGGTTTGGACGGCCACGACCACGTGGGCGTTGAGCACCCGTGCCCACCTTCCTCTGCCTTTGGGCAAGGCGAACGTCATCCTCATCGAAGCCCTCTTGGACAACTTGCTTGCCGGCACGACCCATCTGAAGGTTTGAAAAGATTGCATAAGATGGATGTGGATGATTGAATAGGATTGGCTCAGTTCATGGACTTAAGCACATGTTACAGGTGCTTGTTGGTAATACCGACATGGGGTCGGTACTACCGATGGGGTCTGCAATAGTGCAAGAAATCCATGAACCGAGAGATTTAGCGAACAAAACTCTATAAGATCATGAGCAAGTGTTCTAGGAATGATGTAAAGATGATTCCCTAAGGCATTCCTCTTAGAAACAACGACATTGAGAGATCGATCGACGAGGATTTTGAATCAAATACCTTGAGCTTTTCCCGCGCAAATCGAAGAACTCTCGGCGAGGATCGGAAGTTCCGAAGGGTGGAGAATCAAAAGGAGTGGCTAGATTTAAGTTTCTACGATTGATTTTGGAGATCCCCTCAAGGATTTGAGAGAGAGAGAGGAGGAGTGAGAGGCACCAACGGTTGGAAAAGAAGAACCCTTGAAGATGCACTGGTTTGGGGGGTATTTATACCCCTGTAGTGATTATCGGTAGTACCGACACGGGCTCGGTACTACCTTGGGTTCGAGGAAATTGAGCCAGAGAGTTCATATCGGTATTACCGACGGAGGGTCGGTTTTACCGGGGGTCCCAGTAGTAGTACCGACATAGCGTCGGTAGTACCGTGAAGTTTCGAAATTCCAACAGTGAGCTCATATCGGTACTTCCGACCTTGTGTCGGTAGTATCACCAATCTTCAGGGTTTGGAGTAAAAGATTGAGAAACTAGCTGATATAGATTAGAGAGAAAAAGCTATGGACATGTAGAGCACCCATAGAGCTCGATGATTAGTTACAACCAATCAATCAAAGCTATAATCATGAAACACTTTGGGAAGAACCAAGTTTTGTAAGAAACACACAAAGTGAAGAAAATAAAACATTTTTCTGTCTATCTAGGCAACAAGCAATTTGTGTGCAACAAATCAAGCCAAGTTACGAGAATCCAAGAAGTTTAGCTCATTCCTTAAAGCACAAAACCTTTGCTCGTCTAGAGGCTTAGTGAAAATATCGGCAAGTTGCCTCTCAGTGCTCACATGACATAGAGTAATATCTCCCTTAGACTCATGATCCCTTAAGAAGTGGTGTCAAATATTTATGTGCTTTGTTCTAGAGTGTTGGACCGGATTGTTTGCTAGCTTGATGGCACTCTCATTGTCACACAAGAGTGGAATATTACTAAACTCACAACCATAATCTCTCAACGTTTGCTTCGTCCACAAGAGTTGTGCACAACAAGCACCAGTCGCCACATACTCGGCTCCGGCCGTGGACAAAGAAACCAAATTTTACTTCTTTGAGCTACATGACACCAATGACCTACCAAGAAATTGGCAAGTCCTGGTAGTGCTCTTTCGATCTACTTTGCAACCGGCATAGTCCGAATCGGCGTAGCCAAGTAAATCAAAAGTGGAGCCCTTGGGATACCACAAGCCTAGGTTAGGAGTGTGAACCAGATATCTAAAGGTTCTCTTAACGGCCATTAGATGACACTCCTTAGGATTAGCTTGAAATCTTGCACACATGCACACAGTAAGCATTATATCAGGCCTAGATGGACAAAAGTAAAGGAGGGAGCCAATCCTGGAGCGAAATACCTTTTGATCGACTGACTTCCCTTCTTCATTGAGATCAAGATGTCCATTTAGTGCCATAGGGGTCTTGATGGGTTTGGAGTCGGCCATGTCAAACCTCTTGAGCATATCCTTCACATACTTGGTTTGACACAAGAAAGTCCCTTCCTTCATTAGCTTGATTTGAAACCTAAGGAATAACTTCAATTCACCCATCATAGACATCTCAAATCTCTTGGTCATAATCCTACTAAACTCTTCACAAAATTTATCATTAGTAGAATCAAAGATAATATCATCAACATAAATTTGACATACAAAGATATCATTTCCATTTCTTTGAATAAAGAGAGTAGAATCGACTTTGCCTATCTCAAAACCGTTCTTGAGAAGAAATTCCTTGAGGCATTCATATCATGCTCTATGAGCTTGCTTAAGCCCGTAGAGCGCCTTATGGAGCTTGTACACATGATTGGGGAAGTTTGGATCTTCAAAGCCCGGTGGTTGCTCAACATATACTTCTTCTTGGAGAGGTCCATTCAAGAAAGCACTCTTGACATTCATTTGATGAAGCTTGAAGTCATGATGAGTAGCATAGGCCAAAAGGATACAAATTGACTCGAGCATTGCTACCGGTGTATAAGTCTCTCCAAAGTCCAAGCGTTCAACTTGAGTATATCCTTTGCCAACAAGCCTTGCCTTGTTCTTTGTGACAACACCAAATTCATCTTGCTTGTTCCCAAAGACCCACTTGGTACCAATCACATTCTGCTTTGGTCTTGGTACCAACTCCCAAACTTCACTTATATTGAAGTTGTTCAACTCTTCCTCCATGGCAATAATCCAATCCGGGTCCTCAAGAGCTTGTTCCACACTAAGAGGTTCCAAAGAGGAGACAAATGAGTAGAATGCACAAAAGTTTGTCAACCTTGAGCGAGTTGTCACCCCTCTTTGAATGCTACCAAGTATGTTGTCAACGGGATGATCCCGTTGAATCATCTGATGCACTCTTGGGTGTGGTGCTTGATATTGATGCTGAATTGGTCCATCATCACCATCTTCAACTTGTGGGGCTTCTTCATGGGCTTCACCACCTTGTTCTTCCCCTTGATCAAATCCCCGTCCATGATCATCACCATGAAATTGACTTTCTTCTTGATGACTTTGAGACCTTGGTGGTTTCACTCTTGTTGATGATGGTGGATCTTGATTGCTTGTGTCAACCGGAGCTTGTACTTGAACCTCATGAGGCATCACTTCACCGGTCCCCATTCTAAAGATTGATACACTTGGGGGCTCTTCATCATCTACAAGGTTTTCACTAACTTTCTCTCGTTGAGAGCCGTTGGATTCATCAAATTTCACATCTACCGTGGTCTCAACAAAACCGGTGGTTTTGTTGAAAACACGATAGGCATGCTCGTTAGTTCCATAACCAATGAGAAAACCTTCATCAACTGTGGATGCAAACTTTGGGGCTTTGGGTTTCTTGTTATGTATGAAACACTTACACCCAAAGACCCTAAAGTAATGCACACTAGCATCTTACTGGTGATGATCTTGTAGGGAGTCTTGTTCAAGTACTTGTGGAGGTAGAGGCTGTTGGCGGCATGGCATGCGGTGTTGATGGCTTCCGCCGAAAATGAGTTCAGAGTCTTGTATTCATCAAGCATTGTCCTTGCCGCTTCAATCAATGTACGGTTCTTCCTCTCAACAATGCCATTTTGTTGAGGTGTGTACGGAGCGGAGAGCTCATGTTTGATGCCTTCTTCATCTAGGAACTCTTCAGCTTGAGTGTTCCTAAACTCCGAGCCGTTGTCACTTCTTATGTTCTTGACCTTGAGCTTGAACTCATTTTGAACTCTTCTAATGAACTTCTTCACAATTCCATTTGCTTCACTTTTATCTTGCAAAAAGAATACCCAAGTGAAACAGAAAAGTCATCAACAATTATTAAACCATATTTGTTACCACCGGCGCTTATGTAGGTGATTGGTCCAAACAAGTCCATGTGTAATAGCTTCAATGGTCTCGATGAGGATAGAATGTTCTTGGCAGGATGATGTGAAGGATCGGATGGCGACTAGAGAGGGGGGCAGTGAATAGGAGCCGGTAAAAATTCTTCTCAAAGAACCCGGCCTATACCCTAGACAAATCCCGGTCACACACGAGCGATAGATCAAATCACACACCAATCGCCAAGACAACGAGGTTATGGATCAACCTCAAGTCTTAGGAACGATTCCTTGAAGCACACGCGGAAGCACGAAAGAAGGAGGGAGGAATCGAACCAAGAAACAAAGCAGCCAGGCTCTGGCGGACCGTCCGCCCAGGAGGGGCAGACTGTCCGCACGGGCCAAGCGGACCGTCCGGCTGCGTACCGCGGACTATCCGCACGGGTACGGCGGACCGTCCGACCTGGGCCGCGGACTGTCCATCAAAGCTCACAGAACCTCCAGTAGCGACCCCGAATAACGGACCGTCCGCGGGGAGCATGCGGACTGTCCGCCAAGCACCCGCGGACTGTCTGCCCTGGCACACGCGGACCGTCCGAAACCTCGCCCAACCAAAACACGAAAACACAACGGATCGATAACGAAGGCGAGCAAGAACACAAAGAACACACGACGAACAGCGCGCTCGCGGACCGTCCACAAGCCCCTCGCGGACCGTCCGCGCCTTGCGGACAGAACCAAAAACAGCTCGACCCCGAAAGTCAACACCTCCAATCCATCACCGGATCTCCCAAACTGTAGAAGCTGTTGAGACAAGGGTTTGGGGACATGATAAGCGTCAAACAAGGATGCTATACCCAAAAATTTGTTTGCCTCCTAACTCCCTGAATCACCGGGAATCGCGGATCCTTTGAACACCACCAAAAACTAGAGCTCCGACCGAAATTTTTTGAATCGAAGTGGTTTCCCGGCGTTTGAGGGCACAAGATCAATCCCAAAGATGCACAAGACATCCATCCATGTTTTCCCTCAAAGAAATCCGGGGAGAAACCCACTCAAATCCGCGGAATCACACCAAGAACAAAGGCACCAAAAACAAGCACGAAAAAGACCACGAAATTCACAACGCCGAATCTTCCATACAAACCAGGAAAGATTCACAAGGTCTAGCATGCCGCCCTAGCATCCATCCTTCTCAACAAATCTCTCATGAAGCTCTCATGCTAGCCTAGAGAAAATGGAGAAGAAAATAGTCCAGGAAAAAGAGAAATGGAAGGGGGGAAATGAAACCCTAAGTCACGGAGAGAGAGAGCCATCCACACACACTCACGGCTTATACATCGGGTCTCGGCGGTGTGGGAAATGACTCGACTACCCCTAACTCAACTACTGGCGATACAACCCACGCAGGGGCATTTATGTAATGTTTGTTGGTCTTGCCATCGGACGGCCACGCCTTCGCCGCACCCCGCGTCCTCCCGACGCAAGCCATGCGATCCCGCCGCGTGTCCTCCGCTTCGAAGCTTCCCGACACGCCAGGATCCCGTCTCCGTCGTGTTGGGCCTTCGGACTTGGTTGTGAGGCCCAAACCATGAAACCGTCATCCGATGGTTTTGTGGGCAAACCACCAAACCCCGCGTGCTCGGCCCGGCCTCCCACCAAGCCTCTTGACTCGACCGCCATCGTGCACCGGCTCAATCGTCCATGACTTCGTCTTGCTCGTCTCGCCACCATGTGGCCCGCACCTAGTCCCGCCGTCCACCGGGTCTCTCGAACCGAGCCTACTTGTCTCTCCATCTCCCGGAGGCCCCTCAAGGCTGAAGACCTTTCGCGCCCGTTCTTCACCTGCAACAACACGAACTAGGCCGCAGCCTACACCTGCGCACTAAGCCAAGAGTCAGTCCAACACACGTTGTCAATCACTCATCACCGAGGAGCGGTCATCCATCGACCACCGGACGCTCCCGGTCCTCAATCTCCCCCTTGATGAGTGCATTGACAACACACAACGCGAAATGAAATTCAGAGAAAGAAAGTAAGAAGAAAGAAAAACAAAGAAGCTCAACTCATGACCAAAACCAAAGAAAGGCAAAGAAAGGTCACAAGCCAAGCAAAGCACAAACTCCACACTGAAAACAGCTAGAAAGCTCCCCCTGAACAAATGCAAGCTCCCCTGAACATGTGGATGCAAACTACCAAATTTTAGATGCATTTTTTTTGAATTTTTCATTAAGCTCACCTCTTCACCTCTTCTCCCTTTGTTGAAAATGTATGAATCAAGGTGAAAATGCAGAAATGTAAGACAAAGCATATGAACATCTACATGAGCTTCTCAAATAGGCCAAATCTAGTTGCAAAGGCTAGAAGTGAGACAAAGAGCACACATATGGATCATAGCATAGTCAAAGCATTGCCACAAGTAATATACGGAAATATAGGCATGTGACAAAGAAAAATTTTCAGATTTGAGTAGTTTTATCAAAAGATGGCTCACTTCAAATGTAAAGGCCTATCCATGTCATATTCTAGCCAAAAACATGCATATCATCCAGAGATCATACAAGGATATCAAATTCTCAACAAAAGATCATTGCAAACACCCATAAAGCAAAGCATGTCATGTTAAAGCTCATGAGCCATGTGTCCACTTCGGGGAGACTTCTCCACTGGCGAACATCATGCAACATGTTTTGCACCCATGTGTGAAAAATAATACATTTTAAGCATAAACATGTTGGATGGAGCATTTTTCAAGCATACACACTTCTTTTCAAAATTAATTCATTTCATGGTACATGAAGTGCCTTTGCCGCAAAAAGAAGCTTATGCTCCTCCATGAATGCAACATAGGCTAAACATTCACAATGATATCGACCTTTGGCCTAAATGCAACAAAAAGACATCCAAGCACAATCTAAGCATGAAAGGCACATTTAGACCAAAACGTGACATGGATACACTACTACACATGAGTGGAGCACATTTCATCAAATTTAGTCAAGATTAGCATTTAATTCAAAAAGGCTATCTCACAACACATATATCTCAAATATTCCAAGAGCATAGCCTCACATTGCCATTTCTCCACACACATGACCAAAATCTCACAAATAGCCAAAGAAACTCAAATAAGGCATATGAAAGAAGCTCATCATCCTAAAATGCAATATGATACAAATGCAACATGATATATAACAAGATGGCTACCCTACCATGGTTTATACAACAAGCAAAGCATGTATATACATCAAAATAAACATGGTATGATACATATGGTACAAAAGAGATTCCCCCAAGAATCAACTAGAAAGGGCAACAAACCCCAAGTTCCCCCCGCAAGCGCACAAATGTAGCTTGGCCGAGAGGCTTTGTAAAGATGTCTGCAAGCTGATCTTGGGTAGAGACACGACTCAACACAATGGTCCCTTTCTCCACATTGTCTCTCAAGAAATGATACCTCACTTCTATGTGTTTGGTTCTGGAATGAAGCACTGGGTTTTTCGCTACGCTTATGGCACTGGTGCTATCACAAAGAAGTGCGATCTGGGTGCACTCCTCACCAAAGTCTCTCGAGGTGTATGAGATCCACGACAGCTGGGAACAACAACTCGCGGCTGCAACATACTCTGCCTCAGTGGTAGACTGAGCTACACTAGACTGCTTGCGGGAAGACCACGAAACCAACGAGGACCCAAGAAACTGGCAAGTACCAGAAGTAGACTTCCTCTCGACTCGACAACCAGCAAAATCCGCATCAGAAAAACCATGAAGTGAAAGAGACGAGGAGGAAGAATACCAAAGGCCAAGACCAGGGGCAGACTGTAGGTACCTGAAGATCCTCTTGACGGCCTGTCGATGTGATGTCCTCGGCGAAGCCTGAAAACGAGCGCACATACACACACTAAATAGTATGTCTGGCCTCGTCGCCGTTAGGTAGAAGAGGGAGCCAATCATGCTCCGGTACTCCCGCTGGTCCACTGGTTCTCCATCCTCGTCCGCGTCCAAAGTAGCCATACTCCCCATGGGTGTCGACATAGGCTTCACATCTTGCATCTGGAACTTCCTCAGCATGTCTTTCGTGTACTTGGTCTGATGTACAAATGTTCCGTCATTTACTTGCTTGATCTGCAACCCAAGAAAGTACTGCAACTCGCCCATCATGCTCATCTCGAATTCCCTGCTCATCTCATCTGCGAACTTGGCAACAAGGTTATGTGACGAGCCACCGAAGACAATATCATCCACGTATATCTGCACAATCAACAAGTCATTTCCATGCTTGAGGAGAAACAAGGTCCTATCCACGGTACCCATCACAAACCCTCTGCTCAACAGAAAACCTCTCAATCTCCCATACCAAGCCCGGGCACTCGTTTCCAACCCATACGAGCCCTTTTCAACCTGTACACCCTGTGTGGATACTTCTCACTCTCGAACCCCGGTGGCTGCTTCACATACACCTCCTCCTCTATGACCCCGTTCAGAAAAGCACTCTTCACATCAATTTGAAACAACTTGAACCCTTTAGCCACGGCAAAGGCTAGAAGGATTCGAATTGCCTCAAGACGGGCCACAGGAGCAAAGGTCTCCTCATAGTCGATCCCCTCCTTCTGACTATATCCCTGAGCAACAAGTCTGGACTTGTTCCTCACAACCATCCCATTCTCACCCTCTTTGTTCTTCCAAACCCATTTGGTTCCTATAGGATGGCAATTTGGAGGTGGTTCAACTAACTCCCACACTTGGTTCCTCTCAAAATTTTCCAACTCCTCATGCATAGAATTGACCCAGTTTGCATCAGATAAAGCGTGTCCAATGTCCTTGGGCTCAAAGGAGGCAACAAACGCAGCATGAGCGAAATGAGAGGAATTTCTAGACCTTGAACGGGTGGTACTTTCGTCGATGTCCCCAATGATCCTCGATAGGCGGTGCACTTCTTGAATCCGCTGGGGAGCCTCACGCCTCGAGACTACCTCCCCCTCAACTTCAGCTTCTCTCGCCTGGTCCTCTTGTCGCACTGTCGTTGTCCATGAAGTAGACGGTCCACCCTCCGTAGTGGTCATAGGGGAAGTAGTGGGTACACACTCAGCTTCAGGCGCATGGTTCTCTCCATCATCATCTCCAGCTTCATCCTTCTCCTCTTCAAAGAGGTCCTCAGCCATCTCTTCATCACCTACACATTCAAAGCCAAGAGAGGTACATGGCATTGTCTCGTTGAAGGTTACCTCGCAAGTCTCCATGATTTTGTTAGTCTCAAGGTTAAGCACCCTATAGGCTCTAGAATGATTAGCATAACCAAAGAAAATCCCATCACTAGACCTAGCCTCAAACTTGTCGAGTTTTCCCTTCTTAAGAATAAAGCATTTGCAACCAAAAACACGAAAATGACTCACCTTGGGTGCCCGACCATGCATCAGCTCATAACAGGTCTTCTTCTTAAAAGCTCGCAATAAAATCCTGTTGGAGACATGACAAGCCGTATTGACCGCCTCAGCCCAATACCTCCTAGGAGTCATGTGCTCATCAAGCATCGTCCTAGCCATCTCACAAAGAGTCCGATTTTTCCTTTCCACAACTCCATTCTGAGGGGGCACATAAGGGGTCGAATACTGATGTTCAAGGCCTAGATCACGACAGAAGGCATCAAAACGAGAGTTCTTGAACTCTGAGACATTATCACTACGGATAGCTCGAATGACATTCCCATGCCTCTCGTTTTTCAACCTCACGATCAGATCTCGAACAAAGCCAAATGTCTCACTCTTGTCTTCCAAGAACAACACCTAGGCATAGCGAGAGTAATCGTCCACCACAACAAGGGCATACCACTTCCCACCCACCGAGCGAACTCGAGCTGGCCCAACAAGGTCCCTATGCAACAGCTCTGTCGGACACTCGGTCATGACATCGGTCAGGGGTGGATGGGGAGTGGCTACCATCTTGCCATGCCTACACGGAGCACAAACCAAATCCTTCTCAAACTTCAACCTCGGCAATCCTCGGACAAGGTCAAGACCACTCAAGTGGGAAACCAAATCAAAGCTCAAGTGACCCAACTGCCTATGCTATTTCCACAAATCAGAAGAAGGACCGGCCATCAAACAGCGAGCAGCACCCAAAGAACGAGAGAAATCAGCCCTGAAAATCTGACCCTCGGGGATGATCATACAAACAAGATCACCTCGAGAATCCAGCAAACGAGACTCACCAGACTTGAAACACACCTCAAAGCCCTCATCAAGCAATTGAGAAACCGAAATCAAATTGAAACCCAAAGACTTCACAAGAGCAAACCTCTTCAACGTTACCTTGTCACTCACATGCACTACACCCTCAGAAATCATCCTTCCACGTCCGTTGTCCCCAAAAGTGATGTACATCTTTTCCTTCACTGGGGTGAGGCTGGAGAACCACTTCTTGTCTCCGGTCATGTGTCGGGAACATCTGGAGTCGATCAACCAAATGTTCTCCAAGCCTCCTGCCTGTAGTCAGAAACAAGAACGAGAATGAGCCAACGACTCGACACTGGGGTTAGCACAAAGAAAGTTGAACCAGTGTGGAGCCATCTGCAAAAAAGAGGGGGTTAACAAACGTGGTCCGTAGTTCCTCTGGAACCCAAAGCTGCGATCATCTCCCTAAACCCGTATTGAGGACGAGTAGGGGGACGTCCAGCAAAACCACCACGAGCCCGACCAAAAATTTCACCAGCACGCACACCATCATCTCTCCTATCAAACCTCTCACCACCACCTCTCTGTGGGAACCTACCACCCTGAGCTCCAACTCTACCAACACTCCTCACACTTCCCACACCCCGTGGAAGCGGCACTCTAGGCTCAGGAATACCATGAGACTGGCGATACCTGTCCTGGTTTGCTTGCTCCCTAGCAAGCCTCTCATCCCTCTTCCTCTTGTAGCAAAACTCTGCTAGATGCCTCTCCTTGCCACAATACTCACACCTCAAGGGGATGGGTTTTGGTTTTGGCTCTGGCTTCTCTCTAGGTTTCACACCCTTCTCACTCACAAACTTCACGGGTTTCTGGAAGTCATTTGTTTTAGGTGGGAATTTTTGTGGATCTTGGGTTGTGTCAAGCTTAATGCAAAGTTGGTTGGGCTTTGGTGTGAAAGAGTTCTTGGGTGCTTTTGGAAGTGGGACTTGGATGTCTCCGATCACCTGAAACTGGGGGTTAGACTCAACACACTTCTCATACACACTCTCCCCACTGTTTTCTCCCACTTTCTCACCCAACTTCTCAAAACCCAAACCACGACCATCCGCTCTCTTGAACTCCTCAATCATGATTTTCAATTGAGGTTCCTTCCCAGACAACCAACCCAACACCTTCCTCAAATAATCATTCTCCTCATAGATGACATCCAAACGGGAAGTAAGTTCAAGATTGCGCAAAGTAACATCATTACAGCTAGTGCATGCATTGACAACAGGAGATTTCAACGAAGCTTCCAAAGTACTAATGGTAGAACGAGCATCAACATGCTTAGCATGCATAGTAGGACATGATTTACAAGCACCAAGCAAAGTGGGTCTAGCCTTGAGCTCATCATACTCAGTCCTAAGAGCATCTAGTTTAGCCAAAGTGGAAGCATTCTTCTCATTAAGCAACTTGATCTCATTCAACCATGCATTACATTCAGAACATTCAACATCATCAGAAATGGTAGGAGTAAGTTTCAAAGAGTCATTCTCAAGTTTGAATTCAAGCAATTTAGACTCTAACACTCCTACTTTCTCACAAGCATTCTCAAGTTGAGCCCTAAGATCTCTCCTCATTTTCTTAGCATCTCTCAACACACTATCACGGTTGTCAATCAAGCCATTCAACCTAGTGATCTCAGCAAACAAAGAGTCGGGGTCACGGTTTACCTCATCCTCTGAGTCGGAGTTGGTATCTTCTTTCTCGCTCTTCTTGTTACTTGAGCTATGGGCCATGCCACAAAAGCCTCCAAGTGCAACACAACTCAACCCACTGAGGTTCCAGCTTGCATTCTTCTTGCCCTTGCGCCTCCTGATGTCTTCATCCTCACTACTTGAGCTCGAATGCGTGTCGCTTGAGCTTGTGTCGACGTCACTTGCACCGGCCACCATGGCTCTTGCCTTATCCTTCTTGTGGCCTCCCTTGCTCGATCGCCGCTTGTCCTTGTCCTTGCTCTTGGACTTGTCGTAGTGCTTGCCCTTGGAGGAGTACTTGTCTTCATGCCGTGGGTGCGCCTTGTACTCGCTCATCTTGTAATTGTTCTCCTCCGCTTCCGGGCACTCGGCGATGAAGTGTCCACGCTTTCCATACTTGTAGCATGTCCCCGAGCTCCGCCTTGCATTCCTCCGGCTCTCATGTAGTCGATCAAACCTCCTTGAGAGCAAGGTCAGATCCTCCTCGCTCAGCACATCAAACTCATCATCTGGAATGGACATGAGAGAAGACAAGGAAAACTGTCGACAGGAAGGGTTAGTGTTGGCTTTGTCCTTTGATCCGCCCACAAGAGCAAGACTATGATCAGTCGAGCCATCATGCTTGGATTGCAACTTCTTGTCAACCTCAGCCGACTTGAGCTTAGAAAAGAGGTCATCCAACTCAATAGTCAAGTATTGCCCAGACTCCTTGATGGCCTCAACCTTAGCACCCCAAACATTTGGGTCCAAGATATGCAAGAGCTTCAAAGATTGATCATGCTCGGTGTAAAGGAAATCCTCAACATTGGCCTTCATGTTGTTCACGATGGCGGTGAACCTCTGAAACATCGCATCAATGTCCTCACCGGGAAGTTGAGTAAAGTTCTCATATTGCATCCGGTAAGAAACAAAGAGGCGAGCCTTCACATGGTTATCACCACCGTGAGCAACCAACAACTTCTCCCAAGTTTGCCAAGCATGATTCAAATGGCGAACACGCTTAGACTCAGGATCACACAAGCTTCAGACCAAGTGATCAACGGCTTTTGCATTTGCCTCATACTTGGCCTTAGCTCCGGCATCGGTCACCATAGGAGTGTGGATCTCAGCCAGAATAACATAGGTCTTGTCAAGCACAATAAAATCCAACAACTTGCCACGAAGAAAGATCATCATACGAGCCGCCCACTTGTGGTAACCCTTCCCATCGAAGTGCGGCGGACCGCCCCGCTCAACGTACGCCATCTTAGGATTCACGACTTGTCAAAGTCACCACGAATCCGGCACCAAGCCTTGATACCAATTGAAGGATCGGATGGCGACTAGAGAGGGGGGAGTGAATAGGAGCTGGTAAAAATTCTTCTCAAAGAACCCGACCTATACCCTAGACAAATCCCGGTCACACACGAGCGATGGATCGAATCACACACCAATCACCAAGACAATGAGGTTATGGATCAACCTCAAGTCTTAGGAACGATTCCTTGAAGCACACGCGGAAGCACGAAAGAAGGAGGGAGGAATCGAACCAAGAAACAAAGCAGCCAGGCTCTGGCGGACCGTCCGGCTAGGAGGGGCGGACTGTCCGCACGGGCCACGCGGACCGTCCGGCTGCGTACCACGTACTGTCCGCACGGGTACAGCGGATCGTCCGACCTGGGCCGCGGACTGTCCGTTAAAGCTCACAGAACCTCCAGTAGCGACCCCGAATAAAGGACCGTCCGCGGGGAGCACGCGGACTGTCCGCCAAGCACCCGCGGACTGTCCGCCCGGCACATGCGGACCGTCCGAAACCTCGCCCAACCAAAACTTGAAAACACAACGGATCGAAAACGAAGGCGAGTAAGAACACGAAGAACACGCGACGAACAGCGCACTCGCGGACCGTCCTCCAGCCCCTCGCGGACCGTCTGCGCCTTGCGGACAGAACCAAAAACAGCTCGACCCCGAAAGTCAACACCTCCAATCCATCACCAGATCTCCCAAAACTGTAGAAGCTGTTGAGACAAGGGTTTGGTGACATGATAAGCGTCAAACAAGGATGCTATACCCCTAAACTTTTGCCTCCTAACTCCCTAAATCACTGGGAATCGCGGATCCTTTGAACACCACCAAAAACTAGAGGTCCGACCGAAATCCTTGAATCGAAGTGGTTTCCCGGCGTTTGAGGGCACAAGATCAATCCCAAAGATGCACAAGACATCCATACATGTTTTCCCTCAAAGAAATCCGGGGAGAAACCCACTCAAATCCGCAAAATCACACCAAGAACAAAGGCGCCAAAAACAAGCACGAAAAATACCACGAAATTCACAACGCCGAATCTTCTATACAAACTAGGAAAGATTCACAAGGTCTAGCATGCCACCCCAGCATCCATCCCTCTCAACAAATCTCTCATGAAGCTCTCATGCTAGCCTAGAGAAAACGGAGAAGAAAATAGTCCAAGAAAAAGAGAAATGGAGGGGGGAACTGAAACCCTAAGTCACGGAGAGAGAGATCCATCCACACACACTCATGGCTTATATATCGGGTCCCGCCGGTGTGGGAAATGACTCGACTTCCCCTAACTCAACTACTAGCGATACAACCCACGCAGGGGCATTTATGTAATGTTTGTGGGTCTTGCCATCGGACGGGCACGCCTTCGCCACACCCCGCGTCCTCCCGACGCAAGCCATGCGATCCCGCCGCGTGTCCTCCGCTTCGAAGCTTCCCGACACAATTTCCAGATCCCATCTCCGTCGTGTTGGGCCTTCATACTTGGTTTTGAGGCCCAAACTAAGAAACCGTCCTCCGATGGTTTTGTGGGAAAACCACCAAACCCCGCGTGCTCGGCCCGGCCTCCCGCCAAGCCTCTTGACTTGACCGCCTCTGTGCACCGGCTCAATCGTTCAGGACTTCGTCTTGCTTGTCTCGCCACCATGTGGCCCGCACCTAGTCCCGCCGTCCACCGGGTCCCTCAAATCGAGCCTACTTGTCTCTCCATCTCCCGGAGGCCCCTCAAGGCTGAAGACCTTTTGCGCCCGTTCTTCACCTGCAACAACACGAACTAGGCCGCAGCCTACACCTGTGCACTGAGTCAAGAGTCAGTCCAACACCCGTTGTCAATCTCTCATCAATAAGGAGCGGTCATCCATCGACCACTGGGACGCTCCTGGTCCTCATGATGAGCTCCAACTTGCTTCCTGGCTTGACTAGCACTACATAACCTATCTTTCTCAAAATCAACATTTGTTAGTCCTAGGATGTGCTCTTCTTTTTGATGTTTGGCCAAGTTCCTCATGCCAACATGGGCTAGTCGGTGATGCCATAGCCAGCCTTAGTCGGATTTTGCCACTAAGCAAGCCTTAGGGTCCACCTTCACTTTTGTGAAATCCACATAGTAAAGCTTTCCCCCTAGATGACCCGCAAAGACAATAGAGGAATCCTCCCTTCTAGAGATGGTCACACCCTCATTGGTAAAGAGACAATTGTAGCCTTTCGCACAAAGTTGTGAAACCGACAACAAGTTGTATCCTAACCCTTGAACATGATAAACATCTTCAATTGAATTTGTTGTTGAGATAGCAATTTACCTAGACCAACAACATCTCCTTGACAATTGTCTCCATAGATGATAGTTTTTGTAGGGTTGTCGTAATGATCTAGGGATGCAAATAAGCCTTCATCTCCGATCATATGATTAGTGGCACCACTATCAATCAACCATGCGCTTCCACCGGAGGAGTAGGCCTACAAAACAAGTTTAAGCTTTTGGTTTAGGTAACCAAAAAGATTTGGGTCCTTGGAGGTTAGATGCATAAACTTTTGGAACCCACACACTCTTCCTCATAGCCTTCATGGTGGAGGCCCCAACATGTTTGACCACCATTTTACCATTATGGTCCAAGGTCACAATGTAGTCACAAGTGTAGTTGGGAGAGGGTTTGTGTTCAACCACATTCTTCGATGCCTTTGATGGAGAGTTAACCCCACCGTTTCCTTTTGTGGTGTTCAATACCTTCGGCTTGTCCTTTGTTGTGGTAGAGGTGGTGACTCCATGGGCAATATCCATAATAGTGTTGAGGTAGCCACCCTTGTTCCACAAGGGGATCTCATGACCTTTCACCACTACTCTACCATTGGCCTTGTTGTTCTTGTAGTGCCCAAGTCCTTGTTTGTCAACCAACTTAGGAATGGACTTGGCACCAATGATGCCTTGAGTGATCAACATGTTCAACAGGGCTATTTCCTTGTCCTTGCTGTTAATTTTCTCTTCAAGCCTTGCATGGTTAGTTTTGAGAGCATTCATATCAATATTAGAGCAAGTAGAACAACCTTTGCTAGTGGAGGCACTAGAGTCCAATGTTGTCGTAGGAGTGGCTTTGCTACTTTTCCAAAGAGAACTATAGTTTGCTTCAAGAGTTTTATATTTCTTTGTCAAGCATGAAAGGCTTTATTGAAGCTCATATGTGTAGCCTTTAGGGAAGCTAGAGATTCATTTGTTAAGGTGTAATCCTTTGACATCTTCTTGTTGGAATCATTGGCCAAGGACAAGTTCGTGGTCAACTTTTCCACCTTAGCCTTCTCCTCTGCAAGATATTTCTCTAGAGCAAGATTTCTTTCCTTTTCAAGAATAAGCAAGTCTTCTTGCTCATGAAGAATCTCCTTCTTTCCTCTAGTCTGTCCAAGAGCTTTTTAATTTATTTGTGGCCCTTTTTACCAAATTTCTTTATCAAGTCCGCCTCCATTTCCTTTTCCTCATCGATGTTTTCTATGACACTACTAGGTGTGGATGAAGACGAGGTTAGAGAGGATGAGGTGGTAGATTCTTGTACCTTGCTCCCTCTTGCCATGAAACAAAAGTGAGGGTAGTCCTCATCGTTGGAGAAGTTGTTGAAGAGGTGTGGTGATGATGATTCTTGTGCCATGGCGACGGTGGCCATGCCTTGCTTCTTTGGTTCCTCATCTTCATGACTTGAGTCCCATTGTTGACCCACGTGAGCACGCCCTTGATACTTGTTCTTGTACTCTTTGCTCTTCTCTTTGTATTTCTTCTCTTCCTCGTTCTTGTTATTGTTTTTGGGACACTCGACAATGAAGTGTCCATACTCTCCACACTCATAGCATTTCCTTTGAGACTTCCTCTTTCTTTCATCACCACCTTCCCTTGATGTTCTAAACTTCAAGAATTGCTTGTACTTCCTTATGGCAAAGGCGGTTTCTTCATCCGTGCTTCCTTCATCACTAGTGTCTTCCTTCTTAGTCTTGGAGGTCTTGGGCTTTACTTCCACCACTTCACTAGAGCTAGCATTGAGGGCTAAGCTCTTGTTCATCTTCAAGCTTAAGGACTTCTCCACATCTTGGTCAACTAGATTTTGATGCAAGATTTCTCCAAGAAGTTGATTGGGTGTCATCTTGGGGTAGTTTGGATCCCTTCTTATCATTACCGTCAAGTTCTTGTCCTTTGGTGAAAAAGCTCTTAGCAATTTCTTTGTGACGTTTGAATCATCCCAATCTTGACTTCCCAAAGCCCTAATTTCCGATACAAGGAGCATGAGCCTATCATACATTTCTCTTATTGTCTCTCGATCCTTCATGAAGATTAGCTCAAGCTCTTCGTTGATTAGGTCCATCTTCCCTTGCCTCGCATGTTAGTTCCCTCATGTGCTTCCTTGAGTGTATCCCAAATCACCTTGGCAATTTGGATGTTCCGAACCTTATTGAATTCTTGGGCACACAAGGATCCAGTGATGACCCTAGTTGCTTGCAAGTTGCGGTGGAGGTCTTGCTCATGCTCAATTGTGAGAGCTTCTCCTTCGGCGGGTATTGTAACACTTGCAACCAGAATCTTCCAAAGAGAAGGGTGAAGCCCGTAAAGGTGCATTTGCATATCATAAGCCCAATTGGGATAGTCCTTCCCATCGAAATGAGGAGGCTTTCCCAAATGCGCGGAATAGAATTTTTCGTTAGAGTTGTGGCCCGAAAATTATGCGTAGTTGTGGGGCATTTCGTAGAAGCCGGAGTGAGTGTACTTGGCTTGCTCCTTCTTAATCATCTTCTTGAGGAGCTTCTTGGCCTTCTTCTTCTTCTTAGCCTTTCTTCTCTTCCACTACGTGAAAACCTCAAATAGGTCACGTAGCATTTGTAATGGGCCCTTAACACTCGTTACATGCACCCACATCTGTAATGGTTGTTCCTTGGCACCCATTACAGATAAGCGTGGCAGGTCGACCCCACTGTTGGCCTCCACAACGCCTGTTACAAATGTGGACTTCTGGTAACAGTGTTCTTAAACGCCCGTTACATGAATTCTCTGTAACGGACGTTAAATAGAGCCTGTTACACAGGTGAAACCTATCGGTAATGAACTAGTAAAGTCCGTTACTGATCAACACCCTATCGGTAACAGGTTGTTTAAGTCCATTACTGACCACTCTCTATTGGTAACGTGCTATAAAGTCCGTTACCGATGAGCATTTGATGCCCGTTGTTGACGGTTAATAGTTATATCAAAGTTCATTTAGACTTGCAAGCGGACAAGTCTCCTGTCGTAGTCAAGGGACCCTTCTTCCCTCGAGTGGTGAACCAAAGGTATCGAATCCGTGGAACAAATGTGTGACGCAAAAGATGATCTAGTAAAGGCAAGTAACTTCAATCTTCGATAAAAGATAAACCCTAATGCATCTAGATAAAAGACACGAAACTAATCTAATCTACTAAAGATCGGAGATAACAAAGTAAGATTGGGTAGATAAACCGATCTAGAGAGATCAGGTTAAGCCTTTTGTTGAAGTTCCAAGCAAGAGAACAAGTAGCAAATCGAATCTTATAAGAAGCCTCTTTAAACCGTGGTTTCCCATCCAAATCCGAAAACATCCGCCTTTCGGAACCCCCGTTCTGTCACAACGTATCCCTACTCATGCGGGGAGTCTAGGGCGAGTCAAAAGACAAGTCGAGATTCTTTCGGAAGATCCGGCGTGTACCTCTAGCCACCGCGGCTACAAGAACACCCTATGTAATCTATCTCGAGAATAGATTTAGAATAAGCAAACCGATCGAAAAACGAAATCTTCGAGGAAACTCTTGATCGCTAAGAAAAGATTCAACTTGATAATTCAACTATGACAATGATACATACACAAGATCACCACCGGGATCCTTCCTTGATCTTGCTTCTAGCACCGGGAACTCCGACGTGGTCTTCCGTGCAAGGTTCCCACGTCGGCTAGGGAGACCCTAGTCAACTACCTCGACCCTCTCCTCTCCGGGATGGCGTCCCTCTCTTCTCTGCTCCTCGGCGGCCGATGACGAATTGGATCCTGCGTGGCTCTCGACCCCGGGGCTATAAATAGCCCAAATGGCGGCTAGGGCAAATGAGGGGACGAACGGGCACTGGACAGGGCTGGGCCGGCCGTCCTGGGCCCATCCAGGCCCAGCCCGCGGCCTCCTTTGCTCTATGTCGGTTCCCGTGTCTTCTAGATGTTCCCCCCTTCTGCATGTAGGTCCATGTCGTCAGTTTCTCTCTGAATTGGACATAACTCCTTGTCTTGCAAGATTTGGCACTTTTCTGGTTTGGTCCTCGGAGTTTGTCATCTTCTCGGGTTGAGTCCCTGGCTTCTTGGAGTCATGTTTGCTTCATTGCATGAATTGTGCGGGCTTCAAAGTCTTGTCATAAGGTGCTTGATGAACTTATCCCTAAAGTCTTGCATTCAATGCTAAAATCCTGCATAAACACTAAACTCCAAAACCGACATGCACACGTGAACTTGTTATACCACGGGGGTTAGTACCAATGGATAAGGTATAAAACTTATGCCAACACCGAAGGTAAACTCATGGCTAGGTTGACGGATTTTCACCGTCAACATCTCCCCCATGCTTAAACCTTGCTCGTCCTCGAGTAAGCCTTCGATGGATATCATCGTTGCCTATCAATGTTTAAACCTTGCACTTGATCATACATGAGAAAACATAATGCTCTCAAAATTTTTAATTCATTAAAGTTCCATAATGTACTAGCCTTCATCTCTACGGAGGGTAGATTCTTAGTTAAGCTTATCCCACAAGTATTAACATGCTCACAAAATTTAATTAGATCTCAGAATTTTTGAAATAAAGAACGAGATGAAGAAAAACTAAACCATGTTCACAAATTTAAATTATCTTGTATATTGCTCATGAACACTCATCTCACTTTGTCTCTCAAGCCTATATATTCTACTCCTTTCCCTCTCATAACATATATGTGGTTGGCTTTATATGGAGCTTTTTGGGAAACTTTAGTCCTAACAATATTTTATAAATGAGGTGTTGTTAAAACAAGACAAGCTTCTCATGGTCTTACCGAGATTCGTCAGAAAGGTCATTGGAAAATAATGTTATATCAAGGAGGGGAAAGAGAAAAATACACACACTTGAGATAGGTGGACATGTGCAAATGGCAAAGAATGATCCCGAGGCACAAAGGAAGTCTCGTTATCGGATTGCACATGGTTGGAAAATTGAGTATGGATCTTTTAATCGTGAAGCCTTGAATTTCCTAATGCACTTTAGAGAACCGGGGAGTTCACTTTATTTTTACTTTTACCCATACTCATATTTTTTTCTTCTTTTTCTCTTCTTTCTTTCTTTCTTTCTTTCTTTTTCTCATCATTTTTTCTGTCATACATTCGGTAACGTGACTTTCACATCAGATTTTTGATTTTTTATTTGCTCCCCTTTGAACTTTTTTATTTGCTCCCCTTTGAACTCTAAAAATTGCATCGTACCTACCTCCTCCCCCATGCTTAGACGTTGCTCGTCCTCGAGCAAAGAGGTGATAAAGAAGGTAGGTACCGGAAATATTTTTCTTGGAGAGATACTTGAATTCTTCAATGTTGGTACCGTCTTGCGATCTTCCTTGAATTGATGATCAATTCTCAACATAGGTTGTGGTCAAGGAGGTAATCACAAAAGATGATATTTGGTTTAAGGGTGGATATCCGGCAAGGTTTGTGAGATCTCCAATGTGGGGATACACAATGCACGGATAAAAGGCTAGAAAAAAGATAGATACGCAAAAATGGAATGACCAACTTCTTAGTCTCGGGCCAGAGAAATCATGGCCTGCAATAAGTCACTCAAAAATAAATCTTGTACACTAAGGTTTATGCACTCAAATATATATGAGGCTCTGGATAGGTTGAGCAACACACAAGTGATATTTATGACACGGTTAGTGATATTTTTGAGCATAAAAAAACATCTTTAATCTATCTATAACTTGAGAGCACATAAAACACTATGGGTCTTTATTTTAATCATAACCTCCGCTAAAGATTAAGCTAGCATTTAAATAAATCAGATTCGTATTTTAAGAGAGCACTAGCTTTAACATGCATATATCAATTACAAAGATAAACAAAGCGGCAATTATAATCACATATCATTATGGCACAAATTTTTGTAACTTTTCCAATGATATAGATAAGGTGGTGTCTTTATTAATGATAAAAACAAACTGAAATACAAACTGAAAATAAACAAACACACTTGCTGAAATTTAAATAAAAATAGAAAATATTACGCAAACACACACAAACAAATGCTGAAAATTACAGAGAAAGGGAAAAGAAAAGAAAACTAAAGTTCCTTAATCTTCCTAGTCCTCCGTCGGTGGTTGGTGTTGATAGTCTTGATAGTAGTACCCTTGCTCGTAGTAAGGTTGGACATCCCCTCCAACGAATTGATCCGGCTCCACTAGGTGAAGGCGTCCAAGCTCATAGGCAATATTTGCATTGCCCTCACCAAGTTGAGCCACGTTGGCTTGGATGGCTGCGACATTTTGCGCGTTTCTCGCAACATACCCTCCAATTATGGCCATGCTTTGTTGTGGTTGGGGATATTGTGCGTAGGGCTCCACGAAGTTTACGTTGGGCACCACATAATTTGGTGGGGATACCTGTGCACCACCCCCATGCTTGCTCTTGTGGCCCTCCGTAATAACTTGGCGGAGGAGGAATCCCGCCGAAAGGTGGCGCAACATTGGGTTGTGCACTACCCGCTTGTGCAGAGGAGGATCCCTCCTCTACAATTCTTCCTCTTTTATTTTTCCTTGCCGGGACAAGGAGTCCCTCTTCCAACCAATCTTCCCTCCCTCAAATAATGAAAAGCCTAAGCCTTGCATCCAGAAGGGGTAAGTTTACCGTGGCCAAACGAAAACCTCCTCTCTCATCTCCACTAATGTATTTGCCTTGTCGCAAATACTCAACGACGAGAGTGTGACAGAACCGCTCAAATTACTTCTGCATTATCGCCTAAACCCCTCCTCTGGGTCAATAAGCAATAATACAGAAGTAACCCGTCGTCTCTGCCGGGTCATACCCGGTAAATCACTTACATCACAGGATCGACATTTGTACAACAAATTCACACGAAGGCGAGTCCAGAGGTAAACAAGTCACAAGTTATTACATAACATCCTTCACAGGTTCATTATTACAAACCAAGTCTTTTGCGTAACAGTAAACAGTTCAGAGTTCGAAACACAGCGGAAATAAACACTACACGACATAAGTAACATCACACGAGGCCATCTGTGATGCCACTAAGCACTATCATCCTCCTACTCGTATTCCCAACCGGGTGGGAGAGAACCAGGCCACGAAGAGCCATCATCACCTGAAAATCAGCAACAAAAGCAAGGCTGAGTATACTAATACTCAGCAAGACTTAACCGTCGGGTGATTAGGCAAAATCACCAACTCTCTAGACATGCAAAGCTTTATGGCTGGTGGTTTGTTTTGCTGAAAAGTAACATAGAATAGGTCCTTACTTTCAAGTTTTAGCTCACATTCTACTCTTTTAACCATTACTAAGTTAGCCAACTAATTCAAGCAAAAGTTGTACACTACAAAGTTAACAAGTATACAAGTTCCTTCTCAATTCCATCATTAAGGGACATAGAGTGAATGGTTAAGCAGTCTCAGATAACGGTGAGAGGCCGACGATCGATCGGTTAGTAACCTTGCAAGGTGGACCTAAACATACGGGAGAATGCATACCCCAAGAATGCCAAACAAAACCGAAGGGGTGGGGTATACACCAACCAGGCGGTTCCCAACCGTCCTCAGTTCGGGATCAAGTCCACAGTCCCTGGTACGAGGTTATCCAGCCACGGTATCTGACCGTCCGGATCCACCTACGCACCACTGCCTAGTATCTGGGGATCTCTCCCGGGTGTAGTGGTAGAGAGTTCCCTTGCTGTATCAGGAATGTACTAGGCTTACCGGTCCCATTCCCGACAAATGCTGAGTACGTTCAAAAGCTTAACCACAGACATCCACTGACCGGAGTCAGTCCCATGCTCTTACCACATGAGCAGATAAGTTCAACAATCTTATGATTCCAACATAAGAGACTGAGGACCATGTGTGGTTCGAGGACCGGTGGATGGTCGCTTCCTTGTGTGATGAGTGATTGACAACGTTGTGTGGACTGATTGCAGGTGCAGGTTGCGGCTTGACTCGTGTTGGTGCAGGTGAAGAACAAGCGCGAAAGGTCGTTGCCTGTGAGGCCTCCAGGTGTGGAGAAGACAAGTAGGCTTCGTTCGAGGGACCCTGTGGCCAACGGGGTCAAGTGCGGGCCGCATGGTGGCGTGAACAGCAAGATGAAGTCGTGGACGGTTTCTTGGTTGAGCCTCAAAACAAAGGTCGAGCCGGGACTACGTGGGAGCCAAGTCATGAGTGGAGATTGGCGGAGGCTACACCGAGTTCGCCGGGTTTCCGGTGGTTCACCGAAAAACCACCGGGTTCCATGGTTGATCCACAAAGTCAAGACCGGAGAACCGAAGACGGAGGTGCGGCGACCGCACCGGCCGGTCGACCGGTGGGTCTAACCGGTCGGTCGACCGGGGGGGACCGGTCGACCGGTGAGGAGCACCGGTCGACCGGTGTGCGACGACGCAGTCCGAATCTTCGAAGCGGAGGACACGCGTCGGGATCGCATGGCTTGCGTCGAGGCTACGCGAGGTGCGGTCGCCGGGCATCCGTCCGATGGTGAAGACATCAAGAATTCCAAATCCGCCCTTGAGGGGCTTGTATCCCTAGTTAGTAGAGAAGGGCATTTTAGACATTCGGTTGCCTCCATATAACCCAAGAGGTGAGATGATGGCAGCCAACTCTTGGAACCCTAGCTCATTAGTTTTCCTATTTTCCACCTATTTTCCTTAGGTTTTCTCTAGGACTAGCAAGAGAGCTTCACGGAGAGATCTTGTAGAGAGGGATGGATGATCGGGCGGCTTGCTAGACCTTGTACGAACCTTTGTTTCATGTATAGATGATTCGGCGTGGTTCCTCAAGGTTTGGATGTGTTTTCCCGGTTGTTCTTGGTGGTGATTTTCGGAGCCCTCTCTCGGTGATTTCTTTGGGTTGTTTTCGGGACTTTTCTCTTGGGGATTTGATTGGGGAAATTTGTGGGAACCCTTCGTGGTTCTTTGGGCTGTGATTCCCCTCCCAAATCCGTGAGTAAAAGTGCTCGATTTTGGGGTTTCTTGAGTTCTTGGGTTGGAAGTGCTTTCGGCGAGATTTCTTCGATTCCTCCTTTTTGGACGAGTTTTGGTGGGATTAAACTTGGCTATGAACTCCTCATGAGGTGTTCGTGATATCCCCAAAGTCTTGTTCAAGTCCGTGGAGCGATTCAGGAGATCGAGATTTGGATTTGGGGGAGTTGACCCGCGGGTGCTTGTTCATCCCGAGCCGCCCGAGCTACACCGGTCTGACCGGTGCTCTTGACCGGTCTGACCGGTGCGAGCCCTTGTGGGTTTTTGCTCGGGGTGAACGTCTTGGTGTGTTCGTTGTTGTCCCGTGTTGCTGCTGTTTCGAGTTTGGGTCCGTTTGGTGGTCGGTTGGCCTGTTTTGGTGCCTTGGGGGCTTTCAGGCTGCCATCGGTCTGACCGGTGTGTCTCACCGGTCTGACCGGTGTAGAGCCACTTAGTGGAAGTTGCTCAGTTTCACCAGCGGGGACCGGTCGACCGGTGGTGCTCACCGGTCCCGACCGGTGTGGGTCCGTAGGCTCGAGGTTTGGTTTTTCCGCCGCGTTTCTCGGGTCGGAAGGTGGTGTGTTGGTTCCTAGGTCCAGTGGCACTCCAGTGGCTACGTGGGCTTGACCAACCTTGGTAGTGAGTCGGAGATGTGTGTTGGAAGCCGTGTTCATCTTGTTGGAGTGTCGATCTCCTTCGAGAAGAATTTTTATCGGCTCCCATTCACTGCCCCCCTCTCTGGTTCGCCGTATCGGTCCTTCAAGTGGTATCAGAGCCGGTTCGGGTCTTTGTTGACTCTAACCAGTCTAAGATCCAAGGATGGCGTACCAGGAACGGGGTTCGGGTCCTCCACACTTCGATGGCAAGAACTACCAGATGTGGAGCAAGCGGATGGGTGCGTTCCTCCGCGGAAAGGGTCAGCTTCTTTTGGATGTCACGGTGGACACATGCTATGTCCAGCCGATGGATTTCCTTGCTCCAGGGTCGAGGGACAGATTCGACGCCAACAATAAGGCGGTCGACTACTTGTTTCGTGCTTTGTGTCAGCCTGAGTTCGATCGGGTGCACACCAAGCACTTGGCTTGTAGGATTTGGGCGGTGTTGAAGGAGGCTCATGTTGGGAACGCCCGAGGTTCGAGGGCACGGATGTATGCGACCTACGGAGAGAGTACAAGAACTTCACTCATCTCCCCGGTGAGTCCATCGATGCCTTGTTTCGCAGGTTCACGGTGGTGGTGAACAACATGAGGGCCAATGTGGACGTGCTCCCGTACGATGATCATGATAGAGCGGTCAAGCTCTTACACTCTTTGGATCGTACGATATGGGGCGGAAAGTTCGAGGCCATAGTCGAGTCGGAGAGGTATGATACTACGACGGTGAACGAGCCGTTCTCGAAGCTCAAGTCGGCCGAGGTGGATAGGGGCATGACCGCCATGCTCGAGGGACCGACCGATTCCCATAGTCTTGCCCTCGTTGGTGGTTCCAAAGGAAAGACTAACTCTAACCCATCCACCAGGATGTTCTCGTTTTCCTCTCGATGTCTATGCCGGATGAGGAGTTTGATGACCTTGGAGAGGACGAGCCGGCGGCGGTGACGAGGCGGTTCGAGAGGCTGCACGAGAACCGCGTGAACATGAGGAGGAACACGAGGACTTGCTTCTAGTGCGGCAAGCCGGGACACTTCGTCGCCGACTGCTGGGAGAAGGCCGAGAACAAGGACAGCTTCAAGCACAAGCCGAGGATGAACGATGGCAAGTACCGTTCGAGGCGCGACCACAAGAGCAAGCACAAGAACAAGTACAAGGACGAGCGACGATCGAGGAAGAAGGAGAGCCGAGGCAAGGCCCGAACGATGGTTGGAGCGAGCGATGTCGACTCCAGTTCCGCGTACTCCACCTCGAGCTCGAGCAGCAGTGAAGACGAGGGAGATCGTCGCAAGAACAAGAAGTCGTCCAAGAACACGAGCGGGGGCCGAGCCGCTTCGCGAGAGATGGCTTCGCACCATGGCGCCGAGCTCCGGCAAGAAGAAGAGCACACGGAGCGACTCGGACTGCGAGTCCGACGACGAGGTGCGTGATGAACTTCCCTTCTTGCGCCGGAGAATGAGAGGCTTGGCTCTTTGCTTGATAACCGTGATGACATGCTTAGGAAGGCCAAGAAAATGAGAAAAGAGCTTAGGGCTTCACTCGAGGATGCTAGGACTAGAGTGGCTGAGCTAGAGACACAGGTGCTTGATAGCAAGCTTGAGATTGATTCGCTTAAGGCTAGCCCTCGTTGTTTCGATGAGAATGATTGTCTTGATTGTTCCATATTCCTTGCTGATCTTGCTTTATTTAAGGAGAAGCATGCCTCCAAGTGTGAGGAACTAGATGTGCTTAGGGTTGAAGTGGCTGAGCTTAAGTCTAGACCTGCTTTGCTAGGTGCTTGCACTTCTTGCCCTGTTTTGCATGCTAAGATTGATGAGATGCATGCTTACACTAGTTTGCTCGAGGCTAAACTGAAGGAACCCATGCCTACATCTTGCTCTACCTATGAAATGCATGCATTGAAAAATTTGGAGCTTTCACATTATGTTGATCGTTTGCAGGATGAGAATGATGACTTGAGAAAGTTGATGGGTTGGTTGTCCAGTCATGAGCCTCAGTTGAGGATGATGATCGAGGCCTTTAAGAGGCAAGATGGTGAGGGGCTTGGGGCAAACAAGGTTGGTGAAGGAAGTGGAGAGAATATCCCGGAGCCACCAAAAACCCACCACAAAAATGATTTCCCACCAAAACCTAACCATCTAAGGAACCGACTAGACACAACCCCGGCTCCACCCGTGTTTCCTACACCCACAAATGACCTACAAAAGCCTATCAAGTTTGTGAGCACTTCGGGGGAAAGTGTTCTTTGGGAAGGAGAGTGAGAAGGCAAGTGGTGAGAAACCGGTGGAGGGTTTGAGTGGAGAGAAACCGAGTGAGCGACCACATCCCAAGCCTAAGCCTAAGCTTGTGAGGTTCCATTGTGGCTATTGTGGGAGAGATGGCCATAAGGAGGAGTTTTGCTTCAAGAGGAAGCGAGAGGAGAGAATGGCAAAGGAGTGGGCTAATAAGGACAAGTACCACCCTTCCGATGGTGTACTTGAGCCTCGTATGCAGATGCCCAGGGGCAAGGCAAGTGTGAGGACAGTTCGTGCTTGGGGAGAGAAGAAGGCTGCAAGTGGTGCTTGCTATCCGGGTCACACCGGTAGGACGGTGTGGAGCACCGGTCAGACCGGTGCATGCCCGGACGGACGGTACCGTTCGGTTTTGAGCTCGTACGGTGCGAGGGTTGTCTCGGGTGGTCGTGGTTCGGTGGTTGGGCCGGAAAGGGTGCGGTGGTCGGTTGCTAGGCGTTCTCCTCCTCGTGCTCAATACGGGGATTGGAGGAGTCGTGGCTTTGAGTTGGAGAGGAAGGACGTTCCACGAGCTTTCTTGCGTGGATTTGGTCCTCCTCCGGGCGAGAGGGGTGGTTCCCTCGGGGTGGTTACCGTGGTGGTGTTCGTGGAGGTAGCTTTGGTAGGAGAGATGCTTTGGTTGGTGCTAACCCCACTTTCGAGCAAATGGCTCGGCATCGGTTTTCCTCCTTTGGTACTAACCCCGATCTTTGAGTCGTTTGTTCGCTCACGTGCCTATTTTTGAATTTCAGGTGGGAGACTTGAAGAACATTTGGTTGATTGACTCCGGTTGTTCAAGGCATATGACTGGAAATAGGGGGTGGTTCTCAAGTCTCGTCCCGGTGGTGACGAAGAGGTACATCACCTTTGGGGACAATGGGCGTGGGCGTGTGCTTTCAGAAGGTGAGATCAAAGTGAGTGACAAGATCACTCCGAGGCGTGTTGCTCTTGTTCAATCGCTGGGGTACAATTTGCTTTCTGTGTCCCAGTTGTTGGATGAGGACTTTGAGGTGTTGTTTCGGCCAGGTGGTTCTCGGATTGTGGACTCTCGAGGGGACCTTGTTTGTATGGTCGTTCCCGAGGGTCAGGTGTTTCGTGCTGATTTTTCTCAGTCTTCGGGTGTGGAGTGTTGTTTCTTGGCTGGTTCTTCGAGTGAGTTGTGGAAGTGGCATAGGAATTTGGGTCACTTGAGCTTTGACCTTTTGTCTCGCTTGAGTAAACTCAATTTGGTCCGAGGATTGCCACGGTTGAGGCTTGAGAAAGAGTTGGTTTGTGCTCCGTGTAGGCATGCCAAGATGGTGGCCTCTTCTCACCCGCCTCTCACCGATGTGATGACTGAGCGTCCATGCGAGCTGCTCCATATGGACCTTGTTGGCCCAGCTCGTGTGCGATCTGCGGGTGGGAAGTGGTATGTCCTCGTTGTGGTGGACGAATATTCTCGGTATGCGTGGGTGTTCTTTCTCAAGGAGAAGGGGGAGAAGTTTGGTTTTGTTCGAGATCTAGTCTTGAGGTTGAGGAACGAGAGGCACGGAGATGCCATACGAGCTATCCGCAGTGATAATGGCTCGGAATTCAGGAACTCTCGTTTTGAAACCTTTTGCCATGACTTGGGTCTTGAGCACCAGTTTTCGAGTCCGTATACGCCTCCCCAGAATGGTGTTGTGGTAAGGAAGAACAGGACCTTGTGCGAGATGGCTCGGACGATGCTTGATGAGCATAGGACTCCGAGGAGGTATTGGGCTGAGGCGGTGAATATCGCGTGCTATGTGTCGAACAGGATATACCTCAGAGTGCACAAGAAGAAGACATGCTATGAGTTGATGCATGGTCGCACACCCAAGGTGAGTCACTTCCATGTCTTTGGTTGCAAGTGTTTCATTCTGAAGAAAGGCAGGAAGTTGGATAAGTTTGAGGCTAGGTCTGTCGATGGCATTTTCTTTGGTTATGCATCTCATTCTAGAGCATATCGTGTGCTGAATCTTGAAACTAACCAAATCGTGGAGACTTGCGAGGTAACCTTCGACGAGACAGAGCCACGTAGTCAGCTTGTCTTTGAGTGTGCAGGTGATGATGAGCTTGGTGAGGAGATCTTTTGAGGAGGAGGAGCATGAACATGGAGATGATGAGGATGGAGGTGTGGTGCCCCCGGCTGAACATGTACCCACTACTTCGACTACGATGATGGATGGACCCTCTGCTACACCTACGACGACAAATCAAGAACGAGGAGAAGCTGATGTTGAGGGGGAGGTAGCTTCGAGGCGACAACCTCCCCGGCGAGTTCAAGTGGATCACCCAGCTTCGAGCATCATCGGCGATATGAATGAACGCACTACACGATCGAGGGTTCGAAACAATTCCCATTTCGCTCATGCTGCGTTTGTTGCTTCTTTTGAGCCCAAAGACATTGGACACGCACTATCTGATCACAATTGGGTTAACTCCATGCATGAGGAGTTGGAGAACTTTGAGAGGAATCAGGTGTGGGAGTTGGTTGACCCTCCCCCAGGGTGTAAGCCGATTGGTACAAAGTGGGTGTGGAAAAACAAAGAGGGAGAGAAGGGTGAGGTTGTGAGGAACAAGTCGAGGCTTGTTGCTCAATGGTTCAGTCAGAAGGAGGGGATCGACTACGAGGATACCTTTGCTCCCGTAGCCCGTTTGGAGGCGATTAGGATCCTTCTAGCCTTTTCCGTGGCTAAAGGGTTCAAGTTGCACCAAATGGATGTGAAGAGCGCTTTCCTGAATGGTGTGCTAGAGGAAGAAGTGTATGTGAGGCAGCCTCCGGGGTTTGAGAGTGAGAAGTACCCCCACCGGGTGTACAAGTTGAGGAAGGCGCTGTATGGGTTGAAGCAGGCGCCTAGAGCTTGGTATGGCAGGTTGAGGGGGTTGTTGTTTGAGAGAAGTTTTGAGATGGGGAAGGTCGATCAGACCTTGTTTTTGCTGAGGCAGGGCAGAGATATCCTGATTGTGTAGGTGTGCGTGGATGATATTGTCTTTGGTGGCTCGTCTAACTCTCTTGTTGCAAGGTTTGCAATTGATATGAGTAGGGAGTTCGAGATGAGCATGATGGGTGAGTTGCAGTTCTTCCTCGGGCTACAAATCAAGCAATCAAAGGAAGGAACATTTGTGCACCAGGCTAAGTACATCAAGGACATTGTGAGGAAGTTCAAGATGGAGGACTCCAAGGCTATGACGACGTCGATGAGTACGACTACGGCTCTTGATGCGGACGAGGAAGGTGAACACGTGGACCAGAAGGAGTACCGGAGCATGATCGGGTCACTCCTCTACTTGACGGCGACGAGGCCGGACATACAATTCTCGGTGTGTCTGTGGGCTCGTTTTCAAGCGTCTCCGAGGACTTCGCATCGGCAAGCAGTGAAGCGAATTTTCGGTACTTGCGTCACACTCCCGACTTCGGCCTTTGGTACTCCGCGTCCTCTTCTTTGGCGCTTCATGGTTTTTCAGACGCGGATTTTGCCGGGTGTCGGTTGGATAGGAAGTCCACTTCTGGGACTTGCCAGTTTTTGGGTTCTTCTTTGGTGTCTTGGTCTTCCCGCAAGCAGTCGAGTGTTGCTCAATCCACGACCGAGGTCGAGTATGTTGTCGCTGCTAGTTGTTGCTCTCAGCTCCTTTGGATCACCTACACCATGAGCGACTTTGGTGAGGAGTATACCCATGTCCCACTTCAATGTGATAGCACCAGTGCCATAAGCGTTGCAAAGAACCCAGTGCTCCATTCCAAAACCAAGCACATAGAAGTGAGGTATCATTTTCTGAGAGACAACGTCGAGAAAGGAAAGATATCTTTGATCCATGTACCCACACATGACCAACTAGCCGATATTTTCACCAAACCCCTAGATCAAGCAAATTTCACTCGTTTGCGGGGGGAACTTGGTGTGTGTTTGATTTCTTGAGTTGGGTGTGTGGGAGCTCTCTTTTGCCGGTGGTGTCGAGCCCGTTTTGCCTCCCCTCGAGGAGCCGGTGGTAGCATATGTATAGCTTTTCTTTGTGCATTTCTTGCATTTGGCATGGCATATGTAACATGATGTATAGGCATCCTTGTATCTTAGATTGCATGCATTTTGTATCATGTGCATTGGTTAGTAAAAGCTTCTCTCATATACATTGTTCACCATGGAATGAGATATATGTCTTTGTGAGCTTGTTTGGTATGCTATGGTTAGTTTGGCTTAGCTCTTGATGATCTTGATGAATAATCCATGGTTGATAGCTATGCTTTTGAAAAATGTCACATGTATGCTTTCTCATGTGTAAATGCCTTTACATGCTCTTGACATGTTTTTGTGGCCTTGCTATGCTTAATTTGTGGTTGGATGGCTAGTTTATTGATCATATGGGGCCAAAGGCTCATTTGCCATCATGAATGTTTAGCCCTCTTGATTTATCTTGTGGAGGAGCATAAGTTCCTTTTTGTCGCAAAGACATTTCATGTACCATTTACAAATCTGAAAAAGAAATGAAAAATGCTTGGAAAATATGCTCCCATGTCATATGTGCTGAATTTAATTTGCTTTGGGTGCTAAACCGTTGCATGATGCCTACCAATGAGAAGTCTCATACATAGAAGTAGGCACATGGCTCGGTGGCTTTGACATGACATGAGGTGCTTGTGGGTGTTTGTGATGGTCTTATGGTTAGAATAGCTGTCCTCGCATGAAGTTTGTGTGGCTTTGCCATTTTGATATGTTTTGATCATGATTAGGACTTTGCTCATGAGAGGCAAGTTTTTCGCAAAATTGCCCAAATCCATCTTAGCTTCGTCCAATGGTTGTGAAACTTGGTGATCATGTAGTTGAGATCGATACGAAGCCGTAGAGTATCTAACTTGCTCATTTGGACATGTGTAGCATTCTTTGTTGAATTTTGTATATTTGAGAAGCTCTAGGTTGAAAGTTTTGCATTTTTGGCTTGATTCATGCATTGCCAACAAGGGGGAGAAGTTTGAGCTTGAAATGGCTTGTTGGACGCGTTTAGAAGGTTTTCGGTGGTTTTGAGCCATTTACGGGCTTTCGTTGTACACCGGTCCGACCGGTGATGAGCACCGGTCCGACCGGTGTGAGTGCTGGTCCCGTACACATGTTAGGCACCGGTCCGACGGTAGTGATGACCGGTCCGACCGGTGTGAGCCGAAAGTGCTTTGCGGCTTGTCTGTTTCAAGTGGTGTCTTGCATGCATTCGTCCAGGGGGAGGTGCATTGGTTCAGGGGGAGCTTGCATGTGTGCAGGGGGAGCTCTTTGTGGTGTTCGAGCTTTGTTTTGGTGGTTTGCGCTCTTTGCTTGAGCTTTGTTTTGTCTCGGATGTGTCGAGCCGTTGCCCTTGCCTAAGGGGTCCGAGACTTGTTTCCTTCAAGTGATCTTGCTCTTTGCCTTTGTTTGGCTTTCGATCGCTTGTTGGAGTTTCTTTTTGTTCGTTTCTTTTTCCTTTCTTTTCTCTCTTGTTACTTTCGTGTGGGTGTTGTCAATGCACTCATCAAGGGGGAGATTGAGGACCATGTGTGGTTCGAGGACCGGTGGATGGTCGCTTCCTTGTGTGATGAGTGATTGACAACGTTGTGTGAACTGATTCTTGGCTAAGTATTGCAGGTGCAGGTTGCGGCTTGACTCGTGTTGGTGCAGGTGAAGAACAAGCGCGAAAGGTCGTTGCGGTGAGGCCTCCGGTGTGGAGAAGACAAGTAGGCTTCGTTCGAGGGACTCCGGTGGCCGGCGGGGTCAAGTGCGGGCCGCATGGTGGCGTGAACAAGAAGATGAAGTCGTGGACGGTTTCTTGGTTGAGCCTCAAAACCAAGGTCGAGCCGGGACTACGTGGGAGCCAAGTCATGAGTGGAGATTGGCGGAGGCTACACCGAGTTCGCGGGGTTTCCGGTGGTTCACCGTAAAAACCACCGGGTTCCATGGTTGATCCACAAAGTCAAGACCGAGAACCGAAGACGGAGGTGCAGCGGCACCGGACCGGCCTCGACCGGTGGGTCTAACCGGTCTGACCGGTGGGGACCGGTCTGACCGGTGAGGAGCACCGGTCGACCGGTGTGCGACGACGCGGTCCGAATCTTCGAAGCGGAGGACACGCGTCGGGATCGCATGGCTTGCGTCGAGGCTACGCAGGGTGCGGTCGCCGGGCATCCGTCCGATGGTAAAGACATCAAGAATTCCAAATCCGCCCTTGAGGGGCTTGTATCCCTAGTTAGTAGAGAAGGGCATTTTAGACATTCGGTTGCCTCCATATAACCCAAGAGGTGAGAGGATGGCAGCCAACTCTTGGAACCCTAGCTCATTAGTTTTCCTATTTTCCACCTATTTTCTTTAGGTTTTCTCTAGGACTAGCAAGAGAGCTTCACGGAGAGATCTTGTAGAGAGGGATGGATGATCGGGCGGCTTGCTAGACCTTGTACGAACCTTTGTTTCATGTATAGATGATTCGGCGTGGTTCCTCAAGGTTTGTATGTGTTTTCCCGGTTGTTCTTGGTGGTGATTTTCGGAGCCCTCTCTCGGTGATTTCTTTGGGTTGTTTTCGGGACTTTTCTCTTGGGGATTTGATTGGGGAAATTTGTGGGAACCCTTCGTGGTTCTTTGGGCTGTGATTCCCCTCCCAAATCCGTGAGTAAAAGTGCTCGATTTTGGGGTTTCTTGAGTTCTTGGGTTGGAAGTGCTTTCGGCGGGATTTCTTCGATTTCTCCTTTTTGGACGAGTTTTTGTGGGATTAAACTTGGCTATGAACTCCTCATGAGGTGTTCATGATATCCCCAAAGTCTTGTTCAAGTCCGTGGAGCGATTCGGGAGATCGAGATTTGGATTTGGGGGAGTTGATCCGCGGGTGCTGTTCATCCCGAGCTGCCCAGGCTACACCGGTCTGACCGATGCTCTTGACCGGTCTGACCGGTGCGAGCCCTTGTGGGTTTTTGCTCGGGGTGAACGTCTTGGTGTGTTCGTTGTTGTCCCGTGTTGCTTCTTCGTTTCGAGTTTGGGTCCGTTTGGTGGTCGGTTGGCTTTGTTTTGGTGCCTTGGGGGGCTTTCGGTCGCCATCGGTCCGACCGGTGTGTCTCACCGGTCCGACCGGTGTAGAGCCACTTAGTGGAAGTTGCTCGGTTTCACCGGCGGGGACCGGTCGGCCCGGTGGTGCTCACCGGTCCGACCGTGTGGGTCCGTAGGCTCGAGGTTTGGTTTTTCCGCCGCGTTTCTCGGGTCGGAAGGTGGTGTGTTGGTTCCTAGGTCCGGTGGCACTCCAGTGGCTACGTGGGCTTGACCAACCTTGGTAGTGAGTCGGAGACGTGTGTTGGAAGCCGTGTTCATCTTGTTGGAGTGTCGATCTCCTTCGAGAAGAATTTTTATCGGCTCCCATTCACTCCCCCCTCTCTGGTTCGCCGTATCGGTCCTTCAGAGACCTATAGCTCGCGAGTGACGGTCAACACTCGACTTCTACCGTGGACCTAAGCATGGCAACTAGCGACCTAACAGGCTAGTATTTAAACATAGGAACCTAGGATCATGCATCTAAGGTTTCAAGTCAACTCCTGAACATAAATGCACAGACATTGCATAAAAAGGAAAAGCTGCAGGAGTTTAACAAAAATAGGTTATGCTTCGGGGCTTGCCTTCACTGGCAAAGTCAGAAGCGAGATCCTCCGAACTTTGGTTCGGGTCTTGCTGCATTTCCACCACGTTCACTTCTCCCTCAGCTGGTTCTCCTTCAGACTCAGGCACTAGCTTGTAGTTCCCGTCAGGAAGCTCTATACGACATGCAGATGCATTAGGATTCAAGTATACAATTTTAAGTAGGTAAATTCAGTTCTGAATTTAGAGATAAACACAGGGGTATTGCTGGTCATATTCACCTTAACAAGTTTTCAATTAACTGTTTTTCACTAGAACAATGGATGGGTGTGAAAGTTCATTCTTGTTTGATGGTGATTATGTGCACATCTAAGCCCGTTAGCTAAGTGAACTTCATTAAAGTGTTTTGGGGCTGTTCAGATATGTTTTCACAAGTTTCAATCTTGTAATTTAAATTGCACATGGAGACAAGTTTGATTTCCCTTTATTTGGCCCATGTTAAGCTTGTTGACTTAGGAAATTAATTTTGGCAAAAACCTTTATCCCAACTGATCATAAATTTTCACCAGCATGCACATAACAGCAAGACATATATTTCTGACCAAAATTAGGCAAAACAACATTACCAAGCAATTATGACAAAAATAAGAAACTTAAGCTAGTAGAAGCATGAATAAATCATAAAGCACAAGATACTCAGAACCTGAAGCTATAACTCGGCACACAGCATGATAGGGGCATATTTAGCTCACACACCAAAAATCACATCCATAGCTGAAGTAGAGGTATGGATTTGAATTTAACTCAAAATAGAAACCATAAATTAGCATGGCATTTTACACAAGCCTAAAATTCATCTCCGATTTATGAAACACACTACTAAGCATTGCAAAGCTACAGGAGAAAGTTTGAAGGCATTTGACTAACAAGTAAATCTAAACAATTCATAAATGGAGAACAGGCTGAAATCAATATAAATTCATAACTGAAGTTTCACACATGATTTCAGTGCCATCTTTCTACACAAGGTCAAAAATGCTATTATTGGCAACATATCCAAAATTCACATGCAGATCATTTATACATTTCAAGTTATTTCAAATTTACTCAAACTGATTAATTCAAGATCATTTAAAAACTACTCTGAAATTTAAAAACTTCCTTTCTAGAAAAGTTAGGTTTCTTCACAAGGATTCCAGAACAGTTGAGATTGCATTTTTACGATTTTCCTATGATTTTATATCGATTTTACAAGGTTTAGCTTGTTAACCCTAAATCTATAGATGTCTTTTTGCAGACAGACCCTCCGATCAAAAACTAAGATTGCAATCAAGTCCCCGGCGGCGAAGCAAGGCTGGCCGGTGGCAAGGGGCGGCCGAACTCCGGCGAGCAAGCGGCTAGGGTGGGGTTTGGACTCACCCTCAGTCGATTGGCGGGGTTGATCTGGCGGAAGACGGCTCCGGCGATGGTCGGCGGCGAGGGGGACGGCGGACGGCCGCTGTGACCGCAATGCCGGCGAGTTGGCGGGTCGGCGGACCAATGTGCGTGCACGGGAGCGTTCCAGGGGTGTGTGTGTAGGCTAGGGTGGAGCTTGCGCTCGAGCAGAGGCGGTGGATGGCGGGGCGCACCGGCGAGCTCGGCGCGGCGGTGGCGGCGGACGCGGGGGAGCGGCGCGGTGCGGCGCCCGAGCAATGCGAGCACGGGGGAGATGCGTGGGGTGTCGGGGGCGTCTAAGAACTTGCATGCGGGCCGGCTAGTGCGGCCGGGCGGGCCCCGGCGCGCGGGGCACCGGCGCGTGGACGTGGCGACGGCGTGCGCACGGCGCGGCCGGCCGGCCGGGCAACGTGCACGAGCGGGCGTGCGGGTAGGCGGCGCGCGGGCCGTGGGCCCGGCCGTCGAAGACCGGTGCGTGGTCCTCGCCGTGACGGCGTACGAACGGCGGCGGGCGTGGGCCCGGCGTGATGCGCGCGCGCGGCGCCGACAGCGACGTCGCGCGCGGGGCGCGCCCTGGCGTTCCTGCTCACCATCATTTCAATGTACCCCACTTTGACTGATTCGAAAAAAAAATTTTGAACTAAAGTTCAAAACTGCCAAACATGAAAGTTGTAGAACAATTAACCCTCTCTAACTTTCGTTGAGACCGGTCGGTCTATTTCTCAACGGATTGGGAGATAATCCCCTCCAAAGTTACAGATTCGTATGCAATGGTCAAACTGTGCAGCAGGGCTTTGACTGAGTTTTTGAGCATTTAAACCTCTGAATTTGAAATGCCAACAATGGAATGAAATATGTTCCCGGAAAAACTAAGAAACTTTGCTGTTGGTCGATTTCGAAGTTCTATAGGAAAATTTTGAGAACACGCAAGAAAACTAATCCAGCCTTAAGAAGCACATGGGCTTTGACCACAGATTAGGGTGTTGACCAAGGTTCTTTGTGCAAAAGTGTGACTCCCTATGTTAAACATGATTAGAGGCTACTCAATCTTGATTATTAAGACCAGGTGATGTCATAAGCAAAAATTAAACATCAGGGATGTTACAAAGAGAGGTCCCACGCAAAAGATGTTCGGGGTTTCTTTTGATCCCCGGTCGTAGGGAGATGGCCAACATAGAAAGGTAGCACCCCGAACCAATATCTCCCACTCCCGATGTTGCCTCGCAACACCAACGGTTGATTATAAGGTATGAGGGGTCTATTGGCTGCTTGGCAATTAAAGCCGAGTAGAGCCAATTCAACTCCGTGTCGGTCACCTTCGTCTCCCTCATCCTCCCCAATACCCTCTTGCACATCCAAGAGTGGAATACTCGGATAATGGGGTTGCGGATGCAATTGTGTTGTTGGTGGGCTTCTCCGGAGATCAAATTCCAAAATCCATCTAACATGCCGGGTGGCACGTCAACCTTCTCTGGAGCTCCCTTATGGAACCCAAGTAGCTCCCTAACATGCTCGTAGGGAACTACTTGTTGGACTCCCTCCAAACGGAATGATAAACTTTGCACCCCATCATCAAGGATAGGTGCAATGGTCAACAAGATTTCGAAGGCGAACTCCTTGTGGGCGTCCGCCGGCACTCCGTTGGAGAATTGCACCCATCCAAGGTGCCCCAACATGTAATATATGTTGGTGCCGAAATCCAAGTAGTTGAGTGCTTGGTCGTCGAAGTCGACATTGGGCACAAGCCTCTTCTCAAGACGAGAGAGCCTCTTCTCCTCCTTCTCCGACAATATGATGAAGCCATATGAGGAATATATCGGAGTGTATGGAGGTGGCGCGGTCGAACGGATTGATCGTCGAGGTGGAACGGGCGGCTCCTCCGTGTGCCCTTGAGGTTCGGTAAACCTAATGGACGTGCTCCTTGTTGCCCTCATGCCACCAAGGAGGAGAGTATCGTTCCTCCTTGGTGGTGCCGTATCTGTCTCCATGCTCCGAGGAGACTCGGAAACTGAGTGCCTCCTCGAAGATGTCGTGGACGACGGCTTGGATGACGATGAACCCTTCTTCTTGGAGAAGAGACTTGTGGTTTTCTTCAACATGGTTGCTGCACTCTTCTCTCCACTAAAACTCTGGGTTGCAACCGATAACTAGGCACTTAAAATCTTACTTCGAGATGTGGACTTTGAGTGGATTAAGGTTGTCGATTTTTTTGAGTTATCAAGCTTGGGAAGGTTGGCTATGTCTACGGAGGTTCTAGGCACACAAACTGAGGAAGGAGAGGGAAGCTTGCCTGCAAAAAATGGGAACCGGGGGGCTCCTTAAGTAGGGGAGGCCGGCCGGCCTGGGCCGACCGGCCTAGGTGGCTTGGTGCTCCTCCCCGCCTCGGCTTTCTTCCAGCACGATCATTTTACCTCCACGACTTTCCTGCCCGCGTGCTCCACGAGTTGCACCGCCCAAACACTCTCGTCCACTCCTTTTCTTCCATTATTGGTCCTTCCACTTGATGCTTCATCCTTTGAGTCATGTCCATGCTCCCTTGCTCCAATTGCTTCACATGCCACCATGAAATTCCTGCAAAGTTCGTGCTTGCTGCCCACCATGATTGTCCTTTGCATGTGGACTTGGTGAAAGTTGATGAAAGAGTATCCAATGGTGCATGCATGATTAATTCAAACTAGATTGCCTCCCTTTAAGTGTGTTTAAGGTTAAGCACTCCTCTAATTCGAAATTTAAAAATATTTTTCAGAGCCATGCAAGAGCTCAAGCATAAATTTAGAGAAGTTTTTAAACCATTAAAAACAAATGTAAGTCGAAAATATTTTCCGACTACGTTAATATCGGTCTCACCGGTATAGTTTGCCTTCATTGGTTGAGAGCAAACTTTTCCCGGCTTGATCATGGGGCGTTTTGGCTAAATGAGAGAGATTTTGAATAAAACAAAATTAAATGAGGCTTAGAAAAATTCTAATCTTAGAGAAACCAAGGATATAGATTTTTAAACCAACCAAAAGTTTAGTTTCTAGGTTCACGCGAGTCCTACCACGTGCTGAAATTTAATTAACACCTAGGTATAAGTCGTGGCTCTACTCGTGTGGTTTTACCATGAAAAATAAGGTGAAGGGTTGAGTTAGGTTCTGAAATTATTTGGTTGTAGTTTCACGAAAAGAATCAAACAAACACATAGGAGGGTTCATGCAAAGGGTTTATGATAAAGCAAAATATTCAACCAAGAATTATGTCTCTAATATTGTTCAACAACTTCCAAGTCTAATGTCTTTGCATAAAAAAACTCAAACTAAATTATTATAAAGACTCGAAAAACCTGGAATCGGGTTGTCCTCCCGGCAGCTTATTCTTGACTCGACGAAACGGGTTGCCTCCCGCCTAACGCTTCATTTATAGTCTATAGCTAGACTTCTTCACTTGATTACTTCGGATCAACGCTCTTTGCAGGCATTGCAATCTTGGGTACCCACTTCCGCACCATCTTGGGCGCGGGCTTGTCTTCCGGCTTTGTCATTTTTTTTGTCTTCACAAGCGGCTTCTCTTCCTTTGTCTTGACGGATGCAACACCTTCTTTGATTTTCTTTACGTTCATTTTTTCGGCTCCTTCTTCTTTTTCAGCCCCTCCTTTTCCTTTGGTTCTTCCTTCACTCCAACCATGTTGCATGCATCGATTCGTGGTCAAAACTTGAAGGAACTCCTTTCTCCGTTGATATCGAACATGATCTCACCCTTGCCAACATCAATAGTAGCTCCCATGGTATTGAGGAAAGGCCTCACAAGGATGAGCGGCGGCTTCTCCCTCTCTCCCATCTCGAGCACCACGAAGTCGACGGGGATGAAGTGGTGTCCGACCTTCACGGGTACATCTTCGGCAATGCCCAAGGGATAGTGAATGGAGTTATCTCCCAACTCCAAACATATACCTGTAGGCTCCATTGGTAGGCGTAGCTTCTCGAACACATCCCTCGGCATGACGCTCACACTTGCTCCAAGGTCGCATAACACCTTCTTGAAGTTGAAGGAACCAACGGAACAAGGAAGTGTAGGGTACCCGGGGTCCTTTTGCTTCTCTAGCCCATTAGCAATAGCGGCACTACACTCCTCGGACATCTTGACATGATCTACCCCGAATGTTCCTACCACATATTTATTTGCAAGTATGTCTTTAAAGTAACGAGAATATGTAGGTACTTGTAGGGCATCTAGTAATGGTATGTTGATGCTAAGTCTACGCACAACCTCCACAAACTTCTCAAAGTGGTTGTCAAGTTTACCTCGGAATTAGCGTGGCTTGAGTTGCGGTATCCTCATGTATTCCTCCAGCATCTCAAATTTGGGCTCTTCGGTGACGATCCCCGTAACCTTCTCCTTAGCAACTCCTTCTATCTCGGCGGATGGTTTAGGCTTCCTTGCTCCCGCGGAACGTTCCGGGTCTTCGGTCCCCTTCCCCGAACGTGTTTGAATGGCCTTCGCCGATTCTGGACTTTTAGGTTGTCCCGGAAGCTTCCTTCATCATTAGTGAGGCGCCCCGCAAGTTGTCCAACTTGCGTCTTGAGCATCTTCATCATGTTGAGCACTTGATGATTGGAACTTCCGACCTCCGTCACTTTGCTATCGATGTTCTCCAACACCTTGTCTATGGTCTTGAACTTGGTGACGGTGTCCTTGTTGATCTTGGCTTGCTCGTCCATGAACTCCTTCAATTGTATACGAAGCAGAACCGAATTCGGAATGGATGAGCTTGCATTAAATTGAGGTCTACCTTGCCCGTAGCGGAAGTTCGGCAATTCTCCCTTCCTCACGTAGTCGAGCATTTTGGCTTCCTCCGGACAATCTTTGCGGACATGGCCATACTCTCCCCATTCTTCGCATGTGGACCTTGCTTCGGCGGCCTTCAAGTCTTGAGCCTCTTTCTTTTCTATCTCCATCTTTTCCAACCTCCTCATGAGCGAGTCGATCTTGTCTTCAAGTATGTCCTCCTTCTCCACTTGCAAGACTCCTTTGACGTTCCCCGCGGGTTGAACCGGATGTAGGCGCCCGAACGACACCCATGTGTCATTATCCGCAACCTTCTTGAATAGAGTGAAAGCTTCCGTCGGTGTAAGCTCGATGATAGATCCTCCCGTCGATGCATCTATGATCATCCTTGACGCCATGGTGAGTCCTTGATAGAACTTTTGCACGAGGTCTTCCTTCGGGAACTTGTGATGTGGAACCACCCGAGTGTACTTGTTGAAGCGCTTGAATGCCTCCGAGATAGTTTCCGTAGGATATTGAACAAAGGTGGCAAAATTATTACACAAGCTTTGAGTTTTACCCGGCGAGTAGTATTCCTTCATGAAAGCCTTCATCAACGTGTTCCAATTTTGCACCGTCTCCGCTGGTTGAGAGTGGAACCATTGCAAAGCCTTCCCGAGTAGTGAGAACGGAAAAAGCCTTGCCCTCATTTGATCTTGAGTCACCCCATCCATGTTGAAAGTCTGACATAGTTGAATGAATGCTTGGAGGTGAAGGTTCGGATCCTCTTTACTGGTGAAGGGTGAATGTTGCACCATGCGGATCGTTGAGGTCTTGATCTCGAACGGTCTTCCGATCTCCTCAAGGTTCAAGATTGGTAGGTCGATGATGTCCGGGGTGCATAGCTCCCCAATCTTGCGTTCTTGCGGTGGTTGGTCTCCCATCGGTGGAAGTCGATTCTCCCAAGGACTTTGAGGTGGTGAATTCTTCGGAGATTCCTTCGATCCCATGTCTTACGACCCCGAATCTACAAAATCCAGCTTTTTAGCTTGATGTGCTTCGCGTCTCCTTAGCCTGTAAAGTTTTTCTGGATCATCCACAAAATTATCGGGTTTGTTGGAGAGGTAGCCGTCCATCTCCTGTTAGGGTTAGCAATAAACAAGATATGCAAAAACTAGAAAGTAAAAATAAATCTATGAAAACTAGGGTTAGACAAACTAGATTAGATTTATTTTGAGGATGATCAAAGTTTAGTAGATGCAAAAAGAAAAACTAAAAGAAATCTGATAATTACAAAAAGGCAATAAAAAATCAAATCTTGATCACTTGTTCCCCGGCAACGGCGCTAGAAAAAGGGGCTTGTTGACGGTTAATAGTTATACCAAAGTTCGTTTAGACTTGCAAGCGGACAAGTCTCCCGTCGTAGTCAAGGGACCCTTCTTCCCTCGAGTGGTGAACCCAAGGTATCGAATCCGTGGAACAAATGTGTGACGCAAAAAATGATATAGTAAAGCCAAGTAACTTCAATCTTCGATAAAAGAGAAACCCTAATGCATCTAGATACAAAACACGAAACTAATCTAATCTGCTAAAGACCATAAATAACAAAGTAAGATTGGGTAGAAAACCGATCTAGATAGATCGGGTTAAGCCTTTTGTTGAAGTCCCAAGCAAGAGAAGAAGTAGCAAATCGAATCTTATAAGAAGCCTCTTTAAACTGTGGTTTCCCGTCCAAATCCGAAAACATCCGCCTTTCGGAACCCCCGTTCTGTCACAACGTATCCCTACTCATGCGGGGAGTCTAGGGCGAGTCAAAAGACAAGTCGAGATTCTTTCAGAAGATCCGGCGTGTACCTCTAGCCACCGCGGCTACAAGAACACCCTATGTAATCTATCTCGAGAATATATTTAGAATAAGCAAACCGACCGAAAAACGAAATCTTCGAGGAAACACTTGATCCCTAAGAAAAGATTCAACTTGATAATTCAACTATGACAATGATACATACACAAGATCACCACCGGGATCCTTCCTTGATCTTTCTTCTAGCTCCGGGAATTCCGATATGGTCTTCCGTGCAAGGTTCCCACGTTGGCTAGGGAGACCCTAGTCAACTAGCTCGACCTTCTCCTCTCCGGGATGGTGTCCCTCTCTTCTCTGCTCCTCGACGGCCGATGACGAATTGGATCCTGCATGGCTCTCGACCCCGGGGCAATAAATAGCCCGAATGGCGGCTAGGGCAAAGGAGGGGACGAACGGGCACTGGACAGGGCTAGGCCGGCCGGCCTGGGCCCATCCAGGCCCAGCCCGCGGCCTCCTTTGCTCTATGTCGGTTCCCGTGTCTTCTAGATGTTTCCCCCTTCTGCATGCAGGTCCATGTCGTCAATTTCTCTCCAAATTGGACATAACTCCTTGTCTTGCAAGATTCGGCACTTTTCTGGTTTGGTCTTCGGAGTTTGTCATCTTCTCGGGTTGAGTCCCTGGCTTCTTGGAGTCAAGTTTGCTTCATTGCATGACTTGTACGGGCTTCAAAGTCTTGTCATAAGGTTCTTGATGAACTTATCCCTAAAGTCTTGCATTCAACGCTAAAATCCTGCATAAACACTAAACTCCAAAACCGACATGCACACGTGAATTTGTTATACCACGGGGGTTAGTACCAATGGATAAGGTATAAAACTTATGCCAACACCGAAGGTAAACTCATGGCTAGGTTGACGGATTTTCACCGTCAACACCCGTTACTAGTTTGAGAGCCCAATAATTGAAGTCTGAGAGCACTGAACTGCCGTGAAGCGGGAGCGCGGCGTCAGTGAACAAATGAGACGGAGGTTTGTTAATCATCATCTCCTTTGAGTTTGTTCTCATTGACAGGTCAACTCGATCCATCTCTCATTACTTCCATTTTGACATACAGGCACAATCAACACACATATCTTTTGAGACAAAATAGACATCATAAGAGAAATAACTTGTCCACAAAGATGAAGATAACTTGTCCACATGAATAAAGATAATTATTACAAAAGGTTAACTTGTCCTTATATCAGGCTAGGACTTAACTAGTCCATCATGTTATTTACTATGGTCGTGCTATCTGACCATACACATCAACAAGGCATGCCCCTTGAACATCCACAAAAGTATGGCTACTCACCCTGCACATCAACAAGCTTGAACTAGATCATGCCCCATTAGGATTATTGGCTCTTTTTTGCAGCCTCTTCGTAAGCAACCAAGGATTCTTGAAGCCCTTCTAGCACACCTTCAATGGGCTTGAGATTTTGTTCAGTAGTATAATTGTAGCTCCTTATGTGCTTAGCGTTTTTGATGAGGATGTTCACTTCTTTTGTGATTTTTTCAAACTCAGGTTTCACATAATCCCAGACATTAAGGTTAAGAAGTAACTCAAGCTCTGCTCGCAACTCAAAGAGTTTTGCCTGAAACAGGGTTAAACATGGTATAAGAACAACATAGTTAATTCAGAACTAATTTGACTCAGACCTGGGAGCAGGGTGTGACAAGTAAAAGCATAACTTAGTTCAAAGCTGATTTACCTCAGAACTTGGTATAATTAAGATCATGATAAGCATGGAAGACATCATGTTGACGGTGTATTTTGGTACACCTAGCATGTTCATTACACTTCGGTTTGGATTTGATTATGGAACTAATTCGCCACTAGCCACACTAATCATATAACAAGTTCATCTATGTGCATGCATTTGGAAGTGTTGTGTTTATGTAGGAAAACATGGACATAAAGGACGGATTCACAACAAGTTCAAAGGAGCATTTACGAAGTCTTGTTCGTGTTCATGATCTCGATGAAATCACTTCCAATGGTGGCAAGGACCGAAGTGTTACAAGGGAACACCCCCGGGGATTGAAGCGTAAAAGACCGAACTTCATGCGAAGAGAACCTCCATCTTGGGCGCGAGGATAACATTGTCAAAATCATGCAAGTGGAGGAGGCAAAGTGCATAATCACCTGAGGACCCACGGGAACAAAGGGGCCACCGAACCGGGCCGAGGTGGGCCCAGGCCGGTCGGCCCAGGCCGGCTGGCCTAGCCCACTTCAGTGGCCGGTTCGGCCCCCCTTTCCTTGCACCCGAAGGATCTTTAACCCAAAACCCTGGAGGTGCCGCCATTCGATAGGGAGAGAGCCATTCGCACCAGGAGGCCATCTACAAGCTAGAGTGAGAGGAGGAGGATCTCCGGAGGGAGATCAAGCACCTCGAAGGAAGCACCCGCAAGTGGAGAAGAAGGAAGACACCGTCGGAAGAGAAACCATGATCAACGGTGCTATGTCCAGCACTTTGATGGGGTAATCTCCTTGTTCGTCCATGAGTTGTAATCGATCTTGAGATGTAATTGCACTTTGTCGGATTATCTATCTATCATCTTGTGTTCAATATACTTTATTGCTTAAGGTTAGCTACCATGCCGTAAAGGGAGTATGAGCTCCAATGCTTCCTTGGATCCATTCAATACGCCGTGTTCATCATAGGTCTAGTCATGAATACCTTCACATAGTGACAGTACGAGAGGAGGGAAATGGCGAAACCGTGGTCACAACCCTGATAGATTAGATTGGTTTTCATGTCTTTAAGCGATTGCATGCTCTAGTATCGTAGACCCGTGGGCGAGTGTCTTTTATCTTGATTGCTTAATCATTCTCTCTAGTGTAGTTTGGTTGTTTTCTAGTATAATCGTAGTTAGAGTTTGAGTAGTTAGAGTGTGAAGGTAGATCGAACACTTGTAATCCCCTTGCTTCGCGGATTGACAAGAACCTTGGGAATCCCGTGGTGAAAAGGTGTGGGGTCCGTACGCTTGCAGATCGTAGAGGGATACGTCTTTTATCCGACAACAAGCCCCTTTTTCTGGCGCCGTTGCCGGGGATCGGCAACTCGAATCCTAGGGCGATCTATCTTTCTTTTAACTAACCCTAATTTTTATCATTGCATATACGCTTGCTTTCTTGTTTGTGTTTTTGAAAGTAGGTGGAAAACTAGACACAAAGCGATCGAGAAAAGTTTGCAACATTCGAAGCAAACGAAGATGAACAAGGGTATGCCTATGTGTCGATTAAGTTTTTAGACTAATGTCATTTGGAGGATGTTTGTCCAAGCTATAGGTTTCGTAAACGACCATGTCAAGCACCATGAAGCCAAAGGATGCGTGACATGGTGCCCTAAAAGACTTCAAGATGAAGACACACGTACATCTCCGGATCGATGGACGAAAGGATAATGATGTCATCGCGACATTTGCATGAGCCTCAGCAGAAAACAATTAGATATATTTGGATTTTCAGAAGCTGCGTGAAGTCTACGCTCCAACGAATCAAGCGGCAAGGCAATCGGAGGTTCCTACAAGCGGATATGGCCGAATCACCGATGGCTGCACATGCTGAAATTCTAGACAGCAAGCAGTGCTGAAGTAAAACAGCCATAACTCCCTCATTCGGACTCCGATTAAGGCGAATGAGTATCTGTTGGAAAGGTAATTTTATAAAGTTTTCAATAGAACTATATTATGGTATATGTTCTGTTCTGGATGCAGGGGTAAATCCACGAAGAAGAGGCAGCAACAAGGCGATGACGACAACATAGAGGAGATGGATACAATGATAATAAATAAAAGATGGGGCAACGGTTCCACAACACGTACATGATGAAATTCAGAAGCTAAGGACTAAAACAAACCCTCTGGAGCAGGGATGAATGAAGACACAAGAGGCACCACTCAACACATGATGATGTTGGAAGCGAACCACTCAACACAACATCAAGCTGCATGGCTACTTTGGATTCTCGCACAAGTAACCATGGCTTCACGACAATAAAAAGGTAAGTGAGAAAGTCGAGCTCTATGACTTTAAATGAAGCGCTTTGCGGGAGGCAATCCGATCTTTTTATATATCTATATAAACTATGACAAGTCTACATTGTGTTTTTATTTGAAAACTTCAAGTAACATCGTACCATTGCTCTAATAAATGTCACAACCACATGTTGTATGCTTTAATATATATATATACACACACACATTGAGTGAGTACTTTTCTACTTGAATTTTGGAAAGTTGTAGACCCCCTTTTTGTGTAGTGTTTAGAGTCTTTTTATTTGTGTCTATTACCATATCACCTAGAAAACCACTAGTTTTGTTTTTGTTTCTATTTTTATCTTATTGTCTAGATGGCGTTCATCAATCAAACCGTGAAAGAACCGGAGAAATCATTAAGAGATTACGCTAGCCCTCGATGTGAAGACATAAAAGTACAAGAGTCGGATTCGAAGCTCGAAGCGACCGAGTATGAGATTAAATCCAAGATCATCGAGATGGTGGCAGCCAACCCGTTTGAAGGGATAGTTACGGAGAACCCATATAGACACATAAGGCATTTCACGACGATACGGTGCGTCACGAAGGAGTCCCCGATGAATGGTTCAAATGGAATCTCTTTCCCAACTCACTTGCCGGCAATGCAAAGACATGGTGCTCGTTTGCGTCCTTTGAAGTTGAAGGCAATTGGAACAAGCTGACAAAGAAGTTTTACGAGGAGTTCTTTCCGATTAGCAAGGTCCAACATCTAAGGAGGCAAGTGATCAATTTCATGCAAGAAGAAGAGGAAGGGATAGACCAAGCCTGGGATAGGTTTAATGGGTTAATCGAACAAGGACCAAGACTCGGCTTCTCCGGTGACGTACTCTTGCATACATTTTTCTTTTCCCTAACCCCTAGTTGCATGCAACATGTCGAAATGTGTGCAGGTGGGAATCTCATGGAGAAAACACTTACGGAAGCCGCTCAACTTCTACAAAAAAAAATTAGTAAAGCGGCTGCCATGCGAAGAGATTGGGAAACAAGACTTGCGGAAGAGCCGGAATATAATTCGCGGAAGAAGAAGTGTACTGAATTTTCTAAAGAGGGAACCCCGGAAGTCACAAAAGAGGAACCAATCACGGAAAAGTTTGAACAAGAACACATCAAGCCAAGAACTACCCCGAGCATCGACTTCGCCGTACCAAATGAGACAATCAAGAGAAGCATGTCAAGCGTGAAGCCACTAAGGGAGTTTGAACCAATGGATTGGGTTCCTATCGATTACAGAGAAGTATTCGACAAGAGAACACTGTTCCCTAATCAAAAGGGAATGGCGAGAGCATTGGAAGTGGATTTCCCAATGGAGAAGAAAGCGGAAAATTCATACGACCTTGAAACCACCTGTGAGATTTTCCATAAACTCTTTGGAGATGATGAAGTGGATCCGGAACACATAGCCGAGGTGAAGAGGATCATGGGGATCAAGCCCGAAGTATCACCATACGCTCGCCTCGCCGAAATTTACACGATAGGATCCGAAGAAGAAGAGAAGATGACACCACACTTGAGTTGTGAGATCAACGGAGTTCAATGCAAAGCTTTATGCGACATCGGAGCACAAGTAGGTGTCCTATCTTCTAAAATTTACGATAAAGTTCAAGACCACAACCTAGACTTAGCTGCAACATCAACGAAATTAATTACTGGAGATGGTAGAACTATCAAACCTCTAGGTATTGCTTGCAATATGAATGTAAAAATCTCTAGAAATTGTATACCAACCGATTTCTTTGTTATTGATGCTTACCATAGTAATCATGATCACATAATCCTAGGTAGGCCCTTTCTTAAATTGGTTGATGCCGTGTTAGATGCCGGAGAAGGCAAAGTAACAATGAACCTTAATGGAACAAAGTACACATATAACTTTCTTCGTGCTTCTAAACACCTTACACCCTTTCCTCCCGAAGATGACGAAGTAGAAGAAATAGATAGCCTTTGTTTTGTTGAAACCCTTAGAGACTCGCTGCAAAGAGCGATGGTAAATCAAATTAGTGATCAACAAGATGAAGAACTAGAAGAAGCAACAAAAGGTTTGGAACCACTTGATGGAAGCGTGGAGGAAGGAAAATTCGAAGACATAGGAGAAATTAAACCCGAGGAGCCACAAGAGCCCGAGGTAGACCTTAAACCTTTGCCCAAAGGATTAAAGTATGAATTTTTGGGCCCAGAAAAGACCTATCCAGTCATCGTGAGCGACAAGTTGAGTCCCGAAGAAAATGAGAAGTTGCTGATTTTATTGAAAAAACATAGGAAGGTGATTCGATATTCGATTAATGATCTCAATGGTATTAGCCTAGCCTTTTGCACTCATCGTATACCAATGGAAGACCAATTTAAGCCCGTAGTGGACCACCAAAGGAGGCTAACCCATGCCATGCGAGAGGTAGTAAAGAAAGAGGTCATCAAGTTACTTGATGCCGGAATCATCTACCCGGTTCCCCATAGCGAGTGGGTGAGCCCGGTACATTGTGTACCAAAGAAAGGAGGTTTGACCGTGGTGAAGAATGAGAAAAACGAATTGATACCGCAAAGAACCGTGACCGGGTGGCGGATGTGTATCGATTATCGTAAGCTTAACAAAGCGACGAAGAAAGATCACTTCCCCCTACCGTTCATTGACGAGATGCTCGAGAGGTTAGCAAACCACTCTTATTTTTGCTTTCTCGATGGGTACTCGGGGTTCATGCAAATTGCCATTCACACGGAAGATCAACACAAGACAATGTTTGCATGCCCTTATGGGACGTTTGCATATAGAAGGATGCCCTTCGGCCTATGCAACGGTCCGACCTCTTTTCAAAGTTGCATGATGGCCGTATTTTCGGAATTCATCGAAGAAATTGTCGAGGTGTTCATGAATGATTTTTCCGTTTATGGGAAGACGTTCATGGATTGCTTGGCAAACTTGGAAAAGGTCCTCACAAGGTGTGAGGAGGCAGACTTGGTGTCAAATTGGGAAAAGTGCCACTTCATGGTTAATCAAGGCATAGTGCTCGGACATGTTATATCCGAGAGAGGAATTGAAGTGGACAAGGCTAAGGTAGAAACAGTTGAGCAACTCCCACCTCTTACGGATGTTAAGTCCTTAAGGAGCTTTCTAGGCCATGTCGGATTCTATAGAAGATTTAATAAGGACTTCTCAAAGATCACTAAGCCTTTAACGCATCTTCTTCAAAAGGATGTGGCTTTTGACTTTGATGAGAAGTGCCTAGCGGCATTCTGGACCTTGAAACGTGCGTTGGTGAGTGCTCCCATCATCCAACCTCCAGATTGGAGCTAACCTTTCGAGATCATGTGTGACGCAAGTGACTATGCCGTAGGCGCGGTTTTGGGTCAAAGAAAGGAAGGCCGAGTTCACGCCGTTTACTATGCTAGCAAAACTCTTAGTGGGGCGCAATTAAATTATGCCACTACAGAAAAGGAGTTTCTAGCGGTGGTTTTCGCTTTCGAAAAATTCAGATCTTACATCGTGAACTCGAAGGTCATTGTGTACACCGATCACGCAGCCATCAAGTATCTCTTGGCTAAGAAGGAATCTAAACCACGTTTGATTCGTTGGATCCTTCTTCTCCAAGAATTTGATGTTGAAATTCGTGATAAAAAGGGGGTGGAAAATGTTGTGGCCAATCATTTGTCTAGGATGAATCATGGACAAGATGATAAAGAGCCCATAGAAGATAACATGAGAGATGACCACCTCTATAGAGTGCTTGATAAAGACACTTGGATGATCGATATCATTCGAGCAATTCGAAAGACGCCTCTCGATCATCTAGATAAAAACTCTCAAAAGAAGATAATCTCTGAAAGTAGAAAATACTTTTGGGATGCACCATACCTCTTCAAACTTGGCAATGATGGAGTAATGAGAAGGTGTGTGCCAAGAGAAGAAAGGGTAGAGATTTTGAGAAAGTGCCACTCGGCGGAGTACGGTGGACACTATAGCCATTTTCGAACCCAAGCAAACGTATGGTCGAGCGGATTCTTTTGGCCGCAGATGCATGAAGATACTAAAAGATATGTTGCATCATGCCCCGAACGCCAAAGAACCGGAAACATCTCTCAAAGAAATTCTATGCCTTTGAAATACAACCTAAAAATTGACATATTCGATGTATGGGGTATAGACTTCATGGGGCCTTTTAAAAACTCATTTGGATTTGAGTATATCCTAGTCATGGTTGATTATGTATCCAAGTGGGTAGAGGCTATACCATGTCGTAAAGCTTCCATGGAGGAGTCCATTACTATGACCAAGAACGTGATTTTTCCTCGTTTCAGTACACCGAGAATCTTGATAAGTGATGGAGGAACTCACTTCACCGGGAAAAATTTCAAAAAGTGCTTGTCCAAGTTGGGAATTAAACATAGGGTCTCAACAGCCTATCACCCACAAACCAACAGACAAGCAGAAACGTCAAATAGGCAATTAAAAAGCATCCTCAACAAAACCGTAGAGAAGGGAGGCAAAGATTGGTCAAAGAAATTAGACGGAGCTCTGCGGGCTTATCGAACGGCGTTCAAAACACCGATAGGTATGACCCCTTATCAATTCGTCTATGGAAAAGCTTGCCACCTTCCGGTTGAGTTGGAACATAAAGCCTATTGGGCGATTAAAGAGATGAACCTCGATCTCGATGCCGCGGTGGTGAAACAAAGGATCCAAACAAGGGAGCTAGAGCAGATGAGGTTGAAGGCGTATGAAAATGCAAGCATATACAAAGAGAGAATCAAAAGGTGGTATGATAAAATATTGAAAAAGAAAGAGTTTAAAGAAGGAGATAAGGTCCTCCTCTACAATTCGAGGTTTAAAACCTTCGGAAAGGGGAAATTGCAAAGCAAGTGGGACGGACCTTATATTGTGCATTCTGTGCTCTCCAACGGAGCGGTAACCATTATGGATATAAAAGGCGATCAATTTATGGTGAATGGCCAATGGCTTAAGGTTTACTATGAATCTGACGTTGTGCCCCTTCACCATGTTGATGTCTCACCATGGAAGAAGAGCCCGAACGTCCCGCCTAGGACGAAAAACAAGGCATGAATTTCTGTAAATAGTTTTTCTTTTAATTTTCTGGAGTTTCTCGCGAAGATTTACAGGGCCAACTTTTTCCCATGGGCTAAGGAGGTGAAAAAAAGGGCGGTGCACGAAAAACTGGACCGGCCCGGTCCCCGAGACAGGGTGGGCCGACCGGCCCAGCTGGGTCCCAGCGGCGGACGTCCCCGATATTTGCCCGAATTGCTCCTTTTCGACTTCCTTCTTCGGTCAGAAAATTTTAAGGGAAGTTTAAAAAAGGAAAATGAGGTTCCTAGGGTTTTTCTCTTCAGACTATTTATTTGGCCAAATTGGGAGCTCGGGAATCAACCCCTTCAAGCAATATTTTGCACCCTTGCAGCAGCCATTGTGCCCCCGAGGAGCTTACAGTTGAAGCTAGAAGCCAAAGAGCCAACGATTGAGGAGGCAAAGCGATGCGAGCTCAAGCTACCCGTCGAGATCAAGAGGACTGCCCGCATCTGTCGCGGATGGCGTGTCCCGACCGGAGCTATCGGATCTCGCAACCCCGTCGAAGGAGAGAAGGTCCCTACGCCCGTTCGAAGGTCGGCGCGCATCCAAGGCATGAAGCGGAAAGACTACAAGGAGGTGTCGCCCGAGCCTAAGGACTATGGGGGTAGCGACTACTCCGGCGATCGTAGCCTGAGCTCGTGGGCGGCCGCCAGAAGAGACGATAACGACCTCTACATTTGGGATGAGGTGCCCAAGGATAAGACTCCCGAAGGCCCTAACGGCGGCGGCAACGGCGGCGGTGATGACGATGGTGGCGGCGACGACGACGGCGACGACGGTGGCGACGACAGTGGAGATAATGGCGATGACAACCCCTTCGGATTGCATCCGATGTGTTGTCGAGCTTGCCGTCAATCCATCGCGGATCTCTACGCGTCGGTCGACGAATGTCTCCAAGCCATGGAAGCGATGAAGCAGCCTTTGGAGGATTTGGAGCGCGTAGTTGAAGACGACTACAAGTTCCTTAACCGCAACGTGCGCAAACTTTTTGGCATGATTGGAAACATGAGAGGCAAGTGGTGCAATACTTGCTTGAAGTACCACTAGGTCTAGTCCTCCCCTTAGGAATTTTGTAAGATACGACGAGGACGTCGTATGTTTTTAGCGTGGAGGAGAGCTAGCTAGCTAGCCTTAGCTTTTGAGTTTCAAGTTTAGGTTCGGTTTAATCTTCGAGTGAGAGTTTTAGAGTTTAATGAGTCTTCAGTTTTTGAGTGTGTTTTTAAATTTTTGCAAGTGTCTTAAATTAGTGTTGAGTCAAAGAAAATCAAATAAAAAGAGTCTTTATATATTTTGTGTCTTGTGTGATGCTTATCTTTATTCACTTGTTTGTTTATCTTCGATTCTTGATATATGAACATAAGTGTGTGGTTTGAAAAATGTTTACCGTGGTGCTTAGTGGAATTGCTACTATACCACACATCGATCTTGAGCTTCACATGTTAGTTGTGCTATGTTCAATGCTAAAAGTTGGAAGATTTCAGTTCTGAAAATTATCTTAAAACACTTGTAATAAAGGTTAGCAAAACCTCTTTTTCCAATATGAGAGTAAGAAAAAAATCCTATACAAGGCGAGTTTATTTTTTGCTCCACCATAAGTGTGATTAGCACGATGAGTTGGGCTAGGACCCTTCTCTCTTGTGAGTTTTAATTTCGAGCAATGATCATGTTCTTGTGCTTATCTTTTGTTGCTAGCCTCATCATACATTCGGTAACGTGACTTTCACACCGGAAGTCCCGTACATCGCCGAATTTCATACCCAACTCTATACATCGCTTTTGTACATCGCATTCCTTGAATACAACCTACTTTCAAAAGTTTCGTCTCGTCTCTAGCATGGATTATTTAAAATTTCAGATTGTATGCATGCGAGAAAGAGAGGAGTGAGAGCTTTGAAAAGTTGTCAAGAGAGGGAAAAATAAAGAGAAAAGTATGAGTATGGAAAAGAAAGAAAGAAAGAAAGAAAAAATATGCGAATGAAAGAAAGAAGAAAGAAGAAAAAGAAAAAGAGAAAAGAGGAGGTAGCAATAAAGATATGAGAGGAATGGATCAAGTGAAAGAAAAGAAAAATAAAGTGCAAGGAAGGATGTCACGTTGTTGAAAGACGAAACTTTCATTCTTTTCCAACCATGTGCAATCCGACAACGACGACGTCATCGGTGCCTTGTAGTCACAATTTTCTTTTGCCCTTGCACATGTCCACCATTCTAAATCTTCTCATCTTTGATATCCCTACATATGGTTAATTCTCATGATCATTGGCTTTGAAAGGTAAACAACCATTAGAGGAAGATCTTAGTTTGACAATACTTGTGTTGATTGCGCTAGCCCTACCTATAGCTCCACTTTACATGTTATATGAGAGACTTATGGGAGGTGAGAGTTTTATAAAATTGGTTAGGATAGCCACCTCATATGAGTGACTTGAGAGAGCTTGGAGAAAGGTTTTTGTCTAATACTTGTTGCAGGAATTTTGTTTTTAAAACATAAAAACCCTCCGATGGAAGCGAAGAAGTAAGCAAAATGCCCATGTTTATGTTTGATGATCATTACTTTGTGTTTATGTATTAAAGATGTAAGGGTTGACTAACTTGTGAAGAAGGATTAGCGATACACGATTACAACACCTTGGACGAAGTTCTTTTACGAGTACTTGCTCAGGGACGAGCAAGAGTTCAGCGTGGGGGAGATGTTGACAGTGTATTTTGGTACACCTAGCATGTTCATTACACTTTGGTTTGGATTTGATTATGGAACTAACCCGCCACTAGGAACACGAATCATATAACAAGTTCATCTATGTGCATGCATTTGGAAGTGTTGTGTTTATGTAGGAAAACATGGACATAAAGGACGGATTCGCAACAAGTTCAAAGGAGCATTTACGAAGTCTTGTTCGTGTTCATGAGCTCGATGAAATCACTTCCAATGGTGGCGATGACCAAAGTGTTACAAGGGAACACCCCCGGGGATTGAAGCGTAAAAGACTGAACTTCATGCGAAGAGAACCTCCATCTTGGGCGCGAGGATAACATCGTCAAAATCATGCAAGTGGAGGAGGCAAAGTGCATAATCGCCTGAGGACCCACAGGAACAAAGTGGTGACCAAACCGGGCCGAGGTGTGCCCAGGCCGGTCAGCCCAGGCCGGCCGGCCCAGGCCGGCCGGTCCAGCCCACTTCGGTGGCCGGTTCGGCCCCCCTTTCCTTGCACCCGAAGGATCTTTAACCCTTGAAGGATCAGATGGCGACTAGAGAGGGGGGGAGTGAATAGGAGCCGGTAAAAATTCTTCTCAAAGAACCCGGCCTATGTCCTACTCAAATCCCGGTCACACACAAGCGATGGATCGAATCACGCACCAATCGCCAAGACCACGAGGTTATGGATCAACCTCTAGCCTTAGGAACGATTCCTCAAAGCACACGCGGAAGCACTAGAAAGGGAGGAAGGAATCAAACCAAGAAGCAAAGCACACAGGCTCTGGCGGACCGTCCGCGCAGGAGGGGCGGACCGTCCGCAAGAGCCGCGCGGACCGTTCGGCCGGCATCGCGGACCGTCCGCACCCGGCCGCGACCGTCCGGCCTTAGCCGCGGACCGTCCGTTAATCTACACAGAACGACCCAAAGACACCCCCGTGTCACGGACCGTCCGCGGGGAGCACGCGGACCGTCCGCCTAGCACCCGCGGACCGTCCGCCCGACACCGCGGACTGTCCGAAACTTCGTCCAACCAAAAACCAAAATCACAACGGATCGAAACAAAGGACGAGCAAGAACACGAAGAACACGGGATGAACTGGAGCCGCGCGGACCGTCCGCCTGGTCCTCGCGGACCGTCCGCCGTGTGCGGACGAACGTAAAAAATAGCCCGACCCCGAAAGTCAACTCCCCCAAATCATCATCGGATTTCCCAAACGGTTGAAGCTGTAGAGACAAGGGTTTGGGGACTTGAAAAGCATCACACAAGGATGCTATAGCCCAAAAATCTTGCCTCCTAACTCCCTAAATCACCGGGAATCGCGAATCCTTTGAGCACCATCAAAAGCTAGAGCACCGAACGAAAACTCACGAATCGAAGTCGTTTCCCGCGTTTGAGGGCACAAGATCAAGCACAAAGATGCACAAGACATCTATCCATGTTTCCCTCAAAGAAATCCGGAAGAAACTCACTCAAATCCGCGGAATCACACCGGGAACAAAGGCACGAAAATAAGCACAAAAAGCCACGAAAAACAACCCCGAATCTTCTATACAAACCAGGAAAGATTCACAAGGTCTAGCATGCCGCCCTAGCATCCATCCCTCTCAACAAATCTCACATGAAGCTCTCATGCTAGCCTAGAGAAAATAGGAAGGAAAATAGCTACGAAAATGAGAAAGAGGAGGGGGGAAATGAAACCCTAAGTCCCGGAGAGCGAGGGCCATCAACACACACTCCAGGCTTATATATCAGGTCCCGCCGGAGTGGTAAATGACTCGACTACCCCTAACTACACTACTGGCGATACAACCCACGTAGGGGCATTTTGGTAATGTTTGTGGGTCTTGCCATCGGACGGCCACGCCTTTGCCGCACCCCGCGTCCTCCCGACGCAAGCCATGCGATCCCGCCGCGTGTCCTCCGCTTCGAAGCTTCCCGACACGCCCGGATCCCGTCTCCGTCGTGTTGGGCCCTCGGACTTGGTTTTGAGGCCCAAACCAAGAAACCGTCCGCCGATGGTTTTGTGGGCAAACCACCAAACCCCCGCGTGCCCGGTCCGGCCTCCCGCCAAACCACTTGACTTGACCGCCACCGTGCACCGGCTCATCCGTCCATGACTTCGTCTTGCTTGTGTCGCCACCATGTGGCCCGCACCCGGGCCCCGCCGTCCACCGGTCCCTCGAACCGAGCCTACTTGTCTCTCCATCTCCCGAGGCCCCTCAAGGCCGAAGACCTTTCGCGCCCGTTCTTCACCCGCAACAACACGAACTAGGCCGCGCCCTACACCCGCGCACTAAGCCAAGAGTCGGTCCAACACCCGTTGTCAATCACTCATCACTAAGGAGCGGTCATCCACCGACCACCGGGACGCTCCCGGTCCTCAATCTCCCCCTTGATGAGTGCATTGACAACACACAACGCGAAATGAAATTCAGAGTAAGAAAGAAAAGAAGAAGAAAGAAAAACGAAGAAGCTCAACTCATGACCAAAACCGAAGAAAGGCAAAGAAAGGTCACAAGCCAAGCAAAGCACAAAATCCACACCGAAAACAGCAAGAAAGCTCCCCCTGAACAAAGCTCCCCCTGAACAAATGCCTCCCCCTGAACATGTGGATGCACCTTTTTCTGAATTTTCATTAAGCTCACCTTTTCTCCCCCTTGTTGACAATGTATGAATCAAGGTGAAAATGCAGAAATGCAAAGCAAAGCATATAAACATCTACATGAGCTTCTCAAATAGGCCAAATCTAGTGTCAAAGGCAAAAAATGAGACAAAGATCACACACATGAATCATAGCATAGTCAAAGCATTGCCACAAGTAATATATGAAAATACAAGCATGTGACAAAGCAAAATTTTCAGATTTAAGCAGTTTTATCAAAAGAAGGCTCGCTTCACATGTAAAAGCCTATCCATGTCACACTTGAGCCACAAACATGCATACCATTTAAAGATCATACAAGGATATCAAATTCTCAAAGAAAAGATCATGGCAAACACCCATAAAGCAAAGCATGTCATGTCAAAGCTCATGAGCCATGTGTCCACTTCGGGGAGACTTCTCCACTGGTGAACATCATGCAACATGTTTTGCACCCATATGTGAAAGATAAGACATTTTAAACATAGACATGATGGATGGAGCAGTTTTCAAGCATTATGCACTTCTTTTCAAGATTGATTCATTTCATGGTACATGAAGTGCCTTTGCGGCAAAAAGAAGCTTATGCTCCCCCATGAATGCAACATAGGCTAAACATTCACAATGATATCCGGCCTTTGGCCCAAATGCAAGAACAGGGCATCCAAGCACAATCTAATCATGAAAAGCATATTTAGACCAAATTGTGACATGGATACACAACTACACACGAGTGGAGCATATTTCATAAAAAAAAAATTAGTCAAGTTAAGCATTTATCTCAAAGGGGCTATCTCACCACACAAATATCTCAAATATTCCAAGAGCATAGCCTCACATCACCATTTCTCCACACATATAACCAATATCTCACAAATAGCCAAAGAAACTCAAATATGGCATATGAAAGAAGCTCATCATCCTAAAATGCAATATGACACAAATGCAACATGATATATGACAAGATGGCTATCCTACCATGGTTTATACATCAAGCAAAGCATGTATATACATCAAAATAAACATGGTATGATACATATGATACAAAAAGGAAATCCCCCAAGAATCAACTAGAAAGGGCAACAAACCCCAAGTTCCCCCCGCAAGCGCACAAAGGTAGCTTGGTCGAGAGGCTTTGTAAAGATGTCGGCTAGCTGATCTTGAGTAGGGACATGGCTCAAAACGATGGTTCCTTTCTCCACAATGTCCCTCAGGAAATGATACCTCACCTCTATGTGTTTGGTTCTGGAGTGAAGCACTGGGTTTTTGGCTACGCTTATGGCACTGGTGCTATCACAAAGAAGTGGGATCTGGGTGCACTCCTCACCAAAGTCTCTCAAAGTGTAGGAAATCCACAACAGTCGGGAACGAAGAACTCGCGGCAACATCATACTCCGCCTCGGTGGTAGACCGAGCTACACTAGATCGCTTGGGCGGGAAGACCATGAGACCAACGAAGAACCAAGAAACCGACAAGTGCCGAAGTAGACTTCCTCTCGACTCGACAACCAAAGAAAATCCGCATCGAAAAAACCATGTAGAGAAAGAGTCGAGGAGGAAGAATACCAAAGGCCAAGACCAAGGGCGATCGTAGGTACCGAAAATCCTCTTGACGGCCCGTCGATGTGATGTCCTCGGCGAAGCTCGAAAACGAGCGCACGGACACACGCCGAACCGTATGTCCGGCCTCGTCGCCGTCAAGTAGAGGAGGGAGCCGATCATGCTCCCGTACTCCCCGCCGGTCCACCGGTTCTCCGTCCTCATCCGCATCCAAAGTGGCCGTACTCCCCATGGGAGTCGACATCGGCTTCACATCTTGCATCCGGAACTTCCTCGCATGTCTTTTGTGTACTTGGTCCGGTGCACAAATGTACCGTCCTTCACTTGCTTGATCTCGCAGCCCGAGAAAATACCGCAACTCGCCCATCATGCTCATCTCGAACTCCCCGCTCATCTCATCCGCAAACTTGGCAACAAGGTTATGTGACGAGCCACCAAAGACAATATCATCCACGTATATCCGAACAATCGGCAAGTCATTTCCATGCTTGAGGAGAAACAAGGTTCTATCTACGGTACCCATCACAAACCCTCTCGCTCAAAAGAAAACCTCTCAATCTCCCATACCAAGCACGGGCGCCCGTTTCAACCCATACGAGCCCTTTTCAACCCGTATACCCCGTGTGGGTACAACTCGCTCTCAAACCCGTGTGGTCGCTTCACATACACCTCCTCCTCTATGACCCCATTCGTAAAAGCACTCTTCACGTCCATCCGAAACAACTTGAACCCTTTAGCCACGGCAAAGGCTAGAAGGATTCGAATTGCCTCAAGACGGGCCACAGGAGCAAAGGTCTCCTCATAGTCGATCCCCTCCTTCTGACTAAACCCCTGAGCAACAAGTCTGGACTTGTTCCTCACAACCATCCCATTCCCTCCCTCTTTGTTCTTCCAAACCCACTTGGTTCCTATGGGATGGCAATTTGGAGGTGGTTCAACTAACTCCCACACCTGGTTCCTCTCAAAATTTTCCAACTCCTCATGCATAGAATTGACCCGGTTTGCATCGGATAAAGCATGTCCAATGTCCTTGGGCTCAAAAGTGGCAACAAAAGCAAGATGAGCAAAATGAGAGGAATTCCCGGACCTCGACCGTGTAGTGCGTTCATTGATGTCTCCAATGATCTTCGACATGGGATGCACTTCTTGAATCCGCCGGGAGCCTCACGCCTCGAGACTACCTCCCCCTCAACTTCGCCTTCTCTCGCCGGGTCCTCTTGTTGCACCGTCGTTGTCCATGAAGTAGACGGTCCATGCTCCGCAGTAGTCGTAGGGGAAGTAGTGGGTACATGCTCGGCTTCGGCGCCCGGTTCTCCCCATCATCATCTCCAGCCTTCATCTTTCTCCTCTTCAAAGAGGTCCTCGGCCATCTCTTCATCACCTCGCACATTCAAAGCCAAGAGAGGTACATGGCATTGTCTCGTCGAAGGTCACCTCGCAAGTCTCCATGATTTTGTTAGTCTCAAGGTTAAGCACCCTATAGGCTCTAGAGTGGTTAGCATATCCAAAGAAAATACCATCACTAGACCTAGCCTCAAACTTGTCGAGTTTTCCCTTTTTCAAAATAAAGCACTTGTAGCCAAAAACTCGGAAATGACTCATCTTGGGTGCCCGACCATGCATAAGCTCGTAACAGGTCTTCTTCTTGAAAGCTCTCAATAAAATCCGATTGGAAACATGACAAGCTGTATTGACCGCCTCAGCCCAAAACCTCCTAGGAGTCCTGTGCTCATCGAGCATCGTCCTAGCCATCTCACAAAGAGTCCGATTTTTCCTTTCCACGACTCCATTTTGAGGGGGCACATAAGGGGTCGAATACCGATGTTCAAGACCTAGATCACGACAAAAGGCATCAAAACGAGAGTTCTTGAACTCGCAGCCATTATCACCGCGGATAGCTCGAATAGCATTCCCATGCCTCTCGTTTTTCAACCTCACGATCGGATCTCGAACAAAGCCAAAAGTCTCACTCTTATCCTCCAAGAAGAACACCCGGGCATAGCGAGAGTAATCGTCCACCACAACAAGGACATACCACTTCCCACCCACCGAGCGAACTCGAGCTGGCCCAACAAGGTCCATATGCAACAGCTCTGTCGGACGCTCGGTCATGACATCGGTCAGGGGTGGATGGGGAGTGGCTACCATCTTACCATGCCTACAAGGAGCACAAACCAAATCCTTATCAAACTTCAACTTCGGCAATCCTCGGACAAGGTCAAGACCACTCAAGCGGGAAACCAAATCAAATCTCAAGTGTCCCAACCGCCTATGCCATTTCCACAAATCAGAAGACGGACCAGCCATCAAACAGCGAGCAGGACCCAAAGATCGAGAGAAATCAGCCCTGAAAATCTGACCCTCGGGGATGATCATACAGACAAGATCACCTCGAGAATCAAGCAAATGAGACTCGCCAGACTTGAAACGCACCTCAAAACCCTCATCAAGCAACTGAGAAACCGAAAGCAAATTAAAACCCAAAGACTTCACAAGAGCCACTCTCTTCAACGTTACCTTGTCACTCACATGCACAACACCCTCTGAAAGCACCCTACCTCGTCCATTGTCCCCAAATGTAATGTACATCTTTTCCTTCACCGGGGTGAGGCCGGAGAACCACTTCTTATCTCCGGTCATGTGTCGAGAACACCCGGAGTCGATCAACCAAATGTTCTCCAAGCCTCCCGCCCGCAAATCGAAACAAGAACGAGAATGAGCTAGCGACTCGACACCGGGGTTAGCACGAGAGAAAGTTAAACCGAGTGTCGAGCCATCTCGCTCAAAAGAGGGGTTAGCAAACATCACTCCCTTGCCACCAAACTTCCCATGTCCCATGGGAGGAGTACGAGCACCACGAGGGGGAAAACGTGGTCCGTAGTTCCTCCGGAACCCAAAGCTGCGATCATCTCCCCTAAACCCGTACCGAGGACGAGTAGGAGGACGTCCAAAGAAAACCACCACGAGCCCGACCAAACCTCTCACCAGCAGACGCACACCATCATCTCTCCCCGACAAACCTCTCACCACCACCACCTCTCCGTGGGAACCCGCCAACACTCCTCACACTTCCCACACCCCGTGGAAGTGGCACTCTAGGCTCGGGGAATACCGCGAGGCCGGCGATACCTCGTCCCGGTTTGCTTGCTCCCTAGCAAGCCTCTCATCCCTCTTCCTCTTGTAGCAAAACTCGCAAGATGCCTCTCCTTGCCACAATACTCACACCCGAAGGGGATGGGTTTTGGTTTTGGCTCGGCTTCTCTCTAGGCTTCTCACCCTTCTCACCCACAAACTTCACCGGTTTCGGAAATCATTTGTCTTAGGTGGGAATTTGGGTGGATCTTGGGTTGTGTCAAGCTTGTTGCAAAGGTGGTTGGGCTTTGGTGTGAAAGAGTTCTTGGGTGCTTTTGGGATTGGGACTTGGATCTCTCCGATCACCTCAAACCCGGGTTAGACTCAACACACTTCTCGTACACACTCTCCCCACTCGTTTTCTCCCACTTTCTCACCCAACTTCTCAAAACCCAAACCACGACCATCGGCTCTCTTGAACTTCTCAATCATGATTTTCACTCGAGGTTCCCGCCCCGTACAACCAACCCAACACCTTCCTCAAATAGTCATTTTCCTCATAAATGACATCCAAACGGGAAGTAAGTTCAAGATTGCGCAAAGTGACTTCATCACAGCTAGAACATGCATTTGCAACAGGAGATTTCAAAGATGCTTCCAAAGAGCTAATGGTAGAACGAGCATCAATAAGCTTAGCATGCATAGTAGGACATGATTTGCAAGCACCAAGCAAAGTGGGTCTAGCCTTAAGCTCATCATGTTCAGTCCTAAGAGCATCTAGTTGAGCCAAAATAGAAGCATTCTTCTCATTAAGCAGTTTGATCTCATTCAACCAAGCATCACATTCAACACATTCAACATCATCAGGAGAAGTAGGAGCAAGTTTCAAAGAGTCATTCTCAAGTTTTAATTCAAGCAATTTTGACTCTAAATCTCCTACTTTCTCACTAGCATTCTCAAGCTGAGCCCTAAGATCTTTCCTCATCTTTTTGGCATCTCTCAAAGACACTATCACGGTTATCAAGCAAACCATTCAACCTAGCAATCTCAGCAAGCAAAGAGTCGGGATCACGGTTTACCTCATCCTCCGAGTCGGAGTCGCCGTCCTCCTTCACACTCTTCTTGCTCGCTCGAGCTATGGGCCATGCCACAAAAGCCCTCGAGCGCCACACGGCTCGGCCCCCGAGATTCCGGCTTGCACTCTTCTTGCCACCGCGCCTCCCGGCGTCTTCATCTTCGCCGCTTGAGCTTGATCGCTCCTCGCTTGAGCTTGAGTCGACGTCGCTCGCACCGGCCACCATCGCTCTTGCCTTGTTCTTCTTGTAGGTGCTCTTGCTCGGTCGCCGCTTGTCCTTGTCCTTGCTCTTGGACTTGTTGAAGTGCTTGCCCTTGGAGGAGTACTTGTCTTCACGCCTCGGGTGCGCCTTGTACTTGTTCACCTTGTACTTGTTCTCCTCCGCTTCCGGCACTCGCCGATGAAGTGGCCACGCTTGCCACACTTGTAGCACGTCCCCGAGCTCCGCCTTGCGTTCCTCCGACTCTCGTGTAGTCGTTCAAATCTTCTTGAGAGCAAGGCCGGCTCCTCCTCGCCCAAGCACATCAAACTCCTCATCCGGAATGGACATAAGAGAGGACAAAGAAAACTCGTCGACGGAAGGGTTAGATTTGCCCTTTGATCCTCCCACAAGAGCAAGACTATGGTCGGTCCGAGCCCTCATGCTTGGATAGCAACTTCCTGTCAACCTCAGCCGACTTGAGCTTAGAAAAGAGGTCATCCAACTCAATAGTCAAATAACTCCCAGACTCCTTGATGGCCTCAACCTTAGCACCCCAAACATTTGGGTCCAAGACATGCAAGAGCTTCAAAGCCTGATCATGCTCGGAGTACGGAAAATCCTCAACATTAGCCTTCATGTTGTTCACGATGGCGGTGAACCTCGAAACATCGCATCAATGTCCTCACCGGGAAGTGGAGTGAAATTCTCATATTGCATCCGGTAAGAGACAAAGAGGCGAGCCTTCACATGGTTATCACCACCGTGAGCAACCAACAACTTATCCCAAATTTGCCAAGCAAGATTCAAATGGCGAACACGCTCAAACTCTGGATCACACAAGCTCCGGCACAAGTGATCAACGGCTTTTGCATTAGCCTCATACTTGGCCTTGGCATCGGCATCGGTCACCATAAGAGTATGGATGTTGACCGGAATAGCATATGTCTTGTCAAGCACAATAAATTCCAACAGCTTTCCTCGAAGAAAAATCATCATACGAGCCGCCCACTTGTGGTAACCATTGCCATCGAAGTGCGGCGGACCGCCCCCCTCAACGTACGCCATCTTAGGATTCGAGACTTGTCAAAGTCGCAAAGAATCCGGCACCAAGCTCTGATACCAATTGAAGGATCAGATGGCGACTAGAGAGGGGGGGAGTGAATAGGAGCCGGTAAAAATTCTTCTCAAAGAACCCGGCCTATGTCCTACTCAAATCCCGGTCACACACAAGCGATGGATCGAATCACGCACCAATCGCCAAGACCACGAGGTTATGGATCAACCTCTAGCCTTAGGAACGATTCCTCAAAGCACACGCGGAAGCACTAGAAAGGGAGGATGGAATCAAACCAAGAAGCAAAGCACACAGCTCGGCGGACCGTCCGCGCAGAGGGGCGGACCGTCCGCAAGAGCCGCGCGGACCGTTCGGCCGGCATCGCGGACCGTCCGCACCCGGCCGCGGACCGTCCGGCCTTAGCCGCGGACCGTCCGTTAATTTACACAGAACGACCCAAAGACACCCCCGTGTCACGGACCGTCCGCGGGGAGCACGCGGACCGTCCGCCTAGCACCCGCGGACCGTCCGCCCGACACCGCGGACTGTCCGAAACTTCGTCCAACCAAAAACCAAAATCACAACGGATCGAAACAAAGGACGAGCAAGAACACGAAGAACACGGGATGAACTGGAGCCGCGTGGACCGTCCGCCCGGTCCTCGCGGACCGTCCGCCGTGTGCGGACGAACGAAAATAGCCCGACCCCGAAAGTCAACTCCCCCAAATCATCATCGGATTTCCCAAACGGTTGAAGCTGTAGAGACAAGGGTTTGGGGACTTGAAAAGCGTCACACAAGGATGCTATAGCCCAAAAATCTTGCCTCCTAACTCCCTAAATCACCGGGAATCGCGAATCCTTTGAGCACCATCAAAAGCTAGAGCACCGAACGAAAACTCACGAATCGAAGTCGTTTCCCGGCGTTTGAGGGCACAAGATCAAGCACAAAGATGCACAAGACATCTATCCATGTTTCCCTCAAAGAAATCCGGGAAGAAACTCACTCAAATCCGCGGAATCACACCGGGAACAAAGGCACGAAAATAAGCACAAAAAGCCACGAAAAACAACCCCGAATCTTCTATACAAACCAGGAAAGATTCACAAGGTCTAGCATGCCGCCCTAGCATCCATCCCTCTCAACAAATCTCACATGAAGCTCTCATGCTAGCCTAGAGAAAATAGGAAGGAAAATAGCTACGAAAATGAGAAAGAGGAGGGGGGAAATGAAACCCTAAGTCCCGAGAGCGAGGGCCATCAACACACACTCCGGGCTTATATATCGGTCCCGCCGGAGTGGTAAATGACTCGACTACCCCTAACTACACTACGGCGATACAACCCACGTAGGGGCATTTTGGTAATGTTTGTGGGTCTTGCCATCGGACGGCCACGCCTTTGCCGCACCCCGCGTCCTCCCGACGCAAGCCATGCGATCCCGCCGCGTGTCCTCCGCTTCGAAGCTTCCCGACAAGCACGGATCCCGTCTCCGTCGTGTTGGGCCCTCGGACTTGGTTTTGAGGCCCAAACCAAGAAACCGTCCGCCGATGGTTTTGTGGGCAAACCACCAAACCCCGCGTGCCCGATCCGGCCTCCCGCCAAACCACTTGACTTGACCGCCACCGTGCACCGGCTCATCTGTCCATGACTTCGTCTTGTTTGTGTCGCCACCATGTGGCCCGCACCCAGTCCCGCTGTCCACCGGGTCCCTCGAACCGAGCCTACTTGTCTCTCCATCTCCCGGAGGCCCCTCAAGGCTGAAGACCTTTCGCGCCCGTTCTTCACCTGCAACAACACGAACTAGGCCGCAGCCTACACCTGCGCACTAAGCCAAGAGTCAGTCCAACACCCGTTGTCAATCACTCATCACTAAGGAGCGGTCATCCACCGACCACTGGGACGCTCCTGGTCCTCAACCCTAAAACCCTGGAGGTGCCGCCATTCGACGGGGAGAGAGCCATTCGCACCAGGACGCCATCCACAAGCTATATAGAGAGATGGAGGATCTCCGGAGGGAGATCAACCACCTCGAAGGAAGCACCCGCAAGTGGAGAAGAAGAAAGACACCGTCGGTAGGGAAACCATGATCAATGGTGCTATGTCCAGCACTTTGATGGGGTAATCTCCTTATTCGTCCATGGGTTGTAATCGATCTTGAGATGTAATCGCCCTTTGTCGGATTATTTATCTATCATCTTGTGTTGAATATACATTATTTCTTAAGGTTAGCTACCATGCCGTAAAGGAAGTATGAGCTCCAATGCTTCCTTGGATCCATTCAATACACCGTGTCCATCATAGGTCTAGTCATGAATACCTTCGCGTAGTGATAGTACGAGAGGAGGGAAAGGGCGAAACCGTGGTCACAACCCCGATAGATTAGATTGGTTTTCATGTCTTTAAGCGATTGCATGCTCTAGTATCATAGACCCGTGGGCGAGTGTATTTTATCTTGATTGCTTAATCATTCTCTCTAGTGTAGTTTGGTTGTTTTCTAGTATAATTGTAGTTAGAGTTTGAGTAGTTAGAGTGTGAAGGTAGATCGAACGTTTGTAATCCCCTTGCTCTGCGGATTGACAAGAACCTTGGGAATCCCGTGGTGAAAAAGGTGTGCGGTCCGTACGCTTGCGGATCGTAAGGGATACGTCTTTTATCCGTCAACACATCATCATAGGAACTAATTAACTTCACGAAGCTCAAGCTCAAGCTACCTTAAGCTCCATCTATAGAACAAGTAAAATGGCAGTGAGATTCAGAGAAACTTGCCTCGCCGTCGTCGTAGTCGTTGCCAAAATTAGAGATGAGGTCCTCTACACCTTCTTCGCCACTCCCTTGACACCTCTTCGTAGTTTCCACACACTTGTGCTCGCAAATGTGAGGCAGTCCACTCGCCCACTTCGCTGCCACTTCACCGGCACACTCCTCCTTGCCGCTGCTTGGCCCCTCGTCGGAATCCGAGAGGTTCCAGTCGAGGACCCTCGTCTCCGGCATTGGGTTCACTCCACCGCCGCTTGGCGCCTCTCCGGCGCTCATCGTTGTCTCCCTCTTCGCTACCATCTCACCGGCACGTGTGCGGATCCAGTTGTGACACCGCTTCGTGTTCCAGTTCTCCTCGATCCCGGGTGCGCGGGGTCGTCCGCTGCTTGGCCCCTCGCCGGTGCTCATCGTCGTCTCTGTCTCCACGCCTCCTCTGCGCTTTTTTTCAAGGAAAGTGTTGCGCTTATCCATTCTGAAAGAAGAAAGGGGCAATATTTGGGATGGAGGGGGCAGTAGTCAATGTCGACGCGGGTTAGAAAACCGGGTCGCTTTGTTGGCTGGTGCGCGGGCAATGATTACCTTCTTTAACACTTTTTTTTGAAATGACACTTAATTTCATCCCTCAAAAATTAGGACCCATAAAGCAGCACCTAAAAACTAGGTAATTCCCCCCGCATTGCTGTGAGATATGAGAAATTTTTTTCATAAATTATGAACCAATTTGCTACCACAACCAGTTTATGCAATAACCCTTAGTTGGTGGAAGATGATGTGGGTAGTTTGTATGTAGAAAGAATTGGTGTAATGAAGAGAAAAAGAGATATAGTTAATAACCCTTAGTTTGATGGGAGATTATGTGGGTAGCTTGCATGAAGAGAGAAATGAAGTTAATGATAGTTAGTGGGTACCAATTATATAAGTTATATAGATTAATAAAAATATGAACAATTCATAGTTTTTTTTAAGAATCGAACAACTCATAGGAGTAGTTGGCCATTTGGTATTTTGAATAAAATATGAACAGTCACACGTCTCCTTGTGACCACATGATTTTTGTGGCCAAGAGCTCTCCTAAGCGGACACGGGTTCCGAGGCGCATGACCGACCACCTGACGGTTCGCCGTCTTGTCAATATAAATTCTGGCTGGCCAAGAACTTCGTCAACCGCGGCACCAAGAAAACCGCAAAACCACCGTCTCCAGTCACCAAGAAGTGAATCCAAGAGCTTCTCCTCCCTCAAGCAAGCGCATGGCGTCAAGCGAGCCATCAAGGAAGCGGGGGAGGAAGGAGGTGCCACCGCCCCTGCTCGAGGAGGTGCCCCCACCCCCGCCCGAGAAGGTGAAGCGGCTGAAACCGCCCCAGTGCAAGGTGGCGCGGCAGCCCGTGATGCCCCTGCGTGCTCCAGAAGTTAATTTTCAGGATGCCTATTTTCAGTGAAGATGCTCTACCAGGCTTGGCAGAGTCTTGGAAAGGTGGCCGTTCATCTCGGGGTCCAACGACCCACTGATCTGCTGCATATCACCGTGATGAATTACGCCTTCCATGTCAATGTCTTGGCTGGGCGGCTGTAGAGAGAACTGGTCGCCCCCGTCTACGATGACGACGACGATGATGGTGGCCTCGACGTCTCTAGCTCCAGCTCCGTCACCGACAGTGGGGCTCCTCCGGTGGTGACTACCTCTGCTGAATTAATTTGTTCCTCTGTTAATGTGTTCTTCCAGTGTGGTTGTTGAACTTGTGGTGGACTAGCTAGAAGATCTGTGTATGTTGAACTTGTGATGAACCAGTAGATCTAAGAGACACGGTAGATCAATCCATGTCTCCTATTTTGGAAGGCATTGCAATGTCTATGGTAGCAGCTTACAATGAATTGCAATGTGTATGCCAGAAGTTTGATACTCTGTTTGTGTCATTATATGGCAGCAGTTCATAATGAATTGCAATGAAATGTCCGCATTGAAGTTTGTTACTCTGTTTGTCTTAATAATCCGCATTTCATTTGCCTCGCGCTGCAATGAAATGTCAGCACAGATGAATTGATGAATTTTGTCATGTGCGACATATTAAGATTTGTGACCAAATTGTCATTCCATTCATTATTCATTAATACATTTAAGTTTGTCATATGTGACAAATATTTCATTCTTCATCCACACAGATGAAGAAAAAGCACCACTTTTAACATCAGAATTACTTATTTGCAGCATACATCCATAGTAAACATCAAAATACTACACAAACAACAGCCACAATAATCAAGTTCATCTTCCAGATCACATTGTCCATCTTCTCCTCTAGTGCTTTCTTCCTCTGCTTGTCCTCTAGTGCTTGCCTCCGCTCGCTGCTCCCAATCTGACATTCCACTGAATCAACTACTTCATCGACCGCGTCTGCCCAGTTCGACGGTCAAAAAACAATGACGCCAGCATCCTTCAGCATCTGGAGATACTCCTTGTGGAAACGATAAAATCCACAATTCTTGGCGTACTGCAGAAACAAAAGCATAAGAACCCTAACTCAAATTTGGGAGACACAGAAGACTACTCACCGAGTCCCTTGCACACTTGAAATAAAGACGACCGTGGTTTTCACCTTCCTTCTGCATCCACCCCTCCACCACCTGAGCCATACCACAGTCCGGGAAAGGGACCAGTGGAAAGCCGCTTAGCTCACCGACTAGATCCAAGCCGATGGAGTGATTGCGGCTGCTCCGGCAACCTTGGACCCTGCTCCTCGCACGTGCACCTCCAGACGAATCGGCGTAGTGCGTCATGTGTGCGATGGCGGGGAAGGACACGCGGGCGGCGGCGGTGGAGCTCAGATTGGGAAAGAAGAAGGGGGCACGGGGCGTGGCGCCGGGGCGGATGCATATTCATTAGGCAAGGGGCATTTCTGACAATGGAGCACTTGTTGTCGATGATGGTTAGTGCACCACTGTCGTAGGGGCGGATGCCGGCGAGGGGCATAATGGGGCACTTGTTGGCGACGATGGTTAGTCTACCTGGATTACCTTTGTCGGTCGGGCAGGCTACGGTTATCTTTTTTTATATAGGTTTCTCACGCCAACGTGGGGGCCTGACACTATTTTTTCTGAATTAAAACTTGCTTCCCTCAAATATTATACCCCATAAACAGCACCAAAAAATTCGTAAACAATACAAATAATTCATAGTTGGTAATTTAGTATTTGAATAAAATATAAACAGCCACACTTATCTAACCAAATTTCTTAAAATTAGAATTTTTTCTCTTGTTTACGATACAATAATTATAATAACGTCTTAGTGTGTTCTAAAAATTCTACAAATTGACTTGGCAACATAATTTAAATCCCTAAGCTTGTCTATAAAAATTCAAATGGCTTCGAAAACGGAAGATTATACTTGTGTACAAATGTCTACATCTCTCACATAGTTTATTAGAATGTTACGTCAACATTGAAGTTTTCCACACTTTTAAACATGTTCGAACTCATATGCATTTGAAATTTTAACATAACCTTATGTTCACCATAAGATTACGAAATGCAAAGTTTAATTAGTAATGGTTGTGTAAAAAAATATTATTTATATGTTGTACTTATAAGGAACAATATAAGGTGTATAAATAACATCCAACAAATGGAATTACGAACGAAAAAATGTCATAAATGAATAGATGTTGATTTTAGAAAAAATCATAAACAAATATCATCAAATTTGGATTACGGTTGACGGAGAAAACGCGATACAAAATTTGATTGCAGAATAAAAGGGGAAAAGTAAATTGTTCTTCATTCGAACATACCTGGCCCCGCCCCTTCATTGGCGACGATGGTTAGTCTACCCGGATCATCTTTGTCGGTCGAGCAGGCTCTGATTATCTTTTTTATATAGGCTTCTGACGCTGACTCGTGGGCCCGACACTATTTTATTTGAATTGAAACTTGCTTCCCTCAAATATTATACCCCATAAACAGCACCAAAAAATAAGTAAAAATACGAATAATTCATAGTTTGTAATTTAGTATTTGAATAAAATATCAATAGCCACACTTGTCTAACAAAATTTCTTAAAATTAGAATTTTCATCTCTTGTTTACGATATAATAATTATGATAATGTCTTAGTGTGTTCCAAAAATTCTGCAAATTGACTTGACAACACAATTTAAGTCCCTAAGCTTGTCTACAAAAATTCAAATGGTTTTGAAAATGGAAGATTGTACTTGTGTACAAATGTCTACATCTCTCACATAGTTTATTATAATATTACTTCAACATTGAAGTTTTCCACACTTTAAAACAGGTTCGAACTCATATGTATTTGAAATTTTAACATAAGCTTATGTTCACCATAAAATTATGAAATGCAAAGTTTAATTAGTAATGGTTGTGTAAAAAAATATTATTTATATGTTGTACTTATAAGGAACAATATATGGTGTATAAACAACATCCAAGAAATGGAATTATATACGAAAAAATCTCATAAATGAATAGATGTTGATTTTGGAAAACAGAAACAAATATCATCAAATTTTGATTATGGTTGACGGAGAAAAATGTGATACAAAGTTTGATTGCAGATTAAAAGGGGAAAAGCAAATTGTTCTTCATTCGAATAGACCTGGCCCCGCCCCTTCATTGGCGACGAGTGTTTGTTAATCATCGTATCATTTGTGCATCTGAACCTTTTTAATAAACGCTCCGCCCTGCCTTCCGCCTTCTATCCCCTTCCTCATCTCCGTCGCAGCCTCGTCTCTGTCGCAGGTATAGCCCGCGACTCTAGGGGGAGGTTCTGCAAGGAAGAGGCCCCGCGGCCACGTCCCCGTTCGTCTTCCTCGGTGCTGTCCGCCGCCCCCGCCAAGAGAGTGAGGTTCCGCGGTGACGAAGAGGAGCCGTCCCAGCGCGCCGCCCCCATGCGTCTTCCTCAGTGCTCCATGGAAGAGGCTGGTTCTTCGTCGGCCCGGGGGAGGAAGCCGTACACGCGCGCAAGGGCCAAGTTGGCGGACTCTAGTGACGCCTGCCATGGAGAGGCAGGGTTTTTTTCGTGAACGCGAAGGAAGAAGTGATCCATGCGCATCGAAGTGAGCGCGGACTCCTCCAGCGACGACCCGGGCAGAAGAGTGGTGCTGGTTGATAACACCAAAAATTGGTACAAGAAAGGGACTGACTTGTGGGCCGAGTTTGGTAACGAAATACCATTCGGCAGGAAAAAATCTTCTCAGAGGATTCGGTAAAAAATGCTTGCGGTCGGCAATGCACCATCATTCGGCAAATGGACTGTTTGCGCTTTTAAAAGGAAGTTTTCAGGAATGCGTGATGACGTGGCCTGATATAAGGAAGGGACGAATTGATGACGGGTACAAGACGGACATTGGTGCTGGAGCATTAATTTAGATATTAAATGTTGTACTCGTAGTCGACCAGGAGTTGTGTTAGGACAAGGGTATAAATATAAACCCTTGATGTCTGTAATTGGGATTTAACATCTACACAACTAAACCGGCCCCGTGCCAAATTTCGAGTCCTTTAAGTCGAGTCGTCGAGTTCTTCGAGAGGAGCCATCGATCCGTCGACCTCCGTAAGTACCAGTAACCTTGTATCATGTCTAGTATCATGCGGTGGATTTAGACCGTGATGCAAGTAGTCTTGTTACCTTGCTTAGTATCATGCGGTGGATTTAAGATTGGTTCAAGAGGGTTTCCTGTTAGGTCATGAGCCATGCAGTAGGCTAAGATCTAGCTCAAAGCTAGTTATTGGCTCTATTAGATTTGGCAAGATCTAATAGATTCATTAATTTACCACGTGTTGCTTTGAATTTTGCTTTACATTTAAATTCATGTAACAACTTTTTGCCCAATCTAAATCAATTGGTTTCGGCTTTACCTCTTTGAGATCCATATGATTTTCTTTCAAGTCTTTGTTTATTATAAAGGATCAACTGCCCTCAATAGCCGAATTTAGATCAATCTAGATTGTCACGTGTTGCGGGTTCAAGCTTCGATTTTTTCAAATGTTTGTTCCTTCTCCACGGAACCCAGATCGGCTGTACAGCTTTATTCGGCAATGCTACTACGAGTGAAACGTGTTCATAAGTTTATTTTAAATAATGTATGCTTTTAGCCTTCCATATTTAGATCGTATCATGCGGTGGATTAATCTATTTGTGGTTGGTGGTGTGGTTTCAAACAAGTTGTATCATGAGGTGGATAAACTTGTTTGGTGTCATGTTCGACAGGTTTGAAAGTACCTAGACATGCGGTAGACTAGTGCTTTTGTCCTATGCATGCTTGTTTACTTCATATTTATAATCATGCTTTCACCATATTTATTTTAATTGTTATTTATCCTCAAAATTCGGCCATGCCCATGAACGAGCAATGCTATTTAAACAAAGACCGATCTTTTGTCATGCTTACATCATGCATTCGGCTATATCCTGGTTTTATGTTTTAAAGCTCCCAAATGATGTTTAAACTATTGACAGATAGCTTGTTGTAGCTATATGTCATTTTATTTGGCTTTCTAGCCGTAAATACGGAACTGTCTGGTACCACCCGGCAAGTTCCAGGTTTTATCTAACTATTTTTATCCTTTGTCAGTTTCAGGAAAATTGACTGGCACGCTTCGGATCCGGCACGTGTGTTAAGCCAGCTTCGTTCGGTTTGCCGTGTGCTTGGCGCGGGTTGCTGATTTTGTGTCAACACACTTTTTGGCACGCCCAGTGGGACCAATCTAGCTGATTCAAGATGCCTGATATTCATGATGTCATGGATGTCACCATGGATGACCTGTCTCCGGAGCAGTGGGTTCAGTTGGAGGATGCCATTGACCAGTTTCAACAGAAGTGTTTAATGTCATTTGGCAAGAATAGAAGTGGTGTGTCGTATCTCAAATCTGACATGCTAAGGGTTCTACTACCAGGGGAACCTGACACCACGACTGCTGAGGAGAAACAGGAGAATATGAATTCTTTTCAGCAAATTGTGGGAAGCATAATGGTCAAACATCATACTGCTTTCTTGACTATGTTCAAGCAAATGATGGTTGGAGTCTTTGGCCCAGGTATGGAGAGGACACTCAGTTGAGTATCGCCTCAAACATCTACTGTAGAGGTTGGAGAAACTAGTGCTGCTCAACCAGCTCGAGATGCGAGTGCTCAGCCACCTTTGCAAAGTATGGGAGGCCAACCAATAAGCAAAGAAAATGATGAGTGAAGTGCACGATGGGCTGTGTGGAGCGCATCAATTGGCTTACCATATGAAATGGGTTATCAGACACACCGGATGTTATTGGCTGACGATGCTGGAAGATTGTTTTGAATATTACAAAGGTTGTCAAGATTGTCAGAAGTTTGGGAATATCCAAAGAGTTCCAGCATCAGCTTTGAATCCTATTATTAAGCCATGGCCATTCAGAGAATGGGGTATAGATTTGATTGGCCAAATAAATCCTTCATATAGCAAGGGGCATAAATTTGTGCTTTTGGCAACATATTATTTCACCAAATGGGTTGAGGCAATTCCATTAAAGAAAGTAAAATCAGAGAACATGGTTGAGTTTGTTAAAGAACACATCATCTACAGATTTGGGATTCCTCAAACAATTACAACTGATCAAGGAGCTCAATTTGTATCTTCAGAGTTCAGGGAATTTGCTGAAAGCATGGGGATCAAGTTGTTGAATTCTTCTCCTTATTATGCCCAAGCTAATGGTAAGGCAGAGGCTTCTAACAAGATCATGACCAGGAGTATTCAAAAGAAGATTGATCAGAAGCCAAAGAGGTGGCATTCGGTACTCAATGAGGCTTTGTCGGCTTACCGAATGGCTCCTCATGGAGCTACAAAAACATCTCCTTATGAGTTGGTTCATGGGCATCATGCTGTCTTGCCTTGGGAAATACAATCAGATTCAAGGAGAGTGGTTTTGCAAAAGGATTTAAGTTCCAAAGATTACAGTGGCTTAATGATGGACGGATTAGAGGATTTGCATATGATTCGTCTTAAAGCCCTAGAAAATATTGAAAAGAACAAGATGCGAGTTGCTAAATATTACAACAAGAAAGTAAACATCAAGCAATTTGCAGAAGGAGATTTGGTTTGGAAAGCGTTACTGCCGATCGGGACTAAGTACAGTGCGTTCAGCAAATGGTCCCCGAATCGGGAGGGACCTTTTCGGGTAGTCAGATGTACACCTAGTAATGCTTATATCTTGAAAACTTTGCTAGGAGAGGAATTTACTGCTGCTATAAATGGAAGATATTTGAAGAAATATTATCCTAGTATTGAGGTTGATCGTTGATTACAAGCACCAGGATTACAAGCATCTGCAACACGGAAACAGCCGGCGTTCGGGAAAGAAGCCGCCTTTAGAACAAAAAAAATCCTAACAGAGGAGATGGCCAATACTAATGTGTATTGCCCTTAGCACAAAACATTCTACATTACAAATGTTTCTTGCAGGCTTTTATTTGACAACCCAGCTACCTAAAACTACAAGAGGGTGGGAAGCAAAAGGCCTGGAGGAAGAAGCGAAAGTATGCTTCATTCCTTTGATTCCTTGTTCTTCCTTTTCAGCTCTTCCCTCTTCAACTATTCCAGGGCCACTATAACAGCAACCTGGAAGCTTCGGGGGTTGCCATGACTTGCAGCTTCCATCAGGCTGTCCCAGGGAGCCTTCAAGTTGTTGTATCTGTCAGAAACATCTGAAGAAAGGAACAGTTGATGACTGTGGGTTCTGAGCTTAAACGTGGGAATCAGACGAAGACTAAGATCTTACCCCCTACCAACGCTTCCAAGCTCATGTGGCGTTCGCGTTCGGCACTGCACCGGGTGGTGATGTCTCGCAGGTTGTGTTCTACATGCTGAATGCGACGGCGCAGTTGGTGGTTTGCACTTTGTTCTGGTGTGGCGCCTTCTCCTTCAGTGGAGGAATCGGAGAGGATATACTCGGGAACCTCTTCAGTTTCAAAGATTTCCACAGGGAGCAAGTCAAGGCTAAAAACGAAGAAGGGTGGATCAAAAGATTGCAATCGAGAGTAAAGAGAGGATTGACAGAAAACTTACTCTCTAATGGTGCGCTTAAAGTCAATCAAGAGATTTACCGTCAATGGTCTCCAGCAGCTGCTTGCGCTGATGCTCCCATTCGAGTTCAGCGATGCCGGCCTTCTTGGAAACATCTTCCAACTCGCGCCGGGTTTCGTCGCGCTCCGCCTTGAAACGGAGGGCGTGACGCTCGTCGTAGTGCGAGGGAGAATAGTTGTACAACTCCGAGGAGTCGTCCGGCAGGGTTGGATTCGTGGCCGGCGCAGGAGCCGGATTCCACTGGATAAGCCTGAGAATACAAAGGGGATCGTCAGAAGCAGAAAGAAATCTAGAGAGAACCGTAAAAGGAGTTCATGATCACCGCCTCCGACGAGCGCAAGCGCGGCATTCTTCAGCCTCGTCGCTGGCTCGGTGCCTACTGCTGCTGCCCGCCATCAGGTTTTTTGGGAGTACTAGTGCTGGAGAAGGAAAGTTTAGATTGGCAAAGGCTTGAAGGCAAAAGACTTGGTGAAAGGCTGGGGGCACCCACGGTTTTATTTATGGGGATGGCAAAGAGATCATTGCCGTAGATCGTGGTGCATATCCCGAGAAATTTGGAAGGTGGAGAGGCTTCCTTAGCCGAATCGTCGTCGGGTCGTTTGGAATTCAAGCTGAGTCATATTCGGTTGATTGGCTCGGTTGAGTTGCGGTCGGATTGCTGTTCGGGTTTAGTACTGTTTGACCAGAGTTGCCGAATGGATCGTCTAAAATTGCAAACAAGGTGAGACAGAAAATGGAAAGTGAAATTTATGGTAAACAAAATTACAAGGACAATCGATCATTCGGCTACAAATTGTTTGACACAGCCAAATGTTCAAATACTTTGAGATTACACTAGAAGCATCTGATATCATTCTGCTGATATTCTCCAACAGTTTCTGATCAGCTTCTTGAGTGTTAGACAGGGCAGAAAGCTTTGTCTTGAGCTGGTTTGATTCAATCAGGTTTGCTGAAGCTTCCTTTTGGATTTTCTCTGTTAATCTGGGGAGTTCGGCTATCTTCTTCTTATCAGCCTTGATTTTAACTGTCAGATTCTTCAATTCAGCTTCTAGTGCGGCTTTCCTGGCAATCTTCAGCTCATGTGCAGGCTGCAGTTCAGGCAACAATTCTTTGTTGCTCTGGATTTGAGCCTGTGATTCTTTCATGAATTGCTTGCCTTTAGCTCTCTTTTGTTCCAGGGCTGGTCGAGAGGATTGATTCTTCAAGGCTCTCCTCACTACTGCAAAGTGATTATCCAGTTGAGAGATAGGCTCCAAAGAGGCTTTGATATCATCAGGAAGTTCTTGATTGATGGATTCAAGCACTTCTTCTAGGAGATCCACATCCCTGACTTGGTCCAGGATGTCTCTTTGCAGCAGAGAGAGGATTTCTCTCAGTCTTGCCTGGTTCTCCTCTGATAAAGCTTGGCTTGAAGATCCTTCATCACCTTTTTCGGCAGCTAAATCATCCACAGTGAATGAAAAGCTTGATGGTGATGCAACCTGATCCTGAAAGTTTTGCCGAATTAACGATGATTTATTGAAAAAAGAATAACAGAGTTGAATACCCATACTTACTTCATTCCTGGCCTCCCGAATTGGAGATGGGATTTGTTCAGGCTCAAGAGGGAGTTCCTAGGTGATTAGCTGAGGAGGAGCTTGAGGAGTTCCTGGTAAAGCTGAAGCTCTTAACTGAGGGGAAGCTGGTGGAGTCCCTGGTAGATTTGAAGCTTCTGGCTGAAGTGAAGATGGATTCATCCCTAGTGAAACTGGAGCTTCTACTTGAGAGGGGGATAATTGAATCCTTGGTGAAGCTGAAGTTTCTGTTTGAGGGGAAGATGTTTGGACCCTTGGTGAATTTGGATTTGAAACATGTTGAGGAGAAGAACTCCCCACAGGTTGATTCACCAATGTTTCTTCTGCAAATGACAAGTAGAGAGTAAGTGCCAATGTAAAGAATGGTTTTTGAAAGGAAGTAAAATAGTGAGGACCATACCAGCAGATGGGGCATTGGCAGGTTCTGAAGTGGTTGATGATTGTTGAACTTTGGTATGAAATTATACAAATGTTAGAATGAAGAATGGTTTTGTGTTCAAGAAGGAAGAGATGTTACCTCAATAAGAACTATTTTGGAAGTTCTTTTCTTCTTGGCAGCTGGAGGAGCAACCAGAGATGGAGGTTTTCTCTTATTAGAAGTTGAACTGATAAGATTTGGGTTTGATGTAGCATATCTGGACATCAGCTGAGCCAGAGTTGTAGATTTAAATCCCAAGGCAGAAATTGGGCCTGTAGCATTGTAAGAAATTGTCCTAGCTCGAGGGGCAGGCACTGTATTCTGCAAGAAGTGGCAAAAATCATGATCAGTAAGGAAGGGCATGCTTGACAAAAAGAAAAAGATAAGTGCATTACCTCCGAGGTTGGCTGGAAGTCCGACATTAGCACAAGACAAAAAGAGTGTACTGGCTCACTGAAGATATGATCATGAAGTTCTTGCCACCAGGAAATAAAAGAAGGATGAGCTATTGATGTTGGTACAAAGGGCCAAGTATAAATAGTTGGACTGCATTGATATTCAAAGACCCTTCTAGCTTGCAGGTTTTCTTTGATTTCCTCTCTGGGCTTGAGAAATTCGTGAAGAAATAGCCTTGGAGGCACTTGGCCACATCCTAGCTGTCGGGCCATCTTGTTTGGCTGATAATATTCATAGGTACTATGATTTTTCCTTCCTCCACAAAATTCTGCTGGCAGGATGCATGGATGGATGAAGATATTGAAAACTTCTATGGATCTTACATCATTGCATCCACTGTCAAAAGTGAATTCATAAGGAAGGGTCAAGTTATCATTGTTCAAATAAGGAAGCCAAAGGGGATTGGTGAAACCGCTGAAGAAAAACTCAAAGAGTTGACTGATGTTCTGGTCAATGGATATGGTTGAGGCAGCTTCTTTGTAGGTTTGGCATCCTTTGGTAATCTGAACTTCTCCTTCCTTAGAGTTGGATGAAGGAACATGCCGATTGTTGAGATTAATACCAACGATCTGGTGCATATATAGCTGCAGCCACATTTGTACAAACCACTAGGGGCCATTGACACAAGAGATCTTTTGGCTGGTGTGCATCAGGTGAGTGGTTTGATGAAGCATATGGTATACACTCCCTATGAGATACTTCCCGAGGGGAATGAGATGACCAGTAGCCAAATCTTCAGTCATTGCAATATGGTTCAGGGTTGGCTCATTGGCTTTGCCACAAAAGACAAATCTGCACAGCCACATGTTCAGGAAGGCCCTGTATTCAACATCAGTCAGAGGACCATCAGACATATGATTCTGGATATATACCTTATATCCAACTCCTGTTTTTACTCCTCTTTGCCTGGTGGAGCCTTTGTATTTGTAAGTATGCATGGATCCTGTAATATCAAGGCCGGTCATCATATATACATTGGTCAAAGTAGGAGACGTTCATGACCAAAAAGGAAAGCATTGACACCATTTGACCACAAATGACAGGCTGCAATCAGAAGACTCTCATTCTTGGGAGTTTCGGCCAAAGATAGCTCCAAACACTGGGCAATACGAAGTTTGTCCCAATTACCGGTTTTTACACTGTCATCATCAAGTATCCTCTTATACTAGTTTCTCCAGCCTGCAAGCGGGGGCAGGGGCCAGGTTTTGAAGGCGTCTTGCCACTCGCGGGGTCTTGACAGAGCTGCTTTAAAGGGGATTCTTTTAGATTCGGCTTCAATGAACTTAAGGGGGTCAGAAATTCCCACGAGTCCAAGGAAATAAGATGATGATTTGTCTTCAAAGGGAATCAAAAGCTCGGTGGATAGAGCCTATCAAGAAAAGACAGAAGAAGAAATCTAAGTTGGCAATTGAAAAAGTAATACTGAATGGACCTTAAGGGGATGAGATTTACCTGGAGAGCTTGATCTTGATCCGCCATTTGAAGATTTGAGCTTGTGGGATTGATGACCTTGGGTTTGGATCTGAGCGGAGACTCCAACGGATTGCGAGAGGAAAGAATGGGTGTTGAACAGATTTAGCTTGGAGACATTGAGCATTTATGGTCAATTCTGGAATAAAAACACTTTTATCCCGTAATTGAAGGGGCATATGTTAACACCAAAAATTGGTACATGAAAGGGACTGACTTGTGGGCCGAGTTTGGTAACGAAATACCATTCGGCAGGAAAAAATCTTCTCAGAGGATTCGGTGAAAAATGCTTGCGGTCGGCAATGCACCATCATTCAGCAAAAGGACTGTTTGTGCGTTTAAAAGGAAGTTTTTTGGAATGCGTGTTGACGTGGCTCGATATAAGGAAGGGACGAATTGATGACGGGTACAAGATGGACATTGGTGTCGGAGCATTAATTTAGATATTAAATGTTGTACTCGTAGTCGTCCAGGAGTCGTGTTAGGACAAGGGTATAAATATAAACCATTGATGTCTATAATAGGGATCGAACATCTACACAACTAAACCGGCCCCATGCCAAATTTCGAGTCATTTAAGTCGAGTCGTCGAGTTCTTCGAGAGGAGCCATCGATCCGTTGACCTCCATAAGTACCGGCAGCCTTGTATCATGTCTAGTATCATGTGGTGGATTTAGACCGTGATGCAAGTAGTCTTGTTACCTTTCTTAGTATGATGCGGTGGATTTAAGCTTGGTTCAAGAGGGTTTCCTGTTAGGTCATGAGCTATGCAGTAGGCTAAGATCTAGCTCGAAGCTAGTTATCGGCTCTATTAGATTTGGCAAGATCTAATAGATTCATTAAGTTACCACGTGTTGCTTTGAATTTTGCTTTACATTTAAATTCATGTAACGCCATTTTGCCCAATCTGGATCGATTGTTTTCGGCTTTACCTCTTTGAGATCCATATTATTTTCTTTCAAGTCTTTGTTTATTATAAAGGATCAAGTGCCCTCAATAGCCGAATTTAGATCAATCTAGACTGTCACGTGTTGCGGGTTCAAGCTTCGATTTTTTCAAATGTTTGGTCCTTCTCCACGGAACCTGAATCAGCTGTACAGCTGTATTAGACAATGCTACTACAAGTGAAACGTGTTCATCAGTTTGTTTTAAATAATGTATGCTTTTAGCCTTCCATTTTTAGATCGTATCATGTGGTGGATTAATCTATTTGTGGTTGGTGGTGTGGTTTCAAACAACTTGTATCATGCGGTGGATAAATTTGTTTGGTGTCATGCTAGACGGGATTGAAAGTACCTAGACATGCGGTAGACTAGTGCTTTTGGCCTATGCATGCTTGTTTACTTCATATTTATAATCATGCTTTCACCTTATTTATTTTAATTGTTATTTATCCTCAAAAATCATTCATGCCCACGAACGAGCAATGCTATTTAAACAAAGACCGATCATTTGTGATGCTTACATCATGCATTCGGCTATATCCTGGTTTTATGTTTTAAAGCCCCCGAATGATGTTTAAACTGTTGACAGATAGCTTGTTGTAGCTATATGTATTTTTATTTGGCTTTCTAGCCGTAAATACGGAACTGTCTGGTACCACCCGGCAAGTTCCAGGTTTTATCTAACTATTTTTATCCTTTGTCAGTTTTAGGAAAATTGACTGGCACGCTTCGGATCCGGCACGTGTGTTAAGCCAGCTTCGTTTGGCTTGCTGTGTGCTTGGTGCGGGTTGCTGATTTTGCGTCAACACTGGTAGACCTCATCTCCTCTAGCAACGACTCTGGCAACAACTCTGGCGACGACTCCGGCAACAACTCACGATTCTGAAGACCATGAGGCAAGTTCTGAAACCATCATGCACGAGATTTGTCCTTGGACCTTCACGTCTTCACTGATCAATTGTTCCAATACATCAATTTCCATTTGTTGTAGGAAGTTGTTGCACATGACATTGACAGGATTTGGACTGAAATCAACAAGCTCAAGGAATCGGCTGAAGAGAAGCAGGCAAGTTTTGAAACCAGATAGAGCTAAAACAGCTATCTTGTAAATTACAACTGTTATGAAGCTTGCATCAATATAATTTTTTTCTTTGTTTTAGGACTGTGTTATTACTTGTGATGACATTGACTACATCTGGAAAGGAATCGACAAGCGGGAAGAGTAGCTTAAAGTCGCACAAAAGAGGCAGGAGATTGAACTTCCAAAGAAGAATGCTGAGTTGGTAGAAAGAGTTGCAAAACTAGAGACAAGGCTAGCTGAACTTGAGGCAATAGCACAAAAGAAGCCATCTAGCTAGCTAACTAGTTCCCTTGCAGAAACAATCTAGTTTGGTGATGCGCCCAGCTGATGCAGTCTTATTTTAGTGATGTGCCCTGCTGATGCATGTCAGATGTGAATATGTTTGTTATGACTTATGAGTTAGTTTGCTTGGTGATGTGACCTACATTACTCATTTTAAGGCCCACACAAGCCCACTCACGCTAGGTTAGTACTTCGTAGGGAAGGATGCCTCCCTCACGCAGTCTCCTCCCACGCTCCCCTCGCGCCGCCGCCACCACTTCCCCCCTCGCCTTCGTCCCCCTCACCTCCCCCCACGCCGCGACCCACTCTACACCCCTTCGTTGAGACGCGCGCCACACCATGCTCGGACCCAGCTGCGGAGGAGGGACCCAGCTGCGGCGGCGGCAACGACGATGACAATGACTAGAGGAGGGATCCAGCGACGACGACGATGATGATGACGACGACGACTAGGAGGAGGAGGGATCCAGCCACGAGGTCGACGCGAGGATGAGGACGTGGCGGCGAGCAGGCAGCGATGAGGAGTAGAGATCCCTCCGCTCCGGTAGTGAGAAGGTCAGTGGCGAATCTAGGATTTGAGTTTATGGTATGCCGCTCTAAAAATGTATTATACATTTCGGTAAATGCATTTTACCAACTTGATAATAATTGTAAAATTAACAACAATTTAGTAATAAGGTAATTTGGTATATTTGCTCGAGATTATGGAATTAGGCCAAGCGCGCTTTTGCAGCACACATGCGTTCAGGTAATCAAGTATAAAACATATGCGTGCATATGGTTTTCTTTTTATATAAATGCGTATAATATATTTGTACTTGTGGAAATTGCAGGGTATGCCTTGGCTCCTTTGTATAAGTACATGTGGACATACTTAGCTGTCGATCGTATACATACTTAGCATTTCCCTTTAGATTAACTCTTACATTTGGTTTTGCTCTTGTTCCTATGCACATCGACACATTCTCTCCAAGTTAAATAAGTACCTCATCAGCAACGGAGGCAACCTGCATCTAATGGTATGGTCGCTTTGCCTGCACTAATTTTTTGGTTACTGAATTTTCCATTTATGTTAATGGTTTACCAAGAACCAATGATATTACAGTGGGCTCAAGTAGTTACTGTAATTCCCGTTACTATTAATTCACAGGATAATTCTGACGAGGACTATAGACCTGGGCCACAAGATGAAGAAGAGGGTTATGGCACTATTAGCACACATGGGTGGGGCTCAGCACCGAGGCAGAGCGCCGAGGACATCCACAAAGTGGCCAAGTGACACAATGATAGTCACTGAGGTCGACATAGTGGGGATGTCGGTACCATTGACTCAAAAGCGCAACTTCAGGGCGCTTGCGGGGCTCGCTGCTAGACAAAAGATACCTTTGAACTTGCCGGAAATCAAAGAACTATGCAATGACGATAAGTGGGACTTGTTTGATAAGAATGTGTAGAAACACTTGAAGTTCCAGGAAGATGTGAAACCGCAGACATTCAAGCTTTTCTGGAAGACGGCAGCCAAGGCATGAAGACAATTCAGATTTCAGCTTAGGCGAGATATTATGAGAAAAGGACTTGAGCCATTTACAAGGCACCCGTTTATTGTCCCGGAACAGTGGAAGGAGTTCATGAAACAAGCAGAAACCGAGCAACCTCATCTGCTAGTGTCAAGTTTAAAGAACTCTGAAGCCGGAACACAAGCGAGCACAACATGGGTCCAGCTGGTTATATTGTGAAACTAGAACAATGGGAGGAAGAGGACAAACAATTAGCTACAGCTGGTATCCCCAACCCATATGACACCTACCCTGACGATCGTTCCAAGAATTGGCTACGAGCAAGGAGTAAGCTAGTGATTAAAGACCGTGTTGCCATGATAGTGTTCAACAACAAAGAGGCAGAAAAATTTGCTGCGGACATCAAGGAGAAGATTGCATGTGCAGAATCTTCAGGAATGGCAGGGAAGAGGGAGTATGATGTGCTAAGTCAGTGCTTGGGCCGCGCTGAACAACACGGTTGTGTGCGTGGTGTCTCCAGCTACTAGGGCTGGAAGTGAAGTATGCATGGCCTCAGCACGTCGAGATGTACAAGAAGAAGAAGAGGACCAAGACCGACACATCAGTTGATACGGAAAAGCTAAAGGAACAAATCAAGCAAGAACTGGTGGCTGAGATATGGATGCAGAATATGCAGATGCAGAGGTGGTGTTGTCACCAGATGGTGTTGTTACCAATGTCCAATCGCACAAGCTCTTCACCCGGCACACTGAAGAGCAGCTGTGCGTCCGTAGATGTAGGTTTGATCGATGGCACTGCAGAGTTGATGACGGAGGTGCGCTGTGACGATCGTACACACGAAGACCTTATAGGCATGTTGACTAAACCCACACACTGTGGCATATGGATCATGTGGAGGGGGCTTCAATGTGAGGCTGCACTTGGTCTTGTTCATCCAGAGGAGACTACGCTACAAACAATCCCGATTCATGAAGACTGTGTTGTGGTTGAAGAGATCACTGTATATACTATCTTTGTGGATGAACTGTTGGAACACCCTCCTAATGACGAGGTGATTAAACTCGGACAAGCTCAAGGACAAAGGTTACAGTGGAGAAGGTGTCGGATTGACATCAAAGGAGCACCAACATGTATATCTTGTTCACAGGCTATTGTACAGATTCCTTGTAGTTCACATAGTACGGTACAAGTTCTTTCCTCAGATGGTTCCCCTCCTCCTCCTCCTCAATCCCCACACGTTCCATCCCCACATCCAGAAGGCACACCAAATATTCCATCCCCACATACTCCTAGACCTGAAAAACAGAAAAAGTTGCATCCCCACATCCACAAGAGACACCAAATATTCCATCCCCACCACCACGCTCACCACCTCCTCCTTCTTCTCCTCCTCATGAAACAACAAAACCTACACCCCAAACAGAAGTGCTCAAAACAATCATGCCAAAGTAGGTACATCTGGGCCTAATACCTCTGTAATAGGTCCTGGTGAGACACCACTAGGCAAGAAAGCCCTTAAGAAAGCTTCGGCGATTTCAAAGCTACAAGAAGTGAAACTTGCCACAAATAACAGCTCTATAGCACCTACAGCAAGCAAGCAAGCCTTTAAGAAACCTTCTTCAGCCATCTCAAAGCAGCAGGAAAAGGAAATTGCTGTAAATAAAACCTCTAAGAGGCCTACTAGAAAGCGATCTAAAAGAAACACCAAGGAGAATTGTCGGTATATGACTAACCTGAAGCATCCCCTCATTGGAGGTGACTAAATGTGACACAAATACTAGTCCGAGGAGGCTGGCAACATATTTATTACAATAGGTGGTTCAGTCCCTTACATCACGGCGGCATAGTGGGAACGGAAGCGCCAATGCCACGAGGAACAACACAAAAGCTAATGACCAAACTACAATAGCGAAGGCTTCTAAAGCCTCATCAGAGTACCATGCCATGGAAGCTCTCTGCGGAGACCCTGAATCCACACGCACGGGTTTGGTGTAGGGTAGCGACCTACTCGACGTCTTCAGGAACGAAGTCGGGATCCTCCTCTGAAAAACAGTTAGTTAAGCAAGGGTGAGCACAAATGTACTCAACAAATTCAACCCCACCCACGGAGGGGCTTATAAGTGGATCATGCACATGGTATATCAAGGATCAGGTTAAGGTTTATTTGCAAACACATTTACTCATGCAGGGGTTCATTTTCGAAAAGGTTTTCGCAAACCATTTTTATAACCCAAGTAACTCAGTTGTTTTGAGAAAACCACTGTGGGACTACCGGACTCCTCGTCCGCAGTAGCCCACGCACACAGCCACACACTTTTCCAGAAAATAGCTCATGCTACGAAAACATCCCCAACCCAATCACTAGTTTTATGACCACACCATGACTCGTCCAATACTGTGGACACGGCTATTCGAATAGATTGTATACTCTGCAGAGGTTGTACATCTTTACCCACAAGTAGGGTACCGCCACACGAACACCTCAGTGTTGGAGTGGATCCTAACAAAGCCATTACCCACCTTAGCTAACCCTATGAGCCACCATGGAAGCAACCAAGGGGTTATCTCACATAACCAGGGCGTACCTCACACAGATCGTACCCCTACTCCTTGGTCTCCCGCTGCTCACCCGCACACCAGATGGCAAGTAGATTAACTAGTGGGATTTATGTTAAGCTGTTGCCACATACAACGGTCGAGTGGTAGTACGATCATTTGGGTCAGGTGAGATGTCACACAACCTGGTCCTTAACGACAAGATGGACAACTCCCAACATGCTCAACCACACAGGTACGAGCTCACCCACACTCCTGACACACACGTCGATCCCGTCCACCCAGTTCTTTACTCATTTTCCAAAACATCCCATTCCCATTTTTAAGGCACTCTCACATCTTTAGAGCAATCATTTAGGCCAAACAAAGGTCAATCATAGCAATCAAGGGTGGCTATCCTACCATGTTTTTGCAATAAAACAATATGCAATTTATAAAACGGATATAGGGTTACGTTTATAAAACTAGGACCAAAGCATGCATCAAAGGATGAGATTGAACTTGCCGTGTTCGAAGTCCTCGAGAAGCTCCGGCTCAGGGTTCGGGATCTCGGGCTCCTGCTCACAGTACTCGGCTCCAAGCTCCGGCTCTTGGTACCCTCCTTCGTTCACTCCGTCAGCTATAGCGCACACAAGCAAGAACGCAATCAATACAAGCACACACAATTTTACTGACTGAGCTCAAGGAACAATAGTTAGATAAAAGGGGAGAAATAAATGTTATGCAGGGGGTCTAGATGATGGATTGGTATAGGTATACCTGGGACGGTGTGATGAATTTCGGGCACGTTTCGAATTAAAATTGCGCATGAAATGATAGGTTAAAGGGGTGTTTAGGATAATTATAAATTTAAGGTCCTATTAATAATTAGGTTTGAAGGGCCTAGTTGTAATATTTAGATAGGGTGAGGGTTTAACTTTAATAGCCTAAGGGCCTATTTGCAAAGGGCAGGGTTGTTTTGGTGGTATGGCTTAAAGCATAGGGTCTGATTTGAAAGAGAAGGGAGAGAGAATAGAGAGAGGGGGGGCTTGGTGGGAAAAAGGGGGAGGTCTAGGGGGGTTTTGGCCAAACGGCCATCTCCTTCCTCCCCTCGATTCAGAACAGAGGGAGGGGGAACCGACCGGGTGGCTAGCCGGCAGGGGCGCCCGCCGACGGCCCGTGCACGGCGGTGACCGGCAGATGGGGGAAAATGGAGAGGTGGCCGAGGGGGTTCGATTCCCCTACCTACCTTGGGCTGTTATGGCGTGCAGGGGTGGATCGGCGGTGGGCGGAGGGAGGTGGTGCCGGCTATGGGCGGCGGCGCTCCGGTGCTCGGGCAGGGGGAGAGATGGCCGTGGTGGTGCGAGATGAGGTGGGAAACGGTGTGGGGCTACTTATTGCCGGAGTAAGGCGGTTCGGGGGGAGATATTTCCGGGGGGGGGGGGGGGGGGGGGGCTCACCGGCAAAGGCGGTGCTCCCGCAGGCCGTGGTGGCCGGCCGGGATCCCGGTCGCCGGGTGACGGGACGGCTCAGGCAGAGGCCAATTAAGGCGATTGCGGTCGTCGGGTGGCAGCCATCGGGTCTCTTCAGGCACACGGTTCTAGGCGGGGCCGTGTCGGCGCGGGATGGCCGGCGGCGACGGTGCCGTGGTGTGATGGCTCGGGCAGACGGAGTAATGGCGACCCGCCAGGGTGTGGTCACGTCGCAGGGTCGGGGTGGCGCGCTGAGGAGGAGAGGGGGGGCGGCGCAGTCGGGCACAGGCCGAGGCAGAGGTGCCGACCGAAGGAACAAGAAAGGGAGAGGAAAAAAGAAGGGAAAAAGAAAAGAAAGAAAAGAAAAAGGGAAGAGAGAAAAGAAAATAGGGAAAAGGAAAAGAAAATAGAAAAAGGGAGGGAAAAGGGATTTAGAAAATTAGGTGAAATCCTAGAAAAATTAGGAGGGAGGAGGAAAGGGATTTTTGCGGGATTTTCTGGTTTCGGGCGTCAGTGTGATTTTCGGGACGGCGGTGATGGCGAGGCAGACCGGCTGGTGAGACCGCGGCGTGCGCGGGATTCCCGGTGCGGTGGCCGACAACGGTGCTGGGGGCGGCGGCGGTGGGCGATGTCCCGGACGCAGGCGGTGCCGGCGGGATTCGCGGCACGTGCGCCGAGGGTGGGAGAGGGAGATGGTGACCGGGGTTTAGAATTGAGCTCAGCGGGAAAATTTGAAAACACACGTGATTTAGCAAGTGATTTATTAGGAGCTAAGAACGCGGGCGTTACAAACCTACCCCACTTAAAATGAATCTCATCCTCGAGATTCAGCTAGTTCCCGAAGAGGTGGGGAAACTCTTTCCTCAACGCGTCCTCTCGTTCCCACGTAGCCTCTTCTACTCCGTGCCTTCTCCACTGAACTCTGCACACTCGCACTTCCGATGTCCTTGTCTTTTTGACCACTGTGTCCAAGGTTTTTACGGGCACTTCTTGGTACCTAAGATCTGGCTGTAAATCAATTGTCTCTACCGGCACTCACTTTTCTTCGAGTACTTTCAAACACCTTCATAACTGGGAGACGTGGAACACCAGATGTATATCTGACATTTCCTCTGGTAGTTCCAACCGGTACACTACTGCTCCAACTCTCTTTAGCACTTTGTACGGTCCAATGTACCGAGGGGCCAACTTTCCGTGCACTTGGAATCTTCGAGTTCCTCGGATAGGTGGAACCTTGAGGTAAGCGAAATCTCCAGGATTGAAGCTTGTTTCTCGCCTCTTCTTATCTGCATAGCTCTTTTGTCGAGATTGGGCAGCCTTCAACTTTTCTCGGATCTCAGCTACTCATTCCTCGGCTTCCTTTATAAGTGCGGGCCCAACCAGGGCACGTTCTCCCACCTCTGACCACATCTGGGGTGTCCTACATTTCCTTCCATATAAGGCTTCAAACAGTGACATTCCTAGGCTCGCTTGATAGCCGTTGTGTTGACGTAAAATCAGCACTTCACGCCAAGCACACAGCAAGCCGAAACAGTTGGCTTAACACACGTGGCCCGAGCGTCAAAATCCGGAAGCGTGCCAGTCAATTTTTCCCTGAAACTGACAAAGGATGAAAGAGGTTAGATAAAACCTGGAACTTGCTGGGTGGTACCAGACAGTTCTGTATTTACGGCTACAAAGCTAATCAAAATGACATATAGCTACAACAAGCTATCTGTCAGCAATCTGAGCATCATTCGGTAACTGATAAAACATGTTAACAGGGTACAACCGAATGCATGATGTAAGCACGATGAACAATCGGTCTTTATTTAAACAACATTGCAGCACGTAACCATGACCGATTATCAAGGATAAATCATAATAAAATAAGTGAAAGCGAAGCACAATCATAGATTTGCAGTAAACATGCATGCATAGACCAAATGCACTAGTCTACCACATGTCTAGGTACTTTCAAACCCGTCAAGCGTGACACCAAACAAGTTAATCCACCGCATGATACAACTTGTTTGAAATCACACCACCAACCAAGAATAGATAAATCCACCGCATGATACAATCTAAACATGGAAGGCTAAAAGCATACATTATTTAAAACAAACTTATGAGCATGTTTCACTCGTGGTAGGGTTGCCGAATACAGCTGTACAGCCGATTCGGGTTCCACGAAGAAGGAACAAACTATGTTAGATTAACAAGCTTGAACCCGCAACACGTGGCAATCTAGATTGACACGAATTTGGCTATTAAAGAGTACGTGACCCATGCACCACGTCGAGTTAAAGATTGGAAGATACAACATATGGATCACAAACAAGATAGAAGCCGAATCTAGTCAATCTAAATTGAGCAATAAGAGTGTTACATGAATTAAACATAAGAGCAAAAATTCAAAGCAACACATGGTAACTTGATGAATCTATTAGACCTTGCCAAATCTAATAGAGTCGATAACTAGCTCTAAGCTAGATCTTAGCCTACCGCATGGCTCAGGATCCAACAAGAAAGCCTTCTTGAACCAAGCTTAAATCCACCGCATGATACTAAGCATGGTAACAAGACTACTTGCATCGCGGTCTAAATCCACCGCATGATACTAGACATGATACAAGGTTACCGGTACTAACGGAGGACGACGGATCGATGGTTCCTCTCGAAGAACTCGACGACTCGACTAAAAGGACTTGAAAGTTGGAACGGGGCCAGTTTGTTGAGAAATTGTTCGATCCCTATTACAAACACTAAGGGTTCATATTTATACCCTCATTCTAACACAACTCCTAGTCGACCACAATTACAACATTTATTGCCTAAAATTAACGCCCAGGCGCCAATGTCCGTCTCGCACCCGTCATCAATTCGTTCCTTCATTATATTCAAGCTATGTCATCACGTATTCCCGAATGCTTCCTCTTCCAAGCGTGAAATAGCTCTTCTACCGAATGATGACGTGCTCCCGACCGCAGACGTCTTTACCGAATGCTTTGAGGAAAACCTCTTGCCGAATGGTGCTCTCCTACCAAACTCAGCTCACAGGTCAGTCTCTTCCCTGTACCTATTTTTGTTGTTAACATATGCCCCCTCAATTACAGGATAAAATATGATTTTATTCCGGAATTGACCATAAATGCTCAATGTCCTCAGGCCGAATCCGTTCAACACCCGTTCTTTCCTCCTTCAAACCGTTGGAGTTTTCGCTCAGATCCAAACCCTAGTTCATCAATCTTTCAAGATTCAATCTTCAAATGGTGAACCAAGACCAATCTCTCCAAGTAAATCTTATCGTCCTCTAGCTCTTAAATTTTTCTTTTGCCCTCTCTTGGTCTTGATAGGGTCTAGCCGCCAAAATATTGATTCCTATCGAGGATCAATCAGCATCTTATTTTCTCGAGCCTGTAGGAATCTCTGACCCTTCTGAGTTCATTGCAGCCGAATCCCAGAGGATTCCCTTCAAGACATCACTGTCGAAACCCCATGAATGGCAGGACGCTGTCAAGAACTAGCCTCTGCCCCCAATTGCAGGCTGGAGAAACTGGTATAAGAGAATGCTTGATGATGACAGCCCCAAGACAAGCAATTGGGACAACCTTCACATTGCTCCTTGTTTAGAATTATCCTTGGCTGAAACACCCAAAAAAGAGAACCTTCTGATTGCAGCCTGCCATTTTTGGTCGAATGGCGCAAATGCCTTCCTTTTTGGTCATGGGCCAATGTCCCCCACTTTGGCCGATGTATACATGATAACCGGCTTGGGAGTCACAAGAACTGTGTATCCACACAAGTACAAGGGCTCCTCCAGGAAAACAGGAGTGAAAACAGGGGTTGGATATAAGAGATATATCCAAAACTATATGTCTGATGGCCCTTTGTCTGATGTTGAATACAGAGCTTTTCTGAATATGTGGTTATGCAGATTCATCTTTTGTGGCAGAGCCAATGAGGCAAGCCTGAACCACATTGTAATGGCCGAGGACCTGGCTGCTGGTACCTTTATTCCCCTCGGGAAGTACCTCCTAGGAAGTGTCTACCATATGCTTCATCAGACCACCTACCTGATGCACACCAGCCAAAAGATTTCCTGTGTTAATGGCCCTTGGTGGTTTGTTCAGATGTGGCTGCAATTATATATGCACCAGATTGTTGCTATTGACCTCAACAACTGGCACTTCCCTTCAACCAACTACAAGGAAGGGGAAACCCAGAGCACCAAAGGTTGCTAAACTTATGGAGAAGCTGCCTCCACTGTGTCCATCAACCAAGGCATTGACCAAGTTTTTTAGCACTTCTTAAGAGGTTTTGTCAACCCTCTCTGGTTCCCATACCTAGATAATGACAACTTAACTCTTCATTGTGAGTTTAGTTTTGAAACTGGATGCAATGATGTACATTCTATAGCAATCTTCAATGCCTTCATTAATCCATGTACCCTGCTAGTAGAATTTTGTGGAGGAAGGCAAGTTCAGAGTACCTTTGAGTACTACCAACCAAACATGATGGCTAGGCAATTAGGATGCGGTCAAGTGTCCGCAAGGATATTCCTCCATGAATTCCTCAAGCCCAGAGAGGATATCAAGGAATCCATGCAAGCAGAAGGAATTTTTGAGTACAAGTGCAGCACAACTGTTTATGCACCCAGGCCTTTTGTGCTAATAATAGTCACTCATCCTTCTTTCATTCCTTGGTGGCAAGAACGTCATGATCATATCTTTAATGTGCCAGTACATCCTCTCTGTCTTTAACTAATGCCTGACTTTCAACCAACTTCAGAGGTAATATGTTCATCCCCCTTTTCTACATCTGCTTTCAATCATGCCCCTCTTTACTGATAAGGATTTTGTCCTTTCCTGCAGGATATAGTACCTGCCCCACTTGCCAGGACAATCTCCTATAATAACGAAGGCCCAATCCCTGCCTTGGGATACCAATCTCCTACTCTAGCCCAACTGATGTCCAGATATGCCACGCTAGATCCAAGTCTCACCAGTTCAGCCTCTGACCAAAGGAAAGCTCCATCCCTGATTGCTCCTTCAACTGCTAAGAAGAAAAGACCAAGCAAAAAACTACTCATTTAGGTTAGAACCCTTTCCTTCCTGAACATAAAACCACTCTTCTTCCTGATCACCTTTATCTTGTGTGATTTTAGACCAGAGCACATCAACCAGTGGCTATTACAGATCCTGCCGATGCTACATCAACTGGTAAAATTTTCACCATCTTACTCCCTATCCATTTTTCTTCATCGGCATTCACCCCTTACTGGCCAGTTGCAGAAGAAACTTTGACGGATCAGGCCATGGGAAGCTCTTCTCCTCTTCAGGATTCAGTCTTAGCTTCACCAAGAACTCAACCGGCCTCTCATCAACCAGAGGTTTCAATTCTACCAAATCATCCAACTTCCCCTCAACCGGCTACGCAAGAGCCCTCTATTGAGCTTGAAAGGCCTCCTTCCCCCATTCAGGAAACTAGGAATGATGTAAGCATGAGCATTTATCTATTTTATTCCCATCTAATAGACCATCATTAATCCGGCAGTTTTTTTTTCTCTTTTCAGGAGAGAGCTGTGTCATCACCCAGTTTTTCCTTTGCTGTGGATGATTTAACTGCCGAAAAAGGAGATGAAGCATCTTCTGGGCAAGCTTTATCAGAGGAAAATCAAGCAAAGCAAAAAGAAATCCTCTCCTTTCTGCAAAGGGATATTCAAAATCAAGTCACGGATGCTGATCTTCTAAAAGAAGCACTCGAATCCATCAACCAAGATCTCCCTGCCGATATCAAAGCTTCCCTAGAGCCTATCTCACAACTGGATAATCACTTCGCAGCAGTGAAGCGAGCTTTGAAGAAGCAATCCTCCCGACCAGCCCTGGAACAAAAGAAAGCCACAGCCAAGCAATTCGTGAAAGACTCGCATGCCCAAATTCAGAGCAATAAGGAATTGTTAGCCGAATTGCAGCCTGCACTTGAGCTGAAGAAAATCAGAAAAGCCGCACTGAAGGCTGAACTGAGGAACTTGACAGCTGAAATCGAGGCTGACGAGAAGAAGATAGCCGAACTTCTTGAGTGAACAGAGAAAACCCAAAAGGAAGCTTCAGCAGCTCTGCTTGAATCAAGACAACTCAAGACAAAGTTCTCTGCTCTGTCTAACACCAAAGAAGCCGATCTGAAATTGTTGGAAAATATCAACAAGATGATATCAGATGCTTCCAATGTAATCTCAAAATACTTGGGTATATAATTGTAACAAACAATTTGTAGTCGAATGCCTCATCAACTCTGTAGTTTGCTCCCCATCAGTCTTTATTTTTCCATATTTGTCTTGCCTTATTTTGACGAGCAGTTTCTGAATGATTCAGTCGGCAACTCTGACCAAAAAGTGTCAGACCCGAAAAACAATCTGACCACAACATAGCCGAACCTCAACCAGTCAAACCGAATATGACTCAGCATGAATCCTAAACGACTTGGCGACGGTTCGGTGGAGAAAGTCTCTACACTTCCCAAATTTCTTGGGATATACGCCATGATCTTCGGCCATGATCTCTTCACCAGCCCCATAAATAAGAACCTCGGGTGCCCCTAGCCTTTCATCAAATCCTCTGCCTTCCAAGCCTTTGCCAACCCAAGCTCTCTGCTTCCAGTACTAGTACTCCTGGGAACTCCATGGCAAACAGCAGCAACAGGCGTCCGGCCAACGACGAGGCCGAAGGGAGCCGTGCCGGTGCTCGTCAGAGGTGGTGATTGTTGGCTTCTTCACAACCCTTTCTTTTTAGATCTTTTTCATCTCTGACGAACTTCTTTGTGTTTTCAGGCTTATCCGGTGGAATCCTGCCCCCGCTCCAGCTACAACTCCGGCCATGGCGAGCGATTCCTCGGGATCGTCTAGTCGTTCCCACTCATCCAGCTCGCGCTATACTGATCGCGCCGCCCGCAGATTCAAGGAGGAACGCGACGCAATCCGGCACGAGTTGGAGATCATTTCCAAAGAAGCCGGGATTGCCGAGCTCGAGTGGGAGCACCAATGCAAGCAACTACTTGAGGCCATCGACGGTGAATCCTGCAACTTGCTGAATCTCAACTTAATCTTGAAGTAACCGCCGTTGCTCTGTGATCTCTGCAGATCGTGATGCCGAGCTCAATCGGCTGAAGGCGCTGGTTGAGAAGCTGGCGAACAAGGTGAACATGTTAACACCAAAATTTGGTAAGGAGTCTGACTTGTGGGTCCGGCTCGACGAGGAGTCCATCTGGTGGAAGGAAGGTTTTTCCAGATGTATTCGGCAGAAAGATCCGCGGTCGGCTGTTTGCTTCCGTTCGGCAAGGGAACAGTTGAGCTGATTTTGCGGGATCGGACGGTGACGTGACTCAAGCAGGAAGGACGAATGGATGGATAGGCGATCAAGCTTAGAGATAAGTTAGGCAATAAATCCATTCGAAGTTGTACTTGGCAGGGTATAAATATGAACCCTGAATGTATGTAACAGACAATCATTCTTCAATACAACCGGCCTTACGCCAAACCCTAGAGTCCATTTGTCGTGTCGTCGAGTTCTACGAGAGGGTTCATCGATCCGTCGACCTCCGTGAGTACCGGCAACCTTGTATCATATCTAGTATCATGCGGTGGATTTAGATCTGATGCAAGTAGTCTTGTTACCATGCTTCGTGTCATGCGGTAGATTCAAGCTTGGTTCAAGATGGTTTCTTGTTAGGTCATGAGTCATGCGGTAGGCTAAGATCTAGCTTGAAGCTAGTTATCAGCTCTATTAGATTTTGGCAAGATCCAATAGATTCATTAAGTTACCCCGTGTTGCTTTGAGTTTTTACTTTACGTTTAAATTCATGTAGCATCTTTTGCCCAATTTAGATGGGTTCGGGTCGGCTTTATCCCTTTTGTGATCCTTATGCGAGTAGAATTCACGCTCTAATACGTGGATCTTATGCTTCCCGATAGTCGAAACCGAATCGATCTAGGTTGTTACGTGTTGCGGGTTCAAGCTTGCTAATGTTGGAATAAATCTTGAAAGAACTGAGTATCACGCGGTAGATGCAGGTTTTTGGGTTGCTTTGGAGCTAGTCATCCGGTGGATTAGATTTCGAATCAATCTGATAGATTTATTTCACTTGGTAATGTTTGTTGCTTCTTCATGGACCCCGAATCGGCTGTTCAGACGTATTCGGTTATGTTTATCACGAGTAGAACATATGTGTAATTCATGTTCCAAATAATGTATGCTTTTAGCTTTCTATATTTAGATTGTATCATGCGGTGGATAGATCTATTTGTGGAAAGTGGTACGATTTTCATGCAAGTTGTATCATGCGGTGGATAGATTTGTTTTGGCATCGTACCCGACGGGTTTTAAAGTATCTAGACATGCGGTAGACTAGTGCTTTGGATCTATGCATGCTTGTTTATTACATGTTTATGCTTGTGCTTTACTTTACTTATTCATTTAATGTTGATCATCATGGGGATCGGCCGCGATCTTACGCATGCGTATCATTGTCTAAACAAAGACCGATCGCCGCTATACTTACGTCACTCATTCAGCTATGTTACTTTTTCCTATTTACAGCTCCCGATTGGTTTCAGTTTGTTGGCAGATAGCTTTACATAGCTGTATGTCACCTCATCCGGCTTTGTGGCCGTAAATATGGAACTGTCTGGTACCACCCGGCAAGTTCCAAGCTTTGGTATCTAACTACTTTGTCTTTTGTTAATTTTTCAGGAAAAATTGACTGGCACGTCTTGTGACTCTTTGCACGTGTGAAGCCAGCTTGTTCGGCTTGCTGTGTGCTTGGCGCTAGGTGCACGTTTTGCATCAACACACTTTTTGGCACGCCCAGTGGGACACAGCCGAAAAGATCAAGATGCCTGAAATCGCGGACATCATGGATGTCAACATTGAAGACCTCTCTCCTGAACAACGGCAACAGCTCCAGGACGTCGTGAACCAATTCCAACAGAAGTGTCTGTTGTCCTTCAAGAAGAACAGGAGTGGCGTCCCCTACCTGAAGAATGACATGCCCAGGATATTGTTGCCAGGGGAGAGCGACGCCACGACCCAGCAGGAGAGAGAGGAGTGCCTGCAGGCATTCCGGGATGCTGCGGATCACGTTTTGAGCAAGCACCACAAAGCTTTTCTTGGTGCGTTCCAGCAAATGATGGTGGTTGTCTTTGGCCCAGGCATGGAGCAGGCATTCAGCAAGGCACCCATCCAAGCGGGCACCGTGGAATTGGGCGAGTCAAGCTCTCAACCACCGCTCCGGAGCCAGCCGGTCCAGCCTCCTCCTCAGAGCGCTGGGAGTCAAGCTTTCACGGGTCAACCTGTGCAACAGCCGAACCCGTACCATCCCACGTACGGGGAAATAGCATTCGGCTCGCCTGGGGCCCCGCTCGCCTCCGGTCACAGGATTGCTCCGGCAAGCAACTGGCTGCAGAGGAACCTATAAGGCGGAGGATACCATGAAGTGGGGAACCACGGAGCCATTGACGCTTTCCCGCATCCAGGATATGCACCAGCTGCAGGCGCACAGGAGGACAACGCCCTGGCGCGGAAGATGGCCGAGTTGATGCAAAATCAGTTCGGCCTCAAACCAAAAATGCAGGGACCTGCCTACAAGCCGCCGTTCCCAGAGTGGTACTTCAACGTGCTCCTTCCGCCAAGAGTGAAACCTCCAACGGAGTTCACGAAATTTTCCGGGCAAGACGACACAAGCACGGTGGAGCACATCGCTCGCTACCTGATGCAGCTCGGAGAATGTTCAGCTGAAGAAGCGTTCAGGGTCATATACTTCCTCGCGTCACTGACGGGCCCGGCATTCCAGTGGTTCTCATCCTTACCCCCTGAGTCAATTAGCAGATGGAAGGACCTGGAACGGAAATTCCACACCCATTATTTCAGCGGCAGCTCAGAGAAGAAGTTGATCGACCTTGCCACCTTGAAGCAGAGGCACAGCGAGACGCCATTGGAATTTCTCAGGAGATTTAGGGAGGTTAAGGGCATGTGCTTCTCGCTCAACCTGCCAGACGACCAGTTGGCTGACATGGTCGTCGCCGGGATGTTGTCGGCCGTGCGTGAGAAGCTATTTGGCATGGAGTTTGAAAACCTGGGGCAGCTGTCCCAGAAGCTATCATTGATGAGCAACCAAGCGTACGGCTTCAAGAAGGATGCCAGGTTTGGCAAGCAGCATGACGTGGCGGACATCTACAACCAGTTCTTGGACAAGGCTGACCTGATAGGAGATTCTGACGATGAACTGGATGTGGCCGCAGCCGAAATTATGTAGGGAAAAGAGCCATTAACGATGAATCAGCGCTGGGTCAAGCAGACCAAGGGTACCTACGACTTCGACATCACGAAAGCTGACAAGTTGTTTGAGCTCCTGGTCAAGGAAGGCCGAATCAGGTTGCCTGAAGGGCATTCCATGCTTCGGCCCGATGGAGTCAAGGGGAAACGTTACTGTGGCTTCCACGACAGGGACTCGCACTCCATCAACGACTGCAGGGTCTTCAGGATGAAGATCCAGAGAGCCATCCAGGAGGGGCACCTCAGATTTGATAACAAGATGAAGCTGGATGGCCACCCTTTCCCTCAGAACATGGTGGGCTTTTCGGTCAACATGGTGTCAGCTGAGGAGAAGGGCAAGGTCAAGGTCTTGACCTCAGCTAGGGCTAGGCAGGATGGAACCGTGGACCCGGAGCGTCAAGTAACTTTGGAGCAGGTGCATGGTGCAGCCCCCCGCATTCTCAAAAGCCACATCGAAACGGGGAGTCATCCAAAGCCAAGCCCAGGGTGACCACGCGTATCCTACTCAACAAGTGGCAGCGCCAGTTGGAGAAAGAGCGCTACCAGAAGAGAAGATACGAGGAGGAGAAGCGTAGAGCCGAAGAGGAGGCACACGGAAGGGACCTGTAGCAATACACGCGCGATCAGGAGCGCACGCACTAGGGATGTGCATTCTTCAGGCATTGTTGGAATGAGGGTTTCAAGCTGCCCATGCTGAGGAACTGCCCTGAGTGCAGTGACAAGTATTTTGAGTATAGGCAGGAGACTGCCAATCGCCGATCCGTCCATGAGAGAATTGGAAGGATCCATCCTAGCGAGGATCGGCGCCAAAAAATTGAAATCATTGATCATCCCAGTAAAAGACAAGCTTATTCAGGTGGGCTGATCAAGAGGAGGACGAAGACGAGTACATCTGGCAGAAGGGGCAATGGTGCCCGCCTGGCCTAAGGAGAAGTCAGAAGAGACGGGTTCAGCGCTTCAGGAACCGCGAACTGAGGCAGGCTGGGATCCAAACAAAGCAGGTGTGGCGTCCAAAGGATCAGCCTGAAGGGTCAAGGCGTTCGGCTCCAGCATGCATGGTATATTTTCTGCCGAACGAGTTCATGGCTCCTCGCTAACCAGGTTGTGCAGAGGAAGCGTCCCCGGATGATGAGCAAATCGAGGGGATGATGGCGCGGTACCCGGTGCTAGCCAAGCAAGCCGTCTTCGACAAACCGGCCAAAAATCGACACATGAGGCCGTTGTACTTGAGGGGATATGTCAATGGCAAGCCATTGACCAAGATGTTTGTCGACGGTGGAGCGGCAGTCAACGTAATGCCATACACCACCTTCAGGAAACTTGGCATGGGCCCTAGCGATCTGATGCCTACGAGCATAATACTGAACGATTTCGCTGGGAATCCTTCGGACACCAAGGGATGCGCTCACGTGGATCTGATGATCGGGTCCAAGACACTGCTCACGACCTTCTTTGTGATCGAAGGTAAAGGAGCCTACAGCCTACTGCTTGGACGGGACTGGATTCATGCCAATTGCTGTGTCCCATCCACCATGCATCGCAGCCTCATCCAAAGGGGTGGATGATGATATTGAGGTTGTCCAAGCGATGACTCCGTGAGTGTCGCAAACATGGAACCGGCCGGGGAGTATCAAGGCATTGATCGTTTCTCGTGGAAAGATCGGGCGTAAGGTCCCGTTGAACCCGTCGGCAGCGATCAACACCGATTCAAGCAAATTTCGGCTCTTATAGTAATTTTTAATGGAGAACCCCCGTTGATGGCACCGACGGCAAGTTGGGGCGAGGATTTATGTCGGCCGACAAATTAGAAGAAGTTGACATTGGAAGTGGTGATAAGCCAAGGCCGACGTTCATCAGTGCAGATTTGCAGCCAGACTTCAGGGAAGAATTAATCAAGCTGCTCAAGGAATATAAAGATTGCTTCGCCTGGGATTATTCGGAAATGCCTGGACTGGATCGTTCCATCGTTGAGCATAGATTGCCCATCAAATCTGGCTTCAAACCATACAAGCAACCACCCCGGAAAATCTACAAGGATGAGGTATTGGCCGATGTGAAGAGAGAAGTTGAAAGATTACTTGATTCAAACTTCATTCGGCCATGCAGATATGCAGAGTGGATTTCTAACATTGTCCCTGTTTACAAGAAGAATGGAAAAATGAGGGTCTGCATAGATTTCAGGGACCTGAACAGAGCCACTCTGATGGATGGTTACCCTATGCCTATTGCCGATTTGCTGATTGACGCCGCAAACTCGGACATAAAGTGATCGCTTTCATGGACGCGCAATGCGGGATACAACCAAATATTCATGGCAATAGAGGATATATCGAAAACGGCCTTCGCATGTCCCGGTCATATAGGCTCCGTTTGAATGGATAGTCATGACATTTGGGTTAAAAAATGCCGGTGCAACCTATCGCCGAGCTATGAATTACATTTTTCACGAGTTGATCAAAGAAAATTGTGGAAATTTACATTGATGATGTGGTAATCAAGTCCCTGAGTCATGACACACATCTGGAAGATGTGAAGAGGACCTTGGAGTGCACCCGAAAGCATGGTTTAAAGATGAATCCAAACAAATGCGCTTTTGGGGTATCAGCTGGAGAGTTCTTGGGATTTTTGGTCCACGAAGGGGGAATTGAAGTTGGCAAGAAGAGCATGAAGGCCATTGATGAAGTTGTTCCGCCAACTAATCTCAAGGAGTTACAATCACTGCTCGGCAAAATTAACTTCGTGAGGAGATTCATTTCAAATTTGTCACAGAAAGTTTTGCCATTCTCTCCACTGTTGAAGCTAAAGAAGGATCAGAAGTTCACATGGGGCGACGAACAACAAAAGGCTTTCGATGAGATCAAACAATACATGAGGAGCCACCCGTACTGGTCCCTCCTCAGGTGGATAAGCCTTTCAAGTTGTACGTGGCGGCCGATACCCAAACCATTGGATCGGCCCTTATTCAAGAATTCAAAGGGAAAGAACGGGTAGTAGCATATCTTAGCCGAAAACTACTTGATCCTGAGACCAGGTATTCGGCTGTAGAGAAGCTGTGTCTGTGCGTATACTACTCGTGTACAAAGTTTCAGCACTACTTGTTGAATGACGAATGCACTGTGTATTCCAAGTTTGATGTAATAAAACATATGTTATCCATGCCAATTTTGAACGGCAGGATTGGCAAATGGATCTTGGCTATATCAGAATTCGAGTTGAAGTTCGAATCGGCAAAAGCTATCAAAGGTCAGATCATTGCCGATTTTATAACTGAACATCGCGATCTGTCAATTGATTTGCTTGAAATTACCCCTTGGGCTTTATTTTTGATGGATCATCATGTGGTAAAGGTGGGGGAGTAGGGATTCTACTAATTTCGCCTAGGGGTGAAATGTTTGAATTTGCCATCCCTATACAGCCCACTGTTACAAACAATCAGGCCGAGTACGAGGCACTGCTTCGAGGACTTCAATATTTGAGAGAAGCCGGGGCCGTTTCAGTTGAGGTTTATGGAGATTCAGAGCTGGTGCTCAAGCAATTGAACGGCCAATACGAATGCAAAAGTGAAGCACTAAGGAGTTACTACGAAGAATGCTGGGTAATCTTGAAGAGCTTTCCGTTGGTAACTCTACAGCATATTCCTAGGGAACATAACGAAGAAGCAAACAGGTTGGCTCAGAGCGCCTCGGGTTACAGAGAACCAAGACGCGTTTGCTGCAGATGTGCGTGCACTAGGGACGGATCTCGCGGAGAATGATTGGAGAAAAGAGATCGTCGACTATTTGAAGGATCCATCCCGAAAGGTCTCTAGGAAGCTCAGGTACAAGGCCATAAAATTCGTTCTTCTGGATGACAATTTGTTTTACAAATCATTAGATGGGGTGTTGTTACGATGCCTGGGTCCAGAAGAAGCGAAGAAGATGATGAGTGAAGTGCATGATGGGATATGCGGAGCACACCAATCGGCCTACCGCATGAAATGGGTCGTCAGGCAAGCTGGGTGCTTTTGGCCAACGATATTAGAGGATTGTTTTGAGTATTACAAAGGATGTCAGGATTGCCAAAGGTTTGGAAATATTCAAAGGGTCCCTGCGTCAGCCTTGAATCCCATCATCAAGCCATGGCCATTCAGGGGCTGGGGTATAGACTTGATTGGCCAGATCAATCCACCGTCTAGCAAGGGGCATAAGTTTGTGCTTTTGGCTACGGACTATTTTACTAAATGGGTTGAGGCGATCCCACTGAAAAAGGTGACATCGGAAAACATGGTTGAATTTGTCAAGGAGCACATCATCTATCGATTTGGAATCCCTCAAAACATCACAACTGATCAGGGGGCTCAATTCGTGTCCCTGGAGTTCAGAGAATTTGCCGAAAGCATGGGAATCAAATTGTTTAACTCTTCTTCCTATTACGCCCAAGCTAATGGTCAAGCAGAGGCTTCTAATAAGATCATGATCAAGCTAATACAGAAAAAGATTGATCAGAAGCCAAGGAGATGGCATTCGGTACTCAGTGAAGCATTATGGGCTTACCGAATGGCCCCTCATGGAGCTACAAAGACTTCTCCTTACGAATTGGTTTACGGGCATCATGCAGTGTTACCTTGGGAAATGCAATCAGATTCAAGGAGGGTTGTGTTACAGAAAGATTTGAGCTCCAAGGATTACAGTGGCCTAATGATGGACGAGCTAGAGGATTTACACATGATCCGTCTTAGGGCCCTGGAAAACATTGAGATGAACAAACTACGGGTTGCCAAATACTACAACAAGAAAGTAAAGGTCAGGCAATTTGCAGAAGGCGATTTGGTTTGGAAAGCGCTATTACCGATTGGAACCAAATACAGTGAATTCGGCAAATGGTCCCCTAACTGGGAAGGACCCTTTCGCGTGGTCAGATGCGTCCCAGGTAATGCATACATATTGAAAACCTTACTAGGAGAGGAATTTTCCGCTGCAATAAATGGGAGATATTTGAAGAAATATTATCCTAGTGTTGAAATCGGCCGATGATCACCAGCAGTGGGATTACAAGCATCTGACACAGGAAATAGCCGGCGCTCAAGAGCGAGGCCGCCTTCTGAACAAAATACACAAGCAGGAGAAATGGCCAGTGCCTAGATGCACTGCCCTTAGCACCAAACTACTTTACCACTGCCTCTTGCAGGTTTACAACCCTGGTGATCTAGACTACGTGGAGGTGGGAAGCAGAAGGCATGGAGAAAGAAGCGAAAGTATGATTCAATCTTTTCTTTGCTTCTTCGACTGCTCCCTCTTCAGTTGCTCCAAGACCACCGTGACGGCAACTTGGAATGCACGGGGGTGACCATGATTTGCGGCCTCCACCAAGCTGTCCCAAGCCGCTCTCGTGTTGTTATACCTATCGAGACATCTCGAAACGAGGAATGGGTGTTAGAGGCGGGGAAATCCCGGATGTGGGCACGAAATCAAGAAGAAGTCAAACATTTTACCCCCTACTAGTGCCTCCAGAGCCATGCGACGCTCGCGTTCGGCTTGGCAACGAGAGGTGATGTCCCTGAGGCCATGCTCTAGGTGCCGAACGCGGCGGCGCAGTTGATGGTTGGTCCTCTGCTCAGGCGTGGCATCCTCTGCTTCGAGGGAGGAATCGGAGGAGATGTACTCAGGAATGTCTTCGGTCCCGATGATTTCTTCGGGGAGCAAATCAAGGCTGATAGAAGAGGAGGAAGAGAAGAGGTAAAACGCAAGATCATATGGGAGACAAGGAGCAAATCAAGGGTAACTCACATTCGAATCGTACGTTTCTTTGGGGCGCTGCTCTCCTGAGGCTGCTTGCCTTTGTCCATGGCCTTGGGGTTTTCTCCTTTGGAGACGGGGGAGGAGATGAGAGGTGATGGATGAGTGTGCGAGTGGATTTGCAGGGCATCCCGGCAGGCTATTTTATTGACCGAAGGGGTGCATTGGGAGTGATGACTGGCCAGCGTACACTGTTGGAATGCCAAGCGGCAGGGTTTTCTCCCCAAATGCGAAGGGTTTTCACTTGAACAGTACTTACGGATTGCCGATTCAGGGATCTTCTGTGGATTTCTGCGCCAAGGGGCATCTGTTCTCGCGTGTTCGGCTCAAGGCAGTTCCCGGATGCGTTTGAGGAAAAACAAGATCCACGGATGCAAACATGAAGAAAATCATCGCAGTGCAAGCACAGAATTCTAAAGTTCTTTATTTATTGCTGAAGTTCAAGCATCCCTAATACAATCTAGTCGAAAAGTCTGTTCAGCACAGATTGAGGATGAGTGATTTCGGCAATGGCGTCGCCGTGGCCATCGAGGCGCTCCAAGATGAGCTCAATCTCATCGATGTCCTCTGGCGCGCCGCCCCGGAAGCCACGCGGCCTGGTGGAGTAGACGACGTCCGTGTGCGTCGCCATGGCAGCCAGGCCCAGGGTGGTGCCCAAGCGAACACCATGGGTGGCCACCTCATCAACGCGATGCTCCACCGCAGCGAGGCGCTACGCCGGCGTGTCACCGCGGGCGTTCACCTTGTCGGCCAGTTGCTCCACCAGCATTTTCAGCTGGTTGAGCTCGACATCACGGGCTGCAAAGTGCAAGAAAGAAGGAGATTAGCATCAAAAGCCGAATTGGATCAAGGATTGATTTCAGAGCCGTACCGTCAATAGTATCCAGCAGCTGCCTGCGCTGGTCTTCCCACTCCAACTCGGCTATGCCCACCTTCTTGGAGACGTCCTCCAGCTCGCGCTGGGCCGTCTCCAGTTCCGCCTTGAAGCGGAGAGCGTCGAGTTCCCCGTAGGGTACGGGGGAGTGGCCGTCAGACTCTGAAGAGTCGTCCGGAAGGGGCTGATTAGCCGGCGCAGGAGATGGATTCCAATGGATCAACCTGAAAAAAGGGGATGATCGTCAAAACAAAAGAAGATCAGAGATGAATCAAAGAAGAGGAATCGACGATCATTGCCTCCGGCGCGCATTGGCGCTACTCCCTTCCGCCTCATCAGAGGCGCGGCGTCGGTTGAGGCGGCGCACCATGCTGTTCTGGGATATGCACTGTTTGGGAAAGAAAAGAGTTGAGATTGGCAAAGATTCGAGAGCTAAAGGCTTGGTGGAGAGCTAGGGGCACCTACGGTTTCATTTATAGGCCTGGCAAAACAGATCGTGGCCTCAAGTCGTGGCTCTGGATCGTGGCGCATATCCCAAGAAAAATCGGAAGCTGGAAAGGTTTCCTTGACCGATCCGCCAATGGGTCGTTTGGAGTTCTAGGCTGAATCGTATTCGGTTGACTGGCTCGGCTAAGGAGAGTCAAAGTGCCATTCGGGTATTGGCATTTCTTTACCGAATGGGTCATTCGGCATCACATTTAAGAATGCGCAGAAGGAAAAAGGAAATGAAATTGCAGAGAGTAAACATTACAAGAGCGATCAATTCGGTTATACATCAATTGAAGCATCTAAATGTTCAAGTATTTCGCAATTACACCACGGGCATTCGATGTTGCTTGGCGAAAATTGTCCAATCACTCCTGACAGTCTTTCTGGGCATTAGACAAGGCGGTGAGTTCTGCATCGCATTGTTTCACCTTGGCTATAGCCGATTTTGCTTCTTCTCGGGTCTTCTCTATCAATCCAGGGAGCTCGGCTATTTTCTTGTTATCAGCCTCTATCTCAGCTGATAGGTTTCTCAGTTCTGCCTCCAGAGCAGCTTTCCTGGCAATTTTTGAGTCACAAGAAGCTTGCAGATTGGCCAGTGTATCTTTATGGTTCTCGGTCTGAAATTGTGCCCCTTTCATGGCTTGTTCAGCACTGGCCCTCATCTTTTCAACAGCCGGACGGGAGCGCACCTTCCTCAAAGCTTGCCTTATGGGCACGTAGTGCATTTCCAGGCCAGAGATAGATGCGAGTGAGGCACTGATGTCCTCGGGGAGTTCTTGGCTGATGGATTCGAGCATTTCTTCAAAGTGATCGAGATCCTTGAACTGATCTCGTGCATCTCTTTCCAGCCAGGCAAAAATCTCCTTGAGCTTTTCTAGCACTTCCTCTGACAAGGTTTGATGCACTTCTTCCATCGCCTCGGCAACTGGATTGTTCCCCATTAACAGACTTGATGATGATGGGACCTAGTCCTAAGAAAGCAGTATTGCCGAGTCAGGAGTGTTGGAAGTAAGGGTAGTAGAGTTAAGTGCAAATGAGTACCTCATGTCTGATTTCTTGAGCTGGGGCAAGACTTTGTTCAGGAGCAACCACAGGCGAAGGAGGTGTTCCAGGTAGAGCTGAAGCTTCTGAGTGAGAAGGCACTGGCGCAGTTGTTGGCAACTCAAGGGCTTCTGGCTGAAGAGGAGCTGGGTTCACCTCTGCTGGGGTTGATGTCTCTGTGTGACCAGCAGGTGATTGGACCCTTGGAGAACTTGATAATTCTGGGTGGATCGAGAGATTCATTTCTGGAGAATTTATTGCTTCTGCAGAAGGTGATTGAGCCCCTGATGAAGATGAGATCTCCACTGGGACAGGTAACTCAACCCTGGGTGGACTTGTTTGTTGAGACACCGGGACGTCCACAAGTTGTTCTTCCATTGTTTCTCCTGTCAGTGCCAAATTAAAAGATAAATGCCAGTGTTCATCCTCAAGAAAAGGACAGTAAAGGTCATACCAGTGAGTGGGGCATTGGCAAGTTCTGGAACTGAAGATTGTTGGGCTCTGGTCTGAAAATGCACAAGATATGATTTATCAGGAACAGAGTAATCTTGTGGTCAAGAAAGGAAAAGATTTTTACCTCAACAAGGATTTTCTTGACAGTTCTTCTCCTCTTGGCATTTGGGGGAGCTATTAGAGACAAGCCTTGCCTCCTGTCAGCAGCAAGGCTGGAAAGGTTTGGGTCTGTTGTGGCAAACCTGGCCATTAGCTGAGCTAGAGTTGGGGATCTGAATCCCAGTGCTGAGATCGGGCCTACGACATTGTAGGTAATATTCCTGGCTTGAGGGGCAGGCACTGTGTTCTGTGGGTAGAAGAAATGAAATCAGAATCATGATTAAAGGAAGAAATGTCTGATCCAAGGTTTAATTGTATTACCTCTGAGGTTGGCTGGAAGTCAGGCATTAGTTCTGTACAGAACAAGTGTACAGGCTCGTTGAAGATATGATCATGGAATTCTTGCCACCAGGAGTTGAAGGTGGAGTGAGCTATTGTTGTGGGTACAAAAGGCCAGGTGTAGACAGTGGGACTGCACACATAATGGAAGACTCTGCTACTGTGCATGAGTTCTTTGATTTCCTCTCTGGGCTTGAGGAATTCATGCAGAAATAGTCTTGGGGGCATCTGGCCACATCCAAGTTACCGAGCCATTACGTTAGGCTGATAATATTCATAAGTGCTATGATTCAGCCTTCCTCCATTGAATTCAGCCGGCAGAATGCATGGGCGGATTATGATATTGAGGATCTCTAGGAATCTCCCATCTTGGCGTCTGGTTTCAAAAGAGAACTCACAAGGGAAAGTCAAATTGTCATTGTCCAGATAAGAAAGCCAGAGAGGATTTTGGAAACCTTTGAAGAATAGCTCGAAAAGCTGGCTGATGTCCTGTTGAGTAAGAACAGTTGAAGCAGCTTCTCCATAAGTCTGGCATCCTCTGGTGGTTTGGGGCTACCCTTCAGGGTGATTGGATGAAGGGAAGAGCCGGGTGTTCAGATCAACACCAACTATCTGATGCATGTGTAACTGCAGCCACATTTGAACAAACCACCAAGGGCCGTTGACACATGCTATTCCCTGGCTGGTGTACATCTGGTGACAGTTTGATGAAGCATATGGTACACACTGCCTAGGAGAAATTTCCCAAGGGGGAGACGGTGGCCACTGACCAGTTGAGAGGCCATTGCAATGTGATTCAAGGTAGGCTCATTAGCTTTACCACAGAAGATGAACCTGCATAGCCACATGTTCAGAAATGCCCTGTATTCAATTTCACCAAGGGGGCCGTCTTTCATGTGGCTCAAGATATAGCTCTTGTATCCACTCCCTGGTTTCACCCCTGTTTGGCATGAAGAACTTCTGAAATCCCAGGGTTGAACGGATCCTGTAATGTCAAGGCCGGTGATCATATACACATCGGCCAGAGTTGGAGACATCGGGCCGTGGCCAAAGAGGAAAGCGTTGACGCCGTTTGACCAAAAATGACAAGCTGCTATCAGGAGGTCTTCATTCTTTGGGGTCTCAGCCAAAGATAACTCCAGGCACTGAGCAATACGAAGGGTATCCCAGTTTTGGGTCCTAGCACTCTTGTCTGCAAGAATCCTCCGGTACCAGTTTTTCCAGCCTGCGATTGGAGGCAAGGGCCAGTTCTTGAAAGCATCTTGCCACCGAGGAGGTCGGGACAGAGCCGCTTTGAAAGGGATCCTTTGAGATTCAGCCGCGATAAAATCTCGAGGATCGGAGTTTCCCACAGGACCAAGGTAGTAAGATCTTGAATTGGCCTCGATGCGAATCAAAAGCTCAGTGGAAGGCTCCTGAAGGAAAGCGGAAAAGAAATCTCAGGTAAAAATTGAAACTTAAATGCCGATTGAAGCTTACGGGAGGAGAATTTACCTGAACAGCTTGGTTTTGGGCCGCCATTGGGGATTTGAGTTTGGAACAAGGGGATCTAGGGTTTGGATTCAGACGAGGATTCCGGCGGATTGTGAAGGAAGAAAACAGGTGTTGACAGATTCGATTTGAAAATGTTTGTGGTTGGAGTCAATTCTGGAACAAAATCACTTTTATCCCGCAATTGAAGGGGCATGTGTTAACACCAAAATTTGGTAAGGAGTCTGACTTGTGGGTCCGGCTCGACGAGGAGTCCGTCTGGTGGAAGGAAGGTTTTTCCAGATGTATTCTGCAGAAAGATCCGCGGTCGGTTGTTTGCTTCCGTTCGGCAAGGGAACAGTTGAGCTGATTTCGCGGGATCGGACGGTGACGTGGCTCAAGCAGGAAGGACGAATGGATGGATAGGCGATCAAGCTTAGAGATAAGTTAGGCAATAAATCCATTCGAAGTTGTACTTGGCACGATATAAATATGAACCCTGAATGCATGTAACAGACAATCATTCTTCAATACAACCGGCCTTACGCCAAACCCTAGAGTCCATTTGTCGTGTCGTCGAGTTCTACGAGAGGGTTCATCGATCCGTCGACCTCCGTGAGTACCGGCAACCTTGTATCATATCTAGTATCATGCGGTGGATTTATATCTGATGCAAGTAGTCTTGTTACCATGCTTCGTGTCATGCGGTAGATTCAACCTTGGTTCAAGAGGGTTTCTTGTTAGGTCATGAGTCATGCGGTAGGCTAAGATCTAGCTTGAAGCTAGTTATCGGCTCTATTAGATTTTGGCAAGATCCAATAGATTCATTAAGTTACCCCATGTTGCTTTGAGTTTTTACTTTACGTTTAAATTCATGTAACATCTTTTGCCCAATTTAGATGGGTTCGGATCGGCTTTATCCCTTTTGTGATCCTTATGCGAGTAGAATTCGCGCTCTAATACGTGGATCTTATGCTTCCCGATAGCCGAAACCGAATCGATCTAGGTTGTTACGTGTTGCGGGTTCAAGCTTGCTAACGTTGGAATAAATCTTGAAAGAACTGAGTATCACGCGGTAGATGTAGGTTTTTGGGTTGCTTTGGAGCTAGTCATCCGGTGAATTAGATTTCGAATCAATCTGATAGATTTATTTCACTTGGTAATGTTTGTTCCTTCTTCATGGACCCCGAATCGGCTGTTCAGACGTATTCGGTTATGTTTATCACGAGTAGAACATATGTGTAATTCATGTTCCAAATAATGTATGCTTTTAGCTTTCCATATTTAGATTGTATCATGCGGTGGATAGATCTATTTGTGGAAAGTGCTACGATTTTCATGCAAGTTGTATCATGCGGTGGATAGATTTGTTTTGGCATCGTACCCGACGGGTTTTAAAGTATCTAGACATGCGGTAGACTAGTGCTTTGGGTCTATGCATGCTTGTTTATTACATGTTTATGCTTGTGCTTTACTTTACTTATTCATTTAATGTTGATCATCATGGGGATCGGCCGCGATCTTACGCATGCGTATCATTGTCTAAACAAAGACCGATCGCCTCTATACTTACGTCACCCATTCAGCTATGTTACTTTTTCCTATTTACAGCTCCCGATTGGTTTCAGTTTGTTGGCAGATAGCTTTACATAGCTGTATGTCACCTCATCCGGCTTTGTGGCCGTAAATATGGAACTGTCTGGTACCACCCGGCAAGTTCCAAGCTTTGGTATCTAACTACTTTGTCTTTTGTTAATTTTTCAGGAAAAATTGACTGGCACGTCTTGTGACTCTTTGCACGTGTGAAGCTAACTTGTTCGGCTTGCTGTGTGCTTGGCGCTAGGTGCACGTTTTGCGTCAACATAACGCTCCCGGAGACACACCGGGAGCTCGCCTTGGCGCGGTGGAAGACCGCGTTGATGAGGTGGCCCTTCATGGCGTTCGCCTGGGCGCCACCTTGGGCCTGGCCGCCATGTCAACGCAAACTGGCGTCGACTACTCCACGCGGCCGCGCGGCTTCTACGGCGGCGCACCAGAGGACGTCGATGACATCGAGGCCACTATAGAGCGCCTCGACGGCCACGGCATCGCCATTGCCAATTCCATCCACCCCTAGTCTGTTCTGAACAAGCTTTTTGATTAATTTGTTTAGGGGCTATGGAATTTCTGCAATAAAAATGAAATTTTATCCTATGTATCTTGTGACAACTCCTTTAATTTGTGAACACGAATCTTCACTGTTTTGAACACTTTCGGGAACTTTTCCTCTAGCCCAATACGCACAAACTCTTGCATCCTTGGCGTAGAATCCACAGAAAATCCTTATTCGAGAGCCATGAATACTATTCTGATGAAAAAACCCTTCGCATCCAAGGAAAAACCCCCGCCGTTTGGTATTCTCATCAATGCACGCCAGCCAGTCATCACTCCCGATGCACTCCCACTGCTAATGAAATAGCCTCTCCGGTGCTCTGCAAACCCATTCGCACACACTTTCAACATTTCAATCCCTCTCGTCCTCCTCTTCCAGAAAAACCCCCAAGGCCATGGCGGACAAGGGGAAACAACCACTCGAAGAGAACAACTTCCAATCAAAGAAGCGAACCATCCGAGAGAAATCTTCTCTTCTCATCCATTCCTCTCGACTTTCATTGCAATCTCATGATTCGTCTGTCTTTGATTTCAGCCTCAATCTGCTGCCAGAGGAATCTTTGGTACCGAAGAAATCCCTGAGTACATCCTTTCCGACTCCTCGGCTGAAAAAGAAGACGCCACGCCTGAACAGAGGACCAGTCATCAACTGCGCCGTCGCATCCGGCATCTAGAACATGATCTGCGGGACATCACCGCCCGCTGCAGTGCTGAACATGAACGCCGCATAGCTTGGAGGTGTTGATAGGGGTAAAATCTTCATCCTCATCTGAATCTCACGTTCAAGTTTAGATTCCATGTTTGACGAAAATCTGTTCTCCTTCTTCAGATGTGTCTGACGGGTATAACAACTTGAAAGTCGCCTGGGACAGCTTGATGGAAGCTGCAGAACACGCCAGCCCCCAAGGTTTTTACGTTGTCGTCACGGTGGTCTTGGAGCGGCTGAAGAAGGAAGAGCTCAAGAGGAAAAGCGCCGAACCAAAGAAATGAAGCTACTTTCGCTTCTTCCTCCAGGCACTCTGCTTCCTGCAGGCCTTCTTTTGTAATTTTAAGCAGCTGTGTTGTCAGTAAAGAAACCTGCAAGAACATCTGTAATGCAGAACATTTTCATGCTAAGGGCAATACACTTTAGTATTGGACATTTCCCTTTGTCAGAATTTTTCGTTATGAAGGCGGCCTCTTTCCCGAATGTCGGCTATTTTCGTGTTTCTGATGCTTGTAATAGCAATCAATGATCAACTTCAATACTAGGATAATATTTCTTCAAGTATCTTCCGTTTATAGCAGTAGTGAATTCTTCTCCTAGTAAAGTTTTCAAGATGTACGCATTTCCAGGCGTGCACCTAACCACCCGAAAAGGACCTTCCCAATTCGGGGACCACTTGCCGAATGTACTGTACTTGGTTCCAATCGGCAACAACACTTTCCAAACCAAATCTCCTTCTGCGAATTGCTTGATCTTTACCTTCTTGTTATAGTACTTAGCAACTCGCATTTTGTTTTTCTCAATATTCTCTAAGGCCCTAAGACGAATCATGTGCAAATCTTCTAACTCGTCCATCATCAAGTCATTGTAATCCTTGGAACTTAAATCCTTGTGCAATACTACTCTCCTTGACTCTGATTGCATTTCCCATGGCAAGACAGCATGATGTCCATAAACCAACTCATAAGGAGACGTCTGTGTAGCCCCGTGAGGAGCCATTTAGTAAGCCCACAAGGCTACATTGAGTACCGAATGCCACCTTCTTGGCTTCTGATCAATCTTCTGTATAATCTTGATCATGATCTTGTTAGAAGCCTCTGCCTGACCATAAGGAGAAGAATTTAATAATTTGATCCCCATACTTTCAGCAAAATCTCTGAACTCCGAAGACGTAAACTGGGTTCCTTGATCGGTTGTAATGGTTTGAGGAATCCCAAATGTGTAAATAATATGTTCTTTGACAAACTCAATCATATTTTCTGATGTAACTTTCTTCAATGGAATTTGTTGAAATAATTTGTTGTTAAAAGCACAAACTTATGCCCCTTGCTAGATGGAGGATTTATTTGGCCAATCAAATCTATGCCCCATCCTCTGAATGGCCATGGCTTGATAATAGGATTCAAAGCTGATGCTGGAACTCTCTGAATATTTTCAAACTTTTGACAATCTTGACACCCCTTGTAACATTCAAAGCAATCCTCCAGCATTGTCGGTCTATAACACCCAGTCTTCCTAATGACCCACTTCATTCGGTAAGCCGACTAATGCGCTCACACAGCCCATCATGCACTTCACTCATCATCCTCTTTGCTTCTTCTTGACCCAGGCATTGTAGCAACACCCCATCCAGTGATTTGTAATACAAACATCCATCAAGAAGAACAAACTTTGTAGCTTTATACCTGAGCTTCCTAGAGACCTTTCGGGATGGATTCTCCAAATAATCAACAATTTTCTTTCTCCAATCATCTTCTACTAGATCACTCCCAAAAGAATATACATCAATGGCAACACTTCTTGATTCTCTCTATAACCCGAAGCACTTTGAGCTAACATGTTTGCCTCTCAATTGTTTTCCCTAGGAATATGTTGCAGAATCACTAACTGAAAACTCTTCAGGATTTCCTTACAATCCTCGTAGTAATTCCTTATGATATCATTTCTACATTCATATTGGCCATTCAATTGTTTTATAACTAACTCTGAATCTCCAAAATTCTCAACTGAAATAGCCTTTGCCTCTTTCAAGTACTGAAGCCCTCTGAGCAATGCTTCATACTCAGCTTCATTATTTGTAACAGTAGGCTGAATAGGAATGGCAAATTCAAACATTTCTCCCCTGGGTGAAATTAATAAAATTTCTACTCCACCACCTTTGTCACATGAAGATCCATCAAAGAATAAAGCCCAAGGAGTAATCTCAAGTAAATTAATTGATGAATCACGATGTTCGGTAATGAAATCAGCAATAATCTGTCCTTTAATAACTTTTGTTGATTCAGACCTTAATTCAAACTCAGACAAAGCTAAAATCCATTTGCCAATCCTTCCATTCAAAATTGGCATAGACAACATGTGTTTAATTACATCGAATTTTGAATATACAATGCATTCGGCATTCAACAAATAGTGATGAAACTTTGTACATGAGTAATAAACACACAAGCAAAGCTTCTCTGCAGCCGAATACCTTGTTTCGGGATCAAGTAATTTTTGGCTAAGGTATGCAACTACTCTTTCCTTTTCCTCAAATTCTTGTATGAGGGCCGATCCAATGGTTTGGGTACCGGCCGCCACGTACAACTTAAAAGGCTTGTCTAATTGTGGAGGCACCAATACTTGTGGTTCCTTCATGTATTCCTTGATCTCATTGAAAGCCTTCTGTTGTTCGTCACCCCATATAAACTTCTGATCCTTTTTGATCCTCAACAGTGAAGAAAAAGGCAACACCTTTTGTGACAAGTTGGATATGAATCTTCTCACAAAATTGATTTTGCCAAGCAATGATTGTAACTCCTTGAGATTGGTTGGAGGAACAACTTCGTCAATAGATTTCATGCTTTTCTTGCCAACTTCTATTCCTCCTTCGTGTACCAAAAATCCCAGGAACTCTCCAGCCGAAACTCTAGAAGCACACTTGTTTAGATTCATCTTAAGTCCATGTTTTCTAGTGCATTCTAGAGTTTTCCTCACATCAGCCAAATGTGATTCATGATCCAGCGACTTGATCACGACATCATCAATATATATCTCCACAATTTTGCCGATCAACTCGTGAAAAATATAATTCCTGGTTCTTTGATAAGTTGCAACAGCATTTTTCAACCCAAATGTCATCACAATTCACTCAAACAAGCCTATATGTCCAGGACATCTGAAGGCTGTTTTTGATACATCTTCTATCACCATAAAAATTTGATTGTACCCTGCATTGTCATCCATGAAGCTAATAACTTTATGTCTAGCAGCGGCATCAACCAACAAGTCAGCAACAGGCATTGGATATCCATCCATGGGTGTAGCTCTGTTTAGATCTCTAAAGTCTATGCAAACTCTCATTTTTCCGTTTTTCTTGTAAACAAGAATAATATTAGAGATCCACTCTGCATATCTGCACGGCCGAATGAATTTGCTTTTATTAACCTCTCAACTTCTTTTTTCACGTCGGCCAATACTTCATCCTTGTAGATCTTTCGGGGAGGTTGCTTGTAAGGTCTAAAACCGGGCTTAATTGGCAACCGATGCTAAACAATGGAACGATCCAAACCAGGCATCTCCGAATAATCCTAAGAGAAGCAATCTTTATATTCTTTCAATAGATTAATCAACTCTTCTCTGAAACTTGAATCTAAGTTAGCACTGATAAATGTCGGCCTTGGCTTGTCACCATCTCCAATGTCTATTTCTTCCAATTTGTCAGCCGACATAAATCCACGTCCTAACTTTCCATCAGTTCCATCAATTGGATTCTCCATTACAAATTACTATAAGAGCCGACTACTTGAATCGGTTGTTGATCACTGCTGACTGATTCAACAGGACCTTCACCCCAATCCTTGCCTGAGAAGCAATCTATGCCTTGATACTCCCAGAAGGCTGGTTCCATGTTAGCCACGCTTACTGAATCATCCGCTTGGACGACTTCAACGTCATCATCCACCCATTGAACAAGCTGTTGATGCATAGTAGATGGAATGCAGCAGTTCGCATGATGAGGACATGGCAACCATGCTTATGTCCATGCGTGGTGCATGGATTTGAGAAGATAGAGTCCAGCAAGGTTTTCCAAGTCAATAAGGAGGTTCAAGGTTGATCCGGTTCGAGTCCCCGAGGTGGAGGCCAAAAGCAATTTAAATTCGGGTCCAGTTCGGAGTCCAGGAGCAGTGCATAATAAAACGGACGCCCAAGTCGCATACGGAGTCGGTTTTGGACGTTCTATATATGGTTGGAAGCACAATTTTATAGAGCTTCCAATGGCACCGGTCTCATGCCAAAATTCGTCTTGAGTCAACGGGAATCTGCGAAACAAGTTGACGTCCAAAATCTGCCAGGGCGCTACACCAATACCTTTTGGGCTGTTGGCCCAACAGGAGGCCCATGTAGGCCTAGGGTACTGTTCACATGCGTGAACAGTACCCTTGGGTACTGTAGCGCCGTCCCTCGTGGCCGCCAGGGGCTGCGTCCCCTATCTAGATAGACCGCTCGTTTATTTCCAGACTCGAGTTTGATTTATTTGTTAGCCTTAGCTACAACCGAACAGCCGCCATCGTGCCGCCGTCGTGTAATTCAGACTCCACCTTCGAGTGATATTAAGATTGCTCGCCTCAGATTCTTTTTCGTTCTCCGATTGCGCGCAGGAATTGATCTTCGTGATCAGGCAGATCTTGCGCCGACAAGGTCGGTAACCATCGGGAGTTGGTTCAGCGATTGCATTGGCGCTTCGAGTCTCGCTCGTCGTAGTCGGATCGTGAGGGTCAACAACCACCAAATCGGATTTATCTCCACTCACCGAAAGATCGGGCACTCCCCCTCTATCAAGTGGTATCAGATTTCCAGGTTGATCGGTGAGTTTATCGAGTGTTTTTTTATTTTCCATAGTCCACAAAAACCATACAAAAAATTTTACCTTGTCCCAGTAACCCGTTTTAGCCTCGCACTTTCATTCGATAAGTGTTGGGGTTGAATTGGCGTGCTAATTCTGTTTTTCGTGGCTGATCTCGGTGTGTCTTTTCCATCTCCTTTGCCACCAATTTTCTACCGCCGTCGTTTCCTTCTTTTCTTCCGTCGGATATTGACGCCGTTCTCCACACGTTCCTCTCTCGGTTGACCAGCAGAAACTGTGTGTCGCGCGCCTCGGTTGAGCAGCGGACACCGCGTGTAATTCGCCGTTCGGATCGTCCGCCACGCATCGCTCAACGGCGCACGAGGTTCGAGTTCTAGCGGGGCGCTACATTACGTGACCAGGGCCGCCGCTCCTCCTTGTGTTGCGTGCGTTCGGTGTTGCCCCGATTCGTCCCCCCCCCCCCCCCCCCCCCCCCCGCGTGAATTGCTGGAAAAAAACAAAAAAAGAGCAAGAAAAACAAAAGAAAACAGAAAAAAATAGGGAAAGAGGGACGATCGGTTCGGCAACGCCTTCCACACACCGTTTCGGGCTCGCAGTGTGCCTTTTACCTCCTTTTCCACTTTTTCTTTCGGTTTTCCTTTTTCTTTCTTCTCCACACTTGTGATCAGCAGCGTTTGTGACGGGTTTAGCACTATAATTCAACTTCGCATTATTGTTTGATTGTGCTAATACTTCAATTGAGTGCAGCCTTCCCAAAACTCCACAAAGTTCTACGCTGAGCAGATTTTGTTTCCCCAGGCAATCGCTCCTCCAATCTTTCACAGGTTCCACCGGTTGGTTGCAGGTCGCCCCTGTGTGCGTGGTAAGACCAGATAAGAATTTGATAACAGCAATAGTGTGACCACCTTGTGAGTCGTTCCACCACATTTTCTTTTGTTTTGTGTTTGCGCTAACCATGGAAGGAGATGTCGACAAGACGAATGGGAACGAGCGGTTCAATCAGATCATCCTCGCGGAGACGGCCATCAAGACCACTCTCGACACCGTCGTGGCACGCCTCGATGCATTGACGACAACGATCACCGAGTTGCAGAAGGATAGAGATCACCGCCGCGGGGTACGTCACCCCACTAATGATTCCTTTGCTCCGATTAAATTTAACATTCCATCTTATAATGGCAAATATGATCTGCTTGCATATCTTGATTGGGAGTTAGAGGTCGACCAACAATTTTTATGTCATGATATTCCTGCTAATTCTCAAGTTACGGCTATTCTTAGTGCATTTACTGATTTTGCTTTGATGTGGTGGCGTGAATATAAACGAAACATTCCACTAATATGCCCACCACTTGGTCTCAATTAAAAGTTGCTATGCGACATCGATTTGTGCCTTCATATTATAAGAGGAAAACAAAGCGAATTGTGCAAGAACAGTCCATTGTTGTATCTCTTGCCACACCTAACCTTTCGCAGGATTCCGATCCAAAGCACGAGGTTAAGGACGACTTGGTGGCACCTGGGGAGGACACATCCTCTTATGCAATTTCAGAACCATCACTTCCCAATGACCCTCCTACGCCTACTACAAACATAGGTACTACTCATGATGCTACGCTCATGGATGGTGAGAATTGTCTTAATGTCCTAAATTTTTCCACAAATCATGATATCATAGAGCAATTGTCAGTGCAACCATCTCTTGATGAATCTTTGTCACATGCTGTTTTGCTTGATGTTCATTGTGATAAAGATGATTTGGCTGATAATGCTTCAGTTTTACATGCTTTGGAACCAAATACTATTGCTGAAACTAAGCATGTTATGCATATTGTTAGTGCTAATGATGAGCAGAAATTATTGTCTTCTTTATATACGTTGGGTTACATTGAATTTGATATTTTGTGTAACCTAGATTGTTTGGAAGAGCAACTTTCTAAATATGCTGATTTGTCATGTTTTTCTAAACACACATATCATGCTATTGGTAAATATAACAACAAAGGAGAATATATGATACACCGAGTGTACATTTGTGAAAATTTGAATTATCCTTTTGTTGTGCTCAATTTTGATCCACTAGAGGGCAGCCACACTACACATATTCATTCACCTTTCTCTAGTTCAGTTTCTGTGAAACAAGTTTACTTCCAAGAAGGGGAGCATTATTGGTTGCTACATATGCCTACTTTGTCTTTTGTTGGTACTAATCTTTTGCAGGGTAGTGTTGCCAAATATTATGTGTCATCCGATCAAGATGCTTACATGCTCGCTAAATTTTATATGCAAGATGACATCTTCACCAATTGGAAACATGGTGACATTCCTCCTCACAATAATTTTGATTTCCTTTGTTTTCGAAACCCCGTTCTCTCTTGTGTTGTGCAGGATCGGTTCCAAGTACAATCGGCGCCGAGGACGGCTTTTCGTCAAGAAGGGGAGAAAAATGAGGACATGGCAACCATGCTTATGTCCATGTGTGGTGCATGGATTGGAGAAGATGGAGTCCAGCAAGGTTTTCCAAGTCAAGAAGGAGGTCCAAGGTTGATCCGGTTCGAGTCCCCGAGGTGGAGGCCAAAAGCAATTTAAATTCGGGTCCAGTTCGGAGTCCAGGAGTAGTGCGTAATAAAACAGATGCCCAGGTCGCATACGGAGTCGGTTTTGGACGTTCTATATATGGTTGGAAGCACAATTTCATAGAGCTTCCAATGGCACCGGTCTCATGCCAAAATTCGTCTTGAGTAAACGGGAATCTGCGAAACAAGTTGACGTCCAAAATCTGCCAGGGCGCTGCACCAATACCTTTTGGGCTTCCAACCATATTTGTTAGATAGACCGCTCGTTTATTTTCAGACTTGAGTTTGATTTATTTGTTAGCCTTAGCTACAACCGAACAGCCGCCATCGTGCCGCCGTCATGTAATTCAGACTCCACCTTCGAGTGATATTAAGGTTGCTCGCCTCAGATTCTTGTTCGTTCTTCGATTGCGCGTAGGAATTGATCTTCGTGATCAGGCTGATCTTGCGCCGGCAAGGTCGGTAACCATCGGGAGTTGGTTCAGCGATTGCATTGGCGCTTCGAGTCTCGCTCGTCGTAGTCGGATCGTGAGGGTCAACAACCACCAAATCGGATTTATCTCCACTCACCGAAAGATCGGTCACGCCCCCTCTATCATCGCATGGATCCAATCCCTTCCAAGCAACAAGCTATATGCCCCTTTTGCTTAAATGACAAAGAAGGTCGTAAGCAGAGTCTTAGATCCAATCATCAAATCCACATGCACACAGCCCTTGGTATCTGAAGGATTTCCAGCAAAATCATTCAGAACTATGCTTGCTGGCGTCAAATCTCCAGGGCCCATGCCAAGCTTCCTGAATCTAGTGTATGCAATCACATTGACAACAGCTCCTCCATCAAAAACATCTTGGTTAATAGCTTCCCGTTGACATATCCTCTCAAGTAGAGCGGTCTCATGTGCTGATTCTTAGCTGGCTTATCAAAAGTAGCCTGCTTGGCCAACACTAACTGTGCCATCAGCCCAAATTGCTCTGCCTCATCCATGTCTGGCGACACCTCCTCCTGCACAACCTGACTAGCCAGAGCCATGAATTAATTCGGCAAGAAGCATACCATAAACGTAGGAGCCGAAGAACCAGATTCATCAGGCTTGTCTTTTGGCTTCCTGTTTCCTCTTGATTCCTCTTGATTCAACTCCTGATTCCTCAAGCGCTGAACCCTTCTCTTTTGGCTTCTTCTCAAACTAGGTGGGCACCACTGTCCCTTCTGACAGACATACTCATGCTCTTCCTCTTCTTCATGATCAACCCACCTGTGATCAGCATATCTCTTCCTTGGTTGATCATCAATCTTATTTATTTTTAAACGCCGACTATCACTATGATGCACCCTTCCAATTCTTTCATGGACGGATTGGTGATTAACAGTATCCTGCCTGTACTCGGTATACTTGTCACTGCATTCGGGACAATTATTCAGCGTGGGAAGCTTTAACCCTTCATTCCAGCAGTGTCTGAAGAAGGCACATCCCCAATGCGCACGCTCTTGTTCTCGCACATATTATTCTCGTTCTTTCCTGTGCACTTCTTGTTCATATCTTCGTTTCTCCTCCTCGTACTTGTGCTTCTGGTAGCGCTCTTTTTCTTGCTGACGCTGCTATTTGTTGAGGAGAATACGCGAAGTAACCCTCGGTCTAGAGGATTCACCCACTTCAATTTGACTTTTCAGGATGCGAGGCTCTTTCTTGTTAATCTGTTCAAATGTGACTTGTTGAGCTGGATCAACCGAGCCATCCCGCTTTGCCCTTTCTGAGGTCAGAACTTTCACTTTTCCTTTCCCATCAACAACGTTTACCATGTTGACTGAGAACCCAATCATGTTCTGAGGGAAAGGATTACTATCCAATTTCATCTTATTATCAAATTTCAGATGTCCTTCTTGGATAGCCTTTTGAATTCTCATTCTAAAGACCCTGCACTCATTGATGGAGTGAGAATTTCTATCGTGAAATCCACAGTACCTCTTATCTTTCACTCCATCAGGCCGAAGCATAGAATGCCCTTCTGGCAACTTGATCTGTCCTTCTTTCACGAGGAACACAAAGAGCTTATCTTCTTTGGTCACATCAAAATCATAGGTGCCTTTAGCTTGCTTGATCCACCTTTGATTTACCGTCAATGGCTCTTTTCCCCATATTATTTCTAATGCAGCTATCTCCTCTTCATCATCATATTCCTCTCCCTGATCTGTCTTTTCGAGGAATTGATTATAGATGTCAGCTATGTCACTGTGTTTGACAAATCTGGAGTCTTTCTTGAAGCCATAAGCTTGATTGCTCATCAACGACAGTCTGCGCGACAGCTGGCCTAGGTCATCGAACTCTATACCGAATAGCTTTCCCAAATAGCTGGCAACATCCTTTCTACAGCCATACCAGCCAATTGATCATCTGGTATGTTCAAAGAGAAGCAAATGCTTTTTGTCTCTCTGAACCTCCTGAGGAACTCCATTGGTGTTTCATTGTTCCTCTGCCTCAAGGTAGTCAGATCAATTAGCTTTTTCTCATTACTGCCAATGAAATAATGAGCATGAAACTTCTGCTCCAAATCTTTCCAAGAGCAGATTGAGTGAGCAGGTAGAGAAGTGAACCATGTAAAAGCTAGGCCTGTCAATGATAGAGGGAAATATCTAATTCTGAAGGCCTCATCAGCAAAAGCTTCCCCAAGTTGCATTAGGAACCGGGCAATATGTTCCCACAGTACTGGTATCATCTTGCCCTGAAAACTTGGTGAACTCCGAGGGAACTTTCACCCTGTTCGGCAATGCCACCCTATGGTACCATTCCGAGAAGGGAGGCGTATATACATGTCCTTGATTCTTAGGCTTTAGACCAAATTGATTTTCAAGCACATCGGTCATTCTCCGCACCAGGAGATTAATATTGGTATCTTGATTCCCTGGCCCTCCAGCAGGCATCCCTGTAGTAGCACCATACCCAGGATTCGGGAGAGCATCAATAGCACTATAGTCCATGTATTCCGAATACCCGTTCCCGTACATGTTCCTTTGCAACCTGTTATTTGTTGGGGCTATCCTGTAAGTAGAGACAGGTTGAACTCCAGGAGTGCCAAATGCCATTTCTCCATACGTACGTGAATTAGGTGTTGCTTGATGAGGATTCTGTCGAATTGGTTGACTACCCACGTGTTGAGTTGGCTGAACACTTACACTCTGCGGAGGCGGTTGAACACTTGCATCTTGACAAGATGGTTGACTAGCAGCGGCTGTTGACAGTCGATTTTGGTACACCTAGCTAGGAGTTTACCGTCATCATTTGCACGTATTTGATATTCTAACCAATGGTACTAACCCCCCGGAGGTATCAAGTTCACTCCTGCATGTCGATTTTGGAGTTTGTTGTTTACGTAGGAAATTAACGTTAAAGAGGAGACTTTCGGGATAAGTTCATCAAGCACTTTATGAGAAGATCATGAAGCCCGTCACAAGTCAAGACATGAAGTGGACACGACTCCAAATGATCCAAGGACCGAAGCATCAACACATAAAACTCCGGGGACTTGGATGTTTACCAACGAGATCAACTCAGCCCGAGATATATTCTCGCAACCCAGGACAGCATGATATTTCGGTGCAGATTCAGAGACTTAAATGTCCTCTAATGGCAACAGTTTGACTACCAAAGTTGTGGGCATCGATTATACCTTCGATTTGGATATGTGGAAGGCCCAATTCGGATAAGCGAGCTAGGAGATATGACCCTCGAAATCCCTACCGCGCAGTCAGTCTGAAATCAGAACAGATTATACTCCAAGGCCGATTTGGAGATCTTATCTTCGTTTCCAAAGCAAGAAATAAATACCAAAGTTGGAGGAAATTTCATGCCATACAAACAAGACACTGAATTTGCATTATTTGGAGTCCGGACGTGGGATATATGGTGCAGGCAAGGAAGGGCTGCGAATCAGAAAATCTGGACGAGGCTGATTTTATGGAAACCAAGTTCCCTTCTCTCCCAAGGAAGATCTGGTGCAAGGCAAGGTGGAGTACGCCCCAAGGCTCCCCAAGGGCATAAATACACACCCTTGGGCGCCCATGGAGGGGTGATCCATCCATTCATTCATCAGAGAGCCGCCGACACGAAGGAGAAGCACCCGGAGAAAGCCGCCGGCCGCCGCGAGTCCTCGAAGTCATCTAGGAGATGGCCTAGGCCTACCCTAGCTTCCATGGCCGCCTTGCACAGTTGAGCCATGGCGGAGTTCCGAAGCTAGTTGAGGTCATCAACGGTATGTACTCGGTGGAGATGATCTAAACGCATTTATTATGTGAGTAAAGTACTTCATGTCATCCGATCTTCTAGCGACTCGATTCCCCCCTTTATGATTTTGCTCTCGCTTGGTTTTGCTTATTCCTTAATCGATACTTAAGATAGATTGCATAGGGTGCTCTTGTAGCCGCGGTGGCTAGAGGTGCATACAGGACCAACCAAGTGATTTCAACTGGTTCTTTTGGACTCGCCCTAGACTACCCGCATGAATAGGAGTCCGTTGTGACAGAACGATTGCCCCGAAAGGCGGGCGTTTTCGAATCGGACGGAGGATAGTAGTTTAAAGATGGCTTTGGATGAGATGCATGTCGCACTTGCGCTTTTTGCTAGAACTACGACTAGAAGACGATAGGCTAGGTTTACCTTTGGTTTCTTACCTTTATGGCTAGGTGGATGTGATCCATGCATCCCTTTGTGCTTGTATGATTACCTTTATACAATCAATGTTTCATGTTTGGCTAGATCAATAGGTTAGATGGAGAATCCTAGGAGTTTGCTTCCGATCCTTGGATTGACAAATCTAGGGAGGACCTCCTTGGTGAAAAAGCAAGAAATGAATACCAAAGTTGGAGCAAATTTCGTGCCATACAACCAAGACACTGAATTTGCATTATTTGGAGTCCGGGAGTGGGAGATATGGTGCAGGCAAGGAAGGGCTGCGAATCAGGAAAATCTGGACGAGGCTGATTTTATGGAAACCAAGTTCCCTTCTCTCCCAAGGAAGATCTCGTGCAAGGCAAGGTGGAGTACGCCCCAAGGCTCCCCAAGGGCATAAATACACCCCCTTGGGCGCCCAAGGAGGGGTGATCCATCCATCCATTCATCAGAGAGCCGCCGGCACGAAGGAGAAGCACCCGGAGGAAGCCGCCGGCCGCCGCGAGTCCTCGAAGTCATCAAGGAGATGGCCTAGGCCTACCCTAGCTTCCATGGCCGCCTTGCACAGTTGAGCCATGGCGGAGTTCCGAAGCTAGTTGAGGTCATCAACGGTATGTACTCGGTGGAGATGATCTAAACGCATTTATTATGTGAGTAAAGTACTTCATGTCATCCGATCTTCTAGCGACTCGATTCCCCCCTTTATGATTTTGCTCTCGCTTGGTTTTGCTTATTCCTTAATCGATACTTAAGATAGATTGCATAGGGTGCTCTTGTAGCTGCGGTGGCTAGAGGTGCATACAGGACCAACCAAGTGATTTCAACTGGTTCTTTTGGACTCGCCCTAGACTACCCGCATGAATAGGAGTCCGTTGTGACAAAACGATTGCCCCGAAAGGCGGGCGTTTTCAGAATCGGACCGGAGGATAGTAGTTTAAAGATGGCTTTGGATGAGATGCATGTCGCACTTGCGCTTTTTGCTAGAACTACGACTAGAAGACGATAGGCTAGGTTTACCTTTGGTTTCTTACCTTTATGGCTAGGTGGATGTGATCCATGCATCCCTTTGTGCTTGTATGATTACCTTTATGCAATCAATGTTTCATGTTTGGCTAGATCAATAGGTTAGATGGAGAATCCTAGGAGTTTGCTTCCGATCCTTGGATTGACAAATCTAGGGAGGACCTCCTTGGTGAAAAAGCAAGAAATGAATACCAAAGTTGGAGCAAATTTCGTGCCATACAACCAAGACACTGAATTTGCATTATTTGGAGTCCGGGCGTGGGAGATATGGTGCAGACAAGGAAGGGCTGCGAATCAGGAAAATCTGGACGAGGCTGATTTTATGGAAACCAAGTTCCCTTCTCTCCCAAGGAAGATCTCGTGCAAGGCAAGGTGGAGTACGCCCCAAGGCTCCCCAAGCGCATAAATACACCCCCTTGGGCGCCCAAGGAGGGGTGATCCATCCATCCATTCATCAGAGAGCCGCCGACACGAAGGAGAAGCACCCGGAGGAAGCCGCCGGCCGCCGCGAGTCCTCGAAGTCATCTAGGAGATGGCCTAGGCCTACCCTAGCTTCCATGGCCGCCTTGCACAGTTGAGCCATGGCGGAGTTCCGAAGCTAGTTGAGGTCATCAACGGTATGTAATCGGTGGAGATGATCTAAACGCATTTATTATGTGAGTAAAGTACTTCATGTCATCCGATCTTCTAGCAACTCGATTCCCCCCTTTATGATTTTGCTCTCGCTTGGTTTTGCTTATTCCTTAATCGATACTTAAGATAGATTGCATAGGGTGCTCTTGTAGCCGCGGTGGCTAGAGGTGCATACAGGACCAACCAAGTGATTTCAACTGGTTCTTTTGGACTCGCCCTAGACTACCTGCATGAATAGGAGTCCGTTGTGACAGAACGATTGCCCCGAAAGGCGGGCGTTTTCAGAATCGGACCGGAGGATAGTAGTTTAAAGATGGCTTTGGATGAGATGCATGTCGCACTTGCGCTTTTTGCTAGAACTACGACTAGAAGACGATAGGCTAGGTTTACCTTTGGTTTCTTACCTTTATGGCTAGGTGGATGTGATCCATGCATCCCTTTGTGTTTGTATGATTACCTTTATGCAATCAATGTTTCATGTTTGGCTAGATCAATAGGTTAGATGGAGAATCCTAGGAGTTTACTTCCGGTCCTTGGATTGACAAATCTAGGGAGGACCTCCTTGGTGAAAAAGCAAGAAATGAATACCAAAGTTGGAGCAAATTTCGTGCCATACAACCAAGACACTGAATTTGCATTATTTGGAGTCCGGACGTGGGAGATATGGTGCAGGCAAGGAAGGGCTGCGAATCAGGAAAATCTGGACGAGGCTGATTTTATGGAAACCAAGTTCCCTTCTCTCCCAAGGAAGATCTCGTGCTAGGCAAGGTGGAGTACGCCCCAAGGCTCCCCAAGGGCATAAATACACCCCCTTGGGCACCCAAGGAGGGGTGATCCATCCATCCATTCATCAGAGAGCCGCCGACACGAAGGAGAAGCACCCGGAGGAAGCCGCCGGCCGCCGCGGGTCCTCGAAGTCATCTAGGAGATGGCCTAGGACTACCCTAGCTTCCATGGCCGCCTTGCACGGTTGAGCCATGGCGGAGTTCCGAAGCTAGTTGAGGTCATCAACGGTATGTACTCGGTGGAGATGATCTAAACGCATTTATTATGTGAGTAAAGTACTTCATGTCATCCGATCTTTTAGCGACTCGATCCCCCCCCTTTATGATTTTGCTCTCGCTTGGTTTTGCTTATTCCTTAATCGATACTTAAGATAGATTGCATAGGGTGCTCTTGTAGCCGCGGTGGCTAGAGGTGCATACAGGACCAACCAAGTGATTTCAACTGGTTCTTTTGGACTCGCCCTAGACTACCCGCATGAATAGGAGTCCGTTGTGACAGAACGATTGCCCCGAAAGGCGGGCGTTTTCGGAATCGGACCGGAGGATAGTAGTTTAAAGATGGCTTTGGATGAGATGCATGTCGCGCTTGCTCTTTTTGCTAGAACTACAACTAGAAGACGATAGGCTAGGTTTAGCTTTGGTTTGCTTACCTTTATGGCTAGGTGGATGTGATCCATGCATCCCTTTGTGTTTGTATGATTACCTTTATGCAATCAATGTTTCATTTTAGGCTAGATCAATAGGTTAGATGGAGAATCCTAGGAGTTTGCTTCCGATCCTTGGATTGACAAATCTAGGGAGGACCTCCTTGGTGAAAAAGGCACCAAGTCACCTGTAGGCTTGCGGTGAACTTGGGCACGGTTTTGAACCGTCAACAGCGGCAGCACTTGAATCTCCTTATTCAAAATGTTTGTCCATGCTTGGGCCAAAGATACCAACCATCATCTGTCGGAAGCTATTTAAAAATGCAGTATTGTGCCTAGCCATTATGTCTTCCATAGTTTGTTGTATCATGCCAAAAACTTCTTGTTTCTCTGCAGCAATTGTGGCTTCAGTTTCTCCAGGCATCAGAACTCTTGGCATTTCTGACTTGAAGAATGGCACACCACTCCTGTTTTTGGAAAATGACATTAGACACTTCTGCTGGAATTGATCAATAGCTTCTTTCAGTATTAATTGTTGTTCTGAAGACAGTTCATTGAAGGTAACATCCAGGACATCTTGGATGTCAGGCATCTTGATCAAATTGAGGGTCCCACCGGGCGTGCCAAAAAGTGTGTTGACGTAAAATCAGCACTTCACGCCAAGCACACAGCAAGCCGAATCAGCTGGCTTAACACACGTGGCCCGAGCGTCAAAATCTGGAAGCGTGCCAGTCAATCAAAATGACATATAGCTACAACAAGCTATGTGTCAGCAATCTGAGCATCATTCCGTAACTGATAAACATGTAAACACGGTATAACCGAATGCATGACGTAAGCATGATGAACGATCTGTCTTTATTTAAACAACATTGCAGCACGTAACCGTGACCGGTTATCAAGGATAAATCATAATAAAATAAGTGAAAGCTAAGCACAATCAGAAATTTGCAGTAAACATGCATGCATAGACCAAAAGCACTAGTCTACTGCATGTCTAGGTACTTTCAAACCCGTCGAGCGTGACACCAAACAAGTTAATCCACCGCATGATACAACTTGTTTGAAATCACACCACCAACCAAGAATAGATCAATCCACCGCATGATACAATCTAAATATGGAAGGCTGAAAGCATACATTATTTAAAACAAACTTATGAGCACGTTTCACTCGTGGTAGGGTTGCCGAATACAACTGTACAGCTGATTCGGTTTCCGCGGAGAAGGAACAAACTATGTTAGATTAACAAGCTTGAACCCGCAACACGTGGCAATCTAGATTGATTCGAATTCGGCTATTAAAGAGTACGTGACCCATGCACCACATCGAGTTAAAGATTTGAAGATACAACATATGGATCACAAACAAGATAGAAGCCGAATCTAGTCAATCTAAATTGGGAAATAAGAGTGTTACATGAATTAAACATAAGAGCAAGAATTCAAAGCAACACATGGTAACTTGATGAATCTATTAGAGCTTGCCAAATCTAATAGAGCCGATAACTAGCTCCAAGCTAGATCTTAGCCTACCACAAGGCTCATGATCCAACAAGAAAGCCTTCTTGAACCAAGCTTAAATCCACCGCATGATACTAGGTATGGAAACAAGACTACTTGCATCACGGTCTAAATCCACCTCATGATACTAGACATGATACAAGGTTGTCGGTACTTACGGAGGTCGACGGATCGATGGCTCCTCTCGAAGAACTCGACGACTCAACTAAAAGGACTCGAAAGTTGGCACGGGGGCGGTTTGTTGTGAAATTGTTTGATCCCTATTACAAACACTAAGGATTCATATTTATACCCTCATTTTAACATGACTCCTAGCCAACCACGATTACAACATTTATTGCCTAAAATTAACGCCCCGGCGCCAATGTCCGTCTCGCACCTGTCATCAATTCGTTCCTTCTTTATGTTTAAGCCATGTCATCACGTATTCCCGAATGCTTCCTCTTCGAAGCGTGAAACAGCTCTTCTGCCGAATGATGACGTGCTCCCGACCGCAGACGTCTTTACCGAATGCTTTGAGGAAAACCTCTTGCCGAATGGTGCTCTCCTACCAAACTCGGGCCACAGGTCAGTCTCTTCCCAGTACCAATTTTTTGTGTTAACACATTGTTGAAGGAGAATTATGCATACGGCAGACTTTGTTCCCAGTCTTTGCCATAGATGAGAACACATGCTCTCAACATGTCTTCCAAAATTTGGTTCACCCTCTCGGTCTGTCTGTCTGTCTGCAGGTGATATGCTGAGCTGAAATCCAGCTTGGTACACATGGCTTTATACAAGCTTTTCCAAAACCTAGAGGTAAACTGGGTCCCTCTATCTGAGACTATCCTGCTAGATACTCCATGCAATTTCACTATGTTTTCTATGTAGAGTTTTGCCAACTTCTCTCCACCATGAGTAGTTCGTACGGGTAAAAAGTGAGCGACCTTAGTGAGTCAGTCCACTATTACCCATATGGAATCATGTCCCTTCTGAGTCTTGGGAAAACCCACTACAAAGTCCATGCCTATTTCATCCTATTTCCACACCGGAATGGGTAAAGGCTGCAACAGTCCTGCATATTTCTGGTGCTCATCTTTAATCCTCTGACAAGTGTCACAGTGGGCGACGAATCAGGCAATGTCCGCTTTCATTCCATTCCACCAATACTTCTGCTTCAAATCCATATACATCTTAGTGGATCCCGGGTGGATGGAATATGTCGAGTTGTGGGCCTCATCCATGATGGTCTGCCGGGAATCTCCGTCTTCAGGCACGCATATCCTATTCTTATACCACAGTTTGCCTTGATCATCCACTCTAAAGTCTGGGGCCTTATTCTCTCCTGTGTGCTTGCAGATTTTCATCAGATTCTCATCGGTCTCTTGGGCCTTCCTGATCTTTTTTTCCAAGGTAGGTTGAACACTTAGTTGGCGGACGTAGCCTTGGGGAACAATGTGCACGTTGAGCCGTGCCAATTCCTCTTGCAGTTGGGCACTTTTAGGCGCTACCTTCTCGTAGGATTTTTTGCTTAAGGCGTCTGCCACTACATTGGCTTTTCCTGGGTGGTAATGGATTTCTAGGTTATAATCTTTGACAAATTCTAGCCACCTCCTTTGCCTTAGGTTCAGGTCAGGCTGAGTGAAGATGTATTTTAAGCTATTGTGGTCTGTATAGATTTCACACTTATTCCCAATCAGGTAATGTCACCAAATCTTAAGGGCATGCACTACGGTAGCAAATTCCAAGTCATGGGTAGGATAATTTTGCTCGTGGGGTTTGAGCTGGCGGGAAGCATACGCCACTACTTTCCCATCCTGCATAAGGACACATCCTAACCCTTGCCGGGATGCGTCGCAATAGACAACAAAATCCCATTGAATGTCTGGTAAGGTCAGCACTGGGGCTGTTGTCAATCTTCTTTTCAACTCCTGAAAGCTTTTCTCACAAGACTCAGTCCAGTTGAACTTCTTCTCCTTCTTGAGCAACTCCGTCATGGGTCGGACAATCTTAGAAAATCCTTCAATAAACCTCTGATAATATCCCGCTAAATCAAGAAAGCTTCAAATCTCGCTCACACTGGTCGGTTTTTGCCAGTTGGAGACTGTTTCGACTTTCCCGGGGTTTACTGCTACTCCTTCTACCGTCAGAATATGCCCAAGGAAGGATATTTTCTCCAGCCAGAATTCACACTTGCTGAACTTAGTGTACAACTTGTGTGCTCTTAGTTTCCCCAGTACCACTGGAAAATGTTGCTCATGTTCCTCCACACTTTTGTAGTAAACAAGTATGTCGTCAATTAAAACTACGACAAACTTGTCCATCTCTTCCATAAACAACTTATTCATGAGGTTCATAAAATACTCTGGTGCATTGGTGAGTCCAAAGGACATCACTGTGATCTCATAATGCCCGTAACGGGTGACAAAGGCAGTATTTGGGATGTCGCTTTCCCTAATCTTGAGTTGGCGGTATCTTGACCTTAAATCCACCTTCGAAAAATACTTGGCTCCTTTCAGTTGGTCAAATAAATAATCTATTCTAGGGAGAGGGTACTTGTTCTTGATAGTGACTTCGTTCAGTGAGCGATAGTCCACACACATCCTCAGGCTTTTGTCCTTTTCTACAAAGAGCACTGGGGCTCCCCATGGTGATGAGCTTGGTCTGATAAGTCCACTTCGCTGAAGTTCTCTTAGCTGCTTCTTTAACTCTGCCAACTCAGGGGCTGCCATCCTATAGGGTCTCTTAGCTATGGGAGAGGTTCCGGGGATAAGGTCGATGACGAACTCTATATCCCTATCTGGTGGCATTCCGGGGAGTTCTTCGGGGAACACATCTGGATACTCCCGCACTACTGGGACATCCTCTATGGATATGGCTTCCATGCTAAAAACCATTATGTCTGGTCTATGTCCTCGGGTGTGGCAGGTCACTTGTATTCCGTCTGGGTTGGTTAGGTGCACTACCTTATCGGCACAACATATGAGACCATGGTGTTGGCTTAACCAATCCATCCCAAGGATCACATCTATGCCCTTTGACTTCAGTACTACTAGGTCAGCTAGGAACTCTACCCCACTTAAAATGTTCCTTACCCGGGAGCATCCCAGTTGACACTTGATGTCACCTTCAGGCGTTCGAGTTAACAGGGGTGCTTTTAGTAGTACTGTAGGTATGTTATGTTTTTCCACAAAACTTGAGGATATGAACGAATGTGATGCCCCTGAATCAAATAATATGGTTGCCAAGACTGAGCTGACCAGGAACTCACCGAGCACTACGCCTTGTGCCTCTTGAGCCTCTTGTGCATTGATGTGGTTGACGCGGGCTCGTCCATAAGACTGCTGGGGCTGCCTCATCTGCTGGTTGTTGTTGTTTCCAAAGTTGTTGCTACGAACCGGCACGCGGTTGTCTCCAGATGGAACTAACATTAATCAAATTAATATTTATTATAAAAGCCGATGTAAAGCCTAACCAAATTTTAATTAGAAAAGATTAATTACTATTAAAGAAATTAAGATTTGGTTCACGAAAACCGAGATAAAGATCTAATTAACTTTTATGTACAAAAACATGTGATAGAGACATTAATCAAATTAAATTTACTTATGAAAAACGATGTACAGATCTATATTACTTTTATTTATAAAAGGCATGTGTAAATAGACATTAATCAAAATTAATATTAATTTTATTTTCGGAAAACAAAACATGGTGAAAACACATCACTAACGCGTGCTTTATATAATTATGGACCTAACGCAACTTGAACGGATTAAATCGGAGCTAAAACGAAGATTTGATGAGCAAAACAAGATTACAGGGACCTAGTCGCGATTAACCGTAGATTTCAGGGAGTAGCTGAAAAGATTCCCGAGACACGGTGAACAGTGCTCGTGAAACCGGTAAAACTCGGGGTTACATCTACAAAAGCTCTCGGGTTGGATCTAGTTGAAAGCATCTAATAGATCTAGGGGGTTAGGAGCAAAGATTGCAAGACACACAAGGTAGGCTAATCATTACAGGGTTCTCCAGGGGTCCAAGCGCAGAACAGCCATCTTATCTTCTTCCTCAGGCCACGCACACAGGAGCACCAGGAGGGGGCGACGGCGGCCCTGGTGGCCATGGGCGCCGGCGCTCCGAGCATCGAGGGGCTCGATTGAGGCACAAAATCGAAAGAGGAGGTCGAGACGAACACGATGGGGGGCTCACCTCGGGCGGAGGACGACGGCAGCGGCCGGTATTCGAAGGTCAACGCCGGTGGGTTGGCCTCTAGGCGGCGACTCGGGCACCTGCACAGGGCGGCGACGCGGCTACAGCGGGGGGCGCTAAGGAGGCGTGCTAAGGCGGCGCTAAGGCGGCGGCCCCGCCCGGCCGGCGGCGCGATGCGGGCCCGGATGGGCCCCGCGCGGGCCTGCGGCGGCGGAGCAGGTTGGGTCGAGCCTCGGGCTCGGCCCAATCCGGTAGATAGGTTTTGTTTTTTTTCTGAAATATATTTTCAGCGCAAAAGAATTCCAAAGAAACTCCAGTAATTCGTTTAAAGCACTAAAAATACTCGGAAAATCACAAAAATTCCAGGAAAATTCCTAGAAATAGATTAAGACATGAACAATCCAAATAAAGCATTTGGGGCTCATGAAAAAGATTTTAGAGCCTTCCAACAAATAGAAATAGCTCAAGAAAAATAAGAATAAATTCCAGAAAAATCCGGAAAATTCTCGGGAGAGTTTGGACAGCTCCTAAACGCAGTTTTGAACCTTTTGCACTCAAGAACCACTAGATGCATCGGCATGAATGCAACACACATAACTTTTTATTTAATTTAGAAAATCAAACAAAGGATTTTTCCTATACTATATTCCCTGTAAAGAAAAAAAATGTAGGAAAAATTTTAAAATTATGAGAAAATTGTTATTTAACTATTCTCTCTATTCACATCCTGAAATTGGAAATTTCAGGGTGTGACAAATCTACCCCCCTTAAAAGGAATCTCGTCCAGAGATTCGGAAAAAGCTAGCAAGAGACAGGGTTTATTCTAAACTCTTTTCATATCCTTCAGCAATATTCTTCTTTTCATATTACAGAAAAACTTTCCAAGTCTAACTTATACCAACATCCTTAAATATCGGGGGTCTTGTCTTGCTTGTGTCGTTGTCGCCATTGCCTCTTAAAATGACGATCTAGAAACTTCTTCAGGCACCTGTTGATAAAGTGTCCAGCAGCTTTGCAATAAAAACATGCTTTACTTTCCCTAATGTTTCGACGATTCTGTGGTGTCTCATAAATCACTAGCACTGTGACACCATGAGGATATTCTAGATATGCATCTTCATTGTGATCTTCAGGAAAACCTTGGGCTTGAGACATACGATGTAGGTGAGAATTGTTATTGGCTTCCCCTGGACATTCCCTTTTTCTCTTCTTACTTATGATCTCCTGTAGTTTGCTTTCAAGCCCAATGGCTTTGTTGATTAAATCTTGTAGACTGGAATAATCATGTAAGCTTAGTATACTTTGAAGATCTTTATTGAACCCTTTGATGAAATGCTCTCGTTTCTTCTTATCACTTTCAGCTGATCTTGGGGCATACAAAGATAATTCAACAAACTTATCCCCGTACTCAGTCACCGTCATTTGTCCCTGTTTTAAGTTAAGGAACTCCTTCCTCTTGAGCTTCATCGCACTCACAGGAGTATGGTGTAAGATAAAGTTGTCTTTGAATTCCTTCCACACAATACTCTCAGGTTGCTGATGTCCATTGATGTGAGAATTCCACCACTCTGAAGCTGCTCCTACATGTTGCCAAGATGCATACAAAGCTTTCTCTCCATCATTGCATTGTACCATATCTAGCTTCTCTTCAATTGCCTTGATCCAGTCTTTAGCTTCTAAGGGGTATGTGGTACTGGAGAACATTGGTGGCTCAGTCCTCATGAACTCTGCATACTTATCGTCTGAAGGTGGATATGATAACACATCTTGATTGTATCCATAGTCACCACTGTTCTCATAGTTTTCTCCTTGGTTACCTTTGTCGGTGTTTTAGACCGGCAACCTACTAAGGGGAGTACCCGAAGTAGATGAATGTGGCCTCGCCGAGGTCGGTAACTCGAAGGAAGAGACACGTGGCACACAATCTAGACAGGTTAGGGCCGCGAGGTGCGTAATACCCTACGTCCTGTATGCTGCGTAGCTCTGGATTGATTAGGTACGATTACAAGATGGTGTAATTGTACGCCGTGAGATGAGATGATCATAGAGAGGGGTCCCTGCCTCGCCTTATATAGTCCTGGAGGCAGGGTTACAAGTCGGAGTAGGGAGAGAGTACTAGTCGAGTACGTCTAGGAGTCTTCCATACAGTGTGGGACATGTACAGCTTCCTAACCGAGTGCTTCTCCTCTGTAGACCTTGTGCTCCACGCCATCAGGTGCCGTGTAGCGCAAGCCGGGTAGTCCCAGGGGCCCACCGAGTAGTCGGTCCTGGTACCCACCGAGGTAGTGGGCCCAGGGAGGTCCATACGACAAGCCCCCGAGTACTTTGTAGTCGAGAAGGATAGCTTTGAGTAGTCTTGACGGCGTTAATGAGTAGTCCTCAAGCGTCCCCGAGCACTACAAGTCAAGAGTCCTCAAGAGTAGTCGAAGCATCCCGAGGCTGGAATATACTCCAGCTGATGTTTGAGCAATCCTGAAATCTTCTCGAGTAGTCCCAAGCGTCTCGAGTGCTGCCCTTGAAGGTCTTCAACAATGCCCGTGTTGTCTTGAAGCCGAAGCCTATATGGAAGTGCGATTGCAAAATCGCACTCCATATGGAGTAGCCCCCGAGCCTTATGTTGAGTCGTAGGCTCTGGCTGAGGGTCCATCTGAAGTCTTGGCAAGAATATCCCGAAAAATCTGGAGAAAAAGCCGAAGGACACGTGGCACGGAGCCCTCGAGCCTTGAGTCGAGTACTTCCTCTCGAATTGAAGGGTCATCTTGTAGAGTGTGTCCTGAGATGCTCCTGAGTATTGTCACTTCCCAGGTAGTCGTGTAGCAGTAGCCGAGCCCCCGAGGTGAGGCGCGTCAACTAGTAGAATACGAAGAGTCATGCGCGGCCGCTGAGTCAGCCGAGCGCAGACTTATCCATCCGGCCGTTGGAGGGCCGTTTTGGCTTATAAATAGAAGCCAAAACCCTTAGGGTTTGTCACCCTACGCAGCTGTAGCCATTTCAAATAGATCTTGGCCAGAATTGCCACCAGCGCACGCCGCCGCCGCTATAGATCTTAGCGCGCCGCCAGAGCGAGCCACCGCGGTAGCCCCCGAGCGAATGCGCGTGAAGACAGTGTGCACTTGGAGGATGAAGCCGTCACCATCCAAGACTGCGAAGACCACCGGCGGGAAGAAGAGGAGCCGCGACGAAGCCGCCGGATCTGCCGCAGGGGCAGCACCGCCGATGTCTCCACCGCGGCCAGATCCGAACCGCGAGTGGAAGAAGTCGAAGGCGAAGACCGAAGACTTGCTGGCCCTCCTCAACAGTGGATTCATCCACGAGAAGGAGGTGGACATGTGGAGAGCCGCCGCCGGGGATCCGTACCCGATGGAGAAGAGCGAAGACGAGATCCCGATGTTCGCGCGCTTCGCGGAGCGCGGACTCGCGCTCCCGGCGAGCGACTTCTTCAAGGGGCTCATGAGGTACTACGACATCGAGTACCTCAACCTCAACCCCAATGGTATTTTCCATACCGCCGTCTTCGTCCACTTCTGTGAAGCGTTTCTGGGGATCAAGCCCCATTGGGTCTTGTTCCGGAAGTTCTTCCGGGTGAAGCCGCAACCGTGCGCCAGCAACCCGCGAGTAGTCAGTGGAGCGGGAATCCTGATGCGGGAGGACGCCGCCGAGTAGTACCTCTCGTACAAGCTCATCGACTCCAACCAAGACTGGAAGGCGAAGTGGTTCTACATCACGAACCACCACCCAGGGTTGCCGAAGCTGAGCGGGAAGCAGTCGAAGCATCGCTCGTGGTGGAACACAGAGCCGACGATGCAGGAGGGGATCCAGCTCCCCGAGTTGTTGGCGTGGATCAAGGCGCTGAGGGAAGCCGGGCTGAGGGCCGAGCACGTGGCCTTCAGCTTCATGAAGCGCAGGGTGCAGCCGCTCATGGATCGCGACACCCTAGGATTCGAGTACACCGGCGACGACGACACGTCGCGGATGCAGGAGAAGAAGTCGATGACGACGACATTGTCGACAGGCTGGCATGGATCATCAAGGACATGCCACCGTACACAGCGTGCCCCGTCCCGGAATATTTCGCCACGCGCCCGCCAAAGGAGGTAAGTAGCCGTACCCCCTGTCGAGTACCCATTCCATGTGAGTAGTCGTGCTGACAAGTTGTGTCTTGCAGGATGACTTGAAGAAGTTCGTCTTCGAGCCACCGCCGCCCCCTTAGGAAGTCGAGATCCCGGAGGAGGGGAAGACCAAGGACAAGGAGCGGCGGGAGGTCGGCGAAGGGGACGACACCGTAGTCGTGGAGGACACGTCCGACGAGGACGACGACGAGGAGACGCTGCAGGACCGCTTCCAGTTGCGGTCGAGGTTCAGCCGACCTGGCCTACCTCACGTGCCCCTCGTGCAGGATCCACCGGCTAGCCTAGAGGCTAGTCTGGCCGCACCGCCGCGGAGGCCGCGCAACCCCGCCCGCAAGCGGGTGTCGAAGAAGCTGAAGGTCTCTGAGACCACGCCCCAAGAGGTAAGCCATCTTGAGTAGTTTGGTCGAGTACTAGTGTCTTGAGTTGATGTGTTGACAACTGAGCTTCCTTGCTTGCAGGAGGTGCCGCCTACGGAGCCCGTCGAGCAGGGCGACGAAGGCGAGTGGGACATGGTGGGGGAACCCACTGGGAGTCGTAGCCCAGCCCCCACAGTCGAAGAGCTCCTAGCGCAGATGGAGAGCCAGCCCTCTGCTCGTCAAGAGAGCACGGAGCCCTCAGCCGCCGCTGCAGAAGAAGTGGTGGCCGCGGAAGCACAGGAGAGCGCTCCACCGGCTGCTGTTGCTGCAGAAGAAGCAGCGGCCGCAGAGGCGCAAGAGGAGGCGCCCGCCGAGGCTGGACTGGTGGACATCGCCAGCATCCTTGGCGCCCCGACCGTGACGATAGTCCGGTCAAGCTTGTAAGTGTTGAATCTTCCCGAGTAGTACTTAATGTAGTAGTCAAGATTGATTGACAACCAACATCCCTACTCTGCAAGAAATTAACGGATCTGTCCTGGGAGGGGGATGAACCCTCTACAACGGTGGCGGAAGAAGAAGCCGTGCCGCCCGCCGAGGAGTCCACTCCCGCCCCCAGGCGGAGCCTGATGCGCCAGCTGCTGAGGCTACGTTGCCCGAACCCAGCGTGGTCGAAGGTGAGTACTCTGTTGAGGCTATAGTACTCCCTAAAGAGTAGTCGTAGTCGCTGATGCGCCGAGGCCGAAGGGAGCAACATCCCAGCGGCAGTGCCCATGCTGAGTTTGACACAACAAGTGCCGGAGGCTGCTGGAGGAGCCCCCGAGCAGATGGAGGTGGCCGCCATAGCGACCGGAGGAGAAGAGGCCACCGCTCTGCCAGAACCCGCTCTAGAGGTGGTCGTCCGCTCCCCGAAGATCCAAGACGCGGAGCCCATCCGCTCTGCGCCGATGACTGAAGCCGCCACAAGTAGTCATGGCGGGGTAGAGTTGCTGGCAGATGAGTTGGTTGATCCGGCAACGGTGGCTCGGCATCTGGAGGCTATCCGCCAAGTCGAGCTGTGGATTAAGGTGAGTAGTCATAACTCCTGAGTAGTCAATCCGTAGGTGTTGAGTACTCATTTGACATGTGTTGTCTGTGCAGGACGTCGTGGAGAGGTCCCGGGAGAAGTCCAGCATGCTTCAAGGCTTCGGTGATGCGGTGCTTCGGGCTGAAGCGCTGGAGGATCAACTCTTGAAGTTGCGTAAGCACGCGGCCGCCATGCAGTCCAAGCTTGATACCGCCTTCGCCAAGTATCACAACGACATCCAGGAGATGCAGGCGAAGAGCGACGACTTGGTGCGGAAGAACAAGTCGCTCCGCCACAAGAACAAAGGTACATCGCTCGTCTTGTTGAGTACTTGTTGGAGGTCGAGAGGTAGTCTAACCCGCTTTTCCTTGTTGTTTGCAAAGCTTGAGTCTCGGGTAGATCAGTTGAAGGCTTCAGAGACGGATCTCAAGAACCTCTTCTACCGGGAGTAGGAGGCCCGCCAGGTACTCGAGTTTGTGTTGACAGTTTATAATTGTATCAAAGTTCGTTCGTGACTCGCAAGCGTACAAGTCTCCCGTCGTAGTCAAGGGACCCTTCTTCCCTCGAGTGGTGAACCCAAGGTATCGAATCCGTGGAACAAATGTGTGACACAAGACTTAATCTATTAAAGCCAAGTAATCTTCAATATTCAATAAAGATCCTAATGCATCTAAGTAAAAGACACAAAACAGATCTAATCTACTAAAAACCGGAGAAAACAAAGTAAGATTGGGTAGATAAACCGATCTAGAGGGATCGGGGTAAGCCTTTTGTTGAAGTTCCAAGCAAGAGAAGAAGTAGCAAATCGAATCTTAATAAAAGCCTCTTTAAATCGTGGTTTCCCGTCCAAATCCGAAAACATCCGCCTTTCGAGACCCCCGATTCTGTCACAACGTATCCCTATTCATGCGGGGAGCTTAGGGCGAGTCAAAAGACAAGTCGAGATTCTTTCGGAAGATCCGGCGTGTACCTCTAGCCACCGCGGCTACAAGAACACCCTATGTAATCTATCGCGCGAATAGAATTGGAATAAGCAAAGCCGATCGAAAAACGAAATCTTCGAGGAAACACTTGATCGCTAAGAAAAGATTCAACTTGATAATTCAACTATGACAATGATACATACACAAGATCACCACCGGGATCCTTCCTTGATCATGCTTCTAGCTCCGGGAACTCCGACGTGGTCTTCCATGCAAGGTTCCCACGTCGGCTAGGGAAACCCTAGTCAACTAGCTCGACCCTCTCCTCTCCGACATGGTGTCCCTCTCTTCTCTGCTCCTCGGCGGCCGAAGACGAAATCTTCTCTCCGTGGCTCTCGGTCAGGGGGCTATAAATAGCCCGATTGGCGGCTAGGGCAAAGGAGAGCGGGTTTGGGCCCAAAATGGGCACCGGGGCCGACCGGGCCCGGGCCGGCCGGCTGGGCCCATTTAGGCCCGGCCCCCGTGGGCTCCTTTGCCCCACGTCGGTTCCCTTGCTTCCTGGATGTTTCCCCCTTCTGCATGTAGGTCCATGTCGTCGGTTTCTCTCCGAATTGGACTCAACTCCTTGTCTTGCAAGATTCAGCACTTTTCTGGTCAGGTCCCTGGAGTCTGTCGTCTTCTCGGATCAAGTCCCCAGCTTCTTGGAGTTAAGTTTGCTTCATTGCATGACTTGTTCAGGGCTTCAAGGTCTTGTCATAAGGTGCTTGATGAACTTATCCCGAAAGTCTTGCATTTAACACTAAAACCCTGCATAAACATTAAACTCCAAAACCGACATGCACACGTGAACTTGTTATACCACGGGGGTTAGTACCAATGAATAAGGTATAAAACTCATGCCAACACCGAAGGTAAACTCATGGCTAGGTTGACGGATTTTCACCGTCAACATCTCCCCCATGCTTAAACCTTGCTCGTCCTCGAGTAAGCCTTCGATGGATATCATTATTGCTAAACAATGTTTAAACTTTGCACTTGAATACACATGAGAAAACATAATGCTCTCAAAATTTTAATTCATTAAAGTTCCATAATGTACTAGCCTTCATCTCTACGGAGGGTAGATTCTTGTTAAGCTTATCCCACAAGTACTAACATGCTCACAAAGTTTTAAATAGATCTCAGAATTTTTGAAATAAAGAACGAGATAAGAAAAGCTAAACCAAATTCACAAATTTAAATCATCTTGTATATTGCTCATGAACTCTCATCTCCCTTGTCTCTCAAGCCTATATATTCTACTCCTTTCCCTCTCATATATATGTGGTAGGCTTTATGTGGAGCTTTGGGAAAGTTTAGTCCTAACAAGATTTTATAAATGAGGTGTTGTCAAAACAAGACAAGCTTCTCATGGTCTTACCGAGACTCGTCAAAAAGGTCATTGGAAAATAATGTTAAATCAAGGAGGGGAAAGAGAAAAATACACACACTTTTAGATGAGTGGACATGTGCAAATGGCAAAGAGTGATCCCAAGGCACAAAGGAAGTCCTCGTTATCGGATTGCACATGGTTGGAAAATGAGAATGGATCTTTTTAACTTGAAGCCTTGAATGCACTTTTAGAGAGCCGGGGGGTTTACTTTACGCACATTTTTTTTCTCTTTCTCATATTTCTCATTCTTTTCTTTCTTTCATTCATTCATTTTTTCCTCGTCATATATTCAGCCCATGACTTCCACAACGAAGTTTTGATTTTTTATACCTTGAAAGTCATGAGTATCACTGGATTTTTTTTTCATCATCATCATTTCTTTTTTTTTAAATATTCCCCTTTGAACTCTAAAACTGCACCGTACCTACCTCCTCCCCCATGCTTAGACGTTGCTCGTCCTCGAGCAAAGAGGCGAAAAATAAGGTAGGTACCGGAATATTTTTCCTTGGAGAGATACTTGAAATCTTCAACGTTGGCACCGTCTTGCGATCTTCCTTGAATTGATGATCCATTCTCAACGATAGGTTGTGGTCAAGGAGGTAATCACAAAAATGATATTTGGTTTAAGGGTGGATATCCGGCGAAGTTTGTGAGATCACCGATGCGGGGATACACAATGCACGGATAAAAGGCTAGCAAAAAGATAGATACGCAAAAATGGAATGACCAGCTTCTTAGTCTCGGGCCAGAGAAATCATGGCCTGCAATAACTCACTCAAAAATAAATCTGGTACACTAAGGTTCATGCACTCAAATATATATAAGGCTTTGGATAGGTTGAGCAACACACAAGTGATATTTGTGACAAGGTTAGCAATATTTTTGAGCATAAAAGACATCTTTAATCTATTCATAACTTGAGAGCACATAAAACACTATGGGTCTTTATTTTAATCATAACCTCCGCTGAAAATTAAGCTAGTATTTAAATAAATTCAGATCTGTATTTTTAAGAGAGCACTAGCTTAAACATGCATAAATCAATTACAAAGATGAACAAAGCTGCAATTTTAATCATATATCATCATGGCACGAATTTTGTAACTTTTCGAATGATATAATCAAGGTGGTGTCTTTATTAATGATGACATCAAGTTGAAATACATACTGAAAATAAACAAACATGCTTGCTGAAATTTAAATAAAAAACAGGAAATACTACGCAAACACACATAAGCAAAAGCTGAAAATTACAGAGAAAAAGAAAAGAAAAGAAAACTAAAGTTCCTAAATCTTCTAGTCCTCCGCCGGTGGTTGATGTTGATGATCTTGATAATAATACCCTTGCTCGTAATATGATTGGACATTCCCTCCGACGAATTGATTTGGCTCCACAAGGTGAAGGCGTCCAAGTTCAAAGGCAACATTAGCGTTGCCTTCACCGAGTTGAGCTGCGTTAGATTGGATGGCTGCGATGTTTTGAGCATTTCTTGCAGCATACCCTCCAATAATGGCCATGCTTTGTTGTGGTTGGGGATGATGAGCGTAGGACTCCGCGAAGTTAGCGTTGGGCACAACATAATTTGGTGGGGGTACCGGCCCCCCCATGCTTGCTCTTGTGGCCCTCCGTAATAACTTGGCGGAGGAGGAACCCCGCCGAATGGTTGCACATTGGGTTGTGCTCCACTCGCCTGTGCGGAGGATGTTCCCTCCTCTACGATTCTTCCTCTTTTGTTCTTCCTTGCAGGGACAAGTAGTCCCTCTTCCAACCAATCTTCTCTCCCTTCATTGAAAAGCCTAAGCCTCTCGTTGGGAAGGGGTAGGTTCACTATGGCCAACCGATAACTTCCTCTCTCATCTCCACTAATGTATTTGCCTTGCCGCAAATATTCAATGCCGAGAGAGGTACCTCGTAAAAGGTGGTCGGGGTTTCTTGCGATCCCCGACCGCAAGGAAAAGGCCAACATGGAGAGGTAACACCCCGAACCAATATTACCCGCCCCCGATGTTGCTTCACAACACCAACGGTTGATCATGAGGTAAGAGGGGTCTATTGGCTGCCTGGCAATTAGAGCCGAGTATAGCCAATTCAACTCCGTGTCGGTCACCTTTGTTTCCTTCATCCTCCCCAATATCCTCTTGCACATCCAAGAGTGAAATATCCGGATAATGGGGTTGCGGATGCAATTGCGTTGTTGATGGGCTTCTCCGGAGATCATGTTCCAAAATCCCGCTAACATGCCGGGTGGCACGTCAACTTTCTCCGGAGCTCCCTTGTGGAATCCGAGTAGCTCCCTAACGTGCTCGTAGGGAACCACTTGCTCGATTCCCTCCAACCGGAATGACAAGCTTTGCACCCCATCATCATCAACGATGGGTGCAATAGTCATCAAAATTTCCAAGGCGTAACCCAAATGGGTGTCCGCCGATATTCCGTTGGAGAACTGCACCCATCCGAGGTGCCCCAACATATAGTATATGTCGGTGCAAAAACCCAAGGTGTAGAGTGCTTGGTCGTCGAACTCGACGTTCGGCACAAGCTTCTTCTCAAGATTGGCGAGCCTTTCCTCCTCCGCCGACAAGATGATGAAGCCGTACGAAGAGTGTGTCGGGGTGTAAGGAGGTGGTGCGGTTGAGCGAGTCGATCGTCGTGGTGGCGCGGGCTGCTCCTCCGTGTGCCCACGAGGTTCGGTGAACCTCATGGAAGTGCTTCTTGCAGCCCTCATACCACCAAGGAGGAGAGCATCGTTCCTCCTCGGTGGCGCCGTATCCGTCTCTATGCTCTGGTGAGACTCGGAAACCGAGTGCCTTCTCGAAGACGTGGTTGATGAAGGCTTGGACGACGACGAACTCTTTTTCTTGGAGAAGAGACTTGTGGTCTTCTTGGTTGCTGCACTCTTTCTTCAACTAAAATTCCGGGTTGCAACCGGTAACTAGGCACTTAAACTCTTTGCTTCGGATGTGGACTTTTAGTGGATTAAGGATGTGGATTTTTTTTTCTTGAGCTATCAAGCTTGGGAAGGTTGGCTATGTCTACGGAGGTTTTGAGCACACAAACTTGAACACACAAACAAAGGAAGGAGAGGGAAGCTTGCTGCGAGAAAACGAGGAGCCGGGGGGGCTCCTTATGTAGGTGAGGCCGGCCTCGGTGCTCCTCCCCGCCTCGTCTTTCTTCCAGCACGATCATTTCACCTCTGCAACTTTCCTGCCCGCGTGCTCCACGAGTTGCACCGCCCAAACGCTCTCGTCCACTCCTTGATCCTTCCACTTGATGCTTCATGTTTTGGGTCATGTCCATGCTCCCTAGCTCCACTTGCTTCACATGCCACCATGAAATTCCTACAAAGTTGATGCTTGCTGCCCACCATGCTTGTCCTTTGCGTGTGGAATTGGTGAAAGTTGATGAAAGGGAATCCAATGGTGCATGCATGATTACTAGATTGCCTCCATTAAGGTGTGTTTAAGGTTAAGCACTCCTCTAATTTGAAATTTAAAATATTTTTCAGAGCCATGCAAGAGCTCGAACATAATTTTAGAGAAGTTTTTAAACCATTAAAAACAAATGCAAGTCGAAAATAGTTTTTTATTACGTCGATTTTGGTCTCACCGGTATAGTTTGCCTTCATCGGTTGAGAGCAGACTTTTTCCCGGCTTGATCATGGGGGCATAGGTTTAGGTTCTAATTTTGGCTAAATAAGAAAGATTTTGAATAAAACAAAATTAGAATAGGCTTAGAAAAATTCTAATCCTAGAGAAACCAAGGATAAAGATTTTTAAAACCAACCAAAAGCTTTGATTTCTAAGTTCACGCGAGTCCTACCACGTGCTGAATTTTATTAACACTTAAACATAAATCGTGGCTCTACTCGTGTGGTTTTAGCATGAAAAATAAGTCAACCTCAGCACCATAATGAGGGTGAAAGGTTGAGTTAAGGTTCTGAAATTATTTGGTTGAGGGTTTCTTGAAAAGAAAAGAATCAAACAAGCACATAGGAGGGTTCATGCAAAGGGTTTATGATAAAGCAAACATTCAATCAAGAATTATGTCTCTAATATTGTTCAACCACTTCTAAGTCTAATGTCTTTGCGTAATAAAACTCAAAAACTAAATTATTAAAAAGACTCGAAAAACCTGGAATCGGGTTGTCCTCCCGGTAGCTTATTCTTGACTTGACGAAACGGGTTGCCTCCCGCCTAGCGCTTCGTTTATAGTCCATGGCTAGACTTCTTCACTTGATTACTTCGGATCAAAGCTCTTTGTGTGCGTTGCAATCTTGGGTACCCGCTTTGGCTTAGTCAATTTTTTGGTCTTCACAGGCTGGCTTTGTCCTTTGGTCTTGACGGATGCAACAACTTCCTTGTGGCTCGGCATCTTGAACTCCGGTCCTTCGGTCGTGATCTTCATGGTCTCTAGTGTGATCCTTCATCTCTCCCGAATGAGCTTGAGTAGCCTTCGCCGTCTTGGGACCTTGGAGTTGTCTCGGATATTCTTCTTTGTTACCCATCGGGCGCCGGCAAGTTGTCCCACTTGCGTCTAGCATCTTCATCACGATGAACACTTCACGTATAGAGCTTCGACCTCCGTCACCTTGCCATCTAAATTCTTCAATATTTTCTCCATAGCCTCGAACTTAGTGACGGCGTCCTTGGACATGGTCGTACTCCACATACTCCTTGCATGAGGATCTTGCTTCGGCGGCCTTTAGGTGTTGAGCTTCTTTCTCCATCTCCATCTTCTCCATCCTCCTCTTAAGTAAACCGATATGACACTCAAGGAATCCGACTCGTATGCATTCGGCTCTCGCAATCGTCATGCAGATAGTTGAGACTTTGATCTTGAACGGCCTCCCAGCGTCTTGAAGGTTTATGATAGGTAGATCAACGATGTCCGGGGTGCGCAGCGCTCCGGTGGTTGAGGTTGATCTTCCTTTGGACTTGGAGGTGGTGATTCCCTTGGAGATTTCGACGGTACTTCGACTTCAACTTTTGAATCTAGGGTTTCCACCCCTTTAGCTTGTGTTGCATGTCACCTTTGCCTGTAAAGTTTTCCTGGATCATCCACAAAAAGGTTTGGGTTTCTTGGAGAGGTAGCCAACCATCTCCTGTTAGGGTTAGCAATAAACAAAGTATGCAAAAAAACAAGAAAACGAAACAAATCTATAAAGACTAGAGTTAGACAAACTAGATTAGATGTATTTTGAGGATGATCAAAGTTTAGTAGATGCAAAAATAAAACAAAATCAGTACTGAAAATTACAAAAAAAAGCAATAAAAAAATCAAATCTTGATCACTTGTTCCCCGGCAACGGCGCCAGAAAAAGGGGCTTGTTGACAGTTAATAATTGTATCAAAGTTCGTTCGTGACTCGCAAGCGTACAAGTCTCCCGTCATAGTCAAGGGACCCTTCTTCCCTCGAGTGGTGAACCCAAGGTATCGAATCCGTGGAACAAATGTGTGACGCAAGACTTAATCTATTAAAGCCAAGTAATCTTCAATATTCAATAAAGATCCTAATGCATCTAAGTAAAAGACACAAAACAGATCTAATCTACTAAAAACCGGAGAAAACAAATTAAGATTGGGTAGATAAACCGATCTAGAGGGATCGGGTTAAGCCTTTTGTTGAAGTTCCAAGCAAGAGAAGAAGTAGCAAATCGAATCTTAATAAAAGCCTCTTTAAATCGTGGTTTCCCGTCCAAATCCGAAAACATCCACCTTTCGAGACCCCCGTTCTGTCACAACGTATCCCTATTCATGCGGGGAGCTTAGGGCGAGTCAAAAGACAAGTCAAGATTCTTTCGGAAGATCCGGCGTGTACCTCTAGCCACCGCGGCTACAAGAACACCCTATGTAATCTATCGCGCGAATAGAATTGGAATAAGCAAAGCCGATCGAAAAACGAAATCTTCGAGGAAACACTTGATCGCTAAGAAAAGATTCAACTTGATAATTCAACTATGACAATGATACATACACAAGATCACCACCGGGATCCTTCCTTGATCATGCTTCTAGCTCCGGGAACTCCGACGTGGTCTTCCATGCAAGGTTCCCACGTCGGCTAGGGAAACCCTAGTCAACTAGCTCGACCCTCTCCTCTCCGACATGGTGTCCCTCTCTTCTCTGCTCCTCGGCGGCCGAAGACGAAACCTTCTCTTCGTGGCTCTTGGTCAGGGGGCTATAAATAGCCCGATTGGCGGCTAGGGCAAAGGAGAGCGGGTTTGGGCCCAAAATGGGCCTGGGCCGACCGGACTGGGCCGGCCGGCCCGGGCCCATTTAGGCCCGGCCCCGTGGGCTCCTTTGCCCCACGTCGGTTCCCTTGCTTCTGGATGTTTCCCCCTTCGCATGTAGGTCCATGTCGTCGGTTTCTCTCCGAATTGGACTCAACTCCTTGTCTTGCAAGATTCGGCACTTTTACGGTCGGTCCCCGGAGTCTGTCGTCTTCTCGGATCAAGTCCCCGGCTTCTTGGAGTTAAGTTTGCTTCATTGCATGACTTGTTCGGGGGCTTCAAGGTCTTGTCATAAGGTGCTTGATGAACTTATCCCGAAAGTCTTGCATTTAACACTAAAACCCTGCATAAACATTAAACTCCAAAACCGACATGCACACGTGAACTTGTTATACCACGGGGGTTAGTACCAATGAATAAGGTATAAAACTCATGCCAACACCGAAGGTAAACTCATGGCTAGGTTGACGGATTTTCACCGTCAACAGTTTGATTATAAGGAGCTTGCCTACGAGTGCGACAAGCACATGGAGCTTCGTATTGCCTCCGATCGTGACCTCGTCAACTGCTACAAATCGTTGCAAAATCTGAACGAGGACTGCGAGGGGCTGCAGGCCCAGCTAAAGGAGCTTGAAGAAGCCGCGCTCCCATCGCAAGACTCTTGGTGCCTCATCCTGGCGGCCCCAAGATAGCACCACTCGTGGATCGACTGAAGGAACCCCCCAGCCGGCTGGCGGCCTACGTGAACCATCTGGCCAAGTCGATCCCGAACCAGGTGCTGGCCTTCATGAAGTCTTACTTCCCGAAGGCGCCCGTGGATGTAGTCGCTGGCGGGCTAGCCGCCAACTGTACAGACGAGCAGTATGCGGAGCTGCTGGAGCAGATGGCGCCCATTGCGCAGTAAGTAGCCGATAAGCTTAACCTCCAGTAGTCCTGTAATAGTTAGCTCGTAGCAATTGATGTACAAAAACAATTGTAATGTAATTTTTTAAGTGTTAATGAAGAAAAGTTCCATCAGTGAGTACTCGTAGTCGCGATCTCAGAGTGCGGAGCCCCATCGCGGAGTTGTCGCGAGTAGTCGTACTCGGCAGTAGTCCCGTTGAGGGGAGTAGGCAGTAAAGAAGTTGATGAACGATCAAGCTTTATTACTGAAGAAGTACACCTGAATGGCCAGGGCCGTAGTTATAGAGTAGCTGCCAGGACCCAGAGGCCGCTTACGGTTAAGTGGTGCTAGGGCGAGTAGCCGCTTACAGCAGTAGATTCGTAAGTAGCCGTGTAGGCTGGATCTAGGAGTACATGGTCTCTTAGTAGACCGCTGCTAGAGTCCTTTGTTGCTCGATGCAGCCCAGGATCCGTAGGTAGCCGCGCGGGCTGGATCCTGGAGAAGGGTAGTCCGGAGACTAGTGCCTGGACCCGGAGGCCGCTTACAGCGAAGGAGTAGTCCGGAGACTGGAGCCAGGACCCGGAGGCCGCTTACGGCAAAGGGATCTTGATGTAGTCGTGTAGACTTGAGCCCTAGAGTAGTCGTGTAGACTAGGCGTAGAATCGACAGAGCTGGTAAACGTTCCACGAGTTGTTGACATCTTCGCCTTCAAGTGTCTGGAGGCGGTAGGAGCCCGGCCCGGTCACCTTTGCAACTATGAAGCGACCTTCCTAGGGGGAGCTGAGCTTGTGTAGTCCTTCCGTATTCTAGATACGACGGAGGACGAGATCGCCAATGTTGAAGGAGCGTTCCTTGATGTTGCGATCGTGGTAGCGTCGGATACCCTCCAGGTACCTTGCTGATTGGACGAGGGCAGCGCAGCGAGCTTCTTCCAGTCCATCGATGTCAACTCGTCTGCTGTCTTCAGAGACACCTTCGTCATAGTGCTCCACTGCTGGTGAGTTCCACATGACATCAGCAGGGAGGATGGCTTCAGAGCCGTAGACCAGGAAGTAAGGGGATTGCCTCGTTGGCTTGGAAGGCTGAGTACGTAGCCCCAGAGTGCGTTGGGTAGTTCCTTGATCCACTTGCCTCCTTTAGAGTTAGCAGCGTCGTGTAGCCGCTTCTTGAGAGCGTCGAGCACCATCCCGTTGTCGCGCTCGACTTGTCCGTTGGCCCGAGGGTGGGCAACTGAGACATATCGGACGTCATCCTGCTGTTCTCACAGTACTCCCAGAACTGGTGATTGTTGAAGTTGGAGCCCAGATCTGTGATGATGCGGTGGGGTAGTCCGTAGCGATGTACGAGTTCATCCAGGAAGTCGAGTACTCTGTCAGCCTTGGGGCATGTGACCGGCTATACCTCGATCCACTTGGTGAACTTGTCGATGGCCATCAATACTCTATTGAAACCACCTGGCGCAGTTTGCAGTGGCCCAATCATGTCGAGCCCCCAGCAAGCGAAGGGCCAGGTTGGCAGTATGGTGACTAGCTTGTAGGCTGGGACGTGTTGCTGCTTGGCGAAGTATTGGCATCCTTGGCACCTTCTAACGAGTTCTTCGGCGTCGCCCAGAGCTGTGGGCCAGTAGAAAGCTCGTCGGAAGGCCTTGCTGACCAGCGTGCGGGAAGACGCGTGGTTCCCGCAGACGCCCTTGTGAATCTCCTCCAAGATGTCCTTGCCTTCCTGCCTGGGGACGCACTTCATGAGTACTCCAGAAGATGCGCCCCGCTTGTAAAGCTTGTCTCCGACGAGGACGTAGGACTTGGCGCGGCGGATGAGCTGCTCGGCCAAGTTCTTGTCCGAGGGAACCTTCTGCTTGCTGAGGTAGTCGATGAAGGGTTGCCTCCAGTCCACGTCGATCATCATGACCTCCTGTGGATGCGCTGGGACAGTGGTCGGTGGCGTCGGCTCCGGGATGGATGGAGAGTGAAGCTCGTGAACGAAGACACCCGCTGGTACTAGAGCGCGGGTAGATCCAAGCTTCGACAGGACGTCTGCTGCAACATTGTTGTCGCGGACGATGTGGTGGAACTCGAGACTGTAGAACTTATTCTCGATCTTGCGGACTTCTAGGCAGTAGGCGTCCATGTTCTCCTTGTTGCGGTCCCAGGACTTGTTGACTTGGTTGATGACCACTGCGGAGTCGCTGTAGACTAGTAGCCGCTTGATGCCCAGTGAAGCCGCAAGGCGGAGCCCGTGTAGGAGAGCTTCGTACTCGGCTTCGTTGTTTGAGACCTTCCAGAAGATCTGCAGGACGTACTTGAGTTGTTCGCCCGTTGGAGAGATCAGGAGTACCCCTGCACCTGCGCCCTCGAGGTTGAGTGAGCCGTCGAAGTACATCACCCAATGCTCTGGTCGCACGGTTGGAGTAGGTAGTTGATTCTCCCGCCACTCCACCATTATGTCGACTAGCGCCTGCGACTTGATGGTTGTGCGTGGCTTGAAATCGATGGTGAGGGCGCCGAGCTCGACTGCCCACTTGGAGATTCTTCCAGTAGCATCTTGGTTCCGCAGGATGTCACCGAGCGGGTAGTCAGTGACGACGGAGATTGAGTACTCCTGGAAGTAGTGTCGTAGCTTTCGCGAGGTGATGAGTACCGCGTACAGGAGCTTCTGCACAGGCTGATAGCATGCCTTGGACTCTGACAGGACCTCGCTGACGAAGTAGATTGGGCGCTGGACTGGGTAGGCGTGGCCGTCTTCCTGCCGCTCAACGATGATGGCGATGTTGCCGACCACATGAGTAGTCGCGGCGAGGTAGAGCGATGAGCTGCTCGCCTTTGCGAGGAGCCGTGAGGACTGTTGGCTTCGATAAGAAGTCCTTGAGCTGAGCAAGGGCTTGGTCCGCCTCAGGGGTCCACACGAACTTCTCTTGGTGCTTGAGTAGTTTGAAGAAGGGGAGCCCCCGTTCGCCAAGCTTCGAGATTAATCTGTTCAGGGCCGCCATGCACCCGGTCAGCTTCTGGACGTCTTTGATACACGTGGGAGCTTTCGTGCTGGTGATGGCAGAGATCTTCTCGGGGTTGGCTTCAATGCCGCGTTGGCTGATGTTGACGGTGTATTTTGGTGCACCTAGCATGTTCATTACACTTTGGTTTGGATTTGATTATGGAACTAACCCGCCACTAGGCACACTAATCATATGACAAGTTCATCTTTGTGCATGCATTTGGAAGTGTTGTGTTTATGTAGGAAAACGTGGACATAAAGGACGGATTCGCAACAAGTTCAAAGGAGCATTCATGGAGTCTTGTTCGTGTTCATGAGCTTGCTGAAATCACTTCAAATGGTGGTGAGGACCGAAGTGCTACGAGGAACACCCCCGGGGATTGAAGCGTAAAAGATCAAACTTCATGGAAAGAGAGCCTCCATCTTGATCGCGAGGATAATAGCGTCAAAATCATGCAAGTGGAGGGGGCAAAGTACATAAATGCGCGAGGACCCACGGAGCAAAAGGGGCGACCGAACCGGGCCGAAATTGGGCCTGGGCCGGCCGGCCCAGGCGGGCCAGCCCAGCCCACTTCGGGCACCGGTTCGGTCCCGTCTTCCTTGCCCTCGAAGGATCTTCGACCCTAAAACCCCCGACGCGCCGCCAACACAGAGAGAGGAGTCATTCGCACCAGAGGCCATCCACAAGCTAGAGAGAGAGGAGGAGGATCTCCGGCGGGAGATCAACCACCTCGAAGGAAGCACCCTCTCATGGAGAAGAAGGAAGACACCGGCGGAAGGGAAACCATGATCAACGGTGCCATGATCAGCACCTTGATGGGGTAATCTTCTCATTCGTCCATGGGTTGTAATCGATATTGAGATGTAATCGCACTTTGTCGGATTATCTATCTATCATCTTGTGTTGAATATACTTTAATGCTTAAGGCTTGCAACCGTGCCGTAGAGGGAGTAGAGCTCCAATGCTTCCTTGGATCCATTCAATACGCCGTGGCCATCAAAGGTCTAGTCATGAATACCTTCGCGTAGTGACAGTACGAGAGGAGGGAAAGGGCGAAACCGTGGTCACAACCCCGATAGATTAGATTGGTTTTCATGTCTTTAAGCGATTGCATGCTCTAGTATCGTAGACCCGTGGGCGAGTGTCTTCTACCTTGATCGTTTATCATTCTCTCTAGTGTAGTTTAGTGTTTTCTAGTATAATAGTAGTTAGGGTTTTAGTAGCTAGTGTGTCGTTGTTGATCAAACGCTTGTAATCCCCTTGCTCCGCGGATTGACAAGAACCTTGGGAATCCCGTGGTGAAAAAGGTGTGGGGTCCGTACGCTTGCGGATCGTAGAGGGATACGTCTTTTATCCGTCAACAAGCCCCTTTTTCTGGCGCCGTTGCCGGGGAGCAAGTTAGTTTACATCGTTTGATTTGCATCTAACTTAGTTTTATATTTTAGTTCATCTTTTATTTGCTATATCTAACATATATTATCAGAAAAACACTTGTTTCTTTTTTGTTTTTGTTTTTATCTTATTGCCTAGATGGAGTTCGTGAATCAACCCGTGGAACAACCGGAGAAATCATTAAGGGATTACGCTAGCCCTCGATGTGAAGACATAAAAGTACAAGAGTCGGATTCGAAGCTCGAAGCGACCAAGTATGAAATTAAATCCAAGATCATCAAGATGGTGGCGGAAAACCCATTTGAAGGGATGGTTACGGAGAACCCATATAGACACATAAGGGATTTCACGACAATATGCAACACGGTGCGTCAAGAAGGAGTTCCCGATGAATGGTTCAAATGGAATCTCTTTCCCTACTCACTTGCCGGCAAAGCAAAGACATGGTATTCGGTTGCGTCCTTTGAAGTTGAAGGCAATTGGAACAAGTTGACAAAGAAGTTTTGCGAGAAGTTCTTTCCAATTAGCAAGGTTCAACATCTAAGGAGGCAAGTGATCACTTTCATGCAAGGAGAAGAGGAAGGGATAGACCAAGCCTGGGATAGGTTTAATGAATTAATCGAACAAGGACCAAAACTCGGCTTCACCGGTGACGTACTCTTGCATACATTTTTCTTTTCCCTAACCCCTACTTGCATGCGACACGTCGAAATGTGTGCAGGTGGGGATCTCATGGAGAAAACACTCACAGAAGCCGCCCAACTTCTACAAAAAATTAGTAAAGCGGCTGCCATGCGAAGAGATTGGGAAACAAGACTTGCGGAAGAGCCGGAATTCAATTCGAGGAAGAAAAAGCTTGCTGATTTTTCTAAAGAGGCAACCCCGGAAGTCACAAAAGAGGAGCCAATCATGGAAAAGCTTGAACAAGAACACATCAAGTCAAGAACTACACCAAACGTCGACTTCGCCGCACCAAATGAGACGAACAAGAGAAGCATGTCAAGCGCGAAGCCACTAAGGGAGTTCGAACCAATGGATTGGGTTCCTATTGATTACGGAGAAGTATTCGACAAGAGAAGACCATTCCCTAATCAAAAGGGGATGGCAAGAGCATTGGAAGTGGATTTCCCACCGGAGAAGAAAGCTGAAAATTCATACAACCTCGAAACCACCGGTGAGATTTTTGAAAAGCTCTTTGGAGATGACGTGGTGGATCCGGAACATATTGCCGAGGTGAAGAGAATCATGGGGATCAAGCCCGAAGCATCACCATACGCTCGCCTCGCTGAAATTTATTCGATAGGATCCGAAGAAGAAGAAAAGATGACGCCGCACTTGAGTTGCGAGATCAACAGAGTTCAATGCAAAGCTTTATGCGACATCGGAGCCCAAGTTAGTGTTCTATCTTCTGAAATTTATGATAAAGTTCAATACCACAACCTAGACTTAGCTCCAACATCAACGAAATTAATTATGGGAGATGGTAGAACTATCAAACCTCTAGGTATTGCTTGCAACATGAAAGTAAAAATCTCTAGAAACTATATACCAACCGATTTCTTTGTTATTGATGCTTACCATAGTAATTCTGATCATATAATCTTAGGTAGGCCTTTTCTTAAGTTGGTTGATGCCGTGTTAGATGCCGGAGAAGGCAAAGTAACAATGAACCTTAATGGAACAAAGTACACATATAACTTTCTTCGTGCTTCTAAACACCTTACACCTTTTCCTCCCGAAGATGAAGAAGTAGAAGAGATAGATAGTCTTTGTTTTGTTGAAACCCTTAGAGACCCGCTGCAAAGAGCAATGGAAAATCAAATTAGTAATCAACAAGATGAAGAACTAGAGGAAGCGACAAAAGGCTTAGAGCCGCATGACGGTAGCGTGGAGGAAGAGAAGTTCGAAGACATAGGAGAAATCAAACCCGAGGAGCCGCAAGTGCCCGAAGTAGACCTTAAACCTTTGCCCAAAAGATTAAAATATGAATTTTTGGGCCCCGACAAAACTTATCCAGTCATTGTGAGCGACGAGTTGAGTCCCGAAGAAAATGAAGCGTTGCTGATTTTATTAAAAAAACATAGGAAGGTGATTGGATATTCAATTAATGATCTCAAAGGTATTAGCCCAGCCTTTTGCACTCATCGTATACCAATGGAAGACCAATGTAAGCCTGTAGTGGACCACCAAAGGAGGCTAACCCATGCCATGCGAGAGGTAGTAAAGAATGAGGTTATCAAGTTACTTGATGCCGGAATCATCTACCCGGTTCCACATAGCGAATGGGTGAGCCCGGTACATTGTGTGCCGAAGAAAGGAGGTTTGACCGTGGTGAAGAATGAGAAGAACAAGTTGATACCGCAAAGAACCGTGACCGGGTGGCGGATGTGTATCGATTACCGTAAGCTTAACAAAGCGACGAAGAAAGATCACTTCCCCCTACCGTTCATAGACGAGATGCTCGAGAGGTTAGCAAACCACGCTTATTTTTGCTTTCTCGACGGATACTCGGGGTTCATGCAAATTCCTATTCACCCGGAAGATCAACATAAGACAACGTTTACGTGTCCTTACGGAACGTTTGCATATAGGAGGATGCCCTTCGGCCTATGCAACGCTCCGGCCTCTTGTCAACGTTGCATGATGGCCGTGTTCTCGGAATTCATCGAAGAAATTGTTGAAGTGTTTATGGATGATTTTTCCGTTTACGGGAAGACGTTCATGGATTGCTTAGCAAACTTAGAAAAGGTCCTTACAAGGTGTGCGGAGGTTGATTTGGTTTTAAATTGGGAAAAGTGCCACTTCATGGTTAAGCAAGGCATAGTGCTCGGACATGTTATATCCGAGAGAGGAATCGAAGTGGACAAGGCTAAGGTAGAGACGGTTGAGCAACTCCCACCTCCTACGGACGTCAAATCCCTAAGGAGCTTTCTAGGCCATGCCGGATTCTATAGAAGATTTATAAAGGACATCTCGAAGATCACTAAGCCTTTAACGCACCTTCTTCAAAAGGATGTGGCTTTCGACTTTGATGAGAAGTGTCTAGCGGCATTTCGGACCTTGAAAAATGCGTTGGTGAGTGCTCCCATCATCCAACCTCCGGATTGGAGCCAACCTTTCGAGATCATGTGTGACGCAACTGATTACGCCGTAGGCGCGGTCTTGGGTAAAAGAAAGGAAGGCCGAGTTCACGCCGTTTACTACGCTAGCAAAACTCTTAGTGGGGCACAATTAAATTACGCCACTACGGAGAAAGAGTTGCTAGCGGTAGTATTCGCTTTCGAAAAATTCAGATCTTACATCGTGAACTCGAAAGTCATTGTTTACACCGATCACACAGCTATCAAGTATCTCTTGGCTAAGAAGGAAGCTAAACCACGCTTAATTCGTTGGATCCTTCTTCTCCAAGAGTTTGATGTTGAAATTCGTGATAAAAGGGGGTGGAGAATGTTGTGGCCGATCATTTGTCTAGGATGAATCATGGACAAGATGATAAAGAGCCCATAGAAGATAAGATGAGAGATGACCACCTCTATAGAGTGCTTGATAAAGATACTTGGATGATCGACATCATTCGAGCAATTCGAAAGATGCCCCTTGATCATCTAGACAAAAACACTCAAAGGAAGATAATCTCTGAAAGTAAGAAATATTTTTGGGATGCACCATACCTCTTCAAGCTTGGAAATGATGGAGTAATGAGAAGATGTGTGCCAAGGGAAGAGAGGGTTGAGATTCTAAGGAAGTGCCACTCGGCGGAGTACGGTGGGCACTATAGCCATTTTCGAACCGAAGCAAAAGTATGGTCGAGCGGATTCTATTGGCCGTAGATGCATGAAGATATTAAAAGATATGTTGCGTCATGCCCCGAATGTCAAAGAACCGGAAACATCTCTCAAAGAAATTCTATGCCTTTGAAATACAACTTGCAAATCGACATATTCGATGTATGGGGCATAGACTTCATGGGGCCTTTTAAAAACTCATTTGGATTCGAGTATATACTTGTTATGGTTGATTATGTATCCAAGTGGGTAGAGGCTATACCATGTCGTAAAGCTTCCACGGAGGAGTCCATCACTATGATCAAGAACGTGATTTTTCCCCGTTTCGGTACACCGAGAATCTTGATAAGTGATGGAGGAACTCATTTCACAGGGAAGAACTTCAAAAGGTGCTTGTCCAAGTTGGGAATTGAGCATAGAGTCTCCACGTCCTATCACCCACAAACCAACGGACAAGCGGAGACGTCAAATAGGCAATTAAAAAGCATACTTAACAAGACCATAGAGAAGGGAGGCAAGGATTGGTCAAAGAAATTAGATGGAGCTTTATGGGCTTATCGAACGGCGTTTAAAACACCGATAGGTATGACCCCTTATCAATTCGTCTATGGAAAAGCTTGCCACCTTCCGGTTGAGTTGGAACATAAAGCTTATTGGGCGATTAAAGAGATGAACCTTGATCTCGATGCCGCGGTGGTGAAACGAAGAATTCAAATAAGCGAGCTAGAGGAGTTGAGGTTGAAAGCATATGAAAACGCAAGCATATACAAGGAGAGAATCAAAAGGTGGTATGATAAAAGATTGAAGAAAAAAGAATTTAAAGAAGGAGATAAGGTCCTCCTCTACAATTCGAGGTTTAAAACCTTCGGAAAGGGGAAATTGCAAAGCAAGTGGGACGGACCTTATGTTGTGCATTCGGTGTTCTCCAACGGAGCGGTAACCATTATGGATATAAACGGCGATCAATTTGTGGTGAATGGACAGCGGCTTAAGGTTTACTACGAACCCGATGTCGTGCCCCTTCACCATGTTGACGTCTTCACCATGGAGGAAGAGCCCGAACGTCCCGCCTAGGACGAAAAACAAGGCATCAACTTCGTAAATAATTTTTCTTTTAGTTTTCCGGAGTTTTTCGCGAAGATTTACTTGGGCCAACTTTTTCCCATGGGCCGAGGAAGAAAAAAATAGGGCGGTGTGCAAAACCCGGCCCGGCCCGGCCCCCGAGGCATGGTGGGCCGGCCGGCCCGGCGGACCGGCCCGGGGGGTGGCCCGACGCCCGATGACCCCGAATTTCGCCCGAACTGCTCCTTTTTGACTTCCTTGTTTGGTCGGAAAATTTTAAGGGAAGTGTAAAAAAGGAAAATAAGGTTTCCAGAGCTTTCCTCTTAGGACTATTTATTTGGCCGAATTGGGAGCTCGAGAATCAAACCTTTCAAGCAATGTGTTGCACCCTTGTAGCAGCCATTGAGCCTCCAAGAAGCTTAGAGTTGAAGCAAGAAGCCAAGAAGCCATCGATGGAGGAGGCGATGCGATGCGAGCTCAAGCTACCCGTCAAGAGGACCGCACGTATCCGTTGCGGAGGACGTGTCCCGACCGGAGCTCTTGCATCTCGCAACCCCGTCAAAGGAGAGAAGGTCCCTACACCCGTTCGAAGGTCGGCACGTCTCCAAGGCATCAAGCGTAAAGATTACAAGGAGGTGTCTCCGGAGCCTAAGGATTATGGGGATAGCGACTACTCCGACGATCGTAGCCCGAGCTCGTGGGCGGCTGCCGGTAGAGATGATGATGATTGGGATGAGCAGCCCTATGAAAGGACTCCCGAAGGCCCCAACGGCGACGGCAACGGCGGTGGCGAAGGCAACAACAATGGAGGTGGCGACGACGGTGGTGACAACGGTGGAGATTATGGCGACGACGACCCCTTCGGATTGCATCCGGTGTCTTGTCGAGTTTGCCGTCAATCCATCGCGGATCTCTACACGTCGGCCGACGAATGTCTCCAAGCCATGGAAGCGATGAAGCAGCGTATGGAGGACTTGGAGCGCGTAGTTGAAGATGACTACAAGTTCCTTAACCGCAACGTGCGCAAGCTTTTCGGCATGGTTGGAAACATGAGAGGCAAGTGGTGCAAAACTTGCTTGAAGTACCACTAGATCTAGTTTTCCCCTTAGGATTTTTGTAAGATACGATGAGGACGTCGTATGTTTTAAGTGTGGGGGAGTGCTAGCTCGCTAGCCTTAGCTTTTGAACTTCAAATTTAGGTTCGGTTTAATCTTCGTGTGAGAGTCTTAGCGTTTTAATGAGTCTTTAGTTTTTGAGTCTGTTTTAAAATTTTTGCAAGTGTCTTAAATTAGTGTTGAGTCAAGAAAACCAAATAAAAAGAGTCTTTATATATATCTTTGTGTTTTATGTATTGTTTATCTTTATTTACTTGTTTGCTTAATCTTCGATTCTTGATATATGAACACAAGTATATGGTTTGAAAATCGTTTACCGTGGTGCTTAGTGGAATCGCTACTACTTAAAGTACCCATACCGCACTTCGATCTTGAGCTTCACATGCTAGTTGTGCTATGTTCGATGCTAAAAATTGGAGGATTTCAGTTCTGAAAATCATTTTAAAACCCATGTAATAAAGGTTAGCAAAACCTCTTTTTCCAAGTTGAGAGTAAGAAAAATTCCTATCCAAAGCCAAGTTTATTTTTTTCGCTCCACCATAAGTGTGATTAGCATAATGAGTTAGGCTAGGACCTTTCTCTCTTGGTGAGTTTTAATTTCAAGCAATGATCATGTCCTTGTGCTTATCTTTTGTTGCTAGCCTCGTCATATATTCAGTCCATGACTTTCACAACGAAAGTCATGAGTATCGCTGGATTCCATACCCAACCCTATACGTCTCTTTTGTACATCGTATTCCTTGAACACAACCTATTTTCAAAGTTTCGTCTCGTCTCTAGCATGATTTATTTAAAAATTCAGATTGTATGCATGCGAGAAAAGAGAGAATTGAAAGCTTTGAAAAAGTTGTCAAGAGAGAGAAAAATAAATAGAAAAAGTATGTGTATGGAAAAGAAAGAAAGAAAAAAAATCATATGTGAATGAAAGAAGAAAAAGAAAAAAAAGAGAAAGATGAGTTAGCAATGAAGATATGAGAGGGATGGATCAAGTGAAAGAAAAGAAAAAAAATAAAGTGTAAGGAAGGATGTCACGTTGATTGTGAGACGAAACTTTTACTCTATTTCCAACCATGTGCAATCCGACAACGAGGACATCATTGGTGCCTTGTAGTCACAATTTTCTTTTGCCCTTGCACATGTCCACCATTCTAAATCTTCTCATCCTTGATATCCCTACATATGGTTAATTCTCATGATCATTGGCTTTGAAAGGTAGACAACCATTAGAGGAAGTTCTTAGTTTGACGATACTTGTGTTGATTGCGCTAGCCCTACCTATAGCTCCACCTTTACATGATATATGAGAGATTAATGGGAGGTGAGAGTTTTATAAAATTTGGTTAGGATAGCCACATCATATGAGTGACTTGAGAGAGCTTGGAGAAAGGTTTTTGTCTAATACTTGTTGCAGGGATTTTTGTTTTGAAAATAATAAAAACCCTCCGATGGAAGCAAAGGAGTAAGCATGGCTGAAATTGAAGACTTCGAGTGAAGAGTTTGAGTTGTGGGGTAAATCTTGACGTGGTAAAAATTCTAAACGCCCACGTTTATGTTTGATTATCATTACTTTGTGTTTATGTATTAAAGATGAAAAGATTGACTAACTTGTGAAGGAGGATTAATGATACACGATTACACACCTTGGACGAAATTCTTTTACGAGTACTTGCTCGAGGACGAGCAAGAGCTAAGTGTGGGGGAGATGTTGACGGTGTATTTTGGTGCACCTAGCATGTTCATTACACTTTGGTTTGGATTTAATTATGGAACTAACCCGCCACTAGGCACACTAATCATATGACAAGTTCATCTTTGTGCATGCATTTGGAAGTGTTGTGTTTATGTAGGAAAACATGGACATAAAGGACGGATTCGCAACAAGTTCAAAGGAGCATTCATGGAGTCTTGTTCGTGTTCATGAGCTTGCTGAAATCACTTCCAATGGTGGTGAGGACCGAAGTGCTACGAGGAACACCCCCGGGGATTGAAGCGTAAAAGATCAAACTTCATGCAAAGAGAGCCTCCATCTTGATCGCGAGGATAATAGCGTCAAAATCATGCAAGTGGAGGGGGCAAAGTACATAAATGCGCGAGGACCCACGGAGCAAAAGGGGCGACCGAACCGGCCGAAATTGGGCACGGGGCCGGCCGGCCCAGGCGGGCCGGCCCAGCCCACTTCGGGCACCGGTTCGGTCCCGTCTTCCTTGCCCTCGAAGGATCTTCGACCCTAAAACCCCCGACGCGCCGCCAACACAGAGAAAGGAGTCATTCGCACCAGAAGGCCATCCACAAGCTAGCGAGAGAGGAGGAGGATCTCCGGCGGGAGATCAACCACCTCGAAGGAAGCACCCTCTCGTGGAGAAGAAGGAAGACACCGGCGGAAGGGAAACCATGATCAACGGTGCCATGATCAGCACCTTGATGGGGTAATCTTCTCATTCGTCCATGGGTTGTAATCGATATTGAGATGTAATCGCACTTTGTCGGATTATCTATCTATCATCTTGTGTTGAATATACTTTAATGCTTAAGGCTTGCAATCGTGCCGTAGAGGGAGTAGAGCTCCAATGCTTCCTTGGATCCATTCAATACGCCGTGGCCATCAAAGGTATAGTCATGAATACCTTCACGTAGTGACAGTACGAGAGGAGGGAAAGGGCGAAACCGTGGTCACAACCCCGATAGATTAGATTGGTTTTCATGTCTTTAAGCGATTGGATGCTCTAGTATCGTAGACCCGTGGGCGAGTGTCTTTTATTTTGATATCTTAATCATTCTCTCTAGTGTAGTTTAGTTGTTTTCTAGTATAATAATAGTTAGGGTTTTAGTAGTTAGTGTGTCGTTGTAGATCGAACGCTTGTAATCCCCTTGCTCCGCGGATTGACAAGAACCTTGGGAATCCCGTGGTGAAAAAGGTGTGGGATCCGTACGCTTGCGGATCGTAGAGGGATACGTCTTTTATCCGTCAACAAGCTGATGATGAAGCCGAGTAGTTTGCCCGAAGGTACGCCGAAGACCCACTTGTTTGGGTTGAGCTTCCAGCGGTACTCGCGCAGGGATGCGAAAGTCTCTTCAAGGTCGTCGATGAGGGTACTGGAGTTTCTAGTCTTGACGACCACATCATCCACGTAGGCTTCGACGTTCTTGTTGAGTTGCCTCTTGAAGCAGGCCTGGATAGCTCGTTGATAGGTGGCGCCGGCATTCTTCAACCCGAAAGACATGGTCGTGTAGCAGTACACACCAAATGGGGTGATGAGCGCGGTCTTCTCCTGGTCTTCTTCCTTGATCGCGATCTGGTGGTACCCGGAGTAGCAGTCCAGGAAGCAGAGCAGGTCGCAGCCCGCCGTGGAGTCGATGACCTGATCAATCCGCGGCAACCCGAAGGGGTCTTTGGGGCAGTGCTTGTTGAGATCAGTGTAGTCGACGCACATCCTCCACTCGTTCGAGTTCTTCTTGCGGACGAGGACAGGGTTGGCGAGCCACTCAGGATGGAAGACTTCTCTGATGAAGCCAGCCGCGAGTAGTTTGGCGAGTTCCTTCTTGATGGCATCTCGTATGTCGTCGGCGAAGCGTCGGAGGTGTTGTCACTTGGGGGTGGCCTTAGGATCGACATTGAGGTAGTGCTCGATCAACTCCCTGGGCACTCCTGGCATGTCCGCTGGCTTCCACGCGAAGATGTCGTGGTTAGCCCGGAGGAAGTTGATGAGCGCGTCTTCCTATTTGGGGTCGAGGCCGGCCTCGATGGTTGTGGTCTTGCTGGAGTCGCCTGTTCCGAGGTCGATCGTCTTGACTTGAACCTCCTCAGCTGGCTGAGGCTTGTTGGCGTTGTCAGACTTCTCCGGGATGTCGAGTTCACTTGTAGCAAGCTTCTTCGACGCAGTGTAGACCTCCATCATAGCGTTGGGTACTTGATTTGTAGAGGCGATCTCCATGGCTTCTGTATCGCAGTTGTGGGAGATCCTCAAGTCCCCTTGGAGAGAGAGTACACCCGCTGGGCTTGGCATCTTGAGTACCAAGTAGGTGTAGTGGGGCACCGCCATGAACTTGGCGATGGCCGGTCTGCCGAGGATGGCATGGTAGGATGTCTCGAAGTCCGCGACCTCGAACTTGATGTACTCGGTACGGTAGTTGTCCCGAGATTCCCCGAAGGTAACTGGCAGGACCACTGAGCCTAGTGGGATAGCCGCGTTACCAGGGACGATGCCGTAGAAGGGCATGTTGCTCTTGGTGAGCATGTGGGTGATGTCGAGCTTCATCTCCTTCAAGGTCTTGGTGAAAAGGACGTTGAGCCCGCTTCCACCGTCGATGAGGACATTGTTGAGCTTAGAGCCCGCGACCACCGGCTTCAGGATGAGGGGGAACCGCCCTGGTTCAGAGAAGCTGGTCCATTGATCCACGCGGGAGAAGGTAATGGGTACCTCCGACCACCTGAGAGGGGTCGGGACCGCTGGTTCAATGCTCATGACTTCTCGACGGGTAGCCTTTTGCTCCCGCCTGCTGGGTAGTCCGCCGAAGAGGACGTTGACAGTCTTGTTGGGTTCCTGGAAGTCGTTGTTGTCTCCGTCGTTCTTCTTCTTGCCTTTCTTGTCGTGAGGGTGCATGCCTGAGTTGGTAGCACTGCTCGGTGGTTTGGTTGCCGTTCAGATGCCACGGGCACTTCTCCTTCAGCAAGTCTTTGAAGCCGCCGGAGTTCTTGCTCGAGTTCTCCTTCGCAGGGCGCTGGATAGACACGACAGTGTTGTCTGGCTTGAGCTTGCGGTTGGGAGCCGAGTAGTTGTTGTTGTTGCGACCGCCTTGGTTCCCATTGTTGTTGCTGCCGCCGCCCGTGTTTTGCTTGTTCTTTCCACGGATGGCGTCGTACTTGGCGTTGGCCTTGTCTTCTTCATCCGCCCAGGACGTAATCATGTCTTTGAGGTGGGGGATGGACTTGGGGCGGCGACGACCGAAGTCTTCAAAGGTGCGGCTGTGGTAGAGACCGTCATGGAAGAGGTCGATGACCTCCTTGTCGGTGACGTCGACTACGGTGGCGCGCTTGTCGAAGAAGCGGCGCATGTACTTGCGGAGGGTCTCGCCTTGTTCCTGCTTGACCATGGCCAGGTCCATGCGAGTACCCGATCGGCCCATGGCGCCCGCGAAGTTGCTGGTGACCTGCTCCTTCAGCTAGTCCCACTTGTCGATCGAGTGCTTGTCCAGCGACTCGAGCCATGTGAGTGGGGCTTGGTCCAAACAGAAGATGAAGTAGAGGCACTTGGTGTCGTTGTTGCCGCCAGCGTTCTCGATGGAGAGGGCGTAGCACCTGAGCCACTGGATTGGGTCCTGCTTCGCGTCGTACTTAGTGATCCCCAAGGGCTTGAACTTGTCGGGAAGATCAAGTTGCGAAGTCGAGGTGAGAAGGAGGGGAAGCCGTCGTTGTCGCCGGCAGTGGCTGACTTCTTCCGCCGCAGCTCCTCAATCTTCTGGCGGGCGTCGTAGCCGCCCTGTGAGGCGCCAGAGGTGTGGCTGTTCGCGTTGTCTCGACCACCGCGGTTGCCGCCGCCGCCGGCCCTCCTGTTGGCTCTGTGGTTAGAGCTTCCGTCGTCGCTGCCGCCGCCATTAGGGTCACGGCTGCCGCCGGCAGGATTGCGGTGAGGAACGACCTCACGGTTGCTGTTGCCACCCTGTGAGGGTCCGCCAACGTTTGCGCGCGTACGGTTGGGCTGAGCTGGGAGCTCAGCTCGAGTACGGTTGCGACCGAGGTCGGCGCTGTGACTTGTAGCTTCGTTGTCGCGGTTCCTGGCGGGAGGAGGCTGGTTGACCCTGTTGTCCACCCACATGAAGTAAGCGTCTTCAGCGAGCTTGGCGATGACTTCTCCAGCGCGTATTCCCTGAGCCTGGCGTGCGATCGCTGTGATCGACATGAGGCATTGCTTGGGGGTAGTGTGTACTCTGCTCTCGACTGCTCCGAGAGCTTCTGCAAGGTTGCGAATGGGGAGGTTATCTCTGAGCCGCCGGCGCCGTTCATTGCGCTTCCTGTTATGCTCACGTCGAGCGTCCCTGTTGGCGAGGGTCTCGTCTGCAAGTGCGTCGGCAGACAGCTCGTCTGCAGAGATGTATTCAAGGTACTTGTCTGTAGCCGTCCCAGATGGTCCGGGGGTGTCGCCGGCAGCCATAAAGACTTGGCGATCAGGGGTGCCAAGGCTGGACTCAGAGGCCGCCACCTCGGTTGGGGTGTTCGAGTCAGCTCGGGCAAGCGGTGTTCCCTCCTGGAACGGGAGCGAGTCGATGTAGGCGACGTAGCGTGAGTCTCCACTTATCAGGTCAACGGGCTTGCGGTCTGGTCAGTAGACGAATCTCTCGGCCGGTGTGGATGTTATAACCAGCCCAGAGGCCGGCCCTGATAAGGGATGCTCAGTAGTGTTGTCCTCGGACTCGGAATCCTCTGGGTCCGACCCGAAGTCAAACTCGTATGCGGAGTCCGAGTAGAACCCGGAGAGAGGGTTGGAGTCCTAAGCGTGGCCGGGGGCGGTGTCGGAGTCCGAGTTGTACTCGGGTACGGGCTCCTTGCCGGCCCGGCGCGAAGGAGTCTCCTTGCGGGCCCTACTGAGGATGCGGGGACCACGCGCGGAGCGCTCACGGGGCGGTGGGACCACATGCGATGGCTGAGTAGCCGGCTCGCATGTGATAGCCCATGGAGACGTCGGGTTCGAGTTGGAAACGGACTCGAGCTCGAAGTCAGCGTGATGGTCAAAGAGTGAAATTTCGCTGAACTTGCCGGCGAGTTCGCCTGTGACAACTTCAGGAAGCGTCACGAAGCCGGTCTCCGGGTTGGGCGGCATGGTGAGGCGGCGCTAGAAGGATCCCGCGTCGTCAGCAGTGCAGACCCAAGCGCCGAAAACGAAGGTGTCGCCGTGGTTGAAAGCGACGGTTGGCTTGAAGTAGACAGGAGCCGTCGAGTTCGCCATGTGATCTCTGGCGAGATCCCCTACCTGGCGCGCCAGCTGTCGGTGTTTTAGACCGGCAACCTACTAAGGGGAGTACCCGAAGTAGATGAATGTGGCTTCACCGAGATTGGTAACTCGAAGGAAGAGACACGTGGCACACAATCTAGACAGGTTCGGGCCGCGAGGTGTGTAATACCCTACGTCCTGTATGCTGCATAGCTCTGGATTGATTGGGTACGATTACAAGATGGTGTAATTGTACGCCGTGAGATGAGATGATCATAGAGAGGGGTCCCTGCCTTGCCTTATATAGTCCGGGAGGCAGGGTTACAAGTCGGAGTAGGGAGAGAGTACTAGTCGAGTACGTCTAGGAGTCTTCCATACACTGCGGGACATGTACAACTTCCTAACCGAGTACTTCTCCTCTGTAGACCTTGTGCTCCACGCCATCAGGTTCTGTGTAGCGCAAGCCGGGTAGTCCCAGGGGCCCACCGAGTAGTCGGTCCTGGTACCTACCGAGGTAGTGGGCCCAGGGAGGTCCATACGACAACCTCCTTCTGGGTTTTCCATCTGGTTGGTAGATAAAGATATGATCAGAAGGGAACGAGAGTAGAGCAAAACGAGTGGGGGAGAACAAGGAGGTGGGAGGTACAAAAGAAGAACCCAACTAAGCAACTGATGTTATTGCGGATGTAAGACCCACAATACACCAACACTCAGTTCAAAGAACCAACACAAGCAATATCATAAAACCAAGTATCATCATGCAAACACTGAATTCCACCAATCAAGACATAACTAAGGGAACGATACTACATGTCGTTAATAAAGTCAGGGGGTATCCTCCTAATAGATCAGATGTAGCTCCCAGAAAGGATATCCATAAATAATGGATTTTCCCAGATCAAGGAGGCCAAAATTATGAGTTCATCTCAACTGGAAGCACCTCAATCGGAGGTTTAGAACTCGAGATATGAATTAAACAAGATGGCTATGTCAGCAGTGTTGGCAGATTCTGAATGTTCCACTAATTCGTACGTATCTCCATGGATACAAAACGAATACTGCTGAATTTTGGACAGAGTGAAACTTATGAAATGCCTGAACCACTCCAATTGGATTTACCTCAATCGGAGGTCTATAGCCCTAGATATAGAATATTGAAGGTAACTAGGTCAGCAGAGTTTACAGATTCTGATAGCTCCAATGTTTCGAGCATAGCTCCTGGAACATGCACTGGATAGGGCTTACTTTTTGATAGAAATTCACTTATGAAATTTAGGAACTAAGCCAGCTGGTTTCATGTCAAACGGAGTTCTGTAGCTTGAGATAGAATTAAAACAGCGCTAATGTGTTGGACAACTGCGCGAACAAATAGAATGTTAAGGGTAACAGTTCTACCAACAAATCAAGATGGTGTTATTGCTTGAGAGAATGGACAGGCGAGATTGAAGAAATGTTCAAGGAGAGTGAAGATAAATATACAAGAATTCATGGTATGGAGAAAAGAAGATGGTTAAGATGTGAGATAATTCATCAGAGAGGTCAAGGATAAGATAAGAATGGATTGTAGAACAAAAAAGGCATTGGGAAACGGCCAATACTAGCTAGTCTTATGTCCTAAAGTCGATACAGCTCTGATACCACTCTCTCACACCCGATTTTCCGAAGAAAACCAAGTGCAAACCTATATGCATGCCAGGATCAAGTTTCATGCATATAGTGACATATAAGTGTATACAGAAACAGTATCACGTAAGAAAAAGAAAGATTATCAGAGATTTACGCTTAATCCTGGAAACGAAGGCTCCAAACAACACAGGCAGTCGACTGGGGGTTGCGTACGCCTAGCACCAGCACATCTTCATAGACTTCAGAGTAGCATCCTCTTTCTGAGCAACAATGTTTATAGGAAGGGTGAGCACTTGTCGTACTCAGCAAGTGTGAGGAAAAGAATGAATGCAAAGGCTTTATAGTGGACTGGGCTATAAGCATTTAATAAATTTTAGTTGGTCAAGTTTTATTCGCACCTTCTTACTAATAAAGTATAAGTATATACCAACCCACATTAAGCATAAAGGTAAGCGATACGCCATAAGCACATGGCGAGCATAACCAGAGGGAACGTTTTAAGTCCATCTTCAAGTTCGGTTATCATGTAAGGGTCCAGGCCGCCCGTGACCGTGGGACGGCTAATCGATTAGTTTTACACTCTGCAGAGGTTGTACATCTTTACCCACAAGTCGCGTAAAAGTCCCGAAGAACTTTAAACCCAACCATGCGATGCTGCGCATGCATCATACCACACTACCGAGGTGTGATTGCATAGGGACGCTACGAGGCCTTTACAAAGAGTCCTCCCGTGCGTATCAGTCCATAGTAGTGTGTCATAGAGGCTATCTTTCGTACCACACTTCTATTACGAACGGTCAGCCATAGAGTCTTCCGTTCCAACACCGCTCCGGAATAGAAGAGCCATAAAAGCATTCCTCCGTCCCCAACCTACTATGCGAGTAATAACCACACAAAGACTTCCCTAATTACTCGGCCAAGACCAGAGCCATATAGTCCTTGTGGTTGCACTGTTGTCCTGGGTGGTTCTCCATGTTCCGATTAAACATATGGCCTTGTATTAAGCATCCAAAGATATAACATAAATGTATAACATGATTCATCATTAATGTTCATTAAAACCACCATAACCCAGGTATAGCAACTAAGCATAGCTACCCAACATAAATGTAAACCCATGTTAACAAGGAATGACAATCAAAGACTAGGATAAACCTTAATAGGCACCCATCAAAATTAATGCAAGCAATGCAATGAGTGATTAAGTATAATTCTTAGGACAAAAGATCAAGGACACACTTGCCTTTAACCAAAGTAATGTCGTTGCTCAGAATATCTTCAACCTCTTGCTATTCAAAGCTTCTCGAACGGCATTCACTCATCAATCATCGGGCACAAACATACAAAGCAGACAAACAAACAAACATACTAAGAACAAAACACCAATCAAAAGAAAACGTTAAAAGAACGCACTAAAGGATAGGCTCGATTAGATGGATCACTAAAGCACACAAACCGTGCTTAGAGGAAGAAAGGCTTGGTTTGCTTTAAAGAGATGGTTGTGGAAGATTGAGCTAGGACCGGAAAGATCACACTTAGATTGAGCTGAGAAAAGAATGTCTAACTAACCATTTGCATTTATGATAGAACAAGATTATGAGCTAGGTTCATTTTAATTAACAAAATAAATATACTTAGTGATGTAGGTATGTTATGTTTTTCCACAAAACTTGAGGATATGAACGAATGTGATGCCCCTGAATCAAATAATATGGTTGCCAAGACTGAGCTGACCAGGAACTCACCGAGCACTATGCCTTGTGCCTCTTGAGCCTCATGTGCATTAATGTGGTTGACGCGGGCTCATCCATAAGACTGCTGGGGCTGCCTCATCAGCTGGTTGTTGTTGTTGCCAAAGTTGTTGTTGCGAACCGGCACACGGTTGGCTCCAGATGGAACTAACATTAATCAAATTAATATTTATTATAAAAGCCGATGTAAAAGCCTAACCAAATTTTAATTAGAAAAGATTAATTACTATTAAACAAATTAACATTTGGTTAACGAAAACCGAGATAAAGATCTAATTAACTTTTATGTACAAAAACATGTGATAGAAACATTTATCAAATTAAATTTGCTTATGAAAAACGATGTATAGATCTATCTTACTTTTATTTATAAAAGGCATGTGTAAATAGACATTAATCAAAATTAATATTAATTTTATTTTCAGAAAACAAAACATGGTGAAAACACACCACTAACGCGTGCTTTATATTATTATGGACCTAACGCAACTTGAGCGGAATAAATCGGAGCTAAAACGAAGATTTGATGAGCAAGACAAGATTACAGGGACCTAGTCGCGATTAACCGTAGATTTCAGGGAGTAGCTGAGAAGATTCCCGAGACACGGTGAACAGTGCTCGTGAAACCGGTAAAACTCGACGTTAGATCTACAAAAGCTCTCGGGTTGGATCTAGTTGAAAGCATCTAATAGATCTAGGGGGTTAGGAGCAAAGATTTCAAGACACAAAAGATATGCTAATCATTACAGGGTTCTCCAGAGGACTAAGCGCAAAACAGCCATCTTATCTTCTTCCTCAGGCCACGCATACAAGAGCACCAGGAGGGGGTGGCGGCGGCCCTGGTGGCCATGGGCACCGGCGCTCCGGGCATCGAGGGGCTCGATTGAGGCACAAAATCGAAAGAGGAGGTTGAGACGAACACGATGGGGGGGGCTCACCTCGGGCGGAGGACGACGACAGCGGTCGGTATTCGAAGGTCAACGCCAGCGGGTTGGCCTCTAGGCGGCGGCTCGGGCACCGCGGCCGGGCGGCGGCGCGGCTACGGCGGGGGGCGCTAAGGCGGCGTGCTAGGGCGGCGCGGGGCGACTCGGCCTCCCATTTATGGGGGTGCGTGCGCGCGGCGTGCCGGCCCGGGCGGCGGCGGCGGCCGCCCGGGCGGCGGCGCGATGCGGGCCCAGATGGGCCCCGCGCGGGCCTGCGACGGCGGAGCGGGTTGGATCGAGCCTCGGGCTCGGCCCTATCCGGTAGATAGGTTTTGTTTTTTTTCTGAAATGTATTTTCAGTGCATAAGAATTCCAGAGAAACTCCAGTAATTCGTTTAAAGCACTAAAAATACTTAGAAAATCACAAAAATTCCAGGAAAATTCCTAGAGATAGATTAAGACATGAACTATCCAAATAAAGCATTTGGGGCTCATGAAAAAGATTTTAGAGCCTTCCAATAAATAGAAATAGCTCAAGAAAAATAAGAATATATTCAAGAAAAATCCGGAAAATTCTCGGGAGAGTTTAGACAGCTCCTAAACGCATTTTTGAACCTTTTGCACTCAAGAACCACTATATGCATCGGCATGAATGCAACACACATAACTTTTTATTTAATTTAGAAAATCAAACAAAGGATTTGTCCTATACTATATTTCTTGTAAAGAAAAAACAAATTTAGGAAAAATTTTAAAATTATGAGAAAATCGTTATTTAATTATTCTCTCTATTCACATCCTGGAATTTGAAATTTCAGGGTGTGACATGACCTGGCTAGTGTTGCTCTGTGGGGCTTCATGGTGTTCTGGTTGTTGAATGGTTTGAACTGGGTTCTGGGGCCTTGGGGGCCTGTGGCTTGCGACTGGGTCCTGTACTGCATGGGGGCTTGGAACCTGGACATGGGGTGTCCGAAGCTTCTTTGTCTCTAGGAGCGCTCTTGCTGTTGAGTCCTGTGCTCCATGAATTTGCGCTTGCTTTCCTTCTTCTCTTCTGCCCTGGCTCTCTGTGTGAGGATGCCCATGTTCATGAGGGTGTTGAAATCCGGGTAGATCTGAGGGGTATGCAGAGTCCTCAGTTCTAGAGTCAAGCCCTTCTTGAACATCTCCTGCTTCTTGGAGTCCTTGTCCACTTCTTTGGGGCATATCGAGCCAGCTCTATGAACTGGTAAGTGTATTCGTCCACAGAATTGTTGCCCTGGCGGAGTTCACGGAACTCATCCGCCTTGCACTTCAGTGTGGCTTCTGGGATGTGGTAGTGGCGAAACTCTTCCACGAACTCATCCCAAATGATGGCGGAGGGATCCTTGGCTGCTGCACAGTAGTTCTCCCACCAGGCTAAGGCTGTTCTGGTAAGCTGGTGAGTGGCCAGGAGAACCTTGTCTCGGTCTTCACAATTGAAAGGCTCCAGTTCCCTTAGGATGGCTCTCAGCCAGTCATCAGCATCCAAAAGATTCACTGACCCACCAAAAGTGGGTGGCTTCATCCTGAGGAATTCTATCAGCTTTTCATTAATGCCCAGCACTCAGGGCTTTTGACGGTTGACGGCATTGAATATGGCCTCCATCATTAGAGTCTAGTTGATCAAGACTCGCGCCAGGTCTACGGGAGGGGGTGGCGGTGGCAGGACGACGTTCTCCCCTCCATCTTCGCCTTGGTTCACTTCCTGATCGTTGAGGCGCTCCCTTCGATCGGCTTGAGATACTTCCGCGTCCATACGACCAGAGCCTTGGTGGGTCCTAGCAGGGCGCCTGGAAACCATCTGTAAATAGCAGATTTCCAAGAGATCTATGTTTTATGTGATGTTCAAGTGGATTATGACGGATTTCCTTTTGAAAAGGCAGGGTCTATTCCTACTGGCAAGCACACAACAAGCACATAGCAGACAAGCACAGACAAATTTTTATTACAAACAAGTGAGGAGGATACATCCCGACTAAGCGACTGATATAACGCGGACACGCTACACGACCAGGTGCTACTACAAAAGCTAAGGGTGTGACTCTAATCTCGGACCATCGTGGCTTCATTCCCTGGGAAGGTAACTGCGGCATGCTACTCGCGAGGCGAGCCATCTTCTGGGGCTGAGTGCACTTCCAGTGGAATGAGTAGCTCATCGTCATCTTTGCCCTCGGGGTTTCCATTCTCTTGGGGCTGTGCTGCAGCTTCTACGGTCGTCGCTGGTGCTTCGGTGACTACTGGTGGTGCTGGTGGGGTTTCAATAGTTCCTCCCCATCCTACAAGGGGTGTCCCAAGTAGGACTTGTGCTTCTCCAATGGCCGGAACGGGTGTTCCTCTGTTGGTCCACTCCTGCATGAGCTGGTCTTGGATCCGCCTGAGGCTTTCATGGGCAACAGCTTCACTGCTTATGGCAGCTGTAGTCCTTGCTTCAGCTTGAGCCACTCGGACTTGGTGCATCCTCACTGTGACTTCTGCTTGCTCGGCCCGACTGATTTGCTCCCACAAGAGCATGGCCTGGTCATCAAAGAGTTTGTACAGGGAGACGAGGTAGGCAACTATGTGGTACAAAAGGTCTTCTTGGTGGCCGCGCCGTTCCAGGTTTCTCATGCGAGCCTATCAGACTGGGTTCTGATGGCTGGGGGAAATACCTCATTGGCGTGGGGATGAGGTGTTCCTCATAGATCCGACACAGGTAGCGAAGGGCTTTTCTGAGGGACAAGGGGTAGGTGTCTTGGTGTCGAAACCCTATGGCGGTCACCCGCCACGGCTCGACGTTGGGGTAGCGGTTGCTTCTGGCGATGGAGAGGACCACTCTACAGCGAAGAGTGTCGAGTTGCTCGTACTCTCTGTTGTAGTACCTAGGGCACTCAGTAATACTGAGGCACTCCAGGGAAATGATAAGGAGGCGAGCAAAACCAGGCTCCTTCTGGCACACGCCTTGGGTCCATCCATCTTCCGCCATCTGAAAACAAGGGTAGAGGTGAACAAGTTGTGATAGGGTACAAAAGATAGATATTTTTATTTAGCAACAAGGTTGGGGTACACTCCTCGGGGTACACTTATTATTACTAGAACACAGCTCTAGTCTAAGCACTCCAGTCTATCCTTATGTGGACTCTTCCTCCGTCTGAAGGCAACGCTTCTTTGGTGGGAGGTCTTGCTCCAGTATCACGTCCTTGGTCTGGGTTCCTTTGTCCCAATGAGTTTCTTCGGGTTCCTCTTGCTCCAATCCAGCTTCTTCCCTCCTTCTACATTCCTTGTGGAGCTCATCCCATAGGTTTTTGTGGAACATTTCAGAGCGTTCCCGTTCCCTAAGGTAATCTTGCTCCATGTTGGCTAGGGCAACTTCCACCATTGTTGTCTTTACCCTTTCCAATTTTATCCTTTGCTCTGCTCTTTCTGCCCTGTCGATCTGGTGCTTCAGTTGCTGGGCTTGTTCCTGGTAGAGGTGGTCTAGGCCATTGAGGTAGATGGACAAGTGGGAAACTTCATCTTCTAAGTCTTCTTCTTCTCTTTCCAGTCCCCTCATACGGTCAATCCATGAGCGTCCTCTACCTCTTGAGGGTGGGAAAAATCCCATTGGAGTCCTTTTGAGATGCTACCTACAAACCACTCGTAGATGTCGCAGGGCCTTCCGGGCAGCCTTCGGATAAGTGTCTTGAAAACGGAACCCAGTGGTGGAGATGAACCAAGGTTCTATGTCGCGGTAGAGTGTGCTTCTACCCACGAAGATCAGCACTTTACACCGAAGGGTGCCATAGCGCTCGTATTCCCAATAGATGAACTCCGGTGGGTTTCTCACTCCGACGCGCTCCAGGCTGAGTAGAAGCAAGTTAGTTAGACCAGGCTGTGTGAGGCAGACTCCTCTGTTCCATTCCAGGTTAGCAATCTTGAACCAGGCAAGGATCAAGGTAAGGATTTTGGGAAAAGGTGAACTCAATAGAAGAAAGGTTAGAGAGGGGACAGAGGAGGTCTCGGATCCTAGGGGTCGCATCCTACGGCCAACCTACGGCTCTGATACCACCTGAAGCATCCCCTCATCGGAGGTGACTAAATGTGACACAAATACCAGTCCCAGGGGGCTGGCAACACATTTATTACAATAGGTGGTTCAGTCCCTTACATCACGGCGACGTAGTGGGCACGGAAGCACCAATGCCACGAGGAACAACACAAAAGCTAATGACCAAACTACAATAGCGAAGGCTTCTAAAGCCTCATCGGAGTAAAACGCCATGGAAGCTCTCTGCGGAGACCCTGAATCCACAGGCATGGGTTGGGTGTAGGGCAGCGACCTACTCGACATCTTCGGGAACGAAGTCGGGATCCTCCTCTGAAAAACAGTTAGTTAAGCAAGGGTGAGCACAAACGTACTCAACAAATTCAGCCCCACCCACGGAGGGGCTTATAAGCAGATCATGCAAATGGTATATCAAGGATCAGGTTAAGGTTTATTTGCAAACACATTTACTCATGTAGGGGTTCATTTTCGAAAAGGTTTTCGCAAACCATTTTTATAACCCAAGTAACTCAGTTGTTTTGAGAAAACCACTGTGGGACTACTGGACTCCCCGTCCGCAGTAGCCCAGGCACACAGCCACACACTTTTCCAGAAAACAACTCACGCTACGAAAACATCCCAACCCAATCACTAGTTTTATGACCACACCGTGACTTGTGCAATACCGTGGACACGACTATTCGAATAGATTTTGCACTCTGCAGAGGTTGTACATTTTTACCCACAAGCAGGGTACCGCCACACGAACACCTCAGTGCCGGCGCGGATCCTATCAAAGCCATTACTCACCTTAGCTGACCCTACGGGCCACCACGGAAGCAACGAAGGGGTTATCTCACATAACCAGGGCGTACCTCACACAGATCGTACCCCTACTCCTTGGTCTCCCGCTGCTCACATGCACATCAGATGGCAAGTAGATTAACTAGTGGTATTTATTCTAAGTCGTTGCCACATACAACGATTGGGTGGTAGTACGATCATTTGGGTCAGGTGAGATGTCACACAACCCGGTCCTTAACGACAAGATGTACAACTCCCAACATGCTCAACCACACAGGTACGAGGTCACCCACACTCCTGACACACACATCCATCCCGTCCAACCAGTTCTTTACTCATTTTCCAAAATATCCCATTCCCATTTTTAAAGCACTCTCACATCATTAAAGCAATCATTTAGGCCAAACATAGGTCAATCATAGCAATCAAGGGTGGCTATCCTACCATGTTTTTGCAATAAAACAATATGCAATTTATAAAACGGGTATAGGGTTACATTTATAAAACTAGGACCAAAGCATGCATCAAAGGATGAGATTGAACTTGCCGTCTTCGAAGTCCTCGGGAAGCTTCGGCTCGGGGTTCGGGATCTCGGGCTCCTGCTCGTAGTACTCGGCTCCAAGCTCCGGCTCGTGGTACCCTCCTTCGTTCACTCCGTCGGCTATAGCGCACACAAGCAAGCACACACAATTTTACCGACTGAGCTCGAGGAACAGTAGTTAGATAAAAGGGGAGAAATAAATGTTATGCAGGGGGTCTAGATGATGGATTGGTATATGTATACCCGAGACGGGTGTGATGAATTTCGGGCACGATTCGAATTAAAATTGCGCTTGAAATGATGGGTTAAAGGAGTGTTTAGGATAATTATGAATTTAAGGTCCTATTAATAATTAGATTTGAAGGGCCTAATTGTAATATTGAGATAGGGTGAGGGTTTAACTTTAATAGCCTAAGGGCCTATTTGTAGAGGGTAGGGTTGTTTTGGTGGTATTGCTTAAAGGATAGGGTCTGATTTGAAAGAGAAGGGAGAGAGAATAGAGAGAGAAGGGGGCTTGGTGGGAAAAAGGGGGAGGTCCAGGGGTCTTTGGCCAAATGGCCATCTCCTTCCTCCCCTCGATTCAGAATAGAGGGAGGGCGACCGACCGGGTGGCCGGCAGGTAGGGGCGCCCGCCGGCGGCCCCGTGCATGGCGGTGACCGGCGGATGGGGGAAAATGGAGAGGAGGCCGAGGGGCTTCGATTCCCCTACCTACCTTGGGCTGTGATGGCGTGCAGGGGTGGATCGGCGGTGGCGGGCGGAGGGAGGTGGTGCCGGCTATGGGCGGTGGCGCTCCGGTGCTCAGGCAGGGGAGGGAGGTGGCTGTGGTGGTGCGAGATGAGGCAGGGAACGGCGCGGGGCTACTTGTCACCGGAGTAAGGAGGTTCGGGGGAGATATTTCCAGCGAGGGGGGGGGCTCAGCGGCAAAGGCGGTGCTCCGGCGAGGCCGTGGTGGCCGGCCGAAATCCCGGTCGCCACGCAACGGGACGGCTCGGGCGAGAGGCCACCAAGGCGGCCGCGGTCGTCGGGTGGCGGCCGTCGGGTCTCTTCGGGCACGCGGTGCTAGGCGGCATGGGGTGGTGGGCCGGCGGGGGCCGGGTCGGCGCGGGATGGCCAGCGGCGATGGCGCCGTGGTGTGACGGCTCGGGCAGACGGAGTAATGGCGACCCACCAGGGTGTGGTCATGTCGCGGGGTCAGGGTGGCGTGCTGAGAAGGACAGGCCGAGGCAGAGGTGCCGGCCGAAGGAAGAAGAAATGGAGAGGAGAAGAAAGAAGGGAAAAAAGGAAGAAAAGGAAAAAGGGAGGAGAGAAAAGAAAATAGGGAAAAGGAAAAGAAAAATAGAAAAAGGGAGGGAAAAGGGATTTAGAAAATAAGGAGAAATCCTAGGAAAATTAGGAGGGAGGAGTCCCGCTGAAATTCAACAGTGAAGGCATATCGGTAGTTCCGACTCCGGGTCGTTACTACCGAGCCCCTGTCTAAATCTCGCTAGTGAATCCATATTGGTACCACAGACCCGGCGTCGGTACTACCGACAAAGGCTAAGGATTTTAGAAAAGATGAGCAAATGTGTACGTGTATACTCTAAACTCCTCTCACTCACTTGGGTCATCTCCAAGAGCACTTTTAGCATCTCTTGGCTATCAGTTCTGAAGGAAACCAGAAAGGGGAGAGTGAATGGAAACTCAAACAAGATGAACACGGCTTCCAACACACGTCTCTGACTCACTACCCAAGTTGGCCAAGCCCACGTAGCCACTGGAGTGCCACTGGACCTAGGAACCAACACACATCCTTCCGAGCCAAAACACGCCAACACGCACAGCGGAAACTTGCACGGCTTCTTTGCTGTCTTTGCCGCACCGGCCGACCGATGGCTCGCGCCGGTCGGTCGGACCGGTGACACCGGTCAGACTGGTGGACAGAGCCGGTCAGGCCGGTGGCTACAGCATCCGCACAACAAATGTTCCAGAGAGCCTAACCGACTTCTCTAGGCCCTGGAACAAAACCACCCCAAAACACAACCTGCACGAAAGGAAAACCCTACACAAGACCTAACAAAACAACACCAAACAGACCTAGAACTGACCAGCAGCACCAGGACCCAATGACACACGAGTCAAGCAATTCACCCGAGGCAAATCCTACATGTAGCTTGCACCGGTCAGACCGGTCAAGAGCACCGGTCAGACCGGTGTAGCTCAGGCGACTCGGGATGAACGAAAGACACCCGCGGGTCAACTCCCCCAAATCCAAACTTCGATCTCCTGAATCGCTCCACGGACTTGAACAAGACTTTGGGGATAATAGGAACACCTCATGAGGACTCCATAGCCATGATTTTGTCCACCAAAACTTGCCAAATCAAGAGGAATCGGAGAAATCCCACCAAGAACACCTCTAACCCTAGAACACCGAAAGCCCCAAAATCGAGCCCCTTAACTCACGGATTTGGGAGGGGAATCACAACCCAAAGAACCACGAAGGGTTCCCACAAATTTCCCCCATCAAAACCCCAAGAGCAAGGTCCCGAAAACACCCCAAGAAAACCATCAAGAGAGGGCTCCGAAAATCACCACCAAGAACAACCGGGAACAACACAACAAAGCCTTGAGGAACCACGCCGAATCTTCTATACATACCAAGGAGGTTCATACAAGGTCTAGCTTGCCGCCCGATCATCCAACCCTCTCACAAAATCTCACCATGAAGCTCTCAAGCTAGTCCTATGTAAATCCTGAGAAAATAGGAACGGAAAATAGGAAAGCAAATGAACTAGGGTTCCAAGAGATGGCTGCCATCCTCTCACCTCATGGGTTATATAGGAGGCAACCGAAAGTCTAAAATGCCCTTACTTAATAACTAGGGATACAAGCCCCTCAAGGGCGGTTTTGGAAGTCTTCAAGTTTTCTCCATCGGACGGATGCCCGGCGACCGCAACCTTCTTAGCCTCGACGCAAGCCTTGCGATCCCGACGCGTGTCCTCCGCTTCAAAGATTCCGGACTGCGTCGTCGCACACCGGTCAGACCGGTGCTCCTCACCGGTCAGACCGGTACCCACCCGACGGGGCCGGTCGATCCACCGGTCGGGCCGGTGCCGCCGCGCTGCCGTAGCACCATCTTCGGTTCTCCGGTCTTGGCTTTGTGGATCAACCAAGGAACCCAGTGGTTTTCTGGTGAACCACTGGAAACCGCGCGAACTCGGTGTAGCCTCCGCCAATTGCCACTCATGACTCGGCGCCCACGTAGTCCCGGCTCGACCTTGGTTTTGAGGCTCAACCAAGAAACCGTCCATGACTTCATATTGCTGTGCATGCCACCATGCGGCCCGCACTTGACCCCGCTGGACACCGGGTCCCTCAAATGAAGCCTACATGTCTTCTCTACACCTGGAGGCCTCACCGGCAACGACCTTTCGCGCTTGTTCTTCACCTGCACGAACACCAGTCAAAACGCAACCTGCACCTGCAATACTTAGCCAAGAATCAGTCCACACAACGTTGTCAATCACTCATCACACAAGGAAGCGACCATCCACCGGTCCTCGAACCACACATGGTCCTCAATCTCCCCCTTGATGAGTGCACTGACGACACCCACATATAGTAACAAGAGACAAAAGAAAAAGAAAAGAAACGAACAAAAAGAAACTCCAACAAGCGATTGAAAGCCAAACAAAGGCAAAGAGCAAGATCACTTGAAGAAGACAAGTCTCGGAACCCTTAGGCAAGGGCAACGACTCGACACATCCGAGACAAAACAAAGCTCAAGGAAAGAGCGCAAAACACCAAACCAAAGCTCAAAAAACCACAAAGAGCTCCCCCTGCACACATGCAAGCTCCCCCTGAACCAATGCAACTCCCCGTGGACGAATGCATGCAAACCACTTGAAGAAAACGGAAAGCAGCCGCATCGGCTCGGCTACGGCCACCGGTCGAGCCGGTCACCACCACCGGTCAGACCGGTGCCCAACAATGAACAGGGTCAGCACTCTAACCGCTGAGAAATGGCCCGAAACCACCTGAAAACCATCTAAATGCATCCAGCAAGCCATTTCAAGCTCAAACTTCTCACCCTTGTTGGCAATGCATGAATCAAGCCAAAAATGCAAAACTTTCAACCTAGAGCTTCTCAAATAGACAAAATTCAATAGGATGCTACACATGTCCAAATGAGCAAGTTAGATACTCTATAGCTTCGTATTGACATCAACTTGAAGATCACCAAGTTTCACAACCATTGGACGAAGCTAAGATGGATTTGGGCAATTTTGCGAAAAATTTGCCTCTCAGGAGCAAAGTCCTAAACATGATCAACACATATCAAAATGGCAAAGCCACACAAACTTCATGCTAGGACAGCCATTCTAATCATAAGACCATCACAAACACCCACAAGCACCTCATTTCATGTCAAAGCCACCGAGCCATGTGCCTACTTCTATGTATGAGACTTCTCATTGGTAGGCATCATGCAACGGTTTAGCACCCAAAGCAAATTCAATTTAGCACATATGACATGGGAGCACATTTTTCAAGCATTTTACATTTCATTTTCAGATTCATATATGGTACATGAAATGTCTTTGCGACAAAAAGGAACTTATGCCCCTCCACATGATAAAACAAGAGGGCTAATCATTCATGATGGCAAATGAGCCTTTGGCCCCATATGATCAATAAGCTAGCTATCCAACCACAAAGTGAGCATAGCAAAACCACTAAAACATGTCAAGATCATATAAAGGCATTTACACATGAGAGAGCATACATGTGACATTTTTCAAAAACATAGTCATCAACCATGGATATAAATCAAGATTATCAAGAGCTAAGACAAACTAACCATAGCATACCAAACAAGGTCACAAAGACATATATTTCATTCCATGGTGAACAATGTATATGAGAGAAGCTTTTTCTAACCAATGCATATGATACAAAATGCATGCAATCTAAGATACAAGGATGCCTATACATCATGTTACATATGCCATGCCAAATGCAAGAAATGCACAAGGGAAAGCTATACATATGCTACAAAGGAGCTCCCACACACCCAAATCAAGAAATCAAACACACACCAAGCTCCCCCCGCAAACGAGTGAAAGTTGCTTGATCTAGGGGTTTGGTGAAAATATCGGCTAGTTGGTCATGTGTGGGTACATGGATCAAAGCTATCTTCCCTTTCTCAACATTGTCTCTCAGAAAATGATACCTCACTTCTATGTGCTTGGTTTTGGAATGGAGCACTGGGCTCTTTGCAACGCTTATGGCAGTGGTGTTGTCACATTGAAGTGGGACATGGGTCTACTCCTCACCAAAGTCACTCATGTTATATTAAATCCAAAGGAGCTGAGAGAAACAACTAGGAGCGGCAACGTACTCTGCCTCGGTAGTGGATTGAGCAACACTCGACTGTTTGCGGGAAGACCAAGACACCAAAGAAGAACCCAAAAACTGGCAAGTCCCAGAAGTGGACTTCCTATCCAACCGACACCTGACAAAATCCGCATCTGAAAAACCATGAAGTGCCAAAGAAGAGGACGCGGGGTACCAAAGACCGAAGTCGGGAGTGTGACGCAAGTACCTGAAAACTCGCTTCACCGCTTGCCGATGCGAAGTCCTCGGAGACGCTTGAAAACGAGCGCACAAACATACCAAGAACTGGATGTCCGGCCTTGTCGCCGTCAAGTAGAGGAGTGACCTGATCATGATTCGGTACTCCTTCTGGTCTACATGTTCACCTTCCTCGTCCGCATCAAGAGCTGTAATCGTACTCATCGGCGTCGTCATAGCCTTGGAGTCCTCCATCTTGAACTTCCACACAATGTCCTTGGTGTACTTAGCTTGGTGCACAAATGTTCCCTCCTTTGATTTCTTGATTTGTAGCCCGAGGAAGAACTGCATCTCGCCCATCATGCTCATCTCAAATTCCCTGCTCATATCCTCTGCAAACCTTGTAACAATAGAGTTAGACGAGCCACCAAAAACAATATCATCTATGTACACCTCACAATTAGGATATCTCTGCCCTGCTTCAGTAGAAACAAGGTCTGATCAACCTTCCCCATCTCAAAACCTCTCTCAAACAAGAACCCCCTCAACCTACCATACCAAGCTCTAGGCGCCTGCTTCAACACATAAAGCGCTTTCCTCAATTTGTACACTCGGTGGGGGTACTTCTCGCTCTCAAACCCCGGCGGTTGCCTCACAAACACTCCTTCCTCCAACACACCATTTAGGAAAGCACTCTTCACATCCATTTGGTGCAACTTGAACCCTTTAGCCACGTAAAAGGCTAGAAGGATTCTTATCGCCTTGAAACGGGCTACGGGAGCAAAAGTCTCCTCGTAGTCGATCCCCTCCTTCTGATTGAACCCCTGAGCAACAAGCCTTGACTTGTTTCTCACCACTTCACCTTTCTCTCCCTCTTTGTTCTTCCACACCCACTCTGTACCAATCGCCTTACACCCTGGGGGAGGGTCAACCAATTCCCAAACCTGATTCCTCTCAAAGTTCTCCAACTCCTCATGCATTGAATTAACCCAATTATGATCAGATAGTGCGTGCCCAATGTCTTTGGCCTCAAAAGTAGCAACAAATGCAGCATGAGCGAAATGAGAATTGTTTCGAACCCTCGACCGTGTAGTGCGTTCATTCAAGTTGCCGATGATCCTCGAAGCTAGGTGATGCAGTTGTACTCGCCGGGAGGTTCTCGCCTTGATGCTACCTCCTCCTCAACGATAGCTTCTCCTCGATCTTGATTTGTCGTCGTAGGTGTAGGAGGGGGTCCGTCCACCACCGTAGTCGAAGTAGTGGGTACATGTTTAGCCTGGGGCACCACACCGCCATCTTCATCGTCTCCATGTTCATGCTCCTCCTCCTGAAAGATCTCCTCGCCAAGTTCATCATCACCTGCACACTCAAAGACAAGCTGACTACGTGGCTGTGTCTCGTCGAAGGTTACCTCGCAAGTCTCCACGATTTGGTTAGTTTCAAGATTGAGCACACAATATGCTCTAGAATGAGATGCATAACCAAAGAAAATACCATCGACAGACATAGCCTCAAACTTATCCAACTTCTTCCCTTTCTTAAGAATAAAACACTTGCATCCAAAGACATGGAAGTGACTCACCTTGGGTGTGCGACCGTGCATCAACTCGTAGCAGGTTTTCTTCTTATGCACTCTGAGGTAGATCCTGTTCGACACATAGCACGCGGTGTTCACTGCCTCAGCCCAGAACCTTCTCGGAGTCCTATGCTCATCATGCATCATCCGAGCCATCTCACACAAGGTCCTCTTCTTCCTTTCCACAACACCATTCTAGGGAGGCGTATACGGACTCGAAAACTAGCGTTCAAGACCCAAATCATGGCAAAAGGTTTCAAAACGAGAGTTTCTGAATTCTGAGCCATTGTCACTGCGGATTGCTCGTATGGCATCTCCGTACCTCTCGTTCCTCAACCTCAAGACAAGATCTCGAACAAAACCAAACGTCTCCCCCTTATCCTCGAGAAAGAACACCCACGCATACCGAGAATAGTCGTCCACCACAACAAGGACATACCACTTCCCACCCGCAGATCGCACACGAACTGGGCCAACAAGGTCCATATGGAGCAGCTTGCATGGACGTTCAATCGTCACATCAGTGAGAGGCGGGTGAGAAGAGGCTACCATCTTGGCATGCCTACACGGCGCACAAACCAACTTTTTCTCAAGCCTCAACCGTGGCAATCCTCGGACCGAATTGAGTTTACTCAAGCGAGACAAAAGGTCAAAGCTCAAGTGACCCAACTTCCTATGCCACTTCCACAACTCACTCGAAGAACCAGCCAAGAAATAACGCTCCACACCAGAAGACTGAGGAAAATCAGCTCGAAACACTTGACCCTCGAGAACGACCATACAAACAAGGTCCCCTCGAGAGTCCAAAATCCGAGAACCACCAAGCCGAAACAACACCTCAAAACCCTCATCCAACAGCTGGGACACAGACAGCAAATTGTATCCAAGCGATTGAACAAGAGCAACACGCCTGAGAGTGATCTTGTCACTCACCTTAATCTCACCTTTTAAAAGCACACGCCCACGCCCATTGTCCCCAAAAGTGATGTACCTCCTTGTCACCACCGGGACGAGACTTGAGAACCACCCCTTGTCTCCGGTCATATGCCTCGAGCAACCGGAGTCAATCAACCAAATGTTCGTCAAGTCTCCCACCTAAAATTCAAAACCGAGCACGTGAGCGAACAAACGACTCAGCACTGGGGTTAGTACCAAAATAGTAAAACCAGTGCCGAGCCATTTGCTCGAAAGTGGGGTTAGCACAAACCAAACCATCTTTCCTACCAAAGCTACCTCCACAAACACCACCACTGTAACCACCATGAGGGAACCAACCCTCTCTACCTGGAGGAGGATCAAAACCACGAAAGAAAGCCCGTGGACTGTCCCTCCTCTCCATCTCAATGCTACGGATCCTCCCATCCCCGTAGTGAGCTCGAGGGGGAGAATTCCTAGCAAACTGACCTCCTACAAACTCTCCAGCCCAACCACCAGAACCACGACCTCCAGAAACAAAACTCGCACCTGTACGAGCACGAAACTCAAACGGCTGCCTGTCCAGGCCTGCACCGGTCTGACCGGTGCCCCTCACCCTGTCTGACCGGTGTAGCCCGGCCAGCAGCACCTCCAACAGCCTTTCACTCTCCCCAAGCCGGAACTGTCCTCACACTCACCTTGGCCCTGGGCATCTGCACACGAGGCTCAAGTACACCATCGGAAGGGTGGTACTTGTCCTTGTTAGCCCACTCCTTCGCCATTCTATCCTCTCGCTTCCTCTTGAAGAAAAACTCCTCCTTATGGACATCTCTCCCACGATAGCCACAATGAAACCTCACAAGCTTAGGCTTAGGCTTGGATTGGGGCTGCTCACTTGGTTTCTCTCCACTCGACTTCTCCACCGGTTTCTCCTCACTAGCCTTCTCACTCTCTTTCCCAAAGAACACTTTCCCGAAAGTGCTCACAAACTTGATAGGCTTTTGAAGATCATTTGTTTGTTTAGGAAACATAGGTGGAGCCGGGGTTGTGTCTAGTCTGTTCCTCAAATGGTTAGGTTTAGGAGGGAAATCATTTTTGTGGTGGGATTTTGGTGGCTCTGAGATATTCTCTCCACTTCCCTCACCAACCTTGTTTGCCCCAAGTCCCTCACCATCCTGCCTCTTAAATCTCTCGATCATTATCCTTAACTGAGGCTCATGACCAGACAACAAACCCATCAACTTTCTCAGCTCATCATTCTCATCCTGCAAACGATCAACATAATGTGCAAGTTCCAAATTCTTCAAATCATGAATTTCACAGGTAGAGCAAGATGTAAGAATTAGTTCTTTCATCTTAGCCTCAAGAGAAACAGTGTAAGCATGCATCTCATCAATTTTAGCATGCAAGATAGGGCAAGAAGTGCAAGCACCTGGCAAAGCAGATTTAGACTTAAGCACAACAACTTCAACCCTAAGCACATCTAGTTCCTCACACTTGGAGGCATGCTTTTCCTTGAACAAAGTAAGATCAGCAAGAAAAATAGAGCAATCAGCACACTCAACATCATCAGAAACAATAGGAGAAGCTTTTAGAGAATCAATTTCCAGCTTAGCATCCAAATTCTGTGTTTCTAGCTCAGCCACTCTAGTCCTAGCATCCTCGAGTGAAGCCCTAAGCTCTTTCCTCATTTTCTTGGCCTCTCTAAGCATGTCATCACGATTATCAAGCAACAAGCCAAGCCGTTCATTCTCTTGACGCAAGAAGTGGAGTTCATCATGCACCACGTCGTCGGAACCAGAGTCCGAGTCGCTCGGTGTGCTCTTCTTGCTGCCGGAGCTCAGCGCCATGGTGCAGAAGCCATCTCTAGCAAAGCAGCTCAGCCCACTCAGGTTCTTGGACGACTTCCTGCTCTTGCGACGATCACCTTCATCTTCACAGTTGCTTGAGCTCGAGGTGGAGTACGCAGAACTGGAGTCGATGTCGCTCTCTCCAACCATCGCTCGGGCCTTGCCTCAGCTCTCCTTCTTCCTCAATCGTCGCTCGCCCTTGTGGTTGTTCTTGTGCTTGCTCTTGTGGTCACGCCTCGACCGGTACTTGCCATCCGTCCTTGACTTGTGCTTGTAGCCATCCTTGTTCTCGACCTTCTCTGGGCAGTCGGCGACGAACTGTCCTGACTTACCGCACTGGAAGCATGTCCTCGTGTTCCTCTTCATGTTCACCCGGTTCTCGTGCTGCCTCTTGAATCTCCTCGTCAAAAACGCTAGCTCATCCTCTCCAAGCACGTCAAACTCCTTCTCTGGCATAGACATCAAAGAGGACAAAGAGAATATCCTGGTGGATGGGTTAGTGTTAGCCTTTCCTTTCGAACCACCAACGAGGGCAAGACTATGAGAGTCAATCGGGCCCTCGAGCTTGGCTGTCATGCCCCTATCCACCCCAGCCAAGGAACCCAGTGGTTATCAGGCAAACCACTGGAAACCCCGCGAACGCGGTGTAGCCTCCGCCAATTGCCACTCATGACTCGACTCCCATGTAGTCCCGGCTCGACCTTGGTTTTGAGGCTCAACCAAGAAACCGTCCATGACTTCATCTTGTTGTTCATGCCACCATGCGGCCCGCACTTGACCCTGCTGGCCACCGGGTCCCTCGAACGAAGCCTTCTTGTCTTCTCCACACCTGGAGGCCTCACCGGCGACGACCTTTCGCGCTTGTTCTTCACCTGCACCAACACCAGTCAAGCCGCAACCTGCACGTGCAATACTTAGCCAAGAATCAGTCCACACAATGTTGTCAATCACTCATCACACAAGGAAGCGGCCATCCACTGGTCCTCGAACCACACATGGTCCTCAAATTCGCATCCCCCTTTATAGTACGATGTTTCCTATACTCAAATTCAAATCAAAATAAAATTATGCATTGATTCGAGTTGAAAAAGCCGAATTGGAGTTGGGGGGCCTTCCTTTGGTCAAAACCATGATTTTCATTCACTTAAATCCCGCAAACATCTTAATCAAGCATTAAATACCACAAATTGTGTTTGTCACTATCACCAAAACAATTAGGGGAAAGATGCAATTTCAGATGCACGGAACAACATTGAGGCTCACCAACGGGCCAGGAGTGTCAACAATTATCGTGACAACCGCTCACGCCACCACAACGACCGAGGGCTCATGCGACGCTATGATAGCGACGCCGACTGTTACCACAGCTTGTCACCGAACAAGAGGGTTCAGCGAGCTTTCAGCCAGAGCGTCCGGGATGCGACGTTCCCCTCGTGTTTCTGGGCACTAACAAATGTACCTAGGTATGATGGGGACACCAACCCCAGCGTGTGGCTCGAGGACTACCGGCTCGTATGCCACGCGGGAGGAGTGACAGACAACCTCTTCATAACCAAGAACCTGCCGATCTAACTGCGTGACTCCGCACGGACATGGCTCGAGCACGTGCCCCGTGACAAGATCAACAACTAGACTGACCTGCGCTGAGTATTTGTCGGGAACTTCCAAGGAATGTACACTCACCCTAGCAAGCAGTGGGAGCTGCGCAACTACAAGCAGCAGCCGGGAGAGAGCTTACGCGAGTACATCAAGTGCTTCTCCAAGCACTGCACCGAGCTTCCCGGCACAACCGACAACGACGCCATCTCAGCATTCTAGAACGGCACGACCTGACCTCCCTCATCCACCGACTTGGACGCCACATGCCTCGTACGACCCGAGAGCTCCTCGACATCATGATCAACCATGCGGACGGCGAGGAAGCAGTCGCGGCGACGCTCAACACCCCTCAGGGCAAGGGAAAGCAGGTCGTGGACCATGACAAGGGGACGTCCTCATGCTTCAAGAAGAATAAGAAGAATGACAAGCACCATTGCGACGAAAACTTAGTCACAGTAGTCGAGCGCAAGGCGTCGCGCCCTAAGGGCAACCCGGCCAAGCCTGGTCTGCTAAATGACCACTTCGAGAAGCTCCTAGATGCGCCGTGCCCACTGTTGACGGTGAAATTCCGTCAACCTAGCCATGAGTTTACCTCGGCGTTGGCATGAGTTTTATACCTTATCCATTGGTACTAACCCCCATGGTATAACAAGTTCACTTGTGCATGACGGTTTTGGAGTTTATTGTTTATGTAGGGTTTTAGTGTTGAAAGCAAGACTTCCGAGATAAGTTCATTAAGCACCTCATGAAAAGACCTTGAAGCCCGGTACAAGTCAAGCAATGAAGTGAACATGACTCCAAGAGCCCAAGGACCAAGCCCGAGAAGATGACAAACTCCGAGGACCTAGCCAGAAAAGTGCTGAATCTTGCGAGACAAGCAGCTTCGTCCAACTCAGAGAGAAACTGACGACAAGGGCCCACATGCAGAAGGAGGGAGGATCTAGACGACTCGGGAAGCAACACCGGGCGACGGAGGCCACAAGCTTAGGCTTAGGCTTGGATTGAGGCTGCTCACTTGGTTTCTCTCCACTCGACTTCTCCACCGATTTCTCCTCACTAGCCTTCTCACTCTCTTTCCCAAAGAACACTTTCCCGAAAGTGCTCACAAAATTGATAGGCTTTTGAAGATCATTTGTTTGTGTAGGAAACACAGGTGGAGCCGGGGTTGTGTCTAGTCGGTTCCTAAGATGGTTACATTTAGGAGGGAAATCATTTTTGTGGTGGGATTTTGGTGGCTCTGAGATATTCTCTCCACTTCCCTCACCAACCTTGTTTGCCCCAAGTCCATCACCATCCTGCCTCTTAAATGTCTCGATCATTATCCTTAACTGAGGCTCATGACTAGACAACAAACCCATCAACTTTCTCAGCTCATCATTCTCATCCTGCAAACGATCAACATAATCTGCAAGTTCCAAATTCTTCAAATCATGCATTTCACAGGTAGAGCAAGATGTAAGAATTAGTTCTTTCATCTTAGCCTCAAGAGAAACAGTGTAAGCATGCATCTCATCAATTTTAGCATGCAAGACAGGGCAAGAAGTGCAAGCACCTGGCAAAGCAGATTTAGACTTAAGCACAACAACTTCAACCCTAAGCACATCTAGTTCCTCACACTTGGAGGCATGCTTTTCCTTGAACAAAGTAAGATCAGCACGAAAAATAGAGTAATCAGCACACTCAACATCATCAGAAGCAGCAGGTGAAGCTTTCGGAGAATCAATTTCCAGCTTAGCATCCAAATTCTGTGTTTCTAGCTCAGCCACTCTAGTCCTATCATCCTCGAGTGAAGCCCTAAGATCTTTCCTCATTTTCTTGGCCTCTCTAAGCATGTCATCACGATTATCAAGCAACAAGCCAAGCCGTTCATTCTCTTGACGCAAGAAGGGGAGTTCATCATGCACCACATTGTCGGAACCAGAGTCCGAGTCGCTCGGTGTGCTCTTCTTGCTGCCGGAGCTTAGCGCCATGGTGCAGAAGCCATCTATAGAGAAGCAGCTCAGCCCACTCAGGTTCTTGGACGACTTCCTGCTCTTGCGACGATCACCTTCATCTTCACTGCTGCTTGAGCTCGAGGTGGAGTACGCAAAACTGGAGTCGATGTCGCTCTCTCCAACCATCGCTCGGGCCTTGCCTCAGCTCTCCTTCTTCCTCAATCGTCGCTCGTCCTTGTGGTTGTTCTTGTGCTTGCTCTTGTGGTCACGCCTCGACCGGTACTTGCCATCCGTCCTTGACTTGTGCTTGTAGCCATCCTTGTTCTCGACCTTCTCTGGGCAGTCGGCGACGAACTGTCCCGACTTACCGCACTGGAAGCATGTCCTCGTGTTCCACTTCATGTTCACCCGGTTCTCGTGCTGCCTCTCGAATCTCCTCGTCAACAACGCTAGGTCATCCTCTCCAAGCACGTCAAACTCCTTATCTGGCATAGACATCAAAGAGGACAAACAGAACATCCTGGCGGATGAGTTAGTGTTAGCCTTTCCTTTCGAACCACCAACGAGGGCAAGACTATGAGAGTCAGTCGGGCCCTCGGGCTTGGCTGTCATGCCCCTATCCACCTCAGCCAATGAACCCAGTGGTTATCAGGTGAACCACTGGAAACCCCGCGAACGCGGTGTAGCCTCAGCCAATTGCCACTCATGACTCGGCTCCCATGTAGTCCCGGCTCGACCTTGGTTTTGAGGCTCAACCAAGAAACCGTCCATGACTTCATCTTGTTGTTCATGCCACCATGCGGCCCGCACTTGACACTGCTGGCCACCGGGTCCCTCGAACGAAGCCTTCTTGTCTTCTCCACACCTGGAGGCCTCACCGGCGACGACCTTTCGCGCTTGTTCTTCACCTGCACCAACACCAGTCAAGCCGCAACCTGCACCTGCAATACTTAGCCAAGAATCAGTCCACACAACGTTGTCAATCACTCATCACACAAGGAAGCGACCATGCACTGGTCCTCGAACCACACATGGTCCTCAAATTCGCATCCCCCTTTATTGTACGATGTTTCCTATACTCAAATTCAAATCAAAATAAAATTATGCATTGATTCGAGTTGAAAAAGCCGAATTGGAGTTGGGGGCCTTCCTTTTGTCAAAACCATGATTTTCATTCACTTAAATCCTACACACATCTTAATCAAGCATTAAATACCACAAATTGTGTTTGTCACTATCACCAAAACAATTAGGGGAGAAGATGCACTTTCAGATGCACGGAACAACCTTGAGGCTCACCAACGGGCTAGGGGTGTCAACAATTATCGTGACAACCGCTCACGCCACCACAACGACCGAGGGCTCATGCGACGCTACGATAGCGATGCCGACTGTGACCACAGCTGGTCACCGAACAAGAGGGTTCAGCGAGCTTTCGGCCAGAGCGTCCGGGATGCGACGTTCCTCTCGTGTTTCTGGGCTCTAACAAATGTACATAGGTATGATGGGGACACCAACCCCAGCGTGTGGCTCGAGGACTACCGGCTCGTATGCCACGCAGGAGGAGTGACAGACAACCTCTTCATCACCAAGAACCTGCCGCTCTAACTCCGTGACTCCGCATGGACATGGCTCGAGCAGGTGCCCCGTGACAAGATCAACAGCTAGACTGACCTGCGCTGAGTATTTGTCGGGAACTTCCAAGGAATGTACACTCGCCCTAGCAAGCAGTGGGAGCTGCGCAACTGCAAGCAGCAGCCGGGAGAGAGCTTACGCGAGTACATCTAGTGCTTCTCCAAGCACTGCATCGAGCTTCCCGGCACAACCGACAACGACACCATCTCAACATTCTAGAACGACACGACCTGACCTCCCTCATCCACCGACTTGGACGCCACACGCCTCGTACGACCCGAGAGCTCCTCGACATCGTGATCAACCACGCAGACGGCGAGGAAGCAGTGGCGGCGACGCTCAATACCCCTCAGGGCAAGGGGAAGCAGGTCGTGGACCATGACAAGGGGACGTCCTCATGCTTCAAGAAGAATAAGAAGAACGACAAGCACCATTGCGACGAAAACTTAGTCATAGTAGTCGAGCGCAAGGCGTCGCGCCCTAAGGGCAACCCGGCCAAGCCTAGCTTGCTAAATGACCACTTCGAGAAGCTCCTAGATGCGCCATTCCCACTGTTGACGGTGAAATTCCGTCAGCCTAGCCATGAGTTTACCTCGGCTTTGGCATGAGTTTTATACCTTATCCATTGGTACTAACCCCCATGGTATAACAAGTTCACTTGTGCATGTCGGTTTTGGAGTTTAGTGTTTATGCAGGGTTTTAGTGTTGAAAGCAAGACTTCCGGGATAAGTTCATTAAGCACCTCATGACAAGAACTTGAAGCCCGGTACAAGTCAAGCAATGAAGTGAACATGACTCCAAGAGCCCAAGGACCAAGCCCGAGAAGATGACAAACTCCGAGGACCTAGCCAGAAAAGTGCTGAATCTTGCGAGACAAGCAGCTTCGTCCAACTCAGAGAGAAACTGACGACAAGGGCCCACATGCAGAAGGAGGGAGGATCTAGAAGACTCGGGAAGGAACACCAGGCGAAGGAGGCCACGAGCTGGGCCGAAGTGGGCCCAGGCCGGTCGGCCCAGGCCGGCCGGCCCAGCCCGTTTCGAGGCCCAGTCGCCCTCCTTTGACCTAGATGCCTCTCGGGCTATTTATTGCCCCCTGACTGAGAGCCATGCATGAACCAATTCTTCATCCGCCGCCGAGGAGCAGAGAAGCTTGAAGGACACCATCTCGGAGATGAGGGTCATGCTAGTTGTCTAGGGTCTCCCTAGCTGACATGGGAACCTTGCATGGAAGACCACGTCGGAGCTCCGAAGCAAGGATCAAGATCTAGGTAGGATCCCGGTGGTGATCTTGTTCATGTAATCATTCATGGTGAAGTTTTTATAGTTAATCCGATTTCTAGCGATCAAGTGCCTTCTCGATGATTTTGTTTTCCCCTTGGTTTTGCTTCTTCCCAAATCTAGTCTATAGCTAGATTGCTTTGGGTGCTCTTGTAGCCGCGATGGCTAGAGGTCCATACCGGACCGACCAAGTGATTTCAACTTGTTCTTATCGAACTCGCCCTAGACTACCCGCATGAATAGGAATACGTTGTGATAGAGCGGGGGTTCCGAAAGGCGGGCGTTTTCGGAATCAGACCGGAGGCCACTATTTAAAGATGCTTTTAATGAGATTCGCTTTTCTATCTTCATCTATCTCATTTGGAGCTACAACATAAGCATGATCTAGACTCTCTAGATCGGTTATCTCTTGCTTTCTCTTGTTACCTCTTTAGTAGATTAGATTAGATGTGTTTCCTTTATGAGTTAGTAGATTAGATGCAACTTAGTTCTTCATAAGATAGCTTTCCTTGCTTTACTAGATTGAATCCTTACGTTGCACATTGTTCCACGGATTCATTACCTTGGGTTCACCACTCGAGGGGAGAAGGGTCCCTTGACTACTACGGGAGACTTGTCCGCTTGCAAGTCTAAACGAACTTTGATACAACTATTAACCGTCAACAAGCCCCTTTTTCTGGCGTCGTTGCCGGGGAACAAGCAATCAAGATCCAATCTAGTATCTCTTATTTTTCAGTTTTTCTTTTGATTTTCTTTTGCATCTCTTAACTTTGATCATCCTCAAAAAGGAAAAAAATGAATCTAATCTAGTTTTTGATTAACCCCAATTTTTCTTTTGTTAGATTGTTGTTTTTGCTAACCCTAACCGGAGATGGTTGGCTACCTCTCCAAGAAACCCAAACTTTCTTTTGTGGATGATCCAGGAAAACTTTACAGGCAAAGGAGACATGCAACACAAGCTAAAGGGTTGGAAACCCTAGATCGAAAAGTTGAAATTGAAGGACCGTCGAAATCTCCAAGGGAATCACCACCTCCAAGTCCAAAGGAAGATCAACCTCAACCGCCACCCATGGGACAACCACAACCGGAGCGCGAGATTGAGCCATGCACCCCGGACATTGTTGATCTACCTATCATAAACCTTCAAGACGCTGGAAGGCCCTTCAAGATCAAGGTCTCAACTATCCGCATGACGATTGCGAGAGCTTTGGAGCGTTTCAATGAATACATACGAGCCAGATTCCTTGAGTGGCTTATCGATTTACTTTAGAGGAGGATGGAGAAGATGGAGATAGAGAAAGAAGCTCAACACCTAAAGGCTGCCGAAGCAAGATCCACATGCAAGGAGTGTGAGGAGTACGACCATGTCCAAGGTACACCCCGATTTAATGCAAGTTCGTCGATTCAAGATTTGGTTCCTCTTTGTGCACAATTCAAGAACTTCATGGACGGGCAAGCTAAGATCAATAAGGACGTCGTCACTAAGTTCGAGGCTATGGAGAAGATATTAGATGGCAAGGCTGACGGAGTTCGGAAACTCTATACATGAAGTGTTCATCGTAATGAAGATGTTAGAGACGCAAGTGGGACAACTTGTCGGGCGCCCGATGGGTAACAAAGGAGAATTTCTGAGACAATCCCAAGGTCCCGAGACGGCGAAGGCTACTCAAACTCATTCGGGAGCGATGGAGGATCACACTAAGGAGACCATGAAGATCACGACCGAAGGACCGGAGTTTGAGATGCCGAGCCATTACATGAAGGAAGTTGTTGCATCCGTCAAGACCAAAAGACAAAGCCAGCCTGTGAAGACCAAAAATATGACTAAGCCGAAGAATAAGCCCGTGCCCAAGATGGTGCGGAAGTGGGTACCCAAGATTGCAACGCCCGCAAAGAGCGTTGATCCGAAGTAATCAAGTGAAGAAGTCTAGCCATGGACTATAAACGAAGCGCTAGGCGGGAGGCAACCCGTTTCGTCGAGTCAAGAATAAGCTACCGGGAGGACAACCCGATTCCAGGTTTCTTGAATCTTTTCAAGTAATTTAGTTTTGAATTTACTACGCAAAACATTAGACTTAGAATGGTTGAATAATATTAGAGACATAATTCTTTGTTGAATATTTAGTTTTGATCATAAACCCTTTACATGAACCATCCTATGTGTTTGTTTGCTTCTTTTTGAGAAACCAAAACCAAATAAATTCAGAACCTATCTCAACCATTCATCCTCTTTATAATGTTGTGGTTGACTTGTTTTTCATGCTAAAAACACACGAGTAGAGCCACGACTTGTAACTAGATGTTATTTAAATTTCAGCACGTGGTAGGACTCGCGTGAACCTAGAAACTTGACTTTTGGTTGATTTAAAAATCCATATCCTTGGTTTCTCTAAGATTAGAATTTTTCTAAGCCTAATTTTATTTTATTTCAAACAAATCTCTCTCATCTAATCAAAATTAGAACCTAAACCTATGCCCCATGATCAAGCCGGGAAAAGTTTGCTCTCAACTAATGAAGGCAAACGATACCGTTGAGATCAAGATAAAAGTAGTCGGAAATATTTTGCGACTTACATTTGTCTTTAATGATTTAAAAACTCCTATAAATTTATGTTTTAACTCATTAATATCTCTGATTTTATTTTTTATTTTCGAAATTAGAGGAGTACTTAGCATTAAAGCATGCTTAGAGGGAGGCAATCTAATTAACCTAACCATACATGCACCATGATACATGATGGGATGCCCCTTTAACATCTTATCAAACCACATGCAAGTACAAGCATGGGGGCAGCCAATGCTTTGTTTTGTAGGAATATCATGGAGGCATGTTAGGCAAGGGAGTATGGAAGTGAGTCAAAGCGAAAACATCAAGTGAAAGGAATAATAATGCAAGCGAAGGAGTGGACGAGAACGTTTGGAAGGTGCACGTGGTCACGAAGCAAAATGAGTGCGCTAGAGAAGAACCAAGCCAAGAGGAGGAGAGAGGTAAGTCTCCCATCCAGCTCTTTGTCCGTGTGCTCTAGTTTGTAGTCCGTAACCACCTTACATTTAGCCATCCACCCCGCTTGTTTCGTGCAACAAATCACATCCTTAATCCACTCAAAGTCCATACTCCAAAATAATATTTGTGTACCTTGTTACCGGTTGCAAAACCCGGATATATATTTGTGAGGGCGAGTCCTGCAATCATGGAATAAACCTACAAGCTTTTTCACCAAAGAAGAAGGGATCATCGTCATCTAAGCCATCATCGACAACCTCTTCGAGGAGGCGCTCGGTTTCCGAGTATCCTAGGAGTATTGAGGAGGACACGGCACCGCCGAGGAGGAACCACACTCTTCTCCTCAGTGGCATGAGGGACACACGAAACTCGTTTATGAGGTTCACCAGACCTCAAGGACATATGGAGGAGCCGCCCGTCCGACCTCGCCGCTCGACACGATCATCCGCTCCACCTCCATACGCTCCGTGATATTCCGAATGGTTTTTCATCATGACGGAGGAGGAGAAGAAGCTCGCTCGCCTTGAGTAGAGGCTTGTAGCGAACGTCGACTTTGACGACCAAGCTCTCCACATATTGGGTTTTCATATGGGACACCGTGGTGGGTGCAATTCTCTAACGAAGTGTCGGCAAACACCCATAAGGAATTCGCCTAGGAAATTCATGACCATGGCGCATATCCTTGATGAAGGAGTGCCGAGTCTCTCATTCCGTTTGGAGAGAGCCATTCGCACCGGAGGCCATCCACAAACTAGAAGCACCCACAAGTGGAGAAGAAGGAAGACACCGTCGGAAGGGTAACCGTGATCAACGGTGCTATATAGCACCTTGATGGGTTAATATCCTTTCATCCATGGGTTGTAATGATCTTGAGATGTAATCATACTTTGTTGGATTATCTATCTATCATCTTGTGTTGAATATACTTTAATGCTTAACGTTAGCTACCATGTCGTAAAGGGAGTAAGAGCTCCAATGCTTCCTTAGATCCATTCAATATGCCGTGTCCATCATAGGTCTAGTCATGAATACCTTCGCGTAGTGAGTACGAGATGAGAAAAAGGGCGAAACCGTGGTCACAACCCCTGATAGATTAGATTGGTTTTCATGTTCAAAACGATTTCATGTTCTAGTATCGTAGACCCATGGGTGAGTGTCTTCTATCTTGATTGAACAAGCGGTTCCCTATGTATTAGGGAATAGCTCGGTTTTGAAAAGGGAGCCATGAACAAGTGGATGTGCATGAGGCACATTGGAAGTTTTTTTTGGAGTATGATCGCGGGAGAAGACCATCAACGAAGAAATACTATCCGGAACCCCATCATCCAAGAGTTTCACTCATGGATGTGCAAAAGGATTTTGGGGAGAATAAGAGAGACAAAGATAACCAACACAGAGTTGAATTGGCTTTACTCGGCTTTGATTGCCAAGTGGCCAATAGACCCCTCTTACCTCATGATCAACCGAAGTGGTGTTGTGAAGCAACATTGGGTTAGGGAGATATTGGTTCGAGTGTTACCTCTCTATGTTGGCTATCTCTTTGAAACCGGTATTACAAGGAACCCGAAGCATCTCCTACTCGGGACTTCCCTAGGATTTGAGTATATGAAGAAAGGAAAAATATATAAGTGAAGATGAGAGAGGAGGCTTCAAAGTGGCCAAAGTAAACTTACCCCTTCCGACGGGAGATTAAGACTTTTTCTTGAAGGAAAAGAAGATTAGTTAGAGGAAGGACTTCTTGTGCCGGCGAAGAGAAAAATAAAAGAGGAAGGATTATAGGAGAAGTTTCTTCCATGGCCCAAGAAGGAGGTGCACAACAAAATTATGTGCCACCATTTGGAGGAATTCCGGTGCCGTCAAGTTACTACGGTGGTGTACCAATGCAAGCATGGGGGAGTGGTGCGCCCATGTCCCCACCAAATTTTGCGGTATCCAACGTAGCCTTTGCGGAGCCATATGCACACATTCCTCAACCACAACAAAATGTGGCAGTCATTGGAGGATACGCTGCAAGAAACATACAAAATATCGCAATCATCCAAACCAATACAAACCAAATGGGTGAAGGATATGCAAACATCGCTTATGTGTTTAGACACCTTCACCTAGCACCGTCGTACAATTCATAGGAGGAGCGGTACAATCCTATTATGAGAAAGGGTACAACAACCAAGTCTATAAATATCAACCACCGGCGGAAGACTAGAGAGGGGAGGAGCTTTAGTTATCTTTCCTTTACCCCCACCCCCTTTTCTTTAAGTTTCAGCTTGTATGCGCCTATGTATGCATAGTATTTTCAGTTTTTATTTGAATTTTCAGCATGTGTGTTAGTTTTTATTTTCATCATGAATAAATTCACCACCTAGTTTTTACCTTTGGTAAAGTTACAAAGTTTGTGCCATGATGATATATGATTATAATTGCCGCTTTGTTTATCTTTGTAATTGCTTTATGCATGTTTAAGCTAACGCTCTCTTAAAATACAAATCTAAAATTATCTAAATGCTAGCTTAATCTTTAGCGGAGGTTATAATAAAAATAAAGACCCCTAGTGTTTTATGTGCTCTCAAGTTTTAGATGGATTACAAATGATTTATTTTTGTTCTTAAAAGTAATGCTAACCTTGTCATAAACACCTCTTGCATATTGCTCTACCTATCTAGAGCAATATAAATATTTGAGTGAAAAAATTAGTATACAAGGTTTATTTTTGGGTGAGTTATTTCAAGCCATGATTTCTCTGGCTCGAGACTAAGAAGCCGGTCATTCTGTTTTTGCGTATCTATCTTACTACGAGCCGTGCATTGTGTATCCCTACATCGTAGATTTCACGAACCTCGCCGTATATCCACCCTTAAAACCAAATATCATCTTTTGTGATTACCTCCTTGACCACAACCTATCGTTGAGAATGGATCATCAATTCAAGGAAGATCGATGGTGCCAAGATTGAAGATTTCAAGTATCTTTCCGAAGGAAAAGTATTTCCGTACCTACCTTATCTCTATCACCTCTTTGCTCGAGGCCAAGCAAACGTCTAAGCATGGGGGAGGAGGTAGGTACAATGCAATTTTAGAGTTAAAAAGGGGAGCAAATTAAAAAAAATTGAGAAAGAAATGAAAATGAAGAAAAAAATGAGAAAGAGAAAGAAAGAAAAAGAAAAAAAATATATGTATGAGAAAAAGAAAAAATGTGAGTATGAGTAAAAATAAAATGAACTCCCCGGTTCTCTAAAGTGCATTAAGAATGTCAAGGCTTCAAAGATTAAAAGATCCATACTCATTTTCCAACCATGTGCAATCCGATAACGAGGACTTCATTTGTGCCTCGGGATCACTCTTTGCCATTTGCACATGTCCACCTATCTCAAGTGTGTGTATTTTTCTCTCCCCCTCCTTGATATAACATCATTTTCCAATGACCTTTTTGACGAGTCTCGGTAAGACCATGAACAGCTTATCTTGTTTTGACAACATCTCATTTATAATATCTTGGTAGGACTAAACATTCCCAAAAAGCTCCATATAAAGCCTAGCACATATATGAATGTTATGAGAGGGAAAGGAGTAGAATAAATAGGCTTGAGAGACAAGATGAGATGAGAGTTCATGAGCAAGATGCAAGGTGGTTTAAATTTGTGAACTTGGTTTAGCTCTTCTTCAACCCATTCTTTATTTCAAAATTTCTGAGATCCATTTGAATTTTGGGAGCATGTTAATACTTGTGGGATAAGCTTAATTAATAATCTACCGTCCATAGGGATGAAGGCTAGTACATTATGGAACTTTAAAGAACTAAACTTTTGAGAGCATTATGTTTTCTCATGTATGATCAAGTGCAAGGTTTAAACAATGAAGGGCAACGATGATATCCATCGAAGGCTTACTCGAGGACGAGCAAGGTTTAAGCATGGGGGAGCTGTTGACGGTGAAATTCCGTTAACCTAGCCATGAGTTTACCTTCGGTGTTGGCATGAGTTTTATACCTTATCCATTGGTACTAACCCCCGTGGTATAACAACTTCACTTGTGCATGTCGGTTTTGGAGTTTAGTGTTTGTGCAGGGTTTTAGCGTTGAAAGCAAGACTTCTAGGATAAGTTCATTAAGTACCTCATGACAAGACCTTGAAGCCCGGTACAAGTCAAGCAATGAAGTGAACATGACTTCAGGAGCCCAAGGACCAAGCCCGAGAAGATGACAAACTCCGAGGACCTAGCTAGGAAAGTGCTGAATCTTGCGAGTCAAGGAGCTTCGTCCAACTCGGAGAGAAACTGACGACAAGGGCCCACATGCAGAAGGGGGAAGGATCTAGAAGACTCGGGAAGCAACACCGGGCGAAGGAGTCCACGAACTGGGCCGAAGTGGGCCCATGCCGGTCGACCCAAGCCGGCCGGCCTAGCCCGTTTCGAGGCCCAGTCGGCCCCCCATTGACCTAGATGCCTCTCAGGCTATTTATAGCCCCCTGACCGAGAGCCACGCATGAACCAATTCGTTATCCGCCGCTGAGGAGCAGAGAAGCTTGAGGGGCACCATCTCGGAGATGAGGGTCGTGCTAGTTGTCTAGGGTCTCCCTAGCCGACCTGGGAACCTTGCATGGAAGACCACGTCGGAGCTCCAGAGCAAGGATCAAGATCGAGGTAGGATCCCGGTGGTGATCTTGTTCATGTAATCATTCATGGTGAAGTTTTTATAGTGAATCTGATTTTCTAGCGATCAAGTGCCTTCTCGATGATTTTGTTTTCCCCTTGGTTTTGCTTCTTCCCAAATCTAGTCTATAGCTGGATTGCTTAGGGTGCTCTTGTAGCCGCGGTGGCTAGAGGTTCATACCGGACCATGTGATTTCAACTTGTTATTATCGAACTCGCCATAGACTACCCACATGAATAGGAATACGTTGTGACAGAACGAGGGTTCCGAAAGGCGGGCATTTTTGGAATCAGACCGGAGGCCACGGTTTAAAGATGCTTTTAATGAGATTCGCTTTTCTATCTTCATCTATCTCGTTTGGAGCTACAACATAAGCATGATCTAGACTCTCTAGATCGGTTATCTCTTGCTTTCTCTTGTTACCTTTTTAGTAGATTAGATTGGATGTGTTTCCTTTATGAGTTAGTAGATTAGATGCAATTTAGTTCTTCATAAGATAGCTTTCCTTGCTTTACTAGATTGAATCCTTGTGTTGCACATTGTTCCACGGATTCGATACCTTGGGTTCACCACTCGAGGGAAGAAGGGTCCCTTGACTACGACGGGAGACTTGTCCGCTTGCAAGTCTAAACGAACTTTGATACAACTATTAACCGTCAACACCCACACCACGAGGTCCCTGTCAAGCATGCACTCAAGGACTATCGGTTGATCAAGAACTACGTCAACGGCACCCTCAAGCCAAGGGCGTCAGATCCACTCATCAAGGTAGGGCCACCCCCGACAATGATGACGACACGGGGGCTATGTACCCAGATGAAGAAGGCACGGTCCACATGATCTTTGGCGGATCCCAGGCAAGACCCTCAAGGCGGCACGGGAAGCTCACCCGACGAGAGGTCTTCAATGCCCACACCACGAAGCCGTCCTAACTAAAGTGGTTGGAAGTTCCGATAACCTTTGACCGCAAGGACCATCCCGATCATGTGCCTCAGCCAGGATCCTACCCACTAGTGGTAACTCCCCTGTTCAAGTCCAAATGGATCCACAAGGTTCTGATGGATGGGGGAAGCGGGATCAACGTGCTCTATGCGTCGACGCTTGACGACATGGGCATCTCGCGGTCCCAGCTGCGGCTGTCGACCGCGTCGTTCCATGGGGTCATCCCTGGAATGGTGGCGGTCCCCATCGGGCGGATCAATTTGCCCGTTACATTTCAGGACTTGCGAAACTTTCGCATGGAAACCCTCTGCTTCGAAGTGGTGGGGTTCTCGGGGACATACCACGCCATCCTCGGGAGGTCGGCATACATGAAGTTTATGGCCGTGCCCAACTATACATACCTGAAACTGAAGATTCCCGATCTGAAGGGGATCATCACAGTAGGGACCATGTATTAGCGCGCATTCGAGTGCAACGCTGAGTGCTTTCAGTTTGCAGAGGCACTGATCCGGTCCGAGAGGCTCCACGTCGAGCCCCCGTCCGAGGACCGGGGTATCCCCGAGTCATCCAAGCGAGCGGCCTGCTCTTTCGAGCCCACCAAGGACGTCAAGGATGCGGTTGTCTCCGACGACGGTCGTACACTCCCTATCGGGACGATGCTCGATTCTAAATAGGAAAGCGCGCTCATTGACTTCCTCAAAGTTGACCTCGATGTGTTTGTGTTGACGGATAAAAGACGAATCCACCTACGATCCGCAAGCGTACGGACCTACACCTTTTTCACCACGGGATTCCCAAGGTTCTTGTCAATCCGCGGAGCAAGAGGATTACAAGCGTTTGATCTACCTCTACTCACTAACTACTCAAACCCTAACTATGATTAAACTAAAAAATGACTAAACTACACTAGAGAGAATGATTAAGCTATCAAGATAAAAGACACTCGCCCATGGGTCTACGATACTAGAACATGCAATCGTTTTGAACATTAAAACCAATCTAATCTATCGGGGGTTGTGACCAAGGTTTCGCCCTTTCTCTCCTCTCGTACTGTCACTACGCGAAGGTATTCGTGACTAGACCTATGATGGACATGGCGTATTGAATGGATCCAAGGAAGCATTGGAGCTCTACTCCCTTTACGACATGGTAGCTAACCTTAAGCATTAAAGTATGTTTCACACAAGATGATAGATAGATAATCTAATGAAGTACGATTACATCTCAAGATCGATTACAACCCATGGACGAATAAGGAGATTACCCCATCAAGGTGCTAGACATAGCACCGTTGATCATGGTCACCTTTCCGACGGTGTCTTCCTTCTTCTCCACTTGTGGGTGCTTCCTTCGAGGTGGTCGATCCCCCTCCGGAGATCTCCCTCCTCTCTCTCTAGCTTGTGGATGGCCTCCTGGTGCGAATGGCTCTCCTTTGCGAATGGCGGCGTCTCCAGGGTTTTAGGGTTGAATATCCTTCGGGTGCAAGGAAAGGGGGGCCGAACCGACGTTCGAAGTGGGCTGGGCCGGCCGGCCTGGGCCGACCGGCCCAGGCCCATTTCGGCCCGGTTCGGTCGCCCCTTCGCTCCCGTGGGTCCTCAGGTGATTATGCACTTTGCCCCTTCCACTTGCATGATTTTGACGATGTCATCCTCGCGTCAAAGATGGAGGTTCTCCGCGCATGAAGTTCGATCTTTTACGCTTCAATCCCCGGGGGTGTTCCTACGTAGCACTTCGGTCCTTGCCACCATTGGAAGTGATTTCATCAAGCCCATGAACACGAATAAGACTCAGTAAATGCTCATTTGAACTTGTTGTGAATCCGTCCTTTATGTCCATGTTTTCCTGCATAAACACAACACCTCCAAATGCATGCACATAGATGAACTTGTTATATGATTAGTGTGCCTAGTGGCGGGTTAGTTCCATAATTAAATCCAAACCAAAGTGTAATGAACATGTTTGGTGTACCAAAATACACCGTCAACAGTTTGCATGGAAACCGTCCGACATGAAGGGGGTCCCGAGAGAGATTGCCGAGCACAAGTTAAACATCAAGCCGGGATCGAAACCAGTAAAGCAGCACCTTTGCTGCCTCAACGACGAGAAGTGCAAGGCGGTCGGCAAGGAGATCAAGAAGCTCCTTAGTTCAGGGTTCATCCGAGAAGTATTCTACCCCGAGTGGCTTGCTAACCCTATACTTGTAAAGAAGAAGAATAAGAAATGGAGGATGTGCATTGACTACACGGGCCTTAACAAGGCATGTCCCAAGGATTTCTTTCCTTTGCCTCGCATAGATCAGGTAGTCGATTGGACAGTTGGGTGTGAAACCCTCTGTTTTCTCGATGCGTACTTCAGGTACCTCCAGATAGCGGTGTGCATAGAGGACAAACTTGCAACCTCATTCATTACTCCGTTCGGTGCGTATTGCTACAAGATGATGCCCTTCAGACTCAAGAATGCGGGCACCACGTTTCAATGGTGTATGCGACAAGTTTTCAGGAAACGTGTAGGGCGCATCATCGAGGCATACGTCGATGACATCGTGGTCATGTCGAGAAAGACCGGAGATTTGGTCCCCGACCTCACCGAGGTCTTTGCAAAGCTGCGACAGCACGAGGTAAAGTTGTACCCCGAGAAATGCGTTTTCAGGGTCCCAAGGGGCGTGCTCCTTGCCTTTGTCATGTCGGAACGCGTCATCGACGCAAACCCCAAGAAGATCTCGGCCATCATGGACATGGGGTCGATCAAGAACTTGAAAGGCGTACAACATGTCACAGGCTGCCTCGCAGCTCTGAGCCGCTCATAGCATGACTCAGAGAGCGTAGCTTGCCGTTGTGCAAGCTGATGAAGAAGTCTGACCACTTTTCGTGGACCACCGAGGAACAAGAGGCGCTCGACTCCCTCAAGAACATGCTCAAGAGCCCGTCGATCCTCATGGCTCCGACACCTGAAGAGTCGATGCTCCAATACATCTCTGCGACAACCAAGCTAGTCAACGCTGTGCTGGTGGTTTAGTGAGAAGAACCCGGAAGGTCAGAAAAGGTGTAGCGCCCGGTGTACTTCATCAGCGAGGTACTCTCTGACTCCAAGACACGATACTCACAAGTGCAGAAGCTTGTGTACATTGTCTTGATGACCAAGCGCAAGCTCCGACACTCATTCGATGCGCAGCACATCACCGTGGTGTCCAAGTACCCACTCGGGGAGGTCATCCAGAACCCCGAGGCCAAAGGGAGAATAGCCAAGTGGGCGCACGAGTTGATGGGACAGAACATATCGTACGCACCTCGCAGTGCCATCAAGTCTGAAGTACTCACAGATTTCATTGCTGAGTGGACGGAGATCCAAACACCACCGGTGCCGATCGAGCACGAGACGTGGATCATGTACTTCAACGGCTCAGTCATGAAGGAAGGAGCTAGTGTAGGCCTTGTCTTCATCTCGACCCTGGGCGTGCGCATGAAGTACATGGTCCGACTACATTTCTCAACCTCCAACAACATCACTGAGTACGGAGCACTAATCAAAGGCCTTCGAATAGCTGTTGAGCTTGGGATCCATCACATCGAGATTAGGGGAGATTCCGAGCTTGTCGTGGACCAGGTCATGAAGGACAAGAACTGCGTGGACCTGAAGATGTCGGCATACTGCCAAGCTATACGTTACTTGGAAGGCAAGTTCCACGGACTCGAGCTTCATCACGTGCTACACGACTACAACAAAGTCGCCGACGTACTCGCCAAGACCGCATCAATTCGCAAGCCAGTACCGCACGGGGTCTTCGTGTGTGACCAACACACACCCACTTTGTGAGCGGAGGGGGAGAAGCTGCCAAAGGTTGACGAGCCTGAAGTCATGGCATTTGACCTACCACCCGAGATGAACCTTGAAGATCCCGACTGGTGATTTCCGATCCTTGAATGGCTTGTCGAAGGAAAGCTTCCCTCCGACCAGATGGAGGCTGTAACACCCTGTGTTCTTGCTTAGTGCCAACTAGTGCTAGTGATCACTTTAATCAAGTCTCTAACCATCCATGATCAACCCTTGGTCAAACCCTAGACCAAAACCCTAGTCAACCCCTTGACCTTCCTTGTCCTTCTAAAATTTTTGTTGCATTCTCCAAAATTCACCTAAACACTTCAATTTCTTCAAATGTAAAAGTTGTGCAGTTTGTCGAGGCACACAACTTTCATGTTGGACGACATCTCTAATTCGATGTGCAAATTGGTGTAAAACTCTAGTCAACGACTGCAGCTACTATTCATCAGAGCTGAGAAAATCCCCAAGTTGCTCTGCAGGTCATGCCAAATTGATTGCTCAAAACACCCACCAGCCTTTACAAAAGCTGTAGAGGAATGCTGAAGGACTGATACGGCGAACCAGAGAGGGGGGGTGAATGGGAGCCGATAAAAATTCTTCTCGAAGGAGATGGAAACTCCAACAAGATGAACACGGCTTCCAACACACGTCTCCGACTCACTACCCATGTTGGCCAAGCCCACATAGCCACTGTAGTGCCACTGGACCTAGGACCCAACACACAACCTTCCGACCCGAGAACGCAGCGGAAAACCAAACCTCGAGTCTACAGACCAACACCGGTCAGACCAGTGAGCACCACCAGTCAGACCGATCCCTGCTAGTGAAACTGGGTAACTTTCACTAAGTGGCTCCACACCGCTCAGACCGGTGAGACACACCGGTTAGACGGGTCACAGCGTGAAAGCCCCCAAAGCACCAAACAGGCCAACCGACCACCAAACTGACCCAAACTCGAAATAGCAGCAACACAAGACAACAGCGAACACACCTAGACGTTCACCCGAGCAAAAACCCACCGAGGGTTGCACCGGTCCGACCGGTCAAGAGCACTGGTCAGATCGGTGTAGCCTGGGTAGCTCGGGATGAACAGCACCCGCGGGTCAACTCCCCCAAATCCAAACCTCGATCTCCCGAATCGCTCCACGGACTTGAACGAGACTTTGGGGATATTAGGAACACCTCATGAGGAGTCCATAGACAAGTTTAATCCCACCCAAACTTGTACAAAAAGGAGGAATCGAAGAAATCCCGCCAAGAGCACCAGAAACCCTAGAACTCAGAAAACCCCAAAATCGAGCCCCTTTGCTCACGGATTTGGGAGGGGAATCACAGCCCAAAGAACCACGAAGGGTTCCCACAAATTTCCCCCATCAAATCCCCAAGAGCAAAGTCCCGAAAACAACCCAAAAAAATCACCAAGAGAGGGCTCCGAAAATCACCACCAAGAACAACCGAGAACAACACATCCAAACCTTGAGGAATCACGCCGAATCATCTATACATGCAACAAAGGTTCATACAAGGTCTAGCTTGCCGCCCAATGATCCAACCCTCTCACAAGATCTCACCATGAAGCACTCAAGCTAGTCCTATGGAAATCCTAAGGAAAATAGGAAGGGAAAATATGAAAGCAAATGAACTAGGGTTTCAAAACTTGGCTGCCATCCTCTCACCTCTTGGGTTATATGGAGGCAACCGAAAGTCTAAAATGCCCTTTCCTAATAACTAAGGATACAAGACCCTCAAGGGTGGTTTTGGAAAACTTGAAGCTTTCTCCATCGGACGAATGCTCAGCGACGCAACCTGCTTAGCTGTTGATGGATAAAAGACGTATCCCTCTACGATCCGCAAGCGTACGGACCCCACACCTTTTTCACCACGGGATTACCAAGGTTCTTGTCAATCCGCGGAGCAAGGGGATTACAAGCGTTCGATCAACAACGACACACTAGCTACTAAACCCTAACTATATTATACTAGAAAACAACTAAACACACTAGAGAGAATGATAAACAATCAAGGAAGAAGACACTCGCCCACGGGTCTACGATACTAGAGCATGCAATCGCTTAAAGACAAGAAAAACCAATCTAATCTATCGGGGTTGTGACCACGGTTTCGCCCTTTCCCTCCTCTCGTACTGTCACTACGCGAAGGTATTCATGACTAGACCTTTGATGGCCACGGCGTATTGAATGGATCCAAGGAAGCATTGAGGCCTTACTTCCTTTACGGTATGGTTGCAAGCCTTAAGCATTAAAGTATATTCAACACAAGATGATAGATAGATAATCCGACAAAGTGCGATTACATCTCAATATCGATTACAACCCATGGACGAATGAGAAGATTACCCCATCAAGGTGTTGTTCATGGCACCGTTGATCATGGTTTCCCTTCCGCCGTGTCTTCCTTCTTCTCCACGAGAGGGTGCTTCCTTCGAGGTGGTTGATCTCCCGCCGCAGATCCTCCTCCTCTCTCTCTAGCTTGTAGATGGCCTTCGGTGCGAATTCCTCCTCTCTCTCTCGTGTTGGCGGCGCGTCGGGGGTTTTAGGGTCGAAGATCCTTCGAGGGCAAGGAAGACGGGACCGAACCGGTGCCCGAAGTGGGCCGGGCCGGCCCGCCCGGGCCGGCCGGCCCCGTGCCCGCTCGGCCCGGTTCGGTCGCCCTTTTTGCTCCGTGGGTCCTCGTGCACTTATCTACTTTGCCCCCTCCACTTGGATGATTTTGACGCCGTTATCCTCGCGATCAAGATGGAGGCTCTCTTTGCATGAAGTTTGATCTTTTACGCTTCAATCCCCAGGGGTGTTCCTCGTAGCACTTCGGTCCTCACCACCATTGGAAGTGATTTCAGCAAGCTCATGAACACAAACAAGACTCCATGAATGCTCCTTTGAACTTGTTGCGAATTCGTCCTTTATGTCCATGATTTCCTACATAAACATAACACTTCCAAATGCATGCACAAAGATGAACTTGTCATATGATTAGTGTGCCTAGTGGCGGGTTAGTTCCATAATCAAATCCAAACCAAAGTGTAATGAACAAGCTAGGTGCACCAAAATACACCGTCAACATCTCCCCCCACACTTAGCTCTTGCTCGTCCTCGAGCAAGTACTCGTAAAAGAACTTCGTCCAAGGAGTGTAATCGTGTACCACTTATCCTTCTTCACAAGTTAGTCAATCCTTTCATCTTTAATACATAAACACAAAGTAATGATAATCAAACATAAACATGGGCGTTTAGAATTTTTACCACGTCAAGATTTACCCCACAACTCAAACTCTTCACTCGAAGTCTTCAATTTCAGCCATACTTACTTCTTTGCTTCCATCGGAGGGTTTTTATGATTTTCAAAACAAAAATTCCTGCAACAAGTATTAGACAAAAATCTTTCTCCAAGCTCTCGCAAGTCACTCTTATGAAGTGGCTATCCTAAACAAATTTTATAAAACTCTCACCTCCCATTAATCTCTCATATATCATGTAAAAGTGGAGCTATAGGTAGGGCTAGTGCAATCAACACAAGTATTGTCAAACTAAGAACTTTCTCTAGTGGTTGTCTACCTTTCAAAGCCAATGATCATGAGAATTAACCATATGTAGGGATATCAAGGATGAGAAGATTTAGATTGGTGGACATGTGCAAGGGCAAAAGAAAATTGTGACTACAAGGCACCAATGATGTCCCCGTTGTCGGATTGCACATGGTTGGAAATAGAGTAAAAGTTTCGTTTCACAATCAACGTGACATCCTTCCTTACACTTTATATTTTTTCTTTTCTTTCACTTGATCCATCCCTCTCATATCTTCATTGCTAACTCATCTTTCTCTTTTTTTTTCTTTTTCTTCTTTCATTCACATATGATTCTTCTTTTCTTTCTTTCTTTCTTTCTTTTCCATACACATAATTTTTCTCTTTATTTTTCTCTCTCTTGACAACTTTTCAAAGCTTTCAATTCTCTCTTTCCTCGCATGCATACAATCTGAAATTTTTAAATAAATCATGCTAGAGACGAGACGAAACTTTGAAAATAGGTTGTGTTCAAGGAATACGATGTACAAAAGAGATGTATATGGTTGGGTATGGAATCCAGTGATGCACATGACTTTCGTTGTGAAAGTCATGAACTGAATATATGACGAGGCTAGCAACAAAATATAAGCACAAGGACATGATCATTGCTTGAAATTAAAACTCACCAAGAGAGAAGGGTCCTAGCCTAACTCATTATGCTAATCACACTTATGGTGGAGCGAAAAAAATAAACTTGGCTTTGGATAGGAATTTTTCTTATTCTCAACTTGGAAAAAGAGGTTTTGCTAACCTTTATTACAAGGGTTTTAAAATGATTTTCAGAACTGAAATCCTCCAATTTTTAGCATCGAACATAGCACAACTAGCAAGTGAAGCTCAAGATCGAAGTGCGGTATGGGTACTTTAAGTAGTAGCGATTCCACTAAGCACCACGGTAAACGTTTTCAAACCATATACTTGTGTTCATATATCAAGAATCGAAGATTAAGCAAACAAGTAAATAAAGATAAACAATACATAAAACACAAAGATATATGTAAAGACTCTTTTTATTTGGTTTTCTTGACTCAACACTAATTTAAGACACTTGCAAAAATTTAAAAACAGACTCGAAAACTAAAGACTCATTAAAAACACTAAGACTCTCACACGAAGATTAAACCGAACCTAAACTTGAAGTTCAAAAGCTAAGGCTAGCGAGCTAGCTCTCCCCCACACTTAAAACATACGACATCCTCGTCGTATCTTACAAAAATCCTAAGGGGAAAACTAGATCTAGTGGTACTTCAAGCAAGCTTTGCACCACTTGCCTCTCATGTTTCCAACCATGCCGAAAAGCTTGCGCACATTGCGGTTAAGGAACTTGTAGTCATCTTCAACTACGCGCTCCAAGTCCTCCATACGCTGCTTCATCGCTTCCATGGTTTGAAGACATTCGTCGGCCGACGCGTAGAGAGCCGCGATGGATTGACGGCAAACTCGACAGCACACCGGATGCAATCCGAAGGGGTCGTCGTCGCCATAATCTCCACCGTTGTCACCACCGTCGTCGCCACCTCCATTGTTGTTGCCTTCGCCACCGCCGTTGCCGTTGCCGTTGGGGCCTTCGGGAGTCCTTTCATAAGGATGCTCATCCCAATCATCATCATCTCTACCGGCGGCCGCCCACGAGCTCGGGCTACGATCGTCGGAGTAGTCGCTATCCCCATAATCCTTAGGCTCCGGCGACACCTCCTTGTAATCCTTGCGCTTGATGCCTTGGAGGCGTGCCGACCTTCGCACGGTGTAGGGACCTTCTCTCCTTTGACGGGGTTGCGAGATGCAAGAGCTCCGGTCGGGACACGTCCTCCGCAACGGATACGTGCGGTCCTCTTGACGGGTAGCTTGAGCTCGCATCGCATCGCCTCCTCCATCGATGGCTTCTTGGCTTCTTGCTTCAACTCTAAGCTTTTTGGAGGCTCAATGGTCGCTACAAGGGTGCAACACATTGCTTGAAAGGTTTGATTCTCGAGCTCCCAATTCGGCCAAATATATAGTCCCGAGGGAAAAATCCCGGGAACCTTATTTTCCTTTTTTACACTTCCCTTAAAATTTTCCGACCAAACAAGGAAGTCAAAAGGAGCGCCGGGCGAAATTCGGGGTCATCGGGCGTCGGGCCACCCCCGGGCCGGTCCGCTCGGGCCGGCCGGCCCACCCCCGCCTCGGGGGCCGGGCCGGTCCCGGTTTTTGCACACCGCCCTATTTTTTTCTTCCTCACCCATGGGAAAAAGTTGGCCCGAGAAATCTTCGCGAAAAACTCCCGTAAAGCTAAAAGAAAAATTATTTACGAGAAGTTGATGCCTTGTTTTTCGTCCTAGGCGGGACGTTCGGGCTCTTCCTCCATGGTAAAGACGTCAACATGATGAATGGGCACGACATCGGGTTCGTAGTAAACCTTAAGCCGCTGTCCATTCACCACAAATTGATCGCCGTTTATATCCATAATGGTTACCGCTCCGTTGGAGAACACCGAATGCGCAACATAAGGTCCGTCCCACTTGCTTTGCAATTTCCCCTTTCCGAAGGTTTTAAACCTCGAATTGTAGAGGAGGACCTTATCTCCTTCTTTAAATTCTTTTTTCTTCAATCTTTTATCATACCACCTTTTGATTCTCTCTTTCTATATGCTTGCGTTTTCATATGCTTTCAACCTCAACTCCTCTAGCTCGCTTATTTGAATCCTTCGTTTCACCACCGCGGCATCGAGATCAAGGTTCATCTCTTTTATCGCCCAATAGGCTTTATGTTCCAACTCTACCGGAAGGTGGCAAGCTTTTCCATAGACGAATTGATAAGGGGTCATACCTATCGGTGTTTTAAACGCCGTTCGATAAGCCCATAAAGCTCCGTCTAATTTCTTTGACCAATCCTTGCCTCCCTTCTCTATGGTTTTGTTGAGTATGCTTTTTAATTGCCTATTCGACGTCTCCGCTTGTCCGTTGGTTTGTGGGTGATAGGCCGTGGAGACCCTATGCTCAATTTCCAACTTGGACAAGCACCTTTTGAAGTTCTTCCCGGTGAAATGAGTTCCTCCATCACTTATCAAGATTCTCGGTGTACCGAAACGGGGAAAAATCACGTTCTTGATCATAGTGATGGACTCCTCCGTGGAAGCTTTACGACATGGTATAGCCTCTACCCACTTGGATACATAATCAACCATAACAAGTATATACTCGAATCCAAATGAGTTTTTAAAAGGCCCCATGAAGTCTATGCCCCATACATCGAATATGTCGATTTGCAAGTTGTATTTCAAAGGCATAGAATTTCTTTGAGAGATGTTTCCGGTTCTTTGGCATTCGGGGCATGACGCAACATATCTTTTAGTATCTTCATGCATCTCCGGCCAATAGAATCCGCTCGACCATACTTTTGCTTCGGTTCGAAAATGGCTATAGTGCCCGCCGTACTCCCGCCGAGTGGCACTTCCTTAGAATCTCAACCCTCTCTTCTCTTGGCACACATCTTCTCATCACTCCATCATTGCCAAGTTTGAAGAGGTATGGTGCATCCCAAAAATATTTCTTACTTTCGCAGATTATCTTCCTTTGAGTGTTTTTATCTAGATGATCGAGGGGCATCTTTCGAATTGCTCGAATGATGTCGATCATCCAAGTGTCTTTATCAAGCACTCTATAGAGGTGGTCATCTCTCATCTTATCTTCTATGGGCTCTTTATCATCTTGTCCACGATTCATCCTAGACAAATGATCGGCCACAACATTCTCCACCCCCTTTTTATCACGAATTTCAACATCGAACTCTTGGAGAAGAAGGATCCAACGAATTAAGCGTGGTTTAGCTTCCTTCTTGGCCAAGAGATACTTGATAGCCGCGTGATCGGTGTAAACAATGACTTTCGAGTTCACGATGTAGGATCTGAATTTTTCGAAAGCGAATACCACCGCTAGCAACTCTTTTTCCGTAGTGGCATAATTTAATTGTGCCCCACTTAGAGTTTTGCTAGCGTAGTAAACGGCGTGAACTCGGCCTTCCTTTCTTTGACCCAAGACCGCGCCTACGGCGTAGTCACTTGCATCACACATGATCTCGAAAGGTTGGCTCCAATCCGGGGGTTGGATGATGGGAGCACTCACCAACGCATTTTTCAAGGTCCGGAATGCCGCTAGACACTTCTCATCAAAGTCGAAAGCCACGTCCTTTTGAAGAAGGTGCGTTAAAGGCTTAGTGATCTTCGAGAAGTCCTTTATAAATCTTCTATAGAATCCGGCATGGCCTAGAAAGCTCCTTAAGGACTTAACATCCGTAGGAGGTGGGAGTTGCTCAACCGTCTCTACCTTAGCCTTGTCCACTTCAATTCCTCTCTCGGATATAACATGTCCGAGCACTATGCCTTGCTTAACCATGAAGTGGCATTTTTCCCAATTTAAAACCAAATCTACCTCCGCACACCTTGTAAGGACCTTTTCTAAGTTTGCTAAGCAATCCATGAACGTCTTCCCGTAAACGGAAAAATCATCCATAAACACTTCAACAATTTCTTCGATGAATTCCGAAAACACGGCCATCATGCAACGTTGAAAAGAGGCCGGAGCGTTGCATAGGCCGAAGGGCATCCTCCTATATGCAAACGTTCCGTAAGGACACGTAAACGTTGTCTTATGTTGATCTTCCGGTGAATAGGAATTTGCATGAACCCCGAGTATCCATCGAGAAAGCAAAAATAAGCGTGGTTTGCTAACCTCTCGAGCATCTCATCTATGAACGGTAGGGGGAAGTGATCTTTCTTCGTCGCTTTGTTAAGCTTACGGTAATCGATACACATCCGCCACCCGGTCACGGTTCTTTGCGGTATCAACTCGTTCTTCTCATTCTTCACCACGGTTAAACCTCCTTTCTTCGGCACACAATGTACCGGGCTCACCCATTCGCTATGCGGAACCGGTAGATGATTCCGGCATCAAGTAACTTGATAACCTCTTTCTTTACTACCTCTCGCATGGCATGGGTTAGCCTCCTTTGGTGGTCCAATACAGGCTTACATTGGTCTTCCATTGGTATACAATGAGTGCAAAAGGCTGGGCTAATTCCTTTGAGATCATTAATTGAATATCCAATCACCTTCCTATGTTTTTTTAATAAAATCAGCAACGCTTCATTTTCTTCGGGAGTCATCTCGTCGCTCACAATGACTGGATAAGTTTTGTCTGGGCCCAAAAATTCATATTTTAATCCCTTGGGCAAAGGTTTAAGGTCTACTTCGGGCACTTGTGGCTCCTCGGGTTTGATTTCTCCTATGTCTTCAAACTTCTCTTCCTCCACGCTACCGTCATGCGGCTCTAAGCCTTTCGTCGCTTCCTCTAGTTCTTCATCTTGTTGATTACTAATTTGATTTTCCATCGCTCTTTGCAGTGGGTCTCTAAGGGTTTCAACAAAACAAAGACTATCTATCTCTTCTACTTCTTCATCTTCGGGAGGAAAAGGTGTAAGGTGTTTAGAAGCACGAAGAAAGTTATATGTGTACTTTGTTCCATTAAGGTTCATTGTTACTTTGCCTTCTCCGGCATCTAACACGGCATCAACCAACTTAAGAAAAGGCCTACCTAAGATTATATGATCAGAATTACCATGGTAAGCATCAATAACAAAGAAATCCGTTGGTATATAGTTTCTAGAAATTTTTACTTTTATGTTGCAAGCAATACCTAGAGGTTTGATAGTTCTACCATCTCCCATAATTAATTTCGTTGATGTTGGAGCTAAGTCTAGGTTGTGGTATTGAACTTTATCGTAAATTTTAGAAGATGGAACACTTACTTGGGCTCCGATGTCGCATAAGGCTTTGCATTGAACTCCGTTGATCTCGCAACTCAAGTGCGGCGTCATCTTCTCTTCTTCTTCGGATCCGATCGAATAAATTTCAGCAAGGCGAGCGTATGGTGATGCTTCGGGCTTGATCCCCATGATCCTCTTCACCTCGGCAATATGTTCCGGATCCACCACGTCATCTCCAAAGAGCTTTTCAAAAATCTCACCGGTGGTTTCGAGGTTGTATGAATTTTCAGCTTTCTTCTCCGGTGGGAAATCCACTTCCAATGCTCTTGCCATTCCCTTTTGATTAGGGAACGGTCTTCTCTTGTCGAATACTTCTCCGTAATCAATAGGAACCCAATCCATTGGCTCGAACTCTCTTAGTGGCTTCGCGCTTGACATGCTTCTCTTGTTCGTCTCGTTTGGTGCGGTGAAGTCGACGTTTGGTGTAGTTCTTGACTTGGTGTGTTCTTGTTCAAGCTTTTCCATGATCGGCTCCTCTTTTGTGACTTCCGGAGTTGCCTCTTTAGAAAATTCAGCAAGCTTTTTCTTCCTTGAATTGAATTCCGGCTCTTCCGCAAGTCTTGTTTCCCAATCTCTTCGCATGGCAGCCGCTTTACTAACTTTTTGTAGAAGTTGGGCGGCTTCCGTGAGTGTTTTCTCCATGAGATCCCCACCCGCACACATTTCGACGTGTCGCATGCAACTAGGGGTTAGGGAAAAGAAAAATGTATGCAAGAGTACGTCACCGGTGAAGCCGAGTTTTGGTCCTTGTTCGATTAATTCATTAAACCTATCCCGTGCTTGGTCTATCCCTTCCTCTTCTCCTTGCATGAAAGTGATCACTTGCCTCCTTAGATGTTGAACCTTGCTAATTGGAAAGAACTTCTCGCAAAACTTCTTTGTCAACTTGTTCCAATTGCCTTCAACTTCAAAGGACGCAACCGAATACCATGTCTTTGCTTTGCCGGCAAGTGAGTAGGGAAAGAGATTCCATTTGAACCATTCATCGGGAACTCCTTCTTGACGCACCGTGTTGCATATTGTCGTGAAATCCCTTATGTGTCTATATGGGTTCTCCGTAACCATCCCTTCAAATGGGTTTTCCGCCACCATCTTGATGATCTTGGATTTAATTTCATACTTGGTCGCTTCGAGCTTCGAATCCGACTCTTGTACCTTTATGTCTTCACATCGAGGGCTAGCGTAATCCCTTAATGATTTCTCCGGTTCTTCCACGGGTTGATTAACGAACTCCATCTAGACAATAAGATAAAAACAAAAACAAAAAAGAAACAAGTGTTTTTCTCGATAATATATGTTAGATAAAGCAAATAAAAGATAAACTAAAATATAAAACTAAGTTAGGTGCAAATCAAACGATGTAAACTAACTTGCTCCCCGGCAACGGCGCCAGAAAAAGGGGCTTGTTGATGGATAAAAGACGTATCCCTCTACGATCCGCAAGCGTACGGACCCCACACCTTTTTCACCACGGGATTACCAAGGTTCTTGTCAATCCGCGGAGCAAGGGGATTACAAGCGTTCGATCAACAACGACACACTAGCTACTAAACCCTAACTATATTATACTAGAAAACAACTAAACACACTAGAGAGAATGATAAACGATCAAGGAAGAAGACACTCGCCCACGGGTCTACGATACTAGAGCATGCAATCGCTTAAAGACAAGAAAAACCAATCTAATCTATCGGGGTTGTGACCACGGTTTCGCCCTTTCCCTCCTCTCGTACTGTCACTACGCGAAGGTATTCATGACTAGACCTTTGATGGCCACGGCGTATTGAATGGATCCAAGGAAGCATTGAGGCCTTACTTCCTTTACGGTATGGTTGCAAGCCTTAAGCATTAAAGTATATTCAACACAAGATGATAGATAGATAATCCGACAAAGTGCGATTACATCTCAATATCGATTACAACCCATGGACGAATGAGAAGATTACCCCATCAAGGTGCTGTTCATGGCACCGTTGATCATGGTTTCCCTTCCGCCGGTGTCTTCCTTCTTCTCCACGAGAGGGTGCTTCCTTCGAGGTGGTTGATCTCCCGCCAGAGATCCTCCTCCTCTCTCTCTAGCTTGTAGATGGCCTTCTGGTGCGAATTCCTCCTCTTTTCTGTGTTGGCGGCGCGTCGGGGGTTTTAGGGTCGAAGATCCTTCGAGGGCAAGGAAGACGGGACCGAACCGGTGCCCGAAGTGGGCCGGGCCGGCCCGCCCGGGCCGGCCGGCCCGTGCCCGGGCCGGCCGGTTCGGTCGCCCTTTTTGCTCCGTGGGTCCTCGTGCACTTATCTACTTTGCCCCCTCCACTTGGATGATTTTGACGCTGTTATCCTCGCGATCAAGATGGAGGCTCTCTTTGCATGAAGTTTGATCTTTTACGCTTCAATCCCCAGGGGTGTTCCTCGTAGCACTTCGGTCCTCACCACCATTGGAAGTGATTTCAGCAAGCTCATGAACACAAACAAGACTCCATGAATGCTCCTTTGAACTTGTTGCGAATCCGTCCTTTATGTCCATGATTTCCTACATAAACATAACACTTCCAAATGCATGCACAAAGATGAACTTGTCATATGATTAGTGTGCCTAGTGGCGGGTTAGTTCCATAATCAAATCCAAACCAAAGTGTAATGAACAAGCTAGGTGCACCAAAATACACCGTCAACATTAGCCTCGACGCAAGCCTTGCGACCTTGGCGCGTGTCCTCCACTTCAAAGATTCCAAACTGCGTCGTCGCACACCGGTCAGACCGGTGCTCCTCACCGGTCAGACTGGTACCCACCGGTCAGACCTGTCAGACCCACCGGTCAGACCGATCTGGCACTGCTGCAGCACCGTCTTCGGTTCTTCGGTCTTGGCTTTGTGGATGAACCAAGGAACCCAGTGGTTTTCTGGTGAACCACCGGAAACCCCGCGAACTCGGTGTAGCCTCCGCCAATCTCTACTCATGACTCGGCTCCCACATAGTCCCGGCTCGACCTTGGTTTTGAGGCTCAACCAAGAAACCGTCCATGACTTCATCTTGTTGTTCATGCCACCATGCGGTCCGCACTTGACCCCGCTGGCCACCGGGTCCCTCGAACGAACCCTACCTGTCTTCTCCACACCAGGAGGCCTCACCGGCGACGACCTTTCGTGCTTGTTCTTCACCTGCACCAACACCAGTCAAGCAGCAACCTGCACCTGCAATACTTAGCCAAGAATCAATCCACACAACGTTGTCAATCACTCATCACACAAGGAAGCGACCACCCACCGGTCCTCGAACCACACATGGTCCTCAATCTCCCCCTTGATGAGTGCATTGACAACACCCACACGAAAGTAACAATAGAGAAAAGAAAAATAAAAGAAACGAACAAAAAGAAACTCCAACAAGCGATCGAAAGCCAAACAAAGGCAAAGAGCAATTTCACTTGAAGAAGACAAGTCTCGGACCCCTTAGGCAAGGGCAACGGCTCGACACATCCGAGACAAAGCAAGGCTCAAGCAAAGAGTGCAAACCACTGAAACAAAGCTCGAATAACCACAAAGAGCTCCTCCTGCACACATGCAAGCTCCCCTGAACCAATGCACCTCCCCCTGGACGAATGCATGCAAACCACTTGAAAACAGGGCAGCTGCAACAACTTCCGCTCACACCGGTCAAACCGGTCACCACCACCGGTCAGACCGGCGTCCAACATGTGCACAGGACCAGCACTCACACCGGTCAGACCGGTGACCTTGACCGGTCAGACCGGTGACCAACAGAGCCCAGAAATGGCTCGAAACCACCTGAAAACCATCTAAATGCATCCAGCAAGCCATTTCAAGCTCAAACTCCCCCCTTGTTGGCAATGCATGAATCAAGCAAAAAATGCAAAACTTTCAACCTAGAGCTTCTCAAATAGACAAAATTCAACAAAGAATGCTACACATGTCCAAATGAGCAAGTTAGATACTCTACGGCTTCGTATCGATCTCAACTACATGATAACCATGTTTCGCAACCATTGGACGAAGCTAAGATGGATTTGGGCAATTTTGCGAAAAACTTGCCTCTCATGAGCAAAGTCCTAAACATGATCAAAACATATCAAAATGTCAAAGCCACACAAACTTCATGCTAGGACAGCCATTCTAATCATAAGACCATCACATACACCCACAAGCACCTCATGTCATGTCAAAGCCACCGAGACATGTGCCTACTTCTATGTATGAGACTTCTCATTGGAAGGCATCATGCAACGGTTTAGCACCCAAAACAAATTAAATTCAGCACATATGACATGGGAGCATATTTTCCAAGCATTTTTCATTTCATTTTCAGATTCATATATGGTACATGAAATGTCTTTGTGACAAAAAGGAACTTATGCCCCTCCACAAGATGAAGCAAGAGGGCTAAACATTCGTGATGGCAAATGAGCCTTTGGCCCCATATGATCAATAAACTAGCTATCCAACTGAAGGACCGATACGGCGAACCAGAGAGGGTGGGAGTGAATGGGAGCCGATAAAAATTCTTCTCAATGGAGATCGAAACTCCAACAAGATGAACGCGGCTTCCAACACACTTCTCCAACTCACTACCCAAGTTGGTCAAGCCCACGTAGCCACTGGAGTGCCACTGGACCTTGGAACCAACACACACAGCTATCCGACTCGAGCACGCAGCGGAACACCAAATCTCGAGTCTACAGACCCACACCGGTCAGACCGGTGAGCACCACCGGTCAGACCGGTCCCTGCTGGTGAAACTGAGCGACTTTCACTAAGTGGCTCTAAACCGGTCAGACCGGTGAGACACACCGGTCAGACCAATCGCAGCCTGAAAGCCCCCAAGGCACCAAACAGGCCAACCGACCACCAAACTCACCCAAACTCGAAATAGCAGCACCACGAGACAACAGCGAACACACCAAGATGTGCACCCGAGCAAAAACCCACCAGGGCTCGCACCGGTCAGACCGGTCAAGAGCACCGGTCAGACCGGTGTAGACTGGGCAGCTCGGGATGAACAGCACCCGCGGGTCAACTCCCCTAAATCCAAATCTCTATCTCCCGAATCGCTCCACGGACTTGAACAAGACTTTGGGGATATTAGGAACACCTCATGAGGAGTCCATAGCCAAGTTTAATCCCACCAAAACTCGTTCAAAAAGGAGGAATCAAAAAAATCCCGCCAAGAGCACTTCCAACCCAAGAACTCAAGAAACCCCGAAATCGAGCACCTTTACTCACGGATTTGGGAGGGGAATCACAGCCCAAAGAACCACCAAGGATTCCCACAAATTTCCCCCATCAAATCCCCAAGAGAAGGGTCCCGAAAACAACACAAAGAAATCACAAAGAGAGGGCTCTGAAAATCACCACCAAGAACAACCGGGGAAAACACATCCAAACCTTGAGGAACCACGCCGAATCTTCTATACAAGAAACAAAGGTTCATATAAGGTCTAGCAAGCCGCCCGATCATCCATCCCTCTCAACAAGATCTCTCCATGAAGCTCTCAAGCTAGTCCTATGGAAAACCTAAAGAAAAATAGGAAGAAAAATAGGAAAACAAATGAGCTAGGGTTCCAAGAGTTGGCTGACATCCTCCCACCTCTTGGGTTATATGGAGGCAACCGAATGTCTAAAACGCCCTTCTATACTAACTAGGGATACAAGCCCCTCAAGGGCGGATTTGGAATTCTTGATGTCTTCACCATCGGACGGATGCCCGGCGACCGCACCCTGCGTAGCCTCGACGCAAGCCATGCGATCCCGACGCGTGTCCTCCGCTTCGAAGATTCCGTACTGCGTCATCGCACACCGGTCAGACCGGTGCTCCTCACCGGTCAGACCGGTCCCCACCGGTCAGACCTGTCTGGCGCTACTGCAGCTCCGTCTCCGGTTCTTCGGTCTTGGCTTTGTGGATCAACCAAGGAACCCAGTGGTTTTCTGGTGAACCACCGAAAACCCCGCGAACTCGGTGTAGCCTCCGCCAATCTCCACCCATGACTTGGCTCCCACGTAGTCCTGGCTCGACCTTGGTTTTGAGGATCAACCAAGAATCCGTCCACGACTTCATCTTGCTGTTCATGCCACCATGCGGCCCGCACTTGACCCCGCTGGCCACCGGGTCCCTCGAACGAAGCCTACTTGTCTTCTCCACACCTGGAGGCCTCACTGGCGATGACCTTTCGCGCTTGTTCTTCACCTGCACCAACACTAGTCAGGCCGCAACCTGCACCTGCAAAACTGACAACACCCACACGAAAGTAACAAGAGAGAAAAGAAAAAGAAAAGAAACAAACAAAAAGAAACTCCAACAAGCGATCGAAAGCCAAACAAAGGCAAAGAGCAAGATCACTTGAAGAAGACAAGTCTCGGACCCCTTAGGCAAAGCAAAGCTCAAGCAAAGAGCGCAAACCACTGAAGCGAAGCTCGAACAACCACAAAGAGCTCCCCCTGCACACATGCAAGCTCCCCCTGAACCCATGCACCTCCCCCTGGACAAATGCATGCAAGACACCACTTGAAACAGGGGGCCGCAACAACTCGGCCACCGACCGGTCGGACCGATCAACAAAGACCGGTCAGACCGGTGTGCAACATGTGAACAGAACCAGCACTCACACCGGTGAGACCGGTGACCCCGACCGGTCAGGCCGGTGCACAACAGAGCCCAGAAAGGGCTCGAAACCACATGAAAACCTTCTGAATGCACCCAGCAAGCCATTTCAAGCTCAAACTTCTCCAACTTGTTGGCAATGCATGAATCAAGCCAAAAATGCAAAAAAATGCAACCTAGATCTTCTCAAATAGACAAAATTCAACAAAGAATGCTACACATGTCCAAATGAGCAAGTTAGATACTCTACGGCTTCGTATCGATCTCAACTACATGATCACCAAGTTTCACAACCATTGGACGAAGCTAAGATGGATTTTGGCAATATTGCGAAAAACTTGCCTCTCATGAGCAAAGTCCTAAACATGATCAAAGCATATCAAAATGGCAAAGCCACACAAACTTCATGCTAGGACAGCCATTCTAATCATAAGACCATCACAAACACCCACAAGAACCTCATGTCATGTCAAAGCCACCGAGCCATGTGCCTACTTCTATGTATGAGACTTCTCATTGGTAGGCATCATGCAACGGTTTAGCACCCAAAGCAAATTAAATTCAGCACATATGACATGGGGGAAGATTTTCAAAGCATTTTACATTTCATTTTCAGATTCATAATTGGTACATGAAAGTCTTTGCGACAAAAAGGAACATATGCCCCTCCACAAGATAAAGCAAGAGGGCTAAACATTCATGATGGCAAATGAGCCTTTGGCCCCATATGATCAATAAACTAGCTATCCAACCACAAAGTGAGCATAGCAAAACCACTAAAACATGTCAAGATCATATAAAGGCATTTACACATGAGAGCTCATACATGTGACATTTTTCAAAAGCATAGCTATCAACCATGGATTATTCATCAAGATCATCAAGAGCTAAGCCAAACTAACCATAGCACACCACACAAGCTCACAAAGAAATATATCTCATTCCAAGGTGAACAGTGTATATGAGAGAAGCTTTTCCTATCCAATGCATATGATACAAAATGCATGCAATCTAAGATACAAGGATGCCTATACATCATGTTACATATGCCATGCCAAATGCAAGAAATGCACAAAGAAAAGCTATACATATGCTACAAAGAGAGCTCCCGCACACCCAACTCAAGAAATCAAACACACACCAAGTTCCCCCCGCAAACGAGTGAAAGTTGCTTGATCTAGGGGTTTGGTGAAAATATCGGCTAGTTGGTCATGTGTGGGTACATGGATCAAGGCTATCTTCCCTTTCTCTACGTTGTCTCTCAGAAAATGGTACCTCACTTCTATGTGCTTGGTTTTGGAATGGAGCATTGGGTTCTTTGCAACATTTATGGCACTGGTGCTATCACATTGAAGTGGGACATGGGCATACTCCTCACCAAAGTCACTCATGGTGTAGGTGATCCAAAGGAGCTGAGAGCAACAACTAGCAGCAGCAACATACTCGGCCTCGGTCGTGGATTGAGCAACACTCGACTGCTTGCGGGAAGACCAAGACACCAAAGAGGAACCCAAAAACTGGCAAGTCCCAGAAGTGGACTTCCTATCCAACCGACACCCGGCAAAATCCGCGTCTCAAAAACCATGAAGCGCCAAAGAAGAGGACACGGAGTACCAAAGGCCGAAGTCGGGAGTGTGACGCAAGTACCTGAAAATCCGCTTCACCACTTGCCGATGCGAAGTCCTCGGAGACGCTTGAAAACGAGCGCACAGACACACTAAGAACTGTATGTCTGGCCTCGTCGCCGTCAAGTAGAGGAGTGACCCGATCATGCTCCGGTACTCCTTCTGGTCCATGTGTTCACCTTCCTCGTCCGCATCAAGAGCTGTAGTCGTACTCATCGGCGTCGTCATGGCCTTGGAATCCTCCATCTTGAACTTCCTCACAATGTCCTTGGTGTACTTAGCCTGGTGCACAAATGTTCCTTCCTTTGATTGCTTGATTTGTAGCCCGAGGAAGAACTGCAACTCGCCCATCATGCTCATCTCAAATTCTCTGCTCATATCATCTGCAAACCTTGCAACAAGAGAGTTAGACGAGCCACCAAAGACAATATCATCCACGTACACCCGCACAATCGGGATATCTCGCCCCGCCTCGGCAAAAACAAGGTCCGATCGACCTTCCCCATCTCAAAACCTCTCTCAAACAAGAACCCCCTCAACCTCGCCATACCAAGCTCTAGGCGCCCGCTTCAACCCATACAACGCCTTCCTCAACTTGTACACCCGGTGGGGGTACTTCTCACTCTCAAACCCCGAGGTCGCCTCACATACACTTCTTCCTCCAACACACCATTCGAAAAAGCACTCTTCACATCCATCTGGTGCAACTTGAACCCTTTAGCCACAGAAAAGGCTAGAAGGATCCTAATCGCCTCCAAACGGGCTACGGGAGCAAAAGTCTCCTCGTAGTCGATCCCCTCCTTCTGACTGAACCCTTGAGCAACAAGTCTCGACTTGTTCCTCAAAACCTCACCTTTCTCTCCCTCTTTGTTTTTCCACACCCACTTTGTACCAATCGGCTTCCACCCTGGGGGAGGTCAACCAACTCCCACACCTGATTCCTCTCAAAGTTCTCCAACTCCTGATGCATCGAATTAACCCAATTGTGATCAGATAGTGCGTGTCCAATGTCTTTGGGCTCGAAAGAAGCAACAAATGCAGCATGAGCGAAATGAGAGTTGTTCCGAACCCTCGACCGTGTAGTGCGTTCATCCATGTCGCCGATGATCCTCGAAGCTGGGTGATCCACTTGTACTCGCCGGGGAGGTTCTCGCCTTGATGCTACCTCCCCCTCAACATCAGCTTCTCCTCGTTCTTGATTTGTCGTCGTAGGTGTAGCAGAGGGTCCATCCATCATCGTAGTCGAAGTAGTGGGTACATGTTCAGCTGGGGGCACCACACCGCCATCTTCATCCTCTCCATGTTCATGCTCCTCCTCCTAAAAGATCTCCTCGCCAAGCTCATCATCACCTGCACGCTCAAAGACAAGCTGACTACGTGGCTCTGTCTCGTCGAAGGTTACCTCGCAAGTCTCCACGATTTGGTTAGTTTCAAGATTGAGCACACGATATGCTCTAGAGTGAAATGCATAACCAAATAAAATACCATCGACAGAACTAGCCTCAAACTTATCCAACTTTCTGCCTTTCTTCGGAATGAAACACTTGCAACCAAAGACATGGAAGTGACTCACCTTGGGTGTGCGACCATGCATCAACTCATAGCATGTCTTCTTCTTGTGCACTCTGAGGTATATCCTGTTCGACACATAGCACGCGGTATTCACCGCCTCAGCCCAATACCTCCTCGGAGTCCTATGCTCATCAAGCATCGTCCGAGCCATCTCGCACAAGGTCCCGTTCTTCCTTTCCACAACACCATTCGGGGAGGCGTATACGGACTCGAAAACGGTGCTCAAGACCCAAGTCATGGCAAAAGGTTTCAAAACGAGAGTTTCTGAATTCCGAGCCATTATCACTGCGGATAGCTCGTATGGCATTTCCGTGCCTCTCGTTCCTCAACCTCAAGACTAGATCTCGAACAAAACCAAACGTCTCCCCCTTATCCTCAAGAAAGAACACCCACGCATACCGAGAATAGTCGTCCACCACAACAAGGACATACCACTTCCCACCCGCAGATCGTACACGAGCTGGGCCAACAAGGTCCATATGGAGCAGCTCGCATGGACGCTCAGTCATCACATCGGTGAGAGACGGGTGAGAAGAGGCTACCATCTTGGCATGCCTACACGGCGCACAAACCAACTCTTTCTCAAGCCTCAACCGTGGCAATCCTCGGACCAAATTGAGTTTACTCAAGTGTGACAAAAGGTCAAAGCTCAAGTGACCCAACTTCCTATGCCATTTCCACAACTCACTCGAAGAACCAGCCAAGAAACAATGCTCCACACCCGAAGACTGAGAAAAATCAGCACGAAACACCTGACCCTCGGGAACGACCATACAGACAAGGTCCCCTCGAGAGTCCACAATCCGAGAACCACCTGGCCGAAACAACACCTCAAAACCCTCATCCAACAACTCGGACACAGAAAGCAAATTGTACCCCAGCGATTGAACAAGAGCAACACGCCTCAGAGTGATCTTGTCACTCACTTTGATCTCACCTTCTGAAAGCACACGCCCACGCCCATTGTCCCCAAAGGTGATGTACCTCTTCGTCACCACCGGGACGAGACTTGAGAACCACCCTGTCTTCGGTCATATGCCTCGAGCAACCGGAATCAATCAACCAAATGTTCTTCAAGTCTCCCACCTGAAATTCAACAATGAGCACGTGAGCGAACAAACGACTCAGCACTGGGGTTAGTACCAAAAGAGTAAAATCAGTGCCGAGCATTTTGCTCGAAAGTGGGGTTAGCATCAACCAAACCATCTCTCCTACCAAATCTACCTCCACGAACACCACCACGGTAACCACCCTGAGGGAACCACCTCTCTCTACCTGGAGGAGGACCAAATCCACGCAAGAAAGCCCGTGGAACGTCCCTCCTCTCCAACTCAAAGCTACGACCCCTCCGATCCTCGTATTGAGCACGAGGAGGAGAACTCCTAGCAAACTGACCACCTGCACCCTTTCTAGCCCAGCCACCAGAACCACGACCAACAGAAACAACCCTCGCACCTGTACGAGCTCGAAACCCAAACGGTACCGTCCGCCGGTGGCCGCACCCGGTCCCGACCGTGCTCCACACCGGTCTGACCGGTGTGACCTGGGCAGCAGCAGCTCCAGCAACCTTCCGCTCTCCCCAAGCCCGAACTGTCCTCACACTCGCCTTGGCCCTGGGCATCTGCATACGAGGCTCAAGTACACAATCGGAAGGGTGGTACTTGTCCTTGTTAGCCCATTTCTTTGCCATTCTCTCCTCTCGCTTCCTTTTGAAGCAAAACTCCTCCTTATGGCCATCTCTCCCACAATAGCCACAATGGAACCTCACAAGCTTGGGATTTGGCTTGGGATGTGGCTGCTCACTCGGGTTCTCTCCACTCAACTCCTCCACCGGTTTCTCACCGCTAGCCTTCTCACACTCCTTCCCAACGAACACTTTCCCCGAAGTGCTCACAAACTTGATAGGCTTTCGGAGATCATTTGTGGGTTTAGGAAACACGGGTGGAGCTGGGGTTGTGTCTAGACGGTTCCTAAGATGGTTGGGTTTTGGAGGGAAATCATTCTTGTGGTGGGTTTTTGGTGGCTCCGGGATATTCTCTCCACTTCCCTCACCAACCTTGTTTGCCCCAAGTCCCTCACCATCTTGCCTCTTAAAGGCCTCGATCATCATCCTCAACTGAGGCTCATGACCGGACAACCAACCCATCAACTTCCTCAGCTCATCATTCTCATCCTGCAAACGATCAACATAGTGTGCAAGTTCCAGATTTTTCAATGCATGCATTTCACAGGTAGAGCATGATGTAGGAATGGGTTCCTTCAGCTTAGCCTCAAGAGAACTAGTGTAAGCATGCATCTCATCAATCTTAGCATGCAAAACAGGGCAAGAAGTGCAAGCACCTAGCAAAGCAGATCTAGATTTCAGCTCAGCCACTTCAACCCTAAGCACATCTAGTTCCTCACACTAGGAGGCATGCTTCTCCTTAAACAAAGCAAGATCAGCAAGGAATATGGAGCAATCAGCACAATCAACCTCATCCGAAAAAACATGGCTAGCCTTAAGGGAATCAATCTCAAGCTTGCTATCAAGCACCTGTGTCTCTAGCTCAGCCACTCTAGTCCTAGCATCCTCGAGTGAAGCCCTAAGCTCTTTTCTCATTTTCTTAGCCTCTCTAAGCATGTCATCACGGTTATCAAGCAAAGAGCCAAGCCTCTCATTCTCCTGGCGCAAGAAGGGGAGTTCATCACGCACCTCGTCGTCGGACTCGCAGTCCGAGTCGCTCCGTGTGCTCTTCTTGCCGCCGGAGCTCGCCGCCATGGTGCGAAGCCATCTCTCGTGAAGCGGCCTCGGCCGCTCGGGTTCTTGGACAACTTCTTGTTCTTGCGACGATCACCTTCATCCTCACTGCTGCTCGAGCTCGAGGTGGAGTACGCGGAACTGGAGTCGACGTCGCTCGCTCCAACCATCGCTCGGGCCTTGCCTCAGCTCTCCTTCTTCCTCGATCGTCGCTCGTCCTTGTACTTGTTCTTGTGCTTGCTCTTGTGGTCGCGCCTCGAACGGTACTTGTTGTCCATCCTCGGCTTGTGCTTGTAGCCGTCCTTGTTCTTGGCCTTCTCCGGGCAGTCGGCGACGAAGTGTCCCGGCTTGCCGCACTGGAAGCATGTTCTCGTGTTCCTCCTCATGTTCACTCGGTTCTCGTGCAGCCTCTCGAACCGCCTCGTCAGGAGCGCCAGCTCGTCCTCTCCAAGCTCGTCGAACTCCTCATCTGGCATAGACATCAAAGAGGAGAAAGAGAACATCCTGGTGGATGGGTTAGAGTTAGCCTTTCCTTTGGAACCACCAACGAGGGCGAGACTATGGGAATCAGTCGGACCCTCGAGCTTGGCAGTCATGCCCTTATCCACCTCAGCCGACTTGAGCTTTGAGAACAGCTCGTTCACGGTCAGAGTGTCATACTTCTCCGACTCCACAATGGCCTTGAACTTTCCGCCCCATATCGTACGATCCAAAGAGTGTAAGAGCTTGACCGCTCTATCATGATCATCGTACGGGAGAACGTCCACATTGGCCCTCATGTTATTCACCACCACCGTGAACCTCTGGACCAAGGCATCGATGGACTCACCGGGGAGATGAGTGAAGTTCTCGTACTCTCTCTGGTAGGTCGCATACATCCGTGCCTGAACCTGGGCATTCCCAACATGAGCCTCCTTCGGCACCACCCAAATCCTACAAGCCAAGTGCTCGGTGTGCACCCGATCAAACTCAGGCTGACACAAAGCGCGAAACAAGTAGTCGACCGCCTTTTTGTTGGCGTCGAATCTGTCCCTCGATCCTGGAGTGAGGAAGTCCATCGGTTGGACATAGCCTGTGTCCACCGTGACATCCCAAAGGATCTGACCCTTTCCGCGGAGGAACGCACCCATCCGCTTGCTCCACATCTGGTAGTTCTTGCCATCGAAGTGTGGAGGACCCGAACCCCATTCCTGGTACGCCATCCTTGGATCTTAGACTGGTTAGAGTCAATAAAGACCCGAACCGGCTCTGATACCACTTGAAGGACCGATACGGCGAACCAGAGAGGGGGGGAGTGAATGGGAGCCGATAAAAATTCTTCTCGATGGAGATCGAAACTCCAACAAGATGAACGCGTCTTCCAACACACTTCTCCAACTCACTACCCAAGTTGGTCAAGCCCACGTAGCCACTGGAGTGCCACTGGACCTAGGAACCAACACACACAGCCTTCCGACTCGAGCACGCAGCGGAACACCAAATCTCGAGTCTACAGACCCACACCGGTCAGACCGGTGAGCACCACCGGTCAGACCGGTCCCTGTTGGTGAAACTGAGCGACTTTCACTAAGTGGCTCTACACCGGTCAGACCGGTGAGACACACCGGTCAGACCGATCGCAGCCTGAAAGCCCCCAAAGCACCAAACAGGCCAACCGACCACCAAACTGACCCAAACTCGAAACAGCAGCACCACGAGACAACAGCGAACACACCAATATGTTCACCCGAGCAAAAACCCACCAGGGCTCGCACCGGTCAGACCGGTCAAGAGCACCGGTCAGACCGGTGTAGCCTTGGCAGCTCGGGATGAACAGCACCCGCGGGTCAACTCCCCCAAATTCAAACCACGATCTCCCGAATCGCTCCACGGACTTGAACAAGACTTTGGGGATATTGGGAACACCTCATGAGGAGTCCATAGCCAAGTTTAATCCCACCAAAACTTCTCCAAAAAGGAGGAATCGAAGAAATCCCGCCAAGAGCACCACAAACCCTAGAACTAGGAAAACCCCAAAATCGAGCCCCTTTGCTCACGGATTTGGGAGGGGAATCACAGCCAAAAGAACCACGAAGGGTTCCCACAAATTTCCCCCATCAAATCCCCAAGAGCCAAGTCCCGAAAACAACACAAAGAAATCACAAAGAGAGGGCTCCGAAAATCACCTCCAAGAATAACCGGGAACAGCACATCCAAACCTTGAGGAACCACGCCGAATCATCTATACATGCAACAAAGGTTCATACAAGGTCTAGCTTGCCGCCAATCATCCAACCCTCTCACAAGATCTCACTATGAAGCTCTCAAGCTAGTCCTATGGAAATCCTAAGGAAAATAGGAAGGGAAAATAGGAAAGCAAATGAACTAGGGTTTCAAAACTTGGCTGCCATCCTCTCACCTCTTGGGTTATATGGAGGCAACCGAATGTCTAAAATGCCCTTTCCTAATAACTAAGGATACAAGCCCCTCAAGGGCGATTTTGGAAGACTTGAAGCTTTCTCCATCGGACGAATGCCCGACGACCGCAACCTGCTTAGCCTCGACGCAAGCCTTGCGATCCCGACGCGTGTCCTCCGCTTCGAAGATTCCAGACTGCGTCGTCGCACACCGGTCAGACCGGTGCTCCTCACCGGTCAGACCGGTACCCACCGGTCAGACCTGTCAGACCCACCGGTCAGACCGTGCAGCCGGCACCGCGGCCTCCGTCTTCGGTTCTTCGGTCTTGGCTTTGTGGATCAACCAAGGAACCCAGTGGTTTTCTGGTGAACCACCGGAAACCCCGCGAACTCGGTGTAGCCTCCGCCAATCCCCACTCATGACTCGGCTCCCAGGTAGTCCCGGCTCGACCTTGGTTTTGAGGCTCAACCAAGAAACCGTCCACGAGTTCATCTTGCTGTTCATGCCACCATGCGGCCCGCACTTGACCCCGCTGGCCACCGAGTTCCTCGAACGAAGCCTACTTGTCTTCTCCACACCTGGAGGCCTCACCGGCGACGACCTTTCACGCTTGTTCTTCACCTGCACCAACACCAGTCAAGCCGCAACCTGCACCTGCAATACTTAGCCAAGAATCAGTCCACACAACGTTGTCAATCACTCATCACAAAAGGAAGCGACCATCCACCGGTCCTCGAACCACACATGGTCCTCAGATGCTAGATCTACAACTTTCATATTTTTCACTCAGGGCAGTTCGGTTGAGAAATTTTGAGTCAAATAGGGGAACTTGAAATACTTGGGAGCCAGAGCGCGTGCCACGCGCGACGTCATGACACACCGCACCGCGTCGGCCTTTGCCATCATACGCGTACGCGCACACTGAGGTGCCGAAAGGACCACCAGTCCGAAGCCGTGCGCCGTGGGCACTGTGCTCCTACGGGAGGTGACGCACGCCAGCCCCTAGGCCGGTGCCACGCGGCCCCCGCGCACTCACCGGAGCATGCACGCGCGGCCCGCCTTTGGCCGGCGGCCCGCTGCCTCACCTCACATCATTCACTGACCGTCGCCCCATGTCGTCACCCCCTATAGCCGATAGATGTCGTCAAACTGCCCTTCCTCACTTCGTTGTGCCTATAAAACCCCCTCCCACTTTCTTCTTGCACGTGCCAGCACCTCGCCATCATATGCTATTACCACCGCCACGGCAAAACTCCCCCTCTGCTTGTTTACCAAGCCGTCCAATCATCTGAGCTTCACCCATAGGCATCACTCTTGCTCCTACACGCACGCATGGCTTAGCTGGCCCCCACATTTCACCGGAGCTCAGGCCGAAGCAGCTCCGCCGCCACTGTCTCGTCGTCGTCCACCGTCGGGCACCTTTCCGGCCCCAACTCCACCCCCAGCTGGACCCCGGTGAGCCCAATCCAAGAACCCCGTCACACGTTTGCCTGCACCCGCCCCACCTCGCCGGCGGTGAGCACACCCCCGCCGCCAAGGGCATATTTGTGAAGCCAAAAACTAATCAGGGACCCCTGTGCTAAACCCGAGGGCCTATCTGTGAAGAATCAGTAGGTTCTAGGGCTGACACATAAGTAGATTCTTGGTTCCTTTGTGAAAAGGTCTAGTGTCTTGTAAAATTCACATAAAATCACAAAAAAATCCTAAAAATGCAAAACCAATTTTGATGTCCTCCTTGTGAGCAGACCTACATCTTCTGCAAAGCATGTATATACTTTTGAGTTATAGTTTTTGCATGAAAATTGAAATCAGTTTAAGACACTTTTGTTGTAGTTCACAATCTACATGTGATCATGAGCTGAATTTTGGATATGTTGTTATAGATGCCATGTGTAGGCTCTGCACAAAAATTTGCAGAAAGTGACTAAGTAAATCATTTATTATGAATTATCTTGCATTTATGCTATTTCTTGTCTTAATGATTTTTGTAGCAAAATTAAATAGATTTTTGAGCTCACCTTCTGAGGATGGTCATGAAATTACTAGATGCACCTTTACTATATTAATCATGATTTTGGACAGATAGAAATATTTATTCCTGAATTATGCTTGTTTTTAATCATAAATGCTTAGTTCAAGATCTAAAATAGCTATTGATGTGTTTGTTGGTTTCCTAGCCTTTTTTAGATCAGAGATGGTGTAGGACAAAGTTTGGCTCCAGAAGTGATGTATTTATTTTCTGTGCATTCATCTCATTTGCGGTAGCTAGAAATGTTATTTTTGGTATATTTATTTTCATAGCTCCAATATGTGTTCTCTCTGTTCAGTGGCTATGAATTAGATCAGTGAGCTCAGTGAGCTTCATTCATGGCTTTTTATAAAGCATTTTGACGAATAAAAGTGGAGAAGCCATTTTAAGCATAATAATAAGTTAATTGGAAAATCATACCTTTTATCTTTTTGAGCCCTTGTTTGTGTTGTGAAAAATCAATTTAGAGTTGAAAACCATCTCCTTGATGTTTGTGCAAATAAATAAATTATTTATTTAAATATGTACACAATCACTATAAAGGGAAGAAGAAATAAAGCTTCCATAATAATATTTAAAAGGAAAAGTGATGAATAGATTTTGTCAAGATGATTATGGTCAACCATGTGCTTCATGTTGTCATGTGTTGCTATTCCTGTTAAAATTAAATTAAATTCATCACTAATTACTGCTTATGCATCCTCCGTGTAGAAGTTCCCGATGGTAGCTACACGCTCGTACCGGCTGACGAGGACGAGGGAGCAGGAGGAGACGTACACTATGTGTTCGTAGATCAAGACCCGGACCAAAGTCCGGAAGTTTGTTTGACTGCTTGTGCTGACGAAGGAAGCCCAAGTTTAAACATTAACCTATGTGTTTTTTAAGCTTCTGAATTATCATTGATTATCTATGTGCATTTACATTTAGGAGTTGAATTGAAACCCTAGTTGCATGCTCCTTAAGTACCTAAGATCTTTTACTAGCATGTTAGGTCGCTAGTTTCTATGCTCTAAGGATCCAGCACAAGTCGAGTGATGTTCATCACTTGCGAGAATAGGATCTCCTTTATGGAATCACCATATTTATTAATGGATTGCTCATGTGGTAAGATCATGGGATTTGGGCTCTGGTCTAGTGGCTTCGTTGGTTAAGTGTTTGAACGTACTAAGCACTTGTCGGAAATGGGCACGGTAAGCCTAGTACATAAATGAGGTGGTACGAGATTTTACTATCACTAATCTTAGGGTTGCTGCCCCGGGCTCACCACCTGAGTGTATGTGTGAGGCTAGGTGACCGTGACACCCTAAAAATTCCATCACTAAAATCACTTAGCAACTTAAAATGTCTTAAGGACTTAGGGAAATTAAAATGTAAACAAAAATTTGAGCTCTAAAAATATTAAAGATAATATAATAAAGATAGAAACAACAAGTGTATGTGCATCATCATTTGGCTTGCATGATTTTGGTTGCTTGTGTAGTCTCTAAAAAGCTTATAAAATATTTGAGAAAAGTTTGTGAAGTTTGAAAAGGATTTGAATTCAAAATGGTTTTGAAAAGGAGGTTTGAAAAAGGAAAAGAAAAAAAAAAAGAAAACTCGCACCCTTACCTTTCGGCCCCGGACGGCCCGGCCGCCCACTTCCCTCCTTCCCTTTTCCTTTTCTCGTTGCGGCGGCGCCGACGGGTGGGCCCCACCCGTCGGCCTCCCACCGCTCCCCCCCTTCCTTTCTTCTTCCTCGCGCCCGCGCCGGCCGCCGCCGCACGCCGCGGAATCCGCTCGGCCCCGCCCCTTCCCCTTCCTTCTTTTCCTCCCCAAGCCCCGCCAATTAAGGCAAGTAACCGCCGTGTTCAATTGGGGGCCGTTTCCCCTTTCCTTACACCGCCCGTGATGGCCGCCGGCCATCAATGGCATCCCGCCGCCGCCCCGGCCTTTGGCCGCTTCACCTCCCATCCCCGTGCCCTATTTAAGCTCGCGCACGCACTCCTTAGCCTCCTTTCGCCTCCCGCAAGACACACACACCCGAGCCCGAGCTCAATTGCCCCGCCGCCGCCGCTTTGCTTTCCGCCGCCGCCGTCGTCTCGTCGCCGCCGGTGAAAGGCTTGGTCTCCCACCCATCTCTGTTGATCAATAGCTTCGCAGGAGTCTTGACTTGCTCATGCGCCCGCAGTTCACGCCCCCCGACGCCCGTGGCGGCCCGCGCCCGTGCTCGCCGGAGCGCCGCCCGAGCCGCCGTCGACACCAAGCCGCCTCGCCGCCGCTCCTCTTCCACTTTTCGGCCCATCTTCATCGCCCGTGCTTGGTGAGTGTTTACCCCCGCCCAATTTCCTCTTGTATCGCGCACGGCATCGAGTCCTCGAGCTCGCCGGAGTGCCCGCGCCGCCCCCTTACGGTGCCGGCCGCCGCCGGTGAGGCCCGAACGCCCCCGTAGACCTCACGAGCACGTGCGCAAGCAACCCCGCAACATTTTGCCCTAGCATGTGGTCGAAGAGATGGCCGGGAACGCCGTCCGGGGCTCACGCCGGCGAGTCCCCGCCGCGCGCCGCCGCCCCTCCGGCGTCGCCGCCGCCGCCCGCCGCATGTGTTTGATCGGGGCCGTTAGATCGCGAGCGGACGGATAGGATCACATACCCTTTCGTTTAAAGGGGGATGGTCCACGGTGGACCCATGGACCGCACCCACGGCCGGGTCCATGGTGCACCGAGGCGTCATCCGCCGTTGGATCTCGGATCCACGGTGTGGAGTGACCATTTTGTTAAAGAGTCCCCGGATTTTCAAACGATCACAAGCCGGTCCTTCCACCTTTGAAAGTTTTTACGGTAGGTCCCGATTCTTGCAAACTAGCCCTTATCTACCCCCGTTTAATTTTGTTTTAAGCCCTTTTCACTACTTTATGCATATAAACCCTCTGATTTAATTTATAAAAATGTTTTAGCCCCTGAATTTATTCATAAACAACCCCGTAAACTTAGTTTTCTTGCAAATAGGCCCCTGAAAACTGTTTTAACCATATCTTTCTCATTTTAACTCCGTTTTTAGCGTTCTATATACCGAAATGATCGTCTCGACGAGTAGAACCTTTTAAACAGTAAATTTTCCAGTTTTACTACTGTTTGGTGTACTGTTTTGTTTATTGATTGTTATCCATGCTTGACTCGTAGATATCGTGCCTCGTTTCGTCCGAGCTCCCCGTCGGAAGTGATCCGAAGAACCCTGTCTTTGAAGAGGAATTCACCCAGCTGGTAGAGGAAGGCAAGTGGATTTCCCCCTCTGCATAATCTTTTTGAAACCATGTCACCGCATGCTAAACAATGTTTATTATTCCCGCCGTTATGCATAAATCGATGGGCAAACACCTAGCTAAGGATTTGACTAGATGCTTTATCACTTTACCTTGATCGACCTTGTTTAAACCAATGTTTGGGGTAGATAAATGCTTAGCTTGCTCAACATAAGTTTAGTTATGCTTGTTTATGTTATACATCTCGGTTCGTTATGTATGTGCTTGTGCTTTTAACAAGATAACTTGATATAATCGGAACATGGAGAACCACCCAAGATAACAAGACAACCACAGTCCACATGGCTCGGCTTAGCCAATTAATTAGGAGAGTGGGGTAGCCGATAGCTCTTTTCCGAGAGGGGCACGGGGGCCGGAGTTGAAGGGGTATAGCCCGGTCCTTTTGGGGTAGCACCCTTGGCTAAGGTGTTGACCACTAGGGAGGGTTATGGCCGCTCCGCCGTCAGAATCGTTGCGGGGCGTTGGTTTCTCTTCTTTCCTTTGTAAAGGCTTCGTAGTGGACCCCTAGCCACTCACCTTGGAAGTGTTTAAGGGTCTAGCTAACCCGGGCAAGATGGGGAACACGAACCGTGGGTAAAGTGTACAACCTCTCGCAGTGTTAAACGATCGATCGGCCGTGCTCACGGTCACGAGCGGCTTGGACCCTCACATGAGTAATAAACTTGAAGATTAATGTAAATTGTGGGTTGGAGGTTTGGTTTGAGGTTTCTTTTAAAGGTTAAGTGGGTTGGTATACACTTACATCTAGTAACTAGGTGCTTGCTAATAAAACTTGACCAACTTATAAAATGCTTACCGTCGTGAACCATAGCCTATCCTTGATAGCCTTGCATTTTCCCCCACTTGCCGAGCTCCAACCATAAGTGTGCTCACCCTTGCTTACCGCTGTTCAGAGGAGAACGTCGGAGGCGAGGACGAGTACCGGAGTGACTTCGAGGAGTTCTAGGCATGCGGATCCCCCGCTCATCATGCCCGTGGATGTCGGCGATGGAGTTGCTCGTCGTCGTTTAGTTATCGTTTTGTTCGGACCTTCGAGTCCACCCTTATGGATGTAATAAAGGTTGTAATACTGGTTTAAACTCTTGTACGTTTTGTTACAGCAATGGTATTACTCTCGTTTTGTCTATCATGTGTGTGTAAATGATCCTGGCGCACATATGAGATGCATTCGGTTTTCCTTGTAAAATCGGGTGTGACAAAGTGGTACCAGAGCCGTGATGACTGTAGGACGCAGCCTTAGTTAGAAATGGACGAAATTAAGGATTCATGTTCTAGAAAGCCACATCATGCTTCAAATCATCTTATTTACGCACTAAAAATCTAATTTAACTTTGTTTATCATTTTTAACTATCATTTTGATTTATTCCGCACTCGAGATCGGCTTTTGCTTTGACGGATGGCCGGGACTTACATGACCCCTCGCAAGAGCACCGGTGGACGCTTTCCTCTTTGGACGGTGGCTCCTCGCCATCGCCTTGAGGATGTTGAGGAGGAACAGGGAGGAGTTCCAGCGGGGAGGTTGAGGTTGAGGAAGACCCGGAGAGGTCCAACCGGAAGAAGAAGAGGATCCCGAAGAAGTTGAGATGGAGGAGGAAGAGCCGGAAGAGCCATTGGAACAGCCACGGTACCGTACGATGGCACGGTGCTTGAGGCGGACGCAGACGGTGACATTGTGATTCCACCGGCGCCTGCAGTCAATGAGGAAGCCCCCCCTGCACCTGCTGATCCTGAGCCAGAAGGTGATCCAGAAGATTCCAGTGATGACAGTGTGGGTGAGGATGATGGTAATCATGCTGCTAACAACCCAGAGGAAGATGAAGATCCCCGCTACCATGGAGCTGAATATCATAAGCACGCTACTGAAGATGAGAATGGGCGGTTCTGCATTCTCTTGTGGGATGTTCTGAGGTATTTGGGGTATACCATAAAGCCTCTTTATGTGACCAAGCATTTCAGTGAGCCTGGAATGAGGGATTACTACACTTGCAAAGTTTACATCAGGAAGCCTCTGAATGATACTGAAGGATGGAGGCATCGCTCATCCCACCATAGCACAGCTCAGTTCTCTACGGATGATGCTGCAGTGAATGATGCAGCAAGGAGGGCGCTCTGGTCGGTTTGTAATGCTAATCGAGTGCAGTTGTTCCAGTCGGAGTACCGTCATGTGCCTCGACGTGCAAGTGGCACGGAAGTGACTGTGGTGCCAGCAGGAGGCGATGACCGCATCGATGTCTTGGCAAGGGTGACCGCTGCTCGAATGCTGATCCGGAGGGAGCAACTTTGGAGATAAACAGGTATCATGAAGAGCCGCAGTCGCTCGAGCAAAGATAGCACGACCGGAAGCACAACTTGCGGGACAAAGAATCGCCTCGGGAAGTCATGCCATACCAGACTACAGCTTCCCCTCCGCGCAAAAGGCTTCGTTACAACACTGATGAAGCTACCACTCGTCTTGGCTAGGATCCTAGGATGCTCGCCTTTATCATTTACCTTTTCGATAGACCGTTCCTGCGTGAACGTATTTGCTTGTAATAATGAATGCTGTTTGCAAACATGCTTGAGTTGGATCTTTGCTTGATTGTAAATTGTATGGTGGAGTGATGGCCACTATGCAATCTGAAATTTTAAGTTAATTAAAGTTTGGTTTGGGTTTTATCGGTTGTCATTGCTTAATCTCTCATGCAAGTATGTTTGGATCAAATCTGTTTTCGCAGTCATATGACATGTCAGTAATGTTTTGTTTATAACTCAAGCTACAGAAATCCAAATGACATGAAACCAGTTGGGTTAGTTCACAAACTTAGAGGATGAATTTCTGTCAAAAATTCAATGGTATACAATACATATTCTGGGAGTTATGCACAAAGTAATGAACATGACAGAATCTGTAAATTTCTGCTGACATAGCTGTACTGTTTGAATTATATCTCGAGTTGTACATATCCAAATGAGGTGATTCCAGTTGGGTTGGTTCCATAATTTTATACACTATAATCTGGTAAAAATTCGTGGTCATTGGATATTTACACAGAAAGTTATGCATAATTCTTTGAGGTCAACAGAATCTGTCTTAACTGAAGTACATGCTGTCATTTTACTTTGAGTTACTCTCTTATGCAATGATTCAAGTACAATTATCCGAGATATGAATTTTTCTAACGGTCAGATGGTAAACACCAGGTCCGGAGGAGGTCAAGACGTGCCACCCGTGATCCGGGCACATATTGCAAATCAACAAAACCCAGCACCACCTCCACCAATCAACCAAGCAATGGACCCGAACATGCAGCAATTCTGGCAGCGCGGATGCAAACCGATTCAAAACCTCACCAATACCGTGCAGCAGATGCAAGCTCAACGAATCAGCCACCACCACCGATGCCACCACCACCCCCGCCACCAAGGGACGAGCACAAGGAGTTCATGAGTCACCACCCCCCTACATTTTCTCACTCGGTCGATCCACTAGATGCCGATGACTCGGCCGAAGACCATTACTAAGAAGCTGGAAATCGTACAGTGTACTGACAGGGAGATGGTTTTGTATGCTGCTGGAAGACTGGTGGGGCAGGCTGCAGATTGGTGGGATGCGTACTCTCAAGCTCATCCCAACAGGCAGAACATCACTTGGCAGGAATTCCGTGACAACTTCCGCACCTATCATATTCCTTCAGGGGTTCTCAAGCTTAAGCAGAGGGAGTTCTTGTCGCTGAGGCAAGGCAATATGTCAGTGACCGAGTATCTGGACAAGTTCACTCACTTGTCACGTTATGCACCTGATGAAGTCAACACTGACCCAAAGAGGCAAGAAAGGTTCTCGGATGGCTTGATCGGTCCTCCGAACTATCTACCGCAGTCACATCTTCCCGGACTTTCGTACGCCGGTAAACAAAGCTATTGGGCCGGAAAGCAAGAGGAAGGAGATGGGTGAACATAAACGCAAGTTTCGGTCTTAGGGGCGAGTCTAGCAAGCAACACCCGTCCCCGTTACGCGCTCTCGGCGAGCTCGACTCCATATCGTCCCGGTGGACAAGCCGGGAGGTACCCACAAAACATGCGGCTCCGGCGCTCGTTTCAGCCCACGGCGCTTCAATCCTCGGACACCCGCAGCTCCTACCCCTCACCGAGTCGTCCTAGCAACAACTCGGGGGCACCCGTCGGAAACACCCGCCCCTGTTCGGCCCAGGTGGATGCTTCAAGTGCGGAGAGGGCGGGGCACTATGCTAACAACCGTCCAAAGAGGGTGATGCGGACTCCACGGAGGGACATTGGGAACAGGATCGGACAACCATCTTCTCGGGCTCGTACTCCACGGACGCCCGAGCAAGAGAGGCCAGCGAGAGTCATGTGCGTGGCCGAGTCAATCATGTATCGGTGGAGCAAGCTCGGAATGATGCCGGCGTGGTATTGGGTACGTTTTTCGTCAACTCGTACCGCTACCGTATTATTTGATTCGGAGCATCACATTCATTTATAACCGATCAATTTGTGGCAAAATATAACTTACCTATGAGTACAATGAAGAATTCACTGATAGTTAGCACTCCTGGGGGAGAAATGAAAACTGGTCACATATGCCCACAAGTAAAGATAAATATCATGGGAGTAGACTTTCTTGCTAATCGGTAGTTCTAAAATCATGGGGAATAGATGTCATTCTTGGTATGGATTGGTTAAGGGGTTGTGATGGAGTTATTCGGTCTTAAGAGGTCGGTATTGTTAACAAGTCCTCAAGGGGAAAGAGTAGAGTATGTGAGTGCACCCTCGTCCGTCAAAGGAGTTATGAACTCGTTGAAGGCAAGGCCTTGGAGGATATAAGGGTAGTGAATGAATTCCCCGATGTATTTCCGGAGGATTTACCGTGTATGCCACCCGATCGTGACATTGAATTTAGTATTGAACTTATACCCGGTACTCGCTCCTATATCTAAAAGACCATATAGAATGGATGTTAAAGATCTAGCCGAACTAAAGAAACAAATTGAAGAATTACTTAGTAAAGGGTTTATCCGTCCTAGTTCATCACCATGGGGAGCCCCCACACTCTTCGTTGATAAGAAGGATGGTTCTAGGAGGTTGTGTATAGACTATCGATCACTTAATGAAGTTACTATCAAGAATAAATACCCTTTACCTCGGATTGAGGATTTGTTTGATCAAATGAGAGGAGCTAAGGCTTTCTCTAAGATAGATCTTAGATCGGGATATCATCGCTGAAAATCCGTGTGGAGGATATACCAAAGACAGCATTCACTTCTAGATATGGGTTATATGAGTTCACCGTGATGTCCTTTGGCTCGACCAATGCACCAAAGATACTTTATGTATTTGATGAACAAGGTATTCATGGAGTATCCGGATAAGTTTGTTGTGGTATTCATTGATGATATATTGGTATTCTCTCGGAGTGAAGAAGAACATGAAGAACATTTGAGGCTTGTGTTACAGAAGTTACGAGAACATCAGCTGTATGCCAAGTTCAGCAAGTGTGCTTTCTGGTTGAAGGAGGTATCTTTTCTCGGACATATCATTACAGATGGGGGCATAGCAGTCGATCCAAGCAAGGTTCGGGATGTATTGAACTGGAGTCCGCCTAAGAATGTGCCGGAGATCAGGAGTTTCCTTGGTCTTGCAGGATACTATCGGAGGTTCATTGAAGGGTTTTCTAAGATAGTGAAGCCACTTACCACTCTGCTCGAGAAAGGAAGGGAATTCAAATGGGATGAGAAGTGTCAGGCTAGTTTTGAGGAATTGAAGAAGAGGCTGACCACAGCACCTGTGTTGATCATGCCAGACATACACAAAGGGTTCGATGTGTACTGTGATGCCTCTCGGCAAGGTTTGGGATGTGTGCTAATGCAAGAAGGAAAGGTAGTCGCTTATGCTTCAAGACAGCTTGAGGAAACATGAGCAGAACTATCCTACTCATGATCTTGAGTTAGTCGCGGTTGTTCACGCATTGAAGATCTGGAGACATTATATGATTGGGAACAAGTGTAAAATCTTTACTGATCATAAGAGTCTGAAATATATCTTTACTCAGAAGGATCTGAATTTGAGGCAAAGAAGATGGTTAGAGTTGATCAAAGATTATGATTTAGATATTCAGTATCATCCAGGGAAAGCGAATGTTGTGGCAGATGCTTTGAGTCGAAAGGGACAGACTAATATGCTATTGGGACACCTGTTACCTCAAGAACTATGTTGGGAGATGGCACAGCTTAACTTGGGAATGGTTGCTTCGAGTGAGACTTTGACATTAGAGATTGAATCGACACTTGAGCAGGATATCAGGAAGGGACAGTTGACTGATGCCAAGATTGCAGAATACAGGAAGTTGATTAAGTTAGGCAAAGTTCCGGAATTCAGAGAAGATGAGCAAGGAACAGTGTGGTTTAAGAACAGAATCTGTGTACCTGAGATCAAGGAATTGAGAGAAGTTATCTTGAAGGAAGCACATGATTCAGCTTACTCTATACACCCTGGTAGTACCAAGATGTATCGGGACTTGAAGCGAGAGATACCGGTGGTATGGGATGAAGAAAGACGTGGCGGCTCATGTAGCTTTGTGTGATGTGTGCCAAAGAGTGAAGGCCGAATATCAAAGACCAGCAGGATTGCTACAACCTCTAAAGGTACCGAGTGGAAATGGGAGGAAATCGGTATGGATTTCATAGTGGGATTACCTCGTACTCGTGACGGGTATGATTCTATTTGGGTTGTTGTGGATAGACTAACCAAGGTAGCGCACTTCATTCCAAGAAAGACGACCTATACGGAGTGAAGCTAGCCGAGTTGTATAATTCAAGAATAGTGTGTTTGCACGGGGTACCGAAGAAGATAGTGTCGGATCGAGGCACACAGCTTCACCTCACGGTTTTGGCGAAGTTGCATGAATCAATGGATACAAAGTTAAACTTCGGCTCAAGATACCATCCTCGGACGGATGGACGGACAGAGAGGACAAATCGGATACTCGAGGATATGTTGAGAGCCCGTGCATTAAAGAATAGTGACAGCTTGGGATAAGAGTTTGCCTTATGCGAGTTTGCTTATAACAACGACTATCGGTCCTAGTATCAAGATGGCACCTTTTGAAGCTCGTATGGAAGAAAGTGTAGAACACCGTTGTTTTGGAATCGGTCGGGTGAAAGGCGCTTCTTTGGGCCGGACAAAGATACGAGAAGCGAAAAAAGCAAGTTGAAATCATAAGAGAGAATCTTAAGGCAAAGACACGGTCCTAGACGAAGAGTTATGCCGATCCTCGGCGAAGAGAAGTGATCTTGGAAGTCGGTGATTATGCATACCTCGCAGTGTCACCTATTCGAGGGTTACGAAGATTTAATGTCGGGGGAAAGTTATCACCTCGATTTATCGGACCGTTCAAGATTTTGGAACGGAAAGGAGAAGTGGCATACCGATTAGAGCCGCCAACACGGTTGTCGGGAGTTCATGACGTGTTTCATGTGTCTCGCCTAAAGAAATGCACAAGTGAGGTCGAATAGAACCGATACGGTTAGAGGATATCCAAATGGAGAATGACCTGACATACAAGGAATACCCTGTTAAGATTTTGGATGTGTCAGAAAGAGTTACCAGAAGTAAGATTATCAGAATGTGCAAAGTGCAGTGGAGTCACCACACCGAGGAAGAGGCAACTTGGGAAAGAGAGGATGAACTCAAGGAAGACTTTCCTCAGCTGTTCTCTAAGTCTTCTGAATCTCGGGACGAGATTCTCTTTAAGGGGGTAGGATTTGTGACACCCTAAAAATTCCATCACTAAAATCACTTAGCAACTTAAAATGTCTTAAGGACTTAGGGAAATTAAAATGTAAACAAAAATTTGAGCTCTAAAAATATTAAAGATAATATAATAAAGATAGAAACAACAAGTGTATGTGCATCATCATTTGGCTTGCATGATTTTGGTTGCTTGTGTAGTCTCTAAAAAGCTTATAAAATATTTGAGAAAAGTTTGCCGAAGTTTGAAAAGGATTTGAATTCAAAATGGTTTTGAAAAGGAGGTTTGAAAAAGGAAAAGAAAAAAAAAAAAGAAAACTCGCACCCTTACCTTTCGGCCCCGCAGACCCCGGCGCCCCCACTTCCCTCCTTCCCCTTTTCCTTTTTCTTGCTGGCGGCGCGCCGACAGGTGGGCCCCACCCCGTCGCCCTCCCACCGCTCCCCCCCTTCCTTTCTTCTTCCTCGCGCCCGCGCCGGCCGCCGCCGCACGCCGCGGAATCCGCTCGGCCCCGCCCCTTCCCCTTCCTTCTTTTCCTCCCCAAGCCTGCCAATTAAGGCAAGTAACTGCCGTGTTCAATTGGGGGCCGTTTCCCCTTTCCTTACACCAGCCGTGATGGCCGCCGGCCATCAATGGCATCCCGCCGCCGCCCCGGCCTTTGGCCGCTTCACCTCCCATCCCCGTGCCCTATTTAAGCTCGCGCACGCACTCCTTAGCCTCCTTTCGCCTCTGCAGCACACACACACCCGAGCCCGAGCTCAATTGCCCCAGCGCCGCCGCTTTGCTTTCCGCCGCCGCCGTCGTCTCGTCGCCGCCGGTGAAAGGCTTGGTCTCCCACCCATCTCTGTTGATCAATAGCTTCGCAGGAGTCTTGACTTGCTCATGCGCCTGCAGGTTCACGCCCCCGACGCCCGTGGCAGCCGCGCCCCGTGCTCGCCGGAGCGCCGCCCGAGCCGCCGTCGACACCAAGCCGCCTCGCCGCCGCTCCTCTTCCACTTTTCGGCCCATCTTCATCGCCCGTGCTTGGTGAGTGTTTACCCCCGCCCAATTTCCTCTTGTATCGCGCACGGCATCGAGTCCTCGAGCTCGCCGGAGTGCCCGTGCCGCCCCTTACGGTGCCGGCCGCCGGTGAGGCCCGAACGCCCCCGTAGACCTCACGAGCACGTGCGCAAGCAACCCCGCAACATTTTGCCCTAGCATGTGGTCGAAGAGATGGCCGGGAACGCCGTCCGGGGCTCACGCCGGCGAGTCCCCGCCGCGCGCCCGCCGCCCTCCCGGCGTCGTCGCCGCCGCCCGCCGCATGTGTTTGATCGGGGCCGTTAGATCGCGAGCGGACGGATAGGATCACATACCCTTTCGTTTAAAGGGGGATGGTCCACGCGTGGACCCATGGACCGCACCCACGGCCGGGTCCATGGTGCACCGAGGCGTCATCCGCCGTTGGATCTCGTATCCACGGTGTGGAGTGACCATTTTGTTAAAGAGTCCCCGGATTTTCAAACGATCACAAGCCGGTCCTTCCACCTTTGAAAGTTTTTACGGTTAGGTCCCGATTCTTGCAAACTAGCCCTTATCTACCCCCGTTTAATTTTGTTTTAAGCCCTTTTCACTACTTTATGCATATAAACCCTCTGATTTAATTTATAAAAATGTTTTAGCCCCTGAATTTATTCATAAACAACCCCGTAAACTTAGTTTTCTTGCAACTAGGCCCCCGAAAACTGTTTTAACCATATCTTTCTCATTTTAACTCCGTTTTTAGCGTTCTATATACCGAAATGATCGTCTCGACGAGTAGAACCTTTTAAACAGTAAATTTTCCAGTTTTACTACTGTTTGATGTACTGTTTTGTTTATTGATTGTTGTCCATGCTTGACTCGTAGATATCGTGCTCGTTTCGTCCGAGCTCCCCGTCGGAAGTGATCCGAAGAACCCGTCTTTGAAGAGGAATTCACCCAACTTGGTAGAGGAAGGCAAGTGGATTTCCCCCTCTCGCATAATCTTTTTGAAACCATGTCACCGCATGCTAAACAATGTTTATTATTCCCGCCGTTATGCATAAATCTGATGGGCAAACACCTAGCTAAGGATTTGACTAGATGCTTTATCACTTTACCTTGATCGACCTTGTTTAAACCAATGTTTGGGGTAGATAAATGCTTAGCTTGCTCAACATAAGTTTAGTTATGCTTGTTTATGTTATACATCTCAGTTCGTTATGTATTTGCTTGTGCTTTTAACAAGATAACTTGATATAATCGGAACATGGAGAACCACCCAAGATAACAAGACAACCACACCCACATGGCTCGGCTTAGCCAATTAATTAGGAGAGTGGGGTAGCCGATAGCTCTTTTCCGAGAGGGGCACAGGGGGCCGGAGTTGAAGGGGTATAGCCCGGTCCTTTTGGGGTAGCGACCTTGGCTAAGGTGTTGACCACTAGGGAGGGTTATGGCCGCTCCGCCGCCGTAACTCGTTGCGGGCCGTTGGTTTCTCTTCTTTCCTTTGTAAAGGCTTCGTAGTGGACCCCTAGCCACTCACCTTGGAAGTGTTTAAGGGTCTAGCTAACCCGGGCAAGATGGGGAACACGAACTGTGGGTAAAGTGTACAACCTCTCGCAGTGTTAAACTGATCGATCAGCCGTGCTCACGGTCACGAGCGGCTTGGACCCTCACATGAGTAATAAACTTGAAGATTAATGTAAATTGTGGGTTGGAGGTTTGGTTTGAGGTTTCTTTTAAAGGTTAAGTGGGTTGGTATACACTTACATCTAGTAACTAGGTGCTTGCTAATAAAACTTGACCAACTTATAAAATGCTTACCGTCGTGAACCATAGCCTATCCTTGATAGCCTTGCATTTTCCCCCACTTGCCGAGCTCCAACCATAAGTGTGCTCACCCTTGCTTACCGCCGTTCGCAGGAGAACGTCGGAGGCGAGGACGAGTACCGGAGTGACTTCGAGGAGTTCTAGGCATGCGGATCCCCCGGTCATCATGCCCGTGGATGTCGGCGATGGAGTTGCTCGTCGTCGTTTAGTTATCGTTTTGTTCGGACCTTCGAGTCCACCCTTATGGATGTAATAAAGGTTGTAATACCGGTTTAAACTCTTGTACGTTTTGTTACGCAATGGTATTACTCTCGTTTTGTCTATCATGTGTGTGTAAATGATCCCGGCGCACATATGAGATGCATTCGGTTTTCCTTGTAAAATCGGGTGTGACAGTGACCTTGGTGGCATAGCCCAGATAAACCTTGTACTAAAGATTGTGAGCTATTATTCCCAAACCGAAGAATGGCGGGAACCGCCTGGTTGGTGGCACCTCCCGTGTGTTTAGGTCCACCTTGCAAGGTTTAAATCATTTGATTGTCGGCCTCTCACCGTTATCTGAGGCTACATAATCGACTGGCCATGATATCCCTTTATGCTGGAACTTTGTGAATACTATTACTTGATTAATTGTATTATACAACTCATGATTGCAATATTTGCTTATCTAGTATTGAGTGACTCTACTAGAACTTGAGCTAAAATGTGAAAGTAAGGATTCACTACTTAGTAGCTTTTTGGCAAACATACCCACTAGCCAAAAGCCTTGCATGATTAGATGTAAAGTCATTTATTTTGAATGGGTAAGCCTTGCTGAGTATTAGTATACACAGCCTTGCTATTTTAATGATCGTTTCAAGGTAATTCATGTGATGTGTCGCCTGGAGAAATTCCACCCGGCTAGGAGCTGGAATGGGTGAATGATGATGAGTGAATGCATCATGGACGGCCTCCTATGATGTTTATCATACTGTTTAGTTAATTCAGCTGTTTTTAATAAACTCTGAACCATTTACTTACATGTGAAGATGGTTTGTAATAATGGACCCTATGGGGAAGATTTTCTTTAATTTGTAAGGTACTCTAGACTTTCCTTTGTGGGAGTTTTAATGCATACGTTCGATCCTCTCCATGTGTTTCTAGTGATTTACCAGGCTCTAACCCAGCAAAACTCAATGGATGATTCTTTATTATCACTTAGTGACCAAATTGAGTGGTTTAGGGGATAGTACGAAATTATCTCGGACGGGGTTGTCACAGTTGGCATCAGAGCATTCGTATGCACCAGAGTGATTACATACTAATCACATGATTTACAATAAAACTTGTCAATATTGATTGGATTTTGAAAATATGTTGGATCGTTAAGGAATGATCTAGATCGAGAGGCCCTAGAGGGAATTTTGGGTTTTTTAAGGTGGCATAAGAATCTATGGTTTATTTGGATAACTTCCGGCACATTACCTTATGTCAGACTTACTTTTTTGCACAACCAAACTAGATGAAGCTACATGTCTTATACGTGTGTTGTGCTACATCACGGGAATGCGAGGGTTGATGGAGTGATCTATTCCACAGAATCCCATCTTCTGGTCTTGTTGCTCACGTGTCTTATACGTGTCGTAGATTGGATGACATGCTCTATTCAATATGAATATGTCATGGGTTGTGATGTCGCCACGTTTTGTTATACGTGTGCATTCCGCATAACAAATATCCGAGGCAAGGATACACTCCATTCAAACAGAGGGTGTCTGGGTTTGGTTGATTTCTGGGAGTCCAGATTCCTGATGCAATTTTTTTATATATATATTTTATTTATTGATTTAATTCATTAGAAATTTTATAACTCATAGTAATCCCTAGAAATCTTGGAAAATGACAAATGAGAACTCTCTACAATCCTTGTCAGCAGATCTATTCAGTGAAATCATATTATAATAGCTTTTAATAGAAAGCGATGGTTGGATAATGAATAATTGACACGTGTTCCTGGCGATTCAAGTGATTTTTTAAGGAACTGTTGGAGATGACACAAATTTTCACTTCCCACAGCTTTTATCAACCTGCTAAAACTCAAGATTTAGGAGGCTTTTTTTAGAAAACTATTAGAGATGCTCGAATTTATCTTCTCCAAATTCAACACTAGAAATAGAAATCTTAAACCCTCGAGTCCTCGACTCTCATTCAAACTAACTCCATACATAATTTGGTGTATTAGCGTGTTTTGAATATTTTGCACGAAAACTATATAAGATGCAGTTAGCATAAATTCAACATACATTAATGTAAAATGCAGAACATTAATGATGAAATCTAATTTTTTTGAGATCATACTCACGCATGTTTTTCATTAAGCAGAGGAATTTTTTTTTCAAAAGTACAATCATCATGGACTAAAAGGTAAGCTTAAGCTTACCCAAACCCTACTGAAATATCAAATAGCCGAAGCAAGACGAATAAAAACAATGGCCGAAGGCCAAGCCTCAAGGTTTATACGTCTGAACAGATTGTGGTTGGCAGCTAACGCTGCTCTTCGTTGGTCCAGAGCCCCGAGGTGCCTGTTGCTGGACGCAATCCACAGACCACAACATAGCTTCGTCCTTCCTTAATCCACAGACTTGAGAGACTGCGATCTTTTTGCCGGCTTCACATATTATACTAAATAACATTAAGCTTGACACTTGATGGGATTGTTTTGCTTAGGCATGTCAAAGCAATCTTCTTGGCTTCCTCAAAGGGCGGCGGTCCACTCTTTATCGTCCAACAGTCACCAGCAGAAGTACTAAGTTTATGTGTATCTACAGTTATAGCCTCCAGTGCAGGAGCATTTTCGACGACGTGTAGCAGAAATTCGATTTGTCCTCTTGCCCCTTTGAAATCTGTAATCCACACCTTCTTCAAATAATTATAGGGATTATTACATTGCCCAATATCCTGCCTACGAGGACCCACGTCTGCCAACCATAAAGCTGCAGTGCCATCAAACTGCAAAGATAAACAGAACAGTGTTATCCGTGGCTCAATTTTTTTTGCTTAATAAAAGTATTTTATTTACAATATGTGTATGCATTTGGGTGTCCTAGATCATATGGTGAAACTGGGGTGCAAAAGTTGGGTAATGGGTTGGCACGTGTTAGGCTCTTTCAGAATCCATTACACACGCAGCTAAGAAATTAGACGTTAGCAAACTTTAATCAGTTTAAAACGAGCAACAAATTACTATCTGTGTATACAATATACTATCTGTCTAGATAATTGTTTTATCCTCAACCCTAATATGGTTTCTTATCAGCTACCGTGAAATACAGCGAACAAATGAGTTAGCATGCTAATAAACATTTGCATCACAATTGAAAAATAGTTATGCATAACTTTTTAGGCAAATCACCACGGAACTTAAAGAAGAGGAGAATGCATAACTGATTAACTCCTAGAGGAATAAACATAAATGAAATATGATGCAAATAAAAAAAACTTAAAAACACAATTCTCACTTACATGAACCTCCAAATCTTCAATAAAAGGTGTGGCCCTCAGAAATGATACTGAATAAAGAATGATATCAACATTTTCTTCACATACTGACAGAAACAATTGCAAGTGCTTGAGACGGGAAAACTTCAATGGGTTGTCCCACAACCACTGCTTCTTCTGAAATATAAAACATAAAATGTCATTGAATTGAATTTTTCAGATAAGTTAAAACATAAAACCTCAAGAGGGGGTTTTACCTTTTTTAGCTCTAGCCAACGTAAAGTTAGATTCTCGACGTTTGGAAGCCCGTTGAGAAGTGATATGAGGGCAACCTGAAAATCTGTTTCGTAGAACATAATATTTGCACTTTGTATCTTCAATGAGTGGCTGAGTCTAATTGGTATAAACCTGTGTGGTAGTCCATAGTATTTGAAGGTAGTGAGATTGACAGCATGGAATTCTACCTTGGTAAATCTGCAACAGTCAATCCTCAAGTATACTAGATGGGATAGCGGACCATTCACCACCAGTTCATCATTGAGGAAACATCTGTCTATGCATAGCCACTCAAGACTACAACAATGGGACAGCACATGTCCAAGGTCCTTTTTGTTGCCATGCACTAACTGTAGATGAAGTTTTTTTAGATTTGGGAAACCTCTATGGTGGGAAGGTGGTTTCAAAGATACAAAGCTAAGCTTCATATGTTGTAGACGAGATATACTTCCACTGTCTAAAAGTTGGAAAGGAAACACATATCGATTTAGCTGAGATTTGAGGTAAAATTCTTCGGGCTTTAGATCTAAACTAAGGTTCTTTGTCCCTGACGAGGCAGCAAAATTAACCCAATTATTGAGATGGTGAACTAGTAGACAATCGACAAAATCCATCGTGATTTCAAGTGTTTCAACCACCTTGCCATGGTGTTTCTGTAGAACAGCATTGACCTCGTGGATGAATCTTCCACAGTGCAGGTGCAAATCCTGCCTATGGCATTTGCACATTTGAACAGCATCAAAAGTCAATCTGGGGCACATAGACCACGTGCATCTCAACTTACTTGACAAAACATTAGCCCTTGCGAACTCTTTTGGCGGGAGTTTGGACATAATTCTGTACACAACATCCTACAGCAATGACATATACCACATCCATGGATTAGCCTGAAGTTCAGAAGTATCATCATCTATATGTAACCAATAACAAAGCCCCCCTGATCGAAGAGGAAAAAAAAGAAAGGATGAAGTTGAACATACCATTGGAAGGTCTTCAAATCGAGCTCTTTGCACTCCAAACTCATGGATTGCATCTTCATTACGAGCATCATCGCATGTTCTTGTTGCTTGGCACATTAGATTGTTCATCCTTCTTCCAAGAATGAGTTGTTGATTCAAAAAAAGGATAAGCCTATGTATATCATATATAGTATCAGAATTAACAACATGTGGCTCCACAGGAAGAGGAACAAATAATATCAAACGGGACAAATGCATCTTTCTATGCAATCATCCCCTTGTAAATTTTGCACACGGAAAATGTTGATATTTTACAAATTAAAGAACAAGAAAACAGTACACCAATCATCACCTCATCAAGCATATAGTAAATATAAATATAAACTAGGGTACACATTGTTTCGTGCAAGAACAGCCCAAAAATTGAACTATAGGAACAAGATTAATAACAGTGATTTTCCACTGAATTTTTAGAAGGGAACTGTCGGGCTCAGCTGAGAGCTGACCCTAACAAAAAGGGCCTGGCTCCGCCCCTGATTACACAGGCGAACTACGCGCGCAAGAAAAGGGCCACAAAAAAGAAAAAGATCGATCTCAAACTGGGCGGCGGAAGCCCGGAAATCTTGCGCGACCAAATGAGAGCGCGGGAGAGAGAAAGACGAGTTTGGGAGTTCGGCTCACCTCACATCCACGCGCGGCAGGGCGGCGAGAAGACGCCAACCGAGCGGATCGACGGCGAGGCGCGCTCGGGCAGAACGCAGGCGGCGGCTGACGGACACGAGTTGATTCGCCGAAAGAAAGACGATGCAGGACTGGCTATTGCTAATTTTCTACTCCGTATATTGTATATGGAGCCTGATTCGACCGAATCAAACACAAAAACAAAAGATTTCGGCCGAATCCTCGACGGGCGGGCGTTGGCGTTTCGCAATCCGACGCGGCGCCGGCGACCGACGCGACGACACTCCGGCAGTCCGGCTCGAGCTCGCCTCTCTAGCAGAGGCTTTTGGGCTTTGGCGGTTTGTTGCCTCGGCCCAAACTCAGACGACAAGGGGTCCATATATCCTGGTTTGGGCTACTTTTAAAGGTGAGTTTCTCCTTTCTTTTATTACTTATAATAAGGAATCATAAATATTTATTTGTTGTAAGATTTTAAACCTCAGAAAATATCTACACACTTTTAAAATTATGAAAAAAAATTGACAGATGGGGCCAGGGAGAAAATAATAGGGTAATGAGGAATTTGTTATTTTCTAAATGAATTTTTATCTTTAAAACCATACCGAATTTTGAAAAAGTCAAAACATGAAAAGTTCTTAGAATTTTGAGAGGAACATTTCATCTATAGGAACCAAAGTCAAATTCTGCCTAGATTTTAAATTTGTAGCTCAAATTGATCTCAAACACGAAAAAGGCCCTAAAAATCCATTTTTCAAACTGTTTTGCCATTTTTCACTATTTTCCATTCCTTATTTCAAAATATTTTCTTAAAAAAATTTGTTTCTTATAAAATTTGGAATAATTTTTATGAAGGTCACTCACCGCAATTTGAAACACTTTTGAAATGGTCAAAGCAAGGAGCTTTATAATTGGTTTTTAGTCAAAATGTTTTCCAAACATGTTTAGCCAAAGAGGTGAACCCAAACCTGCCATCTAAATTCATTCCAAATTCAAACACTTCTAAGGATTATTAGCACCCTGAAGCATGAATTCAAACAATAATTAGCTCTAGGTCACACCATCTTAACAAAGCACGCAAGTTATAATTAATTATAGCTAAACCATGATGCAAATGACATGCTTATGCTAATGAAATGCTAACGATGCATGTTTAACACCGAGATGTTACACCTTACATAGCGTGCCCCATCCCATGAAACAGATTAATCTTGCGCATCACAAGATTTACTCCTCAGGATTGTCTCAATCCTAATCCAACTTCTATTTTGGTGCAGCCAGTTTTGGTATGTTTTACATGTTCGGTTCGGCTAAAGAAAGAAAGCAAGAACAGAGTACACACTCAATTTACAGGGCAATTTACACATGCTTCGCACTATACAAGGCCCTCTATGTCACATTAGGAAGGAGTCAAACCCACGTCGCATTCTTCTCAGTTCTGTTCATTCATTACGCAGCAGTACAAGGCCCTCCAAGCCATCACAGGCACACAGGCCATTCTTCATCACCTTTTACCTGCATCTTCTCAGATTGAAGTGGCACATAGCTAAGGATGATAGCGCCACAATAGCCTCCCAGCATCACATCGATTCAGAACCTTCTTCACCTCATCGATTTGATCCTGGTCCACGATTTTCACACAATACCAATGTGGCCTTAAAGACTCATTCCACAATTTAACGGCATGCCTCGCCTGCTCCTTATTGGCCACATTAAGGACCACAAGAGTACAAGACGATCTGGGGGTGGTATAACAGATTGAAGAACTTGCAAGGCTTGGCTGATCGCAGCAACCGTCATGTTTACTTGACCAATCTGGGATGATGCTTTAACAACAATTGAGGACACCGGGGCAGGAAGGATGAAGTCAGCCAGAGTAGAAAATTGGCCCACCCATTCGAATACTGTTTGCAGACTCTCGACACGCTCCCTATTGGTGTACTTGCTGTGCAATAACTGATTCAACCATAGAAAATTCCCAAAGTCTTCTTCGTGCACAGAGCAGTAATCTGCATGCAAAAACACATGTCATTAGTTATTAGTATAAAACAAAGGTACAAGTAGTTAGTGGCACAAATCAAAAGGACCTTCTAAATCTGCAGCCTCATCAGATCCTATAAGCTCCCAATGGCTGAAGATATCCTCGGGTTCCTGCTCTTCCACCCTCTCATAGAAAAGAATATAGGCCTCAATTGCAAGAACTTCTCCAATACTGACTTGTGTGATCTCTCCGTCATTTGCACAAAACCATGAGGAAGAGCAGCTGCTACCCTCTTGCTGATTTCCAAGCCTTCTTGCTCTAACATACGCAATGTAGTGTCCTGAATTCAATCTCTCGCCAATATGCTGTACGACACCAGCTAGACGATAGCGGGTGCTACCTTTGTCGACAGAGCTGCATATTGGAGAAAATGAAACAGAATTAGGCCAAATGTATGGTTATAAATTAATGCAACCTTCTACAAATAATGTCATGCCTTTCTTGGTCATGTATCCTGATAACTGAAAATTGTCAACAAGAATCCTCTATCAGATAAACACCCACGATCCCTTCTAAAGTGATCAATCATCTAACAATGAAGTTTTCAACAAATAAAGGCTCTAGAATTATTAAGGAGTTATACATTGACCTCCCACCGATACGAAGTTAGAACTGTAGCTAGATGCCTAGATGCAAATAGATACTGAGCTGCCAGATATGATAATTCTATTTTTACAGTGTAGTAAGCAATATAGTGCATCAGTGAACTGGGTTTGTAGCAGACTATCTGTGTGTTCCATTCATATTTGAATGTGATTGTTCTGTCACAAACAAACTCAACTACAACTGATTCACTCCAGCATTTTCCAACCAAATACAAGATTATTTGATGTCCATTCAGCCATGTCATGTAATGTACTGAAAGTCTGAAACCTGACCTAGGATACACCCTAAACCTAGGACACCCACAATCCCTCCTGTGTACAAAGATTTACTGAACCACCGAAGGACCTGATGTCATTTGTATAATTCTTTCACATAATTCAACCTTCAAATAGTACAGCCTGGGACTGGGAGTACCATAGGACACAGTGTCCACTCCCATCGTTTATGAAATGGCAATGCATTTTGAATCTGACAAGTCGCTGGCAACTTTCATATGTAATGTCATTTTATAGCTTTTTTTTCCTTCTCAAACCTTTCATTACTGGTTTTTCTCACATATAAAAAATTTTCTCTGTGCTCAGATGACAAGATATTCATTTTACTATTATCATGTTACAGTTCTTTAGTGAATATAATAAATTACATGAAGGATTTTACCTTCTTTTAACACCCATTATGCAGTGCTAAATACACATGTTTCCATCGGAAGTAAACAATTGGTCTGGCTGTTCATAATTTCTTTAATCTGAATCAGGTTAATCAGCAGAGATAAATATAAGTAGAATCGTCCTAATTACCTCTATGCAAATGAAGGAAATTATCCAAAATTCCAGGAAATTAACATACTCTATATCATGGGATTAATTTTGACACACTATAATCGCATACTTATTTCAAAATTGTACTAATTGATTTGGGAAAAACATAATCTAACAAGTATATGGCTACAAAAGCCCACATGATCACAAATGAAAACACTGAAGTACAGGTTAAAAATCAGTCACCAACAACGCCATGCGTTCTTAGGTCTTTGTGACTTCTCTTAGAGAAGGTCGTGTATTGTTAAAGCTAGTATTCATTTAAAAAAACAAATGTTAAAGCTAGTAGGAATGAACTAAACGAAAAATCTTATGCAACTAGAAACATGTTAGAAGTTAGAACTGAACAGATGTATAAGGTATTACTGTGAGGAACTATCTGTACCTGGGGATCATGAATTGTTCTACATCAAGGTATTCCTCAAATCTCACATGGCCACTAATTTTGACCCCAAAAGTATTGTCAACCATGTTCTGAACCATGGAGGTTCTCTTGTGGTCAGAAGTTCTATTAAGGTGAAGAGTTAATACAGGTGGAAGAGTGATAAGATGCAAAGTCTTAACAGTATCTCCAACATCATCTTCATTGCCGCTTCCCACTATCTGCTCATCATTTTTACTTTGGGAGGTTGGCTCGTGATCCTTGGTACAATTAGGGCATAGCCATGCCACCTTAGTATCTTCAAAAAACAGCAATAATAATTTTTCAATTGAATCTTCTATCAGTGAATCGACGCCTTCCTGAATCAGAAAAGGACTCTGTACAACATCCTTGCTTTGACTGGTATGTTGCGCTTGAGAAGAATCTGCAGAACCAAACATATAGGAGTATAATATTTAATTTTATCTGCAGTATCAACAACATGCAATCAGCAACTGGCATCCTCTACATATTTTTTAGACCTTTATCCTCCAAATTCGAAGTAACTTTCTTCAAGAATCCCCGCACATGACTAAGTGGAGCAACAATTTATCATGCGACAACAAGGACTCAAAGTCTCGAGCTATTTATTCCAGTGGCAGTATTATCTACTACTACAAACAACATTGCCGTGTTAGGACTTGTGAAAGATCCTGCTCGCTTTTGTATTCACATCACAAAGGTTTTCCTGAATTTTTTTTCTTCTGATCATGTGCAAAAAGGGGCCCTCAAACTTTTTTCTCCTCTTAGAAAGTGTAGGATACATATTCCATAAAATGGAACGCTTTTCTTATGTTGAGCAAGATAACCAATAAGAATTCCAGTTTCAGAGTGTTCCATAGTTCCAGCATTTCCATTCCACAAATGTGGAATGACCTAGGACTCTAGAGTACCTCCGAAATCTGCAGTCATGGAATTTTAACAAGTGCAGGAGTGATTACTCACCAGATTCCAAAGGTATATGTGTTTTCTCCACAATCACCTCTGAACCAATAGCACTTGGGAAATCCAATTTCAAGTCCAATTCCAAACGGGGTGTCAGAGATGGACCACAGTTTTTGCAGGATAGTGTCTGAAGCATCTCAATCCCAAAAATGGAATCTATCACTGTAGGGGCATCACTCTCCTTCAAAATTTCACGCAAGACAGTAAGAAATTCGTGGCTGTCTTCCATAGCTCCCACTTTGAACCTCGGCTCACTGTGCGTGTGTATACATTCCAAAACTTCATCCGGATTCAGCTCATCTCCTGCGACACTTGCCTCCACAAAAAGCTTCTTGAGCATCTCAGCGAGGGGGCCTTTTGGACGATCCAATACTAGCATCCTCTCTCGCAGCTTTCCAAGCACCAATAGGCACTGCAAGACAGCACTCATGTAGCATGTGTTTCCACGATTGGGTATCCCTCTGATAGCATAGCCTTGGGCGTCAGATGATCTGGACTGTCTGCCTGAACTTATACCTAAGAAAGTAGATCATCCAAGAAAACCAAATAAGTAGGGGATTTTTTTTTTTGTAGGTGAACTAATAACCAAGAAGACGAAGCATCGAAAACTCCAGCTGAGCATTAACATTCCACAACCACTACCAAGAACAGTGCAGATCAGATTGGCCCAAGGGAAATCAGGGGCAAATAACCATGGTACGGCGCCAGGAATTCAAGAAGCAAAGCCATGGGATGGGACCACAAAGAGCAATGCCAGGGAAAGCTTACCAATGGATGGCGGGGGGGCCAGTAACTTTCGACTGACTGCCGTTGGCACCTCAACGTTACACTTGAAGCAGAATCCCCTTTCTGAATCACAGTATAGAACAGCAAACCAGTGCTGCTTCTTCAGGGCGTGTGCTCGAGAGTGCCCAAACGGGTAAGCAATTGGCCCAGCCCCGCAGCAGGGATGGTCGCAGCATGTCACGCAGAAGAACAGATCGCTCTTCTCGTCCCGACATTCAGAGCACGTCCATGCACCCTTGAACCATACCGATGATTCCATTTTCTTGATAGCACTGTCAATGATGGCGTGATTGCAGTTGCACCGCTTCTCATCGCTGGTCTCCTTCTCCCATGCCGTACTCAGAGCCCCTACCAAGAACAGTGCAGACCAGTGATTGGGCCAAGGAAATTCAGGGGCAAAGAACCATAGAAGGAAAACAAGAATCAGAAAACATGAAACCTGGACGCAAAGTCAAGATCGGCGCCAGGGATTAAAAAGGCAATGCCATGGGACCACAAAGAGCAATGTTGGGGGAAAAGCTTACCAACAGATGGCGAGGGAGCCAACAACTTTCGACTGACAATATCGTGGGTCTGATGAAGATTAACCTCATTACCACCTTCCCCAAATTTGGCCGTCACTGGCACCTCAGCGTTACACTTGAAGCAGTATCCTCTTTCTGGATCACAGTACAGAACAGCAAACCAATGTTTCTTCCTCAGGGCGTGTGCTCGAGAGTGCCCAAACGGGTACGCAATTGACCCAACACCGCAGCAGAGATGGAGGTAGCATGTCATGCAGATCAAGTGATCACTCTTCCCGGGCCTGGTTTTGACGATCCTCGCCTTGTCATCACACCAGCAACCATAGCAAGTCCATGCGTCCTTGGACTTGAGTGATGGACTTGATTCCTCGATAGCACTCAATTCCTCCATAGCACTCTCAGTGATGACGTGATTGCACTTGCACCGCTTCTCATCGCTGGCCCGCCCCGCCCCTTTCACGATCAACTCCGACGACTCAGGAACCGTAGGCAGAGGAACAGCCGCCACGGGCAGTTTGTCCTTCCGACGGGGAGATTTCCTCGGCGGGCTTCCCTCCGCCTCCTCTTTCCGCGGCGTCTTCCTCGTCGGGCTCGATGTCGACACCCCAGGAGCCGTAGCCAGATCCGCGTCGTCCAGCCGCGAAGCTGTCTTCCGCGGGCTCTTCTCCGCCTCCTCCCCCTTCGGCGGTGTGCTCCCCGTCGGGCTCGGTGCCGACGCCGCAGCATCCGTAGTCAGAGCCGCGTCGTCCACCGGCTCCACCCGCGGGGCTTTCTTCCGATTATTTCCATCCGCGTCCTCCTCCTTCGGCGTCTTCCCCATCGCGCTTGCCTGGAACACAAGTGCCACAGCAGATTAAAAATTGAGCAGCAGGAAATACGAGAATCGAGAAGACCATAACAATATGACGGGAAACCGAGCACTTAGGCGACGATCGATAACCACTGCCAGGAACCGTACGGACCAGGACAAATGCAGTTAGCGAACCAGCAAAGGGCGGAGAACCAGAGAAGACGAAAATCGAATCATCGGTCCCTGGAATCGAACAACCCGAACCCGAAGACGAAATCGAGCAGCCCGAAGCCGCATTCGTTCGAGTGGCGAGGAACATGCACCAACGTTCCGTGGGCATGGAATCGAACCGAGAGATTTCAGACCCGGAGAACCAGAGAAGGGGACACGACGAGTCGAGACGAAATCGATCGAGAACACGCGCGAAGCAGAAACCATTCTAGCAGGGGAACGGGAACCGAGACCACGGAATCGAACCGAGAGATTCGATTTCAGAGCTGGAGAACCAGAGGAGGAGAAACGACGAAATCGATCGAGAACGCGCGCGAAACGGGAACGATTCTAGCGGGGGGCCGAGAACCGCGAGCACGGGTTCGGGGATCCAAACCAGCAAAACATGAATCGACCGAGCGGAGCCGGGGAGGAACGAAGGGAGGGAGGCCGTGGGGAAGCTTACCGGAAGACGACGGCGGCGCGGCGGAGCTCGGGGTCCAACGGCCAACGGCCTGCGGCGAGGCCGAGAGGAGAGAGGAGGGAGGAGGCGGGTTTGGTTTGAGAGGGAAGACGGCAGAGGAGCAAATTTCGCGTTGGTTTGGTTTTTTTTTTTTTTTGAGATAACCGGGTCCTTTCATATATTTTTCTGGAAGATTACAACCCATATCTTACAAAGACACCCTCGAAAGAAATAAAAATTACATTCAGGTCCTTGCAAGAGCATCCCGGTCGTGCTCGTCGTCGGCGATCGGAGCAACCCGTTGGAGCTTGAAGCCGATCCCCTATCTGACGAAACATCACAATTTTTTGTTGGCACCCAGCGTAGCATGTCGAAATCATCGACATACCGTAGCATCGATGAAAGTCCAGGCCGCTGAGGATGGCCTCTGGCCATCACCTCGCCAGAAGAACAGAGACCCGACGCCTCCATGTCCGCCAAGATCTCCTTCTCACCAGACGAAAGCACAACCAAGAGGGGAGGCAAACCACCAGACAAGGTGGTAGAGAAAATCCAACCCGGTGTAAGTTGGTAAGCATACCTCCCAAGATCGACGCCAGCAAGACTGACGAAGACGAAGGAGGGACCAAAAGACCCACACAAATCTGGAGCCCCAGATCCTGAGGGTACACAGCACGCCGACCTGTCGCTGGCTCCGAACAGCTCACCAGCGAGGAGAAGAAGAAGCCGGCGGATCTTATTCCACCACCGCAGCCCCGCCTCCGCCCTGCGAGCACTGCCCGGACTCGATCTACCATGGACCAGCACGAAAGGAAGAAGCTTCAGCTTCAGCGGAACCGTCGCCTCTGCTCCTCCTGTCCTGATCCAGACAAGCAAAAGAACCAGCGGCGACCGAATCACCACTGGTAGACCTAACCCTAGACTACACAAACCTAGATTAATAGGATAGGGTATATACACCGGACATCGATCTACCATCTCCCCTCCATCTCCGACGCCTAAGCGGCCGCCGGAGGCGAAGAGGAGCCGGCGAGATCGACGCCGGGAAGAAAATCGCCCTTCTTCCGCCTGGATGAACTGTAGCTGGGGAAGAGTCGAGAGGAAACGAGTCGCGTTGGTTTGGTTTGTCGGTGGGGGTTTTCTGGGAAGAGAAGGAGACGGTGGGCCGAGGAGTTGGGCCGGCTCGTTGAGAAACACGTGGGCCGAGGCGGGGGATGGGATGGACCCGTGCAGCCGAGATGGGCCGAGCCGAGTAGCCGTCCGTACACATGTTGATGCATGATTCTGATGGATCCATATTGTAGGATAGGATGGGAGCTCTCACCTTGTCCATGGCCGTATCCTCGCCGAGCTCGCCTCGGCTTCCCCACGGCCGGCCATGGCCGCGCCGCGCGGCGCCGCCCCCCGACCCCCGCGAGCTCGCCCGGTCCACCGGTACGCGAGGGAGCCGCTCGAATCTCCGCCGGTGCGGGGAAGCCGCTCGATTCTCGGACGAGCCGCCGGACGCGAGATCTCCGGCGCCGCCCCGGCCCTGCGCTCCGCCCGGTGCCTACCCAGTGCCCACCCGGCGTGGCTGTGCGTCCGCTCCTCTCTTGGAGGCAAATTGAAGGCATGGATGTAGAAGGGGCATGCCGCTTTTGGTTCCCCCACTGGACTCGAATGGTCCAAAGAGAAGAGAAGTAACAATGGAGATTTACGTAGGGCCGTGTTTAGTTGGTAGCATTGGGGATGGAATTCCTATATGATTTTAGTTTGTATGTAGTAAAATTGTCCAAACTTTGATTAATTAAACTTAAAATGTTCGTCTCGTCAAGTACAACAAAACTGTGTAATTAGATTTTGATTTCATCATACATATACCGATATTTTGATGTGACATTGAATAAAGGTAATAAAGCAGTAAATAAAGGTATAAAAAGTAACTAATAACACAGTTTGATTCTAAATTACGAGATGGATTTTTTGAGTCTTAGTTAGTTCATAGTTGAATAATACTTATCAAATACAAATGAAAATACTACAGGAGTTCGAATTTTAACATTTTAAATTCTAACTTAGTTTTCGTACTTGCAATCTTTGGAATGGTGAAAATTCGATCCAAATTTTCTGGAGATCATTTATTTGCATTCCCGTGTAAAATTAGACATCTTGCAGGTAACTCAGCTGTTCACTCTCCAGGAGCAAAATGAAAGAAACCAACACGAGACAAAACCCTATACTGACAGAATAAATTACACTGCAAATATCTACAGTGGTGCCGAGCAATTCTGCCCTCCTCTCTGGCCGTTAACAGGCGGCGCAAATGAGCCCTAATGTACAATTACCCAGGGGGAGGCACAGGTGGGTAGGGTACAATATATCACAAGAGAGAATCATCTCCCGGACATGAGGTTCACCAGACCTTGATTCTCCTGGATTGCGTTCATGTCCCAGAACTCGCTCGTCGATGAGAGCGTCATCAGCGCCACGACTATGGATCTCATCGTGGGCCTCGCCTTGGGGTCTTCCTGCGTACACGCCCTTGCCAGCATTGTCATCTGCCAAAGGGGCAAATGATGTGTTAGTCTGCCAATTTTGGGAACATAGCAAAGAGGGTAAAGGTAATTCTGCAGCAGCGTTATATTGAATCAGCCTGTGAGTGGTCCTAACCTTGTGGATAGAGTCGATGGGGTAATCCTCGCCTAGTGCCGGATCAATCAGTCTCTGAAGGCCTTCCTTAGGATCCGGTGTGTTCAGAGCCTCCTCAAACTGCACTTTGCAATATGATGATTGAGCCATCAAGCAGGAAAGCATCCAAAGCTATAGCTTTGGGAGCCGTCGTGTTACAAATATTGCTGGCAAGAAAAAAAAAAGAGTTTGCTCCATTTTCTACTGCCTAATCATCCACAAACACATTACAACAAACAACAGCAAGTATAATTAACCCCATTTATAACATGTAACACAAAGGAATAAAAGATGATCAGATCAAAACAATTATTCAAAAATGGATATATTAAACTACTGATGCAAATTTTACACTGGGAAATAACAAATACCCTCATGGTAATGAGGCACAAGAGCTGCAAGTTTATTTTTTCCCTTTTCCACAAGAAATTGCCCACAAACTCCAGCATTTAAGAGAAATGATAATGGAAGCCAAACCAATACCAGAACTAGTGGCTGTGCTTAACTTGACAATGTAAAAGAGTTGATTTAGCAGAACCAGGTAAACCAATCCCTTTGAATCACTGGAAGACTCAGTTGATCTGACGATAGCGTCTTTGGCCGAAATAAGTTCATAGAGAACAACGCCAAAGGCATAAACATCGACCTTTGGAGAAACATCACCATACCGAGCATATCTGCAAATGCCATGCCCCATAGATGTCAACATTTATTACAGATGGTGGCACTCTGGAATCGCAAAACCATGCTATGACATATAAACATTTAAGACACATACTCAGGAGGCATGTAACCAAATGTACCCACAATTCCACGTGTGGGTAGTGATGTATTACCAACTTCTGTAAGTTTTGTTAAACCAAAATCTGCGACCTGGAAGGTAGACATAACTAATTATTTCATCAAGGATTTGGGAGATATGTCTAAAAAGACCCATGAGCTAAGTCAAACCTTTGCACGGTAGTTCTTGTCTATCAAGATATTTGCTGATTTGATATCCCGATGTATGTACACTGGAACAGTATGTTCATGAATGTACTCAAGACCTCTTGCTGAATCTAGTGCAATTTGAACCCTAGCAGCCCAAGACAGAGGCTCATAACCTATATGAACATGTGTTGCGATTAATTTGCAGGAAGCATCAGATAGGCACACCAGACAAGCTAAGAGGCAACACATTACCAGTTCCACGTAAATGCTGGCTTAAGTTCCCATTCTCGATAAACTCATATACAAGAAACAAGGAACTTTCGGTGCAAAAACCAATCAAGCGCACCTGTGTGAAATAAACATTGGTAATCACAACAAAAAGGAAAGATACAAGGATTAACTTGAATGGAGATAACAGGGAAACTACATGATTGTTCCTACCCACATAAACTAATCCTATTCTGGAAGGAAGGAAAGACAGGAATACAAGGTAAAGATACAAGGATTATACCCATATATTTCCTCAACTTGATTTCAATTATGTGAAACATATTGATGTGCATATTTGAGAAAAAAAGATATTGATGTGCACATTCTTCATGTATAAGGGCGATGCTATCCATATCACTGAACAAGATAACAGTATAACACAATCTAATCCTGAACTGAAATTGATACTCGCGGGACCCCTTCCCAGTAAAATGTGACTTGAAAAAGTTAACAATAATGAAAAGCACTTCATCAAGACATGCATCCCATGCTATTGTGCTCGAGAGTTCCTACTTCACACAACAAGGGCAACCTGATACTCATCTAAAAGTTGCTAGTTTATCCATAGGATGTTGAATTTTCTACTAACCTGGCCTCTAAAGTGAGTTCAAAGAATTTTTCTGCTCCATATCAATTAAAATTCGAAGGAGAATATTGAAATCCAGGCAAAATAAACAACTATACAAGTAATAATGACAAAATATGCAATCAGAATTGCTGCGTACATCAGAGTAACATGTACTCCAAACATAAATGTCTGCCTATTGGCTTTATGTGTGAGAAAGTAAACAAATTTAAGGGGAAACCCGCATATCAAATATGCTGTTGGAGCAAATAAAAAGAAGTCACTCACCAGATTCAGATGATGAACATGTGTCAAAACCTTTAACTCAGCAAGGAACTCATGTGAAGCCTGCATATCCATTTTCTTTATGGCAGCTTTCTGAAGACACCCCAAAGCAAAATATTTCAAATGAAGAACAGATATGATTATATGCAGCTGGAAAAAAAGTTTGAAAACATTGAACTAACCTCGCCCCTGAGCTCTGCATAATAGACAGCGCCAAAACCACCTTGCCCGATTTTGTTACTCATGCTAAATCCCTCTGTGGCATTGAAAAGTTCTTCATACGAAAACTCAACTGATTTGTCAACAGTAATTCCTGGAACTCCAGAGGCATTATCAACCTGACTGGTTGACAGTGCAGATTTTTCCATGGATGTAGTAGCTGGAGAAAAATAAATAGTAGAAGTTCAGAAAGTTGTGGAAGCTCCACTCCTATCGTACGCTTATGGAAATAATGGGAAGAGGCATGGTATTCAACGGTGTTAAACTCTTCTGTGTGCTAAGAAGTAGACTTATGGGTGCTTGAAACGTAACAAACCTTTAAGCGCATAAGAGAACAAATAGGACACAAACTCTATTTACTAAACAAGATTTTTCAGGTTTCCAGACAGATAAATAATAGATTCACAGGGTAACCCTTTATGAATCGAAAGCATCAGAACCTCAAAGCACTGAAACCAATATTTATGCTTGTACATTACTAACATGAACAGAGGGGGAAAAATGAACATGCAACAGTGGAATCAGAATTAAGAATGTTTTTTTTTTGGCACAGAAGATGTTAAAAAATAATTTCCTGTTGCAGGATAATACAATAGAAAGAGAAGCATGTAATGTCATTACCAAGTTGGGTAGAGTCTTCAGAAGATGGAAGTAGGGCAGCCCTGTTTGCCTTTCTTCGCCTATAGAATATGTAGAATAAGACACCCGCAACCAGAACAGCAACGCCACCAAATACTCCCCCTACAATACCCCCTACAGAACCTCCTTTTCCTGGTCAAATCGATGATCAGATTGACAATGTGTAAAAGATCACACTTTTTTCTCACAAGAATATCTGACATCCAGTTTTTCTTGCAAAAACCTTAACGAGGGAGCATAATTAGCTTGCAAAAGGACAGAAGCTGCCTGTACTGCACAAGATGAGGATGCTTATCAGCATGAGTGCACGAGGGGTGGTAATATTCAAATGAATATCGTACAATGCAATACAGCTGGCAGCAAAACTTACCCTGATGATTTTAAAGGACGGTAACTTCCATTGGGATCTGGAGGAGCAAAAGGAAGAAGAAAAAAGGCAAAGCAAACCATTTAGTAAGAAAAGATCAATCCAACAGAGTTCGCAGCTAACAGCATTTTCAAGGTTAAAATGCAACAAAATAACTGCAGTTCGCAGAATGAAGCCAGCCCTGCAACTGCATATTATCAGACATTTGAAGATGCACAGAGGATTCCAAGGGAATTTCTCTACTAAGACCTGGAAACTTTGACTTCTTACATAACTATGCATGAAGAGAGTGCCATGAACCAACAAATGGAATCGGTACCATGCACCAAACATCAAACAATTTAGGAATATGTCAACCACAGTGCCATACAGAATTCAGTCGGTTCTTCATCTAATTGTTGCAAATAGACAGACACAATCATTGCAAATGTATATATAGGAATAATTAGCTAATGCAAAAGGCCCATCCTTCATAAAGCAAGCCCGGATCAATCAATCCATGCACACTGACAACAAACTAAGAAGATCACTCCTCCAATCGAAATCGAAGATAGCAGCCTAGATTACCATTCAGTTCAGTTGGGCACAAAACAGCCACAATTCATTCAACCCCAGAAGGCCAGAACTCCTACATTTGTGGCTAAGCTAAGCTAAAATCGAACTGAATCCCCGCAATTGACATGGCACAATGGCAGGAAGGAGCTAGAAATTCTCACCTTTGACGGGGATGTAAACGAGCCCACTTGTAGCGGTGTCCATGCCGGGGTTATACTTGCGGAGCAGCTCCAACTGCGACGGGGAGTTGAAGCTGTAGTTGGCGGCGACGGCAGCGAGGGTCTGTCCGGCGAGCGGGTAGGTGAGGAACAGCCCATAGTCCGGCGAGATTTTGATGTCCCCGCAGGAGCAGTTGACGGTGACGTTGACGGTGCCGGTGTCGGGGATGTTGGTGGCGGGGTACGAGTTGGTCGAGGCGAGCCAGTCGGCCGTGGTGAGGTTGTTGAACTGGCCGGCGATGTTGGTGTAGGTGTCGCGGCTGCGGACCTTGTAGGGGAGCGAGGAGGAGAGGAAGGTGGAGGAGGGCGCCGTCGGGAGGGAGCGGCAGTCGCAGCGGAAGTAGACGTTGACGCTCTCCCCCGCCGCGATGAAGTCCAGGTTGCGGGTGCCCGGGTTGTAGCCCGCCAGCGTCTTGTAGTCGCTGATCCCGAAGAGCTCCGCGATGTAGGTCAGGTTCTGGTCCCGGGAGATGAGGTAGGAGCCGAGCGCCAGGTCGCACCCGGACCCGGCCGTGCAGCCGTCCCCTGCCGCCGCCGCGGATGACGCCGCCAAGGCGAGGAGCAGGAGCTGCGTGAGGACGTGAGCCGGCGGCGGCGCCATGTGGACCGACGGTGAGGAAGGAGGTCAGGAGGTCAGGAGGAGGAGCAGGAGGAGGGAACCCTAGCCGTGGAAGCGTGTAGCCATTAGAGGAGGAGGAGGAGGAGGAGGAGGAGGAGGAGGAGGAGGGGAAGCAAACAGCAGCAGCAGGCGGCGACGGCGAGCGAGACAACGCGGCGGGAGTTTGACCCGCGCGGCGGCGGGCCCCACCCCACCACAGTTCGGTAATGTTCCGCGGTGACACTGGCAGGTGGGGTCATGACAGGGTCGATACGCTGCCAACGGACAGACAGGTGTGGAAGTGGAACGATGGGGTGGGCCCACCATGTGGTGGTGGGAGGTCGTTGCGGGAAGGCGCCCGCGGTGGCGAAGTCGCCAGCGACCGCGACGACGGGGCCAGCAACGGCGGCGCCGCCGCCGTGGCCATCCCGTCAAACCCTTCTCTGGAATAATTTTCTGGGCGTCGGCCACGGTGGAGCCCACAACCCACGGGACGGGATGTTTCGCTTTGTCCTGGCGCTAATCCGTTTGTCAGTTCGTCGTTACGATGGATTATCATACGCTTTTTCTGTTGATTGAGGAAGATTATCATACGCTTTTCCGTACATCATCGGTGTTCAGTGCTCCGGGCACTAGCGTCACTGCGTCCAGTTCAGGTTTCTCCGGGTGGGAAAGCGTGAGTTGTTTATGCCCAGGACTGCTTCTGTCGTGACGATTGTCAGCACATGCTGCTCGCTCGAAGATTGATTACTCTGTCGGTCCCAAACTAAGCCACAATTTCTAAAATTGTCTTGTATTAACTATTTTAAGTTTGATTAGTTTTATAGGAATAATAGAATGCAAACATCATGGAAATATTTTCTTATTATGGATGTTTTTGCCTTCTCCTCTGAAGATGCTTGAACTTAATATGATTTTGACTTGAGGTGATTCTAAAAAATTGATTTAGTTCGAGGCAAATATAGCGCATCTTGTATAATCCTATTAATAAGTAAGACAAATAAATGGGCGAAGCATCTAATGGAGCCACGGGGTGTATACTCGGTTTTTGTCACTACTCACTAAGCTTCGTTGTCATGTACTACTCCATTCTAGCAGATTTTTTATGTATATGGACTCCTTTCTCGTTGGATCCTTCTAGTCAAATATGGTGGCAGAGATTGGGGCTTTTCACTGCTGCTCCTACTTGTTTGATTCACCTGAACAAGGCCGAAGCCAGAATAGGGTACAGTCTGTGTGATTGCAATCAGCTTCGGTGCGAATTTTAAGAGAAGCAGCACAGCTCAGGCCTGCCATCGAATGCACTATGTAAGAGCAGCACAGCACAGTATGTCGTACTGTTGGAGCTAAAATTTGTAACAGATTACCAACCAGCTCGAAGCACCATGTACTTCCAACTCAAGAACTATATGTTCACAGTTGGTAACATGTCTGAAGGGAATAGAAAAGAAAACATCCCACGCAGGTTTTTAGCCTTTTTATTTAGGAAGGACGGATCAGGATAGAGGAACAAGAGAGCGCAATCAGATCACCAATGTATTTCTGAAAAGAAAATCTGAAAATGCAACCCATTCATATGACGAGTGAACAAAATCCTAACCGCAATTCTTCAAGATGCAGATCTCGAGCAGCAACCTTCTGAATCCATGCCAAATATACCAATTCATGCTCTTTCTAGATAATTAATCTAGAGCACCATAGAACAGAACATAATCGGATACCATAAAAAACCAAGCACCATCGTTTGTATAGCTACTATAGCAACAGCAGCATTTTTTGACAACAGCAACAGCAGCATTAACCCGATCATCCTGTGCACCATCAACACGACTTTTCTTTTCTTTTTTTTCTTTTCTTTTTTTTGCCAGGGCATCAATGCAATCTTTTGGCATTGCGCTGTAGAATAACACAATGGATGACCATAATGCAACTGACCTGGGCAGTCTCATTACCATCTCTTACAACAAAGCATCCTGAAGATATCCATACTTCACTGCATATCAATAAAAAACAAAGGTTGTACAGAGGATATCCAAACATCAATGTATACCACAAACAAATATGTAGTTTACTTCGTGTCGGTGCGGAATATGGTCCCGACACTAACCAGTAGATAACGCCTAGGTCTATCCCTCAATGGTCGATGCCAAGCAACAAATGACACAAGGTTTTATCCTGGTTCCGGCCGAGGGGGCCGTACGTCCAGCAGGGGCGTGCTCGTGGCACTGTATTGCTCGGCACCGGGGGTGCTTGTAGTGGGGCAAGTACAAGCGAGGCGGGAGAGGAAGCGTGGCTTCCAAGTCCCTGGGAGAGTGGCTGAAGATGTTGTGGGAGAATAAGAGAGTGAGTGCACGGTGTCTTGTTTTCCTCTGAATTCGTCCCCCCCGGCTGGGGGCTCGCCTCCCCCTTTTATAGGCCAAGGGGGCGACGGGTTACATGCACGCCGCGCTACCTAGCTACGTGAGGGAGCACGTCGCGCTACGGTGTAGAGTGGGCGGTCGTCGGACGATCTTCGCCGCGATCCGGCCATGATGACCTACCCCGTGCCCGAACGGTGGCGGTTCGAGGGTAGGAGGCGGCGGATGGCGATGGCGTCCTCTCGATAGGCTTCGAGGGAGGTGCGATGATGGCCGGTACGGGGAACGGGCGCGGGCGGAACGGCGTTCCTTCCCAATGCGTTCCGCGGCGGCGGAGTGGTTCTTGCGGTGCTCGGGCGTGCGCCCGCGGTGTCGGGCGTGCGCCTGCACGCGTGGGTACGGCGGCCGCGCCGTTACAGTGACCGGGATGGCCATCCACCGGCCTAGCGCCCCTCACCTAACCTGCAGGGTCACGTGAAAGTGAATCGAGGGTGCGCCCGGCCCTCTTTCGAGGGTCGGGCGCGTTAGCCGTACAGTAGTGGGCGCGCGGTGTCACGGGACTGACACCGGCCGTACCGCACAGTCCACCCCACAGCGGCGGGGATGGGCTCCTCCCTGGGGAGTTGGTGCGGCGGCACCGGCGTGAGCCCGGGCGCATGATGGCGCCGTCTCGCGCGGCGTCGGGCGTTAAATGCCCAAGTACGGGGCCGGCGCACGTGTGCGCGCGCCCGTGAGCGTGGCGGGCCCCGGCGAGGGCGGAGCGAACCCTCGAGCGAGTCGAGACCTGCTCGAGGGGGGGCGATCCCTCGAGCGGGGCGGGACCGCTCGAGGGAAAGGGTTGCTCCTCGAGCGGGGCGGAGCCCGCCCCGAGGGGAGCGCGTCCTCGAGCGAGGCGGGGCCTCGCTCGAGGGGTCTTCTCCGTGGGCCGGTCTTGGTGGGCCGTCGGGATCTCGACGTAGGCCGTGCCTGCATGGTTAGTTACCTGCATGGTTAGGCTTAGCGTGTTTTGATACCGAGATTAAGTGAGGATTCCCCTTTGTTTAAGGGGACCCCTAGGGCGGTCCCCGACGCAGCCCCCGAGCATCTGCGGGTTTGCCATTGAGGCTTCCGCAGATGCTGGAACCTACTGATAGGACGTTCTTCCCTCCTTGTTTGCGAACGCTTTCCGTGGGGCCGCGTCGGCGACCCGCGGGTCTAGCCCCGAAGCCTCCGCAGAGTGTGGGCTCTCTGCCCGAGGGGTTAACCGCGAGAACTGCGGTCGAAAGGCGTGGCACATATGCCAACCGGCATCGGCGGTGTTTCGGCCCGGCTTCGGGGGTGCACGCTCCCCCCGTCCTTGTCTCCGGCGGGTGCAATCTCAAGGAGGTGTAGCCGTGCGTCAAGCCCCCGAGCCTTGGCCCGTTCGAGGCGATCGGGTCGAGCCTGACGACTTGTTTTTTAACGCGCCCTCGCCGTCCCTCCGCGGGACGGAGGGTGAGGTCTCCACGACTCCCATCGAGCGGGTCGCGAATCGCGGATTCCTCGTCGAGCGCTAGCGGGTGGTTCAAGTGGACGCCCATGCCCCGTTCGATAAGGGTAGGCCGCGCGGTCCGAGACGCGTCCATGGAAGCGCTTGCGTGGGTTTGCTAGGTGGGGCTCGGTCCCGTTCGCTAGGGACCGAGGGCGCGGAAGCTCTCCCTCGGTGGGATCCCCTCGGCTAGGCCGCCCTCGCCGGCTCTCGAACACGACATGTGGGGCACCCTCGAGCCGACGGGGCTCGAGGAACGGCTCGAATGCGCGTGCCCTCGTCGTCCCTAACTCGTGATCCGAGGCGCCCGTTCGAACCCGTCGAGGGTCGGGCTTCGAACCTCTCGATCGCAAGGCCGTGCGGGGCCGTGCTTGGACACCCCGTCTTTTCACGTTTGCGGCCGTCGAGGGGTCTGGGCGTGCCGACCCTCGAGGTGCTTGTTGGCAGCACGGCGCGGCATGAGTGCTTTCGGTGCCGCTCTATTTCAAGCGTGACCTGGGCGATCCTCTTACGCGCGTGCCTTTTTTAGAGGGTTGACATTGTCTCGAGTCGAGGGTCATGCCGCTCGAGGGCTTCACGTGGCATGGGTGCCCGCGGTTGCCTGCTCTACATCGAGCAGTCCCGAGCGACCTTCTCACGCTAACATCCCATCGAGGGTCGCCTTTGTTTCGAGTCGAGGGTCATGCCGCTCGAGGGTTCTACGTGGCATGGGTGCCCGCGGTTGCCTGCTCTACGTCGAGCAGGTCCCGGGCGACCTTCTCACGCGGATATCCGATCGAGGGTCGCCTTTGTTTTGAGCCGAGGGTTCGCCTCGCTCGAGGGCTCTCCTTGCTTGGCAAGGGGCCCGGGCATTTAATTGCCTTGCGGTCGTGGCCGCGGTTTTTGCAGCGCGGGCGCGCCTTTTTAGGCGGCTCGCGCGCGCGCGCGCGCGTAGTGGGCGGCGCGGCGGGCGGATGTGACGGTTTTGCCTCGGTTGCGGCCGGTCCTCGCCGTAATGATGATCCGCCCGCAAGGTGTTAGAGCCGCCGCGGTCGTGGTGGGGCCCGCCCGTCGACGCGATGGAAAGATTCCTGCAAGTTAATGCGGCGGGGCGTCCGCTCCGGAGAACTCGCCCGTCGCCTATAAACCGCGGGGGAGGAGTGGACGGCGGTTTTTTACCTTGGCACCTTACCACTTTCAGTCCCCCGTCCCTTCGCCTTCGCCTCGCTCTCGCCACCGCGCGGTCTCGCTGCTTAGAGCTTTTTCCTCGTTTCCTTGTCCTCCGCCTTCGCATTCGTTCGTCCCCCCTCATGGCGCCGCCTCACCTTCCCATTAGGATCCCGGAGCCGTACGCACCGGGAGAGGTCGACGGTGACCGGCTCGCGCTTGGCGAGCTTGGTCGCCGCCGCCACCGTGTCGGCCAACGAAGAAGGGCGCCGGCGGAGTGGATCGTGCCGCCGGCGACGCACCACGAGCCCAACCCGCCGGAGGGCTACGTGGTGAGCTTCCTCCGCTACCACGAGCGCGGCTTCAACGCACCGGCGAGCACCTTCATGCGGGCAATGTGCCACTACTACGGGGTGGAGCTGCACAACTTCGCCCCCAACGCGATCTCGCAGGCGGCCACGTTCGTGGGCGTCTGCGAAGGGCCTACCGGGGATCCCGCTCAACCGGGATCTCTCGGTTCACCTTTTCCGCGGGGAGCTCGTCACGCAGCCCCACATCGGAGCGAGGGACCCGCGCGCGCGGTGCGCGCCGGCGGGATGTCGCCGGCCCCGCGGGGGCGGCTCAAGGATTTCTACATCCCCCCGCACCATGACGACGAACAACGCCGGGCCGGGAGCGGGGATGGTTTTATCTGCGCAACGCCGAGCCCGGCCTTCCCCCCTATACCGGCCGGGTGTTCAAGGAGAGGCCCGCCTCCTGGGGCTACGGGGTGTCTACGGCCCAACATCGGGCGCGGCAAGAGTCCGTCCTTGCCGCCCTGCGGCGGCTGGCGAAGGAAGGGCTCAACGCGATGGGCGTCCTCGCCTTCCTCCATCACCGGCGGGTCGTGCCTCTGATGCAGAGGCCACTCTGCATCTTCGAGATGACGGAGGCGGCCAACCCCGTCGACCTGGCGAGGTCGCGGATGCTCCCGACGCCGCCGGGAGCGGCCGTACGCGCTCACCCCGGCGCGGAGCGCCGTCGACACCCGGACGCCGCCACCTGCGGGTCGGACCCCGTGGGACATCGAGATGCTCCCTACGGGCCCGCGGGTGAGTTGGGTTCCTGATTTCGTATTAGTTCTTGGTTTTGCTTTCGTCTCTTGATTCGCCATTGTCACTCTTGTGCGCAGCTGGTGGAGTTCAACATCGCCAAATCCGTTCCACCCACCCCCCGACTCCCGTGCGCTCGGCGGGCGGCGCGGCGGGAGCAGCGGGAGCGGGCGACGCGCAAGAGGGAGCACGCCGGGCGGCGCCAAGCGCGCCGCGACCGGCGGTCCGCGAGTACGGCGGCGCAAGGAGCCGGGGCTTTCCTCCCCGGGATATTGAGGAGCCCTCGTCCTCGGAGCAGGACGAGGAGGAAGAGTCCGAGGGGGAGGGCCCCTCGGACGCAGGTGGCGCCTGCGCCCCGCTCACCGAACCGGCGCCGGCGTCGGGGGTGTCCTCGTGCGGGGCGGGCGCACCGGCGCCCGCCGCCTAGGCACTCGTCGTCGGGGGCGGCGCGCGCCGCGGAGGTGCGCGGCGCGTGCCGCGGAGGTACGCGCGGCGGACGCGCGCGCGCGCGTCGAGCGTGCTGCGCGCGCGGAGGGAGCGCGTCGCGCGCGCGCGGCGTCGTCGTCGCGGGGCGCGTCGGTAGGCGTGCCCGTGCGCGGGCGAGCGTGCCCGCGCGCGGTGGCGTCATCGGGGGTGCGGCATCGGGCGCGCCCGCGCGCGCGGGCGGGCGTGCCCGTGCGTGCGGCGGCGCCGGCGCGAGGCGCCGCGGCGGCGCGGTCGGCCGCGCCGGTCTCGTCCACGCAGGCCTCGAGGAAAAGGAAGCGGGCCTTTTCCTCCGCGAGGTAAGGAGCCCGTCTTCCTTCGTTTGGTTTTAGTTTGCCGGTGATTAGATGCTCTAACCCTCCGTTCGTGTACGCGCGAGGCGGTGCCAACCGTTCCTCCTCTTGCACCGGCCAAGGTGCCGAGGACGGACGCGTCGATCCCCACCCCGGCGGCGTTCGTCGAGGGGGTCGCGCCGGGGACAAGCGCGGCGGCGGGCACGAGTTCGCAAGGCCCGCCGGGGCCTCGAGGCCCCGGCCGGCGGATCGGCCCCGCCGTGGCGCGGCCGCGGGAGGTCGCCGGGGGCGGCCGGCGCCGGTCGCCACGGAGGCACGGGCGTAGAGGCGGCCACGGAGGAGGTGCGGCCCGCGGTGGCGACTACCGCGGAGGAGGTGGAGCGGGCGCAACTTGCGGGAGCGCCGCCGGATGCGGCGGCACGGCGGAGGCGGCGGCCATGGCTTCACAACGGCGCCCGTGGCCGCGGGGCGCGGTGGAGGTGCCGGCGGAGGCGGCGCAAGCGGCTCCGCCCGCCGGCGGTCTCCGGGCGGAGGTGGTGGAGCTCCCGGGATGACTCTCCGCCGCCCGGGTGGAACCGGTGGGCCGCGGCGCCCACGACCTCCCCCGAGCCCCGGAGGGGGCCCTCGTGAGGCGGCGCGAGGGTCACCCCGATGGTGGGGGGTCGAGGGCACGGTGCGAGAGGCCTCGTCCTCCCACGCCGGCCGCCCCCGCCCGGTGGGGGGGGGCCGTGGAGGATCCCCCTGCGTTCGCCGACGCCGGGGGGAGCAGGAGCTCGGGGCGAGCTCCGGAGCCACGCGCGCCACGCTCAACCGCGCGTTGAACGAGGCGCTGCGGGTCCACGGCGGCCCGGCCTGGCTCGTCTTCCAGGTGAGCCACGGTTGCTCATCTCTCTTCCTTTTTTGCTTTCGTGCGCTGCATTCAAGCCTTAGCACTTACGAGATTTGATGTGTGGACGCCAGGAGCTCGAGCGTCGCGCCCACGACAAATACGACGCGTTCGATCGGGTGAACGCCGAGGCCCGCCAGCTCCGGGAGCGATGCGGCGCTTTCGACGCGCTTGCGGACGCTCTCAGGACACCGGATGGCTGGCTAGCGTGCGGGCGATGGCGTGGTGCGACGAGCTCCCGAGGAGAGCTCGGGGCGGGACGCGGCGCGCCGGCCGAGCCTCGAGCGGATCCGCGCGCCCTCGTCGATCGTGACGAGGCGCTATGTAATGCGCGCGCGGATCCGGATAAGACGCGGACGCCGGCCGCCAACCGGGAGGCGGAGGTGGCCACCGCTCGCGCCGAAGCTCGGGAGCTCCGCACGTCGCTCGAAGGGGCGCAGGCGCCGCACCGCCGGGCCGAGGAGCGGTGGCGCGGGCCGGAGCGCCGCGCCAAGGAGGCCGATGACCCGAAGGCCGCCCTCGACGCCAAGGCCGCGGCCCTCGTCGTCGCCGAGGAGCGGCTCCGGCGAGAGCGCGTCGCCCGCCAGGGGGCTGAGGGGCGGCTCCAGCAAGAGCAGGCTGCCCTTGGCGACGCCCGAACGGCGCCGGGAGCGGGAGCGCGTTGCTCGCGAAGCGGCGGAGAAGTCGCCGGAGGAGCGAACGCCGCATTCTCCAAGGTTGAGGATGAAGCGCTCACGCTCGCATCGCAACGCCGGCCCAGGAGCCGGCCCTCCGCGAGCAAGGCGAGGCCGGCCCGGCCGTCTCGAGCCGGCACTCGAGTCCGCGCGCCGTGACCTCGATCCGGGAGAGGAAGCAAGTCGAGGGTGAGACTTTTTGACTCGTTTGTTGGTTTTTTGCTTTAGAGGGTTCGCTTTTCCCTTTCCGATCTCCCCCGTCGTCTTGTTGGTTCCGTGCTTGCGCACGGCCCTTGGGGCACGCCGGCCGGGCGGGCCGAGGCCCTGCGCAGCTTCCTACAACTCCTCCGAGCAGAGCCGCAGGAGCCGCGTGACGCGGCCCTCGAGACTTGCCGCGTCGTCGAGGAAGGCGAGGCCCGTGCCGGCGGCCCTCGGGCCGGCCGCCCGCCCGCGCGCCCTAGGCGGTCATGTCACGGAGCGGATGCGCCGGCGTTGCACCCGGGCGTCCGGAAGGCCCTCTGAGTGGTGCGATCCCACTACGAGGTCAACCTCGAGGCGCCGGCGGAGGGCTACATCGTGCCCGAGGGCGTCGAGGACGAGGTGGCCATGGAGCGCGCGGACGCGCTTGCCGCCGACGCCGCCGGTCGCTCGCCGAGGCCTTCGAAGAATTCCTCTTCCCGACGCCGCCGATGCCGCCGCTCCACTCGCCCGAAAGCATCCGGGCGCTAGGCCCGTTTTTTGTTTATGTGTATCGTACCCCGGCCTCGTGGCCTTTTGTAAATGAACAAGTCGTTTCATGAACGTGGGCAGTTGCTTGTAAATGAAGTTGTTTGCTTATTACGCCTTTTGTTTCTCCTTCTTCCTGAGTAGATTCGAGTTAGGGGAGTTCGCTTTTCGCAGGGGGCCCGCTGGGTTGGAGGCGAGAGAGAAGGGCCATAGCCACGCGGCGTAGGCTATCTCTGGCTCGCGCGCTCCTTCCACTGTGCCGCCTGCGCCCTGTTCGAATCGTGGCTCGAGGTTGAAGTAGGAAACAAACTTAGCGCGTGTTGTTTTGTTTTTTGCGCGAAAAAATGGGACCATTTTTGGGGGGGGGGGTGCCCCCCCGCAAGAGGCCCCCGAGGGTAACTTGGGTTTCGGGGGAAAGCCGAGTTGCCCTTTTATTAGACTTGGAGTATTTACATAGGTGACGCCAACTCGGGGTGTTGGCCATGCGTTTTTACAACGTAAAAATACTTGGAAGTCCTAGCTAAGGGTAGAAGCGACGTAGCTGTTGGATGTTCCAAGCGTTGGTAAGTTCTTCGTCGTCCTCGTTGGCCAGCTTGTACGTGCCCGGTTTGAGCACCTTCATCACGACGTAGGGTCCCTCCCATGGGGGCGATAGCTTGTGGCGCCCTCGGTTGTCTTGGCGTAGCCTTAGGACCAGATCTCCTTCGCTGAAATCCCTGCGACGTATCTTGCGTGCTTGGTAACGTCGTAGGGATCGTTGATACCTTGCGGAGTGCATCAATGCCACGAGGCGTACTTCGTCTAGGCCGGTCCAACGAATCCTCGCGGGCTCGCCGGTTAGCATCTTCGTCGTACCCTCGAATCCCGGGCGACCCATATTCCGTGTCCGTGGGGGAGGACGGCCTCCGCGCCATGGACTAGGAAAACGGGGTGAACCCGGTGGCTCGCTTGGGGTTGTCCTTAGGCTCCACACGACCGCCTGGGTAGCTCTTGGAGCCATTTTCGGCCGATTTGTTGAGCCGGTCAAAAATTCGGGGCTTGAGGCCTTGCGGAATCATGCCGTTGGCACGCTCCACCCGGCCGTTGGTCCGTGGGTGTGCCACGCGCCCAATCCACGCGGATGTGGAACTTGTCGCAGAACTCCAAAAACTTCCGGCCCGTGAACTGGGACCCATTGTCCGTGATGATGGAGTTTGGCACTCCGAAGCGGTAGACGATGTCGGTGAAGAATGTGACCGCCTGCTCAGCCCTCAAATTCGTGATGGGGCGCACCTCCACCCATTTGGAAAACTTGTCAATCGCGACAAGCAGGTGGGTGAAGCCCCCGGGCGCCTTCCGCAGGGGCCCGACGATGTCCAACCCCCACACGGCGAACGGCCATGTTACGGGGATCGTTTGCAGGGCGTGAGCGGGCAAATTGGACTTGCGGGCGTAGAACTGGCACCCTTCGCAGGTGCGCACTATTTCGCTGGCATCCGCGACCGCGGTAGGCCAGTAGAAGCCTTGGCGGAACGCATTGCCAACGAGGGTGCGCGGCGCGGCGTGGTGGCCACAGATCCCCGCGTGGATGTCCCGTAGGAGCTCGCGCCCCTCGGGAATGGGTATACACCGCTGGAGGATGCCTGATGCGGCGCGCTTGTCCGCCTCGCCGTCGACGAGGGTGAATGACTTGGCCATCCTGGCGATGCGTCTGGCCGCGGCCCGGTCCGCGGGAAGCTCTCCTCGAGCAATCCATGGCGATGTACTTCTCCCGCCGCTCCGCCCGGACGGAGCCGGCTCGATGTCCATCGCGACGCCTCGTGGGAGCCGTACCCCTCGAGAAGGGAGAGTACGTACGCCTCGTTCGAGGGGTCCTCTTCCATGGGTTCCGCACCCGCCGGATTCGAGGGAGCCCCCCGAGGGTCCGCCGTCACTCGAGGGGTAAGGCTCGAAGGTGACCGAGGGCCGTGCGATGTCGCGCGCGAAAACGTTCGGGGGGACGCGTGATCCGCCCGACGCGATCTTGGCAAGTTCATCCGCTTCCTCGTTGTACCGGCGGGGTACGTGATTGAGCTCGATGCCGTAGAACTTGTCTTCGAGGGCCCGCACGGCTTTACAGTAGGCCTCCATCTTGTCATCGTGGCAGCTCGCGTTCTTCATGACTTGGTCGATCACGAGGTGCGAATCCCCTCGTACGTCGAGGCGCTTGACGCCCAACTCGATGGCGATTTTGAGGCCGCAGAGAAGGGCCTCGTATTCCGCCATATTGTTGGATGCGGGGAAGTGGAGGCGCACTGCGTAGCGCATGTGTTCCCCGAGGGGTGACACGAAGAGCGTGCCCGCGCCCGCTCCCCGTCTTCATCACCGAGCCGTCGAAGAACGCAGTCCAAAGCACTCCGCTTGAATCCGAGGGGGCGGCGGCCGCGTGTCCGTCCATTCGGCCGACGAAATCGGCTAGGATTTGCGACTTGATGGCCTTGCGCGAGCGTAGGCGAGCGTCTCGCCCATCAACTCCACGACCACTTGGCACCCCCGCTCGCCGCGTCGGGGTTGCGGATGATCTCTCCTAGCGGGAAGGAAGAGACCACCGTAACCGGGTGGGCCTCGAAGTAGTGGCGGAGCTTGCGCCGCGCGAGGACTACCGCGTACAACAGCCTTTCTCGGACCCGGGGGGTAGCGCGTCTTCGTGTCCGACAGACTTCGCCGATGTAGTAGACCGGCCTCTCCGCACGGCAAGGCATGCCCTTCCTCCGTGCGCTCCACAACGATCACGGCGCTGACCACCTGGGTGGTTGCGGCCATGTAGAGTTGGAGGGGTTCGCCGTCTCGCGGCGGCGTAAGAATTGGGGCGTGCGTTAGAGACGCCTTCGCCTTGTCGAGCGCTTCCCCGGGCCTCGGCGGTCCAAGAGAAGCGCTCGTGCTTCTTGAGCAGCCGGTAGAGGGGCAGGCCCTTCTCTCCGAGCCTCGAGATGAAGCGGCTTAAGGCGGCGAGGCACCCCAACACCTTCTGCACTCCCTTGAGGTCCCGAATTGGACCCATTCGCTCGAGGGCCGCGACCTTTTCAGGGTTGGCATCGATTCCCCGCTGGGAGACGATGTACCCCAGGAGCATGCCCCGCGGCACTCCAAAGACACATTTTTCGGGGTTTAGCTTGACCCCGTTTGCCCGTAGGCAGCTGAACGCGATGCCAAGATCGCTAACCAGGTCGTCCGCCTTCCTGGTCTTGACGACGATGTCGTCCACGTAAGCCTCGACCGTCCGCCCGATATGGTCCCCAAAAACGTGCTGCATGCAGCACTGATATGTCGCGCCCGCGTTTCTGAGGCCGAAAGGCATCGTGACGTAACAGAACGTCCCGAACGGCGTGATGAACGAAGTCGCGAGCTGGTCGGACTCCTTCATTTTTATTTGGTGATATCCCGAATAGGCATCAAGGAAACAGAGTAGTTCACACCCGGCTGTAGAGTCAACGATTTGATCTATGCGTGGCAAAGGAAAAGGAACTTTTGGACATGCTTTATTGAGACTGGTGTAGTCTATACACATCCTCCACTTCCCGTTTTTCTTTTTTACAAGCACAGGATTAGCTAGCCACGTAGGGTGGAACACTTCCTTGATGAACCCGGCCTCGAGGAGCTTCCGCAGCTCCGCTCCGATCGCCCGTCGCCGCTCCTCGTCGAAGCGCGCGCGGCCCGCCGCCGCACGGCGCGAGCGTTAGGCAGGATATCAAGGGAGTGCTCGGCGACCTCCCTCGGGATGCCTGGCATGTCCGAGGGGCTCCACGCGAAGATGTCGGCGTTGGCGCGGAGGAAGTCGACGAGCACTGCTTCCTATTCAGGATCGAGGGTCGAGCTGACCCTCAATGCCTTGCCCTCGGGGACTGACGGGTCGAGGGGGACCCCTTTGGTTTGCTCGGCGGCCTCGAAGGTGCCGATGTGTTTGGCGGCGGAGCTGAGGTCGTCGTTGACCATCTTCTCCAGTGTGTTCACCGGCCGCTTCATCCGCCGCTAGTGCCTCCGCATGTTCCACGCACTCGACGTCGCGGCCGAATGCATGCTCGATCGACGACCCGACGGTGATGACGCCGTTTGGACCCGGCATCTTCATCTTCGTGTACGTGTAGTTGGGGACCGCCATGAACTTGGCATAGCATGGTCGCCCAAGGATGGCATGGTAGGCCCCTTTGAATCCCACCACCTCGAAGGTGAGGGTTTCCTTGCGGAAATTCTTGGGGGTCCCAAACCGGACGGCGCATCGATCCGCCCGAGGGGTTGAACCTCGCTTGCCGGCGCGATGCCGTGAAACGGCTTCGTGCCGGGCCGCACTGGTCCACCCAATCCCCATCGGGCGCAATGTATGCGCGAAGAGGATATTGAGGCTACGCCTCCGTCCATAAGGACCTTCGAAAACCGGCGTTCCCAATGATGGGATCAACCACCGGTGGGTACGGCCCGGTTCGGGATGCGATTTGGGTGATCATCCCGCTAAAGGTGATGGCATCCTTCGACCGCCTGAGAAAGGCCGAGGTGCCCTCTCTCGCGGCGAGGACTTCGTGCCGCTCCTTCTTGCGCCGCCGGGTCGACATGTCGACAGAGGGTCCCCCAAAGATGAGGAACACATTTTCGACAAGAGGAAACCACTCCGCGTCGCCATCGCCTCCATCCTTCTTGGCCTCTCGCCTCCTTCGCGGCGGCACGGCCATAGAACTTCTTGAGCATGTCGCACCGCTCAAGAGTGTGGTTCACGGGGGTCTTGTGGTAGGGGCATGGCTTCTTCATCATGTCGTCAAACACCCCCGGCCTCGAGGGGCCGGCCGAGGGCCCCGTCGAGCCGGTCGACGGCGAGGGCCTCGGCGTTGCCGCCGTTGCGCCCCGCTCGCGCGCCCGCGGCGCGGCTTCTTCCCCCCTTGTTGCCCCGCTTGTCGTTGCGGCGCGCGCTCCTTGGACCCGCCGCCCTCCGCGGCGTGTCCTCGGAGCGCTTGCCCTTCTTGCCGTCGAAGATTGCTCCCACGGCCTCCTCTCCGGAGGCGAAGCCGGTGGCAATGTCGAACAGCCTCGTTCGAGTCCGTGGGCGGGGCCGCGTCCCGCCCGCGCACAAGGTCCCGCACGTGGTGCCTTCGAGGAACGCGTGCACGATCTCGACCGTGCCACGCCGGGTAGCTCCGTGCGCCGCTTGGAAAAGCGCCGTATGAAGTCCCGCGGCGACTCGCCCGCTTCTCGCGTGCGGAGCGCGCGCATCCCGTGAATTCCCGTGGCGCACGTACGTGCCCCGGAAGTTGCCCACGAACGTACGGACTAGATCGTCCCGGCCATGGATCCGGGCCGGCGGGCAAGTGCTCGAGCCATGTCCCGGCCGCGTCGCCCGTGTGCAAGGGGCAAGTTGCGGATAATCACTTCGTCGTTGGTGGCCCCGCCCACCGACGTGCTAGGCGGTAATCGCTGAGCCGGACGCGGGGGTCCGTCTCCCCGTTGTATTTGACGATTGTCGAGGGCTGACGGAAGCGCTGGGGGAACGCCGCCGTGCGGATCTCCCCGCCCGAACACACGGGTGCCCGGGGGCTCCGGTGTCGGGGAGCGATCCTCACCGCTGTCGTAGCGTCCACCCCTTCGAGGGTGGTAACCCCTAGCCGCCGCGCGTCCGCCTTGCCGGTGCGCCCGGCGTTGATGACGTTGCGGGCATCGCCATCCGCCGCCCCCGCGCGTGTCGAGGAGCCGTTCCTTGGCCGGCGTGCGCCCTGGCCGGCGGGTTGACCCACGTGCACCGAGGGTTCGCCTCCCGGTGCGGGGTCATAACCCCGTGCGTCCCCCCCGTTGGCGGATGCGTGGTGGAGTATCCACGTTGTCGACGTTGGGGACGGGGTTGAGGCGGTCGCGGACCGTCGGCCCGGCCTCCCCCGCGCGCGTTCGCCGCGCGCGGAGGCCTCCCCCGCCATCGAGGCGCGGAGCGCCCGCACCGTCCGGCACTCCTCCGCCGCCTTGGCCTCGAGCTCGCGGGCTTGGGCCGCCCGTGCGTCGACGTCGGCCCCGGCGAGAGCGCTCGGCCCCGCGGCCGCGCGCGCGTGGCGACCCCCCGGGCGGGGCGTGACTTCCCCGTCTCCGCACCCGCCGCACCGGCAGCCGTTAGCCGGGTCGTTGGTGATGACGGCGCAACACTCCCGCGTGGGGTCGTAGCTCCCGCGCCGGAGTCGTCGGAGCGCCCAAACCCGCAGTCCATGGCGTCGAGGAAGCGCCCGAACGCGGCTGGGTCCGGCACGCCGGAGAAGTCCCACTCCGCGTACCCGTGGCGGTTGGCGGGTGGCATCGTGTCGACGGAGCCCAGGGACGACTCGTCCGCCGCCGAGGTGCCGGGATCCCTGGCGATGAAGACGTGGCGGCCAGGCGGAACCCGGCGCATCGTCGTGTTCACGTTGGCGTTATGGGCCATCGTGGCGCCACGCAGCCCGATGGGGATGCGCGGTCCTGAGACTGCGCGCGGTCCCCACCGGGGCGGTGGCGGCCGTTGTGACGCGTGGGCGCACCGCGTTGGGCGCGCGCGCGCTCCGCCTTGCCGCCGCCGACCGCGCCCGCGGGAGCGCGGCCCGCAGCGGCGACGGCGTCGCGGCGTCGACGGACCCGCGCATCCGTGCCCGGCGGGCGCCCGCGCCGGTGTCGTGGGTGCGGCGGAGACCGCAGCGGACTCGGCCTCGCGCTGCGCGCGAAGCTCCTCACGATTAGTGAGGCGCATGAGATAGCCGTTCCCCGTGGCCTGGAAGTTCAAGTCTCCGAAGCGGATCTCGAACCCGGCCGGGAGAGGGTCCGAGCTACCCATGTTGTAGCGGGTAGCACGCGTACTCGGCGAATCACCATGGAGGGAGTTGACGAAATGACCTTAGGCGCTCGTTTGCCCCACGGTGGGCGCCAACTGTCGGTGCGGAATATGGTCCCGACACTAACCAAGAGATAACGCCTAGGTCTATCCCTCAATGGTCGATGCCAAGCAACAAATGACACAAGGTTTTATCCCGGTTCCGCCGAGGGGGCCGTACGTCCAGCAGGGGCGTGCTCGTGGCACCGTATTGCTCGGCACCGGGGTGCTTGTAGTGGGGCAAGTACAAGCGAGGCGGGAGAGGAAGCGTGGCTTCCAAGTCCCCGGGAGAGTGGCCGAAGATGTTGTGGGAGAATAAGAGAGTGAGTGCACGCGTGTCTTGTTTTCCTCCGACTCCGTCCCCCCGCCGCGGGGCTCGCCTCCCCCCCTTTTATAGGCCAAGGGGGCGACGGGTTACATGCACGCCGCGCTACCTAGCTACGTGAGGGAGCACGTCGCGCTACGGTGTAGAGTGGGCGGTCGTCCGGACGATCTTCGCTGCGATCCGGCCATGATGACCTACCCCGTACCCGAACAGTGGCGGTTCGAGGGTAGGAGGCGGCAGATGGTGATGGCGTCCTCTGATAGGCTTCGAGGGAGGTGCTGATGATGACTGGTACGGGGAACAGGCGCGGGCAGAACGTCGTTCCTTCCCAATGCGTTCCGCGGCAGCGGAGTGGTTGCCGGCAGTGCTCGGCGTGCGCTCGCGGTGTCGGGCGTGCGCCCGCACGCGTGGGTACGGCGGCCGCGCCGTTACGCCTGACCGGGATGGCCATCCACCCGCCTAGCGCCCCTCACCTAACCCGCAGGTCACGTGAAAGTGAATCGAGGGTGCGCCCGGCCCTCTTTCGAGGGTCGGGCGCGTTAGCCGTACAAAGAGGGCGCGCGGTGTCACGGGACCGACACCGGCCCGTACCGCACGGTCCACCCCACGGCGGCGGGGGATGGGCTCCTCCCCGGGGAGTTGGTGCGGCGGCACCGGGCGTGAGCCCGTGGCGCATGATGGCGCCGTCCCGCAGCCGTCGTGGCGTTAAATGCCCAAGTACGGGGCCGGCCGCACGCGTGCGCGCGCGCCCGTGAGCGTGGCGGGCCCCCGCCGAGGGCGGAGCGAACCCTCGAGCGAGTCGAGACCCGCTCGAGGGGGGCGATCCCTCGAGCGGGGCGGGACCGCTCGAGGGAAAGGGTTGCCCCTCGAGCGGGGCGGAGCCCGCCCGAGGGGGAGCGCGTCCTCGAGCGAGGCGGGGCCTGCTCGAGGGGTCTTCTCCGTGGGCCGTCTTGGTGGGCCGTCAGGATCTCGACGTAGGCCGTGCCCTGCATGGTTAGTTACCTGCATGGTTAGGCTTAGCGTGTTTTGATACCGAGATTAAGTGAGGATTCCCCTTTGTTTAAGGGGACCCCTAGGGCGGTCCCCGACACTTCGTCCTCTCCTTTTTGATAACAAATTACAAATGGGTCACTGAAAATCTGATCATACCAGAACCGTGAAGCTAATGCACTGATAAAACATAAATAAAATATCAGAAAGGTTGTATGTAATCTAATAGTCACCTCATCAGGTATACAAAAATACAATGTCAGATAGGTCCCAATAACCATATAAGACGGTCATTCCATTGGTTGTCTATTTCTAAGTAATTAAACATCGCATAGCCTACCAGTAAACACGACATGGTGACAAACAATTATAGACCAAATATGTATCATGTAAAGTTACTACAGCCTCTCCTAGAACAACAATGCTGTTTCTTGGATTTCCTTCAGTATATGACTATGACAAACCTTCAAAATATGGGCGTGCCTATTCCAGAAAACAAACAAAACTGGATCTTTGGTGATCATGCACCTCAGACAACCTTTGGGGATGAAGCCAGTCTTTGGCTCTCCTCATCCAACTCAACAGCATCATCATTATCACCTCTTCCCTGCTTAGCTGCTGCCTCTCTCTGCGCTGAAGAATTGCCTTTTGTTGTAACTGATTGCTGATAGAGCACTCCACCAGCAAGAGTGAAGAGTAAGCAAACCAAACCAAACGTGCTTGCGTGCTTGTCCCAGATCATCACATTGATCGCAACTGTAAGGAACTTGTTGACCACACCTGTCACTGTGAACGCTGTGGCAGAGATCGCTTTTCTTGCAGCAAAACCAAAGAAGCTGATGAGCAGACCAAAGACACAGGACAACGCAACAGCCACAAAGGAATCAAGCTCAAACCAACTCTGCCCCCTTGACTCAATGGCTCTGAAGACCGACAAGTGCTCCCCTGTCAGGAACCCAAACAAGGGCGCCATTAGCAGCGAAAGAAGATTGTTGTAGAGCACAAAGCCCCAGGTGTTGAGCCCTAAGTTGGTGACCATATGCTTGATGTACACCATCTCAGTAGTTATGGTGATCAGGTAAGCGAGCGCCCACGAGTATGCGGTGAGGGTGAATGCCGAGTCCGTCATCACATAGCCAACCGCTCCTCCCAAAATGATCACAAGGGACAGGAACGTAAGCTTGGAAGGGCACGGCTGCTTCCGGAACGTCGTATCGGCGATAGCCACCAGGAGAGGCGTCAGGGACCTGAACACGATGAAGGTGTCGACGTTGGCATGCTTGAGGAGGTGGGTGTTGGTGAAGATGGCAAGGTAGAAGACAACCGCGGCCGGCGCAAACTTCTTGGCCGTCTGGAGGTTGAAGGCGTCGTGGCAGAGGAAGCCAAGCTTCCCCAGCACCCACACCCCAACCACCGAGGTCAGGTACTGCAGGGCCGTCAGGAGCCCGGGGTAGCTGAACTTGGTGATGGCGTACTTGTTGATGATGGCCAGCAGGCTGGAGCACAGCGCGTACCCAATCACGAGACTGCTCGTGGCGTAGGCCTGCTTCGCCATGAATCAGGCCCCGTTGACCTGAAACTACACAGGGGAAAATCAGAAGCGGGATCCCAGCCAGGAATCAATTGCCAGGTGACACAAGGTTCATCCATGAACCAGGCGGCATCAAGCAACCAGGGATCAATCAGAGGGTGTTAACTGACACTGGATTCATCGCCGAACCAGGTGGCATTGACCAGGCTGCTCCTGGAAACAACACAAAACGGACCTATCTGGTTTCTAGACACTAGACAGCCATGATCTAGGGACGGAAGGCGGACCCAACTATTTTTTTCCAGAAAAATCGAAGTTAGCAGACATGGTGTACACCGAGTAATTTTTCCAGAAAAATCAAAGTTAGAAGGCATGTATAAACTTTGTGATTAGACCAGATCCGACTTCCGAGTACAAATAGCTTACGTTAGGGTTCGGGTTCGGGTGCTCGGTTTCCAGCAGCAGGAAAGGAAGAGGAGGCGTGCGAATACCTGGTTGGTGGTGGGTGCTCGTCGCCGGCGCTGGACCCGACGAAGACCTGGGCACGGTGGCGGCGGTTGCGCAGTTGGCGCGCGCGGGGTGAGGGACGGGAGAATGGTGGCTGAATTCAGTCAGTCGCTGTTCTTGGGCCGAGACCGAGAGGAGCGAGAACCCAAAGCAGCACTGCAGCAGAGTACTAGCGTAGCGGGTAGCGGTTGACGTCAGCATTTTTTGACACGTTCTTTTAGACCTTGTTTAGGGCCTTATTTAGTTGCCCAAATCTAGACATCCAAATTTGATGGTTTTTAATTTGTATTTAGTAAAAATAGTCCAAACATTAACTATTTAGGCCCAAAACATTCTTATCGTAAGGTATAACCAAATTATGCAATTAGTTTTTAATTTCATCTATATTTGGTACTCCGTGCAAGTTCCGATATTTTAATGTGATGGTGAATCTTCTTTTTTACATAGTGAAATTTGAAAAAAAATAGGAACTAAATGAGGCCCGGTTTCTAAATTCTGGGTTGCCGAAGTTACTGTTGCGGGCACTGTAACGTCATATAGTATTTCGTTTGTATTTGGTAAAATTTATTTAAATATTGACTAATTAGGCTTAAGACCTTCGTCTCATAAAGTACAACCAAAATATGCAATTATTTTTTGATTTTATCTATAATTATTACTTCATATATGTGTCAGTATTTTAATATGATGGGAAATCTTTTTTTTTACACAGTGAATTTGGTGCTGAATTTTGGAAACTAAACAGGTGCCTTGACGATCACACCTCAAATTCAAGTTTTTTCACTTTTCCGTTGCATCAATCTTTAGTCGCTTGCATGGAGCATTAAATGTAGGTAAAAAATAACGAATTAGAACAGTTTAGTTGGAAATCACGAGATGAATCTTTTGTGCCTGGTTAGCCCACGATTGGACAATATTTGCCAAATAAGACGAAAGTGGTACTATTCATCGGATTAGAATTTTTTGCAATGTAAACAAGGACAATATTTTCTGAATGGGACCAAAATTCCTATAGCATTTCGTTTGTATTTGACAAAAAATGTCCAAACTCTGATTAATTAGGCTTAAAATATTCGTCTCGCAAAGTATAACCAAACTGTGAATCGGATTTTGATTTCATCTACATTTAGTATTCCATAAATGTGCCAGCATTTTGATGTGATGGAGATTTTTTTTCATATTGAAATCTGGGGAAATTCTGGGTTTCACAAGTTTTTTTTTTCATGTCCACATACCCTATGAAGCCTACACCTATGAACAACTTCGAAGGACTGGGTGAGAGATCTTGAAGTTCATGAAGTCACCATGCTCGCTGTCGACCGGGATGTCACTTACCGCTTAATGCATAACGCCGACAAATCCCGAAAAAATCTCAAGAAAAGGTGTGAGCATCAAGATTTGAACCCAGAAAGAATCCAATCAGCTAATTATCTATGATCAGTCACATTTACATGTCGTATTAGCTTTGCTTAAATCAACGTTCTTTTAATTTAACCATCGTCATATCATATAAGATTTTTGTTTTTAGATTCCGTAAGTATGAGGATATTTTCTTCACTTTAGGACCGATTATACATTTTATTCGTATTGTGGAACTATAAGATTTTATTTTTTTTGAAATGCATGTCCATTTATAATATAGTAATAATAACTTCAAGACCGATTATAAAAAATAAAGAAGCACTACCACTACCACGAGCTCCTTTTTCCAACCCGCCTGCTGCTTGTTGCCGGCGAACCACGTTTTGGGTTCATGGCAATCTAGAATCTAGATCCTGGACGAAGCGCTTCAGACCCTGCTGAGAAGCCTACCGGATCCACCCTTGCGCGGCACCGATCAACGCCGGCATGATCAGCTCTTCCAGCTGTTCGGAGCCCGTGGTACACGAGATCGCCAGGCTCTGGATGGCGGCGCAGCCGGATTCGGTACTGCGAGTCTGCGACTACGCCGGCGGGCAAGGACGCCGTTGACGAAGAAGATGCACCGCTCCAGGGAGGCGCACCGCTCGGTCACCGTGGTGGACGACACCGGTGGCGGGCGAGACCGCGCCCATGCGCGCGCGTCCGTCGCGTCAACCGCCAGCTCCAGGATATGTGGAGGAGCACGTCGTCGTCCAGGACGCTGATCTCAGGTCGATCGTCGTCGACGTCGCCGGACCGATCCGCGTCGGACGAGTCCTCCGCCGCGGAATCATATCCATGCTTCGATCTGCCAACAGGCTCGGCCAGCGGCGCGTGTTGGCTCTTGATGCGTTTAACAAACATGTACATGACCACCATATACATCAAGAGAAAAACAAACATAGGATTTCACTCAAAAACAAACATAGGAGTAGGGTTATCATTCATAATATGGATCCCCATTTGAATTGTTTGGAGAAATGAAGGGGAAAAAACATAGGATTACCATTCGCAGAATCGTTTGAAGGGAAAGAAAAACAAAATAAAAAGAAATTAAAAACCAGGACAGCACCCGATCTGTGTGCCGGTGGCGAAGAAACGCCGGGAATCTCACGCCGGCCGGAGTTAATTCGGGCTGTAGTATGGCAGCACGGTGTAGATCGTCTGCACGACGGTGAGGATGAGCAGGAAGACGGCGGCGGCGGCGGACATGCTGGTCCAGGGGTTGCTGAAGTAGTCGTGCACCAGCACGGCGCGGTGGCGGTTCCAGCTGCGTCCGCAGTACTCCCGGACGTCGCGGAGCAGGATGGCGTAGCAGTTGTTGACGAACTCGGGCGGCGGGCAGAGCTCGCCGAGGTGCGCGTAGAAGGCCGCCGTCTCCTCGTCCCCGCGCACGAACACGCCGGCGCGCTGCAGGGCCTCGACGTCGCGGCGCGCGTCGACGACGGACGCCATGAGCAGCACGTAGCTGACCAGGCGCTGCAGCTCCCACCGGCCCCGGCTCTGCTCGTACGCCAGCAGGTTGGCGAAGATGGCGTGGTTGGTGTAGCTCTCCACGGCCGGGATCTCCAGCACCCCGCCGCGCCGGTCGAACGTCACCTACACCATGCTCCGCGGCGACTTCTTGGCGCGGAACGTCACCCCGGAGTCCTGCAGCTCCGTCGCCGGCGGCAGCTTCCACGGCGTGCGCTCGTCCACGGAATCGGATATCAGCTCCTCCATCGCCTCGTTGTCGCTCTTGCTGGTGCCGCTCCCGACCCGGTCCTCCGCCGGCAGGAACCAGTGGTAGTAGAGGTGAAGCAGGTGGTGGATCTCGCCGTCGGGGGGCCGCGTGCTCTCCGGGTCACGCGGACTGGCGGTCATGTCGACGGTGAGGTGGTTGACGAGCACGTCGGTGAGGAAGTGGTCCCGGCCGAGCCCGCCGGAGGCGAGGTCGTAGAAGCGTTCGAGCACGAAGAACGGGAGCTGGTTCTCGAGCAGCAGCATGTCGTTGTACACGTTCTGCAACGCCCACGTCGCGTCGATGAGCGCGTCCTCGGCGCTTTCATGGCCCTTGAGGAAGAACTCGATGAGGAAGCAGCCGTCGAGGAGGAGCATCTCGGCGAACTCGGCGGGGGACAGCGCCACGGGCTCCGCGTAGCGGCGGCGCGCGCGGGCCTCCATGGCGCGTGCCGCGCGGGCGTACGTGGCCAGCGGCGCGCCGCCGGGGCGGGCCACGATGTCGCGGAGGTACCGCCACTTGTGCTCCTCCATGGCGGCGAGGTGCCGCCCGCCGCCGCGGTGGAAGGGCCCGAGGGAGATCATCTGCGGGTCGTAGAGGTGCCGGTAGCGGTCGCGCATCGGCCCCGCCACGCGGAAGATGGTGAACGGCTCGCTCTCGCGCGCCTTCCCCGGCAGCGCCGCCAGGCGGCGTCCCATGCGCGCCGCCATGTCGTCGGCCTCCGCATCGTCACCAATCTCCTCCTCCTCTTCATCCTCCTTCTCCTCCACGCCACTGCTCTCGTCGTCGTTTGTCTTCTGCTCGGTGTCGGCGACAGCACTGGCCGGGTCACTGGTAGTGTCCACGACGGTGCTGCTCTCGTTGGATGCAGCACCGCCGTGCTCGCCCGGCGTGGCGGCGGCGGCAGGAGCGTGGTCCTTGGGCACTAGCAGGGGCTCCATCAGAGGAGAGTCCATGAGTGACCGAAGATGGCCGTCACATGAGACGGGGACGGTGAGAAATGCTATAGCTCCTTTATGTAGGGGAGCTGATTCTTTATTATTTTTCAGTCAAAATTATTTATGATACCTCGTATTTTGTCCTTATTCAGTCAACTGCATGCAGTGTTGTCATTGTTTGACTAGAAAAATATTAAAACTGCTCTTGTGGGTTGTCCCTTTATTACTGCAGGCTATTTGTTTATGCAGAATTATTATATAAAATTAACGCACCTAAAATATAGCAACTCATATTAATATCTATATTTAATCAGTTCTATATCTAGAACTAGAACTATAAATATATATATGATTTAAAAAAAAACTCTAAATTCCGGTCCAACGTTCTCTAGTGATTTGGTAATTTAGGGATTAATCGAGACTAAAATTTAGTCGCTAGTCCCTAGTTCATGAGGAACCAAACATGACCTTAATCTTGCAAACATATTGTTTTTATAACAAACTTCGTGAACCTTAAGATTTGTCGGTTCAGTCCTTCAGAGGTGCTCATAGGGGTAAGGTTTGCATACGTGTGTTCATAGGGGTGAGTGTGTGTGCGTGTTGAGTGTCTGCGTTGTACTTTGTAATTAAAAAAAAAAGATGTTTGTGAAATGAGGTAGGACATATTACTAGGAAACCAATAACAAATAGTAGATATACATATCTTTAATTACCCATATCTATCTTTATCTATATCGCTATCACTATCTCTATCTCTATGTCTAATATTAAATATTAAAGAGACTAAATATAATTCTATTTCTATCTCTAATACTGATATTAAAGAGGCTAAGATTTCTAAATATATTCCTATCTCTATCTCTAACTTATCGCTAATATTTACATAGCTAAGATTTCTAAATATATGTCTCTAATGCCTAATATTAAAGAGGCTAAGATTTCTAGATATTCTAGATAATACTACTGTATCTCTAATACTTAATATTAAAAAGGCTAACATTTTTTTGGTCTTTCATCACCCACAATTTTTCGATGAGGATCGAGGATCCAATATATCTTGCCTTCCCATACAAACTAGAGCAGCGTATTCAAGTCTAATTCTAAAACAAATTGCAATCATGGTCCTTCGTCATTCTCTTCCATGCCCATACGAGTTTTAAGGGTTCATCTGGATACAAAATCTAACTGACAAACGAATTGGAAGAAATGTTGCATCGTAATCGGCTAATTGCAACTTTGAAACGTAGTATTGTTTGAGTGTTTAGAGAAAAGTTACACGGACTAACTCTCATGTTTGTTCAGTCAAGCTCCGCCGCTCCGTTGGAAAGACAGGAGCCGCCTAGACCATTGGAAACACCGGCAGAAATTACAGCATGTTTTAGCAAACGCCATCTAAAATTCTGTGATTAGCAACAATAGAATCTATACTAGTGGAGCAGGCGCAAAGGCTTGGGAAAGCCAGGACGCAAGATTACAAGGTCATTGAATTGTACAACAGATTTGTAGACATCACTTGCCTTAATCGCTAAGGAAATGAGTCATGAGCTAGGCTGGAGAATTCCAAATAGAAGCATCTTGTTTGGTAAGACTTCAGCTGAGCGGTGAGCACCAACAGACCAACAGACAAGGCAACTGTTGAGATAAGTAACTGAAATTCCAATTCCACTGTAGATAGCTGAACATTTCTCAGTCTGACCTTACAAAAAGGCGGGTATTTCAGAAGTAACTTAAATGGTAAGTTTTGTATGGGTCAGAATATATCAAGAAAGTGGCATTTGTAAAAGAAACAAAAGCATCGGTCACATCTGCAGAGGCATTTGTAAAAGAAACAAAAGCACCGGTGACATCTGCAGACTTCATAACATCCAAGTGCCATAGCACGTTATCATATATGTATGAGCGGGGAAAAACTGCCTTGCTGGATCGTGTCAATACCAAATCGCAGTTATGTTTAGGCTAGTCAATCTTCTCGACAATTGGAGAACGAAGACTGTCCATCCTGGCGCCTTGTCAAGCGATGGTTGGACATGATGGTGGCATGATTTTTCACTCCTGGTCACCTTGGGGGCCAACATGGGCAGGATACTTTGCAGAAACATCTGCCCAGGTGCTTTGGCCTTCGGTGAGCTGCTTCACCACGGATGCCACCTCGTTGATGTCCACACGGATCTGCTCCTTGCTGTCCCTCTCTCGGATTGTCACATTTGTTGGCGAATCCACTGTTACGGCAAATGGAACACCAATCTCATCTGTCCTCGCGTATCTCCTCCCAATAGAAATGGCTGCAAGAGAACAAACACAAGGATAAGCTTACATAATCCATTCAGCCTACGTTAATATGGGGTGGAGTATTTAAGATCGTATCGCACATACCAGTAGTGTCAATAATATGGGAGATACCGGCAGTTGTCAATTCCTTAGCGATTACTTTGGCAGCAGCATCAAACTCTTGATTCTTAACAAGGGGGAACACAGTGCACTTGATAGGAGCCACAAGAGGGGGGAACCGGAAGACATTCAGTTGTTCCTCTTCTGATTTGCTAGGCCTTGTGTAAAATGAATGCTCAAACAAGCAGTAGATGATCCGGCCTATGCCAAATGACGGCTCGATGACCGAAGGGGTGAAGACTCGTTGATGTTCAAGCTTCTTCTCCATGCTAATTGATACCATCTTCTTTGTAATCACCACATCTTTTCCAAGTGTGCAGACTTTAAAATCTGTCTCTCCCTTGGTTTCTAGTTCAGCTTTCATCTCAAATGCTTCCTTCTCACTCATAGCCTGGTATATGGTAATACCAACAGAATAAAGTAATACTCAGGGAAGGGAGAGAATCATAAAAGCTAGCAGCCACATATAACAAGGACGATGAGACTTGTTACCTCCAGTGCCTCAAGTACCATCTTTTGGTTGCCCTTAAAAGCCAACCCCAGGTCTTTCTTCGAGGGAACTATGACAAGTTTCTGCAATAATGAATATCAGCAAAAATATATGCACATGTTAATGCCATAAATAACAAGTCCATTTTGGGGAAATATATATAATAGGGCACTCAAAACAGTAGCTATCCATGCAGCGGCTTAACGCATGGATACCATTTCTATAGTAAATGGTAATGTATGTGGACTCTTTTGTGACGTGTTGTCACAGAAGGTTCTTTTCTGCAGGTACACTAACCATGTTAGTGCGATCGCCAAGCGACGAGTAGCTCCAACTAGTTATTATAGGGAGAGCCGATTATAAGCTTGCCACCGGCACTAACTACGTCTCTTGTGATCCATGTGTGTGAGGTCGTTTAAGACGTGTGCATCATAATTAAAATCTTGTCGAACATAAAATTTGTTGATGCTTGTTTGTGTTATGCTTCCTAGGGTGATTGCTTGATCTTAGACAACGTTATCCTCTCATTTGCATCTTAGGTAGTTTTGGTCAAATTTTGTTGCTATCAGTTCATAATTTTTAGAGTCAAATCTGTGAGGAATCTGACTAGGAATCCTTTATGAAAGTTGTTTTTTACCAAATTTAGCACCTTAGGTGAATTTCTCATGATATTACGAATTTTCAATCAGGAGTTATGATCATTTTGTAAGTCTTTGTCCTACTGTTTTTCTGAGTACCTTCCTCTGAAAATGGAATTTTTCAAGCATGTTCCCATCCAATCTAGATCTACCTTTGAATACAAAAAATGTGCATAATTATGTCACTGAGTTGCTGTAGAAAATTTGGAAATTTTGGGGCTCTGGTTTTTATATTATGAATTTTTGTTCATACCTGCCAAAATGTCTATGCCCTTATTCATGTTATAATTGATTTGATGTCTAACATGTAGTTCCCATTTTTGGTATAGATGGCGCAGCCACCACACTACGAGATCGACGTGGACGGTACTATTCGTACCGACGCCCTCCACTTGGTGGGTTTTCCCCGCATTTTGTGGAAGACTCTCAGTGAGGTCATCTACACTACATCGCTGTTGTACGAGGTGGTCTCTTTCTCGGACCAAGGGGTCCCCTACGCCCGCACAACCGCGACCGTGCCACCATACCCAAAGCACCCAGAGTGGGCATATTTTAGCATCATGTTTTTCGCTCACCGTGGCGTTGAGTCGGTCAAGTCCACGGCCATGCGGATCCTACACACCTTCTGTAAGCAGCAACCGGACGAGATGATGCTCACAACATTGGGGTTGTTCCCGGCCATGGACCCACTTGATCCGACTTGGCGTGAGCGTATGTCACTAACTGACATGTTGCTCAGCACTGACTCTCCAAAGGTCACTGTGTGCCAACTTCTGAGGTAGTTGGAGGCAGTTTACAACATGCAGGTGTTCCGTCTCTCTACTCAGGGCATGCTCAGTTTGAGCGGTAGACTGTCGCTCACCTCCAGTAGAAGATTGTTGCACTCCAGGACGAGCGTGTCCAGTGGCACTAGGAGCGTGCCGAGTACACAGAGCAACTGTACACCAGGGACCACAAATTAGTGATGTTGCAGTTGCAGCTTGCGCACACCAAGGCTCAACATTTTGCCTTGGTGCAGACTGTGGCAGAGATGCAAAACCAGGTCGTCGACTCGGAGGTAGGGGTGGAGGTGTGGCAGGTGATGGCACACCAGGGGCGGCAGCCACCGATCGTTCCACCGGTTGCACCTGCCGCTCCTGACGAGCTACCGGGAGCTTCGGGCTTGAGTGAGGACAGTGTCGACGGTCCACCACCCGCTTTCCCCCAATCTAGTGTTGGCTCTGCTGCGAGCAACTAGCTTGCCTAGTTGTTGTTCTCGGAAAAAAATCATGTACTCTTGGTTTAGCCTTTTCAGCTAGCTTTTGTGGAAGGGTTTGGGCTGCTCGGAGAGTATGTGTAATGTGTTTATGTTGTATGTAAATAGTGTGCTGGGTGATCCAAAAACTTTGCATCATGTAATGCTTGGATTAACACCTTTGTGATGTCGCGTTCGATGAATGAATTAGGGTTGTTGTGATCAAAATTTCACCGTGCGTTGAATACCAAAGTTGTGTGGAATGTTGTAGAGATCATGCTCACCAAAATTCATCATGTTTGCACAAGCATACCGAGGATTATGACGAAAAAATTGTGCACCTCGGCCTATAGTGAAAATAGCTAGGCAGAACCTCGGTTACGGAATTCATCGGGCATGATAATTTTAGAATTTGACCACGAGTTGAATACCAATGTTGGAGCTTAGGAAATTTTGCACTTGCTGACCAAAAATGAGAATCCCTAAAGGGGCAGAGAGTTATGAATTTTTCATAGACTCAGATGCGCTGTCCGGTTTCTGCATAAATGATGTTTATGAGTTTTCGGCTTGCATATTCTTTTTATGGTTAATGAAAGCAAGCTTGTGACTATCTGGCTAATGAAAACTCCATGAATTTCAGATGGTGGGATCGACACGCGCCTCCCCCAATGGTTTTGGTGCAAGTGGGAGTGACACTCCGCCATCTCCTCCCAACATGACTATCGAGGAGCAATTCATCATCACCCAAACTAAGGTGATGCGACAGCTCTTGCTGACGCAACAGCAGATAGCCCAGCAGCTGGAGCACAATCCCTGTGGAAAGAATCTTGATGGCCAGCCTCGGGTCACCAAGTATGAGCATTTATATGCCATGAAGGCCCCGACGTTCAAGGAGGCTAAGGAACCTCTAGCTGCCGATGTGTGGATCAAGGCCATTTAGGAAAAGTTCTCAGTGTTTGTCCTGCCATGCTCCAAAGAGCGTAAGGCTAGTTTCACTGCCTCACAGCTTCGAGGTGCAGCGCTGCTGTGGTGGGAGCATTATAAGTCCATGATCCCAGAGGGACATCAAGTCACAGGGGCTGAATTTAATAGCACCTTTAAGGAACATCATATTCCTAAGGGTCCCATGGACAGGAAGATGAAAGATTTGCTTGCACTGAAGCAAGGTAATGACACGGTGTATGAGTATGCAAAGAAATTCAATGCCTTGTGTCAGTATGGTGGGCACCATGTTGATAGCGATGCCAAGAAAATAGAGTGTTTCTGTGATGGGCTACACAGAGACCTTAGAGGCTTAATCTTATGAGCCTAACAACTATCAGGACCTTGTGAAAAAGACCATATCTCAGGAAGATGCCATGACAAAAGCCCAAAAAGATAGGAAGAGGCAGGCCGGATTCACCACTGCTGGTGGGTCAGGCGAAAAGGTTCGCTTTGTCAAGAAGGGTACTCAGGGGCATCCTTAGTCGTCTTCAGCTAGACACTGGAGGATGACCCTATCTCAGAACAAGCCTTCTGGGAATTTTCAGTACCGTAAGGCACAACAGCAGCTCTACAAGCCTAGTGGGCCCCCAGCGAACAATAATGCTGCTAAGGATCGTCGCTGCTACAATTGTGGGCAGCCGGGACATTATATCAGTGAGTGCCCCAAACCTAAGCAAAACAAGCAAGGTGATGGACCAGGGGCCCGGCAGGGTCATCATGGCAAGAAGCCCGTGGTGCAAGTCAAGCAGGGCAAACTGAACTTCACCACCTTGGTTGACATTCCAGAGGGAGCGGCAGTGCTAACATGTACTTTCTTTATCCGTGTGGTCATCTCATTAAACTTTTGTTTGATTCTGGAGCAACCCATAGTTTCATAAGTGAATGTATAGTAAGAAAATTGGGGCTACATTCTTGTCACACCAAAGAGGCTTTTATAGTATCCATCACAGGAGGAAGGATTCACTCCAACAATGTCACTAAGGCAGTACCTTTGCAACTTGGTAGTAAAACCTTCTTGACCAATCTTATTCACCTGGGATTAGGAGGCCAAGATGTAATTCTAGGAATGAATTGGATGGAGCAGCATAAAGTCATTTTGGACATATCGGAAAGAATGATAGAAATCCATTCCCCTACTAGTGGTCACACCACCTTGTATCTGCATAGAGCAAAAGGCATAAACCCTTGTTCTGATGTCACAGTTATCACTCAACTAGAAAACATCTCAGTTGTGTGTGACTATCCAGACGTCTTTCCCGATGACTTGCCTGGCATGCCACCAGACTGGGACATCAAATTCATGATAGAACTTCAACCTGGCACTGCACCTATCTCTAAAAGACCCTACCATATGCCACCCAAAGAGCTAGTTGAGTTGAAAAATCATTTGCAAGAATTGCTTGATAAAGGGTACATTCACCCGAGTTCTTCTCCTTAGGGGTGTCCCACTCTTTTGTGAAGAAGAAAGATGGTAGTTTGCGGATGTGTGTTGACTATCGTCCACTCAATGCGGTGACAATAAAGAACAAATATCCTTTGCCCCATATTGATGTCCTCTTTGATCAATTGGCTGGTGCCAAAGTCTTTTCCAAGATCGATCTTCGATTGGGCTATCATCAAATAAAGATTTGACCAAGTGACATTCCGAAAATAGCTTTCTCCACCAGATATGGTCTCTATGAATTTCTGGTGAAGTCCTTTGGTCTCACAAATGCACCTGCCTATTTCATGTACCTTATGAACTCAGTATTCATGAATGAGCTAGACAAGTTCGTAATGGTCCTCATTGATGATATCCTTATTTAATCCAAAAATGAAGAAGAGCATGCAAAACACCTTCGAATTGTTTTGAAGCGTTTGAGAGATCACAAGCTTTATGCTAAATTCTCCAAATGTGAATTCTAGTTGGATAGTGTGAAATTTCTGGGTCACACTATTTCCAAGGATGGTATCTTCGTGGATCATAGCAAGGTGCAGAATGTCATGGATTGGAAGCCACCCAAGTCGGTACATCAAATCCGCAGTTTTCTGGGTCTAGTTGGCTATTATCGTTGATTTATTCCGGACTTCTCCAGAATAGCTAAACCCATGACAAAAATTGTTGAAGAAAGGTGTCAAGTTTGTGTGGAGTGAAGCTTGTGATCAGGATTTCCACACCTTGAGAGAACACTTAACCTCAGCCCCCATGCTAACCCAGCCAAATATGACAAAACCGTTTGAGGTGTTTCGTGATGCTTCGGGCACTAGCCTTGGTTGCATGCTTATGCAAAAAACCGCATTATTCCTATGCCTCACGAGCACTTCGACCTCATGAGAAAAATTATCCTACCCATGATCTTGAGCTAGCAGCGGCTATTCATGCCTTAAAAATTCAGCGGCATTATTTGATGGGAAATCGCTGCAATATCTTCACTGATCACAGTAGCCTTAAATATATATTCACCCAATCAGATCTGAATATGAGGCTAAGAAGGTGGTTGGAATTGATAAATGATCATGGTTTGGAAGTCCATTATCATCCCGACAAAGCCAACGTGGTTACGGATGCGCTTAGCCACAAACATTGCAACTATGTGACAGTAGAGCCGTATAATGAGGCTTTATGTCAAAAAATGAGGAAGTTTAACATGGAAATGGTCGAGCATGGAAAACTTTATGCCATCTCCATTGAATCCCCTCTCCATGAAAGAATTGCCATAGCTGAACTCATCGATGAAGAGGTTCAGAAAACCATACAGAAATTGTCTGAGGGAGATCCCAAATTTAATTGTTTCCGGAAGGATGACAAAGGAGTTGTATGGTTTGGTCAGAGGTTAGTCATTCCCTAGGATTTGGAAATACATAAAGAAATTTTAGATGAGGCTCATCTCTCTAAGTTCACCATCCATCCCGGTAGCACCAAGATGTACCGAGACCTTAGGGAAAGTTTGAGGTGGTCAAACATGAAAGATGAAATAGCCGAGTATGTGTACAGATGTAATACATGTCGAAGGATCAAGGCTAGTCACCTAAATACCGTGGGTTGTTGACGGTAGATTATCGTATCAAAGTTTTTTGCAAGCGGACAAATCCCCTGTCGTAGTCAAGGGACCCTTCTTCCCTCGAGTGGTGAACCCAAGGTATCGAATCCGTGGAACAATGTGCAATGCAAGGATTCAATCTAGTAAAGCAAGGAAAACTATGTTATGGAGAAGCAAGTTGCATATAAACTACTAACTCATAAAGAAAACAAATCTAATCTAATCTACTAAAGAGGTAGCAAGAGAAAGCAAAGAGATAACCGTTCTAGAGAATCTAGATCATGCTTATGTTGTAGCTCCAAACAAGATAGATGAAGATAGAAAAGCGAATCTCATTAAAAGCATCTTTAAACCGTGGCCTCCGGTCCGATTCCGAAAACGCCCGCCTTTCGGAACCCCTGTTCTGTCACAACGTATTCCTATTCATGCAGGTAGTCTAGGGCGAGTTGAATAAGAACAAGTTGAAATCACTTGGTCGGTCCGGTATGCACCTCTAGCCACCGCGGCTACAAGAGCACCCTATGCAGTCTAGCTATAGACTAGATTGGGGAACAAGCAAAACCAAGAAGAAAACAAAATCATCAAGGGAGGAATCGAGTCACTAAAAGATCCGATGACATGAAGTACTTAACTCACATAATAAATGCATTTAAATTATCTCCACCGAGTACATACCATTGATGACCTCAACTAGCTTCAGAACTCCGCCATGGCTCAACTGTGCAAGGCGGCCATGGCGGCTAGGGTAGGCCTAGGCCATCTCCTAGACGACTTCGAGGACTCGCGGCGACCGTCGTCGCTCTCTCCTAAGTTTCACCGAGTTCTTGTGGATGGATGGATGTGGCTGTCGGCGGAGGTAGAGACAATTTATAGACAAGCACCTAGGGCAAAAGGGAGCGCGAACCGAGCCCGGAGTGGGCTGGGCCGGTCGGCCCAGGCCGGCCGGCCAAGGCCCATTTCGACTTGGTTCGGCCCCGGTTTGCTCCCCGGTTGCTTCTCACGTGATCCCTTATTTGTGTGCACTTGCATGTGGGCCTTTGACGTCGTTTCCTTCACGGTTTAGGCTTGAATCCTTCCATGCAAGCTTCGCTGTTTTCTGGTTGAGTCCCTGAAGACTTGCACGTTGACGCTTCGGTCCTCGGGTCATTTGGAGTCATGTTCATCGCGTGTCTTGACTTGTGACGGGCTTCATGATCTTCTCTTGAAGTGCTTGGTGATCTTATCCCGAAAGTCTACTCTTTAACATTAATTTCCTACGTAAACAACAAACTCCAAAATCTACATGCAAGTGTGAACTTGTTACATCATTAGTATGCCTAGTGGCGGGTTAGTTGCAAAGCATAATCGAAACCAATGTATAACAAGGACTCTAGGTTGACGAAAATTCACCGTCAACATCTCCCCCATGCTTAAACCTTGCTCGTCCTCGAGTAAGTTTTCAATGGATGTCAGCATTGTCTTTCATTGTTCATCCCTGCACTTGATCACACGTGAGAAAGCATAATGCTCTCCAAGTTTATATTTGTTAAAGTTCCATAATGTAACTAGCTTTCATCTCTATGGAGGGTAGATATAATTTAAGCTCTTTCCACAAGTAATCAATCATGCTCCACAAAATTCGAATAGGTCTTGGAAACTTTTGAAGTGAAGAACGAGGTAAATAAAAAAGCTAAACCAAGTACAAAAATTTAAACCTTCTTGCATCTTGCTCATGAACTCTCTCATCTCACAACACTCTCAAGCCTACTTGATCTATATCCTTTCCCTCTCATGTTTGTAGGTGGAAGGGTTTTATTTGGAGCTCATAGGAAAGTTTTTATCCTACCAAGATGCTAAGTTGAGACTATTATCAAAACAAGGCAAGCTTCTCATGGACTTATCATGACTCATCAAAAAGGTCATTGGAAAAATAATGTTCACTAGAAGGGGGAAGAGAAAGAACTCACACTTTTAGATAGGTGGACATGTGCAAATGGCAAAGAATGATCTCGAGGCCCCAACGAAGTCCTCGTTATCGGATTGCACATGGTTGGAAAAATGAGTATGGGTCTTGATCTTGAAGTCCTTGGAAAATCCTTAAGCAACTAGAGAACCGGGGGAGATTATTATTACTCTATTTTTTCCTTTTTCTTTTTCTTATTTTCCTCTTTTTTTCCTTCTTTTTTCTTTTTGACATGTGAGGTACTTTGATTTTTTTGTTTTGTCCTCTTATCTTATTCATTTTTTTATTTCTTTTGTTGCTAGCCTCGTCATGCATACCTCCATCTTTCGTCTTTTATCTCCCCTAGAACTCTAATTTGCATAGTACCTACCTCCTCCCCCATGCTTAGACGTTTGCTTATCCCCGAGCAAAGAGGAAGTGGTGTTAAGGTAGGTACCGGATGTCTTGATGAGAGGGAACTTGAATCTTCCCTTTGAAGCACCTTCTTGTGACGTGTTTTCTCCATACTCAAGTGATAGGTAGGTAGGTCAAGGAGGTTAACACAAAAGATGATGTTGGTTTAAAGGGTGGATATCTGGCGAGATTTGCAAAGCTTTCGATGTGGGAGCTCACAATGCACAGATAGAATAGGCTAGCAAAAGATAAGTTACGCAAAAAACGGAATGACCAGCTTCTTAGTCACGAGCCAAAGAATCGAGCCTTGAATCAATTCACCCAATAATAACTCTTGTAATCTATGGTTGCACTCAATATATAAGGCTTTGGATGGGTAGAGCAAAATGCAAGAGGTATTAATGACAAGGTTAGCATGACTTTTAGCAAAAAGTAATATGTTCTTCGACCCATCCAAAGTTGAGAGCATAAAAGAAACCATGGGTCTTTATTTTAATCATGACCTCCACAGAAGATTAAGCTAGTATTTAATTAATTTCAGATTTGTATTAGAGAGCAATAGCTTAATCATGCATAAATCAGCACAAAGTTTAAACAAAGTGGCAACGATCATCATATATCAACGAGCAAGATGAAGCCAAAATTATTTCATCATGGTGAGCACAAGGTGATGACAATAAACAAAAACTAAAACTAGGTTGTACTCCTATAAGACATGTTATTTAACGAGAGAGACAAACAAAAGTTGCATCTAAGGTTGTTGAAGGCATATACATATATACAAGCATTTAGAAAGACAAGGACAAAGAGAGGGTTGAGGAATTGTTACCGTCCTTTGATGCTTGTGATGTAGCGCGCCCTCCCCCATGCTTAAACATCGTGCCTAGCATGGAAGAAGGTAGATCGGCATCCGTAGCAACCGTGATCCTTGAACTCCAAGCGGTCTTCTTTCGTCCACCAAGTCTTCCCCCATGCTTAGCATGTTACTAGGCACGGAAGATGATGAACCATCTTAAAATTCTTGAAGTCCCACCGCCATGCGTGGAGATCATCATCACATTGTTGACTTTGTTCGTCCTTCAATGTCCGCCCTTTGGCACGAGCCTTGCTCCCAAATGTTCTCATCTCATCTTCTCCTCCTTCCATGTTGTCCCTTACCGCTGGTTCATCTTCCACGAGTGTTTCTTCTACTTCCAGAACTGAGTATTCACTGAATAATTGCTCCATTGCAAAGTGCTTGAAATTATCTTTCCAATGAGTGGTCATTCATCCCAATCGGACTCCGAACAAGAGAGTTACGTCCTTTTTACTTTGGTGGTGCAAGCTGTCCCAGGCTGATTTCAGAATGTGTGACGCCCAAAGATTTGGTTGTAGCTTCTTGCACAGGTCTCCTAAAATGTTGATTCTTGATGCATTGGAAAGTATACTTAATGGAGCACTTGAATATCCAATTTTTCCCTTTTGTACATCTCTAAACATGTGCTTAATCTTGATGAAAACAGCAGTGCTCCCTTCGGGATTTTGGAGGTGTTGATGATCTTGATTTAAGCTTTTATCACGAACTCATGGGAGTGATTCACCATGCCTGCAAAATAACTATAAAGTCCAAAGTACCCCCGAGGTTACGGTCGGGAATACTCACCCTATGCCAACAAACCATGACATCCCTACGATCTTCACTTGTGGCATAGTTAATCCAGCGAAAATACTAATGGGTGTATGTGAGTGCAAGTGTGTGTGCAAATGAAAGGATGGTATAAAAACAAAACAATGTTTACACCAAATTCTAAGCTCCATGCTTACAAAGTGCTTGCCAAACTTTCTATTCCCATAGAGATTTGTTAACCAAGGTCAAAACACCATGTTCATCCCAAGATCAATAATTCTTTGTAGTGCAAGAAATGTATGGCGCATTGCTAAGTTTATAAACCAACTAATGCAACATGATAGCTCAGGATATAAGACTAAAAGATGGTGGTCTCCAATCATGTCTAAACACCATGTTTACACAAGATAGCAAAAAGTAGTAACGCATGCCGGCAAGCATTAACATGGATATGAAAGCATTCATCATAAAGTTTCACAAAAGGTCCCGAGCTAACATAAAGTGGATGATGACAAAGAGATGGATGTAAAATACAAATGCAGAAAGTTAGCACAAACAAACATTAGCAAGGTTTGAAAAACACTTTCGATGTGGTCCATAATAAGCAAAGGACAAAGATTGATGTCACACTTCATACAAAGTAAGCATTGTCAACAAGGAAGTCACCCATCAAAAAGAATCAATCAACCAAACTAACAAGGTTTAAGGGTAGGTTATGGGTATCTTATATTTTTGGCTCAAATGAGGATTTTGAAGAGAGAAAGTCAAGTATAGAAATTATAACTAAGGTGGTCCTAGAGTCTTTCTACAAACCTATGGTTTTAGGATGTCTATAGGTAGGGGAAGTTTTCCTAAGGATTTTATGGGGAGGCTAGTCAAAGTTTTTAATTAATAAAGAGGAAAGGGATAGACTTGTTCAACCCCGAGGGTGAGAGCCCTCGATCAACTCAAAAAATCCTACCTCTATAGGCTGTGCTTTTTGGTGGGGGTTATAGGAAGGCTTAGGTCGGTTGGACAAAAAGTTAGGTTAACACAACATGCAATGCAATATAACATGGATGAACAAAACAACATGATATGGAGGTTGTCTAAAGCAAAAACAAAAGTTATCCTAAATTAACTAGCCACAAGTTTAGAATCAAAGGATGGTGCCAACTTCATACATCTCTCTAAAAAGACACAAAAGAAAAAGACTCTAAACTCTAATAGGCACACAAAAAGGTCTACAAGTTTTCCAAGATCAATTAACAAAGCGCTCCCTCAATAGCAATTAGATTATACAACATGGTGTTGTGCTTTTTATTAGAGCAATAGTACAATGTTACTTGATGGTTCGATTAACGAGCACAATGTAGTCGGTTATGTATATATAAATAAAAACCGGGTTGCCTCCCGCAAAGCGCTTCATTTAAAGTCATAGAGCTCGACTTTCTCAAATACCTTCTTATTGTTGCAGAGCCATGATCCTTCATGCAAGATTTGAAGGTGTTCATGCAGCCTTGATCCACTCTCCATGCTTGACACGATCACTTATGCTCGATGAGAAGCTTGCCCAATCATCTCATTGCATCATCATCATCACCTTCTCCATCGCACTTTATCACTGCCTCTTCTTTCACAAATTCTCCTTCTCTGTCCAGATCAGACCATGTAGAGAACAATAGCTTTCATGCGTGGTGCATGAAATTATCTTTCCATCAAGTATTTATTCACCCCCAACGGACTCCGATCGAGTGAGTTATGCCCGTTCTACTCCGGCGCTGCAATCTGTCCAAAGCTGATTTCAGACTGCACATCACTCAATGTTTTTGCCATATCTCCTTGTACGGGTCTTCAAATTCATCGATCTTGGATGCGTTGGAACCAGAACTCGATGGAGCTTCTGATTTTCAACTTTTCCTTCCTTGAACATGTCTGACCAGGTCCTCCAAATTGATGAAAACAGCTACGTCTGTTTTTGAGGTTCGGGACGGTGATGCACGGGTTTGCAATTCCTTTGGGTATGACTTCTCTCATTTTAATTTACATTTAATGCCCTGCATGGTTAGTGAAACTTTGGATTTCTCCCACAATTTGCTCTTTTAAGGTCACTAGCTTGACCGAGCACAAAGCAAGTCCAAGATTTACAAATCATATTGCAAACAAACGCTTCCATAACCACAATTTATGACAAAGTAAGTTGTGATTAATTATAGCATAAGTTTTTTTGCTCAGCACTAAGCTCTCATTAGGCAAAGGTTCATAAGGCATGTAACAAATTTTAAGTACAACAAAGCCTCTTTATCACTCTCAAGAAATTCTAGCCTATCATGATTATCAAAAGAACAAGGCATAGAATTGAATCAACCTCGCTAATGGATATGAATCATAGATATATCAAAGAATATTATCAGTTTCAAAAGTGTCTTGAGAGGTTAATTTGTACCTTGGCCTTCGAGCTTTTCATCGTGAGTGGTCTGTCGGAGTTGAAAGCAAATAATCTTCAATGATCGGTGGCTAGTATTGTCTTTTCGCAATTTCTTCATTCGTGCCACACATCATCAAGGTTGCCTTGAGTGGACTCACTCTTCTTATTCATTTTTGGGACTTCACACATGTCCCAAATATCTTCATGTAACTCTATGATCCTTCGTGTGAGCCCAGAGTATCCGCGCCAGTGTATGCCATCATTTGTGTGTAATCCATTGCGATTTGCTTCTAACATCTCCCAGCGTCGGATGTTGCCAACTTGTGCCTTCTTTTTCCAATGCTCTTGGAGTCTTTAGTTTGTTCCAAACTTCTGAATTTCATCTCGTGTGGTCTAATGGAAGCGTTGCCCAAGCTTCTCTTTGTTGTCATCCTCCTCATCTCCACTATCTTGTTCTCATCATGTTGCTGCTGCCTCTTTTTCGTGGATTTTCCCCTGTGTACATAACAGAACATATACCAAAATATTGTTCTATCGAAAACTTTATAAAATTACCGTTCCAACGGGTACTCATTCATCTTAATCGGAGCCCAAATGAGGGAGTTATGGCCGTTTTGTTTCCGCTCCTGCATGCTGTCCAGAAATTTCAGAACGTGCAACCTTCGGTAATTCGGCCATACCCGCTTGTACGAACCTCCGATTGACTTGATTCTTGATTCGTTGGAAGCGTAACTTTATAGGGCTTATAAATATCCAAAGATATCCTGTTGTTCTCCCTTGAGGTTGTGCAGATATTGATGCAAACAGAAACTTGTGAATTGATCCGAAGTTGACGACCTTGATCTTGTGGTCTTCGGGGCGTTACATCGCGTCTCCTTTGGCTTTAAGTCCTCACCATTGCTGGACCAGCGGGTAGCATGATGGAAATGGTGTGTATTCTTGATTTTGCTTTAGCCAAAGTGACGGGTGCTTCTCTCACAACGTGATTGCTTCCAACACCTATTGATTGGACAAACAAACCTCCACAAAACATTAGTCTTAAAACTTTAATTGACACATTGACATACCTTGTTCAACATCACTCGTGTAGGGTGTGGACTCAATAGCGGACGATGGGACACTAACAAAAGTTAGCACCTACCACTAAAGAGTGAATCTTGATGTAGTCATCATCTTGTCGGAGTGGATGTGAACGTCTTGTGTCTAGCTTTTCACCTACTTTCAAGGACGCAAACAAGAAAGCAAGCATATATGCAATAATAAAAATTAGGGTTAGTCAACGAGATAGATAGATCGCCCTAGGGTTCGAGTTGCCGATCCCTGGCAACGGCGCTAGAAAAAGGGGCTTGTTGACGGTTCAAAACCGTGCTCAAGTTCACCGCAAGCCTACGGGTGACTTGGTGCCTTTTTCACCAAGGAGGGTTCCCTAGATTTGTCAATCCAAGGATCGGAAGCAAACTCCTAGGATTCTCCATCTAACCTATTGATCTAGCCTAACATGAAGCATTGATTGCATAACAAGATAAACCTCAAAGATGTATGAATTATAGCATAAGGTTGATCGCATCCAAGAACGTAGACAAGGTAAAGAGCAAACAAGGGAAACTAATGCCTATCATCTTCTAGTTGTAGTTCTAGCCAAAAGAGCAAGCGTGACATGCATCTCATCCAAAGCCATCTTTAAACTACTATCCTCCTGTCCGATTCCGAAAACGCCCGCCTTTCTGAACCCCCGTTCTGTCACAACGTATTCCTTTTCATGCGGGTAGTCTAGGGCGAGTTCGATAGAACAAGTTGAAATCACTTGGTCGGTCCGGTATGCACCTCTAGCCATCGCGGCTACAAGAGCACCATATGTAATCTAGCTATAGACTAGAATGGGGAAGAAGCATAACCAAGAAGAAAACAAAATCATCGAGGGACGAATTGAGTCGCTAAAAGATTGGTTGACATGAAGTACTTAACTCACATAATATATGCGTTTAGATCATCTCCACCGAGTACATACCATTGATGACCTCAACTAGCTTCGGAACTCCGCCATGGCTGAACCGTGCAAGGCGGCCATGGCGGCTAGGGTAGGCCTAGGCCATCTCCTAGACGACTTCGAGGACTCACGGCGGCCGTCGTCACTCTCTCCTAAGTTTCGCCGAGTTCCTGTGGATGGATGGATGTGGCAGCCGGCGGAGGCAGAGACAATTTATAGACAAGCACCTAGGGCAAAAGGGAGCGCGAACCGGGCCCGGAGTGGGCTGGGCTGCTCGGCCTAGGCCGGCCGGCCTAGGTCCATTTCGGCCCGGTTCGGTCCCGGTTTGCTCCCCGGTTGCTTCTCGCGTGATCCCTTATTTGTGTGGACTTGCATGTGGGCCTTTGACGTCGTTTCCTTCATGGTTTAGGCTTGAATCCTTACCATGCAAGCTTCGTTGTTTTCTGATTGAGTCCCTGAAGACTTGCACGTTGACGCTTCGGTCCTTGGGTCATTTGGAGTTGTAACGCCCACGTTTTTAGCTCTAAATAAATCACCTATTAAACCACGCGTAATTTCGAAAACCGATCCGCCGAGCTTAATTATCAATCAAATCCTAGCCACTTGCTCTCTCTCTCTCTCTCTCCCCGACGCGCGTGCCGCGATTCCCCGCCGGCGCCGCACCTCGGTCGCGCCCCGGCGCGCCGCACCTTCCCAACGCCGCGGTCGGCCACCGGCCGGAATCCCGCGCACGCCGCGGTCCCGCCGGCCGGTCCGCCCCGCCGTCGTCGTCATCCCGAAAATCCCGCCGACACCCGGAAAATGGAAAACCCCGCAAAACCCTCCCCTAATTCCCTAACAATTTTTCCTAACTCTCTAACAAATTTTCCAATCTTTTCCCTATTTTTCCCATTTTCCTTTTTTTTCCCCTCCTTTCTTCCTTTTTCTTTTTCCCTTTCCTTTTTCTTTTCCTTCTTTCCTTTCCTCTCTCTTCTTCCTCCCTGCTCCACCTCCCTGGCCACGCGCCCCCCCCTTCCCCGCGGCCGCCCCCGACCGAGTTGACCCCGGCCCGCACCCCCGCCGCGGCGCGGAGGGCGGCCGGCCGGCCGACCGCACGCCGGCCCGCGCCCCGGCCGCCGCACCGCGTGACCCCCCTCCTCCTTCTTCCCCCCCCCCCCCGCATTCAACCACGCCGCGCCGGCGCCGCGACCGGCCGGGCCGGCGGCGTGCCGTGCCCGCCGCACGGGCCCACGAGGCCGACCGCGACGGCCACCGAGCACGCCACCGTTCCTCCCTCCCTCTATCCTCCTCGCCCGAGGCCCGGGACGAAAAGACCCATCCATGGCGCCGGCGACGAAGCCGAGCCGTCACCTCCGCCACCACCGCCGCCCCGCCCGCGCTACACACTGCAAGAGTTGACCCGTACCAAGCCGACGCGACGCCGGTCACCGCAAAGAGCTGGCCGGAGTTCGCGAAGCTCCCCGAGCTCGCCGGCGGTCTCGCCGGAAGGGGAAAATATCTCTCCCCCTCGAACCGACCTTCGCCGCCTATTTAAGGCCGGCGCCACCACCGTCTCGCCACACCGCACCGCAAGCTAGCTTGAGCCATTCCCTGAGCCCCAACGCGCCGCCGCCGCCGCCGCCGCCGCCACCCACTGACCGCCGTTGAGCCACTCCTACCGAGCCCCAATCGCCCAAGGTGAGAGCGGGGATAAGATCCTCCCTTTCCCCTCTCCATTTTCCCCCACCTCTAGGCCGCCACCGTGGACGGGAGCCGCCGGCAGGACCCCCCGCCGGCCGGCCACGCCGCGCCTCTCCCCTCCCTCGTTCGTGTTCGAGTGGGGGGGGGGGGGGAGGAAGGAGGCCGTTTTGCGATTAGGTCCCTGACCTCTTCCCTTAACCAAGCCCCTTTATTTTATTACATTCCTTTTTCCAAAATAACCCTAAGATTAATAATTAATTACTGATTGAACCTTAAATAAGTTACAAACAGACCCTAAACCAACTTATGTGGCCATCAACACACCCTCTTCCATTATTAGGAAATTACTAATAGGTCCTTAATGTCTATAATCCCTCCTTAACCTAGCTTTTCGTACACGCCCTTCCTTCCCAGTTAAGACCAAACCCCACCGCGCCTATATATATCCCTTCTCCGCTCATTTCCCCTCCCCGAGCTCGACCGGAACCATGAGTGCTAATGTTGCTTGCTTGTGTGTGTGAATGCCTTAGCCGACGGAGTAGACGAAGTAAGGTACCCCGAGCCGGAGGTCGGAGCCGACTACTGCGAGCAGGAGCCCGAGGTCCCGGACGCCGAGCCAGCACTCCCCGAAGATTTCGAAGACGGCAAGTTCAACCTTCCCCTTTGATGCATGCTTCTGTCCTAGTTTTATAAATATACCCTATACCCGTTTTATAAATTGCATATTGTTTTACTGCAAAACATGGTAGGATAGCCACCCATGATTGCTATGATTGAACCTTGTTTTGGCCTAAATGAGTGCTTTAAAAATTGTGTGCGTGCCTTCAAAATGTGTGAGTGCATTAAAAGTGGGAATGGGATATTTTGGAAAATGAGTACAGATCTGGGTAGACGGGATGGACGTGTGTGTCAAGAGTTTGGGTAAGCTCGTACTGTGTGGTTGAGCGTGTTGGGAGTTGTCCATCTTGTCGGTTAAGGACCGGGTTGCGTGACATCTCACACCGACCCAAATCATCGTACAACCACTCGACCGTTGTATGTGGCAACGGCTTAGCATAAACCCCACTAGTTAATCTACTTGCCATCTGGTGTGCGGGTGAGCAGCGGGAGACCAAGGAGTCGGGGTACGCTCTGTGTGAGGTACGCCCTGGTTATGTGGGATAACCCCTTGGGTGCTTCCGTGGTGGCTCGTAGTGTTAGCTAAGGTGGGTAACGGCTATGATAGGATCCGTACCGGCGCTGAGGTGTCCGTGTGACGGTACCCTACTTGTGGGTAAAGATGTACAACCTCTGCAGAGTGTCAAACCTATTCGGATAGCCGTGTCCACGGTATTGGACGAGTCACGGTGTGGTCACAAAAACTAGTGTATGGGATGGGATGCTTTCTGGCGTGAGTTGTTTTCCGGGTGAAGGGTGTGGCTGTGTGCCTGGGCTACGACGGATGGGAAATCCGGTAGTTCCACACTGGTTTTACCTAAAACAGTTGAGTCACTTTGGTTACAAAAATGATTTGCGAAAACCTTTTTGAAATGAACCCCTGCATGTGTAAGTTTGCAAAATAAACCTTAACCTGATCCTTGTTATACCTTATGCATGATACTTGCTTATAAGCCCCTCCGTGGGTGGGGTTGGATTTGCTGAGTACGTATGTGCTCACCCTTGTTTTACTAACTATTTTACGAGAGGAGGATCCCGATTACGATCCGAAGACGTTGAGTAGGTCACTGCCCTACACCCAACCGTGCCTGTGTACCAGGGCCCTACCTAAAGCTTCCATGGTGTGGTACTCTGAGGAGGCTATGGAAGCCTTCGCTATCGTAGTGTGGTCGCTAGCGTTTGTGTTGTTCATTGTAGCGTTGGCACTACCGTGCCCTTTCTGTAACCGTAATGTAAAAGACTGATTCCACCTGTTGTAATAAATGTGCTACCAGCCTCCTGGGACTGGTATTTGTGTCACATTTGGTCACCTCGGATGAGGGGACGCTTCAGGTGGTATCAGAGCCGTAGGTTGGCCGTAGGACATGACCCTAGGATACGAGACCTCCTCTGGCCCTCTCTAACCTTTCCTTTGCTAAACTCACCTTTTCCCAAATCCTTACCTTGATTCTTGCCTGTTTCCAGATGCCTAACCCCGAGTGGAACGGAGGAATTTGCCCCGTCCAGCCTGGCCTCCCTAACCTGTTGCTACTCAGCCTAGAGCGCGTCGGAGTAAGGGACCCGCCGCAGTTCGTCTACCACGGAGTACGAACGCTTCGGCACCCTTCGGTGTAAGCTGCTGATCTTTGTGGGAAGAAGCACGCTTTACCCCGACATTGAGCCATGGTTCGTCAACGTCACTGGTTTTCGCTTTGCCGACACCTACCCCAAGGCTGCTCGGAAGGTCCTGCGTCAACTACGAGTGGTTTACAGACAACACCTCCGAAGGACTCCAATGGGATTCTTTCCACCCTCCGGAGGAAGAGGACGCTCGTGGATTGATCGCATGAGAGGTCTAGAACGAGAGGAAGAAGACTTAGAAGAGGCAGTTCCCCCCTATTCCTATACCTCCAGAGGCCTAGACCACCTTTATCAAGAGCAAGCCCGGCAAGCGAAGCGACAGATCGACGGAGCGGAAAGAGCGAGAGCGAGAGGATAGAACTAGAAAGGGTAAAGACAACCATAGCAGAAGTTGAGCTGCACAACATGAGGCAAGACTACTTCAGGGAAAAGGAACGATCAGAGATGTTCCACAAGCAGCTATGGGATGAACTAAAGGAGCGAAGAAGCAGAGATGAAGGAGCCAGAGCAGAAGAGAATGAACCCGAAGAAACCCATTGGGACAAAGGAACCCAGACTGAAGATGAGATACTGGAGCAAGATCTTCCACTAAAGAAGCGCCGTATTCAGCTAGAGGAAGAGTCACCATGAGGATAAGACTAGAATGTTAGGCTAGAAGTTGAGTCCTAGTAATAATAAGTGTACCCCGAAGGATGTACCCCAACTTTCCTACTAAATAAGTTATCCATCTTTTGTACCCCACCACAACCTGTTCAACCCTATCTTTGTTTCAGATGGCGGAAGATGGATGGACCCAAGGCGTGTGTCGGGGAGGAGCCCGGTTTTGCTCGCCCGCTCATCCACTCCCCGGAGCGCCTCGGTATCACCGAGCGCCCTAGGTACTACGGCGGGGAGTACGAGCAACTCGGCACTCTTCGCCGTAGAGTGGTCCTCTCCGTCGCTAGAAGCAACCGCCACACCAACATCGAGCCGTGGCGCGTGACCGCCACGGGGGTTCCGACACCGGGATACCTATCCCTTGGCCCTCGAAAAAGCCCTCCGCTACCCGTGCCGAATCTACGAAGAGCACCTCGTCCCCACACCGATGAGGTACTTCCCTCCCGCCATCGGGACCCCGGTTTGGCGGGCCCGCATGAGGAACTTGGAGCGACGCCGCCACCAAGAAGACCCGCTATACCACGTAGTCGCCTACCTTGTCTCCCCGGACAAGCTCTTTGATGACCGGGCCGGACACTTGAGGGAACGGATCGGCGGCCGAGCAAGGCGAAGTCACGGTGCGGATGCACCAAGTCCGAGTGGCTCAAGGCCGAAGCGAGGACCGCGGCGGCCATAGCGGTGAAGCCGTTGCTCGGGGAAAGCCTCGGAAGGATCCAGGACCAACGCATGCAAGAATGGACCCACGGCGGAACGCCCGTTCCAGCCATTGGAGAACCTCAAGTCCTGCTGGGAACACCCCTGGTAGGATGGGGAGGAGCCATAGAAGTCCCACCAGCACCACCAACAGTCACTGAAACCCCAACAGCTACCACCGAAGCCGCAGCACAACCTCAGGAAAACGGAGACCCCGAAGGAGGAAACGATGACGAGCTGCTCATCCCGCTGGAAGAACACTCGACCCCAGAAGACAGCTCTCCTCGCGAGTAGTGTGCCCCAAGACCCAGGGAATGAAGCCGTACCGGTCCAAGTCGCGCCCTTAGTCCTTAGCCGTGTAATGTGTCCGCGTAGTCGGGATGTATCCTCCTCACTAGTTTGTAATAAAAACTTGTTTGAGCTTGCTTGTTTGCTATATGCTTGTTGTGTGCTTACCGGCAGAATAAACCCTGCCTTTTCAAAAGAAATCCGTTATAATCCACTTAAACATCACATAAAACTAGATCTCTTAGAAACCCGCTTCTTTACAGATGGTTTCCAGGCGCCCGTCAGGACCCACCGATCGGATGCTGAGGGATCGCAAGCCGATCGGAGGGAGCGTCTCCCCGAACAAGAAGTTAACCAAAATGAAGATGGAGGAGAGAACGCGGTCCCCGCCACCACCACCCCCTCCTATTGACTTGGCTCAAGTCTTGGCCAACCGTACGGTCTTGATGGAGGCTATCTTCAATGCCATCAATCGTCCAAGACCCCGTGCCATGAGCATGAACGAGAAGCTGATCGAGTTCCTCAGGACTAAGCCGCCCACCTTCGGCGGGTCGGTGAATCCTCCGGATGCCGACGATTGGCCGAGAGCCATCTCGAGGGAACCGGAGCCCCTCCACCGCGAGGACCATGACAAGGTTCTCTCGGCGGCTCACCAACTCACCGGACGACCCCTAGCTTGGTGGGAGAATTACCGCGCCGCGCCCAAGGATCCCTCCGCCATCACATGGGATGAATTCGTGGAGGAGTTCCGCCGCTACCACATCCCGCAGGCTACCCCGAAGCGGAAGGCGGATGAGTTCCGCGAACTCCGCCAAGGCAACATGTCCGTGGAGGAGTACACGTACCGCTTCATAGAGCCGGCACGCTATGCCCCCGAGGAGGTGGATAAAGACTCCAAAAAGCAAGAGATGTTCAAGAAGGGGCCGACTCCGAACCGAGGACACCGCCGACTCCTCGCATTTACCCGGACTTTAATACCCTCATGAACATGGCGATCCTCACGGAGAGAGCAAGGGCCGAAGAAAAGAAGGAGAACAAGCGCAAATTCATGGAGCACAAGGCCAAGCGAAGAAGAGCGGTCCCGGAGGCCGAGAAACTTTGGACACCCCATGTCCAGGTTCCAAGCTCCGATGCAGTACAGAACCCAAACCCAAGCCACAAGCTCACAAGCCCCAAGAGCCCGAGCTTCAAGCCCTCCTACAACCAGAATACCATGAAGCCCCCACGGAACAACACCCGCCCGGATCACTACCAACAACAACAACAACGGCTCCCGAGTGTGTTTCAACCGCCGGAAACCGGCACTTCATCGCCAACCGTCCCTATGCTAAAAAGCCGCCACCACCACCTACTCCAACTCGGTAAACGGACCAAGGCCACTTGCGTCGGAGCCAACCGCATGCCGGTGCGCGGCAACAACAGCTTCGGCAACAACCCCAACAACCAGCAGATGAGACAGCCCCAGCAGTCGTATGGACGCGCCCGGGTGAATCACATCAATGCGCAAGAGGCACAAGAAGCACAAGGAGTGGTACTCGGTGAGTTCCTGGTCAGCTCAGTCTTGGCCACCATACTGTTCGATTCAGGAGCATCACACTCATTCATATCCTCAAGCTTTGTGGAAAAGCATAGCATACCCACAGTACTACTAAAAGCACCCCTAATAACTCGAACGCCCGGAGGCGACATTAACTGTCAACTGGGATGCCCCCGGGTAAGGATTATTTTAAGTGGGGTAGAGTTTCTAGCAGACCTGGTAGTACTGAAATCCAAGGGGATAGATGTGATCCTTGGTATGGACTGGTTAAGCCAACACCAGGGCCTCATAAGCTGCGCCGATAAAGTAGTACACCTGACCAACCCAGACGGGATACAAGTGACCTGCCACACCCGGGGACACAGGCCGGATATAATGGTTTTCAACATAGAAGCCAAGTCCATAGAAGACGTCCCGAGTACGAGAATACCCAGATGTGTTCCCCGAAGAACTCCCAGGAATGCCACCCGACAGGGACATAGAGTTCGTGATCGACCTTATCCCTGGAACCTCTCCCATAGCCAAGAGGCCCTATAGGATGGCAGCCCCGAGTTGGCGAATTGAAAAGCGACTAGCGAGCTCCCGGCGAAGTGGGTTCATCGGACCAAGTTCATCACCTTGGGGAGCCCCGGTGCTTTTCGTGGAGAAGAAGGATAAGAGCATGAGGATGTGTGTGGACTATCGCTCGCTGAATGAGGTCACAATTAAGAACAAGTACCCTCTTCCCAGGATAGACGACTTTGTTTGACCAACTGAAGGGAGCCAAGTACTTCTCGAAGGTAGATCTAAGATCAGGGTATCACCAACTCAAGATTAGGGAGAGTGACATCCCCAAGACCGCCTTTGTCACTCGCTACGGGCAATATGAGTTCACGGTGATGTCCTTTGGGCTAACCAATGCACCAGCATATTTCATGAACCTCATGAATAAGGTGTTCATGGAAGAGCCGGACAAGTTTGTCGTGGTCTTCATTGACGACATACTTGTGTACTCCAAGAGCGTGGAGGAGCATGAGCAACATCTTCGGGTAGTACCGGGAAAGTTAAGGGCACACAAGCTATACGCCAAGTTCGGCAAGTGTGAATTTTGGCTAGAGAAGATATCCTTCCTTGGGCACATATTGACCGCGAAGGAGTAGTCAGTAGACCCCGGAAAGTTGAGACAAGTCTCCAACCGGGCAAGAACCCACCAACGTAAGTGAGATCGGGAGTTTCCTAGGTTTAGCCGGTACTACCGGAGGTTTATCGAGGGATTCTCCAAGATCGCCCGGCCCATGACAGAGCTGCTTAAGAAAGAGAAGAAGTTTAACTGGACCGAGGCCTGCGAAAGAAGCTTCCAAGAGTTGAAGAAGAGGTTGACCACAGCCCCAGTGCTAACCCTGCCAGACATTCAACGGGACTTTGTCGTATATTGCGACGCCTCCCGACAGGGGTTGGGATGTGTGCTCATGCAAGATGGGAAGGTAGTGGCATACGCCTCCCGTCAGCTCAAACCCCATGAGCAGAACTATCCCACCCATGATCTGGAGTTTGCAGCCGTAGTGCATGCCCTGAAGATATGGAGACATTACTTGATCGGGAACAAGTGTGAAATCTACACAGACCACAAGAGTCTAAAGTATATCTTCACCCAGCCCGATCTGAACCTAAGGCAGAGAAGATGGTCGGAGCTAGTCAAGGACTACAACCTAGAAATTCACTACCACCCCGGAAAGCCAACGTGGTAGCGGATGCTCTAAGCCGGAAGACCCATGAGAAGGCGGCACCCAAGAGTGCCCGGTACCGCAAGAGGAGATGGCCCGACTCAACGTACACATCGTTCCCCAAGGCTACGTCCGCCACCGAGTGTTCGGCCTACCCTAGAAGAGAAGATCCGGAAGGCCCAAGAAGCCGACGAGGATCCGATGAGGATCCGCAAGCATACCGGAGAGAACAAGGCCCACGACTTCGGGGTAGATGACCAAGGCACCCCGTGGTACAAGAACAGGATATGCGTGCCCGAAGGTGGAGATTTTCGACGGACCATCATGGATGAGGCACACAACTCGGCGTACTCCATACACCCGGGATCCACCAAGATGTACATGGACTTAAAGCGAAGTATTGGTGGAACGGGATGAAGGCAGGACATTGCACGGTTCGTCGCCCACCGTGACACGTGTCGAGGATCAAAGCCGAACATCAGAAGCCCGCAGGACTGTTGCAACCCTTGCCAATCCCAGTATGGAAGTGGGACGAGATAGGTATGGACTTCATAGTAGGGTTGCCAAGGACTCAAAAGGGACATGACTCCATATGGGTGATCGTGGATCGACTCACTAAAGTCGCTCACTTTCTACCCGTACGAACCACCTATGGAGGAGAAAAGTTGGCGAAACTCTACATAGAAAATATAGTGAAGCCGCATGGAGTGCCCGGCGAGAATAGTCTCGGACGAGGGGACCCGCTTCACCTCTAGGTTCCGGAAAAGCTCGCACAAAGCCATGGGCACCAAGCTAGACTTCGCTCGGCGTACCACCCCCGGACGGACGGACGGACCGAAAGGGTGAATCAAATTTTGGAAGATATGTTGAGAGCCCGCGTCCTCACCTATGGCAAAGATTGGGAGCGAGCCCCGCCATATGCAGAATTTTCCTACAACAACGGCTACCAAGCCGATCCGGGAATGTCGCCATTCGAAGCACTATACGGGAGAAAATGCAGGACACCCCTGATGTGGTCAGAAGTAGGAGAGCGTGCCCTGGTTGGGCCCGCACTTATAAAGGAAGCCGAGGAGCGAGTAGCTGATATCCGAGAAAAGTTGAAAGCCGCTCAGTCCCGACAGAAGAGCTACGCAGACAAGAAAAGGCGTGAAGCGAGCTTCAACCCAGGAGACTTCGTCTACCTCAAGGTTTCACCTATCCGAGGGACTCGAAGATTTCAAGTGCACGGGAAGTTGGCCCCTCGGTACATCGGCCCGTATAAAGTGCTCAAGAGAGTCGGAGCAATGGCGTATCGACTGGAGCTACCCGAGGAAATGGCGGATATACACCCAGTGTTCCACATCTCTCAGCTACGCCGATGTTTGAAGGTTTTGGAAGAAAAGCAAGTACCGAGTGGAGACCATCGATCTACGAGCCGGACCTTAGGTACCGGGAGGTGCCCGTCAAGATCTTAGACACTGTGGTCAAGCGTACAAGGACGACCGAAGTACGGGTGTGCAGAGTCCAATGGAGTAGACACGGGGTGGAAGAAGCTACGTGGGAACGAGAGGATGCACTGAGGAAGGAATTCCCCCACCTATTCGAGACTTAGCAGAATCTCGAGGACGAGATTCATTTTAAGTGGGGTAGGTTTGTAACGCCCACGTTTTTAGCTCTAAATAAATCACCTATTAAACCACGCGTAATTTCGAAAACCGATCCGCCGAGCTTAATTATCAATCAAATCCTAGCCACTGCTCTCTCTCTCTCTCTCTCCCCGACGCGCGTGCCGCGATTCCCGCCGGCGCCGCACCTCGGTCGCGCCCCGGCCGCACCTTCCCAACGCCGCGGTCGGCCACCGGCCGGGAATCCCGCGCACGCCGCGGTCCCGCCGGCCGGTCCGCCCCGCCGTCGTCGTCATCCCGAAAATCCCGCCGACACCCGGAAAATGGAAAACCCCGCAAAACCCTCCCCTAATTCCCTAACAATTTTTCCTAACTCTCTAACAAATTTTCCAATCTTTTCCCTATTTTTCCCATTTTCCTTTTTTCCCCCTCCTTTCTTCCTTTTTCTTTTTCCCTTTCCTTTTTCTTTTCCTTCTTTCCTTTCCTCTCTCTTCTTCCTCCCTGCTCCACCTCCCTGGCCACGCGCCTGCCCCCTTCCCGCGGCCAGCCCCCGACCAGAGTTGACCCCGGGCCCGCACCCCCGCCGCGGCGCGGAGGGCCGGCCGGCCGACCGCACGCCGGCCCGCGCCCGGCCGCCGCACCGGTGACCCCCCCTCCTCCTTCTTCCCCCCCCCCCGCATTCAACCACGCCGCGCCGGCGCCGCCGGCCCGGCCGGCCGGCGCCGTGCCGTGCCCGCCGCACGGCCCACGAGGCCGACCGCGACGGCCACCGCAGCACGCCACCGTTCCTCCCTCCCTCTATCCTCACCGCCCGAGGCCCGGACGAAAAGACCCATCCATGGCGCCGGCGACGAAGCCGAGCCGTCACCTCCGCCACCACTGCCGCCTGCCCGCGCTACACACTGCAAGAGTTGACCCGTACCAAGCCGACGCGACGCCGGTCACCGCAAAGAGCTGGCCGGAGTTCGCGAAGCTCCCCGAGCTCGCCGGCGGTCTCGCCGGAAGGGGAAAATATCTCTCCCCCTCGAACCGACCTTCGCCGCCTATTTAAGGCCGGCGCCACCACCGTCTCGCCACACCGCACCGCAAGCTAGCTTGAGCCATTCCCTGAGCCCCAACGCGCCGCCGCCGCCAGTAGCGCCGCCGCCACCCACTGACCGCCGTTGAGCCACTCCTACCGAGCCCCAATCGCCCAAGGTGAGAGCGGGGATAAGATCCTCCCTTTCCCCTCTCCATTTTCCCCCACCTCTAGGCCGCCACCGTGGACGGGAGCCGCCGGCAGGACCCCCCGCCGGCCGGCCACGCCGCGCCTCTCCCCTCCTCTGTTCTGTGTTCGAGTGGGGGGGGGAGGAAGGAGGCCGTTTTGCGATTAGGTCCCTGACCTCTTCCCTTAACCAAGCCCCTTTATATTATTACATTCCTTTTTCCAAAATAACCCTAAGATTAATAATTAATTACTGATTGAACCTTAAATAAGTTACAAACAGACCCTAAACCAACTTATGTGGCCATCAACACACCCTCTTCCATTATTAGGAAATTACCAATAGGTCCTTAATGTCTATAATCCCTCCTTAACCTAGCTTTTCGTACACGCCCTTCCTTCCCGGTTAAGACCAAACCCCACCGCGCCTATATATATCCCTTCTCCGCTCATTTCCCCTCCCCGAGCTCGACCGGAACCATGAGTGCTAATGTTGCTTGCTTGTGTGTGTGAATGCCTTAGCCGACGGAGTAGACGAAGTAAGGTACCCCGAGCCGGAGGTCGGAGCCGACTACTGCGAGCAGGAGCCCGAGGTCCCGGACGCCGAGCCAGCACTCCCCGAAGATTTCGAAGACGGCAAGTTCAACCTTCCCCTTTGATGCATGCTTCTGTCCTAGTTTTATAAATATACCCTATACCCGTTTTATAAATTGCATATTGTTTTACTGCAAAACATGGTAGGATAGCCACCCATGATTGCTATGATTGAACCTTGTTTTGGCCTAAATGAGTGCTTTAAAAATTGTGTGCGTGCCTTCAAAATGTGTGAGTGCATTAAAAGTGGGAATGGGATATTTTGGAAAATGAGTACAGATCTGGGTAGACGGGATGGACGTGTGTGTCAGGAGTTTGGGTAAGCTCGTACCTGTGTGGTTGAGCGTGTTGGGAGTTGTCCATCTTGTCGGTTAAGGACCGGGTTGCGTGACATCTCACCGACCCAAATCATCGTACAACCACTCGACCGTTGTATGTGGCAACGGCTTAGCATAAACCCCACTAGTTAATCTACTTGCCATCCGGTGTGCGGGTGAGCGACGGGAGACCAAGGAGTCGGGGTACGCTCCGTGTGAGGTACGCCCCGGTTATGTGGGATAACCCCTTGGGTGCTTCCGTGGTGGCTCGTAGTGTTAGCTAAGGTGGGTAACGGCTATGATAGGATCCGTACCGCGCCGAGGTGTCCGTGTGACGGTACCCTACTTGTGGGTAAAGATGTACAACCTCTGCAGAGTGTCAAACCTATTCGGATAGCCGTGTCCACGGTATTGGACGAGTCACGGTGTGGTCACAAAAACTAGTGTATGGGATGGGATGCTTTCTGGCGTGAGTTGTTTTCCGGTGAAGGGTGTGGTCGTGTGCCCGGGCTACGACGGATGGGAAATCCGGTAGTTCCACACTCGGTTTTACCTAAAACAGCTTGAGTCACTTTGGTTACAAAAATGATTTGCGAAAACCTTTTTGAAATGAACCCCCGCATGTGTAAGTTTGCAAAATAAACCTTAACCCGATCCTTGTTATACCTTATGCATGATACGCTTATAAGCCCCTCCGTGGGTGGGGTTGGATTTGCCTGAGTACGTATGTGCTCACCCTTGTTTTACTAACTATTTTACGAGAGGAGGATCCCGATTACGGTCCGTGAAGACGTTGAGTAGGTCATTGCCCTACACCCAACCGTGCCTGTGTACCAGGGCCCTACCTAAAGCTTCCATGGTGTGGTACTCTGAGGAGGCTATGGAAGCCTTCGCTATCGTAGTGTGGTCGCTAGCGTTTGTGTTGTTCATTGTAGCGTTGGCACTACCGTGCCCTTTCTGTAACCGTAATGTAAAAGACTGATTCCACCTGTTGTAATAAATGTGCTACCAGCCTCCTGGGACTGGTATTTGTGTCACATTTGGTCACCTCGGATGAGGGGACGCTTGGAGTCATGTTCATCGTGTGTCTTGACTTGTGACGGGCTTCATGATCTTCTCTTGAAGTGCTTGGTGAACTTATTCCGAAAGTCTCCTCTTTAACGTTAATTTCTTGCATAAACAACAAACTCCAAAATCAACATGCAAGTGTGAACTTGTTACATCATTAGTATGCCTAGTGGCAAGTTAGTTGCAAATCATAATCGAACCAATGTATAACAAGTACTCTAGGTCGACGGAAATTCACCGTCAACAGCCGTGGAAAAACCTTCTCCTACAATCCTTCTCATTTATTTTTTTCATTCGCCGGCACAAGATGTCCTTCCTCTAACCAATCTTGCTTCCCCTCAAGAAAAAGTCTTAATCTTCCACTCGATAGGGGCAAATTTACTTTGGCCACTTTGAAGCCTCCTCTCTCATTTTCACTTATATATTTTTCTTTCTTCATATATTCAAATCCTAGGGAAGTCCCGGGTAGGAGATGCTTCGGGTTCCTTGTAATACCCGGTTTCAAAGAGATAGCCAACATGGAGAGGTAACACCCCGAACCAATATCTCTCAAACCGGATGTTCCTTCACAACACCACCGGTTGATCATGAGGTGACTGGGGTCGATTGGCTGCCTGGCAATCAAAGCTGAGTAAAGCCAATTGAACTCCGTGTTGGTTATCTTTGTCTCTCTCATTCTCCCCAAAATCCTTTTGCACATCCATGAGTGAAACTCATGGATGATGGGGTTCCAGATAGTATTTCTTCGTTGATGGTCTTCTACCGCGATCATACTCAAAAAAAACTTCCAATGTGCCTCATGCACATCCACTTGTTCCAGGGCTCCCTTTTGAAAACCAAGCTATTCCCTAATACATAGGGAACCGCTTGTTCAATCAAGATAGGAGACACTCGCCCATGGGTCTACGATACTAGAACATGCAATCGTTTCAAACATGAAAACCAATCTAATCTATCGGGGGTTGTGACCACGGTTTCGCCCTTTCCCTCCTCACATACTTACTACGCGAAGGTATTCATGACTAGACCTATGATGGACACGGCGTATGGAATGGATCCAAGGAAGCATTAGAGCTCTTACTCCCTTTACGGCATGGTAGCTAACCTTAAGAATTAAAGTATATTCAACACAAGATGATAGATAGATAATCCAACAAAGTATGATTACATCTCAAGATCGATTACAACCCATGGATGAAAGAGATTAACACATCAAGGTGCTAGACATAGCACCGTTGATCATGGTTACCCTTTCGACGGTGTCTTCCTTCTTCTCCACTTGTGGGTGCTTCCTTCGAGGTGGTTGATCTCCCTCCGGAGATCTCCCTCCTCTCTCTAGTTTGTGGATGGCCTCTTGGTGTGAATGGCTCTCTCCAAATGGAATGAGAGACTCGGCACTCCTTCATCAAGGATATGCGCCATGAGATTTCCTAGGCGAATTCCTTGTGGGTGTTTGCCGACACTCCGTTAGAGAATTGCACCCACCTCGGTGTCCCGTATGAAAACCCAATATGTGGAGAGCTTGGTCATCGAAGTCGATGTTCGCTACAAGCCTCTACTCAAGGCGAGCGAGCTTCTTCTCCTCCTCCTCCGTCATGATGACAAACCCCTCAGAATACCGCAGAGCGTATGGAGGTAGGGAGGATAATCGTGTCGAGTGGCGAGGTCGGACGGGCGGCTCCTCCATATGTCCTTGAGGTCTGGTGAACCTCATAAACGAGTTTTGTGTGGCCGTCATGCCACCGAGGAGAAGAGTGTGGTTCCTCCTCGGCGGTGTCGTGTCCTCCTCCATACTTCGAGGATACTCGGAAACCGAGCGCCTCCTCGAAGAGGTTGTTGATGATGGCTTAGACGACGATGATCCCTTCTTCTTTGGTGAAAAAGCTTGTAGGTTTCTTCCATGATTGCAGCACTCTCCCTCACAAATATATATCCGGAGTTTTCAACCGGTAACAAGGTACACAAATATTATTTTGGAGTCTGGACTTTGAGTGGATTAAGGATGTGATTTGTTGCACGAAACAAGCGGGGTGGATGGCTAAGTCTAAGGTGGTTCCGGACTACAAACTAGAGCACACGAACAAAGAGCTGGATGGAGACTTACCTCTCTCCTCCTCTTGGTTCTTCTCTAGTGCACTCACGCTTGCTTTGTTGCTTCGCGACCGCGTGCACCTTCCAAACGTTCTCATCCACTCCTTTGCTTGCATTATTGCTCCTTCCACTTGATGTTTTCGCTTTGAGTCACTTCCATACTCCCTTTCCTCACATGCCTCCGTGATATTCCTACAAAACAAAGCCTTGTCTTCCCCCCCCCATGCTTGTACTTTGCATTTGGTTTGATAAAAGATGTTGGGGGGGCATCCCGTGATGCATCATGGTGCAGGCATGGTTAAGTTAACTAGATTGCCTCCCTCTAAGCATGTTTTAATGCTAAGTACTCCTCTAATTTCGAAAATAAAAATAAAATCAGAGATATTAATGAGTTAAAATATAAATTTAGAGGAGTTTTTAAAGCATTAAAAATAAATGTATGTCGAAAAATATTTCCGACTACTTTTATTTTGGTCTTACCAGTATCGTTTGCTTCCATTAGTTGAGAGCAAGCTTTTCCCAACTTGATCATGGGGGCATAGGTGAGAGAGATTTTGAATAAAATAAAATTAAATAAGGCTTAGAAAAATTCTAACTTTATAGAATCCTAGGATAAGGATTTTTAAACCAACCAAAAGTCAAATTTCTAGGTTCACGCGAGTCCTACCATGCGGTGAAATTTAAATAACATCTAGTTACAAGTCATGGCTCTACTCGTGTGTTTTCAGCATGAAAAACAAGTCAACCACAACATCATAAAGAGGATAAATGGTTGAGATAGGTTCTGAATTTTATTTGGTTGTGGTTTCTCAAAAATAAGCAAACAAACACATAGGAGGGTTCATGTAAAGGGTTTATGATCAAGCAAGATATCCAACCAAGAATTATATCTCTAATATTGTTTAACCATTCTAAGTCTAATGTCTTGCGTAGTAAAATTCAAAACTAAATTACTTGAAAAGACTCGAAAAACCTGGAATCGGGTTGTCCTCTCGGTAGCTTATTCTTGACTCGACGAAACGGGTTGCCTCCCGCCTAGCGCTTCGTTTATAGTCCATGGCTAGACTTTTTCACTTGATTACTTCGGATCAACGCTCGTTGTGGGCGTTGCAATCTTGGGTACCCACTTCCGCGCCATCTTGGGCACAGGCTTATTCTTTGGCTTAGTCATATTTTTGGTCTTCACAGGCTGGCTTTGTCTTTTGGTCTTGACAGATGCAACAACTTCCTTCATGTAATGGCTCGGCATCTCAAACTCCGGTCCTTCGGTCGTTATCTCCATGGTCTCCTTAGTGTGATCCTCCATTTCTCCCGAATGAGTTTCAGTAGCCTTCGCCGTCTTGGGACCTTGGGGTTGTCTCGGAAATTCTTCTTTGTCACCTATCGGTTCCGGCAAGTTGTCCCACTTGCATCTCTAGCATCTTCATCATGATGAACACTTCACATATAGAGCTTCCGACCTCCGTCACCTTGCCATCTAAATTCTTCAATATTTTCTCCATAGCCTCAAACTTAGTGACGATGTCCTTGTTGATCTTGGACATGGCCGTACTCCTCACACTTCTTGCATGTGGATCTTGCTTCGGCAGCCTTTAGCTGTTGAGCTTCTTTCTCTATCTCCATCTTATCAATCCTCCTCTTAAGTAAACCGATATGCCACTCAAGGAATTCGGCTCGTATGTATTCATTGAAACGCTCCAAAGCCCTCGCAATCGTCATGCGGATAGTTGAGACCTTGATCTTGAACGGCCTTCCGACGTCTTGATGGTTTATGATAGGTAGATCAACGATGTCTGGGTGCATGGCTCAATCTCGTGCTCAGGTTGTGGTTGTTCTCCTATGGGTGGAGGTTGAGGTTGATCTTCTTTCGGACTTGGAGGTGGTGATTCCCTCGGAGATTTTGATGGTCCTTCGACTTTTGGATCTAGGGTTTCCAACCCTTTAGCTTGTGTTGCACGTCTCCTTTTCCTGTAAAGTTTCCCTAGATCATCCACAAAAGAAACTTTGGGTTTCTTGGAGAGGTAGCCAACCATCTCTGGTTAGGGTTAGCAAAAACAAAAACCTAAAAAAGAAAAATTACGGTTAATCAAAACTATATTAGATTGATTTTTTTTCTTTTGAGGATGATCAAACATAAGAGATGCAAAAGAAAATCAAAAGAAAAACTGAAAAATAAGCGATACTAGATTGGATCTTGATTGCTTGTTCCCCGGCAACGGCGCCAAAAAAGGGGCTTGTTGACGGTAGATTATCGTATCAAAGATCATATGGATTTGCAAGCGGACAAATCCCCCGTCGTAGTCAAGGGACCCTTCTTCCCTCGAGTGGTGAACCCAAGGTATCGAATCCGTGGAACAATGTCCAATGCAAGGATTCAATCTAGTAAAGCAAGGAAAACTATGTTATGAAGAAGAAAGTTGCATCTAATCTACTAACTCATAAAGAAAACGAATCTAATCTAATCTACTGAAGAGGTAGCAAGAGAAAGCAAAGAGATAACTGATCTAGAGGATCTAGAACATGCTTGTGTTGTAGCTCCAAACAAGATAGATGAAGATAGAAAAGCGAATCTCATTAAAAGCATCATTAAACCGTGGCCTCCGGTCCGATTCTGAAAACACCCGCCTTTTGGAACCACCGTTCTGTCATAACGTATTCCTATTCATGCGGGTAGTCTAGGGCGAGTTCGATAAGAACAAGTTGAAATCACTTGGTCAGTCCGGTATGCACCTCTAGCCACCGCGGCTACAAGAGCACCCTATGCAATCTAGCTATAGACTAGATTGGGGAAGAAGCAAAACCAAGAAGAAAACAAAATCATCGAGAAGGCACTTGATCGCTAGAAATCGGATTCACTATAAAACTTCACCATGAATGATTACATGAACAAGATCACCACCGGGATCCTACCTCGATCTTGATCATTGCTCCGGAGCTCCAACGTGGTCTTCCATGCAAGGTTCCCACGTCGGCTAGGGAGACCCTAGACAACTAGCACGACCCTCATCTCCGAGATGGTGTCCCTTAAGCTTCTCTGCTCCTCGGCGGCGGATGACGAATTGATTAATGCGTGTCTCTCGATCAAGGGGCTATAAATAGCCCGAGAGGCATCTAGGTCAAAGGGGGGCCGACCGGACTGGGCCCACTTCGACCCAGTTCGTGGCCTCCTTCGCCCGGTGTTGCTTCCCGAGTCTTCTATATCGTCCCCCATTCTGCATGTGGGCCCTTGTCATCAGTTTCTCTCCGAGTTGGACGAAGCTCCTTGTCTCGCAAGATTCGGCACTTTTCTGGCTAGGTCCTCGGAGTTTGTCATTCTCTCGGGCTTGGTCCTTGGGCTTCTTGGAGTCATGTTCACTTCATTGCTTGACTTGTACCGGGCTTCAAGGTCGTGTCATGAGGTGCTTAATGAACTTATCCCGGAAGTCATGCTTTCAACGCTAAAACCCTGCATAAACACTAAACTCCAAAACTGACATGCACAAGTGAACTTGTTATACCACGGGGGTTAGTACCAATGGATAAGATACAAAAGTCATGCCAACACCGAAGGTAAACTCATGGCTAGGTTGACGAAATTTCACCATCAACATGGGTCAACTGTAACCTTTGTCTATTCCTGCATGGAAGTGGGACGACATAAGCAAGGACTTCATTGTAGGTTTGCCCTCACTCCCAAAAAACATGATTCCATTTGGGTAATAGTGGACCACTTACTAAGACGGCTCATTTCATTCCTATCCATACTACCTATTCAGCCGAGCGCTATGCGGAAATCTATGTTGATCTCATAGTACGCTTGCTCAGTGTTCCAAAAACTATCTTATCAGACAGAGGCACTCAATTTGTTGCTCGCTTTTGGGCACAAGTTAATGAATCTTTGGGTACCAAGCTAATCCATAGCTCCAGCTATCACCCTCAGACCGATGGTCAGACGGAAAGAGTAAATCAAATAGTGGAAAATTTGTTGAGAGCTTGTGTTATTCACTTCGACAAGACTTGAGACAAATGCTTAGCATTGGCAGAGTTTGCTTATAACAATAGTTATCAAGCTACCATGAAAATGGATCCTTTCGAAGCCTTATATGGACGAAGGTGTCATACCCCCTTGAATTGATCACAAGGGGGTGAGCGAGCCTTATTTAGCCCTAAGCTATTACAAGAAGCCGAAGAGAAGGTAGAAGTGATTAAAGTAAATTTGAAAGCCGCTCAAATGAGGCAAAATAGATACCACGACAAGGCTAAAGCCCCCAGAGAATTTGAAGTTGGTAATTATGTGTACCTAAAGGTGTCCCCAACCAAAGGTGTACAACACTTTGGAGTAAAAGGGAAATTGTCTCCATGCTATATTCGCTGTTATGAAGTCACCGAGAAGTTCGTTACGGTTTCCTATCGTATTCGACTCCCGGACCGACTTTCCGCAGTGCATGATGTGTTTCACGTCTCACAATTGAAGAAGTGCGAGCCAATACCGGAAGCACAGATAAGTGAGGATACCAATGCAGAGATAGAACCAGACTTGTGACTGGCAGAATATCCGATGAGAGTATTAGATCAAAATGAAAGGCAAACTAGGAGACAAAAGGTGAAGATGTACAAGATACAATGGAGTCACCACACCGAAGAAGAAGCTACGTGGGAGACCAAGCACTTTCTAAAAAACAAGTATCAAGACTTTCTTCCAAGTCAAACTCATACATGACCTTTGCCCACCTATATTTTAAATTTCGAATCTCGGGACGAGATTCCTGTTATGGAGCGTAGGTTGTAACACCCCGTGTTTTTTCTTAGTGTCAACTAGTGATAATGATAACTTTAATCAAGTCTCTAACCATCCAGGATCAACCCTTAGTCAAATCCTAGCCCAAAACCCTAGTCAACCCCTTGACCTTCCTTGTCCTTCTAGAATTTCTCTCGCATTCTCCAAAATTCACCTAAACGCTTCAATTTCTTCCAATGTAATAGTTGTGTAGTTTGTCGAGGCACACAACTTTCATGTTGGACGACATCTCTAATTCAAAGTGCAAATTGGTGTAAAACTCCAGCCAATGCCTACAACTACTATTCATCAGAGCTGAGGAAATCCCCAAGTTGCTCTACAGGTCATGCCAAATCGATTGCTCAAAACACCCATCAGCCTTTACAAAAGTTGTAGAGGGATGCTAGATCTACAACTTTCATATTTGTCACTCAGGGCAGTTCGGTTGAGAAATTTTGAGAAACTTTGTGTCAAACAGGGGAACTTGAAATACTTAGGACCTTGAGCGCGCGCCATGCGCGACGTCACGCCGCGCCACGCCACATTGGCCTTTGCCGTCGTACGCGCGCGCGCACGCTGAGGCACCGGAAGGACCACTGCTCCGAAGCCGTGCGTCGTGGGCACTGTGCTCCTACGGGAGGTGATGCACGCCAGCCCCATAGGTTGGTGCCACGCGGCCTCCGTGCACTCGCCGGAGCTCACACGCGTGCCCCGCCATTGGCTGGCTACCCGCTGCCTCACCACATGTCGTCCACCGGCCGTCGCCCCATGCCGTGACCCCTTGTAGCCGACGGAGGTCGTCAAACTGCCATTCCTCACTTGGCCATGCCTATAAAACCCTTTCCCGTTTTCTTATTGCGGGTGCCAGCACCTCACTGCCGTCTGCCATTACCGCTGCCACGGCGAAACTCCCCTTCCGCTTGTTTTCCGAGCCGTCCAATCACCTGAGCTTCACCCCTAGGTATCACTCGCTCTCCCACACGCACGCATGGCTTAGCTGGCCCCCGCATTTCACTGGAGCTCGGGCCGAAGCAGCTCTGCCACCGCTATCTCGTCGTCGACCACCGCTGGGCACCTCTCTGGCCACAACTCCGCCCCCAGCAGGACCCCGGTCATCCCAATCAAAGAACGCCCTCACACGTTTGCCTGCACCCGCCCCACCTCGTCTGTGGCGAGCTCACCCCCGCCGCCGAGAGAACATTTGTGAAGCCAAAAACTAATCAGGGACCCCTGTGCTAAACCCGAGAGCCTATATGTGAAGAATCAGAAAGTTCTAGGGGCTGACACATAGATTTTTGGTTCCTTTGTGAATAGGTCTAGTGTCTTGTAAAATTCATATAAAATCACAGAAAAATCCTAATAGTGCAAAACCAATTTTGTTGTCCTCCTTGTGTGCAGATCTACATCATTTGCAAAGCATGTATATACTTTTGAGTTATAGTTTTTGCATGAAAAATTGAAATCAGTTTAAGCCACTTTTGTTGTAGTTCACAATTTACATGTGATCATGAGCTGAATTTTGGATATGTTGTTATAGATGCCATGTGTAGACTCAGCACAAAAATTTGCACAAGATTACTTAGTAAATCTTTTATTATGAATTATCTTGCTTTTATGCTATTTCTGCCTTAATGATTTTTGTAGGAAAAATTAAATAGATTTTTGAGCTCAACTTCTGAGGATAGTCATGAAATGCCTAGGTGCACCTTTTCTGAATTAATCATGATTTTGGACTAATAGAAATATTTATTCCTGAATTATGCTTGTTTTTAATCATAAATGCTTAGTTCAAGATCTAAAATAGCTATAGATATGTTTGTTGGTTTCCTAGCCTTGTTTTAGATCAGAGATGGTGTAGGAGAAAGTTTGGCTCCAGAAGTGATGTATTTATTTTTGTGTGCATTTATCTCATTTGTGGTAGCTAGAAATGTTGTTTTTGGTATATTTATTTTCATAGCTCCAATATGTGTGCTTGCTGTTCAGTGGCTATGAATTAGATTAGTGAGCTCAGTGAGCTTCATCCATGGATTTTTATAAAGCATTTCGATGAATAAAAGTGGATAAGCCATTTTAAGCATAATAATATGTTAATTGGAAAATCCTCCCTTTTATCTTTTTGAGCCCTTGTTTGTGTTGTGAAAAATGAATTCAGAGTTGAAAACCATCTCCTTGCTATTTGTGCAAATAAATAAATTATTTATTTAAATATGTACACAATCACTATAAAGAGAAGAAGAAATAAAGGTTCCATAACAATCTTTAAAAAGAAAAAAAAGATGAATAGATTTTGTCAAGGTGATTATGGTCAACCATGTGCTTCTTGTTGTCATGTGTTGATGTTTTTGTCTGAATTAAATAAAATTCACCACTAATTGTTGCATATGCATCCTCCGTGTAGAAGTTCCTGACGGTAGCTACACGTTTGTACCGGCTGACGAGGACGAGGGAGGAGGAGGGAACATACACTACATGTCCGTAGGTCAAGACCCAGACCAAAGTCCGGAAGTTTGTTTGACTGCTTGTGCTGACGAAGGTAAGCGCTGGTTCAAACATTATCCTATGTGTTTTTTAAGCTTTTGAATTATCATTGATTGTCTATGTGCATTTACGTTCATGAGTTGAATTGAAACCCTAGTTGCATGATCCTTAAGTACCTATGATCTTTTACTAGCATGTTAGATCGCTAGTTGCTATGCTCTAAGGATCTGGTACAAGTCGAGTGATGTTCGTCACTCGCGAGAATAGGATCTCCTTTATGGAATCACCATATTTATTAATGGATTGCTCATGTGGTAAGAGCATGGGATTTGGGCTCTGGTCCAGTGTTGACGGTTAATAATTGTATCAAAGTTCGTTTGTGACTCGCAAGCGTACAAGTCTCCCGTCGTAGTCAAGGGACCCTTCTTCCCTCGAGTGGTGAACCCAAGGTATCGAATCCGTGGAACAAATGTGTGACGCAAAACTTAATCTAATAAAGCCATGTAACTCCAATCTTCAATAAAAGAAAACCTAATGCATCTAAGTAAAAGACATGAAACGAATCTAATCTACTAAAGACCGGAGAAAACAAAGTAAGATTGGGTAGATAAACCGATCTAGAGGGATCGGGGTAAGCCTTTTGTTGAAGTTCCAAGCAAGAGAAGAAGTAGCAAATCGAATCTTAATAGAAGCCTCTTTAAATCGTGGTTTCCCGTCCAAATCCGAAAACATCCGCCTTTCGAGACCCCCGTTCTGTCACAACGTATCCCTATTCATGCGGGGAGCTTAGGGCGAGTCAAAAAACAAGTCGAGATTCTTTCAGAAGATCCGGCGTGTACCTCTAGCCACCGCGGCTACAAGAACACCCTATGTAATCTATCTCGAGAATAGAATTGGAATAAGCAAAGCCGATCGAAAAACGAAATCTTCGAGGAAACACTTGATCGCTAGGAAAACATTCAACTTGATAATTCAACTATAACAATGATACATACACAAGATCACCACCGGGATCCTTCCTTGATCTTGCTTCTAGCTCCTGGAACTCCGACGTGGTCTTCCGTGCAAGGTTCCCACGTCGGCTAGGGAAACCCTAGTCAACTAGCTCGACCCTCTCCTCTCCGAGATGGTGTCCCTCTCTTCTCTCGCTCCTCGGCGGCCGATGACGAATTCTTCTCTCCGAGGCTCTCGGTCAGAGGGCTATAAATAGCCCGATTGGCGGCTAGGGCAAAGGAGGGGGCATTTGGGCCCCGGATGGGCCCGGGCCGACCGGATCGGGCCGGCCGGCCCGGGCCCATCTAGGCCCGGCCCCCGAGGGCTCCTTCGCTCCACGTCGGTTCCCTTGCTTCCTGGATGTTTCCCCCTTCTGCATGTAGGTCTATGTCGTCGGTTTCTCTCCGAATTGGACTCAACTCCTTGTCTTGCAAGATTCAGCACTTTTCTGGTCAGATCCCTGGAGTCTGTCGTCTTCTCGGATCAAGTCCCTGGCTTCTTGGAGTTAAGTTTGCTTCATTGCATGACTTGTACGGGGCTTCAAGGTCTTGTCATGAGGTGCTTGATGAACTTATCCCGAAAGTCTTGCATTCAACACTAAAACCCTACATAAACACTAAACTCCAAAACCGACATGCACACGTGAACTTGTTATACCACGGGGGTTAGTACCAATGGATAAGGTATAAAACTCATGCCAACACCGAAGGTAAACTCATGGCTAGGTTGACGGATTTTCACTGTTAACATCTCCCCCATGCTTAAACCTTGCTCGTCCTCGAGTAAGACTTCGATGGATATCATCATTGCTAAACAATGTTTAAACTTTGCATTTGATCACACATGAGAAAACCTAATGCTCTCAAAATTTTAATTCATTAAAGTTCCATAATGTACTAGCCTTCATCTCTACGGAGGGTAGATTCTTATTAAGCTTATCCCACGAGTATTAACATGCTCACAAAGTTTAAATAGATCTCAGAATTTTTGAAATAGAGAGCGAGACAAAGAAAAGCTAAACCAAGCTCACAAATTTAAATCATCTTGTATATTGCTCATGAACTCTCATCTCACTTGTCTCTCAAGCCTATATATTCTACTCCTTTCCCTCTCATATATATGTGTGGTAGGCTTTATATGGAGCTTTGGGAAAGTTTAGTCCTAACAAGATTTTATAAATGAGGTGTTGTCAAAACAAGACAAGCTTCTCATGGTCTTACCGAGACTCGTCAAAAAGGTCATTGGAAAATAATGTTAAATCAAGGAGGGGAAAGAGAAAAATACACACACTTTTAGATGAGTGGACATGTGCAAATGGCAAAGAGTGATCCCGAGGCACAAAGGAAGTCCTCGTTATCGGATTGCACATGGTTGGAAAATGAGAATGGATCTTTTTAACTTGAAGCCTTGAATGCACTTTTAGAGGGCCGGGGAGTTCACTTTACGCACATATATTTTTTTCTCTTTCTCATATTTCTCATTCTTTTCTTTCTTTCATTCATTCATTATATATATATTTTTCTTTCTTTCTTCTTGTGAGACCTTCACCTTGGAAGTCACGCATATCGCCGAATTTTTTCTTTCATCATTATATTATATATTTTTTATAATACTCCCTTTTTGAACTCTTAAACTGCACCGTACCTACCTGCTCCCCCATGCTTAGACGTTGCTCGTCCTCGAGCAAAGAGGCGAAAAATAAGGTAGGTATCGGGGTATTCTTCCTTGGAGAGATACTTGAAATCTTCAATGTTGGCACCATCTTGCGATCTTCCTTGAATTGATGATCCATTCTCAACAATAGGTTGTGGTCAAGGAGGTAATCACAAAAGATGATATTTGGTTTAAGGGTGGATATCCGGCGAAGTTTGTGAGATCTCCGATGCGGGGATACACAATGCACGGATAAAAGGCTAGCAAAAAGATAGATACGCAAAAACGGAATGACCAACTTCTTAGTCTCGGGCCAGAGAAATCATGGCCTGCAATAACTCACTCAAAAATAAATCTCGTACACTAAGGTTATGCACTCGAATATATATTAAGCTTTGGATAGGTTGAGCAACACACAAGTGATATTTGTGACAAGGTTAGCAATATTTTTTTAGCATAAAAGACATCTTTAATCTATTTATAACTTGAGAGCACATAAAACACTATGGGTCTTTATTTTAATCATAACCTCCGCTGAAAATTAAGCTAGCAATTAAATAAATTCAGATTTGTATTTTTAAGAGAGCACTAGCTTAAACATGCATAAATCAATTACAAAGATGAACAAAGCTGCAATTATAATCATATATCATCATGGCACGAATTTTGTAACTTTTCCAATGATATAATCAAGGTGGTGTCTTTATTAATGATGACATCAAGTTGAAATACAAACTGAAAATAAACAAACATGCTTGCTGAAATTTAAATAAAAACAGAAAATACTACGCAAACACACATAAGCAAAAGCTGAAAATTACGAGAGAAAAAGAAAAGAAAAGAAAACTAAAGTTCCTAAATCTTCTAGTCCTCCGCCGGTGGTTGATGTTGATGATCTTGATAATAATACCCTTGCTCATAATACGATTGGACATTCCCTCCGACGAATTGATTTGGCTCCACGAGGTGAAGGCGTCCGAGCTCAAAGGCAATATTTGCGTTGCCTTCACCAAGTTGAGCTGCATTAGCTTGGATGGCTGCGATATTTTGAGCATTTCTTGCAGCATACCCTCCAATTATGGCCATGCTTTGTTGTGGTTGGGGATGATGAGCGTAGGACTCCGCGAAGTTAGCGTTGGGCACAACATAATTTTGCGGGGGTACCGGTGCACCACCCCCCCATGCTTCCTCTTATGGCCCTCCGTAATAACTTGGCGGAGGAGGGATCCCGCCGAATGGTTGCACATTGGGTTGTGCTCCACTCGCTTGTGCGGAGGATGTTCCCTCCTCTACGATTCTTCCTCTTTTGTTCTTCCTTGCAGGGACGAGGAGTCCCTCTTCCAACCAATCTTCCCTCCCTTCGGTGAAAAGCCTAAGCCTCTCATTCGGAAGGGGTAGGTTCACTATGTCCAACCGATAACCTCCTCTCTCATCTCCACTAATGTATTTGCCTTGCCGCAAATACTCAATGCCGAGAGAGGTACCACGCAAAAGGTGGTCGGGGTTTCTTGCGATCCCCGGCCGCAAGGAGAAGGCCAACATGGAGAGGTAGCACCCCGAACCAATATTACCCGCCCCCGATGTTGCTTCACAACACCAACGGTTGATCATAAGGTAAAAGGGGTCTATTGGCTGCCTGGCAATTAAAGCCGAGTATAGCCAATTCAACTCCGTGTCGGTCACCTTCGTTTCCTTCATCCTCCCCAATACCCTCTTGCACATCCAAGAGTGAAATATCCGGATAATGGGGTTGCGGATGCAATTGCGTTGTTGATGGGCTTCTCCGGAGATCATATTCCAAAATCCCGCCAACATGCCGGGTGGCACGTCAACTTTTTCCGGAGCTCCCTTGTGGAATCCAAGCAGCTCCCTCACATGCTCGTAGGGAACCACTTGTTGGACTCCCTCCAAACGGAATGGCAAGATTTGCACCCCATCATCATCAATGATGGGTGCAATAGTCATCAAAATTTCCAAGGAGAACCCCAAATGGGTGTCCATCGATATTTCGTTGGAGAACTGCACCCATCCAAGGTGCCCCAACATATAGTATATGTTGGTGCCAAAACCCAAGGTGTAGAGTGTTTGGTCGTCGAACTCGACGTTTGGCACAAGCCTCTTCTCAAGATTAGAGAGCCTCTCCTTCTCCTCCGCCGACAAGATGATGAAGCCGTACGAAGAGTATGTCGGGGTGTAAGGAGGTGGCGCGGTTGAGCGAGTCGATCGTCGTGGTGGCGCGGGCTGCTTCTCCGTGTGCCCACGAGGTTCGGTAAACCTCATGGACGTGCTTCTTGCAGCCCTCATACCACCAAGGAGGAGAGCATCGTTCCTCCTCGGTGGTGCCGTATCCGTCTCCATGCTCCGGGGAGACTCGGAAACCGAGTGCCTCCTCGAAGACGTGGTTGATGACGGCTTAGACGACGACGAACTCTTCTTCTTGGAGAAGAGACTTGTGGTCTTCTTCCACATGGTTGCTGCACTCTTTTCTTCAACTAAAACTCCGGGTTGCAACCGGTAACTAGGCACTTAAACTCTTTGCTTCGGATGTGGACTTTGAGTGGATTAAGGATGTGGATTTTTTCTTGAGCTATCAAGCTTGGGAAGGTTGGCTATGTCTACGGAGGTTTTGAGCACACAAACTTGAACACACAAACAAAGGAAGGAGAGGGAAGCTTGCTCGCGTAAAACGGGAGCCGGGGGCTCCTTATGTAGGTGAGGCCGGCCGGCCCGGGCCGGCCGCCCGGGGTCCCTCGGTGCACCGCCCCGCCTCGTCTTTCTTCCAAAGACGATCATTTCGCCTCCGCAACTTTCCCCGCCCGCGTGCTCCACGAGTTGCACCGCCCAAACGCTCTCATCCACTCCTTTTCTTGCATTATTGGTCCTTCCACTTGATGCTCCATGCTTTGGGTCATGTCCATGCTCCCTAGCTCCACTTGCTTCACATGCCACCATGAAATTCCTGCAAAGTTGATGCTTGCTGCCCACCATGCTTGTCCTTTGCATGTGGAATTGGTGAAAGTTGATAAAAGGGAATCCAATGGTGCATGCATGATTAATTCAAACTAGATTGCCTCCATTTAGGTGTGTTTAAGGTTAAGCACTCCCCTAATTCGAAATTTAAAATATTTTTCAGAGCCATGCAAGAGCTCAAACATAATTTTAGAGAAGTTTTTAAACCATTAAAAACAAATGTAAGTCGAAAATATTTTTCGACTACGTCGATTTTCGGTCTCACCGGTATAGTTTGCCTTCATCGGTTGAGAGCAAACATTTCCCGGCTTGATCATGGGGGCATAGGTTTAGGTTCTAATTTTGGCTAAATAAGAAAGATTTTGAATAAAACAAAATTAGAATAGGCTTAGAAAAATTCTAATCCTAGAGAAACCAAGGATAAAGATTTTTAAAACCAACCAAAAGTTTTGATTTCTAGGTTCACGCGAGTCCTACCACGTGCTGAATTTTATTAGCACTTAAATATAAATCGTGGCTCTACTCGTGTGGTTTTAGCATGAAAAATATGTCAACCTCAGCACCATAATGAGGGTGAAAGGTTGAGTTAGGTTATGAAATTATTTGGTTGAGGTTTCTCGAAAAGAAAAGAACAAACAAACACATAGGAGGGTTCATGCAAAGGGTTTATGATAAAGCAAACATTCAATCAACAATTATGTCTCTAATATTGTTCAACCACTTCTAAGTCTAATGTCTTTGCGTAATAAAACTCAAAAACTAAATTATTAAAAATACTCGAAAAACCTGGAATCGGGTTGTCCTCCCGGTAGCTTATTCTTGACTCGACGAAACGGGTTGCCTCCCGCCTAGCGCTTCGTTTATAGTCTATAGCTAGACTTCTTCACTTGATTACTCCGGATCAACGCTCTTTGCGGGCGTTGCAATCTTGGGTACCCACTTCCGCACCATCTTGGGCGCGGGCTTGTCTTCCGGCTTAGTTGGCTTAGTCATTTTTTTTGTCTTCACAGGCGGCTTCTCTTCCTTTGTCTTGACGGATGCAACACCTTCTTTGATTTTCTTTACGTTCATTTTTTTCGGCTCCTTCTTCTTTTTCAGCCCCTCCGTTTGTTTTGGTTCTCCCTTCACTCCAATCATGTTGCATGCCTCAATCCTTGGACGGAAATTGAACGAACTCCTTTCTCCGTTGATATCGAACATGATCTCCCCCTTGCCAACATCAATAGTAGCTCCCACGGTCTTGAGGAACGGCCTCCCTAGGATGAGCGGCGGCTTCTCCCTCGCTCCCATCTCGAGCACAACGAAGTCGACGGGGATGAAGTGGTGTCCAATCTTCACGGGTACATCTTCAGCAATGCCCAAGGGATAGCGAATGGAGTTGTCTCCCAACTCCAAACATATTCCCGTAGGCTCCATTGGTAGGCGTAGCTTCTCGAACACATCCCCCGGCATGACGCTTACACTAGCTCCAAGGTCGCATAACGCCTTCTCGAAGTTGAAAGAACCAACTGAACATGGAATTGTGGGGCACCCGGGGTCTTTTTGCTTCTCTAGCCCATTAGCAATAGCCGCACTACACTCCTCGGACATCTTGACATGATCTACCCCGAGTGTTGCTATCTCATATTTATTTGCAAGTATATCTTTAAAGTAACGAGAATATGTAGGTACTTGTAGGGCATCTAGTAATGGCATGTTGATGCTAAGTCTACGCACAACTTCCACAAACTTCTCAAAGTGGTTGTCAAGTTTACCTCGGAAGTAGCGTGGCTTGAGTTGCGGTATCCTCGTGTCATCCTCCGGCATCTCGAATTCGGGTTCCTCGGTGACGATCCCCGTAACCTTCTCTTTAGCAGCTCCTTCCACCTCGGTGGATGGTTTAAGCTTCCTTGCTCCCGCGAAACATTCCGGATCTTCGGTCTCCTTCCCCGAACGTGTTTGAATGGCCTTCGCCGATTCGGGACATTTGGGCTGTCTCGGAAGCTTCCCTTCATCATTAGTGAGGCGCCCCGCAAGTTGTCCAACTTGCGTCTCGAGCATCTTCATCATGTTGAGCACTTGATGATTGGAACTTCCGACCTCCGTCACCTTGCTATCGATGTTCTCCAACACCTTGTCTATGGTCTTGAACTTGGTGACGGTGTCCTTGTTGATCTTAGCTTGCTCATCCATGAACTCCTTCAATTGTATACGAAGCGGAACCGCGTTAGGAATAGATGAGCTTGCATTAAATTGAGGCCTACCTTGCCCGTAGCGGAAGTTTGGCAATTCTCCCTTCCTCATGTAATCGAGCACTTTGGCTTCCTCCGGACAATCTTTGCGGACATGGCCATACTCTCCACATTCTTCACATGTGGACCTTGCTTCGGCGGCCTTCAAGTCTTGAGCCTCTTTCTTTTCCATCTCCATCTTCTCCAACCTCCTCATGAGCGAGTCGATCTTGCCTTCAAGTATGTTCTCCTTCTCCACTTGCAAGACTCCTTTGACGTTTCCTGTGGGTTGAACCGAATGTAGGCGCCCGGACGACGCCCACGTGTCATTATCCGCTACCTTCTTCAATAGAGTGAAAGCTTCCGTCGGTGTAAGTTCGATGATGGATCCTCCCGCCGATACATCGATGATCGTCCTTGACGCCATGGTGAGTCCTTGATAGAACTTTTGCACGAGGTCTTCTTTCGGAAACTTGTGATGTGGAACCGCCCGGGTGTACTCGTTGAAGCGCTCGAATGCCTCCGAGATAGTTTCCGTAGGATATTGAACAAAGGTGGCAATCTTATTACGCAAGCTTTGAGTTTTACCCGGTGAGTAGTATTCCTTCATGAAAGCCTTCATCAACGTGCTCCAATTTTGCACCGTCTCCGCCGGTTGAGAGTGGAACCATTGCAAAGCCTTCCCGAGTAGTGAAAACGGAAAAAGCCTTGCCCTCATTTGGTCTTGAGTCACCCCATCCATGTTGAAAGTCTGACATAGTTGAATGAATGCTTGGAGGTGAAGGTTCGGATCCTCTTTACCGGTGAAGGGTGAATGTTGCACCATGCGGATTGTTGAGGTCTTGATGTCGAACAGTCTTCCGATCTCCTCAAGGTTCAAGATTGGTAGGTCGATGATGTCTGGGGTGCATAGCTCCCCAATCTTGCGTTCTTGCGGTGGTTGGTCACCCATTGGTGGAAGTCGATTCTCCCGAGGACTTTGAGGTGGTGAATTCTTCGGAGATTCTTGCGATCCTTTGTCTTCCGATTCCGAATCTACAAAATCCAGCTTTTTAGCTTGATGTGCTTCGCGTCTCCTTAGCCTCGTAAAGTTTTTCTCGGATCATCCACAAAATTATTGGGTTTGTTGGAGAGGTAGCCGTCCATCTCCCGTTAGGGTTAGCAATAAACAAAGTATGCAAAAACTAGAAAGTAAAAACAAATCTATAAAAACTAGAGTTAGACAAACTAGATTAGATGTATTTTGAGGATGATCAAAATTTAGTAGATGCAAAAATAAAAACAAAGAGAAAACTGAAAATTACAAAAAGGCAATAAAAAATCAAATCTTGATCACTTGTTCCCCCAGAACGGCGCCGTAAAAAGGGGCTTGTTGACGGTTAATAATTGTATCAAAGTTCGTTTGTGACTCGCAAGCGTACAAGTCTCCCGTCGTAGTCAAGGGACCCTTCTTCCCTAGAGTGGTGAACCCAAGGTATCGAATCCGTGGAACAAATGTGTGACGCAAAACTTAATCTAATAAAGCCATGTAACTCCAATCTTCAATAAAAGAAACCCTAATGCATCTAAGTAAAAGACATGAAACGAATCTAATCTACTAAAGACCGGAGAAAACAAAGTAAGATTGGGTAGATAAACCGATCTAGAGGGATCGGGGTAAGCCTTTTGTTGAAGTTCCAAGCAAGAGAAGAAGTAGCAAATCGAATCTTAATAGAAGCCTCTTTAAATCGTGGTTTCCCGTCCAAATCCGAAAACATCCACCTTTCGAGACACCCGTTCTGTCACAACGTATCCCTATTCATGCGGGGAGCTTAGGGCGAGTCAAAAGACAAGTCGAGATTCTTTCGGAAGATCCGGCGTGTACCTCTAGCCACCGCGGCTACAAGAACACCCTATGTAATCTGTCTCAAGAATAGAATTGGAATAAGCAAAGCCGATCGAAAAACGAAATCTTCGAGGAAACACTTGATCGCTAGGAAAAGATTCAACTTGATAATTCAACTATAACAATGATACATACACAAGATCACCACCGGGATTCTTCCTTGATCTTGCTTCTAGCTCCGGGAACTCCGACGTGGTCTTCCGTGCAAGGTTCCCACGTCAGCTAGGGAAACCCTAGTCAACTAGCTCGACCCTCTCCTCTCCGAGATGGTGTCCCTCTCTTCTCTGCTCCTCGGCGGCCGATGACGAATTCTTCTCTCCGAGGCTCTCGGTCAGGGGCTATAAATAGCCCGATTGGCGGCTAGGGCAAAGGAGGGGGCATTTGGGCCCTGGATGGGCCTGGGCCGACCGAATCGGGCCGGCCGGCCTAGGCCCATCTGGGCCCGGCCCCGAGGGCTCCTTCGCTCCACGTCGGTTCCCTTGCTTCCCGGATGTTTCCCCCTTCGCATGTAGGTCCATGTCGTCGGTTTCTCTCCGAATTGGACTCAACTCCTTGTCTTGCAAGATTCGAAGACTTTTCCGGTCGTGTCCCCGGATTCTCGTCGTCTTCTCGGATCAAGTCCCCTGGCTTCTTGGAGTTAAGTTTGCTTCATTGCATGACTTGTAAGGGGCTTCAAGGTCTTGTCATGAGGTGCTTGATGAACTTATCCCGAAAGTCTTGCATTCAACACTAAAACCCTGCATAAACACTAAACTCCAAAACCGATATGCACACGTGAACTTGTTATACCACGGGAGTTAGTACCAATGGATAAGGTATAAAACTCATGCCAACACTGAAGGTAAACTCATGGCTAGGTTGACGGATTTTCACCGTCAACATCCAGTTGCTTCGTTGGTTAAGTGTTTGAAGAACATGTCGGAAATGGGCACGGTAAGCCTAGTACCTAAATGAGGCGGTACGTGATTATACTATCACTAATCTTAGGGTTCCGGCCCCGGGCTCGCCACCTGAGTGCATGCGTGAGGCTGGGTTACCTTGGTGGCATAGCCCAGACAAACCTTGTAATTAAGACTGTGAGCTATTATTCCCAAACCGAAGAATAACGGGAACCAGCTGGTTGGCGAACTCTTAGTGAAGGCACCTCGCGTGTGTTTTGTTCTACCTTGCAAGGTTTAAATCAATCAATTGTCGGCCTCTCACTGTTATCTGAGACAACTTAATTGACTAGCTATGATATCCCTTTATGATGGAACTTTGTGAATACTATTATTTGATTAATTGTATTGTACAACTCATGATTGCAATAGTTGCTTATCTAGTAATGAGTAACTCTACTAGAACTTGAGATAAAATGTGAAAGTAAGGATTCACTACTTAGTGGCTTTTTGGCAAACAAACCCACTAGTATACTCAGCTTTTTGGTAAAGTCTTTTATTTTGGATGGGTAAGCCTTGCTGAGTATTAGTATACTCAGCCTTGCTATTTTAAATGATTGTTTCCAGGTAATGCATGTGATGTGTGGCCTGGAGAAATTCCACTTGGCAGGAGCTGGAATGGGTGGATGATGACGAGTGCATGCATCATGGACGGCCTCCTATGATGTTTATCCTACCATTTAGTTAATTTCGTTGTTTTTAATAAACTCTGAACCATTTACTTACATGTCAAAAACCATGGTTTGTAATAATGGACCCTACATGGAAGATTTGCTTTAATTTGTAAGGTACTCTGGACTCTCCTTTGTTGGAGTTTTAATGCGTACGTTTAATCCTCTCCTTGTGTTTCAAGTGATTTACTGGGCTATAACTCGGCAACACTCAACGGGATGATTCTTTATTATCGCTTAATGACCAAATGGAGTGGTTTAGGCGATAGTACAGAATTATCTCAGATGGGGTTGTCACAGATGTCCGACGCATCGCATGATGAGCAAAGGCGTTCGTCCTGACCTACGGTGAGCTCTACAAGCGGGGAGCAGCTAGCATACTCATGTGGTGCATCCTCAGGGATCAAGGCCGGGAGCTGCTACGCGAGATCCATGCCAACACGTGCGGTCAACATGCAGGCCCAAGGATGCTTGTCGGGGAGGCTTTCCGACAAAGATTTTACTGGCCCACCGTAGTGGCAGACTCCAATGACATAGAACGCCGTTGTGGGGGATGCCAATTCTACGTTCGACAGACTGACCTCCCGGCGCAAGAGCTCCAGACCATCCCCATCACATGGCCTTTCGCCATGTGGCTCCTCAACATGGTGGGGCCGCTCCGACAAGCACCCGGGGGCTTCACGCACCTCCTCGTAGCAGTCGACAAGTTCTCCAAACGGATCAAGGCACGACCCATCGCTCCAAGGAAGTCGTGTCTTTCTTCACTGACATCATCAACCGATTCGACATACCCAACACGATCATCACCGACAACGAGACCCAGTTCACGGGAAATAAATTCCTCAACTTTTGTGACGACAACAACCTTCGTGTGGCCTGGTCGGCCGTGGCGCACCCTAAGACGAACAGACAAGTCGACAGGGCAAATGGCATGATCTTACAAGGGTTGAAGGCACGCATCTTCAAACGCCTCGAGAAATTCTGAGCGAGGTTTGTGGCCAGGCTATCATCCGTACTGCTGAGCCAGCGCACCACACCGTGTCGGGCGACGGGTTTTACGCTCTCCTTCATGGTGCATGGCTCAGAGGCGGTCCTACCAATGGACATTGACTACAGCAGCCCACGAGTACAAGCCTACACCAAGGAAGGCAATCAGGTCCCACTTGAGAAAGCGATCGACCAGGTTAACTATGCGTGAATGTGGCGTTACTGCGCTGCACCAAGTACCAACAAGCCTTACGACGCTACCACGAGTGCAACGTACATTCTCGTGAGTTCCACATCAGAGACCTGGTCCTCCGACAAGTTCAATGCAGCAAGGATCGACACAAGCTCGCACCACCTTGGGAAGGGTCGTTCATTGTCCACCAGGTGCTCTGACCCGAAACATACAAGATCCGATACGAGGACGGGCAGGTCATCTCCAACGCGTGGAACATCGAACACCTGCAGCCATTTTACCCATGAGTAACTGTTCAAATCTTATACATTGATGAATAAATGCCACATGCTTCGTTCACATGTCTTTAAGTTCGAAAAACTTGTCGATTTCCATGTTTATGAATGTGCGACCACTTTGAAAGCTAAGCAATGAGCGTCCCTACACATGTGTAAAACGCTCCCTGCTCAGGGGCTACCCAAGGCACGATGCCCTCCTTCCGTTTTTTACGATTTTTCAAAACAAATTCTAACAACTATGTTGTGACCGATCGCACGAGCGAAAGGTTTCTTTACGGAAAACTTGATCTTGCGAGAAGTAAGGGCGACGATCTGCGAGGGGCAGGACATTGATGCTCATTCAAATCTCCTAACACCTACGCCTCTGCTGCTACGGTGTGAAGACTCGTGGGCACGGCTCGAGTCCTCAGGCCTTCATTTGGCCTCTTTTCAAAAGCATCCAAGTCACCGCCCAGACTTTGGTCTAAAACAACTTTCATGACAAAACCGCGCAAGGTTACCTCTCAAACCCCCAAGCTCTCGGGGGCAACCAACGAGTGGCTGCTCTTAGCGGGTCGAGAAAGCCGGGCTTCCCGACTCCTACTCCTTTGTGGCTCCAGAGTAAATCTTGGTCATCTCGAATTCCTAAGGTCGGCTACACGTTTTGACAGTCGCCCTCAGGCGCTTGGGAATGATCGAGCTATAACTCTATTTGAATGAGTTCTCAACTACGCGATTCTGACTCGTAATGTTGCATCAATGAACCATTCTTAGCATTACATATGACTAAAATGATACATCTAAGCTGAGGTCTTGGAACTTCCCGGGTCCTCTGGTGCGTCTCCTGGCAGCAGCTCCAGGTCTTTTAGGGTGGTGTCGTCCATGTCGCGGGCGAAGGAGGTGCATTCTTCCTCAAGCTCATCGCATTGCGTGTCAGAGATGCCGGGGGCCCAACATTGCTCAACACCATACGGTCCAGCCCTTGGTAATGTGACTCGAACGAGCACCCGGTGCACCGCCCTTCGAGTTGTCGACAGTTCGAGCTACCTGATCACGCCCGGGAGATGCCTGACCTCTTGAACGAGCCTATTAGGCAACATTGGCGCAATCGATACGCCAAGCCTTGTCATGACAACGCCAATGGCTCTCGCAAGCTTGGCGAGATCTTTGATGTTCGCTTTCCTGGCCTCCTCCGACTCACGCCAGGCATTTCGGGCCTAGCTCAGCTCGACTGTGACTTGTTCTCGAGCCTTCTGAGATTGCTCGAGCTCGGCCCTAGTCTCTGAAGAAAATAAGCAAGATGGTCTGTCGCAACCTACTCATAAGAAAGGCAGGGATGGAGTCAGGATGACGGGCTTACTATCAAGCTGCTCCGACAAACGCCCAATCGAGTTGTCCTTCTCGATGATCTTAAGCAGGGCGGAGTTCAGCTCTTTTGTCTGCTCCACCAGCTTCACGATCATTCTGGTCCGTTACACGCGCATCCCTAGAGCATTAGGAGACAAGTTCGAACGAACAAAAAACAAGCAAGAAGCAAAGGTGGTGTGAAGAAGGGTCTGTTCGACTCACCATCGAGGTCTTGCGGCAACTTTGAGTTGTCTTCTCACAGCTGCGTCACTTCCTCGGAGGCCACCTGGAGCTGGCTGGACACCTCGGAGAATTGGCGATTGGTTATTACGAGGTCCGCTCCGGCAGTAGCCAAGTCCTACTCCAGATCCACCACCTTTGCCTCAAGTGTCACCTTCTCTTGAGTCGCGGCCTGGGCGGCGTCCCGGGCAGTAGCCTCAGCAGCGGCGGCGGTAGTGGTGGCCTTCTTGACGGCTTCGTTGGTGGACGTCACAGCGTCCTGTTGCTTCTCGATCTGCCTCGGCCAGTGCCATCCTCGTCGCCAAGGCATCTCGCTCCGTGGCAGTGGTGGCGGCCGACTGTGCGGCCGTGGCACGGTCCCCCGCGGACTGCTTGGCAGCTTCGAGGGTCGTCCTCGTCGTCGCCTCGCTCGCCACCATCGTGGCAGCGACCACTCGAGCCACCACTAGCAGGATCTCCAGTAGGCCCTCTCCGCGCGGAGCTCACTGACCGCGCGCGCTCTCCTCTGACCAGACGCTGTGAGTGTCCGCCCCAAACGAGGAAGATATCAACTACGCACACCAGAAAAACAGAAGAAATCGAAGGTGGGCCGCTGCGCCGAGAGAACTTACCGACATCGAGAAAAGCATCAGCTCGTCGAACGCACGACGCGCCCATGTCAATCCATGCTCGAGGGTGTTGCAAGCCGCGGACACCTCGTCCCCCTCGCCGTCATCGCCAGCCTCGAAGGAAGCCGACCACGGGACGTGGGCGAGGTCAAGGATTCGAGCATCGCCATCCTCGGCATCTTGCGGTTGGGCCGCACCAGAGCCCTCCCCGGTCTCTTGTATCTCCGGGGAGGTGGCCCTCGCCACGCCCTCGGGAGCATCGCACTCTTGAGGGATCACTAGGGGCTGGCTCTTCGTGGGAGCCACCTCCTCAACAGAGGTGGCAGGCTGAAGAGACGACAACTCTGCCACCTCAGCGGCTCTCTCATCCGTCCCCGTAATTGAAGGCGGAAGCGCATCCACATCCGCCACCGCAATCGGAAGTGGGGGCGCGACCACGACCGACTCCGTGCCAGCTGCAGGCTCACCAAGGACCCCCTCCGTTACTTCCGACGCAACTGGGGGCACCGGACCTCCGACATATCCACCCTAGCCTGGTGTTGGCTGCTCCGTCGCGGTAGCGCCCGGCACGGGCGCCCCACTGGCTGACGCCACCACTTCAGCAGAGGTTGCGGCTTCGGGGGCTTCGATTTCCGACTCCACCGGGCCGGCCAACATACACGGCCTCATATATGTCATGATCGTTGCTCGAGAGCTTGGTGGCATCGAGATCAATAACATCGAAGTTGAGAGCGGGCCAGGCGTTGGACGCCGATGCTTCCGCCGCACCCCCGCCCGTCGGTGCTGTCACGGGCGTTGGAGTCTCTGTCGCCACTGGCGCGACTGTTTCATGGTCCCTGGTCGGCGGAGGTAGGGGTACAGCCTGTTTAGTGGACACCATCACCACGTCGCCACCGCTCGATGCGGTCCCAACCTGCGGCTCCGACGCCACCTGGGAGATGCCCGTCTCCACGACCATCCTCTCTTCTCCCGAGTGCGGAACCCACCACCTCAGTGGCCACTACCAGCCCACCCCGTGCCTACTCGGCCAATTGCTTGGCGTATGGGGGCTGTAGAAAAGGCAGGACAAGGGTTGAAAAGCGAACAAGGCAAAGGATTCAAGACGACAAGGACATCTAGAGTAGGAGCTTACATCTTGGAATGGACCCGGGTCCTCTTCGCCGACCGGTCCGAAGAACCCTGCTCGAGGGCTATCCGCTTGGCCCCAACTGACTCGGAAGTCAGCTCCCGGCGCTCCGCCGACTCAGGGGCTAGCCCGCTTCTCCCCGCCGACTCGAGGACGGTGCTGCGCTCCCTCGGCACCTCAGGGGCTATCCGGCTGACCTCTGCAGCGTCGGAGGCCGGCCCTTGACTCCCGCCAGCAGGGAGGGAAACATGTACGTCCGGGACACCACCGCCCTAGATGATCAGAGATTGGAGGCGCTGCGGGGCGGCAACCAAATCCGCCCCCGCGGCGCACTCGGTGTCGACACCGGAGTCATCAATCTCACCCTTGACGGATGCCTCTGCAGAGAGTCCCAGTGCGGGCAGTTGGAGTCGTCGAAGAGATGGCAGGGCGAAGGCTCGTGATCCACCGGCCACCAGGGCAGTTCGTCTCGGTGAGGCGGGTCCCTCCGCACCTCTGAGGCGCCCGGACCGCCGGGTGCTGTGTGAGAATGGGTCACCCGCTGATCCTCTCGGATGGGGCGAGCCACCGACCGCGAGCTCGAGCCCGCGCCCTTCTCATGAGCGACGGGCTCCGGCCGCCGTAATGAAGTCACCTCCACCACTCGGGGAGGCGACAACGTGGATGACCCCGACATGTCGCTGCAGTCCACCGCAGCACTGGGCTCGTCACCGCTCCACGTCGGCTTCGATGATGGGTCTTCATCGGAGGAGACGCCGCGCTCCCCTGCCTTCCGCTACTTAATGCGTTTGTCGTTCAGATCGCGCTTGGCGATCTCCTGCTTCTTGTGCTGCGCCTTGCCCGCAGCCCGACGCCTCTATGCGACTATCTTATTCCGATTGAAGATCGCCTCTTTCGAGAGGGGCGCCTTCGCCGGCACGAGGTGCGTGCACTTCAACTGCAAGAACAATGAACGGGCGAGTCAACAATCATCAAAGGTCTCCGAGAAGGCTGACACCAGTCTAAAGAGGTCAAGTTCTACGGATAACTTGTCGAAGGAGGCAACAACTCACCAATTTTTCGGTCTCCCCGTTGGGGAGCATCGGAAGAAGCCGCGTCGGCGGCCACGTAAAGGTCGACTCCCGATCGCCAACACCAAGCGGCGCTGGATCTCGTTCAGTGACGGGAAGGCCGACGCAGTCATGGTCCCTGTCTAGGGGGCTAAGTCGACTGTCATCTCACAAAGGCGTAGCGACCGTCTCCGGAGTGGCACGACCCCCCAGGCGTGGTATAGACCAATCACAGTCGCCAGGGTGACCCCAACTCCTCGGAGGTGGGCCAGCACCACCTAGTGGTCCTTGAGCATCTTCTCCTGCTCCGCCTGTTGGGGACCGTGGCTCCAGTTCGACTGTGACTGCCCGATGGAGTTCCGTGTGAACACCAGCAACACAAACTCGGGGTCGTTCCTCAGGTAGAACCATCCCTTGTTCCAGCCGCTGTTCGAGCTGGTCAGTGAGCACAGAACGTAGTTGTCACCTCGGCCTTGCTTCATCTGGAGGTTGGCGCAGCCGATCGTCGCCGCCCTAGAGCCATCTTTCATGCACACGAATATGAAGAAGTACCTGAAGAGGTGCCAATGGGCACTTATCCCCAAGTACCCCTTGCCATCTGCTAGATGTTGTTCGGGTTGAGGTGCTGCAGCTGAAGCCCGTACTCGTAGAGGACGGCCCTTATGGATCGCCCGACAGGAATGGAGAAGCCGCGCTCGTGGAAGGCCATGAACGAGATGACGTACCCCTTGGGTACGCGCGGTACAGAATCCTCCCCGGGCACCTTCCACTCCACGGAATCGGTGAGTGGAGGGAGCTACCCGACATCGACAAGGCGGCGCAGCATCGCACGTGACACATTGGACCGCATCCAGTTCGACATGGCGGCGGCGAGCTTTCGAGCGAACTGGCGGTGTAAGCGGTTGAGGTGCTGCGGGCGCAAGGGAGCAAGGGAAGCAAGATGCAAGGGCGGAGGAAGATGATGAGGGAGTAAAGTCCCAAATCTACGGCCGACGCACGGTTAAAAGGAGGAGGAGCACGACTGCTCGCCTTGAATGCTAGGCCCGTCGCATCAGCGAAACGCCCGCCCGCGTGCACGTGCCCCGGCTAATAGGTGCCCACACGCACGACGCCTTGATTCTCACGGAACCTGGGAGCCTGCATCGCTTCCCGCTCGGTCACTTGAATCCGTCATGTCCATCACGACGTCTGAGATGCCCACCCGACTCGCTTCTTTCGCATTAACCATGTCGCCCACATTGCCCACGTCATCCACAACGCCCACAATTACCCCAACGGAACAATGTGGGGCCGCAATGACTATAGTGAAGTTTAAAAGTTGGAGAGTGAGTCTACAACTCACTCGCGGGCTCGGGGGCTACATCCGACGGATGCGCTCGCGCGCACCCACCGGGAAGATCAAGAGCAAAAATTAACACCAAGTCTTCTCGATTAAGCCTGAGCGCGACTCCTTGACTCCCTTCAGGCTCGGGGGCTACTAATGAGGGCCCAAATTAGGGCCCCCTTTGACGGTGAGATAATCTCTCTCGAGATGGAGTCTTCTGATGCCATTGACAATGTGAAGGACAAGATTCAAGACAAGAAGGACCGACGACCCCAGTCAAGACCATCACTGGCAAGACGTCCCGTTCCCAACCAATTGGGAACTTCTCCGACCCATTCCCCACTAGAGGGACCCCCTCTGACAATTCTCCGCCTTACACGACAAGTCTCCACCTCGCACGACAGGTCTCTACCTCGCATGACGAGTCTCCGCCCCAAATGACAAGCCGCTCGTTCGCACAAGCAGTTTCCGCCTTAGACTAAGGCATGATCCGCACCACGTGGCACGATCCCAAGGCGTGAGCACCTCCACCACAATGCGTGGAGGGATAGTTCCCCATGCCATGCAAACACCCCAGCTGGCGGCCGGCGCGGGCAGCTGGCCCAGACAGGGGTCTTAATACGGCCCTCCTCGTCTACGTAGCCGTCAAATCGCCATCATCACCAACCCTGCAGCACGCAAGCTCCGCCCGAGGCACTCGAGCACCCCCTACAACGAGCTTAGGCCTACGGTTAGGCTTTAATGTGGCGGGCTTATCCTATGCTCAAATGGACTAAGTCGCCGCCAAACTACTTGGAAGGAGCGCCAGGCGTCCCGTAGTGGATAGCCCCACCCGGCCATGTGGTGGCCTCTACGACAATGCAACACGACTCCACTTCAATGTGTTCTGACAAACAACGACGCGCGAGAGGACATCTCAGTGACAGACACTATAACTGTTATTTCCTTTCCCTTTTTGCCCCTCCTCTTGCATCTATAAAAGGGAGAGGAGTGCAACCGTCACAAGGGTTAGCTGACGAATCGAACACCCATTCTAAGGGACTTGGGACAGACACCCTCTTCCGACTAGTTTGTAACCCCTACTACAAATAGCCCTGGCACGAGAACACGACTGCTCGACACTGGACGTAGGGTATTACTCTCTAGAGGCCTGAACCAGTATAAATCTCGTTGTCTCTTGTGCTAACCATCCGAACCCGACACACGATCGATAGAAATTTACTGTCGGTGGTAGAGAACCGCGACAAAGCCCTTTCACATTCTTAAACATTATTGTGCAATTGAGAGAACTACTTTTGAAAAGAACTCTTCTTTAGCTTCACCATAATTTGCACCAGATTATTCCACGTATGAGAATTTAAAGGTCAAGTTGTTTTAGGGAGCCAAATTGTCAAGTCCCGTTTCGACCATGGAGTTGGAACTTGCTTATAAGTCATGCAGGCTTATTAAATACACCACGATATGAAGAATCTACACTCCCAAATAAGCAGTGTGTTTGGATGTCTTGATTATTTTGGGTACATGAGGATAAAAAGACAAAAGTGCCCCTTATCTAAGAACATTTACAGGGAGGGGAGGAGACGCGAATGGCTCTGGAGAACGATGTGATGACCTCCTAGGGAAGGGTGGCACGAGCTCCTAGGGAAGACTAGCGAAAGGCGGTGTGAGCTCCTAGGGAAGAACGACGATGGGCGGCATGAGCTCCAGGTGAAGTGGGGCGTGAGCTCTTGGGTGGCACGAGCTCCTGGGGAAGATCAACGAAGTCCGGTGTCACACCCTGAAATTTCCAATTTCAGGATGTGAATAGAGAGAAAAGTTAAATAACAATTTTCTCATAATTTTAAATTTTTTCCAACATTTATTTTTCTTTACAGGAAATATAGTATAGGAAAAATCCTTGTTTGATTTTCTTAAGCAAATAAAAAGTTGTGAGTCTTGCATTCATCTCGATGCATCTTGGTGCTTCCTGAGTGCTTAAGGTTTCAAAAGTGCGTTTAGGTGCTGTCCAAATCCTTCCGAGAATTTTCCGGAATTTTCTGGAATTTATTCTCATTTTCCTTGAGCTATTTCTATTTATTAGAAGGCTCTAAAATCCTTTTCATGAGCTTCAAATGCTTTACTTGGATTGTTCATGTCTTAATCTTGCTCTAGAAATTTTCTTGGAATTTTTGAGATTTTCAGAATATTTTCGTGTCTTTAATAAATTATCTAGCTATTTTCTAGATTATTCCTTCCACGAAAATAATTTCTGAAAATAAAAAGAAACCTTTTTCTTTTCCCCTTTCCTTTCCCCATTTTGGGCCCGTAACTACTATCGGCCCACGTCTGTTGCCGCCCCCTTAATTCTCCATCCCAGATTCGCTCGAGCCTTAGCAGGCTGCAGCCCAACACCGCTTTCGGCACGCCTCCCCGTTCCGCCCCGTCCCGGCCCCACGCCCGCTCCAAGCCCGGCCGCAAGCCCGCCGCGCAAGCCCATCCGGCCCGGGCCCGGCGGAATGCACCGGCCGCCGCCGGGACTCCAATGGAGTCCGCGCATCCACGCCTTGGCGTCCGGGGCGGGCACGCCAAGCCGGCGCCCCCTATTTAGCCCCGCGCGCCTTGCCCCGAGCCCCCGGCCGCGCCCCGCCCTTGCGCCGACCGTCGCCGGAAGCACCCGTGCGTCGTCGCCGCTTGGGCCAAGCCGAGCCGGCGAGCTCGCCGCCGCGGCCGATTCGTCGCCTCTGTCGTCCGCTGTGCCAAGCTGAGGCCACCGTGAGGTTCACGTGGTCGCGCTGCACCTTCTCATCCTCTCTCCGTCACCTCGTCAACACCGGAGCGCCGCCGCCGCGTTGGACCTGAGCCGGCCGCCCTGAGCTCCGCCGCCGGCCGAGATTTCAGCCGCCCCTTCACGCGCCGCCGCAGGTGAGCCCTCCTTTGAGACCCCCTCGTGCTCCTTTTCCTTTTCCCCCACCTAGCTGCGGTCCTCGTCGTCCTAGTCGCTGGTGCCGCCGTTGGCCAAAGCCACCAGCAGGAGCCCCCCCTGTCTTCTGTTCTGAATCAAAGGAGGAAGATGAAGTGGCAACTTTGCACATAACCCCTTGAGTTCTCCTGAATCTTTTAGATCTGATCTGTGTCTTGCAAATCTTGCTGAAAACCCCCTATATCTATTGGATACCCTAGATCTAGTCCACTCTGCAGCTTTTGCGCAAATGTCCTCGAGTTCATATACATAATTATGTATATGCCCTGAGTTTTCGCAGAAAAGTCCCGGGTAGTTTCCAATCTTCACAACTAGGTCCTCAGATCTTTAAAGAGCCATATCTCTCTCGTTTTAACTCCGTTTTCATCCGTTCAAGTTGTGTTAGGTCCATAATAATGTAAAGCACACGTTAGAGGTGTGTTTTCACCATGTTTTGTTTTCTGAAAATAAATTTGATATTAATTTTGATTAATGTCTAGTTATGCATGCCTTTTATAAATAAAAGCTATATAGATCTATACATCGCTTTTCATAAGCAAATTTAATTTGATTAATGTTTCTATCACATGTTTTTGTACATAAAAGTTAATGAGATCTTTATCTCGGTTTTCATAAACCAAATGTTAATTTGTTTAATAGATAATTAATCTTTTCTAATTAAAATTTGATTATGCTTTTACATCGGCTTTTGTAATAAATATTAATTTGATTAATGCCAATATCATAATGTTTTTAATAATAATATGATCTACTCGAATTACAAAGTTTTGTTTAGATTGTTCATATAGTTTAGTTTTTCTAAATTAAATGTTTAATCGGTTAATTCATATATGATTCTTTATTAATAAAACTTGACTAGTTCTTTACACTGGTTTCATAAATAAAATTTAATATTGCATTAATGTCAACATAGGGTATTTTATTTCTGAAATATCCTTACATATATTTGTTAATTAAAATAAATCCAGCTCATAGCCTTGTTCTCTTATTTATGCAAACAAATCGTTAGACGTTCGGTGTCAGTTTTATCTCTTTTGATCAAGTTTATTAGAAGCTCTAAACCTTTCTAGTGTTAGCCCAAGCTAAACCGTGTGTATCCAATCAAGCCATAGAGTTTCTGCTCAGCTTAATAGCTTTATCTGTGTGAGTAGGTTGCACTGCTCATTTTCCTATCAAGTAATCTTATCACACTAGTCTCATGTTTATCTTAGAATCATGTTTCCCAAGTTGATGTCTATCCCATCTCTGTTAGGTTGTCTTTTTATGAATCAACTATATTCTTATGCCCAATCTTTCGTCGCTACCTTTCTTTAGAGTTTACCCTGTTATCTCCTTCAACTGTCATATCAGTTCACCCTTGGTAAGTATGTCAGTTATTCATCCGAGTTCTCTTTGTAGACCAGTTCTCCTAAACCCTTGCCTAAGGTTTGCATGTACGCTATAGTTCGCTTCTACCGTTCTCGTTCGTTTCACCTTAACTTGTATGTTAGCATGTGTATCACATGTTATTTATTTTAATACTAAAGATGCATGCTAATCTTGACTAATTCTTATTCCAATGCTTTTATAAGTAAAAAGTGATTAGGCTCTAATCCGGTTTTCTTTAATCATGATGTAATTGGTTAATCCTGATTCATAATTAGTTTTTTCTAAATAAAAGATGTTAGAGTTAAACATCGGTTTTCATAATAAAGTTAATATGCTTAATGACATCATAAACGCCTTTTCAATAATTAAAATATGCTTAGTTGAACGCGTAACATAAAGTTACTTGTCTAGATATCTTATACTTGCTTTATCTTTCTAAAGTAATTGTTAATTTGACATAACTTCTACTTGAATGTTATAAATAAAATATGATTAGGTTTATCGCAATTTCTTTAATTAAATGTAACTTGTTTAATGGTAACATAGAGTATTTCTCTGAAATATTCTTTCACATGATTTCTTAATTAAAATATGCCAAGCGTAGTCTCTTGTTGTTTGTTAGTGATCTCACGATAGTTTCGAGCTTAGTTCTGTTTCAACGTTTCTTATGCTTGCATAACCAATAGGATCGTGCTCTATCTCAAAGTGATCTTTCCGGTCCTTGCTCAATCTTCCGCGACCATCTCTTCAAAATTAACCAAGCCTTTCCCTTCCAAGCACACTTTGTGTTCTTTAGTGATCCATCCAATCAAGCCTATCCTTCAGTGCGTTATTTTAAAGCTTTGATTTGATTGATGTATTGTTCTTAGTTGTACTCGTGCATTTGCTTTGCATGTTTTGTGCTTTATGATTGATGCGAGTAGAATGAACATGGTTCGAGAGCTTGGAACAATGTGAAGGAAAAGATATTCTGAGAAACAACTACTTTGGTTAAAGGCAAGTGTGTCCTTGATCTTTTGTCCCAATAATTTTATTAATCACTGTTGCATTGCTTTGCATTAACTTTGATGGGTTCCTATTAAGGATGACTAGCCTCATTGACCATTATCTTGAACCTGGTTCTTAATTAACATTGATGGTAGATATTGCTTAGTGTGCTCAACTGGTTTGGTAATAGTCCACATGGTTATCATTTTATGCTCTATGTTCCTTTATGATAATTTTAATACAAGATCACTGTGCATTAATCGGAACATGGAGAACCACCCAGGAAAACAGTACAACCACAAGAACTAATGGGCAATGGTCTTGGCTGAATAAATAGGAACTTTGGCTTGGGGTGATCTTACCTGATAAGGATAAGGGATCGGCGGTACTGTGGGGGTATAGACTCGCTCTAACATGGGGTTGGGTGAGTTATTCTTTTTATGGTGGGTATCGACCTGCTAGGGGACTTTATCCTTGCTAACTGATTCCGACCTTGTGGGTCACAACTTGTTGGAGAACCTTTGTAAAGGCCTCGTAGCGTCCCTATGCAATCACACCTCGGTAGTGTGGTATGGTGCCTGATCAGCATCGCATGGTTGGGTTCAAAGTTCTTCGGAGCTTTTACGCTGCTTGTGGTGAAAGTGTACAACCTCTGCAGAGTGTAAAACTAATCGATTAGCCGTGCTCACGGTCAAGAGCGGCCTGGACCCTCACATGATAATTGAACTTGAAGATGGACTTAAATTGTGATATGTGTTATGGTTATGCTTGCCATATGCTTATGGCGTTTTTCTTATCTTTATGCTTAATGTGGGTTGGTATAAACTTATACTTTATTAGTAATCAAGTGCTAATAAAACTGGACCAACTAAAATTGCTTAAATGCTTTGAGCCAGTCCACTATAAAGCCTTTGCATTCATTCTTTCCCCACACTTGCTGAGTACGACAAGTGCTCACCCTTGCTATAAACAATGTTGCTCAGAAAGAGGAAGCTACTTTGAAGTCGTTGTGAAGATGTTGCTGGTTCTAGGCGTACGCAACCCCCAGTCGATTGCTTGTGAAGTTTGGTGCCTCCGTTTCCAGGATTAAGCGTAAATCTCTGATGATCTTCCTTTTTCTTACGTGATATTGTTTCTGTTATTCACTTATGTTAGCTATATGCATGAAACTTGATCCTGGCATGCATATAGGTTTGCACTTGGTTTTCTTCGGAAAAACAGGTGTGACATGCAGCGTGAGTTCCTAGCGAAGGGTGGCGCAGGCTCCTGGGGAAGACCAGCGATGGGCGGTGCGAGCTTGTTGACGGTGAAAATCCGTCAACCTAGCCATGAGTTTACCTTCGGTGTTGGCATAAGTTTTATAAATTATCTATTGGTACTACCCCCCGTGGTATAACAAGTTCATTTTTGCATGTCAATTTTGGAGTTTAGTGTTTATGTAGGGTTTTAGCATTGAAAGCAAGACTTTCGGGATAAGTTTATCAAGCACCTTGTGACAAGACCTTGAAGCCCGTACAAGTCATGCAATGAAGCAAACTTGACTCCAAGAAGCCAGGGACTCAACCCGAGAAGATGACAAACTCCGAGGACCTAACCAGAAAAGTGCTCAATCTTGTGGGACAAGGAGCTACGTTCAACTCGGAGAGAAACTGACGACAAGGGCCTACATGCAGAAGGGGAAAGCATCTAGAAGACTCGGGAACCGACACCATGCGAAGGAGGCCGGGAATTAGGCCTTGATGGGCCTAGGCCGGCCGGCCTAGCCCAGTCCAGGGCCCAATTCCCCCTCCTTTGACCTAGCCGCCATTCGGGCAATTTATAGCCGCAGGGTCGTGAGCCACGAATCAATCAATTCGTCATCGGCCGCCGAGGAGCAGAGAAGAGAGGGACACCATTTTGGAGAGGAGAGGGTCGAGCAAGTTGACTAGGGTCTCCCTAGCCGACGTAGGAACCTTGCAAGGAAGACCACGTCGGAGTTCCCGGAGCTAGAAGCAAGATCAAGGTAGGATCCCGGTGGTGATCTTGTTTATGTATCATTGTATTAGTTGAATTATCAAGTTGAATTTATTTCTAGCGATCAAGCGTTTCTTCGATGATTTTGTTTTTCGATCGACTTTGCTTATTCTAGATCTATTCTCCAGATAGATCACACAGGGTGTTCTTGTAGCCGCGGTGGCTAGAGGTACACGCCGGATCTTCCAAAAGAACTTGACTTGTCCTTGGACTCACCCTAGACTACCCGCATGAATAGGAATACGTTGTGACAGAACGGGGGTTCCGAAAGGTGGGCGTTTTCGGAGTCGGACGGGAAACCACGATTTAAAGAGGCTTCTAATAAGATTTGATTTGCTACTTCTTCTCTTGCTTGGAACTTCAACAAAAGGCTTAACCCGATCTCTCTAGATCGGTTTATCTACCCTATCTATCTTTGTTATCTCCGGTCTTTAGTAGATTAGATTAGTTTTGTGTTCTTTATCTAGATGCAATAGGGTTTCTTTTTATCGAAGATTGAAGTTACTTGGCTTTACTAGATCATATTTTGCGTCACACATTTGTTCCACGGATTCGATACCTTGGGTTCACCACTTGAGGGAAGAAGGGTCCCTTGAATACGACGGGAGACTTGTCCGCTTGCAAGTCTAAATGAACTTTGATACAACTATTAACCGTCAACAAGCCCCTTTTTCTGGCGCCATTGCCGGGGAACAAGTGATCAAGATTTGATCTTTTATTGCTTTTTTTTGTGATTTTCAGTTTTCTTTTAGTTTTTCTTTTTGCATCTACTAAACTTTGATCGTCCTCAAAATAAATCAAATCTAGTTTGTCTAACCCTAGTTTTCATAGATTTATTTTTACTTTCTAATTTTTGCATATTTTGTTTATTGCTAACCCTAACAGGAGATGGACGGCTACCTCTCCAATAAACCCGATAATTTTGTGGATGATATAGAAAAACTTTACAGGCTAAGGAGACGCGAAGCACATCAAGCTAAAAACCTGGATTTTGAAGATTCAAAGTCGGAAGACAAAGGATGGAAGGAATCTCCGAAGAATTCACCACCTCAAAGTCCTCGGGAGAATCGACTTCCACCGATGAGTGACCAACCGCAAGAGCGCAAGATCGGGGAGCTATGCACCCCGGTTATCATCGACTTACCAATCTTGAATCTTGAGGAGATCAGAAGACTGTTCGAGATCAAGACCTCAACAATCCGCATGGTGCAACATTCACCTTTCACCGGTAAAAAGGATCCAATGAGTCAATTGGTGAATTCTTACCCTTAACATTCTATCTGTTCGCACAGCCCTCCGACACATCAGCGCTGTTTTAATTCTTTCTCGAGCTACAGAACTCCGATTGATATGAAACCAGTTGGGTTAGTTCCTAAATTTCATAAGTGAATGTCTATCAAAAATTCAGACTTACCCAGTATATATTCCAGGAGCTATGCTCGAAACATTGGAGCTATCAGAATCTGTAAACTCTTCAGACCTAGTTACCTTCATTATTTTATATCTCGGGCTATGGACCTCCGATTGAGGTAAATCCAATTGGAGTAGTTTAGGAATTTCATAAGATTCACTCTATCCAAAATTCATAAATTTTGGTTGTATATACAGAGAGTTATTCCCGAAACTTTGGAGGTTCTTGAATCTGTCAACACTGCTGACATAGCCATCTTGTTTAATTCATATCTCGAGTGCTAAACCTCCGATTGAGGTGATTCCAGTTGGGATGAACTCATAATTTCGTACTCCTTGATCTGGGAAAAATCCATTATTTATGGATATCCTTGCTGGGAGCTACATCTGATCTATTAGGAGGATACCCTTTGACTTAATTAACAGCGTGTAGTATCGTTCCCTTAACCATGTCTTGTTTGGTGAAGTTGAGTGCTTGCATGATGATGCTTGGTTTTATGACATTGTTTGTGTTGGTTGTTTGAACTGAGTGTTGGTGTATTGTGGATCTTATATCTGCAATGACATCAGTTGCTTAGTCGGGTTCTTCTTTTGTATCTCCCACCTCCTCGCTCTTCCCATTCTTTCTCTCTACTCTTCAGTCTATTTCTTTTGATCCTATCACAAATACCCAATTGGATGAAGAGCTCCAACACAAATCATGAAGATAAAGATAATGAAGGAAACATCAACATTCCTCTTGCAACCTCATCATTGGAGCAAAAGATGATGCAAGATATCGTCTCGCACAAACTCGGGTTCGGCAAGCGCAAGCAATGGCCTAAACCATGGTTAAGATTCATCAGTCCATTAGAGAGCAAGCTTCACTCCCTAAAGCCCACAATACTTGCGTCACTAATGACAACTATAAAAACATGACTCCTCCACCATTTGATAAACCCAACTATAAAAACATGACTCCTCCACCATTTGATAAAGAGAAGCTATCAGCTATGCAGACTCAAGTCTCACAAGGAAGGATGCAGCCTAGCACAACCTACTTTCGTAATGAGATGCCTAAAGACAGAGTTCCCATTGGGCCAGTGAAGAGGCAAGTTGTGGAAGCATGGAATAATCAAAGGAAGAAGAAGAAGCATGGGGCACTGAAACTAACCATGGAGAAACAACACGAGGTTAACAAGGCTCCAGATATGTGTCCGGGTGGTGAGCACGATGCTCTCTCATGTCCCCAGAAGGAAGCTGGTCTATTGACAGCAGAAGCTCGCCAACATAACACTATAGATATCAATAAACAGAAGATGTTGTCCACCTAAAGCTCAACTCAAGAAGAACGTTCTCAAGCTGAAGGTCATAATCAAACCCTAAACCTTGATGATTGGATTATCACTTGCAAGGAATACAAACCTGGTAGACGCAAGTGATCTAATAAACAAAATCGTAGAACGAGATGAGAGAAGAAGTTATCACATCTAGGGGCAGATGATGGTACTAAACCTGGTTCTGACAAACCCCAGCTTAAGATTGTTCGACGTATATATGTCACTCCTATCAAGAAGAATCCTGATGCACAAGTTGATCTACCAATGACTATGATGGTGTAAAGTGAAGAATGGAGAAATCACAATGAAGAAGAATGGATAAGTTACAAGTGGGACCAGACTATACATTCCTAAACAAGTCCAATGAGCTATGAAGAATAGAAGGGCATGTTTGGTGTGTTTGTATAAGGAAAGTTGATATGAAGAAAGTTGATAAGCCTTGGATAATACCCATAAGTCTTTGTTTCTTGCTAACCTTTCTCGAATCTCGGGACGAGATTCCTTTAAAGGGGGGTAGAGTTGTCACACCCTGAAATTTCCAATTTCAGGATGTGAATAGAGAGAATAGTTAAATAACAATTTTCTCATAATTTCAAAATTTTTCCAACATTTATTTTTGTTTACAGGAAATATAGTATAGGAAAAATCCTTGTTTGATTTTCTTAAGCAAATAAAAAGTTGTGAGTGTTGCATTCATGCCGATGCATCTTGGTGCTTCCTGAGTGCTTAAGGTTTCAAAAGTGCGTTTAGGTGCTGTCCAAATCCTTCAGAGAATTTTCCGGATTTTTCGGGAATTTATTCTCATTTTCCTTGAGCTATTTCTATTTATTAGAAGGCTCTAAAATCCTTTTCATGAGCTTCAAATGCTTTATTTGGATTGTTCATGTCTTAATCTTGCTCTAGAAATTTTCCTGGAATTTTTGAGATTTTCATAATATTTTCCGTGGCTTTAATAAACTATCTAGCTATTTTCTAGATTATTCCTTCCACGAAAATAATTTCTGAAAATAAAAATAAACCGTTTTCTTTTCCCCTTTCCTTTCCCCATTTTTGGCCCGTAACTACTATCGGCCTAACAGACGAAGTCTGTTGCCGCCCCCTTAATTCTCCATCCCAGATTCGCTCGAGCCTTAGCAGGCTGGAGCCCAACGCCGCTTTCGGCCCAGCTCCTGTTCCGGCCCCGTCCAGCCCGCGCCCGCTCCAAGCCCGGCCGCAAGCCCGCCGCGCAAGCCCATCCGGGGCCCGGCTCGGCGGAACGTACCGCCACCACCGGGACTCCAATGGAGTCCCGGCGCCTCCACGCCTCGACGTCCGGCGAGGGCACGCCAAGCCCGCGGCCCCTATTTAGCCCCGCGCGCCCTCGCCCGAGCCCCGGCCGCGCCCCAACCTTGCGCCGGCCGTCGCCGGAAGCACCCGTGCGCCGTCGCCGCTTGGGCAAGCCGAGCCGGCGAGCTCGCCGCCGCGGCCCCCGATTCGTTGCCTCCGTCGTCCGCCGGCCAAGCCCGAGACCACCGTGAGGTTCACGTGGTCGCGCCGCACCTTCTCGGCCTCTCCCCGTCACCTCCTCAACACCGGAGCGTCGCCACCGCGTTGGACCCGAGCCGGCCGCCCTGAGCTCCGCCGCCGGCCGAGATTTCGGCCGCCCCTTCACGCGCTACCGCCGGTGAGCCCTCCTTTGAGACACCCTCGTGCTCCTTTTCCTTTTCCTTTTCCCCCACCTAGCTACGGTCCTTGCCGTCCCAGTCGCTGGTGCCGCTGTTGGCCAGAGCCGCCAGCAGGAACCCCCCCTGTCTTCTGTTTTCAATCAGAGGAGGAAGATGAAGTGGCAACTTTGCACATAACCCCCTTGAGTTGGGATGAACTCATAATTTCGTACTCCTTGATCTAGGAAAAATCCATTATTTATGGATATCCTTGCTGGGAGCTACATCTGATCTATTAGGAGGATACCCTTTGACTTAATTAACAATGTGTAGTATCGTTCCCTTAACCATGTCTTGTTTGGTGAAGTTGAGTGCTTGCCTGATGATGCTTGGTTTTATGACATTGTTTGTGTTGGTTGTTTGAAGTGAGTGTTGGTGTATTATGGATCTTATATCTGCAATGACATCAGTTGCTTAGTCGGGTTCTTCTTTTGTATCTCCCACCTCCTCGCTCTTCCCATTCTTTCTCTCTACTCTTCAGTCTATTTCTTTTGATCCTATCACAAATACCCAATCGGATGAAGAGCACCAACACAAATCATGAAGATAAAGATAATGAAGGAAACATCAACATTCCTCTTGCAACCTCATCATTAGAGCAAAAGATGATGCAGTATATCGCTGCACAAACTCAGGTTCGGCAAGCAAATGGCCTAAACCATGGTTAAGATTCATCAGTCCATTAGAGAGCAAGCTTCACTCCCTAAAGCCCACAATACTGTCACCAATGACAACTATAAAAACATGACTCCTCCACCATTTGATAAAAAGAAGCTATCAGCTATGCAGACTCAAGTCTCACAAGGAAGGATGCAGCCTAGCACAACCTACTTTCGTAATGAGATGGCTAAAGACAGAGTTCCCATTGGGCCAGTGAAGAGGCAAGTTGTGGAAGCATGGAATAATCAAAGGAAGAAGAAGAAGAAGCATGGGGCACTGAAACTAACCATGGAGAAACAACACGAGGTTAACAAGGCTCCAGATATGTGTCCGGGTGGTGAGCACGATGCTCTCTCATGTCCCCAGAAGGAAGCTGGTCTATTGACAGCAGAAGCTCGCCAATATAACCCTATAGATATCAATAAACAGAAGATGTTGTCCACGTCAAACTCAACTCAAGAAGAACGTTCTCAAGCTGAAGGTCATACTCAAACCCTAAACCTTGATGATTGGATTATCACTTGCAAGGAATACAAACCTGGTAGACGCAAGTGATCTATTAAACAAAATCGTAGAACGAGATGAGAGAAGAAGTTATCACATCTAGGGGCAGATGATGGTACTAAACCTGGTTTTGACAAACCCCAGCTTAAGATTGTTCGACGTATATATGTCACTCCTATCAAGAAGAATCCTGATGCACAAGTTGATCTACCAATGACTATGATGGTGCAAAGCGAAGAATGGAGAAATCACAATGAAGAAGAATGGATAAGTTACAAGTGGGACCAGACTATATATTCCTAAACAAGTCCAATGAGCTATGAAGAATAGAAGGGCATGTTTGGTGTGTTTGTATAAGGAAAGTTGATATGAAGAAAGTTGATAAGCCTTGGATAATACCCATAAGTCTTTGTTTCTTGCTAACCTTTCTCGAATCTCGGGACGAGATTCCTTTTAAGGGGGGTAGAGTTGTCACACCCTGAAATTTCCAATTTCAGGATGTGAATAGAGAGAATAGATAAATAACAATTTTCTCATAATTTCAAAATTTTTCCAACATTTATTTTTGTTTACAGGAAATATAGTATAGGAAAAATCCTTGTTTGATTTTCTTAAGCAAATAAAAAGTTGTGAGTGTTGCATTCATGCCGATGCATCTTGGTGCTTCCTGAGTGCTTAAGGTTTCAAAAGTGCGTTTAGGTGCTGTCCAAATCCTTCCGAGAATTTTCCGGATTTTTCTGGAATTTATTCTCATTTTCCTTGAGCTATTTCTATTTATTAGAAGGCTCTAAAATCCTTTTCATGAGCTTCAAATGCTTTATTTGGATTGTTCATATCTTAATCTTGCTCTAGAAATTTTCCTGGAATTTTTGAGATTTTCAGAATATTTTCCGTGGCTTTAATAAACTATCTAGCTATTTTCTAGATTATTCCTTCCACGAAAATAATTTCTGAAAATAAAAAGAAACCGTTTTCTTTTCCCCTTTCCTTTCCCCATTTTTGGCCCGTAACTACTATCGGCCTAACAGACGAAGTCTGTTGCCGCCCCCTTAATTCTCCATCCCAGATTCGCTTGAGCCTTAGCAGGCTGGAGCCCAACGCCGCTTTCGGCCCAGCTCCTGTTCCGGCCCCGTCTAGCCCGCGCCCGCTCCAAGCCCGGCCGCAAGCCCTCCGCGCAAGCCCATCTGGACCCAGCTGGCGGAACGTACCGGCCACCACCGGACTCCACTGGAGTCCGGCGCCTCCACGCCTCGACGTCCGGCGGGGGCACGCCAAGCCCGCGGCCCCTATTTAGCCCCGCGCGCCTCGCCCCGAGCCCCGGCCGCGCCCGACCTTGCGCCGGCCGTCGCCGGAGCACCCGTGCGCCGTCGCCGCTTGGGCAAGCCGAGCCGGCGAGCTCGCCGCCGCGGCCCCGATTCGTTGCCTCCGTCGTCCGCCGGCCAAGCTGAGGCCACCGTGAGGTTCACGTGGTCGCGCTGCACCTTCTCAGCCTCTCCCCGTCACCTCCTCAACACCAGAGCGTCGCCACCGCGTTGGACCCGAGCCGGCCGCCCTGAGCTCCGCCGCCGGCCGAGATTTTGGCCGCCCCTTCACACGCCACCGCCGGTGAGCCCTCCTTTGAGACACCCTCGTGCTCCTTTTCCTTTTCCCCCACCTAGCTACGGTCCTTGCCGTCCCAGTCGCTGGTGCCGCTGTTGGCCAGAGCCGCCATCAGGAACCCCCCCTGTCTTCTGTTTTGAATCAGAGGAGGAAGATGAAGTGGCAACTTTGCACATAACCCCCTTGAGTTGGGATGAACTCATAATTTCGTACTCCTTGATCTAGGAAAAATCCATTATTTATGGATATCCTTGCTGGGAGCTACATCTGATCTATTAGGAGGATACCCTTTGACTTAATTAACAATGTGTAGTATCGTTCCCTTAACCATGTCTTGTTTGGTGAAGTTGAGTTCTTGCCTGATGATGCTTGGTTTTATGACATTGTTTGTGTTGGTTGTTTGAAGTGAGTGTTGGTGTATTATGGATCTTATATCTGCAATGACATCAGTTGCTTAGTCGGGTTCTTCTTTTGTATCTCCCACCTCCTCGCTCTTCCCATTCTTTCTCTCTACTCTTCAGTCTATTTCTTTTGATCCTATCACAAATACCCAATCGGATGAAGAGCACCAACACAGATCATGAAGATAAAGATAATGAAGGAAACATCCACATTCCTCTTGCAACCTCATCATTGGAGCAAAAGATGATGCAGTATATCGCTGCACAAACTCAGGTTCGGCAAGCAAATGGCCTAAACCATGGTTAAGATTCATCAGTCCATTAGAGAGCAAGGTTCACTCCCTAAAGACCACAATACTGTCACCAATGACAACTATAAAAACATGACTCCTCCACCATTTGATAAAGAGAAGCTATCAGCTATGCAGACTCAAGTCTCACAAGGAAGGATGCAGCCTAGCACAACCTACTTTCGTAATGAGATGGCTAAAGACAGAGTTCCCATTGGGCCAGTGAAGAGGCAAGTTGTGGAAGCATGGAATAATCAAAGGAAGAAGAAGAAGAAGCATGGGGCACTGAAACTAACCATGGAGAAACAACACGAGGTTAACAAGGCTCCAGATATGTGTCCGGGTGGTGAGCACGATGCTCTCTCATGTCCCCAGAAGGAAGCTGGTCTATTGACGGCGAGAAGCTCGCCAACATAACCCTATAGATATCAATAAACGAAGATGTTGTCCACATCAAACTCAACTCAAGAAGAACGTTCTCAAGCTGAAGGTCATACTCAAACCCTAAACCTTGATGATTGGATTATCACTTGCAAGGAATACAAACCTGGTAGACGCAAGTGATCTATTAAACAAAATCGTAGAACGAGATGAGAGAAGAAGTTATCACATCTAGGGGCAGATGATGGTACTAAACCTGGTTTTGACAAACCCCAGCTTAAGATTGTTCGACGTATATATGTCACTCCTATCAAGAAGAATCCTGATGCACAAGTTGATCTACCAATGACTATGATGGTGCAAAGCGAAGAATGGAGAAATCACAATGAAGAAGAATGGATAAGTTACAAGTGGGACCAGACTATATATTCCTAAACAAGTCCAATGAGCTATGAAGAATAGAAGGGCATGTTTGGTGTGTTTGTATAAGGAAAGTTGATATGAAGAAAGTTGATAAGCCTTGGATAATACCCATAAGTCTTTGTTTCTTGCTAACCTTTCTCGAATCTCGGGACGAGATTCCTTTTAAGGGGGGTAGAGTTGTCACACCCTGAAATTTCCAATTTCAGGATGTGAATAGAGAGAATAGTTAAATAACAATTTTCTCATAATTTCAAAATTTTTCCAACATTTATTTTTGTTTACGGAAATATAGTATAGGAAAAATCCTTGTTTGATTTTCTTAAGCAAATAAAAAGTTGTGAGTGTTGCATTCATGCCGATGCATCTTGGTGCTTCCCGAGTGCTTAAGGTTTCAAAAGTGCGTTTAGGTGTCTTTGTCCAAATCCTTCCGAGAATTTTCCGGATTTTTATGAATTTATTCTCATTTTCCTTGAGCTATTTCTATTTATTAGAAGGCTCTAAAATCCTTTTCATGAGCTTCAAATGCTTTATTTGGATTGTTCATATCTTAATCTTGCTCTAGAAATTTTCCTGGAATTTTTGAGATTTTCGAATATTTTCCGTGGCTTTAATAACTTATCTAGCTATTTTCTAGATTATTCCTTCCACGAAAATAATTTCGAAAATAAAAAGAAACCGTTTTCTTTTCCCCTTTCCTTTCCCCATTTTTGGCCCGTAACTACTATCGGCCTAACAGACGAAGTCTGTTGCCGCCCCCTTAATTCTCCATCCCGCATTCGCTCGAGCCTTAGCAGGTGCCGGGAGCCCAACGCCGCTTTCGGCCCGGCTCCCCCTCCCGCCCCCCGTCCGCCCCGCGCCCGCTCCAAGCCCGCCGCAAGCCCTCCGCGCAAGCCCATCCGGGGCCCGGGCCGCGGAACGCACCGGCCACCACCGGGACTCCAAGGAGTCCGCGCCTCCACGCCTCGACGTCCGGCAGGGCACGCCAAGCCCGCGGCCCCTATTTAGCCCCCCGCGCGCCTCGCCCCGAGCCCCCGGCCGCGCCCCGCCCTTGCGCCGGCCGTCGCCGGAAGCACCCGTGCGCCGTCGCCGCTTGGGCAAGCCGAGCCGGCGAGCTCGCCGCCGCGCCCGATTCGTTGCCTCCGTCGTCCGCCGGCCAAGCCGAGGCCACCGTGAGGTTCACGTGGTCGCGCCGCACCTTCTCGGCCTCTCCCCCGTCACCTCCTCAACACCGGAGCGTCGCCACCGCGTTGGACCCGAGCCGGCCGCCCTGAGCTCCGCCGCCGGCCGAGATTTCGGCCGCCCCTTCACGCGCCACCGCCGGTGAGCCCTCCTTTGAGACACCCTCGTGCTCCTTTTCCTTTACCCCCACCTAGCTACGGTCCTTGCCGTCCTAGTCGCTGGTGCCGCTGTTGGCCAGAGCCGCCAGCAGGAACCCCCCCTGTCTTCTGTTTTGAATCAGAGGAGGAAGATGAAGTGGCAACTTTGCACATAACCCCCTTGAGTTGGGATGAACTCATAATTTCGTACTCCTTGATCTAGGAAAAATCCATTATTTATGGATATCCTTGCTGGGAGCTACATCTGATCTATTAGGAGGATACCCTTTGACTTAATTAACAATGTGTAGTATCGTTCCCTTAACCATGTCTTGTTTGGTGAAGTTGAGTTCTTGCTCGATGATGCTTGGTTTTATGACATTGTTTGTGTTGGTTGTTTGAAGTGAGTGTTGGTGTATTATGGATCTTATATCCGCAATGACATCGCTTGCTTAGTCGGGTTCTTCTTTTGTATCTCCCACCTCCTCGCTCTTCCCATTCTTTCTCTCTACTCTTCAGTCTATTTCTTTTGATCCTATCACAAATACCCAATCGGATGAAGAGCACCAACACAGATCATGAAGATAAAGATAATGAAGGAAACATCCACATTCCTCTTGCAACCTCATCATTGGAGCAAAAGATGATGCAGTATATCGCTGCACAAACTCAGGTTCGGCAAGCAAATGGCCTAAACCATGGTTAAGATTCATCAGTCCATTAGAGAGCAAGGTTCACTCCCTAAAGACCACAATACTGTCACCAATGACAACTATAAAAACATGACTCCGCCACCATTTGATAAAGAGAAGCTATCAGCTATGCAGACTCAAGTCTCACAAGGAAGGATGCAGCCTAGCACAACCTACTTTCGTAATGAGATGGCTAAAGACAGAGTTCCCATTGGGCCAGTGAAGAGGCAAGTTGTGGAAGCATGGAATAATCAAAGGAAGAAGAAGAAGAAGCATGGGGCACTGAAACTAACCATGGAGAAACAACACGAGGTTAACAAGGCTCCAGATATGTGTCCGGTGGTGAGCACGATGCTCTCTCATGTCCCCGAGGAAGGAAGCCGGTCTATTGACGGCAGAAGCTCGCCAACATAACCCTATAGATATCAATAAACGAAGATGTTGTCCACCTCAAACTCAACTCAAGAAGAACGTTCTCAAGCTGAAGGTCATACTCAAACCCTAAACCTTGATGATTGGATTATCACTTGCAAGGAATACAAACCTGGTAGACGCAAGTGATCTATTAAACAAAATCGTAGAACGAGATGAGAGAAGAAGTTATCACATCTAGGGGCAGATGATGGTACTAAACCTGGTTTTGACAAACCCCAGCTTAAGATTGTTCGACGTATATATGTCACTCCTATCAAGAAGAATCCTGATGCACAAGTTGATCTACCAATGACTATGATGGTGCAAAGCGAAGAATGGAGAAATCACAATGAAGAAGAATGGATAAGTTACAAGTGGGACCAGACTATATATTCCTAAACAAGTCCAATGAGCTATGAAGAATAGAAGGGCATGTTTGGTGTGTTTGTATAAGGAAAGTTGATATGAAGAAAGTTGATAAGCCTTGGATAATACCCATAAGTCTTTGTTTCTTGCTAACCTTTCTCGAATCTCGGGACGAGATTCCTTTTAAGGGGGGTAGAGTTGTCACACCCTGAAATTTCCAATTTCAGGATGTGAATAGAGAGAATAGTTAAATAACAATTTTCTCATAATTTCAAAATTTTTCCAACATTTATTTTTGTTTACAGGAAATATAGTATAGGAAAAATCCTTGTTTGATTTTCTTAAGCAAATAAAAAGTTGTGAGTGTTGCATTCATGCCGATGCATCTTGGTGCTTCCTGAGTGCTTAAGGTTTCAAAAGTGCGTTTAGGTGCTGTCCAAATCCTTCCGAGAATTTTCCGGATTTATTATGAATTTATTCTCATTTTCCTTGAGCTATTTCTATTTATTAGAAGGCTCTAAAATCCTTTTCATGAGCTTCAAATGCTTTATTTGGATTGTTCATGTCTTAATCTTGCTCTAGGAATTTTCCTGGAATTTTTGAGATTTTCAGAATATTTTACGTGGCTTTAATAAATTATCTAGCTATTTTCTAGATTATTCCTTCCACGAAAATAATTTCTGAAAATAAAAAGAAACCGTTTTCTTTTCCCCTTTCCTTTCCCCATTTTTGGCCCGTAACTACTATCGGCCTAACAGACGAAGTCTGTTGCCGCCCCCTTAATTCTCCATCCCAGATTCGCTCGAGCCTTAGCAGGCTGGAGCCCAACGCCGCTTTCGGCCCAGCTCCTGTTCCGGCCCCGTCCAGCCCCCGCGCCCGCTCCAAGCCCGGCCGCAAGCCCGCCGCGCAAGCCCATCCGGGCCCGGGCCGGCGGAACGTACCGGCCACCGCCGGGACTCCAATGGAGTCCGCGCCTCCACGCCTCGACGTCCGGCAGGGGCACGCCAAGCCCGCGCCCCTATTTAGCCCCCCCGCGCGCCTCGCCCCGAGCCCCGGCCGCGCCCCGACCTTGCGCCGGCCGTCGCCGGAAGCACCCGTGCGCCGTCGCCGCTTGGGCAAGCCGAGCCGGCGAGCTCGCCGCCGCGGCCCGATTCGTTGCCTCCGTCGTCCGCCGGCCAAGCCGAGGCCACCGTGAGGTTCACGTGGTCGCGCTGCACCTTCTCAGCCTCTCCCCGTCACCTCCTCAACACCGGAGCGTCGCCACCGCGTTGGACCCGAGCCGGCCGCCCTGAGCTCCGCCGCCGGCCGAGATTTCGGCCGCCCCTTCACGCGCCACCGCCGGTGAGCCCTCCTTTGAGACACCCTCGTGCTCCTTTTCCTTTTCCCCCACCTAGCTACGGTCCTTGCCGTCCCAGTCGCTGGTGCCGCTGTTGGCCAGAGCCGCCAGCAGGAACCCCCCTGTCTTCTGTTTTGAATCAGAGGAGGAAGATGAAGTGGCAACTTTTGCACATAACCCCCTTGAGTTGGGATGAACTCATAATTTCGTACTCCTTGATCTAGGAAAAATCCATTATTTATGGATATCCTTGCTGGGAGCTACATCTGATCTATTAGGAGGATACCCTTTGACTTAATTAACAATGTGTAGTATCGTTCCCTTAACCATGTCTTGTTTGGTGAAGTTGAGTGCTTGCTCGATGATGCTTGGTTTTATGACATTGTTTGTGTTGGTTGTTTGAAGTGAGTGTTGGTGTATTATGGATCTTATATCCGCAATGACATCGCTTGCTTAGTCGGGTTCTTCTTTTGTATCTCCCACCTCCTCGCTCTTCCCATTCTTTCTCTCTACTCTTCGACCTATTTCTTTTGATCCTATCACAAATACCCAATCGGATGAAGAGCACCAACACAAATCATGAAGATAAAGATAATGAAGGAAACATCAACATTCCTCTTGCAACCTCATCATTGGAGCAAAAGATGATGCGAGTATATCGCCGCACAAACTCGGGTTCGGCAAGCAAATGGCCTAAACCATGGTTAAGATTCATCGATCCATTAGAGAGCAAGGTTCACTCCCTAAAGCCCACAATACGTCACCAATGACAACTATAAAAACATGACTCCTCCACCATTTGATAAAGAGAAGCTATCGGCTATGCGGACTCAAGTCTCACAAGGAAGGATGCGACCTAGCACAACCTACTTTCGTAATGAGATGGCTAAAGACAGAGTTCCCATTGGGCCAGTGAAGAGGCAAGTTGTGGAAGCATGGAATAATCAAAGGAAGAAGAAGAAGAAGCATGGGGCACTGAAACTAACCATGGAGAAACAACACGAGGTTAACAAGGCTCCAGATATGTGTCCGGGTGGTGAGCACGATGCTCTCTCATGTCCCCAGAAGGAAGCTGGTCTATTGACAGCAGAAGCTCGCCAACATAACCCTATAGATATCAATAAACAGAAGATGTTGTCCACATCAAACTCAACTCAAGAAGAACGTTCTCAAGCTGAAGGTCATACTCAAACCCTAAACCTTGATGATTGGATTATCACTTGCAAGGAATACAAACCTGGTAGACGCAAGTGATCTATTAAACAAAATCGTAGAACGAGATGAGAGAAGAAGTTATCACATCTAGGGGCAGATGATGGTACTAAACCTGGTTTTGACAAACCCCGACTTAAGATTGTTCGACGTATATATGTCACTCCTATCAAGAAGAATCCTGATGCACAAGTTGATCTACCAATGACTATGATGGTGCAAAGCGAAGAATGGAGAAATCACAATGAAGAAGAATGGATAAGTTACAAGTGGGACCAGACTATATATTCCTAAACAAGTCCAATGAGCTATGAAGAATAGAAGGGCATGTTTGGTGTGTTTGTATAAGGAAAGTTGATATGAAGAAAGTTGATAAGCCTTGGATAATACCCATAAGTCTTTGTTTCTTGCTAACCTTTCTCGAATCTCGGGACGAGATTCCTTTTAAGGGGGGTAGAGTTGTCACACCCTGAAATTTCCAATTTCAGGATGTGAATAGAGAGAATAGTTAAATAACAATTTTCTCATAATTTCAAAATTTTTCCAACATTTATTTTTGTTTACAGGAAATATAGTATAGGAAAAATCCTTGTTTGATTTTCTTAAGCAAATAAAAAGTTGTGAGTGTTGCATTCATGCCGATGCATCTTGGTGCTTCCTGAGTGCTTAAGGTTTCAAAAGTGCGTTTAGGTGCTGTCCAAATCCTTCCGAGAATTTTCCGGATTTTTCTGGAATTTATTCTCATTTTCCTTGAGCTATTTCTATTTATTAGAAGGCTCTAAAATCCTTTTCATGAGCTTCAAATGCTTTATTTGGATTGTTCATGTCTTAATCTTGCTCTAGAAATTTTCCCCGGAATTTTTGAGATTTTCAGAATATTTTCCATGGCTTTAATAAATTATCTAGCTATTTTCTAGATTATTCCTTCCACGAAAATAATTTCTGAAAATAAAAAGAAACCGTTTTCTTTTCCCCTTTCCTTTCCCCATTTTTGGCCCGTAACTACTATCGGCCTAACAGACGAAGTCTGTTGCCGCCCCCTTAATTCTCCATCCCAGTTTCGCTCGAGCCTTAGCAGGCTGGAGCCCAACGCCGCTTTCGGCCCAGCTCCTGTTCCGGCCCCGTCCAGCCCGCGCCCGCTCCAAGCCCGGCCGCAAGCCCGCCGCGCAAGCCCATCCGGGCCCCGGTGGCCCGGGCCGCGAACGTACCGGCCACCACCGGACTCCAATGGAGTCCCGCGCCTCCACGCCTCGACATCCGGGCAGGGGCACGCCAAGCCCGCGGCCCCTATTTAGCCCCGCGCGCCCTCGCCCGAGCCCCGGCCGCGCCCGACCTTGCGCCGGCCGTCGCCGGAAGCACCTGTGCGCCGTCGCCGCTTGGGCAAGCCGAGCCGGCGAGCTCGCCGCCGCAGCCTGATTCGTTGCATCCGTCGTCCGCCGGGCCAAGCTGAGGCCACCGTGAGGTTCACGTGGTCGCGCTGCACCTTCTCAGCCTCTCCCCGTCACCTCCTCAACACCGGAGCGTCGCCACCGCGTTGGACCCGAGCCGGCCGCCCTGAGCTCCGCTGCCGGCCGAGATTTCGGCCGCCCCTTCACGCGCCACCGCCGTGAGCCCTCCTTTGAGACACCCTCGTGCTCCTTTTCCTTTTCCCCCACCTAGCTACGGTCCTTGCCGTCCCAGTCGCTGGTGCCGCTGTTGGCCAGAGCCGCCAGCAGGAACCCCCCCTGTCTTCTGTTTTGAATCAGAGGAGGAAGATGAAGTGGCAACTTTGCACATAACCCCCTTGAGTTGGGATGAACTCATATTTCGTACTCCTTGATCTAGGAAAAATCCATTATTTATGGATATGCTTGCTCGGAGCTACATCTGATCTATTAGGAGGATACCCTTTGACTTAATTAACAACGTGTAGTATCGTTCCCTTAACCATGTCTTGTTTGGTGAAGTTGAGTGCTTGCCTGATGATGCTTGGTTTTATGACATTGTTTGTGTTGGTTGTTTGAAGTGAGTGTTGGTGTATTGTGGATCTTATATCTGCAATGACATCAGTTGCTTAGTCGGGTTCTTCTTTTGTATCTCCCACCTCCTCGCTCTTCCCATTCTTTCTCTCTACTCTTCAGTCTATTTCTTTTGATCCTATCACAAATACCCAATCGGATGAAGAGCACCAACACAAATCATGAAGATAAAGATAATGAAGGAAACATCAACATTCCTCTTGCAACCTCATCATTAGAGCAAAAGATGATGCAAGATATCGCTGCACAAACTCAGGTTCGGCAAGCAAATGGCCTAAACCATGGTTAAGATTCATCAGTCCATTAGAGAGCAAGCTTCACTCCCTAAAGCCCACAATACTGTCACCAATGACAACTATAAAAACATGACTCCTCCACCATTTGATAAAGAGAAGCTATCAGCTATGCAGACTCAAGTCTCACAAGGAAGGATGCAGCCTAGCACAACCTACTTTCGTAATGAGATGGCTAAAGACAGAGTTCCCATTGGGCCAGTGAAGAGGCAAGTTGTGGAAGCATGGAATAATCAAAGGAAGAAGAAGAAGAAGCATGGGGCACTGAAACTAACCATGGAGAAACAACACGAGGTTAACAAGGCTCCGGATATGTGTCCGGTGGTGAGCACGATGCTCTCTCATGTCCCCGTAAGGAAGCCGGTCTATTGACGGCAGAAGCTCGCCAACATAACCCTATAGATATCAATAAACAAAAGATGTTGTCCACGTCAAACTCAACTCAAGAAGAACGTTCTCAAGCTGAAGGTCATACTCAAACCCTAAACCTTGATGATTGGATTATCACTTGCAAGGAATACAAACCTGGTAGACGCAAGTGATCTATTAAACAAAATCGTAGAACGAGATGAGAGAAGAAGTTATCACATCTAGGGGCGATGATGGTACTAAACCTGGTTTTGACAAACCCCAGCTTAAGATTGTTCGACGTATATATGTCACTCCTATCAAGAAGAATCCTGATGCACAAGTTGATCTACCAATGACTATGATGGTGCAAAGCGAAGAATGGAGAAATCACAATGAAGAAGAATGGATAAGTTACAAGTGGGACCAGACTATATATTCCTAAACAAGTCCAATGAGCTATGAAGAATAGAAGGGCATGTTTGGTGTGTTTGTATAAGGAAAGTTGATATGAAGAAAGTTGATAAGCCTTGGATAATACCCATAAGTCTTTGTTTCTTGCTAACCTTTCTCGAATCTCGGGACGAGATTCCTTTTAAGGGGGGTAGAGTTGTCACACCCTGAAATTTCCAATTTCAGGATGTGAATAGAGAGAATAGTTAAATAACAATTTTCTCATAATTTCAAAATTTTTCCAACATTTATTTTTGTTTACAGGAAATATAGTATAGGAAAAATCCTTGTTTGATTTTCTTAAGCAAATAAAAAGTTGTGAGTGTTGCATTCATGCCGATGCATCTTGGTGCTTCCTGAGTGCTTAAGGTTTCAAAAGTGCGTTTAGGTGCTGTCCAAATCCTTCCGAGAATTTTCCGGATTTTTCTGGAATTTATTCTCATTTTCCTTGAGCTATTTCTATTTATTAGAAGGCTCTAAAATCCTTTTCACGAGCTTCAAATGCTTTATTTGGATTGTTCATGTCTTAATCTTGCTCTAGAAATTTTCCTGGAATTTTTGAGATTTTCAGAATATTTTCCGTGGCTTTAATAAATTATCTAGCTATTTTCTAGATTATTCCTACCACGAAAATAATTTCTGAAAATAAAAAGAAACCGTTTTCTTTTCCCCTTTCCTTTCCCCATTTTTGGCCCGTAACTACTATCGGCCTAACAGACGAAGTCTGTTGCCGCCCCCTACTTCTCCATCCCGCTTTCGCTCGAGCCTTAGCAGGCTGGAGCCCAACGCCGCTTTCGGCCCGGCTCTCTCCCCGTTCCGCCCCCGTCCGGCCCGCGCCCGCTCCAAGCCCGGCCGCAAGCCCGCCGCGCAAGCCCATCCGGGGCCCGGTCGGCGGAACGCACCGGCCACCGCCGGGACTCCAATGGAGTCCCGCGCCTCCACGCCTCGAGGTCCGGGCAGGGCACGCCAAGCCCACGCCCCCTATTTAGCCCCCGCGCGCCCTCGCCCGAGCCCCGGCCGCGCCCCGACCTTGCGCCGGCCGGCGCCGGGAAGCACCCGTGCGCCGTCGCCGCTTGGGCAAGCCGAGCCGGCGAGCTCGCCGCCGCGGCCCCGATTCGTTGCCTCCGTCGTCCGCCGGCCAAGCCGAGGCCACCGTGAGGTTCACGTGGTCGCGCCGCACCTTCTCGCCCTCTCCCCGTCACCTCCTCAACACCGGAGCGTCGCCACCGCGTTGGACCCGAGCCGGCCGCCCCGAGCTCCGCCGCCGGCCGAGATTTCGCCGCCCCTTCACGCGCCACCGCCGTGAGCCCTCCTTTGAGACACCCTCGTGCTCCTTTTCCTTTTCCCCCACCTAGCTACGGTCCTTGCCGTCCCGGTCGGCGGTGTGCCGCCGTTGGCCGCAGCCGCCAGCGGAACCCCCCCCCTTCTCGTTTTGAATCAGAGGAGGAAGATGAAGTGGCAACTTTGCACATGACCCCCTTGAGTTGGGATGAATTCATAATTTTGTACTCCTTGATCTAGGAAAAATCCATTATTTATGGATATCCTTGCTGGGAGCTACATCTGATCTATTAGGAGGATACCCTTTGACTTAATTAACAACGTGTAGTATAGTTCCCTTAACCATGTCTTGTTTGGTGAAGTTGAGTGCTTGCCTGATGATGCTTGGTTTTATGACATTGTTTGTGTTGGTTGTTTGAAGTGAGTGTTGGTTTATTGTGGATCTTATATCTGCAATGACATCAGTTGCTTAGTCGGGTTCTTCTTTTGTATCTCCCACCTCCTCGCTCTTCCCATTCTTTCTCTCTACTCTTCAGTCTATTTCTTTTGATCCTATCACAAATACCCAATCGGATGAAGAGCACCAACACAAATCATGAAGATAAAGATAATGAAGGAAACATCAACATTCCTCTTGCAACCTCATCATTAGAGCAAAAGATGATGCGAGATATCGTCGCACAAACTCGGAGTTCGGCAAGCAAATGGCCTAAACCATGGTTAAGATTCATCAGTCCATTAGAGAGCAAGCTTCACTCCCTAAAGCCCACAATACTGTCACCAATGACAACTATAAAAACATGACTCCTCCACCATTTGATAAAGAGAAGCTATCAGCTATGCAGACTCAAGTCTCACAAGGAAGGATGCAGCCTAGCACAACCTACTTTCGTAATGAGATGGCTAAATACAGAGTTCCCATTGGGCCAGTGAAGAGGCAAGTTGTAGAAGCATGGAATAATCAAAGGGAGAAGAAGAAGAAGCATGGGGCACTGAAACTAACCATGGAGAAACAACATGAGGTTAACAAGGCTCCAGATATGTGTCCGGGTGGTGAGCACGATGCTCTCTCATGTCCCCAGAAGGAAGCTGGTCTATTGACAGCAGAAGCTCGCCAATATAACCCTATAGATATCAATAAACAGAAGATGTTGTCCACGTCAAACTCAACTCAAGAAGAACGTTCTCAAGCCGAAGGTCATACTCAAACCCTAAACCTTGATGATTGGATTATCACTTGCAAGGAATACAAACCTGGTAGACGCAAGTGATCTATTAAACAAAATCGTAGAACGAGATGAGAGAAGAAGTTATCACATCTAGGGGCTGATGATGGTACTAAACCTGGTTTTGACAAACCCCAGCTTAAGATTGTTCGACGTATATATGTCACTCCTATCAAGAAGAATCCTGATGCACAAGTTGATCTACCAATGACTATGATGGTGCAAAGCGAAGAATGGAGAAATCACAATGAAGAAGAATGGATAAGTTACAAGTGGGACCATACTATATATTCCTAAACAAGTCCAATAAGCTATGAAGAATAGAAGGGCTTGTTTGGTGTGTTTGTATAAGGAAAGTTGATATGAAGAAAGTTGATAAGCCTTGGATAATACCCATAAGTCTTTGTTTCTTGCTAACCTTTCTCGAATCTCGGGACGAGATTCCTTTTAAGGGGGGTAGAGTTGTCACACCCTGAAATTTCCAATTTTAGGATGTGAATAGAGGGAATAGTTAAATAACAATTTTCTCATAATTTCAAAATTTTTCCAACATTTATTTTTGTTTACAGGAAATATAGTATAGGAAAAATCCTTGTTTGATTTTCTTAAGCAAATAAAAAGTTGTGAGTGTTGCATTCATGCCGATGCATCTTGGTGCTTCCTGAGTGCTTAAGGTTTCAAAAGTGCGTTTAGGTGCTGTCCAAATCCTTCCGAGAATTTTCCAGATTTTTCAGGAATTTATTCTCATTTTCCTTGAGGTATTTCTATTTATTAGAAGGCTCTAAAATCCTCTTCACGAGCTTCAAATGCTTTATTTGGATTGTTCATGTCTTAATCTTGCTCTAGAAATTTTCCTGGAATTTTTGAGATTTTCAGAATATTTTCCATGGCTTTAATAAATTATCTAGCTATTTTCTAGATTATTCCTTCCACGAAAATAATTTCTGAAAATAAAAAGAAACCGTTTTCTTTTCCCCTTTCCTTTCCCCCATTTTTGGCCCGTAACTACTATCGGCCTAACGGACGAAGTCCGTTGCCGCCCCTTAATTCTCCATCCCGGATTCGCTCGAGCCTTAGCAGGTCCGGAGCCCAACGCCGCTTTCGGCCCGGCTCTCCGTTCCGCCCCGTCCGGCCCCGCGCCCGCTCCAAGCCCGGCCGCAAGCCCGCCGCGCAAGCCCATCCGGGGCCCGGTGGCCGGCGGAACGCACCGGCCACCGCCGGGACTCCACGGAGTCCGGCGCCTCCACGCCTCGAGGTCCCGGGCAGGGCACGCCAAGCCCACGCCCCCTATTTAGCCCCGCGCGCCTCGCCCGAGCCCTAGCCGCGCCCGCCCTTGCGCCGGGCCGTCGCCGGAAGCACCCGTGCGCCGTCGCCGCTTGGGCAAGCCGAGCCGGCGAGCTCGCCGCCGCGGCCGATTCGTTGCCTCCGTCGTCCGCCGGCCAAGCCGAGGCCACCGTGAGGTTCACGTGGTCGCGCCGCACCTTCTCGGCCTCTCCCCGTCACCTCCTCAACACCGGAGCGTCGCCACCGCGTTGGACCCGAGCCGGCCGCCCGAGCTCCGCCGCCGGCCGAGAGATTTCGGCCGCCCCTTCACGCGCCACCGCCGTGAGCCCTCCTTTGAGACACCCTCGTGCTCCTTTTCCTTTTCCCCCACCTAGCTACGGTCCTTGCCGTCCCGCCGGCCGGTGCCGCTGTTGGCCAGAGCCGCCAGCAGGAACCCCCCTGTCTTCTGTTTTGAATCAGAGGAGGAAGATGAAGTGGCAACTTTGCACATGACCCCCTTGAGTTGGGATGAATTCATAATTTTGTACTCCTTGATCTAGGAAAAATCCATTATTTATGGATATCCTTGCTGGGAGCTACATCTGATCTATTAGGAGGATACCCTTTGACTTAATTAACAACGTGTAGTATAGTTCCCTTAACCATGTCTTGTTTGGTGAAGTTGAGTGCTTGCCTGATGATGCTTGGTTTTATGACATTGTTTGTGTTGGTTGTTTGAAGTGAGTGTTGGTTTATTGTGGATCTTATATCTGCAATGACATCAGTTGCTTAGTCGGGTTCTTCTTTTGTATCTCCCACCTCCTCGCTCTTCCCATTCTTTCTCTCTACTCTTCAGCCTATTTCTTTTGATCCTATCACAAATAACCAATCGGATGAAGGGCTCCAACACAAATCATGAAGATAAAGATAATGAAGGAAACATCAACATTCCTCTTGCAACCTCATCATTGGAGCAAAAGATGATGCAGTATATCGCTGCACAAACTTAGGTTCGGCAAGCAATGGCCTAAACCATGGTTAAGATTCATCAGTCCATTAGAGAGCAAGCTTCACTCCCTAAAGCCCACAATACTGTCACCAATGACAACTATAAAAACATGACTCCTCCACCATTTGATAAAGAGAAGCTATCGGCTATGCGGACTCAAGTCTCACAAGGAAGGATGCGGCCTAGCACAACCTACTTTCGTAATGAGATGGCTAAAGACAGAGTTCCCATTGGGCCGTTGAAGAGGCAAGTTGTGGAAGCATGGAATAATCAAAGGAAGAAGAAGAAGAAGCATGGGGCACTGAAACTAACCATGGAGAAACAACACGAGGTTAACAAGGCTCCAGATATGTGTCCGGGTAGTGAGCACGATGCTCTCTTATGTCCCCAGAAGGAAGCTGGTCTATTGACAGCAGAAGCTCGCCAACATAACCCTATAGATATCAATAAACAGAAGATGTTGTCCACCTAAAACTCAACTCAAGAAGAACGTTCTCAAGCTGAAGGTCATACTCAAACCCTAAACCTTGATGATTGGATTATCACTTGCAAGGAATACAAACCTGATAGACGCAAGTGATCTAATAAACAAAATCGCAGAACGAGATGAGAGAAGAAGTTATCACATCTAGGGGCAGATGATGGTACTAAACCTGGTTCTGACAAACCCCAGCTTAAGATTGTTCGACGTATATATGTCACTCCTATCAAGAAGAATCCTGATGCACAAGTTGATCTACCAATGACTATGATGGTGTAAAGTGAAGAATGGAGAAATCACAATGAAGAAGAATGGATAAGTTACAAGTGGGACCAGACTATACATTCCTAAACAAGTCCAATGAGCTATGAAGAATAGAAGGGCATGTTTGGTGTGTTTGTATAAGGAAATTTGATATGAAGAAAGTTGATAAGCCTTGGATAATACCCATAAGTCTTTGTTTCTTGCTAACCTTTCTCGAATCTCGGGACGAGATTCCTTTTAAGGGGGGTAGAGTTGTCACACCCTGAAATTTCCAATTTCAGGATGTGAATAGAGAGAATAGTTAAATAACAATTTTCTCATAATTCAAAATTTTTCCAACATTTATTTTTGTTTACAGGAAATATAGTATAGGAAAAATCCTTGTTTGATTTTCTTAAGCAAATAAAAAGTTGTGAGTGTTGCATTCATGCCGATGCATCTTGGTGCTTCCTGAGTGCTTAAGGTTTCAAAAGTGCGTTTAGGTGCTGTCCAAATCCTTCCGAGAATTTTCCGGATTTATTATGAATTTATTCTCATTTTCCTTGAGCTATTTCTATTTATTAGAAGGCTCTAAAATCCTTTTCATGAGCTTCAAATGCTTTATTTGGATTGTTCATGTCTTAATCTTGCTCTAGGAATTTTCCTGGAATTTTTGAGATTTTCAGAATATTTTACGTGGCTTTAATAAATTATCTAGCTATTTTCTAGATTATTCCTTCCACGAAAATAATTTCTGAAAATAAAAAGAACCCGTTTTCTTTTCCCCTTTCCTTTCCCCATTTTTGGCCCGTAACTACTATCGGCCTAACAGACGAAGTCTGTTGCCGCCCCCTTAATTCTCCATCCCAGATTCGCTTGAGCCTTAGCAGGCTGGAGCCCAACGCCGCTTTCGGCCCAGCTCCTCGTTCCGCCCCCGTCCGGCCCGCGCCCGCTCCAAGCCCGGCCGCAAGCCCGCCGCACAAGCCCATCCGGGGCCCGGGGCCGGCGGAACGCACCGGCCACCGCCGGACTCCAATGGAGTCCGCGCCTCCACGCCTCGACGTCCGGGCGGGGGCACGCCAAGCCGCGCCCCCTATTTAGCCCCGCGCGCCCTCGCCCGAGCTCGGCCGCGCCCCGCCCTTGCGCCGGCCGTCGCCGGAAGCACCTGTGCGCCGTCGCCGCTTGGGCAAGCCGAGCCGGCGAGCTCGCCGCCGTAGCCTCATTCGTTGCATCCGTCGTCCGCCGGGCCAAGCTGAGGCCACCGTGAGGTTCACGTGGTCGCGCTGCACCTTCTCAGCCTCTCCCCGTCACCTCCTCAACACCAGAGCGTCGCCACCGCGTTGGACCCGAGCCGGCCGCCCTGAGCTCCGCCGTCGGCCGAGATTTCGGCCGTTCCTTCACGCGCCACCGCCGGTGAGCCCTCCTTTGAGACACCCTCGTGCTCCTTTTCCTTTTCCACCACCTAGCTACGGTCCTTGCCGTTCCAGTCGCTGGTGCCGCTGTTGGCCAGAGCCGCCAGCAGGAACCCCCCCTGTCTTCTGTTTTGAATCAGAGGAGGAAGATGAAGTGGCAACTTTGCACATAACCCCCTTGAGTTGGGATGAACTCATATTTCGTACTCCTTGATCTGGGAAAAATCCATTATTTATGGATATCCTTGCTGGGAGCTACATCTGATCTATTAGAAGGATACCCTTTGACTTAATTAACAACGTGTAGTATCGTTCCCTTAACCATGTCTTGTTTGGTGAAGTTGAGTGCTTGCCTGATGATGCTTGGTTTTATGACATTGTTTGTGTTTGTTGTTTGAAGTGAGTGTTGGTGTATTGTGGATCTTATATCTGCAATGACATCAGTTGCTTAGTCGGGTTCTTCTTTTGTATCTCCCACCTCCTTGCTCTTCCCATTCTTTCTCTCTACTCTTCAGTCTATTTCTTTTGATCCTATCACAAATACCCAATCGGATGAAGAGCTCCAACACAAATCATGAAGATAAAGATAATGAAGGAAACATCAACATTCCTCTTGCAACCTCATCATTGGAGCAAAAGATGATGCAGTATATCGCTGCACAAACTCAGGTTCGGCAAGCAATGGCCTAAACCATGGTTAAGATTCATCAATCCATTAGACAGCAAGCTTCACTCCCTAAAGCCCACAATACTGTCACCAATGACAACTATAAAAACATGACTCCTCCACCATTTGATAAAGAGAAGCTATCAGCTATGCAGACTCAAGTCTCACAAGGAAGGATGCAGCCTAGCACAACCTACTTTCGTAATGAGATGGCTAAAGACAGAGTTCCCATTGGGCCAGTGAAGAGGCAAGTTGTGGAAGCATGGAATAATCAAAGGAAGAAGAAGAAGAAGCATGGGGCACTGAAACTAACCATGGAGAAACAACACGAGGTTAACAAGGCTCCAGATATGTGTCCGGGTAGTGAGCACGATGCTCTCTTATGTCCCCAGAAGGAAGCTGGTCTATTGACAGCAGAAGCTCGCCAACATAACCCTATAGATATCAATAAACAGAAGATGTTGTCCACCTAAAACTCAACTCAAGAAGAACGTTCTCAAGCTGAAGGTCATACTCAAACCCTAAACCTTGATGATTGGATTATCACTTGCAAGGAATACAAACCTGATAGACGCAAGTGATCTAATAAACAAAATCGCAGAACGAGATGAGAGAAGAAGTTATCACATCTAGGGGCAGATGATGGTACTAAACCTGGTTCTGACAAACCCCAGCTTAACATTGTTCGACGTATATATGTCACTCCTATCAAGAAGAATCCTGATGCACAAGTTGATCTACCAATGACTATGATGGTGCAATGTGAAGAATGGAGAAATCACAATGAAGAGGAATGGATAAGTTACAAGTGGGACCAGACTATACATTCCTAAACAAGTCCAATGAGCTATGAAGAATAGAAGGGCATGTTTGGTGTGTTTGTATAAGGAAAGTTGATATGAAGAAAGTTGATAAGCCTTGGATAATACCCATAAGTCTTTGTTTCTTGCTAACCTTTCTCGAATCTCGGGACGAGATTCCTTTTAAGGGGGGTAGAGTTGTCACACCCCGAAATTTCCAATTTCGGATGTGAATAGAGAGAATAGTTAAATAACAATTTTCTCATAATTTCAAAATTTTTCCAACATTTATTTTTGTTTACAGGAAATATAGTATAGGAAAAATCCTTGTTTGATTTTCTTAAGCAAATAAAAAGTTGTGAGTGTTGCATTCATGCCGATGCATCTTGGTGCTTCCTGAGTGCTTAAGGTTTCAAAAGTGCGTTTAGGTGCTGTCCAAATCCTTCCGAGAATTTTCCGGATTTTTCTGGAATTTATTCTCATTTTCCTTGAGCTATTTCTATTTATTAGAAGGCTCTAAAATCCTTTTCATGAGCTTAAAATGCTTTATTTGGATTGTTCATGTCTTAATCTTGCTCTAGAAATTTTCCTGGAATTTTTGAGATTTTCAGAATATTTTACGTGGCTTTAATAAATTATCTAGCTATTTTCTAGATTATTCCTTCCACGAAAATAATTTCTGAAGATAAAAAGAAACCGTTTTCTTTTCCCCTTTCCTTTCCCCATTTTTGGCCCGTAACTACTATCGGCCTAACGTACGAAGTCCGTTGCCGCCCCCTAATTCTCCATCCCGCATTCGCTCGAGCCTTAGCGGGCCGGAGCACAACGCCGCTTTCGGCCCGGCCTCCCCGTTCCGGCCCCGTCCGGCCCGCGCCCGCTCCAAGCCCGGCCGCAAGCCCGCCGCGCAAGCCCATCCGGGGCCCGGGGGCCGGCGAACGCACCGGCCACCGCCGGGACTCCAATGGAGTCCGCCGCCTCCACGCCTCGACGTCCGGGCAGGGCACGCCAAGCCGGCGCCCCCTATTTAGCCCCGCGCGCCCTCGCCCCGAGCCCCCGGCCGCGCCCCCGCCCTTGCGCCGCCTTCGCCGGAAGCACCCGTGCGCCGTCGCCGCTTGGGCAAGCCGAGCCGGCGAGCTCGCCGCCGCATCCTGATTCGTTGCCTCCGTCGTCCGCCGGCCAAGCCGAGGCCACCGTGAGGTTCACGTGGTCGCGCCGCACCTTCTCGGCCTCTCCCCCGTCACCTCCTCAACACCGGAGCGTCGCCACCGCGTTGGACCCGAGTCGGCCGCCCTGAGCTCCGCCGCCGGCCGAGATTTCGGCCGCCCCTTCACGCGCCACCGCCGGTGAGCCCTCCTTTGAGACACCCTCGTGCTCCTTTTCCTTTTCCCCCACCTAGCTACGGTCCTTGCCGTCCCAGTCGCTGGTGCCGCTGTTGGCCAGAGCCGCCAGCAGGAACCCCCCTGTCTTCTGTTTTGAATCAGAGGAGGAAGATGAAGTGGCAACTTTGCACATAACCCCCTTGAGTTGGGATGAACTCATAATTTCGTACTCCTTGATCTAGGAAAAATCCATTATTTATGGATATCCTTGCTGGGAGCTACATCTGATCTATTAGAAGGGTACCCTTTGACTTAATTAACAACGTGTAGTATCGTTCCCTTAACCATGTCTTGTTTGGTGAAGTTGAGTGCTTGCCTGATGATGCTTGGTTTTATGACATTGTTTGTGTTGGTTGTTTGAAGTGAGTGTTGGTGTATTGTGGATCTTATATCTGCAATGACATCAGTTGCTTAGTCGGGTTCTTCTTTTGTATCTCCCACCTCCTCGCTCTTCCCATTCTTTCTCTCTACTCTTCAGTCTATTTCTTTTGATCCTATCACAAATACCCAATCGGATGAAGAGCTCCAACACAAATCATGAAGATAAAGATAATGAAGGAAACATCAACATTCCTCTTGCAACCTCATCATTGGAGCAAAAGATGATGCAGTATATCGCTGCACAAACTCAGGTTCGGCAAGCAATGGCCTAAACCATGGTTAAGATTCATCAGTCCATTAGAGAGCAAGCTTCACTCCCTAAAGCCCACAATACTGTCACCAATGACAACTATAAAAACATGACTCCTCCACCATTTGATAAAGAGAAGCTATCAGCTATGCAGACTCAAGTCTCACAAGGAAGGATGCAGCCTAGCACAACCTACTTTCGTAATGAGATGGCTAAAGACAGAGTTCCCATTGGGCCAGTGAAGAGGCAAGTTGTGGAAGCATGGAATAATCAAAGGAAGAAGAAGAAGAAGCATGGGGCACTGAAACTAACCATGGAGAAACAACACGAGGTTAACAAGGCTCCAGATATGTGTCTGGGTGGTGAGCACGATGCTCTCTCATTTCCCCAGAAGGAAGCTGGTCTATTGACAGCAGAAGCTCGCCAACATAACCCTATAGATATCAATAAACAGAAGATGTTGTCCACCTAAAACTCAACTCAAGAAGAACGTTCTCAAGCTGAAGGTCATACTCAAACCCTAAACCTTGATGATTGGATTATCACTTGCAAGGAATACAAACCTGGTAGACGCAAGTGATCTAATAAACAAAATCGTAGAACGAGATGAGAGAAGAAGTTATCACATCTAGGGGCGATGATGGTACTAAACCCGGTTCGACAAACCCCAGCTTAACATTGTTCGACGTATATATGTCACTCCTATCAAGAAGAATCCTGATGCACAAGTTGATCTACCAATGACTATGATGGTGCAATGTGAAGAATGGAGAAATCACAATGAAGAGGAATGGATAAGTTACAAGTGGGACCAGACTATACATTCCTAAACAAGTCCAATGAGCTATGAAGAATAGAAGGGCATGTTTGGTGTGTTTGTATAAGGAAAGTTGATATGAAGAAAGTTGATAAGCCTTGGATAATACCCATAAGTCTTTGTTTCTTGCTAACCTTTCTCGAATCTCGGGACGAGATTCCTTTTAAGGGGGGTAGAGTTGTCACACCCTGAAATTTCCAATTTCAGGATGTGAATAGAGAGAATAGTTAAATAACAATTTTCTCATAATTTCAAAATTTTTCCAACATTTATTTTTGTTTACGGAAATATAGTATAGGAAAAATCCTTGTTTGATTTTCTTAAGCAAATAAAAAGTTGTGAGTGTTGCATTCATGCCGATGCATCTTGGTGCTTCCCGAGTGCTTAAGGTTTCAAAAGTGCGTTTAGGTCTTTGTCCAAATCCTTCCGAGAATTTTCCGGATTTTTATGAGAATTTATTCTCATTTTCCTTGAGCTATTTCTATTTATTAGAAGGCTCTAAAATCCTTTTCATGAGCTTAAAATGCTTTATTTGGATTGTTCATGTCTTAATCTTGCTCTAGAAATTTTCCTCGAATTTTTGAGATTTTCAGAATATTTTACGTGGCTTTAATAAATTATCTAGCTATTTTCTAGATTATTCCTTCCACGAAAATAATTTCTGAAGATAAAAAGAAACCGTTTTCTTTTCCCCTTTCCTTTCCCCATTTTTGGCCCGTAACTACTATCAGCCTAACAGACGTAGTCTGTTGCCGCCCCCTTAATTCTCCATCCCAGATTCGCTCGAGCCTTAGCAGGCTGGAGCACAACGCTGCTTTCGGCCCAGCTCCCCGTTCCGCCCCGTCCGGCCCCGCGACCGCTCCAAGCCCGGCCGCAAGCCCGCCGCGCAAGCCCATCCGGGGCCCGGTCGGCGAACGCACCGGCCACCGCCGGACTCCAATGGAGTCCGGCGCCTCCACGCCTCGACGTCCGGGCAGGGCACGCCAAGCCGGCGCCCCCTATTTAGCCCCGCGCGCCTCGCCCGAGCCCCGGCCGCGCCCGCCCCTTGCGCGCGGCCTTCGCCGGAAGCACCCGTGCGCCGTCGCCGCTTGGGCAAGCCAGCCGGCGAGCTCGCCGCCGCATCCCCGATTCGTTGCCTCCGTCGTCCGCCGGCCAAGCCGAGGCCACCGTGAGGTTCACGTGGTCGCGCCGCACCTTCTCGGCCTCTCCCCCGTCACCTCCTCAACACCGGAGCGTCGCCACCGCGTTGGACCCGAGTCGGCCGCCCTGAGCTCCGCCGCCGGCCGAGATTTCGGCCGCCCCTTCACGCGCCACCGCCGGTGAGCCCTCCTTTGAGACACCCTCGTGCTCCTTTTCCTTTTCCCCCACCTAGCTACGGTCCTTGCCGTCCCAGTCTGTGGTGCCACTGTTGGCCAGAGCCGACAGCAGGAACCCCCCCTGTCTTCTGTTTTGAATCAGAGGAGGAAGATGAAGTGGCAACTTTGCACATAACCCCCTTGAGTTGGGATGAACTCATAATTTCGTACTCCTTGATCTGGGAAAAATCCATTATTTATGGATATCCTTGCTGGGAGCTACATCTGATCTATTAGAAGGGTACCCTTTGACTTAATTAACAACGTGTAGTATCGTTCCCTTAACCATGTCTTGTTTGGTGAAGTTGAGTGCTTGCCTGATGATGCTTGGTTTTATGACATTGTTTGTGTTGGTTGTTTGAAGTGAGTGTTGGTGTATTGTGGATCTTATATCTGCAATGACATCAGTTGCTTAGTCGGGTTCTTCTTTTGTATCTCCCACCTCCTCGCTCTTCCCATTCTTTCTCTCTACTCTTCAGTCTATTTCTTTTGATCCTATCACAAATACCCAATCGGATGAAGAGCTCCAACACAAATCATGAAGATAAAGATAATGAAGGAAACATCAACATTCCTCTTGCAACCTCATCATTGGAGCAAAAGATGATGCAAGATATCGCCGCACAAACTCGGTTCGGCAAGCAATGGCCTAAACCATGGTTAAGATTCATCGATCCATTAGACAGCAAGCTTCACTCCCTAAAGCCCACAATACTGTCACCAATGACAACTATAAAAACATGACTCCTCCACCATTTGATAAAGAGAAGCTATCAGCTATGCAGACTCAAGTCTCACAAGGAAGGATGCAGCCTAGCACAACCTACTTTCGTAATGAGATGGCTAAAGACAAGGTTCCCATTGGGCCAGTGAAGAGGCAAGTTGTGGAACCATGGAATAATCAAAGGAAGAAGAAGAAGCATGGGGCACTGAAACTAACCATGGAGAAACAACACGAGGTTAACAAGGCTCCAGATATGTGTCCGGGTGGTGAGCACGATGCTCTCTCATGTCCCCAGAAGGAAGCTGGTCTATTGACAGCAGAAGCTCGCCAACATAACCCTATAGATATCAATAAACAGAAGATATTGTCCACCTAAAACTCAACTCAAGAAGAACGTTCTCAAGCTGAAGGTCATACTCAAACCCTAAACCTTGATGATTGGATTATCACTTGCAAGGAATACAAACCTGGTAGACGCAAGTGATCTAATAAACAAAATCGTAGAACGAGATGAGAGAAGAAGTTATCACATCTAGGGGCAGATGATGGTACTAAACCTGGTTCTGACAAACCCTAGCTTAAGATTGTTCGACGTATATATGTCACTCCTATCAAGAAGAACCCTGATGCACAAGTTGATCTACCAATGACTATGATGGTGCAAAGCGAAGAATGGAGAAATCACAATGAAGAAGAATGGATAAGTTACAAGTGGGACCAGACTATACATTCCTAAACAAGTCCAATGAGCTATGAAGAATAGAAGGGCATGTTTGGTGTGTTTGTATAAGGAAAGTTGATACGAAGAAAGTTGATAAGCCTTGGATAATACCCATAAGTCTTTGTTTCTTGCTAACCTTTCTCGAATCTCGGGACGAGATTCCTTTTAAAGGGGGGTAGAGTTGTCACACCCTAAAATTTCCAATTTCAGGATGTGAATAGAGAGAATAGTTAAATAACAATTTTCTCATAATTTCAAAATTTTTCCAACATTTATTTTTGTTTACAGGAAATATAGTATAGGAAAAATCCTCGTTTGATTTTCTTAAGCAAATAAAAAGTTGTGAGTGCTGCATTCATGCCGATGCATCTTGGTGCTTCCTGAGTGCTTAAGATTTCAAAAGTGCATTTAGGTGCTGTCCAAATCCTTCCGAGAATTTTCCGGATTTTTCTGGAATTTATTCTCATTTTCCTTGAGCTATTTCTATTTATTAGAAGGCTCTAAAATCCTTTTCATGAGCTTCAAATGCTTTATTTGGATTGTTCATGTCTTAATCTTGCTCTAGAAATTTTCCTGGAATTTTTGAGATTTTCAGAATATTTTCCGTGGCTTTAATAAATTATCTAGCTATTTTCTAGATTATTCCTTCCACGAAAATAATTTCTGAAAATAAAAAGAAACCGTTTTCTTTTCCCCTTTCCTTTCCCCATTTTTGGCCCGTAACTACTATCGGCCTAACAGACGAAGTCTGTTGCCGCCCCCCTAATTCTCCATCCCAGATTCGCTCGAGCCTTAGCAGGCTGCAGCCCAACGCCGCTTTCGGCCCAGCTCCTGTTCCGGCCCCATCCAGCCCGCGCCCGCTCCAAGCCCGGCCGCAAGCCCGCCGCGCAAGCCCATCCGGGCCCGGGCCCGGCGGAACGCACCGGCCACCGCCGGACTCCAATGGAGTCCGCGCCTCCACGCCTCGGCGTCCGGGCGAGGGCACGCCAAGCCGGCGCCCGCTATTTAGCCCCCGCACGCCTCGCCCCGAGCCCCGGCCGCGCCCCGCCCTTGCGTCGGCCGTCGCCGGAAGCACCCGTGCGCCGTCGCCGCTTGGGCAAGCCGAGCCGGCGAGCTCGCCGCCGCGCCCGATTCGTTGCCTCCGTCGTCCGCCGGCCAAGCCGAGGCCACCGTGAGGTTCACGTGGTCGCGCTGCACCTTCTCAGCCTCTCCCCGTCACCTCCTCAACACCGGAGCGTCGCCACCGTGTTGGACCCGAGCCGGCCGCCCCGAGCTCCGTCGCCGGCCGAGATTTCGGCCGCCCCTTCACGCGCCACCGCCGGTGAGCCCTCCTTTGAGACACCCTCGTGCTCCTTTTCCTTTTCCCCCACCTAGCTACGGTCCTTGCCGTCCCAGTCGCTGGTGCCGCCGTTGGCCAGAGCCGCCAGCAGGAACCCCCCTGTCTTCTGTTCTGAATCAAAGGAGGAAGATGAAGTGGCAACTTTGCACATAACCCCCTTGAGTTCTCCTGAATCTTTTAGATATGATTTGTGTCTTGCAAATCTTGCTGAAAACCCCCTAGATCTATTGGATACCCTAGATCCAGTCCACTCTGCAGCTTTTGCGCAAATGTCCTAGAGTTCATATACATAATTATGTATATGCCCTGAGTTTGCGCAGAAAAGTCCCTGGAAGTTTCCAATCTTCACAACAACGTCCTCAGATCTTTAAAGAGCCATATCTCTCTCGTTTTAACTCTGTTTTCATCCGTTCAAGTTGCGTTAGGTCCATAATAATGTAAAGCATGCGTTAGAGGTGTGTTTTCACCATGTTTTGTTTTCTAAAAATAAATTTAATATTAATTTTGATTAATGTCTAGTTATGCATGCCTTTTATAAATAAAAGCTATATAGATCTATACATCGTTTTTCATAAGCAAATTTAATTTGATTAATGTTCCTATCACATGTTTTTGTACATAAAAGTTGATTAGATCTTTATCTCGGTTTTCGTAAACCAAATGTTAATTTGTTTAATAGATAATTAATCTTTTCTAATTAAAATTTGATTAGGCTTTTACATCGGCTTTTATAATAAATATTAATTTGATTAATGCCAATATCATAATGTTTTTAATAATAATATGATCTACTCGAATTACAAAGTTTCGTTTAGATTGTTCGTATTGTTTAATTTTTCTAAATTAAATGTTTAATCGGTTTTCATATATGAATCTTTATTAATAAAACTTGACTAGTTCTTTACACCGGTTTCATAAATAAAGTTTAACATTGCATTAATGTCAACATAGGGTATTTTATATTTTGTTAATTAAAATAAATCCAGCTCATAGCCTTGTTCTCTTATTTATGCAAACAAATCGTTAGACGTTCGGTGTCAGCTTTATCTCTTTTGATCAAGTTTATCAGAAGCTCTAAACCTTTCTAGTGTTAGCCCAAGCTAAACCGTGTGTATCCAATCAAGCCATAGAGTTTCTGCTCAGCTTTATAGCTTTATCTGTGTGAGTAGGTTGCACTGCTCATTTGCCTATCAAGTAATCTTATCACTCTTGTCTCATGTTTATCTTAGAATCTTGTTTATCAAGTTGATGTCTATCCCATCTCTGTTAGGTTGTCTTTTTATGAATCAGCTATATTCTTATGCCCAATCTTTCGTCGCTACCTTTCTTTAGAGTTTGCCCTGTTATCTGCTTCAACTATCATATCAGTTCACCCTTGGTTAGTATGTCAGTTATTCATCCGAGTTCTCTTTGTAGACCAGTTCTCCTAAACCCTAGCCTAAGGTTTGCATGTGCGCTATAGTTCGCTTCTACCGTTCTCGTTCGTTTCACCTTAACTTGTACGTTAGCATGTGTATCACCTGTTATTTATTTTAATACTAAAGATGCATGCTAATCTTGACTAATTCTTATTTCAATGCTTTTATAAGTAAAAAGTGATTAGGTTCTAATCCGGTTTTCTTTAATCATGATGTAATTGGTTAATCCCTATTCATAATTAGTTTTTTCCAAATAAAAGATGTTATAGTTAAGCATCAGTTTTCATAATAAAGTTACTCGTCTAGACATCATAAATGCCTTTTCAATAATTAAAATATGCTTAGTTGAACGCGTGACATTAAGTTACTCGTCTAGATATCTTATACTTGCTTTATCTTTCTAAAGTAATTGTTAATTTGACATAATTTATACTCGAATGTTATAAATAAAATATGATTAGGTTTATCGCGATTTCTTTAATTAAATGTAACTTGTTTAATGGTAACATAGAGTATTTCTCTGAAATATTCTTTCACATGATTTCTTAATTAAAATATGCCAAGCGTAGTCTCTTGTTGTTTGTTAGTGATCTCACGATAGTTTCGAGCTTAGTTCTGTTTCAACATTTCTTGCGCTTGCATAACCAATAGGATCGAGCTCTATCTCAAAGTGATCTTTCCGGTCCTTGCTCAATCTTCCGCGACCATCTCTTCAAAATTAACCAAGCCTTTCCCTTCCAAGCACACTTTGTGTTCTTTAGTGATCCATCCAATCAAGCCTATCCTTTAGTGTGTTCTTTTAAAGCTTTGATTTGATTGATGTATTGTTCTTAGTTGTACTCGTGCATTTGCTTTGCATGTTTTGTGCTTGATGATTGATGCGAGTAGAATGAACGTGGTTCGAGAGCTTGGAACAATGAGAAGGTGAAGATATTCTGAGCGACAACTACTTTGGTTAAAGGCAAGTGTGTCCTTGATCTTTTGTCCCAATAATTTTATTAATCACTGTTGCATTCCTTTGCATTAACTTCGATGGGTTCCTATTAAGGATGACTAGCCTCATTGACCATTATCTTGAACCTGGTTCTTAATTAACATTGATGGTAGATATTGCTTAGTGTGCTCAACTGGTTTGGTAATAATCAACATGGTTATCATTTTATGCTCTATGTTCCTTTATGATAATTTTAATACAAGATCACTGTGCATTAATCAGAACATGGAGAACCACCCAGGAAAATAGTACAACCACAAGAACTAATGGGCAATGGTCTTGGCTGAATAATTAGGAACTTTGGCTTGGGGTGATCTTACCTGATAAGGACAAGGGATCGGCGGTACTGCGGGGTATGGACTCGCTCTAGCAGAGAGTTGGGTGAGTTATTCTTTTTATGGTGGGGTATCGACCTGCTAGGGGACTTTATACCTTTCTAACTGATCCGGACCTTGTGGGTCACAACTTGTTGGAGAACCTTTGTAAAGGCCTCGTAGCATCCCTATGCAATCACACCTCGGTAGTGTGGTATGGTGCCTGAACAGCATCGCATGGTTGGGTTCAATGTTCTTCGGAGCTTTTACGCTGCTTGTGGTGAAAGTGTACAACCTCTGCAGAGTGTAAAACTAATCTATTAGCCATGCTCACGGTCAAGAGCGGCCTAGACCCTCACATGATAATTGAACTTGAAGATGGACTTAAATTGTGATATGTGTTATGGTTATGCTTGCCATATGCTTATGGTGTTTTTCTTATCTTTATGCTTAATGTGGGTTGGTATAAACTTATACTTTATTAGTAATCAGGTGCTAATAAAACTGGACCAACTAAAATTGCTTAAATGCTTTGAGCCAGTCCACTATAAAGCCTTTGCATTCATTCTTTCCCCACACTTGCTGAGTATGACAAGTGCTCACCCTTGCTATAAACAATGTTGCTCAGAAGGAGGAAGCAACTTTGAAGTCGTTGTGAAGATGTTGCTGGTTCTAGGCGTACGCAACCCCCAGTCGATTGCTTGTGAAGTTTGGTGCCTCCGTTTCCAGGATTAAGCGTAAATCTCTGATGATCTTCCTTTTTTTACGTGATATTGTTTCTGTTATTCACTTATGTCCGCTATATGCATGAAACTTGATCTTGGCATGCATATAGGTTGGCACTTGGTTTTTTTCGGAAAAAACAGGTGTGACATGCGGCGTGAGTTCCTGGCGAAGGGTGGTGCTGGCTCCTGGGGAAGACCAGCGATGGGCGGTGCGAGCTTGTTGACGGTGAAAATCCGTCAACCTAGCCATGAGTTTACCTTCGGTGTTGGCATAGGTTTTATAAATTATCCATTGGTACTAATCCACGTGGTATAACAAGTTCATTTGTGCATGTCAGTTTTGGAGTTTAGTGTTTATGCAGGGTTTTAGCATTGAAAGCAAGACTTTCGGGATAAGTTCATCAAGCACCTTGTGACAAGATCTTGAAGCCCGTACAAGTCATGCAATGAAACAAACTTGACTCCAAGAAGCCAGGGACGCAAACCGAGAAGATGATAAACTCCGAGGACCTAACCAGAAAAGTGATGAATCTTGTGGGACAAGGAGCTACGTTCAACTCAGAGAGAAACTGACGACAAAGGCCTACATGCAGAAGGGGGAAGCATCTAGAAGACTCTGGAACTGACACCACGCGAAGGAGGCCGGGAACTTGGCCTTGATGGGCCTAGGCCGTCCGGCCTAGCCCAGTCCAGGGCCCAATTCCCCCCTCCTTTGACCTAGCCACCATTCGGGCAATTTATAGCCCCGGAGTCAAGAGCCACGAATCAATCAATTCGTCATCAGCCGCCGAGGAGCAGAGAAGAGAGGGACACCATCCCGGAGAGGAGAGGGTCGAGCAAGTTGACTAGGGTCTCACTAGCCGACGTGGGAACCTTGCAAGGAAGACCACGTCGGAGTTCCCGGAGCTAGAAGCAAGATCAAGGTAGGATCCCGGTGGTGATCTTGTTTATGTATCATTGTATTAGTTGAATTATCAAGTTGAATCTATTTCTAGCGATCAAGCGTTTCTTCGATGATTTTGTTTTTCGATCGACTTTGCTTATTCTAGATCTATTCTCGAGATAGATCACACAGGGTGTTCTCGTAGCCGCGGTGGGTAGAGGTACACGCCGGATCTTCCGAAAGAACTCGACTTGTCCTTGGACTCGCCCTAGACTACCCGCATGAATAGGAATACGTTGTGACAGAACGGGGGTTCCGAAAGGCGGGTGTTTTCGGAGTCGGACGGGAAACCACGATTTAAATAGGCTTCTAATAAGATTCGATTTGCTACTTCTTCTCTTGCCTGGAACTTCAACAAAAGGCTTAACCCGATCTCTCTAGATTGGTTTATCTACCCTATCTATCTTTGTTATCTCCGGTCTTTAGTAGATTAGATTAGTTTTGTGTTCGTTATCTAGATGCATTAGGGTTTCTCTTTATCAAAGATTAAAGTTACTTGGCTTTACTAGATCACATTTTGCGTCACACATTTGTTCCACGGATTCGATACCTTGGGTTCACCACTTGAGGGAAGAAGGGTCCCTTGACTACGACGGGAGACTTGTCCGCTTGCAAGTCTAAACAAACTTTGATACAACTATTAACCGTCAACAAGCCCCTTTTTCTGGCGCCGTTGCCGGGGAACAAGTGATCAAGATTTGATCTTTTATTGCTTTTTTTTGTGATTTTCAGTTTTTTTTAGTTTTTCTTTTTGCATCTACTAAACTTTGATCATCCTCAAAATAAATCAAATCTAGTTTGTTCAACCCTAGTTTTCATAGATTTATTTTTACTTTCTAGTTTTTGCATATTTTGTTTATTGCTAACCCTAACAGGAGATGGACGGCTACCTCTCCAACAAACCCGATAATTTTGTGGATGATCCAGAAAAACTTTATAGGCTAAGGAGACGCGAAGCACATCAAGCTAAAAAGCTGGATTTTGTTGATTCAAAGTCAGAAGACAAAGGATCGAAGGAATCTCCGAAGAATTCACCACCTTAAAGTCCTCGGGAGAATCGACTTCCACCGATGGGTGACCAACCGCAAGAGCGCAAGATCGGGGAGCTATGCACCCCGGATATCATCGACCTACCAATCTTGAATCTTGTGGAGATTCAAAGACTGTTCGAGATCAAGACCTCAACAATCCGCATGGTGCAACATTCACCTTTCACTGGTAAAGAGGATCCAAACCTTCACCTCCAAGCATTCATTCAACTATGTCAAACTTTTAACATGGAAGGGGTGACTCAAGATAAAATGAGGGCAAGGCTTTTTCCATTGTCGCTACTCGGGTAGGCCTTGCAATGGTTCCACTCTCAACCGGCGGAGACGGTGCAAAATTGGAACACATTGATGAAGGCTTTCATGAAGGAATACTACTCACCGGGTAAAACTCAAAGCTTGCGTAATAAGATTGCCACCTTTGTTCAATATCCTACGGAAACTGTCTCGGAGGCATTCGAGCGCTTCAATGAGTACACTCAGGTGGTTCGACATCACAAGTTCCTGAAGGAAGACCTTGTGCAAAAGTTCTATCATGGACTCACCATGGCGTCAAGGACCATCATCGATGCATCGGCGGGGGGGGGGGGGGGGTCTATCATCGAGCTTACACCAACGGAAGCTTTCACTCTATTCAAGAAGGTCGTGGATAATGACACATGGGCGTCATCCGGACGCCTACATCCAGTTCAACCCACGAGAAACGTCAAGGGAGTCTTGCAAGTGGAGAAGGAGAACATACTGGAAGGCAAGATTGATTCACTCATGAGGAGGTTGGTGAAGATGGAGATAGAAAAGAAAGAGGCTCAAGACTTGAAGGCCGCCGAAGCAAGATCCACATGCGAGGAATGCGGAGAGTACGACCATGTCCACAAAGATTGTCCGGAGGAAGCCAAAGGGCTCGACTACAAGAGGAAGGGAGAATTGCCGAACTTCCGCTACGAGCAAGGTAGATCTCAATTCAATGCAAGCTCATCCATTCCGAATTCGGTTCCGCTTCGTATACAATTGAAGGAATTCATAGACGAGAAAGCCAAGATCAACAAGGACACCATCACCAAGTTCAAGACCATAGATAATGTGTTGGAGAACATCGATAGAAAAGTGACGAAGGTCAGGAGCTCCAACCATCAAGTGCTCAACATGATGAAGATGCTCGAGATGCAAGTGGGACAACTTATCGGGCGCCTCACTAATGATGAAGGGAAGCTTCCGGGACAACCTAAAGGTCCCGAATCGGCGAAGGCCATTCAAACACGTTCGAGAAAGGAGACCGAAGATCCAGAACGATCCGCGGGAGCAAGGAAGCTTAAACCATCTGCCGAGGCGGAGGGGATTGCTAAGGAGAAGGTTACAGGGATCGTCACCGAAGAGCCCGAATTTGAGATGCCGGAAGAAGACACGAGGATACCACAACTCAAGCCACGCTACTTCCGAGGTAAACTTGACAACCACTTTGAGAAGTTTGTGGAGGTTGTGCGTAGACTTAGCATCAACATGCCATTATTAGATGCCCTACAAGTACCTACATGTTCTCGTTACTTTAAAGACATACTTGCAAATAAATATGAGATAGAAACACTCAGGGTAGATCATGTCAAGATGTCTGAGGAGTGTAGTGCCGCTATTGCTAATGGACTAGAGAAGCAAAAGGACCCCAGATGCCCCAAAATTCCATGTTCCATTGGTTCATTCAATTTCAAGAAGGCGTTGTGCGACCTTGGAGGAAGTGTGAGTGTCATGCCAAGAGATGTGTTCGAGAAGCTACGCCTACCATTGGAGCCTACGGATATGTGTTTGGAGTTGGGAGATAACTCCATTCGCTATCCCTTGGGCATTGCCGAAGATGTACCCGTGAAGGTCGGACACCACTTCATCCCCGTCGACTTCGTGGTGCTCGAGATGGGAGAGAGGGAGAAGCCGCCGCTCATCCTTGGGAGGCCTTTCCTCAAGACCGTGGGAGCTACTATTGACGTTGGCAAGGGGGAGATCATGTTCGATATTAACGGAGAAATGACTTCTTTCAAGTTCCGACCACGACTCGAGGCATGCAATATGATTGAAGTTAAAGATGCTCCACCTCATCGTCGCGTTGTTAAGGACGAACCAAGGAAGAAGGAAGGGCTGAAAAAGAAGAAAGAGCCGAAGAAGAAGGACGTAAAGAAAATCAAGGAAGATGTTGCATCCGTCAAGACAAAGGAAGAAAAGCCGCCTGCGAAGACCAAAAAAATGACTAAGCCGGAAGATAAGCCTGTGCACAAGATGGTGCGGAAGTGGGTACCCAAGATTGCAACGCCCGCAAAGAGCGTTGATCCGAAGTAATCAAGTGAAGAAGTCTAGCTATGGTCTATAAACGAAGCGCTAGGTGGGAGGCAACCCGTTTCGTCGAGTTAAGAATAAGCTACCGGAAGGACAACCTGATTCCAGGTTTTTCGAGTCTTTTTAATTAAGTTTTGAATTTTATTACGCAAAGACATTAGGCTTAGAAGTGGTTGAACAATATTAGAGACATAATTATTGGTTGAATATTTTGCTTGATCATAAACCCTTTACATGAACCCTCCTATGTGTGTATTTGTTTCTTTTCGAGAAACCACAACCAAATAAATTGAGAACCTAACTCAACCATTCATCCTCATTATGATGTTGTGGTTGACTTGATTTTCATGCTAAAAACACACGAGTAGAGCCACGACTTATACCTAGGTGTTAATTAAATTTCAGCACGTGGTACGACTCGCGTGTAGAAACTAAACTTTTGGTCGGTTTAAAAAATCTATATCCTTGGTTTCTCGAAGATTAGAATTTTTTTAAGCCTCATTTGATTTTATTTTATTCAAAATCTCTCTCATTTGGCCAAAATTAGAGCCTAAACATATGCCCCCATGATCAAGCCTGGAAAAGTTTGCTCTCAACCAATGATGGCAAACTATACCAGTGAGACCGATATCAACGTAGTCGGAAAATATTTTGAACTTACATTTGTTTTTAATGGTTTAAAACTTCTATAGATTTATGTTTGATCTCTTCCATAGCTCTGAAAATATTTTTAATTTTTGAAATTAGAGGAGTGCTTAGCCTTAAACATACTTAGAGGGAGGCAATCTAGTTTAAATTAATCATGCATGCACCATTGGATGCCCTTTCATCAACTTTCATCAAGGCCACATTCAAAGGACAAGCATGGGTGGGAAGAAAGCATAACTTTGCACGAAATTCATGGTGACATGTGAACCAAGTGGAGCAAGGGAGCATGGACATGACTCAAAGCATGAAGCATCAAGTGGAAGAACCAATAATTGAAGAAAAGGAGTGGACGAGAGCGTTTGGGCGGTGCATCTCGTGGAGCACGCGGGCAAGAAAGTCACGAAGGAGAAATGATCGTGCTGGAGGAAAACGGAGCCCTGGGGAGGCATGCAGCCACCCAGGCCGGTCGGCCCAGGCCGGCCGGCCTCCCCTACAAAAGGAGCCCCCCGGCTCCCGTCTTCTGCAGGCAAGCATCCCTCTCCCTCTCAGTTTGTGTGCTCAAGTTTTCGTGCCCAGAACCACCATAGACATAACCAACCTTCCCAATCTTGATAGCTCAAACAATACACACCCTTAATCCACTCGAAGTACACATTCCGAAGTAAGTTTTTAAGTGCCTAGCTACTGGTTGCAACCCGGAATTTTAGTGCAGAGAACAGTGCTGCGATCATGTGGAACAAAACCACAAGTCTCTTCACCAAGAAGAAGGGGTCATCGTCATCCAAGCCATCTTCGACGACGTCTTCGAGGAGGCACTCGGTTTCTGAGTCTCCTCGGAGCATGGAGGAGGACACGGCACCGCCAAGGAGGAACTACGCTCTCCTCCTCGGTGGCATGAGGGCAACAAGGAGCACGTCCATGAGGTTTACTGAACCTCAAGGGCGTACGGAGGAGCCGCCCGTTCCACCTCGACGATCTTCCCGTTCATCCGCGCCACCTCCATACACTCTGCGGTATTCCACATATGGCTTCATCATATTGTCGGAGGAGGAGGAGAAGAAACTCTCTCGTCTTAAGAATAGGCTTGTGGCCAATGTCGACTTCGACGACCAAGCACTCAACTATTTGGGTTTCGGCACATACATATATTATATGTTCGGTCACCTTGGATGGGTGCAATTCTCCAACGGGGTGTCGGCAAACACCCACAAGGAGTTTGCCTTGGAAATCTTGATGACTATGGCGCCTATCCTTGACGAGGGGGTGCAAAGTTTATCATTTCGTTTGGAGGGAATCCAACAAGTGGTTCCCTAGGAGTATGTTAGGGAGCTATTTGGGTTCCAAAAGGGAGCTCAGGAGAAAGTGGACGTGTCGGATGGAATGTTAGATGGATTTTGGAATTTAATCTCCGGAGAAGCCAACCAACAACGCAATTGCATCCGTAACCCCATTATCCAAGTATTCCACTCTTGGATGAGCAAGAGGATATTGGGGAGGATGAGGGAGACGAAGGTGACCGACACGGAGTTGAATTGGCTCTACTCGGCTTTAATTACCAAAAAGCCAATAGACCCCTCATACCTTATGATCAACCAATGGTGTTGCGAGGCAACATCGGGGTCGGGAGATATTGGTTTGGGGGTGCTACCTCCCTATGTTGGCCATCTCCCTAAGGCCGGGGATCACAAGAAACCCCGAACATCTTTTACGTGGGACCTCTCACGGCCTTGATTATTTGAAACAAGGTAAATATATTAGTGGAGATGAGAGAGGAGGCTTTCATGTGGCCAAGGTGAACTTACCCCTTTCGGACGCAAGGCTTAGGCTTTTCATTCAAGTGAGGGAAGATTGGTTGAAAGAGGGGCTCCTTGTCCCGGCGAAGAAAAATAAAAGAGCAAGAATCATAGAGGAGGGATCCTCCTCCGCACAAGCGAGTGGTGCACAACCTAACTATGTACCACCATTTGGCGGGATTCCTACTCCGCCAAGTTATTACGGAGGGCCACAAATGCAAGCATGGGGGGTGGTGCACCGGTACCCCCACTAAATTATGTGGTGCCTAACATAACCTTTGCGGAGCCCTACGCACAATATCCCCAAGCACAACAAAGCATGGTCATAATTGGAGGGTATGTTGCGAGAAATATGCAAAACGTCGCAGCCATCCAATCCAACGCGGCTCAACTTGGTGAGGGCAATGCAAATATTGCCTATGAGCTTGGGCGCCTTCACCAGGTGTAGTCGGATCAATTCGTTGGAGGGGATGTCCAACCCTGCTACGAGGAAGGGTACAACTACCAAGATTAGCAACACCAACCACCGGCGGAGGATTAGGAAGAAGGAGGAATTTTAGTTTTCTTTTCTTTTTCCTTTTTCTGTAATTTTCAGCTTTTGTTTGTTTGTGTTTGCGTAATATTTTCAGTTTTCATTTAAATTCCAGCAAGTGTGTTAGTTTATTTTCAGCATGTATTTCAGTTTGTTTTCACCATTAATAAAGACACCACCTTTTTTACATCATTGGAAAAGTTATAAAAATTTGTGCCATAATGATATATGGTTATAGTTGACGCTTTGTTTATCTTTGTAATTGATTTATGCATGTTAAAGCTAGTCCTCTCTTAAAATATGAATCATAATTTATCTAAATGCTAGCTTAATCTTTAGCGGAGGTTATGATTAAAATAAGGCCCATAGTGTTTTATGTGCTCTCAAGTTATAAATAGATTGAAGATGGTTTTTATGCCCAAAAATATCGCTAACCTTGTCATGAATATCGCTTGTATGTTGCTCAACCTATCCAGAGCCTAATATATATTTGAGTGCATAAACCTTAGTGTACAAGATTTATTTTTGAGTGAGTTATTACAGGCCATGATTTCTCTGGCCCGAGACTAAGAAGCTGGTCATTCCGTTTTTGCGAATCTATCTTTATGCTAGCCTTTTATTCGTGCATTGTGTATCCCCACATTTGAGATCTCACAAACCTCGCCGGATATCCACCCTTAAAACCAAATATCATCCTTCGTGATTACCTCCTTGACCACAACCTATCGTTGATAATGAATCATCAATTCAAGGAAGATCGCAAGACGGTGCCAACATTGAAGAATTCAAGTATCTCTCCAAGGAAAAATACTTCTGGTACCTACCTTATTTATCTCCTCTTTGCTCGAGGATGAGCAACGTCTAAGCATGGGGGAGGAGGTAGGTATGATACAATTTTAGAGTTCAAAGGGGAGCAAATAAAATTTTTATGAGAAAGAAAAAGAATAAAAAAGAAATGAGAAAAAGAAAGAAAGAAAGAGATACATGAGAAAAGAAAAAAATATATGTGTAAAAATAAAAATAATGTGAACTCCCAGGTTCTCTAAAGTGCATTAGGAATTTCAAGGCTTCAAGATTAAAAGATCCATACTCATTTTTCAACCATGTGCAATCCGATAACGAGGACTTCCTTTGTGCCTCGGGATCACTCTTTGCCATTTGCCCATGCCCACCTATCTCAAGTGTGTGTATTTTCTCTTTCTCCTCCTTGATATAACATCATTTTCCAATGACCTTTTTGACGAGTCTCGGTAATACGATGAGAAGCTTGTCTTGTATTGACAACATCTCATTTATAAATATCTTCGTAGGACTAAACTTTCCCAAAAGCTCCATATAAAGCTTACCACACATATATGTTATGAGAGGGAAAGGAGTAGAATATATAGGCTTGAGAGACAAGATGAGATGAGAGTTCTTGAGCAATATGCAAGATGATTTAAATTTGTGAACTTGGTTTAGCTCTTTTTCATCCAGTTCTTGAAATTCAAAATTTCTGAGATCTATTTAAATTTTGGGAGCATGTTAATACTTGCGGGATAAGCTTAATTAAGAATCTACCCTCCGTAGAGATGAAGGCTAGTACATTATGGAACTTTAACAAATTAAAATTCCGAGAGCATTATGTTTTCTCATGTATGGTCAAGTGCAAGGTTTAAACATTGATGGGCAATGATGATATCCATCGAAGGCTTACTCGAGACGAGCAAGGTTTAAGCATGTGGGAGATGTTGACGGTGAAAATCCGTCAACCTAGCCCTGAGTTCCTTCGGTGTTGGCATAAATTTTATACCTTATCCATTGGTACTAACCCCTGTGGTATAACAAGTTCATTTGTGCATGTCGGTTTTGGAGTTTAGTGTTTATGCAGGGTTTTAGTGTTGAAAGCAAGACTTTCGGGATAAGTTCATCAAGCGCCTTGTGACAAGACCTTGAAGCCTGTACAAGTCATGTAATGAAGCAAACTTGACTCCAAGAAGCTAGGGACTCAACCAGAGAAGATGACAAACTCCGAGGACCTAACCAGAAAAGTGTCGAATCTTGTGGGACAAGGAGCAACATCCAACTCGGAGAGAAACTGACGACAAGGGCCTACATGCAGAAGGGGAAGCATCTAGAAGACTCGGGAACCGACACCACGCGAAGGAGGCCGGGAACTGGGCCTGGATGGGCCCAAGCCGGCCGGCCCAGCTCAGTCCAGGGCCCAATTCCCCCCTCCTTTGACCTAGCCTCCATTCGGGCTATTTATAGCCCCGGGATCGAGAGCCACGCATCAATCAATTCGTCATCGGTCGCCGAGGAGCATAGAAGAGAGGGACCGCATCCCAGAGAGGAGAGGGTCGAGCTAATTGACTAGGGTCTCCCTAGCCGACGTGGGAACCTTGCAAGGAAGACCACGTCGGAGTTCCCGGAGCTAGAAGCAAGGTCAAGGTAAGATCCCAGTGGTGGTCTTGTTTATGTATCATTGTATTAGTTGAATTATCAAGTTGAATCTATTTCTAGCGATCAAACGTTTCTTTGATGATTTCGTTTTTAGATCGCCTTTGCTTATTCTAGATCTATTCTCGAGATAGATCACATAGGGTGTTCTTGTAGCTGCAGTGGCTAGAGGTACACGCCGGATCTTCCGAAAGAACTCGACTTGTCCTTGGACTCGCCGTAGACTACCCACATGAATAGGAATACGTTGTGACAAAACGGGGGTTCCGAAAGGCGGGCGTTTTCGGAGTCGGACGGGAAACCACGATTTAAAGAGGCTTCTAACTAGATTCGATTTGCTATTTCTTCTCTTGCTTGGAACTTCAACAAAAGGCTTAACCCGATCTCTCTTGATCAGTTTATCTACCCTATCTATCTTTGTTATCTCCGGTCTTTAGTAGATTAGATTTGTTTTGTGTTCTTCATCTAGATGCATTAGGGTTTCTCTTTATCGAAGATTGAAGTTACTTGGCTTTACTAGATCATCTTTTGTGTCACACATTTGTTCCACGGATTCGATACCTTAGGTTCACCACTCGAGGGAAGAAGGGTCCCTTGACTACGACGGGAGACTTGTCCGCTTTCAAGTCTAAACGAACTTTGATACAACTATTAACCGTCAACAGAGCTCCTGGAAAACGGCGGCGTAGGCTCCTAGAGAACGGAGGCGTGGGGTGAGGAGGGCAGCATGCGTCGCGAGATCGAGGAGCGTCCTGCAGGACGACAGTGCGTGTCACAGGAATAGTGGCGTGGGGCGGCGAGGGCGGTGAGGTCGAGTGCGGGAGGAAGGGGCAACGGTGGAAACGCTTCGCTTATTTAGAAAAAGTCGGCAGAGAGACGCTTCTCAAAACGTAGTGTTTGGCGAGATTATTTCGCGAGACAATTTCGCGATGACGTTTCAGGGTCGCGATGAGATAAGCGAAGTGTTTGGCGGAATTATTTCGATTATTTGGCTTATAATCTAAGTTAAGCGGTTCCAAACAGGACGTCAATCTTTTCTAACTTTTACTACTGATGATAAAATATTTAAATAGACTGATCGTGTGTAGATTCACTATGAAAAGTATTTTGTTATGGAGTAAATAAACTTATCATCTAAAAACATTGGAACCTAAAACACAACTCTAAGTTAGGAGGAAAATGCATTAGGGATGACAATACCAAAATGGTGGACTTCTCCTAGTGTTTTCAATTCAGTAGTAATAAAACAATACTACTTGTCATAGAACATGAAAATCTTCACTGGGACGCATTTAGTAGGGAAAGTTTATACTAAACTTTGAAAGCTAAATTACTAGGATAACCCCACGAGTAAGAGATTGTGGTTGTGTGAATTTGATCAATTGATCTATTGAAGGACCGATACGGCGAACCAGAGGGGGGAGTGAATGGGAGCCGATAAAAATTCTTCTCGAAGGAGATTGAAACTCCAACAAGACGAACACGGCCTCCAACACACGTCTCTGACTCACTACCCAAGTTGGCCAAGTCCACGCAACCACTGGAGTGCTACTGAACCTAGGAACCAACACACAACCTTCCGAGCCAAAACTCACCAACACGCACAGCGGAAACTTGCACGGCTTGCTGCCTGTGCTACACCGGTTAGACTGATGGCCTGCGCTGGTCAGACCGGTGACACCGGTCAGACCGGTGGACAGAGCCGGTCAGCCGGTAGCTACAGCAGTCGCACCACAAGTGTTCGAGAGAGCCTCAGTGACATCTCTAGGCCCTAGAACAAAAACACTCCCAAAACACAATCTGCACGGAAGGAAAACCTTACACAAAACCTACCAAAATAACTCCAAACAGACCAAGAACAGAGCAGCAACACCACGACCCAAAGACACAAGAGTCCAGCAGTTCACCCGAGGCAAATCCCACAAGTGGTACGCACCGGTCAGACCGGTCAAGAGCACCGGTTCGACCGGTGTAACCTGGGCAGCTCGGGATGAACAGCACCCGCGGGTCAACTCCCCAAAATCTAAGCCTTGATCTCCTGAATCGCTCCACGGACTTGAACAAGACTTTGGGGATAGTAGGAACACCTCATGAGGAGTCCATAGCCAAGTTTAATCCCACCAAAACTTGTCAAATCAAGAGGTATCGAAGAAATCCCGCCAAGAACTCCTCTAACCCTAGAACACCGAAAACCCCAAAATCGAGCCCCTTTAACTCACGGATTTGGGAGGGGAATCAAAGGCAAAAGAACCACGAATGGTTCCCACAAATTTCCATACCAAGGAGGTTCATACAAGATCTAGCTTGCCGCCCGATCATCCAACTCTCTCACAGAATCTCACCATGAAGTTCTCAAGCTAGTCCTATGGAAATCCTAAGAAAATAAAAAGGGAAAATAGGAAAGCAAATGTACTAGGGTTCCAAGAGATAGCTGCCATCCTCGCACCACTTGGGTTATATGGAGGCAAGCCGAAAGTCTAAAATGCCCTTACTTAACAACTAGGGATACAAGCCCCTCAAGGGCGGTTTCGGAAGTCTTCAAATTTTTTCCGTCGGATGGATGCCCGGCAACCGCACCCTGCTTAGCCTCAACGCAAGGCATGCGATCCCAACGTGTGTCCTCCGCTTCGAAGACTCCGGACTGTGTCATCGCACACCGGTCAGACCGGTACCCACCGGTCAGACCGGTATGGAGCTACTGTAGCACCGCCTTCGGTTCTTTAGTCTTGGCTTTGTGGATCAACCAAGGAACCTAGTGGTTTTCTGGTGAACCACTGAAAACCCCGCGAACTCATTGTAGCCTCCGCCAATCGCCATCATGACTCGGCTCCCACGTAGTCCCGGCTCGACCTTGGATTTCAGGCTCAACCAAGAAACTGTCCATGACTTCATCTTGCTGTTCGTGCCACCATGCGGTCCGCACTTGACCTTGCAGGCCACCGGGTCCCTCGAACGAAGCCTACTTGTCTTCTCCACATGTGGAGGCCTCACCGGCGACGACCTTTCTCGCTTGTACTTCACCTGCACCAACACCAGTCAAGCCGCAACCTGCACCTGCAATACTTAGCAAAGAATCAGTCCACACAACGTTGTCAATCACTCATCACACAAGGAAGCGACCATCACTGGTCTTCGAACCACACATGGTCCTCAATCTCGCCCTTGATAAGTGCATTGACAACACCCACATACAGTAACAAGAGAGAAAAGAAAAAGAAAACAGACGAATAAAAAGAAACTCCAACAAGCAATCGAAAGCCAAACAAAGGCAAAGAGCAAGATCACTTGAAGAAGACAAGTCTCGGACCCCTTAGGAAAGGGCAACGGCTCGACACATCCGAGTCAAAACTATGCTCAAACAAAGAGCGCAAACCACCAAACCAAAGCTCGAAAAACCACAAAAAGCTCCCCCTGCACACATGCAAGCTCCCCCTGAACAAATGCAACTCCCCTGGACGAATGCATGCAAGACACCACTTGAAACAGGGCAGCTGCAACAACTCAGCCCTGATCGGTCAGACCGGTCAACACCACCGGTCAGACCGGTGTGCAACATGTGAACAAGGCCAGCACTCTGACCGGTTAGACCGGTGACCTCGACCAGTCAGACTGGTGCACACCAGAGCCCACAAATGTCTTGAAACCACCTGAAAACCTTCTAAATGCATCCAGCAAGCTATTTCAAGCTCAAACATCTCCCCCTTGTTGACAATGCATGAGTCAAGCAAAAAATGCGAAAAAATGCAACGTAGAGCTTCTCAAATAGATAACATTCAACATAGGATGCTACACATGTCCAAATGAGCAAGTTAGATACTCTATAGCTTTGTATCGATCTCAACTACATGATCACCAAGTTTCACAACCATTGGACGAAGCTAAGATGGATTTGGGTAATTTTGCGAAAAATTTCCCTCTCATGAGCAAAGTCCTAAACATGAGCAAAACATGTCAAAATGGCAAAGCCACACAAACTTCATGCTAGGACAACCATTCTAATCATAAGACCATCACAACAAGCACCTAATGTCATGTCAAAGCCACCGAGCCATGTGCCTAGTTCTATATATGAGACTTCTCATTGGTAGGCATCATGCAACGGTTTAGCACCCAAAGCACATTAAATTTAGCACATATGACATGGGAGCACATTTTCCAAGCATTTTACATTTTATTTTCAGATTCATACTTGGTACATGAAATGTCTTTGCGACAAAAAGGAACTTATGCTCCTCCACAAGATAAAGCAAGAGGGCTAAACATTCATGATGGCAAATGAGCCTTTGGCCCCATATGATCAATAAACTAGCTATCCAACCACAAATTAAGCATAGCCAAGCCACTAAAACATGTCAATATCATATAAAGGCATTTACAAATGAGAGAGCACATATGTGACATTTTTCAAAAAACATAGCCATCAACCATGGATATAAATCAAGATTATCAAGAGCTAAGCCAAACTAACCATAGCTTACCAAACACATCCACAAATACATATATCTCATTCCATTGTGAACAATGTATATCAGAGAAGCTTTTCCTATCCAATGCATATGATACAAAATGCATGCAATCTAAGATACAAGGATGCCTATACATCATGATACATATGCCATTCAAAATGCAAGAAATGCACAAAGGAAAGCTATACATATGTTACAAAGGAGCTCCCACACACCCAACTCAAGAAATCAAACACACACCAAGCTCCCCCCGCAAACGAGTGAAAGTTGCTTGATCTAGGGGTTTGGTGAAAATATTAGCTAGTTGGTCATGTGTGGGTACATGATCAAAGTTATCCTCCCTTTCTCTACGTTGTCACTCAGAAAATGATACCTCACTTCTATGTGCTTGGTTTTGGAATGGAGCACTGGGTTCTTTGCAACACTTATGGCACTGGTGCTATCACATTGAAGTGGGACATGGGTATACTCCTCACCAAAGTCACTCATGGTGTATGTGATCCAAAGGAGCAGAGAGCAACAACTAGCAGCGGCAACGTACTCTGCCTCGATAGTGGATTGAGCAACACTCGACAGTTTGCGAGAAGACCAAGACACCAAAGAAGAACCCAAAAACTGGCAAGTCCAAGAAGTGGACTTCCTATCCAACCGACACCCGGCAAAATCCGCATCCGAAAAACCATGAAGCGCCAAAGAAGAGGACACTGAGTACCAAAGGCCGAAATCGGGAGTGTGACGCAAGTACCTGAAAATTCGCTTCACCACATGCCGATGCGAAGTCCTCAGAGACACTTGAAAACGAGCGCACAGACATACAGAGAACTGGATGTTCGGCCTCGTCGCCGTCAAGTAGAGGAGTGACCCGATCATGCTTCGGTACTCCTTCTGGTCCGCGTGTTCACCTTCCTCGTCCGCATCAAGAGCTGTAGTCGTACCCATCGGCGTCGTCATAGCCTTGGAGTCCTCCATCTTGAACTTCCACACAATGTCCTTGGTGTACTTAGCTTGGTGCACAAATGTTCCTTCCTTTGATTGCTTGATTTGTAGCCCGAGGAAGAAGTGCAACTCGCCTATCATGCTCATCTCAAATTCCCTGCTCATATCCTCTGCAAACCTTGCAGCAAGAGAGTTGGACGAGCCACCAAAGACAATATCATCCACGTACACCTGCACAATCAGGATGTCTCTGCCCTACCTGAGTAGAAACAAGGTCCGATCGACCTTCCCCATCTCAAAACCTCTCTCAAACAAGAACCCTCTCAACCTACCGTACCAAGCTCTAGGCGCCTGCTTCAACCCATACAGTGCCTTCCTCAACTTGTACACCTGATGGGGGTACTTCTCACTCTCAAACCCCGGTGGTTGCCTCACATACACTTTTTCCTCCAACACACCGTTCAAGAAGGCACTCTTTACATCCATTTGCTGCAACTAGAACCCTTTAGCCACGGAAAAGGCTAGAAGGATCCTAATCGCCTCCAAACAAGCTACAAGAGCAAAGGTCTCCTCGTAGCCAATCCCCTCCTTCTGACTAAACCCTTGAGCAACAAGTCTTGACTTGTTTCTCACCACTTCACCTTTCTCTCCCTCTTTGTTATTCCACACCCATTTTGTCCCAATCGGCTTACACCCTAGGGGAGGGTCAACCAATTCCCAAACCTGATTTCTTTCAAAGTTCTCCAACTCCTCATGCGTCGAATTTACCCAATTATGATCAGATAGTGCGTGTCCAATGTCTTTGGGCTCAAAAGTGGCAACAAATACAACATGGGCGAAATGAGAATTGTTCCGAACCCTCGACCGTGTAGTGCGTTCATTCATGTCGCCGATGATCCTTGAAGCTGGATGATCCACTTGTACTCGCCGGGGAGGTTCTCGCCTTGATGCTACCTCCCCCTCAACAACAGCTTCTCCTTGATCCTGGTTTGTCGTCATAGGTGTGGGAGAGGGTCCGTCCACCACCGTAGTCGAAGTAGTAAGTACATGTTCAGCCTGGGGCACCAAACCGCCAAGTTCATCATCACCTGCACACTCAAAGACAAGTTGACTACGTGGCTGTGTCTCGTCGAAGGTTACCTCGCAAGTCTCCACGATTTGGTTAGTTTCAAGATTGAGCACACGTATGCTCTAGAGTGAGATGCATAACCAAAGAAAATACCATCGACCGACCTAGCCTCAAACTTATCCAACTTCTTCCCTTTCTTAAGAATAAAACACTTGCATCTAAAAACATGGAAGTGACTCACCTTGGGTGTGCGACCGTGCATCAACTCATTGCAGGTTTTCTTCTTATGCACGCTGAGATAGATCCTATTCGAAACGTAGCATGCGGTATTCACCGCCTCAGCCTAAAACCTTCTCGGAGTCCTGTGCTCATCAAGCATCGTCCGAGCCATCTCACACAAGGTTCTGTTCTTCCTTTCCACGACACCATTCCGGGAAGGCATATACAGACTCGAAAACTGGTGTTCAAGACCCAAGTCATAGAAAAAGGTTTCAAAATGATAGTTTCTGAATTCTGAGCCATTGTCACTGCGGATTGCTCGTATTGCACCTCCATGCCTCTCGTTCCTCAACCTCAAGACAAGATCTCGAACAAAACCAAACGTCTCCCCCTTATCCTCGAGAAAGAACACCCACACATACCGAGAGTAATCGTCCACCACAACAAGGACGTACCACTTCCCACCTGCAGATCGCACACGAGCTGGGCCAACAAGGTCCATATGGAGCAGCTCGCATGGACGCTCAGTCATCACATCGGTGAGAGGCGGGTGAGAAGAGGCTACCATCTTGCCATGCCTACACGGCGCACAAACCAACTCTGTCTCAAGCCTCAACCGTGGCAATCCTCGGACCAAATTGAGTTTACTCAAGCGAGACAAAAGGTCAAAGCTCAAGTGACCCAACTTCCTATGCCACTTCCACAACTCACTCGAAGAACCAGCCAAGAAACAACACTACACACCAGAAGACTGAGAAAAATCAGCTCGAAACACCTGACAATCGGGAACGACCATAGAGACAAGGTCCCCTCGAGGGTCCAAAATCCGAGAACCACCAGGCCGAAACAACACCTCAAAACCCTCATCCAACAGTTGGGACACAGAAAGCAAATTGTATCCAAGGGATTGAACAAGAGCAACACACCTCAGAGTGATCTTGTCACTCACCTTGATCTCACCTTCTGAAAGCACACGCCCACGCCCATTGTACCCAAAAGTGATGTACCTCCTTGTCACCATCGGGACGAGACTTGAGAACCACCCCTTGTCTCCGGTCATATGCCTCGAACAACCGGAGTCAATCAACCAAATGTTCTTGAAGTCTCCCACATGAAATACAAAAATGAGCACGTGAGCGAACAAACGACTCAGCACTGGGGTTAGTACCAAAGGAGTAAAACTAGTGCCGAGCCATTTGCCTACCAAAAGGGGTTAGTACCAAAAGTGGGGTTAGCACACTCCAAACCATCTTTCCTACCAAAGCTACCTCCACGAACACCACCACGGTAACCACTATGAGGGAACCATCCCTCTCTAACTGGAGGAGGACCAAAACCACAAAAGGAAAGCCGTGGACCGTCCCTCCTCTCCAACTCAAAGCTACGACCCCTCCCATCCCCGTATTGAGCACGAGGGGGAGAACGCCTAGCAAACTGACCTCCTGTAAACTCTCCAGCCCAACCACCAGAACCACTACCTCCAGAAAAAAATCTCGCACCTGTACGAGCACGAAACCCGAACTGCTGCCTGTCAAGGCCTGCACCGGTCTAACCAGTGCCCCTCACCGGTCTGACCGGTGTAGCCCGGCCAGCAGCGCCTCCAACAGCCTTTCGCTCTCCCTAAGCCGGAACTGTCCACACACTAGCCTTAGCCCTGGGCATCTGCACACGAGGCTCAAGTATAGCATTGGAAGGGTGGTACTTCTCCTTGTTCGCCCACTCCTTTGCCATTCTCTCCTCTCACTTCCTCTTGAAGCAAAACTTATCCTTGTGACCATCTCTCCCACAATAGCCACAATGGAACCTCACAAGATTAGGTTTAGGCTTGGGTTGGAGCTGCTCACTTGGTTTCTCTCCACTCGACTTCTCCACCGGTTTCTCCACACTAGCCTTCTCACTCTCTTTCCCAAAGAACACTTTCCCGGAAGTGCTCACAAACTTGATAGGCTTTTCGAAATCATTTGTTTGTGGAGGAAACACGGGTGGAGCTGGGGTTATGTCTAGTCGGTTCCTAAGATGGTTAGGTTTAGGAGGGAAATCATTTTTGTTGTGGGTTTTTGGTGGCTCTGGGATATTCTCTCCACTTCCCTCACCAACCTTGTTTGCCCCAAGTCCCTCACCATGCTGCCTCTTGTATGTCTCGATCATTATCCTCAACTGAGGCTCATGACCAGACAACCAACCCATCAACTTCCTCAACTCATCATTCTCATCCTGCAAACGATCAACATAATGTGCAATTTCCAGATTCTTCAAAGCATGCATTTCACAGGTATAGCAAGATGTAGGAATTGGTTCTTTCAACTTAGCCTCAAGAGAAATAGTGTAAGCATGCATCTCATCAATTTTACCATGCAAGACAGGGAAAGAAGTTGAAGAACCTAGCGAAGCAGGTCTAGACTTAAGCTCAGCCACTTCAATCCTAAGCACATCTAGTTCCTCACACATGAAGGCATGCTTTTCCATAAACAAGGCAAGATCAGCAAGGAAAATAGGACAATCAGCACATTCAACTTCATCAGAAACAATAGGTGAAGCTTTCAGAGAGTCAATTTCAAGCTTAGCATCCAAATTCTGTGTTTCTAACTTAGCCACTCTAGTCCTAACATCCTCAAGCGAAGCCCTAAGATCTCTCCACATTTTCTTGGCCTCTCTAAGCATGTCATCACGATTATCAAGCAACAAGCCAAGCCGTTCATTCTCCTGATGCAAGAAGGGAAGTTCATCACGCACCTCATCGTCGGAGTCAGAGTCCGAGTCGCTATGTGTACTCTTCTTGCTGCCAGAACTCAGCGCCATGGTGCAGAAGTCGTCTCTAGCGAAGCAGCTCAGCCCGCTCAGGTTCTTGGACGACTTCTTGCTCTTGCGACGATCACCTTCTTCTTCACTGCTGCTTGAGCTCGAGGTGGAGTACGCGGAACTCGAGTCGACGTCGCTCACTCCAACCATCGCTCGGGCCTTGCCTCGGCTCTCCTTCTTCCTTGATCGTTGCTCGCCCTTATGCTTGTTCTTGTGCTTGCTCTTGTGGTCACGCCTCGACCGGTACTTGCCATTTGTCCTTGACTTGTGCTTGTAGCCATCCTTGTTCTCGACCTTCTCCGGGCAGTCGGCAACGAAGTGTCCCGGCTTGCCGCACTGGAAGCATGTCCTCGTGTTCCTCCTCATGTTCACCCGGTACTCGTGCAGCCTCTCGAACCTCCTCGTCAGCAACTCCAGCTCATCCTCCCCAAGCACGTCGAACTCCTCATCTCGCATAGACATCAAAGAGGACAAAGAGAACATCCTGGTGGATGGGTTAGTGCTAGCCTTTCCTATCGAACCACCGACGAGGGCGAGACTATGGGAGTCAGTCGGGCCCCTCGATCTTGGCTGTCATGCACCTATCCACCTCAGCCGACTTGAGCTTCGAGAACAGCTTGTTCATGGTCAGAGTGTCATACTTCTCCGACTCCACAATGGCTTCAAACTTTCCACCCCAAACTATACAATCCATGGAGTGTAAGAGCTTGACAGCCTTATCATGATCATCATACGGGAGCACGTCCACATTGGCCCTCATGTTGTTCACCACAACCGTGAACCTCTGAAACAAGGCATCGATGGACTCACCGGGGAGATGAGTGAAGTTCTCATACTCTCTCCAGTAGGTCGCATACATTCGAGCCTGAACTTGGGCATTCCCAACATGAGCTTCCTTCAACACGGATCAGATTCTACAAGCCAAGTGCTCGGTGTGCACCTGATCGAATTCAGGCTGACACATAGCACGAAACAGGTAGTCGACCTCCTTGTTGTTGGCGTCGAACATGTCCCTCGATCTTGGAGCAAGGAAGTTCATCGGCTAGACATAGCCTGTGTCCACCGTGACATCCCAAAGGATCTAACCCTTCTCGCGGAGGAACGCCGCCATCCGCTTACTCCACATCTGGTAGTTCTTGCCATCGAAGTGTGGAGGACCCGAACCCCATTCCTGGTATGCCATCCTTGGATCTTAGACTAGTTAGCGTCAATCAAGACCCGTAACCGGCTCTGATACCACTTGAAGGACAGATACGGTGAACCAGAGAGGGGGGCGGAGTGAATGGGAGCCGATAAAAATTCTTCTCGAATGACATGGAAACTCCAACAAGACAACACGGCCTCCAACACACGTCTCCGACTCACTACCCAAGTTGGCCAAGTCCACACAGCCACTGGAGTGCGACTGAACCTAGGAACCAACACACAACCTTCCGAGCCAAAACTCACCAACACGCACAACGGAAACTTGCACGGCTTGCTGCCTGTGCTACACCGATCGACCGCCGGCTCGCGCGGCCGGTCGGGGACACCACCTGGCACATCATCTGGGGTGGACGAGCCGGTCCAGCTGGTGGCTACAGCAGCCGAACCACAAGTGTTCCAGAGAGCCTTAGTAACTTCTCTAGGCCCTGGAACAAAAACACTCCCAAAACACAACCTGCACAGAAGGAAAACCTTACACAAAACCTACCAAAACAACTCCAAACAGACCAAGAACAGAGCAGCAACACTACGACCGAAAGACACACGAGTCCAGCAGTTCACCCGAGCCAAATCCCACAAGTGGTACGCACCGGCCAGACCGGTCAAGAGCACTGATCAGACCGGTGTAACCTGGGCAGCTTGGGATGAACAACACCTACGGGTGAACTCCCCAAATCCAAGCCTTGATCTCCCGAATCGCTCCGCGGACTTGAACAAGACTTTGGGGATAGTAGGAACACCTCATGAGGAGTCCATAGCCAAGTTTAATCCCACCAAAACTTGTCAAATCAAGAGGAATCGAAGAAATCCCGCTAAGAACTCCTCTAACTCTAGAACACCGAAAACCCCAAAATCGAGCCCCTTAACTCATTGTTTTGGGAGGGGAATCAAAGGCAAAAGAACCACAAAGGTGTCACACCCTGAAATTTCCAATTTCAGGATGTGAATAGAGAGAACAATTAACCAAAGATTTTCTCATAATTTTAAAACTCGTCCAACATTTATTTTCTTTATAGGAAATATAGTATAGAAAAAAAATCCTTGTTTGATTTTCTGAATCAAATAAAAAGTTGTGTGTGTTGCATTCATGCCGATGCATCTTGGTGCTTATTGAGTGCAAAAGGTTTCAAAATTACGTTTAGGTTCTGTCCAAATCCTTCCGAGAATTTCCGGATTTTTCTGGAATTTATTCCCATTTCCCTGAGCTTATTCTATTTACTAGAAGGCTCTAAAATCTTTTTCATGAGCTCCAAATACTTTATTTGGATTGATCATGTCTCAATCTGTCTTTGAGAATTTTCCTAGAATTTTTTTTGTGATTTTTTGAGTATTTTTCGTGCCTTTAAAACAATTTCTAGGTTTTCTAGAATTGTTTTTGCATTAAAAATAAATTCGAAAAAATCAAATCTTATTCTATCCTTTTGGGTCGAGCCCGCAGGCCCGACCCGCACCTGCTTCGGCCCAGCCTAGCTCGCTGAAGCCCTTCGGCCAGCAGTGTCCATAGCGAACACGGTGCTGCCGTCGCCTTCCCTCGGCGTGCGCGCCATGCCAGGCGCTTCTTCCCGCGCCTATAAAGCCGCGGCCTCGAGCCCCACGCGTGCCCTAACCCTAGCCTTGCTGCTCCCTCGCCTGCGCCGCCGGATCAAGCCGCCGAGCCGAGCGCCGCCGCCGGCTCCCCTCCGTCGATTCGCTATATGTGTTGCCTTTCAAGAGAAGCTAACCCTGCCACAAGCCTCCTCATGCCGCCAAGAAGCTGTCATGCCTCTTGCCGTTGCCGGAGGTACGCGGAACGCCACCACCGCATGAAGCCCGAGCTGGTCACCATGACCGACCGCCGGTGGTCAGTTTCCGCTCGTTCCCCCTTCGCTTTCTCCGCCATAGTGGCCGCTCATTCCCGGACGTTGTCTTTTCCGCGGAATCCAGCCGCTTGTGCTGGTAACACTCCCTGTTGCAGGTCACAACCCTCACATCCCAGCTTTCATAAATTTCTCTCCTATGCATTTGTGCGCATCAGCTACTACACCTGCGGATGCACTTCTATAGTCATCTTTTCTATCTAATCATTGCTACCTGTTCATGATTCCCATACCTTGTTGTTCCATGCTAAAATTCAGTTGAAACCATCTCTTATCTCTACTACAGCCATTGCAAGCCTTTAGAAGCAAAAGCACCAACCATGGATGACGGAGCACAATGTTGGCCTTGGAAACGGAGCGACGTACACAGAAGGAAATAAAAGGCAGGTCATGCTTAATTTCCTTTCTGTTTATCCAAGCCTCTTCTTTTCTTTATTTTCAATTCTATCCAAGCAGACATCGCCTTGGACTCCAGCACGTCCACGCCCTGCCCTCTCTCTCTATATATAGATCTTGTATTCATACGTCCTCTATCTTTCGGCAACAAAACCACGACGTATTTGGGTGCACTAGTTCCTTCCACCGCCACCAAATTTCTCCACGCCCTAATGGCTGCTGATGCCTGATCGAACTTCAAGCCGCAACTGCAGCTGTTGGCATGAAGAAGCCCGCCGCCGTTGCCTGATGCCAACTTGCCAAGCTTCATCCATGTCTGTCGTCTCGCGTGTGGAGTTGCCGAGTTCCCGATCTCTCGTTGTTATTGCTGCCGTCGATCTCTCGTCCAAGATCTAAGACCTAGCGCTGCACTTCATGAGGTTGCCGTCCGTCTCGCCTCTCGATGCCGTCGTCGCCGCTGGTGAGATGACCTGCGCACGTACACAACGCTGTCCATCATTTTTCTCTACTCCGTGCAACTTCTGTAGTCTTGCCTGCGGCCCTGCCCTGCCGTTGCATGCCTCGCTATAACACCCAAAATTCCATCACTTAAAAAAATGCTAGCAACAATTAGAATTTTATTTTCTAAGGTCAATGAATTTGAATAATCAAATTTGCCTTTAAATATATGCAATGATAATTAATTAATTTAGAGAAACCAAGTGTTTGTGCATCATGTTGAATGCATGGATTTTGAATTGATTGTGTGGTCAAAAGTTTGTCTAAAATTTTTGAAAAAGTTTTTGAGTAAAAGCTTGAAAAGGAAATAAAAGGAATTGAAAAAAAACAAAACAGATCACCCTCACCCATTTCTCCTTTACAGCCCAGCCCACCTGTATTTTTTCTTTTTTTTCCGCGCGGCCCAAAACGCAGCAACCGGCCCACCTAACACCCGCCAGCCTGTTACCCCTCTCTCACTCACACACGCCGCTGACAAGTGGGGCCCACCTGTCAGGGTCGTCTTCAACCCTCAGGCGCCGCCCCACCCCCCTTGGCCGCGCCGACCGCCCGGTGCCCGGCGTCGATTCGCCTCCCCGCGCCGCCTCCCCTTCTCCTTTAGTGCGCCGAGCATTAACCCGGCGCCGCCCAGCCCCTTCCCCTTCCTCTCCCTCCCTGAAACGGCCATGCACTGAGCCCCGGCCATTAATGGCGGCCGCCGGCGTGCCCGCCATCCACCGCCTTGCCCGCGGCTCCTCCACTCCCCTCACCACCTATAAAAGGCCGTCCCCGAGCTCCTCTCCACCTCGCACCGCTCCTTCGAGCTCATCTCCTCCGCTACACCACCTTCCCCAAGGAAGCCGAACCGGAGCTCCGCCCTCACCATCGATCTCCTTCTCCGGCGAGCCTTCCTCCGGTCCAAGCCCCTCAGTGAGTTCCTCGTGTTCTCCTCTTTGTTTTGGTGCCTTCGCCCTGTTATTTAGTGCACCGTAGCACCTTTTGGCTTCTCCGGTGAGCCGGCCGGCGAGCCGCCGCCGCCGGACGGCGCCGCCGCCGCCGCCGCAGCGCCCCGCCGCCGCCCTTAGCCGCAAGCCAGCCACAGCCGTTAGATCAAACCGACGGCCCAGATCTAATCGAGCCCCCGGTCAACCAAAGTCATACCGGTCAAACCTAGGGTTGCGCCGGCAATCTTTCTAAAGAGCCCCTGTCTTTTCTATATTTTGCAAGCCGGTCCTCCCACCATATAGAATCCTTACAGTTTAGCCCCTGATTTTTATAGATTAGCCCCTAGCCTTTCAAAAATACATAACTGCAGTCCAAAAGCCCCTCTTTGCACCTAGGACCTCTAGTTTATATTTATAATTAAGTTTTAGCCTCTGGATTTTTATGGAAAACCCCCTAAGGATCATTTTCTTTTACAAAATAGTCCCTAGAATTTGTTTTAATCATAACTTTTCCGTCCTAGCTCCGATTTAGGCGTTTTTGGTGTCCACGCGATCGTCTCAACAAGGACGATAGTTTTAGAAGCTTGTATTAGACTTTTAGCAATATTTGATGTACTGTTTTATTTATTGTTTGTTTTTCTTGTGCGATCGTAGAGGACGTGCCGTTCGAGGTTGAGCAGGAGCCATCTTTTGAAGAGATTGAGCCCCAGTTTTTAGGAGAAGAAGGCAAGTGGATTTCCCCCCCCTGCATACTCTTTTTGTCCTAATAACATGCATAATATCACACTTTAAATTTCAATCGTTATGCATAAATTTTGATGGGAAATGCCTATTAAGGAAATGACTAGATTTTAATCCTTATGCCTTGCATACCTTGTTTTAAATAAATGTTTGGGTAGATAAATGCTTAGAAGCTATACTTTGGGAATGGAAGTTAACTTTTACAATGTTGAATTTAAATGGAATTTGTGTTTATGATAATTCAAGAAGCATATAACTTAAAACATGGAGAACCACCCAGAAAAACAAAGTGCAACCACAGATCCACATGGCTCGGCTTAGCCAATTAATTAGGAGTGTAAATTATCTAATAGCCCTTGTCCGAAGGAACACGGGGGCTCGGGTTGCGGGGGTATAGCCCGGTCCTTTTGGGGTAGTAGCCTTTGCTAAGGTGCTGACCACTAGGGAGGGTTATGGTCCGCCTTGAGCTGTAACTGTCGTGGGATATTGGTGTTTTGCACGCCTTTGTAAAGGCTTCGTAGTGAACCCCTTGCCACTCACCTCGGAAGTGTTTAAGGGCTTTGCAAACCCGGGCAAAATGGGGAACACGAACTGTGGGTAAAGTGTACAACCTCTCGCAGTGAAAAGCGATCGATCGGCCGTGCTCACGGTCAAGAGCGGCTTGGACCCTCACATGATAGTTAACTAGAAATGGATTTCAAATTGTGGTTACTTATAATTTGGAGGAATAGTCTTGAAAAAGCTAAGTTTTGGGTTGGTATACACTTACACTTAGTAAATAGGTGCTTGCTAATAAAATTTGACCAACTTAAAATGCTTACCGCTGAAAACCCTAGCCTACCCTTGATAGCTTTGCATTTTCCCCCACGGGCTGAGTACCAACCATAAGTGTACTCACCCTTGCCATATGTGTTCAGAGGAGGATGCCAGAGCAGAGTTCTTCGACGAGTTCTATGGATTCTGAGGCTCGTGTTACCCCCAGTCAGGAGCTTGTGGAGTTGGAGACGGTGTTCCATCGTCTAGCTATCGATGTTCGTGTTTAGACCTTCGAGTCTATCGATGAGTGTAATAAATTAATAAACCTCTCTATGTACGTTTTGAGCATTGTATTATGATATTACACTCATTTGTCTATCATATGTGTGAAATTGTGATTATGGCACACGTATGAGATGCATTCGGTTTTCTTCGGAAAACGGGTGTGACAGAGTGGTATCAGAGCAATGCTGACTGTAGGACGCAGCCTTAGATTGAAATGATCGAAATAAGGACATTATCTAGAAAGACATTTCAGCTCTCTCATTCAAAAAAAAATCCCCTAAATACACCTAAAAATCTATCTTATTTGCTTTTGTTAAAACCTTGTCCCCTTTATTGTTTTATTCTGCTCTGAGATCAGTTTTATTTTCATAGATGGCCAGGACTTAGCCGTTCGGAGCACAGCTGCCCCCTCCTGTCCAGCCTGAGGAGGAACCGGAGGACCCCTACTTCTTCGTTGAGGCTGAGGATGGAGCGATCCTGGAGGTGTACTCTGATGGAGAGCTGGGATCTCCGCGAGCTCTGCCTTCCCCGCCAGCGGTAGAGGTGCCGCCACCAGCTGCCCCTGCCTCACCAGCAGCTCTATCGCTCCTGAGGATCCTGCACCAGTTGCCGCGAAAGGAGATCCAAACGACTCTGGCGATGACACCGAGGACAGTGAGGCGACGGAGGATGACAACGAGGAGAGGGACGACGCTTACTACGAGGGACCTCGCGAGGGAGACCCGTACTGCATCATGCACTCGTCCGAGGTGGCACTTGGCTACTTCCCTTGGGCTGCCGCGGAACACTCTCATCGGAGCCGGGGAACACCGTGTACCCCATGTACGTCACCCACGAGCTGGAACGAACCGCCACTGGGCACCTACTACCTGACCAGGGTCCACATCAGGGTGCGCAACCATGCCGGAGGAGGTTATATCTCGCGCACGACCCATGATTCTACTACACCTCACTCTACCTACCAGGCATCTGTCAGCAATGCCGCTAGGAGGGCCTTGTTCTCTCTTCGTTTCAGGCATGACCAGGAGTTGAGCCTTAGCGACTACCGCCACATCCCTCGTCGTACCAGTGGCACTGAGCAGACGGTGGTACCACTGACCGGCTCCGAGGACCCACGCCTCCACACTCTTGCCCAGGTCACGGCAGCACTCAACACCGACCTGGAGGGTGCTACGGCCGAGCTGGAGCAGACCCACGGTGAGCTGAAGGACACCTACGCCAGGATTGCTCAGCTGGAGGCCGAGCGTGACGGTAGGGAGCCACCCGTCCAGCCTGACGAGACCCCTTTCCCTGCGGAGTCACCACCCCGCAAGAGGCTTCGTTACGGCTCTTCGTCTGCTACCACAGGTCTTCTGGGTTAGGATGCCACCTTGAGTGAGATCGTTAGACCCGTCCCTGCGAGGACATAATCGATGTAATAATACTTGTTGATTGAAAACATGTTTGATTTGGGTTTTTGTTTGACTGAAATGCTTTGTGGTGTGATGGCCGCATATGCATTAATAAAATAATTAAGTTTAAATTTAATCTTAGCCCCCTTTCTCTCTTACTCATGTTTGTCGATACTGCTCTTATCTGAAATGACTTTCTCTAACGATCAGATGGTAAACACCAGGTCCGGAGGTGGACAGGACGTACCGCCTGTGATACGTGCTCACATCGCCAATCAGCAGAATCCCGCCCCGCCTCCACCTCAGGGATTAACAATGGATCCAACCATGCAGCAGTTCTTCACGGCACAGATTTAGTTGATTCAGAATCTTACTGCCACTGTCCAGAACCTGCAGGCCCAGCAAAACAATCCGCCACCACAAGGACCTCCACCACCTCCACCAGTCAACAAACATAGAGAGTTTATGAGCCACCATCCACCCACCTACTCCCACTCAGTGGATCCTCTTGACGCAGATGATTGGCTCAAGACTATCAATAAGAAGCTAAACATCACTCAGTGCAATGACCGAGAGAAAGTCCTGTATGCCTCAGGACGCTTAGAGGGTGCTGCAGCCGATTGGTGGGATGCCTACACTGTAGCACATGCCGCTGCTGACACTATCACCTGGCAGGAGTTCCAGGAAGCTTTCCGTACTCACCACATTCCGTCTGGAATAATAAAATTGAAGCATAAGGAGTTTCTCGCTCTGAAGCAAGGCAGTATGTCCATCAGCGAGTATCGGGACAAGTTCACCCAACTGTCTCGGTATGCTCCGGATGAAGTGGATACTGACCCGAAGAGGCAGGAACGATTTCTGGATGGTCTCATAGGGCCACTAAACTATCAGCTCCAGAGCCACACTTTCCCCAACTTCCAGACCCTATTAGACAAGGCTATCGGACTTGAAAGCAAGCGTAGAGAACTTGGAGACCAGAAATGCAAGTTTCAAAACCAAGGGTAGTCTAGCAGCAACACACGTCCCCGCTACAATGCACCACAGAATCCTCAGTTCCGCTCAGGAGGATATAGTGGAAATTTTCAGCAGAACCAATCATTCCAGCGTTCAGCCTCGGCGGCCCCCAACGCTTCCATCGACGGACTCCTCGTGCCCCAATTCAGCAGCAGAGTCGCCCAAACAATGCCCCAGGTGCTCCAGTGAGAAACACCGCACCAATTCAGCCTAGTGGATGTTTCAAGTGTGGAGAGTTAGGGCATTATGCCAATAACTGTCCCAAGCGTGGAATGCAAACTCCACAGAAGGGCAATGGTCAGAAGCCTGGGCAGCCATCCTCTCAGGTTCGCACTGGGAATTCTACTCCTCGGGGCGCGGGGCTCAACAAAACTTTGTGCGTGGGAAAGTAAACCACGTGACGATTGAGCGAGCTCGGGAAGCTCCCGAGGTCGTGCTTGGTACGTTCCTTGTCAATTCGAACCCGCATCCGTTTTATTCGATTCGGAGCATCACATTCATTTGTTACCAATCAATTTGTGGAAAAATATAGCTTGCCCATGAGTCTTATGAAGACACCATTACTAGTTAGCTCCCCGGCGGTGAAATGAAAGCGGACACATATGTCCACGGGTGAACCTTAAACTTAATGAGATAGAATTTCTAGCCGACCTAGTAGTTTTAAAATCTTGGGGAATAGATGTCATACTTGGAATGGATTGGTTGCGCAAGCATGACGGGGTGATTCAGTGTCGCAAGAGATCAGTGGTTTTGACTAGCCCACAAGGAGACAGAATTGAGTTCAGAGTGGATAACTCATCCGAAGAACAAGGAACAGTGAATTCAGCAAAGGGCAAATCTTTAGAGGAAATCAAAGTTGTGAACGAGTATCCCGACGTATTTCCAGATGAGTTACCAGGTATGCCGCCTGACCGCGACATTGAATTCAGCATTGAACTTTTACCTGGTACTGCTCCTATTTATAAAAGACCATATGGAATGAATGTTAAGGATTTGGCCGAATTAAAGAAACAAATAGATGAGTTGCTTAGTAAAGGTTACATCCGACCTAGTTCGTCACCTTGGGGGTCTCCCATTCTCTTTGTTGATAAGAAAGATGGTACTAGAAGAATGTGCATAGATTATCGTCCCCTTAACGATGTTACCATCAAGAATAAATACCCCTTACCCGGATTGGAGATTTGTTCGATCAGATGAAAGGTGCTAAAATATTCTCCAAGATCGATCTACGATCCGGGTACCATCAACTGAAAATCTGATTAGAGGACATTCCCAAAACTGCTTTCACATCTAGATATGGCTTATACGAGTTCACGGTTATGCCCTTTGGATTGACAAATGCACCAGCATACTTCATGTATCTGATGAATAAAGTATTCATGGAATACTTTGATAGGTTTGTGGTAGTTTTCATCAGTGACATTCTAGTGTTCTCCCAGAATGAAGAAGAGCATGAAGAACACCTGAGACTCGTGCTGCAGAAATTAAGAGAACATCAGTTATATGCCAAATTTAGCAAATGTGATTTTTGGCTAAAGGAAGTTTCCTTCCTTGGGCATATTATCACAGAGGGTGGAATAGCAGTAGACCCGAGTAAGGTGAAGGTCATCTTGGATTGGAATCCGCCTAAGAATGTAGCTGAGATCAGAAGTTTCCTTGGATTGGCAGGTTATTACCGTCGATTCATCGAAGGATTCTCGAAGATTGTAAAACCTCTCACCTCATAGTTAGAAAAGGGAAAGGAATTTAAGTGGGGTGCCAAATGCGAGGATAGTTTTGAGGAACTAAAGAAGAGATTAACCACAGCTCCTGTACTAATAATGCCAGATATTCACAAGGGCTTTGATGTGTATTGTGACGCTTCACTTCAGGGTCTTGGCTGTGTACTGATGCAAGAGGGAAAAGTAATTGCTTATGCTTCTAGGCAATTGAGAAAACATGAGCAAAATTACCCCACTCACGACTTGGAGTTGGCTGCCATTGTGCACGCTCTAAAAATTTGGAGGCAATATATGATCGGAAATAGGTGTCGCATCTTCACTGACCATAAGAGCTTGAAGTACATCTTCACCCAGAAGGATCTAAATCTCAGACAGCGTAGATGGTTGGAATTAATCAAAGACTATGATCTGGACATTAAGTATCATCCCGGCAAGGCAAACGTTGTGGCAGATGCCTTGAGTCGGAAAAATCAAGCAAACGCACTGATAGCTCATGTGATGCCTCAAGAGTTGTGTTGGGAGATGGCACGTCTCAATCTGGGAATTGTCACCCAGAGTGAAGCTATGACATTAGAAGTACAATCTACACTTGAACAAGAAATCAGAAAGGGTCAAATGACAGATGAGAAGATTAAGGAGTATGGACGGTTGATTGATGCGGCAAGGTTCCGCATTTCAAAAGAGATGACCAAGGAACTATTTGGTTCGGGAACGAATCCGTGTGCCCGAAATTGATCATCTTCGAGAGATCGTACTTAAAGAGGCACATGACTCGCCTATTCAATTCATCCCGAAGCACCAAGATGTATCAAGATTTGAAGCGTAAATATTGGTGGTATGGAATGAAAAAGGATGTTGCTGCTTATGTAGCTCTATGTGACATATGACAGAAAGTAAAAGCGAGATACCGCAGACCGTGAGGTTTGCTTCAACCACCGAAAGTACCCGAGTGGAAATGGGAGGAAATAGGCATGGATTTTATTGTGGGATTGCCACGTACCCGTGATGGATATGACTCCATATGGGTCATTGTGGATTGGTTAACCAAGGTTGCTCACTTTATACCTGTCAAAACTACTTACACCGGAGCCAAGTCGCGTGAACTATATATGTCCAGAATTGTATGCTTACATGGAGTTCCAAAGAGGATAGTATCTGACCGTGGGACACAGTTTACATCACGTTTCTGGGGAAAGCTACATGAATCAATGGATACAAAGCTTAACTTTAGTTCTGCGTATCATCTACAAACAGATGGTCAAACCGAAAGGACAAATCAAATCCTAGAGGATATGCTTAGGGCATGTGCCTTAAAGCATGGAGGTAGCTGGGATAAAAGCTTGCCATACGCAGAGTTTGCCTACAATAACGCCTACCAAACCAGGCCTTAAGATGGCTCCTTTTGAAGCCTTATACGGGAGAAAGTGCAGAACACCATTGTACTGGGATCAAACAGGGGAGAGTCAACTTTTTGGACCAGACATTATAAAAGAAGCTGAAAGACAAGTTGAGATAATTCGGGAAAATCTCAAGACTGCTCAGTCACGACAAAAGAGTTACGCTGATCCCAAAAGGAGAGATATTGTGTTTGAAATAGGAGATTATGTGTATCTCAGAGTATCACCCATTAGAGGTCTACGAAGATTCAAGATTAGAGGGAAGTTGTCACCACGATTCATTGGACCTTTTACGATCTTAGAAAGAAAGGGAGAAGTTGATTATCAATTGAACTCCCAGCTCGATTATCAGATGCACATGATGTGTTTCATGTATCTCAGCTCAAGAAGTGTTGAAGTGAGACTAAAGTAGACCACCTACCTTTGGAAGATCTTGATGTGAAGGATGATCTAACCTATAAGGAACACCCTATCAAAATTCTAGATACATCACAAAGAATTACCCGAAGCAAAGTCATTAAAATGTGCAAAGTCCAATGGAGTCACCACTCAGAGGAAGAAGCTACTTGGGAAAGAGAAGATGAGCTTATGGCAGAATTTCCTCAGCTGTTTCCCAATCTTCCTGAATCTCGAGGACGAGATTCTCTTTAAGGGGGTAGGATTTGTAACACCCAAAATTCCATCACTTAAAAAAATGCTAGCAACAATTAGAATTTTATTTTCTAAGGTTAATGAATTTGAATAATCAAATTTGCCTTTAAATATATGCAATGATAATTAATTAATTTAGAGAAACCAAGTGTTTGTGCATCATGTTGAATGCATGGATTTTGAATTGATTGTGTGGTCAAAAGTTTGTCTAAAATTTTTGAAAAAGTTTTTGAGTAAAAGCTTGAAAAGGAAATAAAAGGAATTGAAAAAAAACAAAACAGATCACCCTCACCCATTTCTCCTTTACAGCCCAGCCCACCTGTATTTTTTCTTTTTTTTCCGCGCGGCCCAAAACGCAGCAACCGGCCCACCTAACACCTGCCAGCCCGTTACCCCTCTCTCACTCACACACGCCGCTGACAGGTGGGGCCCACCTGTCAGGGTCGTCTTCAACCCACAGGCGCCGCCCCACCCCCCTTGGCCGCGCCGACCGCCGTGCCGGCGTCGATTCGCCTCCCCGCGCCGCCTCCCCTTCTCCTTTCTTCGCGCCGAGCATTAACCCAGCGCCGACCAGCCCCTTCCCCTTCCTCTCCCTCCCTGAAACGGCCATGCACTGAGCCCCGGCCATTAATGGCGGCCGCCGGCGTGCCCGCCGTCCACCGCCTTGCCCGCGGCTCCTCCACTCCCCTCACCACCTATAAAAGGCCGCCCCCGAGCTCCTCTCCACCTCACACCGCTCCTTCGAGCTCATCTCCTCCTCTACACCGCCGTCCCCAAGGAAGCCGAATCGGAGCTCCGCCCTCGCCATCGATCTCCTTCTCAGGCGAGCCTTCCTCCGGTCCAAGCCCCTCAGTGAGTTCCTCGTGTTCTCCTCCTTGTTTTGGTGCCTTCGCCCTGTTATTTAGTGCACCGTAGCACCTTTTGGCTTCTCCGGCGAGCCGGCCGGCGAGCCGCCGCCGCCGGACGAGCGGCGTCGCCGGCCGCCGCAGCCGCCCCGCCGCCGCCCTTAGCCGCAAGCCAGCCACAACCGTTAGATCAAACCGACGGCCCAGATCTAATCGAGCCCCCGGTCAACCAAAGTCATATCGGTCAAACCTAGGGTTGCGCCGGCAATCTTTCTAAAGAGCCCCTGTCTTTTCTATATTTTGCAAGCCGGTCCTCCCACCACATAGAATCCTTACAGTTTAGCCCCTGATTTTTATAGATTAGCCCCTAGCCTTTCAAAAATACATAATCTGCAGTCCAAAAGCCCCTCTTTGCACCTAGGACCTCTAGTTTATATTTATAATTAAGTTTTAGCCTCTGGATTTTTATGGAAAACCCCCTAAGGATCATTTTCTTTTACAAAATAGTCCCTAGAATTTGTTTTAATCATAACTTTTCCGTCCTAGCTCCGATTTAGGCGTTTTTGGTGTCCACGCGATCGTCTCAACAAGCACGATAGTTTTAGAAGCTTGTATTAGACTTTTAGCAATGTTTGATGTACTGTTTTATTTATTGTTTGTTTTTCTTGTGCGATCGTAGAGGACGTGCCGTTCGAGGTTGAGCAGGAGCCATCTTTTGAAGAGATTGAGCCCCAGTTTTTAGGAGAAGAAGGCAAGTAGATTTCCCCCCCTGCATACTCTTTTTGTCCTAATAACATGCATAATATCACACTTTAAATTTCAATCGTTATGCATAAATTTTGATGGGAAATGCCTATTAAGGAAATGACTAGATTTTAATCCTTATGCCTTGCATACCTTGTTTTAAATAAATGTTTGGGTAGATAAATGCTTAGAAGCTATACTTTGGGAATGGAAGTTAACTTTTACAATGTTGAATTTAAATGGAATTTGTGTTTATGATAATTCAAGAAGCATATAACTTAAAACATGGAGAACCACCCAGGAAAACAGTGCAACCACAGTCCACATGGCTCTGGCTTAGCCAATTAATTAGGAGTGTAAATTATCTAATAGCCCTTGTCCGGAAGGAACACAGGGGGCTCCGGGTTGCGGGGTATAGCCCGGTCCTTTTGGGGTAGTAGCCTTTGCTAAGGTGCCGACCACTAGGGAGGGTTATGGTCCGCCCCGAGTCAGAATCGTCGTGGGATATTGGTGTTTTGCACGCCTTTGTAAAGGCTTCGTAGTGAACCCCTTGCCACTCACCTCGGAAGTGTTTAAGGGCTTTGCAAACCCGGGCAAAATGGGGAACACAAACTGTGGGTAAAGTGTACAACCTCTGCAGAGTGAAAACTGATCGATCAGCCGTGCTCACGGTCAAGAGCGGCTTGGACCCTCACATGATAGTTAACTAGAAATGGATTTCAAATTGTGGTTACTTATAATTTGGAGGAATAGTCTTGAAAAAGCTAAGTTTTGGGTTGGTATACACTTACACTTAGTAAATAGGTGCTTGCTAATAAAATTTGACCAACTTAAAATGCTTACCGCTGAAAACCCTAGCCTACCCTTGATAGCTTTGCATTTTCCCCCACGAGTTGAGTACCAACCATAAGTGTACTCACCCTTGCCATATGTGTTCAGAGGAGGATGCCGGAGCAGAGTTCTTCGACGAGTTCGATGTGAAGTTGGAGACGGTGTTCCATCGTCTAGCTATCGATGTTCGTGTTTAGACCTTCGAGTCTATCGATGAGTGTAATAAATTAATAAACCTCTCTATGTACGTTTTGAGCATTGTATTATGATGTTACACTCATTTGTCTATCATATGTGTGAAATTGTGATTATGGCACACGTATGAGATGCATTCGGTTTTCTTCGGAAAATGGGTGTGACACTCGCGCTGCATGCCGTTGCCTTCCGCTGCATGCTGTTGCCTACCGCTGCATGCTGTTGCCTGCCGGTCAGTGCAAGATACAATTAACAAAGCCATGTACCACACGCCTTCCATGCACAGGAGGTGACAATCAATTCCTTTACCACATTGTTTATTGCTTAAATACATTGATGATGTAATGCTTACATCATGCTTAAGCAATAATTATTCTCTTTATCTTAATTCACGTATGCACTATCAGCCTGCAACCTGATTAGTATTTTCTGCCTGTTCCTTTGCGCTGCAGCCATGCAATGTAGTCCGATCATCATCATGTTTAATAGTTATTCTTTTATTCTTGAAATCCATATCTTGTTCAATTCAATTCCAAGCACGGTAATTCTTTCACTGACGTGTTCATATCCTGACGCGCGTAGACTAGTTTTGTACTGTTATAGTACGTATGTGTCGTTGTATAGTTCGTTTCACCATAACTTGTGTGTTAGCACGTGTATCACCTGTTACTTATTTTAAAACCAAAGTTGCATGATTAATTCTGACTAATACTTATTCCATATCTTTTCTAAATAAAAGTGACTAGGATATAACCCGGTTTTCTTGAATTAATATGTAACTTGTTTAATTCTTATTTATAACTAGTTTTTGTTAAATAAAAGATGCATAGTGTTAAACAACGGTTTTCATAATAAAGTTAATCTGCTTAATGATATTGTAAATGCCTTTTCAATATCAATATGTTTAGTTGAACACGCAATATAAAGTTATTCGATTAGATTCTTTCACATGCTTTGTCTTTTAATGTTAATTGTTAATCTGATACAACTTGTATTTAAATATTTGTTAATATAATCTGATTAGTTTTATCGTGTTTTCTCTAATCGAATGTAACTTTGTTTAATTCTAACAAAGAGTATTTCTCTGAAATATTCTTGCCACATGATTTTGTAATTAAAACATATGAAGCATGTAGTCTCTTGTTGTTTGTTAATGATCTCACGATAGATTCGAGCTTAAATTTGTTTTCAGCGTTTCTTGCGCTTGCTTAACCAATAGAATCGAGCTCTATCTCTGTCGGTGCAGATTGTGGTCCCGCTAACCAGTAATAAGCGCCGAGGTCTATCCCTCAATGGTCGATGCTGAGCAATGAGAGACACAGAGTTTATCCTGGTTCCGGCCGAGGGGCCGTACGTCCAGCAGTGGTGTGCTCAAGGCACTATATTGCTCGGCACGGGGTGCCTCGTAGTGGGGCCGCTACAAGCAAGGTCGGAGAGGAAGGGCGACTTCCAAGTCCCTGGTGTCGTGGCTGGAAGTGTTGTGTTGTGTTGCGTCGTGTCCGTCGTGTGTTTGTATGTCCGGTCCCCCGCGCAGGGGGGTTCGTCCTCCTTTTATAGATCAAGGAGAGAGCGAATCACATGCATGCCGCGCTACTTAGCTATGTGAAGGGGCGTGATGTGCTATGCTGTAGAGTAGGAGGCCGTCCGGACGATCCTTGCAGCGATCCGGCCATCATGGCGTATCTTGTACCCGAACAGTAACGGCTTCGAGGGTAGAAGGGCAGCGGATGGCTGTGATGCCTTTAGACGGGCTCGAGGGAGTTGCTGACGTCGGTCCGTACGAGGCACAGTGGCAGGTAAGGCGGCGTCCCGTTCCGCACGCTCCACTGTGCTAGAGCCGTTGCTACAGCGCCCGGCGTGTGGTTCGTACGCGCGGGGCGGCAGCCATGCCGTTAGCAGTGGCAGGGATGGCGTCCCACCAGCCTAGCGCCTCCACCTAACCCTGCAAGATTACAAGAAAGCGAGTCGAGGGTGCGGCCGGCCCCCCTTCGAGGGCTCGACGCGTTAGCCGTACCGGAGTAGGCGGCGCAGCGTCACGGGACTGGCACCGGCCATGCCGCACAGTTCCTCCCACAGTGGCGGGGATGGGATCCCTTCTGGGGAGTTGGTGCGGCGGCACCGGGACGCGAGCCCCAGGCGCATGATGGCGCCACCCTGCCGTTGTCAGGGCATTAAAGGCCCGTGCACGGGAGCAGGCGCAGCGTGCGGGGGCGCCCTCGAACGAGGCGGACCCCGTTCGAGGGGGTAGCGAGCCCTCGAGCGAGGCGGACCACGTTCGAGGGGGGAGCGGGCCCTCGAGCGAGGCGGAGCCAGCTCGAGGTAAGTGTGCCCCCTCGAACGGGACGGAGCGTACCCGAGGGGGGCGCGCATCCTCGAGCGAGGTGAAGCCTACTCAAGGGGATCTTCGAGAGGGCCGCCTTGGTGGGCCGTTGGGGGCCTCCGCGGTGTGGGTCGTGTCCTGCATGGTTAGGCGAGGTGTGTTTGGCTTCGTTGCATGTTTTAATTGGAGGCTTCCCAGTTGTTAAAGAGGACCCTAGGGCTGTCCCCGACAGTAGCCCCCGAGCATCTGTGGGTTTGCCATTGAGGCTCCCGCAGATGCTGGAACCTACTGATAGGACGTTCTTCCCTTCTGGTCTCGCGAACGCTCTCTGTGGGGCTGCGTCAGCGGACCCGCGGGTCTAGCCCCCGAAGCCCTGCAGGAGCGTGGGTGCTCCTGTAGGGGTTAACCGCGAGAGTTGGCCAGAGGGCATGGTACATGTTTCAACCGGCGTCGGCAATGTCTCAGCCGGCTTCGGTGACGCACGCGCCGCTGGCACTATCTCCGGCGGGTGCAATCCAGAAGGTGTAGCCGTGCGTCAAGCCCCCGAGCCTGGGCCCGTTCGAGGCGATCGGGTAGAGCTTTACGACTTGTCTTTTAATGCGCCCTCGCCGTCCTTCCGCGGGACGGAGGGTGTGGTTTCCGCAACCCCTATCGAGCGGGTCGCGGATTGCGGATTCCTCGTTGAGCTGCTGGCGGGTGGTTCGAGTGGACGCCCATGCCCCGTTCGATAAGGGTAGGCTACGTGGTCCAGAGACACGTCCATTGAAGCGCTTGCGTGGGTTTGCTAGGTGGGGCTCGGTCCCGTTCGATAGGGACCGAGGGCGCGGAAGGTCTCCCTCGGTGGGATCCCCCGACTAGTCGCCCCTCGCCGGCTCTCGAATACGACATATGGGGCACCCTCGAGCCGACGGGCTCGAGGAACAGCTCGAATGTGCGTGCCTTCGTCGTCCCTGACTCTGTGATCTGGGGCGCCTGTTCGAACCCGTCGAGGGTCAAGCTTCGAACCTCTGATCAGTAGGGCCGTGCGGGGTGGCGCCTGGGCGGCCCCGTCTTTGCGTCTGCGACCGTCGAGGGGCCTGGGCGAGCCGGCCCTCGAGGCACTGATTAGTAAAAATGGTGCGGGGCGGCGGCTAAGCGCTCCCGGTCTGGAATCTGCGACCATCTAGGGGCCTGGGCGAGCCAGCCCCCGAGGCGCTGATCAGTAATACAGTGTGGCATGGGTGCTTGCGGTGCCCGCTTTGTTTTACAACGGGCCCCGAGGCGACCTTCTCACGCCTGTGCCCTTTAGAGGGTTGAAATTGTCCCGAGCCAGGGGCTCGTGCCGCTCGAGGGTTCTGCGTGACATGGGTGCTTGCGGTGCCTGCTTTGTTTCAAGCGGGCCCCGAGGCGACCTTCTCACGCCTGTACCCTTTCGAGGGTTGAAATTATCCTGAGCCAGGGGCTCGTGCCGCTCGAGGGTTCTGCGTGGCATGGGTGCTTGCGGTGCGTGCTTTGTTTCAAGCGGGCCCCAAGGCGACCTTCTCACGCCTGTACCCTTTCGAGGGTTGAAATTATCCCGAGCCAGGGGCTCGTGCCGCTCGAGGATTCTCCTTACCTTGTAAGGAACCAGGCCATTAAATGCTCCACAGCTGAGGCTGTAGTTTCACGTCGCAGGCGCGCTTTTTTAGGCGTTGCAGCCACGCGCGCGCGTAGTGGGCGGCGTGGGCAGGCAGATGTGACCGCTGCCACGGTCCCTACTATTCTTCGCCGTGATGATGGCTTGTTCGCGGTGGCTTGGTCGCCGCGGTCGTGGTGGGGCCCGCCCGCCAGCGGGAAAAAAGATTCCCTGCAGTTAATGCGCGCGGGACGTCCGCCCCGGAGAGCACGCCCACGGCTTATAAATTCGAGGGGAGGGAAAAGCGGTAGTTTTTTACCTTAGCGTTTCGCAGTTCTCGCCCCCTGCGCCCTCGCCTTCGCTTCGCTCTTGCCACCGCGGCCCTTCGCCATTAGAGCTCTTCTTCTTCTTCTTGTCCTCCGCTCCCGGATCCCTTGTCCTTCCTCATGGCGCCGCCTCCGCCCCTCACAATCCTCGACCCATACGCCTGGGAGCGGTCGACGGTGACCCAGTTGGCCCTCGGCGAGCTGGTCTCCGCCGGCCAGTTGGCGGCGAACGAGGAGGGCCGGCCGGCGGAATGGATCGTGCCGCCGACAGGGGACCACGCGCCCAACCCGCCGGAGTGCTACGTGGTGAGCTTCATCCGCTTCCATGAGCACGGCTTTGCTGCGCCGGCAAGCCGCTTCATGCGGGCGCTCTGCCACCGCTACGGCGTGGAGTTACACAACTTCGCGCCGAACGCGATTTCGCAGGCGGCCACATTTGTGGGCGTCTGCGAGGGGTATCTTGGGATCCCAGTCAATTGGGAGCTCTGGCTACACCTCTTCCGCGCGGAGCTCTTCACGCAGCCGACGACGGAGCAGAGGACCCGCCACGCGGTGCGCGCCGGCGGGATGTCGCTTGCCCTGCGGATGCAGTTCAAGGACGACTACATCCCCTGCACCATGACGACGAACAACGCCGGCTGGGAGCGGGGGTGGTTCTACCTGCGCAACGCCGAGCCCGGCCTCCCCCCTACACCGGTCTGGTGTTCCGGGAGAAGCCCGACTCCTGGGGCTACGGGGTGTCCACGCCCCAGCATCGGAGGCGGCTGGGCTCGCTCCTGGCCGCCTTGAGGAACCTGGCGACGCGCGGGCTGACCGCGGCGGGCGTCCTCGCCTTCCTCCACCACCGTCGGATCGTGCCTCTGATGGAGAGGCCGCTCTGCATCTTCGAGATGACGGAGGTGGCGGACCCCGTCGCGGTGGCGAGGTCGAGGATGCTCCCGACCCCCCTCGGGTGGGCGTATGCGCTCACGCAGGCGCGAAACGCCGTCGACACCTGGATGTTGCGCCAGGACCGGTCCCCGTGGGTGAGTATGGTTCTTGGCCCTGTTTTCGTTCTTGATGATGCCCCTGGCCCCTAACGCGCGCCTTGAAGTCCGTTCCGCCTACCCCTGACTCCCGCGCGCTCTGTCGGGCGGCGCAGCAACGGGAGCAGGAGCGGGCGGCGCGCAAGAGGGAGCGAGCGAGGCGGCACCGCGAGCGCCGCGAGCGGCGGAGCGAGGAGTACCGCCGCGCGGCGAGCGCCAGGGGGCTCTCCTCGCCGGGGACCGAGGAGTATTCGTCCTCGGAGGAGGACGAGGAGGAAGAAGGGGGGGGCGGGGGCCCCTCTAATAGGTGGGAGCCCTCGCTCCCCCCGTCGCCGGAGCCGGCTCCGGCGGCAATGGCGGCATCGCACGGGGCGGACGCAACGGCGCCCGCCGCCGGGCAATCAACGACGAGGGGCGGCGTGAGCCGCGGAAATGCCGCGCGCGCCGCGGAGGCGCGCGCGCAAGCGCGCCCGCGCGCGGGGCGTGGCCCGTGCGCGCGGCGGAGACATCGGGGGCGCGGCAACCGGCGCGTCGGCCGCGCCGGCCTCATCCGCCGAGGCCTCGAGGAAGAGGAAGCGCGCCTTCTCCACTTCGAGGTAAGGGGCTTGCTCTTCTGCTGGGTTTGGTTTTTTGGCGATCAGGCGTTCTGACTTTTTGCTTGTACTTGGGCAGGGTGGTGCCAACCGTGCCTCCCCTCGCACCAGCCAAGGTGTTGAGGGCGGATGCGGCCATTCCCACCCGGCAGCACTCGTCGAGGGCGCCGCGGGCGGGGGCAAGCACGGCGGCGGCGGGCGAGGGCTCGCAACGCGCGGGCCGAGGCTTCGAGGCCTCGGCCGGCGGATCGGCTCGCCGCGGCGCGGCCGGCGGTCGTCGAGGAGCGGCGGGCGCCGGTCGTGGCGGAGGCGCGCCCGCGGCTGCGGCCGCGGTGGAGATGCGGCCCGCGGTGGGCGCCTCGACGGAGATGCGGCCCGCGGTGGGCGCCGCGACGGAGGTGCGGCCCGTGGTGGCGCCCGTGGTTGCGGAGGCGCAAGTGGAGGCACCGGCGGAGGGCGACGCGGGGGCCGGCGCCGCCCGCCGACTCTCGGGCGGTGGTGGTGGAGGTCCCGGACGATGACTCCCCACCGCCCGGGTGGGATCAGTGGGTAAGCTTCCCCACGCTCTCCCCGGAGTCCCAGGAGGGGGCTCTCGTGAGGCGGCGTGACGGCCACATGGTGGCGGGGGGCCGGGGACATGGCGCCGAGGCCTCGTCTTCCCGCGCCGGCCACTCCGCCCAGGTGGAGGGGGTCGCTGGCGACCCGCCCACGTTCACCGACGCCCAGGGGGAGCAGGAGCTGTGGGGAGAGCTCTGCAGCCACGGTGCCACGCTCGACCGTGCGTTGAATGAGGCACTGAGGGTCCATGGCGGCCCCGCATGGCGCGTCTTCCAGGTAGGGCGTCGTTGCTCGTTTTCCTCTTTCCCCCGTTCCTGCGTGCTGTCTCTGTATAATGACGCTTACGGGTTCTGACTTGTGGGTGACAGGAGCTCGAGCGCCGCGCCCGCGACAAGTACGGCGCCTTCGATCAGGTGAACACCGAGCTCCACCGGCTCCGGGAGCGGTGTGATGCCTTCGACGCGCTCGCCGACACCCTCCGGACCCCAGATGGCTGGCTCTCGTATCGGGCCATGGCCCTGCGCGATCAACTTCACGAGAGCGCGAGGCAGGACCCGGCGCGTCCCTCTAGCCTCGAGCGGGTCTGCACAGCCCTCATCGATCGGGATGAGGCGCTGCGGCAGGCACGCTCGGACCTGGAGAAGATGCGCATGCTGGCGACCAACGGGAGGGCGGAGGTGGCCGGCGTCCGCAACGAGAACCGGGGGCTCCGCTCGTCGCTCGAGGGGGCGCGGGCGCGGCGGCGCCGGGCCGAGGAGCGAGCGCACGCGCTCGAGCAAAGGGCCGGGGAGGCCGACGACTTGAAGGCCGCCCTCGACGCCAAGGTCGCGGCGCTCGCCGGTCTGCGAGGACCGGCTTCGCGGGAGCGCACCACCCGCCAAGGGGCCGAGGGGCGGCTCCGGCGGGGGAGTAGGCCGCCCTCACCGACGCCCGGTCGGCGCTGGAGCAGGAGCGCGTCGCTCGTGAGGCGGCGCAGAAGTCGCTAGAGGACCGGAACACCGAGTTCTCCAAGCTCGAGGGCGAGCTGATGGTGCTCAGCATCAACTGCGCGAGCCAGGAGCTGGCCCTCCGGGAGCAAGGCGAGACCGTCAAGGGCCTTGAGCAGACGGTCGAGGCCGGGCGCCGCGCCCTCGAGGTGGAGAGGAAGCAGGTTGAAGGTAAGTCGCTGTTCGACTCCCATTTCGTTGGTTTTCTGTTAGAGCGTTCGCACCCTTTTTCTGATTTCTCTACTGTCTTTTTGGCGACTCTAGGCTTGCGCACCGCTCTGGGGCACGCGGCCGAGCGGGCCGAGGTGCTGCAGGCCTCCTACAACTCCTCCGAGCTGGAGCTGCAGGAGTTGCGCAATGCGGCCCTCGAGACCTGCCGAGTCGGTGAGGAGGGCGAGGCACATGCTGGTAGCTCGTTGGCTAGCCGCTTGCGCACCCTTAGCGGCCACGTCACCGAGCGCATGCGTCGGGCGCTGCGTCTTGGCGTCCAGAAGGCCCTCGGGGTGGTGCGGTCCCACTACGAGGTCGACTTCGAGGCGCTGGCGGAGGGCTACGTCGTTCCCGAGGGTGTCGAGGACGAGGTGGCGATGGAGCGCGTGGACGCGCAGGCCGCCGACGCCGCCGGGGACGCTCGCCGAAGCCTTCGAGGAATTTCTCTTCCGGACGGCTGGCCGACGCCGCCGCTCCTCCCGCTTGAAGACAGCTGGGCGCTAGGCCCGTTTTTGTTGATGCATCAGTATACTGGCCGTGCGGCCTTTGTAAAGAAACAAGTTATTTTTGCCATAATCATTTGCCAATGTAAAGTGAAGTCTTTTGTTTATTGCGCTTTTTTGTTTCTCCTTCTTCCTGAGTAGATTCTAGTTAGGGGAGTTCGATTTTCGTGGGTGGCCAGCTGGGTTGGAGGCGAGAGAGAAGGGTCGTATCCTCGCGGAGGCGTAGGCTATCTCTGGCTCGCGCGCTCCTTCCGCTAGGCTGCCTGCGCCCTGTTCGAATCGTTGCTCGGGGTCGAAGTGGAAAACAAACTTAGCGCTTGTGAGTTGTTTCGTTTTTGCGCGAAAATGGGACCATTTTGGGGGGATGCCCCCCGTAGTAGCCCCCGAGGGTAACTTGGGTTTCAGGGGAAAGCCGAGTTGCCCTTTTCATTAGACTTATGACATTTACATAGTTGTCACCAACTGGGGCGTTGGTTATGTGATTTTTACAACAAAAATACTTGGAAATCCTAGCTAGGGGTAGAAGCGACGTAGCTGTTGGATGTTCCAAGTGTTGGTGAGCTCTTCACCGTCCTCGTTGGCCAGCTTGTACGTGCCGGGCTTGAGTACCTTCACCACGACGTAGGGTCCTTCCCATGGAGGCGATAGCTTGTGGCGCCCTCGGTTGTCTTGGCGTAGCCTTAGGACCAAATCCCCTTCGCTGAAGTCCCGTCGGCGTATCTTGTGTGCTTGGTAGCGCCTAAGGGGCTGCTGATACCTTGCGGAATGCATCAAGGCCATGAGGCGTGCTTCGTCCAGCTGGTCCAGCGAGTCCTCGCGGGCTCGCTGGTTGGCATCCTCGTCGTAGCCTCGAACCCTGGGCGATCCGTATTCTAAGTCCGTGGGGAGGACGGCCTCCGCGCCATGGACTAGGAAAAACGGGGTGAACCCGGTGGCTCTGCTCGGGGTGGTCCTTAGGCTCCACACGACCGCTAATAATTCTTGGAGCCATTTCCGACCAGATTTGTTTAGCTGGTCAAAAATCCTAGGCTTAAGGCCTTGTAGGATCATGCCGTTGGCACGCTCTACTTGGCCGTTGGTCCGCGGGTGTGCCACGGCTGCCCAATCCACGCGGATGTGAAATTTGTCGCAGAACTCCAAGAATTTCTTGCCTGTGAACTGGGACCCGTTGTCGGTGATGATGGAGTTTGGCACTCCAAAGAGGTGGACGATGTCAGTGAAGAACGTCACCGCTTGCTCCGCCCTGGGATTCGTAATGGGGCGCACCTCCACCCACTTGGAGAACTTGTCGATCGAGACCAGCAAGTGGGTGAAGCCCCCGGGCGCCTTCCGCAGGGGCCCGACGATGTCCAGCCCCCACATAGCGAACGACCATGTTATGGGGATGGTCTGCAGGACGTGAGCGGGAAGGTTGGTCTTGCGGGCGTAAAATTGGCACCCCTCGCAGGTGCGTACGATCTCGCTGGCGTCCGCGACTGCGGTAGGCCAGTAAAAGCCTTGGCGGAAAGCGTTGCCAACGAGGGTGCGGGGCGCGGCGTGATGGCCACAGATCCCCGCGTGGATGTCCCGCAGGAGCTCGCGCCCCTTGGGGATGGGCACGCACCGCTGCAAGATGCCGGAGGCGGCGCATTTGTACAGCTCGCCGTCGACGAGGGCAAATGACTTGGCCATCCTAGCGATGCGTCTGGCCGCGGCCCGGTCCGTGGGGAGTTCCCCTCGGGCCATCCAGGCCACATACTTGTCACGCCAGTCAGCCTTGACGGGGGCCGGCTCGATGTCCATCACATCAGTCCCATAGGCGCCATACCCCTCGAGGAGGGAGAGCACGTACGCCTCGTTCGAGGGGTCCTCATCCATGGGTTCCGCACCAGCTGGATTCGAGGGAGCCCCCGAGGGTTCTGCGTGCTTCGAGGGGTGAGGCTCGAGGGTGACCGAGGGCTGAGCGATATCGCGGGCGAAAACGTTCGGGGGGACGGTGATCCGCCCGGACGCGATCTTGGCCAGCTCGTCCGCCTCCTTGTTGTACCGGCGGGGCACGTGATTGAGCTCGGTGCCGTAAAATTTGTCTTCGAGAGCTCGCACGGCCTTGCAGTACGCCTCCATCTTGTCATCATGGCAGCTCGCGTTCTTCATGACTTGGTCAATTACGAGCTGCGAGTCCCCCCGCACGTCGAGGCGCTTGACGCCTAACTCGATGGCGATCTTGAGGCCGCAAAGGAGGCGGGGAAGTGGAGGCGCATCGTGTACCGCATGTGCTCCCCAAGGGGTGACACAAAGAGCAGGCCCGCGCCCGCCCCTGTTTTCATCATCGAGGCGTCTAAGTATAGAGTCCAGCACTCTACCTGGATTTGTGGCGGTGGCAGCTGCGTGTCCGTCCACTCAGCGACGAAATCCGCCAGGATCTGGGACTTGATGGCCTTGCGCGGGGCATAGGCGAGCGTCTCGCCCATCAGTTCCACGGACCACTTGCGGATGATCTCCCCCAGCGGAAGGAGGAGACCACCGTGACGGGGTGGGCTTCGAAGTAGTGGCGGAGCTTGCGCCGCGCGAGGACCACCGCATACAGCAGCTTTTGGACTTGAGGGTAGCGCGTCTTGGTGTCAGGCAAGACCTCGCTGATGTAGTAGACTGGCCGCTGGACAGGCAGGGCGTGCCCTTCCTCCGTGCGCTCCACCACGATCACGGCGATGACCACCTAGGTGGTTGCGGCCACATAGAGCTGCAGGGGTTCGCCGTCCTGCGGTGGCGTGAGGACCGGGGCGTGCGTTAGGAACGTCTTCAGCTTGTCGAGCGCATCCTGGGCCTCGGCGGTCCAGGAGAAGCGCTCGTGCTTCTTCAGGAGGCGATAGAGGGGCAGGCCCTTCTCGCCGAGCCGCGAGATGAAGCGGCTCAAGGCGGCAAGGCACCCCAGCACCTTTTGCACCCCTTTGAGGTACCGGATCGGGCCCATTCGTTCGAGGGCTGCAACCTTCTCGGGGTTGGCCTCGATGCCCCGTTGGGAGACGATGTATCCTAAGAGCATGCCTCGCGGCACTCCAAAGACACACTTTTCGGGGTTTAATTTGACCCCATTGGCCCGTAGGCAGCCGAACGTGATGCCAAGGTCGCCAACCAGGTCGTCCGCCTTCCTGGTTTTCACGACGATGTCATCCACGTACGCCTCGACCGTCCGTCCGATGTGATCCCCGAAAACGTGCTGCATGCAGCGCTGGTATGTCGCACCCGCGTTTCGGAGGCCGAACGGCATCGTGACATAGCAGAACATCCCGAACGGCGTGATGAACGAAGTCGCGAGCTGGTCGGACTCCTTCATCTTTATTTTATGATACCGGAGTAGGCATCAAGGAAGCAGAGCAGCTCACACCCAGCCGTTGAGTCAACAATTTGATCAATGCGTGGCAAAGGAAAAGGAACTTTAGGACATGCTTTATTAAGACTAGTGTAGTCTATACACATCCGCCACTTCCCATTCTTTTTCTTTACAAGTATAGGGTTTGCTAGCCACGTTGGGTGGAACACCTCCTTGATGAACCCGGCCTCTAGAAGTTTCCGCAGCTCCGCTCCAATAGCCCGTCGCCACTCCTCGTCGAAGCGGCACAACCGTTGTTGCACGGCGCGGGCGTGAGGCAGGATGTCAAGGGAGTGCTCGGCGACCTCCCTCGGGATGCCGGGCATGTCCGAGGGGCTCCACGCGAAGATGTCGGCGTTGGCGCGGAGGAAGTCGACGAGCACCACTTCCTATTTGGGATCGAGGGTGGAGCTAACCCTCAACGCCTTGCCCTCGGGGGCAGCAGGGTCGAGGGGGACCTCCTTGGTCTGCTCCGCGGCCTCGAAGGTGCCGGTGTGCTTGGCGGTGGAGTCGAGGTCCTCGTTGACCATCTTCTCCAAAGTGGTCACCAGCGCTACGTCCAGCACTAGCGCTTCTGCGTGCTCTACGCACTCGATGTCGCAGTGGAATGCGTGCTCGATGGACGAGCCTACGGTGATGATGTCGTTCGGTCCGGGCATCTTCATCTTCAAGTAGGTGTAGTTGGGGACCGCCATGAACTTGGCGTAGCAGGGCCGCCCAAGTATGGCGTGGTAGGCGCCCTTGAACCCCACCACCTCGAAGGTGGGCGTTTCCTTGCTGAAATTCTTCGCGGTGCCGAACCAAACCGGCAGATCGATCTGCCCGAGGGGCTGGACCTGCTTGCCGGGCGCGACGCCATGGAACGGCTTCGTCTTTGGGCGCGGCACTCGGTCCAACCCGATCCCAAGCAAGCGCAACGTATGCGCGTAGAGGATGTTGAGGCTGCTGCCTCCGTCCATCAGGACCTTTGAGAACCGCACGATCCCAATGATCGGGTCGACCACCAGCGGGTACTGGCCCGGGTTGGGGATTCGGTTCGGATGGTCTTCCCTGCTGAAGGTGATGGCGTCCTCCGACCAGTTGAGGAAGGATGGAGGCGCCTTCTCCGCGGCGAGGACCTCGTGCCGCTCCCGCTTGCGCTGGCGGGTCGACATGTCGACGGTGGGTCCCCCCAAAGATGAGGAACACGTTCTCCACGGCGGGGAAGCCGCAGGCGTCGCCATCTCCTCCGCCTTTCTTGGCCTCCGCTTCCTTCGCGGCGGTGCGGCCATAGAACTTCTTGAGCATGTCGCATTGCTCAAGGGTGTGGTTCACTGGGGTCTTATGGTAAGGACATGGCTTCTTCAGCATGTCATCAAACACCCCCGGGCCTCGAGGGGCCGGTCGAGGGCTCCGTCGGGCCGGGTCAACAACAAGAGCCTCGGCATCACCACCGTCGCGCCCTGCTCGCGCGGCTCGCGGCGCGGCTTCTTTCCCTTCTTGCCCCGCTTGTCCTTGCGGTGGGGCTCCCTGGACTTGCTGCCCTCCGCGGGCGCATCATCCGAGCGCTTGCCCTTCTTGCCATCGAAGATTGCCCCCACGGCCTCTTCTCCTGAGGCGAAGCTGGTGGCAATGTCGAACAGCTCGTTGGAGTCTGCGGGCGGGCTGCGCCCTAGCTCTCGCACGAGGTCCCGGCACGTGGTGCCCTCGAGGAAGGCATGCACGATCTCGGATTGCGCCATGTTGGGGAGCTCTGCACAGCGCTTGGAGAAGCGCCGTATGAAGTCCCGCAGCGACTCGCCGGGCTTCTGGGTGCAGGAGCGCAGGTCCCAGGAATTTCCAGGGCGCACGTACGTGCCCTGGAAGTTACCCACGAACGTGCGGACCAGATCGTCCCAGTTGTGGATCTGGCTGGCGGGCAGGTGCTCGAGCCACGTCCGGGCTGCATCGCCGAGGTGCAGGGGCAAGTTGCGGATGATGACCTCGTCGCTGGTGGCCCCGCCCAGCTGGCACGCCAGGCGGTAGTCGTTGAGCCACACGCAGGGATCCGTCTCCCCGTTGTACTTGACGATGGTCGAGGGTTGGCGGAAGCGTTGGGGGAAGGCCGCCGCACGGATCTCCTGGCTGAACACACGGGTCCCCGGGGGTTCCGGCGTCGGGGAACGGTCTTCGTCGCTGTCGTAGCGTCCACCCCGTCGAGGGTGGTAGCCCACCGCTGCTCGCGCGTCCGCCTTGCTCGTGCGCCGGCGTTGATGACGTTGCGGGCGTCACCGTCCAGCGTCCTGCGCGTGTCAAGGAGCCGCTCCTTGGCCGGTGTGCGTCCTGGGTTGGCGGGTCGCCCCGCCGCTTCACCTGCATGGACCGAGGGTTCGCCCCCCTGTGCGGCTCTGTCGTCCCGCGCATCCCCTTGCTGGCAGATACGTGAGGCTGAGCTTTCGGCCTGCTGGACGGCCGCTTGCTCGATGAGGGCCTGCACCTCGCGCTGCAGATTCCACGCCTCAGGGGTCGAGGGTGCCGGCATAGCCCGCAGCAGCGTCGCGGCGGCAATGAGCTTTTGTCTTGCCCGCGGAAGCACGTCTGGGTTGTCGACGTTGAAGTCGGCGTTGATGCGGTCGCGGACCTGTTTGCCCAGCTCCCGCGCGCGTTCGCCGCGCGCGGAGGCTTCCCCTGCCATTGAGGCACGGAGCAGCTGCACCGTCCGGTACTCCTCCGCCCGACTTGGCCTCGAGCTCGCGGGCTCGGCCACCGCGCATCGGCGTCGGCCCCGGCGGAGTGCTTGGCCCCGAGGCCAGGCGCGGAGCGATCCCTGGGGCAGGCGTGACCTCCCTGTCTCCAGCGCCCACAGCGCCGGTGGCGTTGGCTGGGTCGTTGGCGACGACGATGTAGCACTCCCGCGCGGGATCGTAGCTCCCGGTGCTGGAGTCGTCGGAGCAGCCGAACCAGTAGTCTGTAGCGTCGAGGAAACGCCGGAACATGATTGGGTCTGGCACGCCAGAGAAGTCCCATTACGCGTACCAGTGGAGGTTAGCGGGTGGCGGCGCGTCAAGAGAGCCTAGGGACGATTCGTCACCGGCTGAGGCGCTGGGATCCCTGGCGATGAAGACGTGACGGCCAGGGGGAACCCTGCGCATCGTGGCGTTGACATTGGCGTTGTAGGCCGTCGTGGCACCACGCAGCCCAATGGGAAAGCGCGGTCCGGAGACCGTGCGCTGTCCCGTTGGGGTGGCGGTTGTCGTGATGACGGGCGCGCCGTGCTGAGAGGCGGCGCGCTCGGCCTACCGTCGCTCGGACCGGTGCCCGGCGCGAACGCCGACCGAGCGGCGGCGGCGTCGTGGCATCGACGGGCTCGCGGCATCCACGCCGGCGGGCGTCCGCGCGCGTGGTCGTGCGCACAGCGGGGACCGGAGCGGACCCGGCCTGGCGCCGCGCGCAAAGCTCCTCACGGTTGGTGAGGCGCATGAGGTAGCCGTTCCCCGTGGCCTGAAAGTTTAGGCCCCCAAACCGGATTTCGAACCCGGCGGGGAGGGGGTCCGAGCTGCCCATGCAGTAGCTCGTACCGCGGTACTCAGTGCGGATCACCATGGAGGGAGTTGATGGATTGACCTTAGGCACTCAATCGCCCCACGGTGGGCGCCAACTGTCGGTGCGGAATGTGGTCCCGACACTAACCAGTAATAAGCACCGAGGTCTATCCCTCAATGGTCGATGCTGAGCAATGAGAGACACAGAGTTTATCCTGGTTCCGGCCGAGGGGCCGTACGTCCAGCAGTGGTGTGCTCAAGGCACTATATTGCTCAGCACCGGGGGTGCCTGTAGTGGGGCTGCTACAAGCAAGGTGGGAGAGGAAGGGCGACTTCCAAGTCCCTGGTGTCGTGGCTGGAAGTGTTGTGTTGTGTTGCGTCGTGTCCGTCGTGTGTTTGTATGTCCGTCCCCTGCGGCAGGGGGGTTCGTCCTCCTTTTATAGATCAAGGAGAGAGCGAATCACATGCATGCCGCGCTACTTAGCTATGTGAAGGGGCGTGATGTGCTATGCTGTAGAGTAGGCGGCCGTCCGGACGATCCTTGCAGCGATCCGGCCATCATGGCGTATCTTGTACCCGAACAGTAACGGCTTCGAGGGTAGAAGGGCAGCGGATGGCTGTGATGCCTTTAGACGGGCTTGAGGGAGTTGCTGACGTCGGTCCGTACGAGGCACAGTGGCAGGTAAGGCGGCGTCCGTTCCGCACGCTCCACCTGTGCTAGAGCCGCTGCTACGGCGCCGGCGTGTGGTTCGTACGCGCGGGGGCGGCGGCCATGCCGTTAGCGGTGGCGGGGATGGCGTCCCACCGGCCCTAGCGCCTCCACCTAACCTCGCAAGATTACAAGAAAGCGAGTCGAGGGTGCGGCGGCCCCCCTTCGAGGGCTCGGCGCGTTAGCCGTACGGAGTAGGCGGCGCGGCGTCACGGGACGGCACCGGCCACGCCGCACGCTTCCTCCCACGGTGGCGGGGATGGGATCCCTCCCGGGGAGTTGGTGCGGCGGCACGGGACGCGAGCCCCGGCGCATGATGGCGCCGCCTGCCGTTGTCGGGGCATTAAATGCCGTGCACGGGAGCGAGGCGCGAGCGTGCGGGGGCGCCCTCGAACGAGGCGGACCCCGTTCGAGGGGGTAGCGAGCCCTCGAGCGAGGCGGACCCCGTTCGAGGTGGAGCGGGCCCTCGAGCGAGGCGGAGCCAGCTCGAGGTAAGTGTGCCCCCTCGAACGGGACGGAGCCTACCCGATGGGGGCGCACATCCTCGAGCGAGGCGAAGCCTGCTCGAGGGGATCTTCGAGAGGGCCGCCTTGGTGGGCCGTTGGGGGCCTCCGCGGCGTGGGTCGTGTCCTGCATGGTTAGGCGAGGTGTGTTTGGCTTCGTTGTGTGTTTTAATTGGAGGCTTCCCAGTTGTTAAAGGGGACCCCTAGGGCTGTCCCCGACAATCTCAGTGTGATCTTTCCGGTCCTTGCTCAATCTTCCACAACCATCTCCTTAAAGTTAACCAAGCCTTTTCCCTTCCAAGCACACTTTGTGTTCTTCAGTGATCCACCTAATCAAGCCTACCCTTTAGTGCGTTCTTGTAAAGTTTTCTTTTGATTTGTGCTTTGTTCTTAGTATATGCTTGTTTGTTTGCTTTGTGTATGTTGTGCCCGATGATTGATGCGCTTAGAGTGAACGCCATTCGAGAAGTTTGGAAGAGCTTGAAGTTGAAGATTCTAAGCAACTACTCTCTGGTTAAAGGCAAGTGTGTCCTTGATCTTTTGTCCTAAGAATTATATTTAATCACTCATTGCATTGCTTGCATTAATTTTGATGGGTTCCTATTAAGGACTACCTAGTCTTTATGATCATTCCTTGTTAACCTGGGTTTACATTTATGTTGGGTAGCTATCCTTAGTTGCTATACTTGGGTTATGGTGGTTTTCATAAACAATAACGATGCATCATGCTATACCTTTGTGTTATATCTTTGGATGTTTAATACAAGACCATATGCTTAATCAGAACATGGAGAACCACCCACGAAAATAGTACAACCACAAGACATATGGCTCTGTCTTGGCTTAATAATTAGAGAACTAGGTGTTAGGTATGCTTTACCTGATAAGGGTTGGGGGCTGACGAGATGGCGTATGGACCTGCTCGGGCGAGGTGTGGGCTTGGCTAAGACAAGGTACTCGTCGGGGAGCTTTATACGTTGCACTGATCAGGTAACCTAGCGGGCAACCTCCATCTGGGGATCTTTGTAACGGCCTCGTAGCGTCCCTATGCAGCCACACCTCGGTAGTGTGGTATTGTGCCTACTTTTGCACAACATGGTTGGGTCTAAAACTCTTTTGGGTTTTTACGCGACTTGTGGGTAAAATGTACAACCTCTGCAGAGTGTAAAACTAACTAGTTAGCTGTGCCCACGGTCAAGGGCGGCCTGGACCCTCACATGATAACTGAACTTGAATATGGACATAAATCGTTCTCTTTGGTTATGCTTGCCATCTGCTTATGGCGTATCTTATCTTATCTTATCTTATCTTATCTTATCTTATCTTATCTTATCTTATCTTTATGCTTAATTGTGGGTTGGTATAAACTTATACTTTATTATTAATCAGGTGCTAATAAAACTTGATTAACTAAAATTGCTTAAATGCTTATAGCCCAGTCAACTATAAAGCCTTTGCATTCATCCTTTTCCCCACACTTGCTGAGTACGACAAGTGCTCACCCTTGCTATATATATGTTGCTCAGAAGGAGGAAGCTAATATGAAGTCTTATGAAGATGTGCTGGCGCTAGGCGTACGCAACCCCCAGTCGACTGCCTGTGATGTTTGGAGACTTTGTTTACAGGATAAAACGTAAATCTCTGATAATCTTTCTTTTTCTTACGTGATACTGTTTCTGTATTCACTTATATGTCAATATATGCATATAGGTATGCACTTGGTTTTCTTCGGAAAATCGGGTGTGACAAAAGGGTTCCCACAAATTTGCCCCATCAAATCCCCAAGAGCAAGGTCCCGATAACACACCAAGAAAACCACCAAGAGAGGGCTCCGAAATCACTACCAAGAACAATCGGGAACAACACAACAAAGCCTTGAGGAGCCACGCCAAATCATCTATACATACCAAGGAGGATCATGTTGGCGCAAAAAGTGCACTCAACGCCAATCACACAGCAAGCCGAACAAAGCTGGCTTCACACGCGCAGAGAGCAAATGACGTGCCAGTCAATTTTTCCTGAAAATTAACAAAAGATTAAACATGTTAAATACCAAAGCTTGGAACTTGCCGGGTGGTACCAGACAGTTCCATATTTGTGGCTAAAAAGCCAATTGGGATGACACATAGCTATGTAAAGCTATCTGTCAAAGAACCACGACCATTCGGGCAACCATAAAGGGAAAAGGAACACTGCCGAATGGATGACGCAAGCATGACAACGATCGGTCTTTGTATAAACAAAGATGCAAGCGCAAAGTTATGACCGATCCCCATGAAGATTAGCATTAAATAAATGAAGTAAAGCACGGACATGATCATGTATTAAATAAGCATGCATAGATCCAAAGCACTAGTCTACCGCATGTCTAGTTACTTTAAAACCCGTCGGGTACGATAACAAACAAATCTATCCACCGCATGATACGATCTGCATGAAAAACGTACCACTTTCCACAAATAGATCTATCCACCGCATGATACAATCTAAATATGGAAAGCTAAAAGCATACATCATTTAAAACATAAATAATGCACGTGTTCTACTCGTGAAAATATAACCGAATACGGCTGAACAGCCGATCCAGGGTCCATGAAGAAGGAACAAACATTACCACGTGAATAAATCTATCAGACTGATTTGGGAATCTAATCCACCGGATGACTAGCTCCAAAGCAACCCAAAAACCTGCATCTACCGCATGATACCCGGTTCTTTCAAGATTTATACGAACATAGCAAGCTTGAACCCGCAACACGTAACAACCTAGATCGATTCGGTTTCGGCTATCGGAAAGCACAAGATCCACGCGTCAAAATACGAAACCTGCTCGAACAAGGATCATAAAAGAGATATAGCCGATCCAAACCCACCTAGATTGGGCAAAGATGTGTTACATGAATTAAAACATGAAGTAAAACTCAAGATAACACGGGATAACTTAATGAATCTATTGGGTCTTGCCAAAATCCAATAGAGCCGATAACTAGCTTCAAGCCAGATCTTAGCCTACCGCATGGCTCATGATCTAACAAGAAACCCTCTTGAACCAAGCTTGAATCTACCGCATGACACGAAGCATGGTAACAAGACTACTTGCATCAAATCTAAATCCACCGCATGATACTAGACATGATACAAGGTTGCCGGTACTCACGGAGGTCGACGGATCGATTGGCCCTCTCGAAGAACTCGACGACACGACAAGGACTCTAGGGTTTGGCGTAAGGCCGGTGTGTATTGAAGAATGATCGTATATGTTACATATATTCAGGGGTCGTATTTATACCCTGTTGAGTACAACTGCGAATGGATTCATTGCCTAACTAAACTTGATCGCCTATCCATCCATTCGTCTCCCCTGATTGAGCCACGTCACCGTCCAATCCCGCAAAATCGCTCTCTTGTTCCTTTGCCGAACCGGAGCGGATAGCCGACCGCAGATCTCTTTGCCGAAAATCTCTGAAAATATCCTTCCTTCCACCAGACGGACTCTTTTTTTCGAACCGGACCCACATGTCAGACTCCTTACCAAATTTTGGTGTTAACACATGCCCCTTCAATTGTGGGATAAAAGTAATTTTGTTCCACAATTGACTCCAGCCACGAATCCTTGAATCAAATCTGTCAATACCTGTTCTTCGCAATCCGCCGGAATCTTCGTCCAGATCCAACCCTAGATCCCCTTGTTCCGAGCTCGAACCTCCAATAACAACTCAGAACCAAGCTGCTCAGGTAAATTCATCCCCCGCAAACCTTGTTCGGCATTAGGTTTTCAATTTTACCTGAGATTTTCCTTTTCCGCTTTCTTCCAGGAGCCTTCTACTGCTCTTTTGATTCCTATCGAGGCCAATTCGCAGTCTTATTACCTTGGTCCTGTAGGGAATCCTGACCCTCGAGATCTTATTGCCGGCGAATCTCGGAGAATCCCCTTCAAGGCGGCTTTGTCTCCACCTCCTCGGTGGCAAGATGCGTTCAAGAAGCGGCCTTTGCCCCCAATTGCGGTGGAAGACTTGGTATCGGAGGATTCTTGCAGATAAGAGTGGATTGACCAACCTGGTTGCTCTCCGTATCGCCCAATGCTTGGAGCTATCCGTGGCTGAGACCCCCAAGAATGAAGATCTTCTGATAGCCGCATGCCACCTCTGGTCAAATGGCGTCAACGCCTTCCTTTTTGGGCATGGCCCAATGTCTCCAACCTTGGCCGATGTATATATGATCACTGGCCTTGACATCACCGGGTCTGTCCAGCCCTGGGACTTCAAAAACTCTTCACGCCAGACAGGGGTAAAGCCAGAAAACGGCTACAAGAATTATATCTTGAAGCACATGAAAGACAATCCCCTTGGCAATGTTGAGTACAGAGCTTTTCTGAACATGTGGCTGTGCAGATTCGTTTTCTGTGGCAAAGCCAACGAGCCCACTTTGAACCATATCGCAATGGCGACTCATCTGGCTGGTGGCAATCGCCTCCCTCGGGAAAATTCTTCTTGGGCGGCGTATATCATATGCTTCATCGGTACTTACCCAAATGTACACCGATCGAGAGGATAACATGCGTCAATGGCCCTTGGTGGTTTGTTCAAATGTGGTATGCCTCCACATGCATCAAATTGTCGGTGTCGATTTGAACTTCAGGTTCTTCCCTTTGTCCAATCACCCCGAAGGAGAGCCTCAAGCTACCAGAGGATGCCAAAACTACGGAGAAGCGGCTTCAACTGTTTCCATCCAGCAGGACATCAGCCAGCTTTTCGAGTTGTTCTTCAAAGGTTTCCCCAATCCTCTTTGGCTTCCTTATCTAGGCAACGACACCTTGACCTTCCCTGTTGAGTTTTCATTTGAGCCCGGCCATCAAGATGGGAGATTCTTGGAGATCCTTAATATCATAATCCGCCCATGCATACTGCCGGCCAATCAGCCCCTCCCGGATGACTCTTCGGAGTCTGATGGCCACTCCCCGGTACCGTACGGGGAAGAAGACGCCATCCGCTTCAAGGAAGAGCTAGAGGCGTCCCGTCGCGAGCTGGAGGACGTCTCCAAGAAAGCGGGCGTGGCCGAGCTAGAATGGGAGGACCAGCGCAAACAGTGCCGGAGACCATCGACGGTATGGCTCTGAGATTGATTCTTGATCCGGCCGGCCTTTGATGCTAATCCTTTACGTTTGCTCTTTGCAGCCCGCGACGCCGAGCTCAACCAGCTAAAGGCGCTGGTAGAGCAATTGGCCGAGAAGGTGAATGCCCGTGGCGACACACCGGCGGAGCGCCTAGCCGCGGTGGAGCGCCGCGTCGACGAGGTGGCCGTCCATGGCGTTCGTTTGGGCACCACCTTGGGCCTGGCTGCGATGGCGACGCATACGGACGTCGACTATTCCACCGGGCCGCGTGGCTTTCGTGGCGGCGCGCGGAGGACATCGACGAGATCGAGCTCATCCTGGAGCGCCTTGACGGCCACGGCGACGCCATTGCCGAAATTACCCATCCCCAATCTGTGTTGAATAGGCTCTTCGACTAGATTGTACTAGGGATGTGTAAATATCGGCAATAGATGAAGAACTTTTGAATTCTGCACCTGTTCTGCGATGACTTCCCTTTGCATTTTGCATCTGCGAATTTTGTTTTCTTTGAATGCATCAGGAACTATCTTTAGCCGAACGCGCGAGAACAAGCGCCCCTTGGCGCAAAATCCACGAGAGGATCCCAATTCGGCAATCCGTAAACACCGTTCAAGAGAAAACCCTTCGCACTTGGTGGAAAACCCCCGCCGCTTGGTATTCCAACGGTGTGTACCGCCGATCATCACTCCCAATGCGCCTCCTCGGTCAATAAAATAGCCTGTGGGGTGCTCTGCAAATCCACTCGCACACTCCTCCATCATTTCTCATCTCTTCCCCTGCCTCTAGAGGAAAAAACCCCAACGCCATGGACAAGGGTAAACAACTCAGGAGAGCGGCTCATCAAAGAAGCGTACGATTCGGAAGTGAGTTCTCTCTTGATCTGCTCCTTGTTCTCCCGCTTGATCTTGCGCTTCATGTTTTCCTCTCGTCCTTTTCAGCCTTGATTTGCTTCCCGAAGAAGTCATGGGGACCGAAGATGTGCCTGAGTACATCTCCTCCGATTCCTCTCTCGAAGCAGAGGATGCCACACCTGAACAGAGGACCAACCATCAGTTGCGCTGCCGCGTACGGCACCTGGAGCATGGCCTCAGGGACATGTCCGCCCGTTGCCAAGCCGAGCGCGAGCGTCGCCTGGCTCTGGAAGCACTAGTAGGGGGTAAATGCTCCTGACTCCTTCATGTTTGCATCTGGATTTCTTGCCTCTAACCTTGATTCTCCTGCTCCAGATGTCTCTGACAGGTACAGCAACCTGAAGGCGGCCTGGGATAGCTTGGTAGAGGCCGCCAATCATGGTCATCCTCGTGCGTTCCAAGTCGCCGTCACGGTGGTCCTGGAACAACTGAAGAGGGAGCAACAGCCGAAAAAGTAAAGAAAAGATTGAATCATACTTTCGCTTCTTCCTCCACGCCTTCTGCTTCCCACCTCCTCGGGTCCCGACCATCGGGGTCGTTAGATGTGATCTCGCAAGAAGCGGTTGTAATGTAGTATTGAGCTAAGGGCAATGCATCCAGGCACTGGCCATTTTCTCTTGTTCATGGATTTTGTTCTGAAGGCGGCCTCATTCTCGAGCGCCGGCTATTTTTTGTGCCAGATGTGTGTAATCATCGATCAATCTCAATACTAGGATAATATTTCTTCAGATATCTTCCATTTATCGCAGCGGAAAATTCTTCTCCTAGCAAAGTTTTCAATATGTATGCATTACCAGGAACGCATCTGACCACACGAAAAGGTCCCTCCCAGATAGGGGACCATTTGCCGAATTCACTGTATTTAGTTCCAATCGGCAATAGTGCTTTCCAAACTAGATCACCTTCTGCGAATTGCCTTACTTTTACTTTCTTGTTATAGTACTTGGCGACTCGCAGCTTGTTTTTCTCGATGTTCTCCAGGGCCCTGAGATGGATCATATGCAAATCTTCTAACTCATCCATCATTAGGCCACTGTAATTCTTGGAGCTCAAATTCTTTTTCCAAGCACTATTCTCTTTAATCTGATTGTATCTCCCAAGGCGAGATTGCATGATGCCCGTAAACCAACTCGTAAGGGGAGGTCTTTGTAGCTCCATGGGGGGGCATTCGGTAAGCCCACGGCGCTTCACCGAGTACCGAATGCCACCTCCTTGGCTTCGATCGATCTTCTTACGTATCGCTTGATCATGATCTTATTAGAAGCCTCTCGCTGACCATTAGCTTGGGCATAATATGGAGAAGAATTAAACAATCTGATTCCCATGCTTTCGGCAAAATCTCTGAACTCCAATGACACGAATTGTGCCCCCTGGTCAGTGGTAATCGTCTGAGGGATCCCAAATCGATAGATGATGTGTTCCTTGACGAATTCGATCATGTTCTCTGACGTCACCTTCTTCAGTGGGATTGCCTCGACCCATTTGGTAAAGTAATCTGTAGCCAAAAGCACGAACTTATGCCCCTTGCTAGACGGCGGATTAATTTGGCCAATCAAGTCTATACCCCAGCCCCTGAATGGCCATGGCTTGATGATGGGATTCAATGCTGATGCAGGGACTCTTTGAATATTCCCGAACCTTTGGCAATCTTGACATCCCTTGTAATACTCAAAGCAGTCCTCTAATATCGTCGGCCAAAAGCATCCAGCTTGTCTAATAACCCATTTCATCCGATAGGCCGATTGGTGCGCTCCACATATCCCATCGTGCACCTCGCTCATCATGTTCTTGGCTTCTTCTGGACCCAGGCATCGTAGCAATACCCCATCTAATGATTTATAGAATAAATTATCATCCAGAAGAACGAACTTAATTGCCTTGTACCTGAGTTTCCTAGAGACTTTTCGGGATGGATCTTTCAAGTAATCAATGATTTCTTTCCTCCAATCACCTTCTGCGAGACCCGCCCCTAGTGCAAACACCTCTGCAGCAAACGCTTCTTGACTCTCTTTATAACCAGAGGCGCTCTGAGCCAGCCTGTTTGCTTCCTCGTTATGCTCTCTAGGAATGTGCTGTAGGGTTACCAATGGAAAGCTCTTCAAGATTTCTCTGCACTCTTCGTAGTAACTCCTCAGCGCTTCGCTCCCGCACTCGTATTGGCCGTTCAATTGCTTGATTACCAGTTCTGAATCTCCATAGATCTCAAGCGAAACGGCCCGGCTTCTCTCAAATATTGAAGCCCTCGAAGTAGTGCTTCGTACTCGGCTGGTTATTTGTGACGGTGGGTTGTATAGGAATGGCGAATTCAAACATCTCACCTCCCGGGCGAAATTAGTAGGATCCCTACTCCCCCACCTTTGCCACACGATGACCCATCAAAAAATAAAGCCCAAGGGGTAATTTCAAGCGAGATCAATTGAAGGGTCACGATGTTCGGTAATAAAATCGGCAATGACACGACCTTTGATGGCTTTTGCCGATTCGAACTTCAACTCGAATTCGATAAAGCTAAAATCCATTTGCCAATCCGACCATTCAAAATTGGCATAGATAACATATGTTTTATCACATCAAACCTTGAGTATACAGTGCATTCGGCATTCAACAAGCAGTGCCGAAACTTTGTACACGAGTAGTACACGCAAAGACACAGTTTCTCTATAGCCGAATACCTGGTTTCAGGATCAAGTAATTTTCGGCTAAGGTAAGCTACTACCCGCTCCTTTCCTTCAAATTCTTGAATAAGGGCCGATCCAAAGGTTTGGGTATCGGCCGCCACGTACAACTTGAAAGGCTTGTTTAGCTGAGGAGGAACCAGCACCGGCGGCTCCTTCATGTACTGCTTGATCTCATCAAAAGCCTTTTGTTGTTCGTCGCCCCATGTGAATTTCGATCTTTCTTTAGCTTCGGCAATGGAGAGAATGGCAACACCTTCGTGATAAATTTGAGATGAATCTTCTCATGAAGTTGATCTTGCCGAGCAAAGTGATTGCAATTCCTTGAGGTTGGTTGGAGGAACGACTTCATCAATGGCTTTCATGCTCTTTTTGCCAACTTCGATTCCCCCTTCGTGGACCAAAAACCCCAAGAACTCTCCAGGTGATACCCCAAAAGCGCACTTGTTTGGATTCATCTTCAAACCGTGTTTCCGGTGCACTCCAAGGTCTTCTTCACATCTTCCAGATGGGTGTCATGACTTAAGGACTTGATCACCACGTCATCAATGTAGATTTCCACAGTTTTGCCGATCAACTCATGAAAAATGTAATTCATGGCCCGTTGATAGGTTGCACCGGCATTTTTCAACCCAAATGTCATGACTATCCATTCAAATAGGCCTATATGACCAGGACATCTAAAGGCCGTCTTTGATATGTCTTCTATTGCCATAAAGATCTGATTGTATCCCGCGTTGCCATCCATGAAACTAATCACCTTGTGTCCAGCAGCGGCGTCAATCAACAAATCGGCAATAGGCATCGGGTATCCATCCATGGGAGTAGCTCTGTTTAGGTCCCTGAAGTCTATGCAAACCCTCATTTTTCCATTCTTCTTGTACACAGGGACGATGTTAGAAATCCACTCCGCATATACGCACGGCCGAACGAAGTTTGCGTCAAGTAATCTTTCGATTTCCTTCTTCACATCGGCCAATACTTCATCCTTGTAGATCTTCCGGGGTGGTTGCTTATATGGTTTGAAACCAGGCTTGATTGGCAACCGATGCTCGACGATGGAACGATCCAATCCAGGCATCTCCGAGTAATCCCAGGCGAAGCAATCCTTATATTCTTTGAGAAGCTCAATTAAGTTCCCCCTGAAGTCTGGTTGCAAATTTGCACTGATGAACGTCGGCCTTGGCTTATCACCGCTTCCAATATCAACTTCTTCCAGTTTATCAGCCGACATGAATCCTCACCCTAATTTGCCATCAGTGCCATCCATGGGGTTCTCCATTAAAAATTACGATAAGAGCCGACTGCTTGAATCGGCTGTTGGTCACTGCTGACAGGTTCAACAGGACCTTCTCCCCAGTCCTTCCCTGAGAAGCAATCGATGCCTTGGTACTCCCAGAAGGCTGGTTCCATGTTGGCCACGCTCACGGAGTCGTCTGTCTGGATGACCTCGATCTCATCATCCACCCACTGGATAAGCTGTTGATGCATGGTGTATGGGACGCAGCAGTTAGCATGAATCCAGTCCCGCCCAAGCAACAGGCTGTAGGCTCCTTTGCCCTCGATGACAAAGAAGGTGGTGAGCAGCGTCTTGGACCCGATCATCAAGTCCACGTGGGCGCATCCTTTGGTGTCTGAGGGGTTCCCGGCGAAGTCGTTCAAGATGATACTTGTAGGTGTCAAATCGCTCGGGCCCATGCCAAGCTTCCTGAAGGTGGTGTACGGCATTACGTTGACTGCCGCTCCACCGTCGACGAACATCTTGGTCAATGGCTTGCCATTGACGTACCCCCTCAAGTACAGCGGCCTCATATGGCGGTTCTTGGCCGGCTTGTCGAAGATGGCCTGCTTGGCCAGCACCAGTCGCGCCATCATCCCCTCGGGCTGCTCGTCATCAAAGGAAGCTTCCTCTCGCGTAACCCGGTTAGCGGGAGCCATGAACTCGTTCGGCGGGAAGTATACCATGCATGTAGGAGCCGAACGCTTCGATCCCTCCGGCGGTCCTTGGGGCGCCACTTCGCCTCGTCCGGATCCCGACTTGTTTCATCTCGCGGTTCCTCAAGCGCCGGACCCGCCTCTTCGGCTCCCGCGTAGACCGGGCGGGCACCACCGCCCCTTCGCCGGACGTGGACATGCTCGTCCTCTTCCCCGATCGGCCCACCCGAGATCGGCTTGGCGCTTCCCCGGGATGATCGATGACTTCAATTTTTTGACGCCGATCCCCATTCGGGTGGATCCTTCCAAGTCTCTCGTGGACGGATCGGCGATTGCGCGTTTCTCGCTCGTACTCAACATATCTGTCGCCGCATTCGGGACGGTTCTTCAATGTGGGCAGCTTTAGGCCCTCATTCCGGCGGCTTCTGAAGAAGGCGCATCCCCGGTGTGCGCGCTCCCCGCTCGCGCGTGTACTGCTCTTGGTCCCTTCTACGCGCTTCTTCTTCAGCTCTGCGCTGCTCCTCCTCGTGATGACGCTTCTGGTAGCGCTCTTTCTCCATCTGGCGCTGCCATTTGTTGAGGAGAATGCGCGACGTCACCTTGGGTTTAGGCCTGGATGACTCCCCAATCTCGATGTGGCTCTTGAGCACGCGGGGGCGTCGCCTTGTACTTGCTCCGGGGTCACCCGGCGCTCCGGGTCCCCTTTGCTCCACCTTGCTTGGACCCGGGCCGAGGTCGGGACCTTGACCTTCCCCTTCTCCTCGGCCGTTATCGCATTGACGGAAAAGCCGAGCATGTTCGAGGAAAGGGGTGGCCATCCGGCTTCATCTTGTTATCGAACTTGAGGTGTCCCTCCTGGATAGCCTTACGGATCCTCATCACGAAGACCCTGCAATCGTTGATGGAGTTTGAATCCCTGTCATGGAAGCCACAGTAACGTTTCGTTTTAACTCCATCAGGCCGAAGCATAGAATGCCCCTCAGGCAGCTTAATTCGGCCTTCTTTCACCAAGAGCTCAAACAACTTATCAGCCTTTGTGATGTCAACGTCGTAAGTCCCTTTGGTCTGCTTGACCCAACGCTGGTTCATTGTCAAGGGCTCTTTACCCCACATGATTTCTGCTGCAGCTACCTCCAATTCATCGTCAGAATCCTCGAAAAGATCAGCTTTGTCCAGGAACTGGTTGTAGATGTCAGCGACGTCGTCTTCCCTTGCCAAATTTGGGGTCCTTCTTGAGGCCATATGCCGATTGCTCATCGAGAGATAACTTTTGTGACAGTGGCCCGGGTTCTCAAACTCCATCCCAAATAACTTCTCGCGCACGGCCGGTAACATCCTGGCGACGACCATATCGGCCACGGTCGATCGTCCGGCAAGTTCGGCGAGAAGCACATGCCTTTGACTTCCCCGAATCTTCTAAGAAACTCCCGGCGGTGTTTCGCCGTGCCTTTGCTTCGGGGTGGCGAGATCAATCGGCCTTCTTCTCGGAACTGCCGCTGAAATAATGAGCGTGGAATTTACGCTCCAAATCCTTCCATCTGGCCACCGATTCAGGAGGCAGGGACGAGAACCACTGAAAAGCTGGACCCGTCAGCGAGGCGGGGAAGTAGCGAACCCTGAACGTCTCCTCGGCCGAGCATTCCCCAAGCTGCATGAGGTAACGGGCGATGTGCTCGACCGTGCTTGTTTCGTCCTGCCTCGAGAACTTTGTGAATTCCGTCGGCGGCTTCACCCTCGGCGGCAAGAGCACGTTATAGTACCACTCTGGGAACGGTGGCCTATAAGCGGGGCCCTGCATCTTTGGCTTGAGGCCGAACTGATTTTGCATCAATTCGGCCATTTTGCGTGCTAGGGCGTCATCTTCTTGCGCGCACGCGGTGGGCGCGTACCCCCGGGTGCGGGAAGGCGTCGAACGCTCCGTAATTTCCCACTTCATGATAACCACCGCCGTACAAATTCTTCCGGGAGCCGGTTGGTCGACGGAGCAATTCTCCGACCGGGGTCAAGTGGGGCCCCAGACGAGCCGAACGCTAGGTCCCCGTACGTAGGCTGGTACGGATTCGGCCGTTGCACGGGCCGACCCGTCTTTGCTCCGTGGTGGCGGCGGGATTGGTTGACTTCCCCGAAGCTTGCAACGGGGGGGCGAGCCGGCGCCCCCCGGCGCCTGCGGAGGAGGTTGGAACGCTTGGCTTCCGGCGCTCTGAGAAGGAGGCTGCTGTGGCTGGCTCCGTAGCGGCGGCTGAGAGCTTGATTCACCCAGCTCTACGGTGTTCCTCTGGAAGGGCGCCTTCTCGAACGCTTGCTCCATGCTCGGGCCAAAGATGGCCACCATCATCTGCTGGAGCGATCCGAGGAAGGCCTTGTTGTGCTTGGTGAGCATGTAATCTGCTGACTATTGGAACACCCGTGCGCATTCCTCCTTTTCCTGCTGAGACGTGGCAACGACTTCTCCCGGTAGCAGCACTCTAGGCATCTCGTTCTTCAGATATGGGACGCCGCTTCTGTTCTTCTTAAACGACAGCAGGCACTTCTGCTGAAATTGATCTACGACGTCTTGGAGCCGCCGCCGCTTTTTGCCGCTGCTCCGGAGAAAGATCTTCCAGGTCGACGTCCATAAGGTCTGCAATCTCAGGCATCTTGGATTAATTCGGCTGTTGGTCCCACTGGGCGTGCCAAAAAGTGTGTTGGTGCAAAAAGTGCACTCAACGCCAATCACACAGCAAGCCGAACAAAGCTGGCTTCACACGCGCAGAGAGCAAATGACGTGCCAGTCAATTTTTCCTGAAAATTAACAAAAGATTAAACATGTTAAATACCAAAGCTTGGAACTTGCCGGGTGGTACCAGACAGTTCCATATTTGCGGCTAAAAAGCCAATTGGGATGACACATAGCTATGTAAAGCTATCTGTCAAAGAACCACGACCATTCGGGCAACCATAAAGGGAAAAGGAACACTGCCGAATGGATGACGCAAGCATGACAACGATCGGTCTTTGTATAAACAAAGATGCAAGCGCAAAGTTATGACCGATCCTCATGAAGATTAGCATTAAATAAATGAAGTAAAACACGGACATGACCATGTATTAAATAAGCATGCATAGATCCAAAGCACTAGTCTACCGCATGTCTAGTTACTTTAAAACCCGTCGGGTACGATAACAAACAAATCTATCCACCGCATGATACGATCGCATGAAAAACGTAGCACTTTCCACAAATAGATCTATCCACGACATGATACAATCTAAATATGGAAAGCTAAAAGCATACATCATTTAAAACATAAATAATGCACGTGTTCTACTCGTGAAAATATAACCGAATACGGCTGAACAGCCGATCCAGGGTCCATGAAGAAGGAACAAACATTACCACGTGAATAAATCTATCAGACTGATTTGGGAATCTAATCCACCGGATGACTAGCTCCAAAGCAACCCAAAAACCTGCATCTACCGCATGATACCCGGTTCTTTCAAGATTTATACGAACATAGCAAGCTTGAACCCGCAACACGTAACAACCTAGATCGATTCGGTTTCGGCTATCGGAAAGCACAAGATCCACGCGTCAAAATACGAAACCCTGCTCGAACAAGGATCATAAAAGAGATATAGCCGATCCAAACCCACCTAGATTGGGCAAAGATGTGTTACATGAATTAAAACATGAAGTAAAACTCAAGATAACACGGGATAACTTAATGAATCTATTGGGTCTTGCCAAAATCCAATAGAGCCGATAACTAGCTTCAAGCCAGATCTTAGCCTACCGCATGGCTCATGATCTAACAAGAAACCCTCTTGAACCAAGCTTGAATCTACCGCATGACACGAAGCATGGTAACAAGACTACTTGCATCAAATCTAAATCCACCGCATGATACTAGACATGATACAAGGTTGCCGGTACTCACGGAGGTTGACGGATCGATTGGCCCTCTCGAAGAACTCGACGACACGACAAGGACTCTAGGGTTTGGCGTAAGGCCGGTGTGTATTGAAGAATGATCGTATATGTTACATATATTCAGGGGTCGTATTTATACCCTGTTGAGTACAACTGCGAATGGATTCATTGCCTAACTAAACTTGACCGCCTATCCATCCATTCGTCTCCCCTGATTGAGCCACGTCACCGTCCAATCCCGCAAAATCAGCTCTACTGTTCCTTTGCCGAACCGGAGCAGATAGCCGACCGCAGATCTCTTTGCCGAAAATCTCTGAAAATACCCTTCCTTCCACCAGACGGACTCTTTTTTCGAACCGGACCCACATGTCAGACTCCTTACCAAATTTTGGTGTTAACAGATCATACAAGGTCTAGCTTGCCGCCCGATCATCCAACCCTCTCACAAAATCTCACCATGAAGCTCTCAAGCTAGTCTTATGGAAATCCTAAGAAAATTGGAAGGGAAAATAGGAAAGCAAATGAACTAGGGTTCGTTGCCATCCTCTCAACACTTGGGTTATATGGAGGCAAGCCGAAAGTCTAAAATGCCCTTACTTAATAACTAGGGATACAAGCCCCTCAAGGGCGGTTTCGGAAGTCTTCAGATTTTCTCCATCGGACAGATGCCCGGCAACCGCACGCTACTTAGCCTAGATGCAAGCCATGAGATCCCGACGCGTGTACTCCGCTTCGAAGACTCAGGAGTGCGTCATCGCACACCGGCCAGACCAGTAAGACCCACCGGTCAGACCGGTCTTGAGCTGCTGCAGGACCGTCTTCGGTTTTTCGGTCTTAGCTTTGTGGATCAACCAAGGAACCCAGTGGTTTTCTGGTGAAGCACTGGAAACCCCGTGAACTCAGTGTAGCCTCCGCCAATCGCCACTAATGACTCGGCTCCCACGTAGTCCCGGCTCGACATTGGTTTTCAGGCTCAACCAAGAAACCGTCCATGACTTCATCTTGCTGTTCATGCCACCATGCGGCCCTCACATGACCTCGCTAGGCACCGGGTCCCTTGAACGATGCCTACTTGTCTTCTCCACACCTGAAAGCCTCACCGGCGATGACCTTTTGCGCTTGTTCTTCACCTGCACCAACACCAGTCAAGCCGCAACCTGCACCTGCAATACTTAGCCAAGAATCAGTCCACACAACATTGTCAATCACTCATCACACAAGGAAGCGACCATCAGTGGTCTTCGAACCACACATGGTCCTCATCTATGAATAAATCAAGTCGATATTTTGTATAAGAGATCAAACGGGTCATGTCTAGTCTTGTGTTCGATTAGTAAATAGACATATTTATCCTTTTATCATACTATGAGTCAGCGTTTCCACCCTTAAAACGTGATGATGCCCAATATTATTGTTTTTTGATAAAAAGATCATGCAATGTAACATTTCTTAAATCTAGGTAGTGGATATTTGTTGGCACCTTTTGGAACCAACAGCATGCAAAGTCAGCTGTCACGATGCCCCTGCGTCGACACCGGTCAGACCGGTGGGGTAGACCGGTCAGACCGGTCGTCGGGAGATTACCGGCGGTAGACCTCCAAACGTCGCTCCGGTAGGATCCCGTCGGGGAGACGCACGTAGGGTTGCTCTAGGGTCAGCAAGGCCACCTAGAATGCCTTCAGACATCACGAAGATGAAGGAAGAATAGAAGGTAGTTAATTGAAAAAGGTCGGAAGAGGTAAAAGTAAATACGAGACAATAAAATGTAAATGTATTTGATCGATTGGATGACGAACCTCAATCGGTCGTGGCCCTTTATATTTATATGGTGGGGAGGCCTTACCCCACAAGGAAATTCTTTTACAAGCCTAATCTATCAGGGCTCCTCAATTTGGCTCGGCATCGTGGAGGCACCGGTCTGACCGGTGAAGGGCACCGGTCAGACCGGTGCGCCCGGCGTGTTGATCTTGGTGAAGTCATATCTCCCTCATCGGTACTCCGATTTGGGCGTTCCACATATGGATTTTGATCTACTTGACGAGACCTATCAATTGGTGAAATCCAAATTATATTTTGTGGACATTGACCACACCGGTCTGACCGGTGGGCCCACAAGTCTGGCCGGTCGGATGAGACCTGCCAATTTTGTGTGCGAACATATGCCCCTTGTTTTTTTGGCAAAGGATACATGCGAAAAAATATGTTTATAAACTAAAAACACTTAGGATGATTCTTAACAAAACGACGGTCGTACACATATTTTATTCAAGTCGAGGATGATGCCTGCTTCGGTCTCCACTCCTTCCGGGTCCGTGTTGACTTGGCTGGCTTCTCTCCAATCTGCTGCTCCATTGCTCCTCGCTTGCGTAGTCTTTGCAACCTCACTTTTTCAGTGTGGGACAAGCCTGAGGGACACCACCTCGGCTGCATCTCCTTAGTATTTTGCATGTTGCTATTCTCACCTTGCTTAATAGTAGTGCACACATTATTTTTGACCGGATTGCTATTACAAATAATCGGTCTTTGTAATGCATTATAACTTGAGTATGCAACAGTATATTGAATAATATATGAATTCATGTACATACTACTATAATCAGTAGGTGAAAATAGTAAGGATAATACCAAGACGATGGCATAACAGATCCAACAAAAGGATATTGTGAAAGGTTACTTCATTGGTGATGAATACCTTTATGTCTTGGTGGTGCTTTTATGCCCTTGGCACCGTTTGGCTGATTGCTTCGATCCTTAGTAGCTCCTTCCCTCTTATATTTGGCCAGGAGCTCATTAAAACTCAGCCTTGTTTTTTTTTTCTTGGGCTTTGAGCATCTTGAACCTTTCTGGAGGCACCGGTTAGACCGGTTTAGGCACCGGTCAGACCAGTCGATGTAGTACTGGTCGTCTTGATCTTGTCTTGCCCCCCCCAGTGTTGAAGTCACTAAAACCTTGGGGGTCACTTCCAGAGGTTGTCTCTCATCGTGTATTTGCTCTCCAATGATCACATTCTTTCCTTTAGCGTTTTTTGCCTTGATCCGGCTGAATAAGCACCTTAGGATTTGACAACTCAAGAGTATTAACAAACACACTATTAGGGAAAGGATTTTCATCATATTGCATCTACTAGAATTTCAAACGACCTTCATTAATGGCCGATTGTATTTGCCGACAAAAAGTATTGCAATCATTGGTAGCATGAGAAAAAGAATTATGAAATTTACAATAAGCACGTCTTTTTAGTTGATCAATAGGTGGTATAGTGTGAAGACTTAAATAATTCATCAAAGATTTTATCACACTTAGCCACATTAAAAGTAAATTTCATCTCAGCCCGACTCTTATGAGACGACTTAATAGAAGCACAAGTGTTTACTTTATCATTAGGTAACCAAGTAAATTCAGCAGCACACACTTCTTTACTCTTATCGTCCGATGTTTCATAATCTAGCATATGTATATTAGAACGATAAGATTTGAGTCGAGTATCTTTGCTTCGGCTTTCATGAGCTAAAGCTCTTACTAAGACTTGGGCAACATCAATAAATTCATGACCCTCTAGTTTTTCTTTAAAATGGGATCACAGACCATTAAAAGCTAATTCAGCAATATCCCTTTCGGAGATAACAAGGTTATAACAACGGTTTTTGGTTTCTCTAAACCTCCTAATGTAACTAGTAACAGGTTCATCATGCTTTTGCTTAACTGATGTTAAATGACTTAACCTTAACTCATTATCTCCGCTATAAAAGTGGTCATAGAATTTTTGTTCTAATTGTTCCCAAGTACGAATAGATTTAATAGGTAATGAAGCAAACCATGAAAAAGCATTGCCAGTAAAAGATAGAGAAAATAAACACACTCTTATTTCCTCTATGGCACTAGCTTATCCTAGTAGTTTCGCTCTCATCCCCATTAAACTTCACAAATTCAGGACAACGCCAACCAATAGGATAGGGAACCGAATCAAAACTAGAAGGATATGTTTTCTATATGAAAGATTTTTATTTTTCTCTTCTATACCATAGTCATCTTTCATTTGTTTAGCAAGATTAGCATTAAACCTATCGATGAGTCCCTGAATGGTGATTGTCATTGGCGTAGTTGAAGCATTCGATTGCCCCACAATCGGCTATGTGTATGAGCCAGAAGTGTGGTGTTGCAAACGTCTATTAACTTGGGGATTAGGTGCATAACCATACCCAATGCCTATCTCAAATGGAACCATAATCGTAATACCTTGAGCTACTGAAGTATTCCCACCGGATCGGCCAGAAGCGGCCTAAACAAGAGGAATAGTAACTATAGGTTCTGGAGATGAGGGAAAAGGCATCATGGCGCCGACGCCGCTCTGAACGGTCGGACCCATTGGTCTGACCAGTCTGTTCTAACCAAACAACGGTGGTGGTGTTTGTCCCGCAAAATAATTCAACAACATACCATATTGAGGATTAATTATTTGCGCAGCCGATGAATTAATAGGTGGGGTCTGAGGTGCCACAGTTTTAGAACCAGGTGCAATATTATCATCACCCTCTACCCGTTTACCGAGACTCTTATCTACCATGTTTTCAATCATCAATAAACGAAAGCTATCCATAACGGTAGTAAGATCATTAACGGTAACAAAAGAGGATGGAGACGATGTTGTGCTCACATTTGGTGGTACCTCATGAGGTGGAGTGTCGAAGGTGACGTCCTTGATCTTCTTCACCTTACCTTCATGATTCTTCTTGAAGTGCGACAAGTAGTGAAGTCGATCTTTCTAAGCCATAGGCTCGACGATCTCCAGGTGAGAGCTCTTCATCCGTGAAGTCATTGACGTTGCCATTCTAGCTCACACTAAGACATGACGCCGGAGTTGGCTAGATCGGTCAAGATAGCCAGATTTTGGCTCCCTAGCGGAGTTGCCAATTTGTTGGCACCTTTTGCAACCAACAGCACGCATAGGCAGTTTTCACAGTGCTCTGCGTCGACACCAGTCAGACCAGTGGGGTAGCCCGGTCACACCGGTCATTGGGAGATTTCCGACGGTAGACCTCCAAACGTCGCCTAGGCAGGATACTGTCGGGGAGACGCACGTAGGGTTGCTCTAGGGTCAGCAAGGCCACCTAGAATGCCTTCAGACATCACGGAGATGAAGGAAGAATAGAAAGTAGTAGATTGGAAAAAGTTGGGAAGAGGTAAAAGTAAATAGGAGATAATAAAAGGTAAATGTATTTGATCGATTGGATGATGAACCTTAATCGGCGTGGCCCTTTATAGTTGTAGGGTCGGGAGGTCTTACCCCACAAGGAAATTCTTTTACAATCCTAATATATTAGGACTCCTCAATTTGGCTCGGAATCGGGGAGGCACCGGTCTGACCGGTGAAGGGCACCGGTCAGACCAGTACGCGTGACGTGTAGATCTTGGAGAAGTCATATCTCCCTCATCCGGACTCCGATTTTGACGTTCCACATGGATTTTGATATACTCGATGAGACCTATCCAATGGTCGAGTCCAAATAGTATTTCGTGGAATTTGATCACACCGGTCTGACCGGTGGGGCCCACAGGTCTAACCAGTCGGGTGAGACCTGCCAATTTTCGGAGCGAACAATATTTTCTTAGATCTAGGTAGTGTATATTTTGACCGAGAATATATTTATTTGATTAAAATTCCATTTAATGAAAAAGGTTAATACAATGCATGAAATTCTTAATTCGACCCAATGTGCCTGGAGAATGATTGTACAGATACTATTTTGTTGATATTGGACCCACTGTTCCTTTTCCTCCACTATGCAAACTTTAGCCATCCATATACGCGTGTAAGACAATACATCAGCAGCCATCGACACTTCACGCCCAATTCAGTTACTCCCAAGTGTCCAATCTGCAAAATAAAACGAAGGAAAACAGGGAAAGCATGGTAATTAGATCAAGCTGACAAAACATACAATATGTAAGTTGTTACATACACTTAGTGTCAATTTGTTTGGTTTACATACTTGATACTTCTTAGCAAATATACTTTAATATTTGTGAAATCAAGGATTGTTCAATTTGAACCAATATGATTCAAAATGCGACCCCAAAGTTTCAAATTGACAAGGAGCAACGAGCAGTGTAAGAATGTAAGCTTGAATTATTGTGCTGTTTTTGAGTTGAAAGTTAAAATAGTCATACAACCAAGAGATAGTGAAGTTTACTGACCATAAGATGCCATGCATGTGCAGTATAGCAAGAGGTCTTTTATGGTGCACAATACTACCATAACTACCACTGAAAAAGAACTCATATGTGATAAAAAAGACCTATTTTGAAGGATCCACCGGTTGAAATTAATCTTATACTACTGGTTTTTTAGCAGTATATGGGAAATACTTATAGGTAGTATGAGTAGTATATGTTTTTTTTGAAACAGAATAGTATAGGGTTTGATTAGGACTATGAAAAATAGTATTGTTGTAATATATGACATCAAACATATGAAATCTTTTATGTAACCTTGTCTCACGCTGATTAACATATTTCGAGCAAATTATCATTTTACCTATAACAAAAAAACTAGTTACCACACTATAGTTGAGTAGTATTTTGCACCAAAAAAGGCCTCTGCAGAAATCTTGTTTGCTAAGTTACTACTCCTATTTTTCAACGACATGTCGCCGGACCAAAATGGACTCAGCATCACTTTTTCTGATGATTCCTGCTGTGTGCATTGGACGACAAGCAAGGAGATCCTCGTGTCCTGCTGGGAACACTATTTAGTGTACAAATGAGCAGTACTAAGACTAAGTCCAGCATCAATTCCCCATCTGCAGATAGGCTTTTTGAGAAAAAGAGAGAGAGAAGAAATCCAACATGTAAAACAGTGAGCCTTCCGGTAGGAAGTGGTTCGCGTTGCGCATCCTCCCATTGGCAGTTGGCTCCCGCCAAGAGGGAGAAGGCCGCTGCCGACTGGCGGCGAGCTCCACCCCTAAGGCCGCTCGAGAATAGGGGAGGAAGGAAGCCTTTCGTGTCGAACCCAAAGGTCAACGTCACCGAGCTCGAGTTGCCTCTACCGCTGTGGAGGAGAAGGCCGGGGAAGGAGACGATCGTGGGGATGGACGAGGTGGCCATCGGTGGAGGAAGAGTCGCCACTGGATCGAGGGACCCCGCCGGCACCAAATTGAGGAACCTCGCCAGAGCCGGAGCAAGGGAGCCCCCCCTCACCGACTCAGCCTCAACCATGGGTTCAATGGCGCGATGTGCCAATGACTCCGACAGGTGGCAGCGGCGAGCTCAACTGCTTGAGCAAAGTGCTGGGCTCAACGACTCCTGTAGCGACAGCAGGCTAGGGTACCAGCAAGCGCGTGACCTAGAGATCCCTGTGGTGCTCCCTCAACAGCCTCGTCTAGCTCTCCTTGTTGAGAGAGAGGATGGGGGATGCGTGGCACCGAGGAGAGAGGCTCTTTGGTCTCACGCGACCACTTGCTCGAGGCGGAGAGGGGAAGGGACGCCCCTGCTCTAGGTGGAGAGGGAGAGTGCGGAGAGAGAGCTGGCAGTTGGGAAATTAGAATGGAGATATGAGAGGGAATTCCCGAGTATGCGTGTGGGAAAGGTGGCTCACGCAAAATGCAGATGCACATGCAGCATCTGCTAGATGGAGCTTCATTGGACATCGAGTCCCCATTTTGCACATGCAGCATCGGATGTGGCAAATTCAGTGAATGGTCTAACCCAATAGTCGCACTGTTCTTTGCAACTCCCCTACTCATACGATCGACTACTTTTGAGCCCATCGTCGATCCCCAGTGGTGAACGACGAATTAAATGTTTTCACGTGCATTGTGAAAAATACAATTTCATAAATATAAACATTGGAAATAGGTGATGCCCCACACGTTGTTGCGGAAGTTTTTTAAACAATTTTTAAGGTGGAAAATAGAAACACCAAAGTGATTATATATAAGAAAGCATGTTATTTTGTTGAGAGTGAACCAGTCTTTGCAACATGTATTTCAACTGTAAGAGTTTTTTGATGTGCTATTCGCAAATACATGTTATTAATCATAGAAAATTGCTTGAAGACATAAATAGATGGTTTGGTGGATGAAAACATAACGGTGGTAGGGGCCTCACAGCCGCCGTGGCATACGGCGGCAGGTCTCTTGCCCTCTATAAAAGCCGAAAATTAGGCCGGAAATGTCATAAAAAATGGAAAAAAGAAAGAGAGGGTTGAGAAGGAGAAGAGAGTGAGGGGGCGGAGCAGCGAAGGTCTACCTATTCTTCGCTTCATTGGTAAGTATTTCGTCGATTTCAACCCTTTTAGCACCTATACTTAGAAAGCGTAATTACTGATTCAATGCGTTTATTTAGATCTGTAGTATTAAAAATGTCTTGTTTGTAGGGTTAGGGTGGAGAAGGAGAAGAGGGGATGTGGAGGGTGCGAAGTAGTGAAGCTCTGCTGCTTCTTCGCTTCATTGCACGTATTTCATTGATTTCACTAATTTCATTAATTGCTATTTCGGTGTAGTCTAGATTTCTGTAGATTTGTGTATGGTATAGCTTTATGGAGTATAGATCTGTAGTTGTAGTTTATATTACGTAACATATATATTGTTAAGTGTGTAGATTGTGATTGATTAGTTTGTTAATTTAGTTTAGATATAAGTCTATTTGTTTCTTAGTCCCTGGATGTAGAATTTTGTAGCAGTTACTACTTTTTATGATGAATCAGACATGTCGGAGACAGTCCAAGGAGTTGACTTGTCAAATTATAGTTCAATTGAGAAAAATGTTACAAGAGCAGGAGAAAGAACTTGGGAGGCTATAAGCAACTGGCTGGTCAAGGCATTTTCAGTAGATCTAGAGCACCAAAACATGTTGGTGATGGCACTAATCAACAAAAGTGCACCAGTATATTGGAAGCTCGTGGCACTTGAAGGGACTCCACGATGGAGGAGTTTTATCAGAAATGCATGCCGAGTTGGTTTGCCTGTGATTTTGTTTGTCCAAGTTTACCAGAAGGGTGGGTCTAGCAGTCAAGTGCATGAGGAAGCTAAGGATGTGGATGAGGGGGGAGATGGCGAAGAAGGGGAAGGTGCTAAAGAAGGTGAACAACAAGAGGAGGAAGAAAGGGTTTCTGAGGGTGAGCATCCATCTAGAGGTTATGTTGTCACTGGTGTTATTGATGCGGTAGAAGTAAACCCAGAGGTGATGAGACAATATCAGAGAGAGTTGGAAGCTGATGAACGTGCATTGGAAGAGGACTCTTCAGATGATGATTATGATGATGATGGTGATGATGAGGATGATGATGATGATGACGATGATGAGTCTGAGGATCATGTGCCCGTGCATTGGCGCAACTACGATTTCTCCCGGTGTACTGTTAATAGTGGTGAGAATGTGCCATGGAAGTACATGGAGAATGAGGTTTGTGAAGGCGCTATGTACCCCAGTACTGCACATCTAAAGGATGCAGTGAAGTAGTGGTCCACCTTGACTCTACACAGGGAGTTCAGGTTAGTCAAGAGCTCCCCTAGGATATATGATGTGTGTTGCAAGAAGGATGATTGTTCTTTTCGAGTGTATGCATATATGGGGAACTGGGATAATTACTTACAGGAGAAAGAAGTGAAAGATCACACTTGTACCCTTGATCGTATTGATGCAAGACACCGAAACATTTTAGCCGATTTTGTTGCAAGCCACATGTACCCTCACATAGTGAATTGCCCTGATTATGCACCGAAGGCAATTATCGGTGCAATTGAGGAAAAAATTGGGTACACCATCAGTTACGGCAAGGCATACCAAGCAAAGTAGAAGGTGTTGGAGCATAGGTGGGTTGCTTATGAAGCATCCTACCACAATTTGCCTAGCTTGCTACACACAATAGTCCAAATGAATCCTGGCAGCTACTTGTAAGGAATCGGGTGCTTGTTAGCCTAAGAGGGGGAGGGGGTGAATTAGGCAACTTAAAAACCTAACCTATGGCTTCACTTATTTTGCACAAAGGTAAACTAGAACATACTATCTAGATGTGCAACTAGGGTTGTTCTAGTGTGAAACTCCCATCCCAAAACAAGGTTTGCAACCTATAGCCAATCCTAGCATGATACTACTCATGGAAAGTAAAGGCAAGCAAAGATCACAATAAAGTAAATGCGGAAACGTAAAGGGGATGAGAGGAAGCAAACTCTTGACACGCGATTTATCCCGTGGTATCGGTAGGCACTAAGCCACCCCTAGTCCACGTTTTTGAAGCATTCACACAGGAGTATTGCTTCCCGATCACCAAGTCTCTCCCAAGGGCGCCACTTGACTCGCCACAAAGGCTAGCCACTTAGGCACTTGCCAAGCTCCCTTGGTCACCTTGATGCCGCCTCCACTAAGGAGCTTCTCCACCAAGGAAGGGGGTCTCCACGTCCCCCGCACAAAGTGTCCTTGCCGCTCCACACCAAGCCGGAGGGTCGATGACGATTGTCGGTAAGACACTTAGGCCCCAAGGCTTCCAGCGAACCTTGTACAACTTGATCCACTCAAGAATCACCTCACAAGGTTGGCACAACCTTGCACTCACTTAGCTCTAAGCTAAGCCTAACACTAAGAACATACACTAAGCATATGCAAGTCTAAGGTTGAGCAATTAAGCACTTGGATGGATTGGATATGATCTTCAATGTGTCTTGAACTCCTCTGCACTTCCACATAATCCAGCAACCTCAAATCGTTGAGTGGAGGGTGTATAAATAGCCCAAGGCATCAAACTAGCTGTTGGCTAACAACCACTAAAAAAGGTAGCGTCGGATGAACTGATGCTAGATTTTCTAGGGTGTCGGTTCATCCGGTGCCCCTCCCACGTCACTTAGCCGTTGAGATTCTCTGACGTAACTGCTCCGACGCTATGCAGTAACGGTGCGTCAGATCATCCGCTGCTGAAGACCCCGCGACCAAGTCACCTCTGTTAGCTTTCACACGACCATCGGATAGACCGACACTTCACCTTGACCAAGGCATCGGATCATCTGGTACTGAAGGCTTTGTCTTGGCGCGTCTCTGTCTTGATTCAAACTGAGAGTCGGATAGACCAACGGTGTCCCCACTCAGGCCGTCGGATCATCCGGTGCTACTGTCTTCACTGCTCTTCCTCTGCAACTCGTCCGACGCTACTAAAAGATGGACCATCGGTTCATTCGGCGGTGTATTTTTTCCATTTCTTGCTTGGTTTTGACCCTTGATCTTCTCATTTTGGCATGTGATATTATTGCATCCTTGGGACCTAGAAGTGTCTACGAAGACATGCTAAACAATATGGTTAGTCCCATTGATCATGTTGTCATGAATCACCAAAATCAAACTGGAACTAATGGCATCTGGGGCCATGTTCGCTACAATCGCCCCCTTTTTGGTGATTTATGACAACACAACCAAAGCAAGCATAAATTTGCAAAAATTGAAAGAATTAGAACCACTTACACTTGCTTGGATGCTTACCATCATCCAAACTCCCCCCATATCAAACTTCCCCCTTTTTGATTTTCTCTTCCTATGTTCACACATAGCTTGCCTCTTCCCACTTTGGAACCACTAGCTTGCTTTGGTCTCACATTCCCCCCTTTGGAATAAAATCTCCAAAAAGTCCAAAACAAAAGGGCTCCACGGAAACTAGCAAGTCCTAGCAAACATAGCTCAAAGAGAAATGTTAAATACAAGGGAGAAAGCCGCATGAACCATGATCCATATGTATGATATCAATGAACATACCACATGTTAGAATAACTAACGTGGATCACAAGCTCATGAGACTAGCATGATACAAACTAAGCTCCCCCTAAGTGTGTGCACACAAAGATAGTGTGAAAAGCAAGTGCACAACTACAAACTTGTAAGACAAGGAAGCTTAGAGCATATCATGCAAGGAGATAGCTTAAAGGACAAGGGATAAGACAAATGGGTTCTTGTTACATTACCACTTGTAGATATCACTTGTAGTTTTTTGATCATTGCATACCTCCGGGGGATGATCCTCTTTACCTTGTTAGCACCACATTGAGATGAGCCACTTGGAAATGACGTCACTAGGTGACAGCACTTGAAAGAAGCTTGCATAGAAGACACTTGGGGTGCCACAAGAATTAGGAATGTATGAGTACATTGCTTTTGAACTTATATATAGACATAAGCTCGCAAGGACATAACTCAATAGCACGAAGCTCATATTGCTATGTTCACTCTTTTAGAGATGTTAGATCACATTGTGAGTGAAATAGAATTCTCTTAGAATGAAATGCCGCACTAGAACGTGTCGCCTAGGGACTATATAAGATAAGCTTGAAACAATATTAGTACCATAACCCAACCATAGGATGAGCTCCCACTAAATGTATGCATTTAGTGTTTGAATCACCAACCAAATGTATGCACATTGTTTATGACAACAAAAGGGAAGCTAACCCTATAGCTTGCTCATGATGCAAAGAGATATATATATAAACTTTCACCATGAAAGAACAAGTGTAGCTTTCCTACACACTAATCAAACCATGTAGGTTTCTCATGGGTTAGCATATGACACAAGCAACCTACCATATGTAAACATTGCAACAAATGCAACCTAAACAAGGAAAAGGAGCTACAATGATACATGAGATAAGTTCTAGTTTCCATTACCTCAACCGATGAACTTGGGCAACACATGTCCAACTTGCAAGCTTGTCTTGTAGGCATGAATCTCCACAACTTCTTTGTGCCAAGCCTCCCAAGTCCCTACTCTCAAGGCCTTCAAGTGGCCTTTGGAACCCAAACCATTTGAGGCCCCTTCATGTTGATGATGACTTCCTTGGGCACCCAAATGGGTTGGTTCCAACCCCGCTACTCCTTCATCTTCCCAACCTTGTGTGCAACCACCTTGCCATTAGCCTTCTTCTTGATGACGTAGGAGTTTCTCTTGGCCTTATTCTTATGGTTAGGCTTGGTGTAGATGAGTGAGCTCTTGATGGTGGGCATCAACTTCTTCTTTGCGCCCTTGTCCATCTTTTTGACAAATTTAGGGCATTTGTAGAACTTGTGCCCTTCTCCATGACACTTGTAGCAAGTCACAATTGCACCCTTCTCAAGCTTCTTCACCATGGGATCACGGTTATCTTGAGAAGGTTGGACTTTGCTCTTCATGTATTGAGAGATGTCCACTTGTTCCTCATTGCTCTTGCCTTTGCCCATCATGTTTCCCAACCTCTCTCGGAGCCATTTCACTTCTTGCTTGAGCTCATCATTTTTCTTGCCTATAAGACAATCACATGTTTCTACAACAACATTCTCATTGCAAGATGGTGAGCAAGATTCATCAATTAAATCAATGCAAGAAGTTGAAGAATCTACCTTGGAGATAGGAATTTCACAAGGGATAGATGATTCATCAAGCTCAAAGGAATTACTTGTCTTAGTCAAATTGCTCTCAAGCTTAGATTTTAGCTCATCACACTCCTTGCTAAGCAATTTAAATTTGCACAACAAATGTTCATAATTTGTAGCAAGGGTTGCACTAAGATCATTGAGAGCATTGAGTTCTTTAATTTCATTAGCTTGTTTCTTAAGCATTCCTTTTTGCTCATGGACAAGCTCAGCAAGATCATCAAGGAGAGGAGACCAAGGCAAGAAGCAACCATCGCCGTCTGTGGCGACTTGGTCGCGGGGTCTTCAGCACCAGATGATCCGACGCACCGTCGGTGTATAGCGTCGGAGTAGTTGTGTCAGAGAATCTCAACGACTAAGTGACGTGGGAGGGGCACCGGATGAACCGACGCCCTGAAGAATCTAGCATCAGTTCATCCGATGCTACCTTTTTCCGTGGTCGTTAGCCAACGGCTAGTTTGATGCCTTGGGCTATTTATACCCCCTCCACTCACCCATTTGAGGTTGCTGGATTGTGTGGAAGTGCAAAGGATTTCAAGACACATTGAAGATCATATCAAATCCATCCAAGTGCTTAATTGCTCATCCTTAGACTTGCACATGCTTAGTGTATGTGCTTAGTGTTAGGCTTAGCTTAGAGCTGAGTGAGTGAAAGGTTGTGCAAACCTTGTGAGGTGATTCTTGAGTGGATCAAGTTGTACAAGGTTCGCCGGAAAGCCTTAGGGCCTAAGTGGCTCACCGGCAATCGTCATCGACCCTCCGGCTTGGTGTGGAGCGGCGAGGACACTTTGGGCGGGGGACGTGGAGACCCCCTTCCTTGGTGGAGAAGCTTCTTAGTGGAGGCGGCATCAAGGTGACCAAGGGAGCTTGGCAAGTGCCAAAGTGGCTAACCTTTGTGGCGAGTCAAGTGGTGCCCTTGGGAGAGACATGGTGACCGGGAAGCAATACTCTTGTGAGAGTGCTTCAACAACGTGGACGAGGGGTGGCTTAGTGCCTACCAGTACCATGGGATAAATCGTGTGTCAAGAGTTTGCTTCCTCTCATCCCCTTTACGTTTCCGCATTTACTCTATTGCGATCTTTGCTTGCCTTTACTTTCCTAGAGTAGTATCATGCTAGGATTGGCTATAGGTTGCAAACCTTGTTTTGGGATGGGAGTTTCACACTAGAACAACCCTAGTTGCACATCTAGATAGTATGTTCTAGTTTACCTTTGTGCAAAATTAGTGAAGCCATAGGTTAGGTTTTTTAAGTTGCCTAATTCACCCCCTCCCCCTCTTAGGCTAACGAGGATCCGATTCCTTACAAGTCCATGAGTAGCCACCCTACTCAACATCTTCTCTTGTTGGCTTGTGATATTCTTGCATCCTTAGGACCTAGAAGTGTCTACAAAGACATGCTAAACAATATTGTTAGTCCCATTGATCATGTTGTCATTGTAACACCCTAATTCTATTAAAAAAACTTGGCTTTATTAAAATTTGCTAGCAACCATTTATTTGCTTAAGGAGTATAAGGTTGTTTTATTTATTTTTAGGCATTTAAATCTTTTCTAAAATAAATTTAATGAAATATAGGAATTATGTTTTGCATACATGCTGGAGCATTATTTTGGTTGCCTGGAATTCAAATTCAAAATTTGAATTCTATTGCTTGGAGCCTCTTCCTAAATCCCAAAACCTTTTATCTTTCCCCTTAAACCCTTAACCTTATTTTAGCCCGGCCCGGCGGCAGCGACGAAGCGGGCCGCCACCGTGAGGCCCGGCCCCCCCCGCCCGCCCGCTCCGCCCGCCCGCCGTGCACGCGCGCCCGCCTAGCTTAGCCCGGCTCGCGCGCGCGCGCCGCCCGGCGCCGCCGCTTGGCCCAACCAAGCCGCCGCGCCCCGCCTCCGCGCCCCGCCGCCGACCGCCGGGGCCCCCTCATCGCCCCCGCCCTCACCGCGTCGCGACCCACCGACAGCGTGCCCCGCGCCCGTCATCCCTCCCCGCGTCGTCCCCGACCCGACGCCGCCGCGCCGCCGAGTCCCCGCTCGGACACGCCCCCCGCCTCCGCGTGGCCCGCACACCAAGGGTGCCCCCGCCCGGCTATTTAAAGCCGCCGCCGCCTCCCCGGACCTCCACCCGAGCCGTCCTAGCCCTTGCGCGCGCCCCGCCGAAACCCTAGCCGCGCCGCCGTTCGAGCTCGTCGCCGTCGCCGTTGAACCCCGCCGCCGTCGCCGCTCCGCCGCCAAGGAACCGCCTAGGAGCTGCGCAAGGAGGTGAGGAGCTCCCCCGTGCTACACGTCGTCGTCCCCGAGCCCCTCGCCGCTCTAACGCCGTCGCCGGTGTTGGGGAATTCAGGAAAACACATCACCCTCGAAACGTCGCAGTCTGATGGCACTCTCAGAGTATGTTTTTCAGGAGCAGGGAATTCGCGAATCCAGGAAGTCCGAGACCTGCGAAGTCTCGAATTCGCGAATGTGCAGAGTTCGGGAATTTTGATTCGGTGAAGAGGTGAAGTCATGAACACGCGGAAGCCCGGAACCTCCACTGCGGAAGGTCTGAACTTTGGAGATTTGCTGGTTCGGGAATCTGGTGAAGATTCTGTTCGAGACTCAGGAGCAAGGACATCCATGAACCCGCGGGAAGCAGGAGCCGCTTCGTGAATCTGTGAAGGACTCGGTTCGGGAATTTCGGGCAAAGACATTCGCGAACCACGGAAGAAGCAAAGTCAAAGTTGTAGTCCCAAAAAGTCCGGGTTTAGAGTGTGAACTAGTGGCAGACTTGTAAATGTGTAAGGGGAGAAAAGACATTCTTGTATGTGTTCACATTAGGAATATTCTCTGAGCCCGAGGGTGTTATCGGTATGTAAAAGTCCCTTCGTCTCCCTATAAAAGGGGGCGCGAGGGCACCTGTAAACGGATTCAGACTTTTTTGGGACTTGTGCTAATTGCGGAGAGCATCACTGTCTCTTTGCGTCCTAACTGTGTACTTGAACGTGTTGAGAACTCGACTCGTGTTTGGGTAGTTATCCGAATTTTTCGGGTATCCCCCCAACATTGGCGCCCACCGTGTCTCAGCCGAAAAAGAAACTCACGATGCCACCTCAAAAGAAATCCAAGAAGAATGCCCCAGTACAGGCGAACCAGGATGATCACCTTCCCACCCAAGGAAATGAAACTTCGTTTGTTCCTGAATCCTCGAATGTGACAGACCAACAGCGAAGAGAGAAGCTCGAAGCCCTCATGAAGGCAAGAGCAGAAAAAACAGCTCACATCCAAGAACAACCTGCTGAGCAGCAAGAGCACGAGAATGCTGATGCTGATGATGAGTCCATAGACAGAGAACTAGCCATGGTAAACCAAAAGATACAACAGCTGCAGAAAGACAAAGAAAAGTTCAAGGCCCAGTTGCAAGCGAAGAGGAAAATATCTGATAAGCTAGAACAGCTGAACAAAGCAAAAGAACAAATACAAGCAATACAGAGAGAAATCGACGAAATGAAAGAGCAAGAGAACAGCTCCCTGTGGCAAGAAACACCGCAACAGAACACCGCGCCTGCAAGAGAATCCCCGAAGGAAAACTTCTTCGCGGGAAATGGAGTCTCACATTTCGTGGATTCTGAGTCACCACTGTCAATAGGGCTGCAAACAGCACCTTGGCCGCCGAAGTTCAAGCCAGTCTCTCTTCCAAAGTACAACGGTTACGGAAACTCCAGGCAATTTCTCATGAGATACGAGTCAGCTGTGAATTCGGCAGGAGGAGATGATGTTGCACTTGCCAAATCCTTCATCATAGCTTGCGAAGGGCCAGTACTGAATTGGTACTCACTGCTGCCTCCACACTCGATCTATAGCTGGGTAGATCTCAAAACAAAGTTCATGCAAGCGTTTCAGATGTTCCATGACACAACAGCCGAAGCTTCAGATTTGTATAACTGCAAGCAGAAGGACAGGGAACCACTAAGAAATTTCGTGAGAAGATTCATGCAGCAGAGGTCTCAGATCCCCGATGCTGATGACAGGACAACGATCAAGGCACTGATCAAGGGTCTCACCCCAGGGCCAACGGCCTCCCACCTCACAAGAAAGAAGCCTGAGACAGTTGAAGAATTATTTCGGGAATTGGAGGATTACATCCTGTCTGATGATGATCACCGCAAAAGAGTAGCCGAACGAAACGAGGCAAGACAGGGCGGCAGAGATATGACCTGGAGGGCACCACCCCAGCATCCGCGAAATGTGAACAATGTTGGAAATCCTCAGCAACAGCAAGAAAGCAGGCCAAGTGCCAGGGGAGGATTCAATCAAAGAGGAAGGGGGAGAGGAAGAGGAACCCCAAACCTTCCGAACCACAACCCAAGAGATCCCCACTTCTATTGTCGCTATCATGGAAGAGGCCACGGCACGAAAGGGTGCCCCGAGACAAAAAAGAACATGGCACGAATCCAACAAGAGAAGGCGTTGATGAGCATCGCATCCTCGATGCCAACCCAGTTTCGGCCGAACTTCTGGCCGCCGCAGTTCGCGAGTCCGCAGCCAAGCTCTGTACCAGTTCAGCAATTTCCACAATCGCAATCAACATGGCAGCCTTCACAACAATTCTTCCCTCAGTCACAAGCAATACAATCAATCCAAAGCCCACAACCCATTCGGGAAATCTTGCCACCGCCACCGTAAAGCTCTTCAAGGCCTCGGTCAAGTTCGGGACCTCGGAATTCCAAAGCATTGCCATCATTCGGGACCATCATGCCAATCACGGGAGGATCCGCCATGGAGTTCGAAACAAAGAAGCACGAAGCAACTACTTCAGATCTGTGAATACCATCATCAATGATGGTCCAGCTGCCCGTCCGGAGTGGGCGAAGGTGCCAATCACCTTTACGGAAGAAGATTTCAGGCTCAAATCCGCAATCCACAATGATGCTATGGTGATTGAAGTCAACATTGCTGGATGGGTCATAGGAAAAATCTTGGTGGACAACGGAAGTTCGGCGGACATCTTATTCCTGAAAACGTTCGAGAAAATGAATCCGAGCCGCACATGTTGGACCCACCGAGTACCCATTGCAGGGGTTTGGCGGCAAGCCCATCAAGCCGGTTGGAAAAATATCGCTCCCAGTTTCTTTCGGGGATCTTGAGAACGCCAGAACTGAGAACCTCACCTTTGATGTGGTTGACATATATCACCCGTATCTCGCGATCTTCGGCAGGGGTTTCATGAACAAGTTCGATGCTGTCATAAGGCAGCAGTTCCTTTGCATGAAGATGCCTGCGCCCAAAGGGGTTATCACAGTATTCGGCAATCAACAAGAGGCCCGAAACATAGAAAAGGGCCACACGCCTGGTCAAACGAATGTGTATCAGCTGAAAGCAGCTGAAGAGAGAATGGGAACTTATGAAGAGCCAAAGCGGGACAAAGAGAAAACAAACATATCCGCAGAAGATGAAACAAAGAGAGTGTATCTGGACGACATGCCCGACAGAGCAGTCATAATAGGGGCGAACCTTAGCGCCGAAGAGGATGATGAACTCATGCGATTTCTGAACAGAAACAAGGATGTTTTTGCATGGTCAGCCAAAGATTTGCAAGGCATGGACAGAGACATAATCGAGCATGTCCTCGAAACAGATGACAAGATACCACCAAAGAAGCAAAAACTTCGGAAAATGTCTGACGAAAAGGTCAAGGCAAGTGGAAGCGAAGTTCGAGAGATTGCGGGATTCCCAAGTAATCGGAGAAGTCAAGTACCCGGTTTGGTTAGCCAACACGGTGCCGCTCCAAGAAGAAAAATGGCAAATGGAGGATGTGTATTGACTTCACCGATTTGAACAAGGCGTGCAAGAAGGACGATTTTCCCTTGGAAAGGGTAGACAAAATCGTGGATGATGCAGCCAACAGTGAGATGCTTTCGCTCCTGGACATGTTCTCCGGATATCATCAAATCAGAGTTCGCAAAGAGGACGAAGAGAAGACAAGCTTCATCACTCCTTTCGGAACATTTTGTTTCGTAAGAATGCCAGAGGGGCTGAAGAATGCGGGGTGCACGTTCTCAAGAATGATAGCAATAGTGCTGCACCAACAGATTCGGAGAAATATCTTGGCATATGTGGATGACATAGTCGTCAAAAGTGTTCAGAGAAAAGACCATATCAGTGATTTGGCAGAAACGTTCGCGAACTTGAGGACAGCGAACTTGAAACTGAACCCAGAAAAATGTGTATTCGGGATTCACAAGGGGAAAGTTCTCGGATGCCTAGTGTCAACAAAGGGCATTGAGGCAAACCCTGACAAGATCAAGGCTTTGATGGAAATGCAAGAGCCGGCCTCAGTGAAGGATGTTCAGAAGTTGACAGGGAGAGTGGCTGCCCTTAACAGCATTCATTCCCGTAGCCGCAGAAAGAAGTCTCGCCATTCTTCCAAGTTCTCGAAGTGCCAAGAAATTCCGGTGGGCCGAACCTCGGAAGCAAGCTTTTCGCGAATTGAAAGACTACCCGTCCCGTAATGACCAAGCTCGTCCTCCCGAGCCAAAATCGCCGCTTCGCCGTATGTGTCCGCATCAAATTCGGCGGTAAGCGCGGTCTTTGGTACAGGAGAAGCAAGAAGAAGGAAAGCCGAGGCAAATCCCCGTATATTTCGCCTCCGAGGCATTGTCCGGTTCCAAGGTTTTCTATTCCGAACCGGAAAAAATCGCGTATGCGGTCATCATGGCAAAGAAGAAAGCTAAGGCACTACTTCGAGGGCCACGGAATAAGAGTTATCACCAACCAACCGTTAAGTGACTCCGCTCGCAAACGGGGAGGCATCTACTCGAATCATTAAGTGGGGTGCCGAACTCTCCGAGTATGTAGTGGATTTTGAAAGAAGGAGTGCAATAAAATCACAAGTACTGGCAGACTTCGTCGTGGACTGGACCTCACCTACTCAGAATATGGAGGAAAACATGCCCGAACCTTGGGTAGTGCAGTGCGATGGAGCATGGTGTTACAAGGGGGTTGGAATTTCGGTACGTTGTAACATCACCGACAGCGTGGTTATAAGATATGCAGCACGGCTCGTATTCACGAACAATGAATACTCCACGAACAATACAACGGAGTACGAAGCTCTACTGCTGGCACTGAGAAAAATGAAAGCCTTGGGGCAACGGACCTTCATAATCGAACGGATTCGAAAGTAATCCAAGAACACATCGAGAAGGAAAGCGAGGCCAGGAATCCAGTTCTCATGAAGTATCTTGAAAAAGTCGAGAAATGGAAAGACACTTCGAGAGGATATTCGGTTCAAAGCATATCCCAAGGGATGATAACAATGAAGCGAGATAAGCTCGCGAAGGCAGCGACACGGTAAATCAAGAGCTACCACCGGATGTGTTCTTTGAAATCATCAGAGAGCCAACCATCAAAGATTCACGAACTCAAATCGTGAGCATGGTGGAAATTCCAGACTGGAGAGCAGAAATAATGGCCTACTTGAGGGGACATTACGAACCACAAGATGAAATGGAAGAGAAAAGATTAAGGCAAAGGGCTCGGGGCTACACTGTGGTAAATGGAGAATTGTACAAATCAGGAGTCACTGAACCTTGGCTACGCTGCATCACCTCCGAAAAAGGTCGTGAACTCTTGAAAGAAATTCACAAGGGATTTTGTGGGGCACACATAGGCACCGTGGCTTTGGCCGGCAAGGCAATAAAACAAGGATTCTATTGGCCAACCATCAACATCGACGCCAAGATGTTGGTTCGGCAATGTGAAGCATGCCGGAAGACGGCAAATCGGCGAGAATCGCCTTCAATGCCGCTCATTTGATTCCTCCAACCTCGGCCTTTGCAAAGATGGGGCATGGACCTAGTAGGACCGTTGCCAACGGCTCGGGGTAATTGCCGATTTGCGGCCGTAGCGGTCGACTATTTCACGAAGTGGGTAGAAGCAAAACCACTCGCGAACATCACGGCGAGCAACGATTCGAAATTCTTTTGGCGTAACATAGTCGCGGGTTCGGAGTTCCTAGAGAACCGACGGTTGATAATGGCAAACGGTTGACCGCTACACCTTCAAAGAGTATTGCGGAACCCCGGGCACACAAGTAAAATTTTCGTCGCTTTATCATCCACAAATCAACGGAGCAGGTTGAAAGAGCCAATGGCCCGATTTTTTTCGGGAATCAAGAAATGCTTGTTTGATCGAAAAAAGGGAAAATGGGTGGATGAACTTCCAAAGGTGATCCGGTCTCACAACACCACGCTTTCAAGGGCAACAGGTTTCACACCTTTTCGCCTACTCTTCGGGACTGAGGCTATGACACCAGAGGAGATCAAGAATGAAAGCATGAGGGTCTTGAAAGGAAAGGAGATAGAGGAAATTGACAAGAAGGTGGAGAAAGACATGATAGAGCTGACAATCCTCGAAGCGAAACGAAAACATTGAGAAATACCAGAGAGAGACAAGAGCATGGAGGGACAAAAAGGTGGTCCGGAAGGACATCAAAACCGGTGATCTTGTCTTGAAAAGAAAGAAAAATTGGGAGAACCCAGGAAAGCTTCATGAGTCATGGGAAGGGCCTTACATAGCTAAGGAAACAAGTATGCCAGGGGCTTTTCGCTTGATGGAGCAAACTGGCGAAGAGTTGCCGTATTCATGGAATGCCGACAGCTTAAAGAGGTATTATCCATAAAGATCTTAGTTGTACATAAGTGTAGTAGATAGCAGTTTTTCGAATTTCGTAAGTTTGCACCGTAAGAAAATAAAAGCCCGAGTCACGTGTTTATAAGTGACTTCGAAAAAATTAGCTCTATATCTTAATCGTAGTTCTAGAATAAGAAGGACCGTACTCTTTTCCTTGCAAAGGGGGCTCTAAATCAAGAGGCAAGGTTTTTAACGAGGCGGATCCCGTGTAAATACTCTTTCCGATATATATATGAAAAGAGTCTTCCCCCAAATTGCATGTTTCGTATTTTCTGTCTCGAGAATTCCATCGTGAAAAAAAGAAAAAGTTCGTGAGAAAGGCTTCGTGATAGCCAGAATTCCATCGTGAAAAAAGAAAAAGTTCGTGAGAAAGGCTTCGTGATAGCCAGAATTCCATCGTGAAAAAAGAAAAAAGTTCGTAAGAAGGGCTCCCTGATAGCCGAAATCCCATCCATCGAGGGATTCCCACTGAAAAGGCCTGAGACAACAACAAGTTGTGGCCTAGAAAAATCCCATCCATCGAGGGATTCCCATCGAAAAGGCCTGAGACAACAACAAGTTGTGGCCTAGAAAAATCCCATCCACGAGGGGATTCCCATCAGGAAATTCGCATGATGATTTCGAAAAAGTGAATGTCTAAGGATTTGCTTGTGTTTTCTCACTTGGTATAGATTGTTTAAAATTTTTTCAGGTATCATCATTGTAAAAAAGGGGCAAGGGGCTCAGTCAGGTGATCGCAGAAAAACCTTGGTTGAAGCAACCGAGGGTTGCTGTATCAACCGAGGCAAGTCCGCCAGTTCGGTCAAGTCCACAAAATTCGGAACAAATTTTGTCGACTTGCACATTAGCAATCGAGATTCGCAAAAACTAAGGAAGACTACTCTCAGAAAAATGCGCTACAAATATGAGAATAGTAGGGTTCGCGAGTCTGCAACCTAGTTTTCATGCGAAACGGCAAGCTGGGGGAGGGTGACGTTTTTTCAAAGAAAAACATATTCATTGCCTTATTCGCATAAAAACTCCCGAATAGTTCCTCAACATTTACAACAATCAACACGAAACTTAGAATGACAGTTCTACTACATGTCCGGGTTTACAAACGTTGTTGTCAGTGACATCGCTAGCATAGGCGAACTCAGATGAACCGGCTAAGGGGCTAAGGGGCTCCGTCTTCGGAGCTTTCGTGGATCGCGAAGTAGAGGATGCAGAACGGCTCTTCTTATGAAGCAAGAAAAACGAAGTGAGATCAAAACAACCTATCGAAAATTTAAGCGAGGCCTCAAGCCAAAAGTCGGAAAAATCTTGCTTAGGACGTGCTTGTTTGAATAAACGCCATGCTTCACCACTAACAAACATTCTATCTCGATGAATTCGTAGTGGTAGCACGTTCTGCGCAGGCCCAGCTTGCAGGACCTGCGCAGGTTAAAATATACAAAACATCTGTTCAGAAATGTTTGACGAATTTACACAAACGTACAGCCGACCCCCAAACCACATAAAAGTTCAAACATGTCGTTTAATTCATGACATCCACCTTCGGTGAGTCTTCTTCTGGTTCGGGGACTTGTCCACGATCGTTGCCACCGTCGCTGCTGCTGCTGCTGCTGCTGCTGCCCGAGCCGTCCTCACCGGATTCTCCCGAACTCTCCCCGGAGGACGATTTCTCGGGAGATGCGGCGGCATGTTCTCGCTCCTCCTTTTCTCTTAGCTGCGAAACAAAGAGAAAAGTAAAGAAATCTTAAGAAACTGGAATACATACGACGAACATAAGTCACGAAATAGGCCAAAGAATTACCTCGTCAAGCTTTGCCCGCGCAACAGTCTTAGCCATTTCCGCCCCGCCAACCATCCAGAATTCCTTTGCGAACTTTAGCTTTATAGCAATAATGTCAGGATTGTCTTGAAGTATAGTTTCGCTGGTAATGCCTGGGAACTGAGAAAGGTTCGCGCGAAACTTTGCCAAGTCAGCACAGCCGTAGTCGTGAAGGACCTTCAGAATGCTTTCCACAGAAAAGGATACGGCAAAATTGCCGGCGCCAGAGATGACTTCGGGGAGAGCCTTGAATTCTTCCTCGAGCCAGTCCATAAAGTCAGAGATATCAATATCAACTGGAAGAGGAGCTGGACGAACACCATACTCATTCAAGGACTTCTGGTATTCGGCATAAAGCAACTTTAATCTTCCCAGAATTTCCGAAATTTGTTTCTTCGAAGATTCACCTTCTGCCATCAGCGCTTTCTCAAGATCTACGATTTTCTGATCCTTCGAGCTCAGTGACTTGGCAAGGCTGGCGTTGTTGATGCGGAGATCTTCAGCAATCTTTGTAGCACGCTCTTGTTGTTGCCGAAGTTTCTCGATCACACTTAGGTCATCTTCGTGAGATTTCCGAACCTTCTCCAGTTCTTTCTTGGAATCCTCGAGCGCAGCTTCGGCGACCTTCTTCTCGTCCTGACTCCTTTTTAAAGCTTCAGCCAGCTCAGATACCTTCTTTTCCAGCTCTAGGTTCGTGGATTCCGCGAGACCAAAGTTGCGCTCCAACTCCTTGGACTTCCGAGAAAGTTCTTCATTAATCTTCTCCCCCCTCGTAAAGACGCTCTATGGCAACTTTCCCGAGCATAGAGTACTTGAGAGTGTAGTCTTCATGGAAGCGCGCAAGTTTCGAAGGAGAATAGGAATGCAACAGACTCTTGAATTCTGAAAAATTCAAGAATAAATCTCAGGTGAAAATTCTACAATCACGAATCGCACAAGGAGACAGTGAGAATCAACGAACCTTGCTTGCTGAAGTGCTGCATAGTGACTTGTTTGGTCGAACCCAAAGAGGCCTTCCCCTGAGGTGAAGGGGTAGTTTCGGAAATAGATAGAGGCCTTTTTTCGGAGCCTTGAGCGGCTTCTTCAGTTGTTCCGCGCGCCTTCTCCCCGTTTCATCAACAATTGTGGACGATTGCCATAGAGTTAAAAACTTGGACGCCTTGCCCCCGACGCCAATTGTCTCGAAACCAACACGCAACAGTTGCCGCGATGAGACGTACCAAAGCTTTTGTTAAAGGCGGCCAAGGAGGGAGAAGGCGCTTGGTCTTCGGGGACGACCTCCCGAACTTCGATCAATGGAATATTTTCGGAAGGAGGGCCATCCCTTTGAATGGTTCGCTCAAGATCACGGGCAAAATCGGAGGAGACTTGATCGGCGGCGGTGGCATCGGCAGCAGGAATTTCGGCGGCGAAAGAGGGGGACTCGGCGTGAGCAATGGTTTCGGCAGCAACAGTGGGTTTCTCAGCAACAGCAGGAGACGGCTCCCTTCGGACTTCGGGAGCAACATCTGAAAAAGAATCGATGTCGACGAACTCATTTTCGGAACCAGCAGGACAAGTGTCTCGAAAGTTAAATAATGGCCAGAGGAAAACACCTTTGGGGCTATCTGGCTTCGTGGGAATGTCGTCGTCGAAGGCGGACGGAACTCGCCGAACTCCGGAGGAAGAGACCTTCTTCACAGCTTTCTTCAACTTCTTGCGGCCCATCTGGGCAAGCCCGGAAGCAGCCTGGAGTTCAGCTTCTGAAGTTTGAGGTTCGGAGGTCTTTCGCTTCCGTTTCGACGACTCAAGAGATCTGGTCTTGGAAGGCTTTACTACCGAAGAGGTTCCCTCGGTGGCGGGCGACGAGCCGCGCTTCGACGATCTGATCCGAGGAGCGTTGATTGGAGCGGCTGAGCAGCTGGCCACGGCGACGGCAGGAAGTTTAAGTTTCGGACCAGGGCTTCGAGAGCTGAAAAATTTGTCACCGCAGACCTCCGAAAAGACGCGGTTGATCTTCTTCTTGTGCTTCACCAGGGCCTTGTATGCTTTATATTCGTTCATGGTGTATTCGCCAACCATGACATTGACCCTCTTCTCAACTTCGTCCATAAAGTCCTTGGCGCTTTGGCCCTCGCGAAGTTTAATCCCGAACTTCGGGAAAGGAACCTGCCGATCTGCCCAGTTGACGTTGTAGTCCACGATTTCGGCAGGGGACCAGCCCTTCGAGATAGGCCAGATTCTCGCGGCGACGAATTCTTCGATGATGTCGCGGCCGCCGAGTATCGTGCTGGCCAGGTGGAATGCACTCTCACAATTCCGAATCCCTAGGGCCTGCTGGTTGTACTTCCCCACATTTACTGCGGTGAGGGGCGCGATCGGGCATGGCAGCTTCGGCACATTGACCTTCAGGTAAAACCAGTAGGACTTCCAATCGTCGGAGAGGTTAGTCTTGCAGCAGGGAGAAATCTGGATTCGGGTAATCCCTTGTCGAGTGTTTTGGCGTCGGGTATTGAAGGTACAGCAAGCATGCTGGCTGTGATACAACTGCCCGTCTTCGCCTTTCACAACCTCCGAATAATCACCGGCTCGTAGAACCGGTGAAGGCGTCGATGGTAGGAGTGCACCCGAAGGTCTTCGTAATCCAAATAAACTTTGATACTTCAAGAAAAGACGTCGGGGTGAGCCGGTGGATCTTCAATGAGAAGGCATCAAGAATCGCCGTAGCACCGGGATCACAAGGAAATCGCAGCCCGCGAGATGAAGAAGTCCCGAAAAACCACGATTTCCCCGTGCTTGGGAGTGGGAATTGTTTCATCAAGTGGGCGCGCCCGGCCCCAGGAGAGAAGAATCCAGCCTTCTCGTACTCACGAATGATGTCGCTCGTCACCTTCGACTCTCCGAAGGCAAGCGAGGGCGGCAATGGGCCAGAGGTCCTCAACATAACGAGATCATCGACGCCGGCGTCAACATCTCCGACGTCTTCGCCGCCGTCGGACCCAGCATCCCCGTCCCCATGGCTTCGAGAACCGCTAGGTGATACAGCATCTTCGGCAGGTGCAGCAAGATCTGCACTTTCGGCAGCTTGATCGAGTGGGAGACCGGCAGCGATCAACTCTTCAGTAGTCATTGGTCTAGCTGTATGTCTGATACGAGCCACCTAGCGAATATGGGCATTCAGAAAGCTTAGGCTAACAGTCGAAAAAGAAGCTACGAAAATCGTAACATTATTACACCAAAGTTAAACGAACTAACGAAACAACATAGCAAGCATAAAGGAATACCTTAGAAAAGCGCGAACAAAGCCTGGAGTTCGCAAGTTGTCTAGCGTAGAAAGCTAGTTCCGCGAAGGAAGGAAAACGTCAAAGTCGTGAAAGGCGCGAGGGCAGTAAAAATTTTTTAACAGCGACGGCCCGCTATTTATAGGGACGGGGAGGGGCAGTTTCGCGAAGTACGCCTCGATTTAACCGCCGTTAGCTCCTTGAGTGACGCGTGTCCCCTCCGACGTTCCGAGGGTGACGTTTTTTACTAAATTTCCGAAAAGTTCGTGGAATCGGATCGTCGGAGTCAACCCGCTTCCCCGAGGGGCTAGTGTTGGGGAATTCAGGAAAACACATCACCCTCGAAACGTCGCGCGTCCGATGGCACTCTCGGAGTATGTTTTTCGGAGCGGGGAATTCGCGAATCCGGAAGTCCGAGACTGCGAAGTCTCGAATTCGCGAATGTGCAGAGTTCGGGAATTTTGATTCGGTGAAGAGGTGAAGTCATGAACACGCGGAAGCCCGGAACCTCCACTGCGGAAGGTCTGAACTTCGGAGATTTGCTGGTTCGGGAATCTGGTGAAGATTCTGTTCGAGACTCAGGAGCGAGGACATCCATGAACCCGCGGGAAGCAGGAGCCGCTTCGTGAATCTGTGAAGGACTCGGTTCGGGAATTTCGGGCGAAGACATTCGCGAACCACGGAAGAAGCAAAGTCAAAGTTGTAGTCCCAAAAAGTCCGGGTTTAGAGTGTGAACTAGTGGCAGACTTGTAAATGTGTAAGGGGAGAAAAGACATTCTTGTATGTGTTCACATTAGGAATATTCTCTGAGCCCGAGGGTGTTATCGGTATGTAAAAGTCCCTTCGTCTCCCTATAAAAGGGGGCGCGAGGGCACCTGTAAACGGATTCAGACTTTTTTGGGACTTGTGCTAATTGCGGAGAGCATCACTGTCTCTTTGCGCCCTAACTGTGTACTTGAACGTGTTGAGAACTCGACTCGTGTTTGGGTAATTATCCGAATTTTTCGGGTATCCCCCCAACAGCCGGAGCTCGCACCCCGCGCCGTCGCGTCGACCCGCCGCTCCGCCGCATCTCCGCCCCGAGCCGCCGCCTAGATCGCTCCGCGGTCTCGCCCGCGTCGCGTAGATGCCTCCCGTGCCTTGAACCGTGGCCGGAAACCCTAAATCCGGTCCCCGCCGGCGAGTCCGCCGCCGCCCGCCGCCGCCCCGCCGCTTGCGCATCACCGTGGCCGTCGGATGAAGATCCAGCGCCCCAGATCTAAGCCACCGCACCGCAAACCGCTGAGACCGTCGGATCTAGATCCAACAGGTCCAGATCCACCCGACCCGGTCAACTAGGTCAAACCCGCCGCCAGCCCTGGCACTTTTGCAGAAAAGCCCCTGAGTTTTCTTTATTTACAAAAATACCCTCCCACCTGATAAGTTTTCTTACAGTTTAGTCCTTTTTCTTTATTTTAGTCCGAAACCTGTTTAAATCTTCGCAGATTAGTCCCTAAACCTTCCCGAAGCCATAACTTGGTCGTTTTAGCTCCGATTTTAGCGTTCTTTATGTCCACGCGTTCGTCTCGAAGCGTAGATTAGTTTTATGCTACTGTTTAGATCTATTTGATCTGTTTGGTGACTGTTTCTTATTTATTTCTATTGTACGCTTGTATGTGATGATTGTGGACCGTAGAGAGCGATTCGTTCGAGGGATTTGAAGATCCAGTTGTGCAAGAGTTTGAGCAGCAAGGCTTTGTTGAAGGCAAGTATTCCTTGATGCATGCCCGCTTGTCCTACATAACATGCATTTAAATTCATTGTTTTTCACTTTTCGCTTGCATTAACTTGATGGGAACCTATTAAGGATCATGCCTAGCTTTTGACTACCTTTGCCTTGATACCGGGAATTAAATTAATCTTGTGGTAGTTATTGCTTAGCATGCTCAACTGGGAATTGGTGTTAATCTACTTGGTTACCTTTTTGTTATTTCATGTTCCGTTTATGATCTTTTACTTTACAAGACCACTTTAATATGTTAATCAGAACATGGAGAACCACCCAGGAAAACAGTATAACCACAAGAACTAATGGGCAATGGTCTTGGCTGAATAATTAGGAACTTTAGCTTGGGATGGTCTTACCTGATAAGGACAAGGGATCAGCGGTACTGTGGGGTATGGACTCGCTCTAGCAGGGGGTTGGGTGAGTTATTCTTTTATGGTGGGGTATCGACCTGCTAGGGGACTTTATACCTTGCTAACTGATCCGGACCTTGTGGGTCATAACTTGCTAGGGAACCTTTGTAAAGGCCATGTAGCGTCCCTATGCAATCACACCTCGGAAGTGTGATATGGTGTCTTGCAAACACTGCATGGTTGGGTCCAAAGTTCTTCGGAGCTTTTACGCTGCTTGTGGGTAAAGATGTACAACCTCTGCAGAGTGTTAAACTAATCGATTAGCCGTGCTCACGGTCAAGAGCGGCCTGGACACTCACATGATTAAATTATGGAACTCTAATGTTTAATTGCTGTTTTATTCTTTACTCATGATGCTTATATCTTATTTAATTGGGTTGGTATGAACTTACACCTTTAGTAATCAGGTTGCTAATAAAACTTGACCAACTAAAATGCTAAAATGCTTGAACCTTAGCCATCCACCATATGGCCTCGCATGTTATGTTGTTTTCCCTTGCTGAGTACGATATGTGCTCACGCTTGTTTATTCTCTTGCATCTACAATACCCGGATTTGCTGCTCGGTACCGGGAGAACTTTGAAGATATTCCGAGAAGATTTCCAGGAGTTCTAGGTGTGCGTAGTCTTCGGTCCCGCTCGTGGAGGCATTTTGTCCACTTTGCGAGAACTCGTTTATTTAAGTTTCGTTTAAGACTATGGTTTGTAATAACTCTTTATTCGTGTGGCACCGATTTTGGTATTCATAATGTCTAAACGTGTGTGTAACTTGATCCCGACGCACACGTGATCAATGCATTCGCTTTGCCCTTAAAACCGGGTTTGACAGAGTGGTACCGGAGTAGCCGTGTTGACCGTAGGAACGCTAGCCTAGATAGAAATGGTCGAATTAAGGATTTATTACTCATAGAAGCTTTCTTACACATGCTTGCTTTATTCTTACTAACCTTACTCTTGCCTTTTTGCTTCACTCTTGAGCTGTCTGCATTCTTTATCTTGTGCTTGCCTTAGCTCTCGTCCTTTTTGCCTTACCATCTTTCTCACTCTGCACTACACTACAGATGGTTCGTAGCTTGGAGACTTCTCGGGCTGGAGCAGTCCACCAGTATGCTCCACAGAACGGTACCATGATTTGCATGATGGAGATACAGATGAGGAGATTGAGATGGAGCCTGCACCTGTGGTTTTCCCTAACCTTATCATGGTGCCCGATGATGAGGAAGATCCGGAGGAGATGATCCCAGAGGAGGATGAGCTAGCTGAACAACCGAACCTAGAGGAGCAAGCGCCAGAGGAAGATGAGGATCACTCAGATCAAGAGATGGGAGGACAAGAGCAAGAGGAGGAAGAGAGGGAAGCGATCTGGGAAGTGTACCACTACAGAGCTGATGGAGTAGGCATTCCCATGGCAGACCACCTGAGAGCAATGGTACTTCGCCTGGGCTATGATAAGGCCCCTGTCTACCATTGTGAGCGGTGGACCCATCCGTGGTTCGAGCCCCATTGGGAGGTTGCTGCCATCTTGGAGGAGTACATTCCATGCCGTGGAGTGAAGGAGGTGTCCAAGCATCATGACGTGGCTCACAAGACTACGATGGATGCTGGGATAGCAGAGTCAGCTCGGAGGGCGCTCTACGTGCTCTCTCACAAGGAGCGTGACAGGTTGGAGGATACCCACTGCCGTTACACACCCTTTAGAGCAAGTGGGGAAGCCAAGACTTACATCGCCCCAGCACCAGCCTATGAAGGGACGCTCAACAACGTCCGGAGTCTACTGGCAGCTGTGAACACTGCATTGGATGATGCCAACAACACACTATATGCGCACGGCGAGCAGATTTTCACTCTGGAGACGCGAGGCGTGCCTTGGAAGCTGCACTTTTGAACAGGGAGCAGCCGGAAGCCCATGAAGCCACAGAAGGATGTACCTCCCCATCACCCAAGAGGCCACACTACGACTCCCCTGACGCTCACACAGATGTCATGGCAGAACATAGTCCTTAGGTTTAAGATTAAGGATAGGATCTCTTTGTAATCGCTAGTAGACGATCGATAAAGTGTGTTTAGTTTAGAGGTGTGGTTGAATGCTTGATTTTGTGCTTAATGTATGAGTTGGATTTTTGGTTGAGTGCAATGTGTTGTGGAGTGATGACCACAACGACATTGGTTTAGTAGTAAGTTTGTGGGGGTTATCTTTCAGTCTCAATCAGCTATCTATCTTAACCTTTTTGTCCTCTTAAGTTTTCCCTTAATGAAAATTCGAGATCCCAAAAATCTGTTCGCACAGTTTTCTGAGTCAGCTGTACAGTTTTAATTTTATCTCGGGCTACAGAACTCCGATTGCAGTAAAACCAATTGGAAAAGTTCAAGACTTTAGTGACTGATTTTCTGTGAAAAATTCAGAATATTTGGATGGAAAACCAGAGAGTTATGACGAAAACATTACAGCCTCACGAATCTGTTAAACACTGCCGACCTACCTGACTTGTTTATTTTATAACCAGAGCTACACAACTCCGATTGAGGTGATTCCAGTTGGAGTAGTTTCGTAATTTCATTACCTTTTATCAGTCCAAAATCCATAATTTTTGGTCACCCGCACAGAGAGATATACCTGATTGTTTGGAGTTAACAGAATCTGTCTTATCTGAATGTCATTGCTATCTTATCTTCCTGAGTTTAACCCTTGGTACAATCATCTAAAATAATATCCCTAACACTCAGATGGTGAACACCAGGTCAGGATCAGGTGTTGATCAACCAGCAGGAAGAGCACCCCATCCCGTACAAATGGATCCCGCTATGCAGCAGTTCCTGGAGGCACAGACCCAGCTCCTCCAGAACTTGACCACCACCGTGACAAACTTGCAAGCCCAGGTCAACAATCCGCCGGTGCCGCCACCTGCGCCTCGCAACAAGCACCGGGAGTTCATGAGTCATCACCCTCCTGTGTTTACTCACGCCGCTGATCCACTAGAAGCTGAAGATTGGCTAAAGACAATACTGAAGATGCTCACTACCTGTCAGTGTGACGACAGAGAGAAGGTCCTGTATGCTGCAGGACGACTTCAAGGCTCTGCGGCCACTTGGTGGGATGCGTACTCTGCCGCTCATGCCGCCCCGGACACTATCACTTGGGAGGAGTTTACCACCAACTTCAGGAGCCATCACATACCCTCTGGAGTCATGAAGATCAAGAAGAAGGAGTTCCTTTCTCTGAAGCAGGGAGGAATGTCAGTGGCTGAGTATAGAGACAAGTTCACTGAGCTATCTTGCTATGCAGCTGAGGAGGTTGCTGAAGATAGGAAGAAGAAGGAGCTGTTCCTGGATGGGTTAGTTGGTTCGTTGCAGTACCAGCTGATGTCATATCCTTTTCCTAACTTTCAGCAGCTAGTTGATGCCGCTATCCGCTTGGAGCACAAGCGCAAGGAGCTCGGAGAGCAGAAGAGGAAGGCCGCCAACTCTGGGCAGTGTGGGAGTGCGTCTCGCCCGCGCTTCAACCCACCGCCGAACACCCCGTTCCGCTATGGGGGACCGGGTGGAAACTTTGGGCAGCAGCAGTCCCAGCGTCCTGCTCAGAAGTTCCGGCGATCCGCTCGGCCGGTTTCGGCGTCCCGTTCCTCGTACTCCCCGCCCGGCTTCTCGGCGAGTCGGCGAGAGAGCCCCGGTTGGCACACCCTGTAAGGACCGTGGCACCGCCCAATCCTGCTACCACCACTTGCTTCAAGTGCGGAGAGCTTGGTCACTATGCCAATGCTTGCCCAAAGAGGAACCCTCCACACACCCCTGTACAGAACCAGCAGCAGACAAGGAGCGGAAGCCAAACCCCGCAGTCTAACAAAGGACAACAGAGCTATGCACGAGGCAAGGCGATGCACGTTGATGCTGAAGTCGCCCAAGAGAACCCCAGAGTAGTGCTCGGTATGTTTCTAGTCAACTCTACTCTAGCCTCAGTTTTTTTGATTCTGGAGCATCCCATTCTTTCATTACATCCCAGTTCGTAGCTCAACATAATCTACCTATCAGTCCCATGTCTCGCCACATGTTAGTTACCTCACCTGGGGGGGAATTGAAAGCTATCTATAAATGTGATAACGTCCATCTCAAGATTGTGGGCAGAGATTTCCGTGCCAATCTTATAATCTTGGATTCAAAGGGGATCGATGTGATATTGGGAATGGGATGGTTGACCGCGTGTGATGCGGTGATTCAGTGTGCTAAGAGGTCAATCCTTCTTACAAGTCCAGCTGGTGAAAGATTTGAGTTTGCAGCAGATCCCGCACCATCAAATGCCAGTGCCGTGAATAAGCTTGACGGAGCAGCCTTGGAAGACATAAGAGTAGTGTGCGATTAGCCTGATGTGTTTCCCGAGGAATTTCCAGGTATGCCCCCTGACAGAGATGTTGAGTTCGTTATTGATCTTTTACCTGGTACTGCTCCTATCTCTAAGCGCCCATATAGAATGTCTAGTGATCAGTTACAAGAACTTAAAGCTCAGATTAAAGAATTATTGGGTAAAGGGTTCATCCGTGCTAGTTCATCACCCTGGGGAGCACCCGTTATCTTTGTGGGTAAGAAAGATGGCACACAGAGGATGTGTGTTGATTACAGGTTCCTTAATGATGTTACCATCAAGAACAAGTATCCTCTGCCACGTATTGAAGATTTGTTTGATCAGATGAGAGGAGCAACCGTGTTCTCTAAGATCGATCTGCGATCAGGTTATCATCAGTTAAAGATTAGGCCTTTAGATATTCCTAAGACAGCTTTTACTACCAGGTACGGACTTTATGAGTACATAGTTATGTCTTTTGGGTTAACCAATGCACCCGCGTACTTTATGTACTTGATGAACAAGATTTTTATGGAGTATCTGGACAAGTTTGTTGTGGTATTCATTGATGACATTCTGATCTACTCCAAGAATGAGGAGGACCATGAGGAGCATTTGAGACTTGTGTTGCAGAAGCTGAGAGAACATGAGTTATATGCGAAGCTGAGCAAGTGTGAATTCTGGCTCAAGGAAGTGTCTTTTCTAGGTCATATCATCACCAATGGAGGTATTGCAGTGGATCCTAGCAAGGTTAGTGATGTGTTCAAGTGGGAAGCCCCTCGTACAGTGTCTGAGATTCGGAGTTTCCTTGGACTTGCTGGTTACTATCGTCGGTTTATTGAAGGATTCTCCAAGATTGCGAAGCCTCTCAATACATTGCTAGAGAAGGACAGGGAATTCAAATGGACCAGTGCATGTCAGTCCAGTTTTGAAGAGTTAAATAAGCGGTTAACCACAGCACCTGTTCTAGTAATGCCTGATCTACGAAAGAGCTTTGACATTTATTGTGATGCATCTCGACAAGGTCTAGGATGTGTGTTGATGCAAGAAGGTCATGTTATAGCCTATGCATCTCGTCAGTTGAGGAAGCATGAGTTGAACTATCCTACGCATGATCTTGAGTTAGCAGCAGTGGTTCATGCATTAAAGATTTGGAGACATTACATTATGGGAACTAAGTGCCAGATCTATACTGATCACAATAGTCTAAAGTATATCTTCACTCAGAAGGATCTTAATCTAAGACAGCGTCGTTGGTTAGAGTTGATTAAGGACTATGATCTAGAGATTCATTACCATCCGAGTAAAGCGAATCTGGTTGCTGATGCTTTGAGTCGGAAGGGCCACACTAACATGGCTATGACCATTCAGTTTCCTGACGAGTTGGTAAAAGAGTTTGAAAGGCTCAACTTGAAAGTGGTTGCGCATGCAGAAGGAGTGACTTTGGAAGTACGGTCCACTCGGAGCAAGAGATACGCAAGTGGCCGGTTAGAGGATCTTTGGAATACGAAAGATTAAGGAGAGTATGCAACAAGGAGAAGCCCCCGCATTTCACGGAAGATGAGCAAGGAACCGTGTGGTTTAAGAACCGGTTGTGTGTACCGTAGACAGGAGATCTCGCAGAGAAGATCTTGAGAGAAGCTCATGACTCGGCTTACTCTATCCATCCGGCGGTACTAAGATGTACCGGGATCTCAAGCGCGAGGTATTGGTGGTACGGTATGAAGAGAGACGTGGCCGCTCATGTGGCTTTGTGTGACACTTGCCACCGGGTTAAGGCCGAACATCGAGACCCGCCGGTTTGCTTCAACCATTGAAGGTGCCTGAGTGGAAGTGGGAAGAGATCGGAATGGACTTCATAGTGGGTTTACCCCGAACCCGAGATGGTTATGATTCGATTTGGGTTATCGTGGATCGTTTGACTAAGGTAGCTCACTTCATTCCGGTAAAGACTACTTATACGGGAGCTAAGTTGGCGAGAACTATACATGTCCAGGATCGTGTGTTTGCATGGTGTACCAAAGAAGATCGTGTCGATAGAGGTACTCGGTTACTTCTCGTTTCGGGGGAAGTTGCATGAATCTCTCGGATACCAAGCTAAATTTCAGCTCGGCTTATCATCCACGGACGGATGGACGGACGAGAGAGAACCAATCAGATCCTAGAAGACATGCTGAGAGCATGTGCGCTTAAGCATGGTTGTAGTTGGGATAAGAGCTTGCCGTATGCTGAGTTCTCTTATAACAACAGCTACCAAGCTAGTCTCAAAATGTCACCCTTTGAGGCCCTATATGGAAGGAAGTGTAGAACTCCGTTATCTTGGGAGTGAGACAGGCGAAAGGCAGTTATTTGGAGCGGATATCATCAGAGAAGCAGAGAAACAAGTACAGATCATCAGAGAGAATTTGAGGATTGCTCAGTCTAGACAGAAAAGTTATGCAGATGGCAAACGAAGGGATGTGGTCTTTCAGGAAGGCGATTATGTGTACCTAAAGGTATCACCCATCAGAGGTTTGCGTCGATTCAGAGTTAAAGGAAAGTTGTCACCTCGCTTTATTGGACCTTTCAAGATCCTTGAGAGAGTGGGAGAAGTGGCTTACAGATTGGAGTTGCCAGTCCAGCTAGCTGATGTGCATGATGTATTCCATATCTCTCAGTTGAAGAAGGGTTTTGGTCCTCATGACAAGGAGCCGTTACCCTTAGACGATCTAAACGTGAAAGAGGATCTCACTATAGTTGAACACCCCATTCGAATATTGGAAACAATGACAAGGGTCACCAGGAATAGTGTGATTAAGATGTGCAAAGTACAGTGGAGTAATCATGCAGAGGATGAGGCAACATGGGAAAGAGAGGATGAGCTGAACGCAGAATTTCCAGATCTTTTTCCCAATCTGTCCGAATCTCGAGGACGAGATACTTCTTAAGGGGGGGTAGGATTTGTAACACCCTAATTCTATTAAAAAAACATGGCTTTATTAAAATTTGCTAGCAACCATTTATTTGCATAAGGAGTATATGGTTGTTTTATTTATTTTTAGGCATTTAAATCTTTTCTAAAATAAATTTAATGAAATATAGGAATTATGTGTTGCATACACGATGGAGCATTATTTTGGTTGCCTGGAATTCAAATTCAAAATTTGAATTCTATTGCTTGGAGCCTCTTCCTCAATCCCAAAACCTTTTCCCTTTCCCCTTAAACCCTTAACCTTATTTTAGCCCAGCCCAGCAGCAACAGCAGTAGGCCGCCAGCCGTGAGGCCCAATCCGCCCGGCCGCTCCGCCCGCCCGCGCGCACGCGCGCGCCCCACCTAGCTTAGCCCCGGCCGCGCGCGCGCGCGCGCCCGGCGGGCCGCCCGGCCCAGCAAGCCGCCGCGGCCCCGCCCTCCGCGCCCCCGCCGACCGCCGGGGGGCCCCCTCGTCGCCCCCGCCCTCACCGCGTCGCGACCCCCGACGGGCGGGCCCCGCCCGTCATCCCTCCCCGCGTCGTCCCCGACCCGACGCCGCCGCGCCGCCGAGTCCCGGCTCGGACACGCCCCCGCCTCTCGCGTGGCCCGCACGCCAAGGGTGCCCCCGCCCGGGCTATTTAAAGCCACCGCCGCCTCCCCGGACCTCCACCCGAGCCGTCCTAGCCCTTGCGCGCGCCCCGCCGAAACCCTAGTCGTGCCGCCGTTCAAGCTCGTCGCCGCCGCCGTTGAACCCCGCCGCCGTCGCCGCTCCGCCGCCAAGGAACCGCCCGGAGGTGCGCAAGGAGGTGAGGAGCTCCCCCCGTGCTTCACGTCGTCGTCCCCGAGCCCCTCGCCGCTCTAACGCCGTCGCCGGAGCTCGCACCCCGCGCCGTCGCGTCGACCCGCCGCTCCGCCGCATCTCCGCCCGAGCCGCCGCCCTAGATCGCTCCGCGGTCTCGCGCGCGTCGCGTAGATGCCTCTCGTGCCTTGAACCGTGGCCGGAAACCCTAAATCCGGTCCCCGCCGGCGAGTCCGCCGCCGCCCGCCGCCGCTCGCCGTCGCCGGCCCTCGCACCCCGCCGCCCCCGCCGCTTGCGCATCACCGTGGCCGTCGGATGAAGATCCGGCGCCCCCGATCTAAGCCACCGCACCGCAAACCGCCGAGACCTTCGGATCTAGATCCAACGGGTCCGCATCCACCCGACCCGGTCAACTAGGTCAAACCCGCCGCCGCCACCCGGCACTTTTGCGAAAAAGCCCCTGAGTTTTCTTTATTTACAAAAATACCCTCCCACCTGATAAGTTTTCTTACAGTTTAGTCCTTTTTCTTTATTTTAGCCCGAAACCTTTTTAAATCTTCGCAGATTAGTCCCTAAACCTTCCCGAAGCCATAACTTGGTCGTTTTAGCTCCGATTATAGCGTTCTTTATGTCCACGCGTTCGCCTCGAAGCGTAGATTAGTTTTATGCTACTGTTTAGATCTGTTTGATCTGTTTGGTGACTGTTTCTTATTTATTTCTATTGTACGCTTGTATGTGATGATTGTGGACCGTAGAGAGCGGTTCGTTCGAGGGATTTGATGATCCAGTCGTGCAAGAGTTTGAGCAGCAAGGCTTTGTTGAAGGCAAGTATTCCTTGATGCATGCCCGCTTGTCCTACATAACATGCATTTAAATTCACTGTTTTTCACTTTTCACTTGCATTAACTTGATGGGAACCTATTAAGGATCATGCCTAGCTTTTGACTACCTTTGCCTTGATACCGGGAATTAAATTAATCTTGTGGTAGTTATTGCTTAGCATGCTCAACTGGGAATTGGTGTTAATCTACTTGGTTACCTTTTTGTTATTTCATGTTCCGTTTATGATCTTTTACTTTACAAGACCACTTTAATATGTTAATCGGAACATGGAGAACCACCCAGAAAACAAGACAACCACAAGAACTAATGGGCAATGGTCTTGGCCGAATAATTAGGAACTTTAGCTTGGGATGGTCTTACCCGATAAGGACAAGGGATCGGCGGTACCGTGGGGTATGGACTCGCTCTAGCAGGGGGTTGGGTGAGTTATTCTTTTATGGTGGGGTATCGACCTGCTAGGGGACTTTATACCTTGCTAACTGATCCGGACCTTGTGGGTCATAACTTGCTAGGGAACCTTTGTAAAGGCCATGTAGTGTCCCTATGCAATCACACCTCAGAAGTGTGATATGGTGTCTTGCAAACACTGCATGGTTGGGTCCAAAGTTCTTCGAAGCTTTTACGCTGCTTGTGGGTAAAGATGTACAACCTCTGCAGAGTGTTAAACTAATCGATTAGCCGTGCTCACGGTCAAGAGCGGCTTGGACACTCACATGATTAAATTATGGAACTCTAATGTTTAATTGCTGTTTTATTCTTTACTCATGATGCTTATATCTTATTTAATTGGGTTGGTATGAACTTACACCTTTAGTAATCAGGTTGCTAATAAAACTTGACCAACTAAAATGCTAAAATGCTTGAACCTTAGCCATCCACCATATGGCCTCGCATGTTATGTTGTTTTCCCTTGCCGAGTACGATATGTGCTCACGCTTGTTTATTCTCTTGCATCTACAATACCGGATTTGTCGCTCGGACCGGGAGAACTTTGAAGATATTCCGGAAGATTTCCGGGAGTTCTAGGTGTGCGTAGTCTTCGATCGGTACCGCCCGTGGAGGCATTTTGTCCGCTGCGAGAACTCGTTTATTTAAGTTTCGTTTAAGACTATGGTTTGTAATAACTCTTTATTCGTGTGGCACTGATTTTGGTATTCATAATGTCTAAGCGTGTGTGTAACTTGATCCTGGCGCACACGTGATCAATGCATTCGGTTTTGCCCTTAAAACCGGGTGTGACAGTCATGAATCACCAAAATCAAACTCGAACTAATGGCATATTGGGGCCATGTTCGCTACACTACTATGATATCAAGGACTATTCTTGTGTGGAGAAATGAGGCAAGCTTGTGCTTCAGCGGTCATTTTTGGCATTCGGTGTCTGCATTGAAGCTTTCAAAGTGTGTCGACCGGTCATTTGCATAGATGGCACTTTTCTCACAGATAAATACAAAGGAACAATCCTGACAGTTGTGGCAGCTGATAGTAACAATCAGTTGCTTCCTTTGGCCTTTGCATTTGTGGAGGGGGAGAACAGTGACAGTTGGTACTGGTTCCTTGAGAGGTTGAAGAACATGGTGGCCCAGGATGTGCAGGATGTGTGTGTCATACACGATAGGCACAAAGGTATTTTGCAAGCAATCAATGACCTTAAATAGCGCAACACAGAGTGATATAGAGCTCCATTGTGGCTAGATGTTAAGAGCAAGTGGTGCGTTAGGCACATGAAAGAAAACTTTCACAACCAATTCAAGAACAAGACCCTGTCTAAATTGTCTGAGCGGTTGTGTGAGCAAACTCAGCAGAAGAAGTTTGATGCCATCTGGAATGAAATTAGATGAGCTAATGTGACAACCCGCCCAGGAAAATACCGTACTATCGCCTAAAACCGATCCACTTTGGTCATTAAGCAATAGTAAAGTATCATCCTGTCGTTGGTTGCCGGGTTATCGCCCGGTAAATCACTTGGACATCGAACAGAGGATCGACACATGCATTAGAACTCACGCGAAGGCGAGTCCAGAGTCCAACATGAATTAAACATTTTATAACAAACCATTGTTCATGACATGGAGTAAAGGTTCAGAGTTTGGAAATACAGCGGAAATAAAATAAACTAACGCAACGGTAGACATCACAGGAGGCCATCCGTGATGTCATCACTTGTCGTCACCCTTCTGATCGAGCACACCTGCAACAACAATTTTAAAGCAAGGCTGAGTATACTAATACTCAGCAAGACTTAACCGTCGGGTGATAACTACATCACCAACCTCTAGACATGAAAGGCTTTTGGCCAGTGGAGTTTCTTTTGCTGGAAAGCCACTAAGAGTGGATCCTTACTTTCGATCTTTTAGCACAAGTTCTAGTTGAATACCATTTCTAAATGTGCCAACTAATTCAATCAAAATTGGACAAGCAATTAATTCATCCGACCATATTTCTCGGGTTCCATCATTATGGGATATCATGGCCAGTAGAATAAGCAGTCTCGGATAACGGTGAGAGGCCAACAATCGATTGATTTAAACCTTGCAAGGTAAACCCAAACACACAGTCGGTTGCCCCCGCGAGGACAACTCCCCTGGCCGTCCCCAGAAATCTTCGGGTTGGGATCGAATCTTACAGTCCCTGGTGCAGGCTATCCGGCATACCCCGCGAGATACCGGAGTCACCATACACCATCCTTTCCGGTAGCTAGCCGGTAAGGAGAATGGTTCGAGAGTAGTAATAGTAAGATCCCGTGCCGCCTCATTAAGGTACTAGGCTTACCGGTCCCATTCCCGGCATATGCTTGGTACGTTCAAAAGCTTAGCCCACATGCCCACTGGACCGGAGCCCAATCCCATGCTCTTACCACATGAGCGATCCATTTAGGGATATCTTATGATTCCTATCTAGGACCCTATTCTCGCGAGTGACGATCATCACTCGACTTCTATCGGTCCTATAGCATGGCAGCTATCGACCTAGCATACTAGTGATAGAGCATAGGTACCTAAGGATCATGCATCTAGGGTTTCAATTCAATTCCTGAAACGTAAATGCACAATCATAGCAAACATAATTGCAAAATTTTAAAAGGCGGGGTTAATGATCCGGGGCTTGCCTTCGCTGGCAAGGTTGGCCTTGGGCCCTTCTGGACTTGGGTCCAGGTCTTGAGCTACGCTCACGCTCAGTAGCTCTTGGTCGGCACCTTCGTCTCCTCCTTCCGGCACGAGCGTACGTCTATCGGCGGAAAGATCTACACGAGATGCAAATGCAAGATTTATTCGACGGTTTTCACTTTGATCAACTACGAACCATATTGACCATCAAGGGGTGTATTGGTTGGGCACATTCACCTAGATAAGAACACATTTAGCATACTCTTCCATAAAGGAACAATATGCAACTCTTTATTAATTATTCTTTTTGATGGTGACTGTGTACATATATATATTAATAATCTAACTTAACTTCATCAATAGTAGTGGGTAGGTACATTTAACCTTTTGAAGACGATTTGCAACCACACTCAAGTTACAGGGGTGGTTAGGTGATTTTTCTTGATTGCACATTTGAATAAAAGTTTTCTTTATACTTGTCATTTCATGTAAAGGCTTTTAATCATTTTATCTTCGCCAATCGAAGGTGTAATTATTTTTCTTATTCATGAATTAATTTCTTATCAGTAATGTTATTAAAATTTCTTTTATTTATATTAATTAATATTCCCAAAAAGAAAAAGGATTTAATTAAGGATTTTCTTTTATTCAATTTTCCCTTTAATATTAAATGGGCATTTAAGACATTTATTAACCAATTAAATTACCAAAAATTAGATGAGTGTTTCTTAAGCCTACTAGCATCCATACTGGTCCATTGGACCCACATGTAAAGGTTGGGTGCTAGAAAATTAAATATTACGGAAAATAACAAAGGTTATCTAGTGATTCAAGTTAAATGCATATAAAAACAATTAAGCATCAAAATGATCTATAATTTCTTGTGGATGCTCTCTGGTCCTAAACAAGCTTAGAAAACCAACATGTTTGCATGGAACCTCTACTGATCTTGGTTTATTAATTTTCAAAGGAAAACATGCATAAATCAAGAATAATTATTTCTGTTAATCCAAAATTCATGATTAATTCACAAGATGTGTATTTTGGTATTACACGACAGTGTGCACAAGTTGGGGCCAAAAACATAAATATATTTAACATGACAAATCCTTTATTCAGTTCTGCCAGAGACAGAAAAACATTTTTATAAAAAGATTTACATTATAACTTTGTGCAATTTTTGGCTCAGGAGCTAGTCATGACCTAATACACAACATATCCAAAAATTAGCTACAGAGGAGTTATGGTTTTTGAGTTATTGCAGATCTAGTGTTTTCACACTTGTATTTTTCATGCGAAATTTAAAAGGAATCAGCTCAGGCTAGAATAACAAAGGTTGTAGTTTAAATCACCATGGATCTAACAAAATTGGATTAACAATTTTCTGAATTTTATGTGAATTTCTACGCAATTTACAAGTTTCAGCACTTTGGATCTACTATTTGAGTTACGGTTTAACCTTGAGGCCCCTACAACTTTTTCGGGTTTCACAAGTATGCCCTCGGGCTGCGGAAAAGTCCCCGGAAAGAACAGGTACTTCGCAATTGGGTCCCCGGGGGATGTGGCCGCCGGCGGTCTCGCCGGATTCCGGCGAGGTGGCAGCCGGGGTTGGGGAACGGAGGTGGGGAAAAGCTTCGTGGCTCACCTAGGAGCTATTTTGAGGGGTTGGAGATGGCGTGGGAGGTCCCGGCGGGGGAGTCCGGCGGCGCTCGGCTCCGGCCACCGTGGCGGCGGGAAAAGCTTCGGCGAGCCGGGGCGGGTTCGGGCAATGCGCGGTAGGGGCAGCGTCCACGGGGTCCTAGGGAGGGGAGAGGACGGCTGGGCAGCGATGGAAGGACAGGGAAGGCGCGCTTCACCGAGCGGCCCTTATGGCGGCCGGCGGCGGCGTGAAGCAGTGGGGGAGCGAGCGGACGTCGGGGTCAGGGAAACGGCTCAAAGCCTTATATAGGCGGGCGTCGGCGTGCCAGCGCGGAGGCTTTGCCTCGACACACGGGCAGGCGCGGGCCGCCCGACCGCGGGCGGCGGCGCGCGTCCGGCGGGTACGGCGGCGGGCGGGCGGGCGGTGCCCGTACCACGGCGGCGCGGCGTCCCACGATTTTTCTTGATATGCGTGCCACCTCGGGAGCGAGCAAGTACCTCGGGAAGGTGCGGGGCGGCGCGGGGCCCGAGGCACGGCGAGGGGGGAACGCGGGCGGCGGCGCGGCGGCGGAGGACGCCGGCGCGGGGTGCCCGAGCGTGCTCGGCGCGCGACGTCGCGCACGGCGCGGCGTCGGCCGGTTAGAACTGCAATGTGCCTCTGTTCGAGCTACGTTTTCTTCAAAAACTGGAATAAAAAGTGCTCAAACCAATGAATAGGGAAGTTGTAGATCTAGCTACCCTCTACAACTTTCAAAAAGGTTCTATAGTGTTTTTCTCAACGGATTTTGCAGGAACGTCGTGCCAACTTTGAATGTCGACACGTTCCGGAAAACAGGAAAATCTGTCTTGCAAGGGGTTTTTCACAAATTTCCACCCAAAATTTGAAATGCCAATCTACATGAAAGTTGTGTCCCTCAACAAGATCTACAACTTTCATAAAGGTAGATTTTGAAGTGTTTAGGTGAATTTTTGGGGAATGCGGCAAAAGTGCCGGACGACATTCGCTGACGTCAACGGTCAAGCGGGGTTTGACCGTGCTTTTGACCAAGGGTTGACTACGGGTGTTTGTAGGCATGGCCAAGGGATTCATTGGGGTTCATTGGCAAGGTTTTCGGGTGATGGCCCAGGTTGACCTAGGTTTGACCGGGGTTTGACTGATTTGACCCGGCTGATCCGTTCATTAGCGATAATGATGATAATTAAAAACCTGGGGCGTCACAGCTAACAAAGAAGGCATTAGAGGAGATAGCAAAGAGGCCAGTGAATCCCGAACCTGAAGAGGAGCTAATTTCTCTCGAGGATATGGGATTAGATGACCCTCCAGTCAGGCACAGAAGAGGGCGTGATGTGAAGGCCTTCAGCCAGTGGATTCAGAATGAGCCTAAGGAGAAATTGTGTCTCATGTTTGACGAGGGCGGAGCAAGACATGGGATAAAGACCACTAATTTTGCTTAGGTATACAACTGTGTGCTCCGCGGTGGAAGACCTCTTCCTTTAGTTGGCATCAGGGAGTTCTTTATGTATCGTACAATGTTGTATTTTCACACAAGGAGTAACATAGTGGATGAGGTTCTGAGGAACACTCAAATGAGATACTGCACAAGAATGACTAAGTATATGACCAAGGCTCAGGATAAATCACTTAAATAGAAGGTCACAACATAGCCTTGGCACCAGTCTTATCACAATTAAATTATGTGGAGCTATGAGGTTGAGTGAACAAATAATGTGCCTAGGCCCTTCCCATGAAAAGACACATCAAGTTGCTGAACTTGGCAACCAAATATGCAGATGTACATGCCGGAATCCGCAACTACTACACATCCCCTGCTCACATGTGATCACTGTATGCTATGAACTCTTACAATTCAGCTATCATAGGTACGTGCCATGGTACTACACCAAGGAAACTATTCAGAACATTTGGAAACGAACAATTCAGGGCTACCTCGTGTAGGTTACTTTTACTGAGAACCCCAAAGAAAATGTTGTGTACATACCAAATTCAGATCCTCAGTTGTGCCAAGGTGTTTGAAGATTGAATAAGAAGAGGATTAGGAACAACATGGACGAAGCAGAAGCTGGACCTCCGGCAGTGATGTGCTACAAGTGCCCTAACACAGGTCACATGTACAAGAGGTGCACAGCCACAAGTTATGCTTGCAATGCACCACCTATGGCCAGTGTTGGCTCATCAGCAACTTCAGGACCATTCCAACCCCCATCCGGACCTGGACGCGGACGTGGATGTGGGCGTAGGACCAAGGCAGGATTCAGATGATCAAAGTTGCTTGTAATGTTAGGGCATTTAATTTCAAAATTTATAATATTTGAACTATATTTCTTGTATGAACTTATGCATGGTACTGTATTGTAATAATTGAACTTCTATATGTATTATTTTGTTGTTCTATTCTTTTTTTAATAATTTATGTCGACTTAGTTGTATTATTTTTTCCCTCTGATTGTTCTAATCTTGTTTTGCAGGTTTGCAATGGCCTGCTCAGGTCCTGAGTTTTACTTGGACTTCCCCACGAAGAGGAAGGACAATGTCAAGGTGCCACAGGTTATCGACACACCTATGTGCTTCTGCGGTGACAATTGGAAGCTTGTTAGGTGCAAGGTTCTGGGGTACGCCGACGGGATGAGGTTCTTCATGTGCGCTAACTATGCGCACAACCCGATCTAGCCATTCGACCACAACCTTAGAGCCAAAGTAAAGACTTACTACATTTCTCAATTATTCATTTGTCATTTGTGATTTAATATTTGTTGACATGTCTTTGGTAAAAGACTCCACCTCCTCTTTGTGATTTCATGCAGTTGCTAGATACCGAGCAGTCCGACTTCAACAAGAGCTACGTCGAGGCAGAAGCCCATGATGCAAGGGAGAGGTGGTTCCACATGGTTGTGTGGGAAAAGAGAGAGGAGTAAAAGGAGGAGCAGAAGGAAATGCGCCATCGTCAGGAGATGAGAGAACATGAAGCGGCCCAGGCCCGCGAAGCCGATAGAGAGAGGAAGAGGGAGAGGGCTCGCCAGGCCAAGGCAGCTGGGCTGGATGCCATCAGCAAGGAGAAATACCCCAATTGTACTAAGTAGCCCTAGAGTATTAGCCGGATTGTATCAAATAATGTCGGATTTCATGACATCATTAATTGGGGTCCTCGGTTTGTATCCTTAAGAACTTTAATCGAACTGCATTAGAGTGTGTTTTATCCCTTTACGTGTGTTTCGTTATAGTGAATGTAATATGCAGAGTCGTGTTTCCTCTGAGTCACTGACATGTTCCCCTCCCATGAATCGTCTGTCCCACAAAGCTACAGTGCCCTAGTAATAGGGTGTGTTTTCTCTGAGTCACTACTTCATTTCCCTTCCCACGGATCGAAGGGCCCACCACCCAGCCAGCCACCTTCTATATATACCACCATCCACTGCATTGTCATCTTCTCACAACATTCAACAATGACTTCTTGGAGTGGGGATGGACACGGTTCCAGTCCTGAGTTGTGGCATCAGCAATCAGAAAATTTCGAAGCCAATTTCCCACTGAAAGGCAACAGTGACTCCAGATCGATGTGTGATGTTAGAAGCTACGCACCAAAGCAAACGGTGTTGTGGCCTAGGTGTTCACACGGTGAGTTTTGCGTGATGCAAGTGTACCAGGGATGGAACAACTCCGGATGTCACTTTTGGCACTGCCCATATGCATGGGTAAGCAATGTTCACAAATTTTCTCATCATCTTTCTTTCGTTTGATAATGTTTTCTTGCCTTTGGCAGTACTCCACCAAGCTGAGAACTGCGGTTTCTCGCAATGTGTGGATCCATTAGCTATTGATCCCTATCAATAGTGCATCGACTACCTCGAGGACGTCGCCATCTACAACCTGAAGAGGGAGTTGTCAGAGGCATTGACTTCTCCAGATCCATCGTCTAGCGGAGAAGATGACTAGTGTTGCAAATGTTCGACCTACGCTTGTGAATGCCACAAGAAAGATTGGTCCCCTCTACCTTCACCACCTCCATCCCCACCTGGGTACTACATACCGTCGCAACACTCTAGTGGCTCTATGCTCTCCGGGCAGTTCTCGTACAACTAGATTCATTAGTGTGAGACATGGGTACCCTTGGGTCCCCACCGACCAGGCTCACGGCCGTCCCCGACAAGTGGGTCCGTCCTACAAGAATAACCGCCGACCTGTCAGTGGGCCCAACCGACCTAGTTGGCAGCGCACACGACCTCCTGAAGACCTTCCAGACGATTCCCCAAATGACCTAATTCAGCACGACCTCAAAACTTGGCATACAAGACAAGACATCGGTGGATTTTGACCAGAGCAGATCGACTGATAATGGCAACTGTTGTAATCAACTAGACTTCGGTCTCCTGGTCATAACCAACTAGGAGTCTGGGAAACGACCTCATCCGCTGGCCAATATAAGGAGGACGAGGCGACCCTTGTACCATATGCAATCCTCAAGCAATCTACACCAACAACCGGACGTAGGGTTTTACTCTCCGGAGGCCCGAACTAGTACAAACTCATCATGTTCTTTGTGTTCCGGTGATCGTGCGCCACCTTCGAGTTTTTAGCCTTAGATTCCACCTTGCCGAACAACTAAACCACAGGGCTAAACACCCCCATGGGCTGCCTAGATCTCACCATCTGACAGTTGGCGCGCCAGGTAGGGGGAATCAAGGTTCTTCATGCAACTCGATGGCTTCGACCAATGGCGTCATCTTCCCGGAGTGCATGGAGGACAACCTCGCCAACTCCGTCGTCATCTGTTTCGGCTCAATGCCGACGAAATCCACCGCTCCAGCCGCCTGCCTCATCATCGAGGGCAACGCGGTCACCTCTGACCAGCAGATCGGGACAGATCTATTGACGGAAGCCCACCCACCCAACGCTAGCGACCTAATCGTTGGGATCAATCGTGTCGGGGGCATGCTCTCCAACACGATCAAAGTCTGCGAACGCGTCAAACGCCCTCGTAGGACCTCATCATCATCCAGCATGCCTCTTGGCTTGAGGAAAGCAGCTCACGTAGCATCCCACTACAGGAAGCGCAAGATCCAGATCGAATCTGGACCCAAGACACCAGATTGTGGAAGCCACAGGAGTCACCTTGATGACCCCTGCCCTATCCATGAGAACCCCAAACACAGGGCTTGCCAGTGCCGTGTCCTCAACAAGCTTCGACGACCTCTTACTGCGGCCTATCGTCGGCACATGAACTAGGAGACGTCTCCAGGCCACCTCGCGTTCCAGATCGCCCGTACAACTATCTCCCCGAACAATTCAGGAGAAGAGCTCGAGACCCTAGATCGCGAGGTCTTGGTCGTCTCTGCGGATGTACCACCTAAAGATGGACAAACAGACGAACAACGTGTGGAGCGAGAGAACGCCAACGCTGCCAAAGCCACTCGCCGGTAACAACAGCTCGCTGCAGCTGCCCCAGCCGCAGGTCAACAGGTAGGCAATGTCGGGCAAGGCAACGATAACATCGGGGCGCAAGCACCCGCAGCACCAGCCGCCCCTCAGCCACACCAGCAAGGCAACAAACCTCATGTGAACCGCCTGCGTGCCAGAGACCTCCTTAGTGACTTTGAGCAGGATGGCCTCGAAGTCTACAACTCTCCTCAAACCAACTTGGGAGCCGCTCTTGCTGCACTAAACCAGCATGAGGATACTCCTACGGTACGACGTCTCCAAGCTAATGTTCGCGTCGCTGCCGCTTAGATTGAAGAAAGAGGCCCTGGATGCAGTAGATTGACAACAAGTTCTTACTCCAGGATTAGGTCGGAACGTCCTCATCAACAACGTCGTAACAACGGTCCCCTTGATCTAGTAGCTGAAGAAAGACGAGGCGAAAACGAAGTGATGCAGCCGGCCAATCCCGCTGCCAATGCTTCAGCTAATGCTCCAACCAACGCTGTCGTCAACGTTGTGGGCAACGTCGCCAACAATACAGCCAATACTGCCAACACCCAAGCAAACGCCGCTGCAAACCCAAGGAAAAACGCAGGAGCCCAACCTCCATCGGTGCAAGCTAATCGCGAAGAAGGTAGTCAGCATCAACGCATAAGAGACGAAGTGGAGATAGCACGACGTGATAACTACGACCGCAATCATGGGGTCCCTGACGCCCTTAATGCCAATAACCCCATCCAAGCAATAGAGCTGCGGAATATGCATGACCAAGAGCTCCTACGACGTGCCCAGTACAACTAAGAAAACGGCCCTCCCGATGACCTCTACGTCATCCCGACAGTCTATGCCCCATCAACAAGCCCGGGAGTAGTCAACTACTTCCCTACGTTCTCACAACGTCTCCGGACGATCAGATACCCCAAAGACTTCAAGACAACCATTGAGAAATACGATGGTCACTCTGACCCAAGTATATGGCTCAAGATTTATAGCATCACAGCAAGCGCCTCCGGAGGCAACAAAGACCACATGGCGGGATACTTCCCCCTTGTGATGGGCAAGGCACCACTCTTATGGCTCGACAATCTCCTAGTAGAGTGCATCACCTCCTAGGCAACATTGTCTCGACTCTTCACGACCAACTACCAGGCAACCTATAATCGACCTGGTAACACTCACCACGTCGCTAGAGTGCGGATGAGACGTGACAAGACTCTTCGGAAGTACACCAACCACTACTTCGAGAACCACAACACCCTCGCGGGTGTCAAAGACAAGGACGTCATCACCTACTACAAGAAGGGGGTCACCAACATCAAGGTCTTCGAGAAGATCAACGAAGCTGACGCTCATACCATCGTCGACCTCATGGCCTACGTCGACAAGCTAGTTGACACTAAAGATGCGGTGATGCGCGACTTCAATGGAGAAGATCACGACAATGGAGGGAACAGGTCGCGAAAGCGATCTGGTGAAGCTTACATGGTAGATCCACCAAGACCTTCCAGCTTCCTCGAAGGTGACTTCAACATGGTCATGGACGACCAATGCTAGTTCCACCGGGACGCCAAACATACCATGAGGGAGTGTGAGCAGCTGAAGCGTGCCCTTGGAGTACCCTCCAGATCCAAGAAGGCCAGATCAACAATAATGATGACCAGAACGGTGACCAGCACTTCGACAATCGTAATCGTCGACCTGATCGACGCGATTACGGTGAGCGCAGGCCCTATCATCGCAACGACGACTGGGATCGATATGATTATCACTGCGACTACCGCCATGATGACAGACGCGACGACTATCATCATAACGATCGCAACGACCGACGAGATGACCGAAAGGGTGATCGCCGTGCCGACCAGCGCAGTGACCGCCAAGATGATTGACGTGATGATCGTCACCGCCAGGACGACAACAACTGCAAGGAGCGATCGCCACCACCACCACCTAAAGGCGGCAACCCTAATGGTGTGTTTCAATCAGTCAACTGAGAGATCAACTTCATCGTTGGCGGCCTTCAAGCAATCAAAAGCAACAGGAAGCTCCGATCAAACGCAAGGAAGATCGGGCACGTCAACATTGAAACTCCACAACCCTTGCGTTGGTCGGAGTTCCCAATCACTTCCTCCAGGAAAGATCATTTGGTCCACATACCAAACCCCGAGACCTACCCGCTGGTCGTTAATCCCATAGTCGACAAGGCATTCCTACCTAAGACCCTCATTGATGGGGCAGCTGCCTGAACATCATCTTCACAGAGACGCTCCAAAAGATGGACTTCGACTTCAACAAGATGACAGCCTATGATGAGCCCTTCTACGGGGTTGTGCCCCGCAAAGTTGCATATCCCATAGGTCGTGTATGCCTACCAGTCACCTTCGGCACAAAGGAGAACTTCCGCACAGAGTACTTAACGTTTGAGGTCACGGACTTCCGCTCCTCTTACCACGCCATCCTCAGCCGACCTATGTTCACCAAGTTTATGGCCATACCTCATCATACCTACCTCATCATGAAGATGTCGGTGCCAAACGGAATCCTTTTCGTCCTTGGGGACATCATGGTCCCTTACAACTGCGAGAACGCCACCGTAGAGCTCTCCAAAGACTCTGCGGTCAAAGCTGCAGCAACGATCATGGTCGCCCAAGCAGCTAAGATCGACCAAACTACTCTAGAGGTGCCAGAGCCAAAGTGCAGAAGCACAGCTTTGGACCCAAGTCCAGTTGTAAAGAAAGTTTGCCTCGGTCTGCCTGACGCATCCAAGGAAGTCATCATCGTGGCCAACCTCGACCCCAAATAGGATCTCGCGCTCACTAGTTTCCTCAGGGACAACACCAACATCTTCGCACGGAGCCCGGACGACATGTCCAGTGTCCCTGGGGAGCTGGCTGAGCATGCACTTGAAGTAAACAAGACCGCACGACCTATCAAGCAAAAGCTCCAGTGATTTGCAAAAGATAGAAAGCAGGCCATAGAAGTATAAGTATGTAAGCTCTTAGCTGTAAAATTAATCAGAGAATGTAAACACCCAGTTTGGCTCGCAAACCTGGTTCTTGTACCAAAGAAAACTAGCGGATTAAGGATATGTATCAATTACACCGATCTCAACAAGCACTGCTCGAAGGATCCCTTCCCTCTCCCTCGCATCGACCAGGTGGTGGACTCCACGACTGGTAGTGTCCTACTCTGCTTCCTTGACTGCTACTCCGGATACCATCAGATAGCTTTACATCCTGATGACAAAGACAAAACAACGTTCATAATTCCCCATGGTATCTACTGATACAAGGTCATGACTTTTGGCCTTAAAAACGCTGGAGCAACATATCAAAAGGCAATCCAGAAGTGTCTGAAGCTGCAGATCGGGAAGAACGTCGAAGCCTATGTAGACGATGTGGTCGTCAAGACCACCGAGGAAGACTAGCTTATCGCTGACCTCACTGAAACCTTCGCCAATCCATGAGAGTTCTAATGGAAGCTCAACCCAACCAATGTGTCTTCGATGTACCTTCTGGATTGCTCCTGGGCTTCATGGTCGGGCACCGAGGCATCGATGCCAACCCTGTGAAGGTTGACGCTATACGCAACATGGCCAAGCCATCCAACAAGAAAGATGTCATGAAGCTTACAGGGATGATGGGGCTCTAGGTCGTTTCATCAGCAAGCTCGGCGAGAAAGGCCTATCCTTCTTCAAGCTATTGAAGAAGGCAGAAAAGTTCGTTTGGGATGACGAAGCACAAAAGGCGTTGAAGCTCTCAACGAATCCCTGACGACGCCACCAATCATGACTCCACCAGCTCCGGGAGAAACACTCCTCCTCTACATCTCTGCCACCACCAATGTGGTCAGCATAGTCCTCGTCACCCAACAAGAAGAAGGGCAGGCCTATCTTGCTCAACGACCTGTGTATTACATGAGCGAGGTCCTGGCCGACGCTAAGGCACGTTACTCACAGCCTCTGAAGTTACTCTATGCACTCCTGATTACGTCAAGAAAGCTTCGTCACTACTTCCAAGCTCACAAGATCATGGTTCTGTCGTCGTTCCCACTAGGAGAAATCATCGCAATTGTGACGCTAACAACCGCATCGTCAAGTGGTTAGTCGAGCTTGGAGAGTTTGACATCGAGTTTTGCCCTCGACAAGCAATCAAGTCACAGATCCTCACAGACTTTGTGTCTGAGTGGACAGAAATCCAGATGCCCCTTCCCAAGGAGTGGCCTAAACACTGGATAATGTACTTCGACGGCGCCCTCAACCTCTAAGGCGTAGGCGCAGGTGTACTGCTCATCTCTCCTCAGGGAGAGCAGCTCAAATACGTCCTACAGATACACTACAAGGCCTCCAACAATAGAGTAGAATATGAAGCCCTGATTCACGGACTCCGTATAGCAGTGTCCCATGGCATCAAGTGACTGCTAGCTTTCGGAGATTCAAAGGTCGTCATCAAGCAAGTCAACAAGGAGTGGGGTTGCGTTAAAGATACAATGGATGCCTACTGCGCTGAGATCCGCAAACTCGATGGACACTTCGAGGGGATTGAGTTTCAGTACGTACCACAAAACAACAATGCGGCTATCAATGTACTTTCTAAACTAGGTTCTCGATGAGCCCTAGTCCAAGCAGGCGTGTTCGTCCAAGACCTACGCAAGCCTTCAATAAAGCTTCTGGACCCAGACAATCCAGAACCACCTCAACATGACCAAACTTCAGCATCTCCCTGTGACGTGTTGATGTCTGAAAAAGAAGATGATTGGCGCAAGCCCTTAATAGACATCATACTCGACCAACTGGTCTCAGAAGACAAGGCCGAGCGCGAGTGTATCACAAGACGAAATGCCAACTACATCGTGATTGGTACCGACCTATATAGAAAAGCCACCTCCACTGGCGTTTTTATGAATGAATCTTGCAATCAGAAGACTACAGCTCCGGGTTGAGATTCAAAGTAGCAAGTGTGGCTGTCACGTAGCATCCGCCAACTTGGTCGGTAAGGCGTACCAATTTGGATTATACTAGCCTACGGCCATGACCGACGCAAAAGACCTCGTAAAGAGGTGCAAAGGATGCCAATTCTTTTCCAAACATCAGCACCTGCCAGCTCAGGCCCTGCGCACAATTCCTCCATCATGACCCTTCGCCATGTGGGGTCTCGACTCCGTGGGACCATTTCGAACCGCCCCAGGCGGCTACAGGTTCATACTAGTAGCCAATAAAAAATTCACTAAGTGGATTGAAGTCCAACCTGTTGCGAAAGTAGCATTGGAAGAAGCAGCAAAATTCATGCGGGACATAACACACCGCTTCGGTGTACCTAGCAGAATCATCACCGACCTGGGTACAACCTTTACCGGCTGTGCGTTTTGGGATTTCTGTCAGGACAACACCATCGACGTCTACTACTCCTCGGTCGCCCACCCTCGGTGCAACGGCCAAGTCGAGCATGCCAATGGCATAGTCCTTTAGGCTCTCAAAGATCACATCTTTGACGACGCATCAAACTACGCTACCCGGTGGTTAGCCGAGCTACCACACATGATTTGGGGTCTAAGGACCCAAGTCCGCTCTGCCATGGGCTTTTCGGCCTTCTTTTTGGTCTACGGATCAGAATCAATATTACCCACCGACGTCGCCTTTGGAGCTCCACACATCCAATTCTATGAAGAGGGAGAAGCTGAGCAAACTCGTCGGGTCGACCACAACAGGCTTGAAGAGCAGAAGCTTGTTGCCACCATGAGACAAACTCGTCACGACCAACAACTTCGACGCTATCACGATCGCAACGTTAAGGAAACTTCCTTCAACGTTGGCGACCTCATCCTCAGGCGCATCCAGAAGACCGACGACATGCATAAACTCTCTACCCCTGGGAAGGAGCCTTCATCGTCACTGAAGTCATCAACCCATCAACATATAACCTCCAATTGGGTGATGGAGAAGGAGTGCCAAACCCTTGGAACGTGGAGCATCTTCGACAATTCTACCAGTAGAATAGTTTTTAATTTCAGCTATGTGTTTCTTTTCCTTGTACCTTTTTCAGATTAAATAAATATTAGTTCAAGAAGTCATCTGCTATGTGCCGAGCCCTACCTTCTCCTCTCTCATGTCATAAACCCTCCCCCTCGACATGCTTGGGGGCTTGGCTAAAGCCAATACATGGGTTGTAAAACCTGAGGGTCATAATCCTCTCCTTATCCTCCCCCTCGACACTCTCGGGGCTTGGCTCAAAGACAACTTGGGTCTTTCGCCCTGAGGACATCATCCCTAATGAGTATAAAGCCCTCTGTCCCTGCGAGCATGCTTGCTCGATAAGGTCGCCAGAACTGAGTCCTAAACTCCTCCTCGCGCGCTGACCTCATGTACGCCTCCACGCTGAGCAGTGGAGGTGGGTAAGCCAGCGTCTCTGTGAGTAGTGGTCAGCGAGGAAAGAAACAATATGTCATCATCTACAAGACTGACAAGCTCGCGCAGGCACAAGGCAAATACTTCATTTATGCATAACAAAATATTCGTCATGAAGCACTATTTACAAGACTGAGAAGAGGAGGTACAGCTCCTAGTCCAGGACTACTGCTCGCCATCATCACCCTCATAGTACAAGGAGACCACCACTTCCAACGCAACATCTTGAACTTCCAACTCTAGGGCTGCGAGGTCTTTTTCAGCATCAGGACCACCTTTGACCTTGGCCATGCCCACGTCGAGGTAGTGTGACTTCACCCTCACCAACGCATCCGTAGCCGCTGCTAGGCTCGTCGCCTTTAGCAACGTGAGGAGTCTGTCTGGGGTCTCTATTTGACGATCAACAACAGACTTTTGGTCCTCCCCTTCAGCCGGCACCGCCATGCAGTCCATAGCATAGTTGACGATGCCCTTCAGGTCGTTCAGCTCCACCTCATATCCTGGAATAGTTACTCAAGGCCCTCTCATAAGCCAGCTTCTGAGATACGGCATACTCACTGTCAGCAGCTTCTTTAATCACCCTCTTGAGCTCTTGGCCCCCAGCCTCGACCTCCCGAAGCGTCACCTCAAAGGACCGGATCTTCTCCTTGGTGTTCTTCAGGTTGTTGTTGACTTCTTCCTCAAGGTTGCGGAAGTCTGTAAAACTGACACTCAGTACAAAAGACCTCGAGGATACTGCAAGAAGATTACTACCACAAAATCTCGACCTTACCGATGGTTAAAGCATTGAATTGGGCATTGGCCTCATAGGTCCTCGCTTCTCCTCGGCGAGCTCGTCTTCGAGCTTCTTCTTCTCCGCGGTCGCCGCCTCGCAGACTTGTTTGAGCTCCTACTCAAGTTCAGTGACCCGTCGCTGTGTTGCCTCAGTGTTCTTCAGCAGGTCGCTCCAGCTCTTCGCACGATCTGCTAACGCCTGTCATAACACAACAACTCGTCAAGTAAAATTACAACAATATATCGTTAGAGAGGACATCGCAAGTAAACACACCATAAAGGCAACACTGATGGTTACAATGCTGGTCCGCACGGCCTGCATATCCTCATTGTCGTCGAAGATATCCTCCTGCCAAGGAGTGTCATTCCAATCAATCTCTCGCTGCGGCAACCTCGGGCTCGTCGGAGAAGTATTAGGTACTTGTGCACCAGACGTCCCCAAACCCTGTGGCGCCTGGTCGATCTGTGCCTGTTCCTTGACCAGGTCTTCGTCCTCCCCACTAGGCCTTGCGCTGATGGGGTCCACATCGATGATCCATGGAGAAGCCGACATTCCGATGTCCCTGTTGACGGTTAAATAACGCGTCAAGTTACGATCCGCAAGCGCACGGGTCGGTTGTAGCTTTTCCCTTAGAGTATTCCAAAGGTTAATCAATTCATTGAACAAGTGGATTGCTATGCTCAACTAAGCACTAATGTTGTTGATTTAAAGCTCTTTATCAAATATGTGTAAGTAAGGAACTTAATTTAATTTAATCTAGGTTAAAGATGACAAAGAAGAGAGTAATAGAAAGGAGATCTCAAAAATGTAGAACGCTTTTCCAAGGGATCTAGGATCACTTGAAGATCTAACCACCTAGCAAGAACAACCCAATCTAATATATCAAAGGTAAAAGAGCATAGAGTCAAAACCTTTCCCTCTCACGTACTAGTCACTACACGAGGATAGTCCGTGATCGAACACCAAGTGCACAAGATGTTGATGTGTTCTAGGCATGCATGATCAAAGGTGTGAACCAAGTTCATTATGTTTTCCCTCCCGCGCACTGTCACGACATGACGGTAATCGCATAAAGAACAAAAGGAACATGATAGTGAAGCTATGAGCGATGCATCACCAAAGCAAGTCGGCCGACCAATAAGATTAAGGCACCATCAACATGAATATGATAGCAAAAGATTCGAAACATAGGTTCGGTGATTACAACTCAAGATCCACCTTCAACCCTTAAGACAAGCAAGGACTTTACCCCATAATGTTACTCATTGTAGCGCTGATCATAGTGTAGAATCCCCCCGAAGTAGATGAAGGCCATGAGTGCTCCCTTCGCGATCCAATCTGCTTTTTGTTCTCGGTCTTGTGGCAGCAGATGATGAATCAATTTTTCCGTGGCTCTTGGCGAGGGGGCTATAAATAGTCCGAATGGCGGCCAGGACAAAAGGCGCATCGAACAGGGCCTAGAATGGGTTGGGCCGGTCGGCCCAGGGCGGCCAGCCTAGGCTCGTTTCGGCCCGATTTCCTCCCCGATTGCTTCCCCCGTGATTCCTTATTTGTGTGCACTTGCATGTGGGCCTTTAACGATGTTTCCTTCGCTGTTAAGGCTTGAACCATTGCAATCCAAGCTTCCCTAAAGATTTGCACATTGACGCTTTGGTCCTCGGGTCATTTGGAGTCATGTTCATCGCGTGTCTTGACTCTTGTCGGGGTTCATGATCTTCTTCCAAAGTGGTTGATGAACTTATCCCAAAAGTCTTCTCTTTAGCGTAGATTTCCTACGTAAATAATAAACTCCAAAATCAACATGCAAGAGTGAACTTGTTATATATGGGCGGTTAGTTCCAGTGGTTAGAATAGTAAATCAATGCCAACATTAAAGGTAAACTCATGGCTAGGTTGACGGAAATTCAGCGTCAACAGTCCCCTAGAGCACCTCCTTCTCGCACCTCATCACCGCGCGGTGGTGTTGCCGTCCTTGAATCTGTAGTCGGCGGCGGAGTCGCCACCCTTCCACTAGCAGTTGGGGGCGGGTTGCCGTTGTTGCATCATAAACAAGTGACTACGTCGCGCCCCTAGGGTCGTGCCACCTCATGCGGGAGGGCGAGGCCTAAGCGCCCAGGTCACGCTGAGGCTCTGCAACCGACCTACACAAGAATACCAGATTCAAGCTAAGTATAAACAACACATCAACAACGAGTTGAAGGTATCAAGCGTTAAAGACTTTACCTCGTGGTGGTCGGGACACAGGGTTTCGGCCTAAAAAATTGTAGCCTATTCAACACAGACATCTTTGCCTCTGTAGCAGCAACAGCTCGCTGCGCTTCCAAACTCTGATGGAGGGCATCCTCCGTCGTCTTCACCAATTCCCGCTGCCTCTTGGCTGCGGGACTCAACGACCTTCTCACCAGCCGATCTTGCACGACCGGCGGCTCCTCGGTGGCTTCATCTTCTTCTTCCAACTCGACCTCCTTGGACTGAGGTGTCGGAATCGTCGGCATCTCAACCACCGGCGAAGGACTGGTCTTCCTCTTCCTCCTCTTCTTCTTCTCCGCAGCCTTCACTACGGAGACTGTGGCAGCAGCCGTCGTGGCTGACTGCTTCACTACAACCGCCCTGGTCTTCCGCCGGGACTTCGTGGCACCACTAGCATCTGTGCCCGTCCCGGCGTCGCCACTGACCTCGGTGTCGGTATCCTCATGGGCCTCCACCGATGAGTCGGACTCATAAAACTCCGGCAGACGACCTGCTGGAGGCTGATATTTTGCGACCTCAGGTTCCACCAGTGCTGCTCGCCTTCACGGAGAGGTGCCGAGCACCAGAACTGATGCTCACGTTCCTCCAAGCAACCAACGACCAAGAGAGTTAAATGACGTAAAATAGCAAACCGAGCAAAACGACCTAAAACAGGTCCAGGACTCACAGGGTCAGCCGGCCTCCTCAACGAGTGTGCCTTGGGGCACTTCTTGATCTTCACTTTCCTAGAATATATCTGGGACAATCTAGCCGCCATCTCCTCCTTGGATACCTTGCGGTTGACTTCACGCGTGTGGTCTGATTACCCCAAGTACTCGTACACGGGATGAACCTGATCCTTGATCGACTGAATCAGCCGCCGGCAAAACGACCTAGCGACTGAAGCTCCTGTCACCCCCAGATTCTTCAGGTCGTTGACCAGCTCCAAGACCTCCTTGAGGTCGTCAGCTTCATGAGTTGACAACCCCAGGTCCCATTCAGAGATCTTCACAGGCTTGTTCCCAGAACGACGTGGAAGCCCCGACAGCTGATCAGCAATATAAAACCACTCCGACCTCCACCCGGTGTTGTTGTCGAGGAGGTTGGTGTTTATCCACTCTGACTTGAGGCCTGGCCTCAAGCAGAACATGATAGCCCCCATTGGCCCTGATCTTTTGCCAGTACCCTTGACACAGAATAGATGCCTCCAAAGAAGAAAGTGAGGCGATATCCCCAGATACACCTCACCGAAGTGGATAAAGGTCGACACTACGGTGATGGAGTTGGGAACGAGGTGTACCAGCTCCAGCTTGTAGTAGTACAGAAAACCGCAGAAGAAGTCACCCGCGGGAAGGTTGAAGCCACGCTCAAAGTACGACGAGAAGACGACATACTCCTTCACGTCCTCGGTCGGGAACTCCTTGTTGACGGTGAATTTCCGTCAACCTAGAGTACTTGTTATACACTGGTTTCGATTATGATTTGCAACTATCCCGCCACTAGGCATACTAATGATGTAACAAGTTCACACTTGCATGTCGATTTTGGAGTTTGTTGTTTACGCAGGAAATTGACATTAAAGAGGAGACTTTCGGGATAAGTTCATCAAGCACTTCAAGAGAAGATCATGAAGCCCGTCACAAGTCAAGACACGAAGTGAACATGACTCCAAACAACCCAAGGACCAAAGAATCAACACGCAAAACTCCCGGGACTTGGATGTTTACCAACGAGATCAACTCAGCCCGAGAGATATTCTCGCAACCCAGGACATCTTGATCTTTCTGTGCAGATTCGGAGACTTAAACAGTCTTTAATGGCAAAAGTTTGACTACAAAAGTTGTGGGGCTCGACGATACCTTCAATTTGGACATGTGGAAGGCCCAATTCGGATAAGTGAGCTAGGAGATAAGGCCCCCGAAATCCCTGCTGCGCAGTGAGTCCGAAATCAGAACATATTGTTTTCCATGGCCGATTTGGATATCTTATCTTCCTTTCCAAGAAAAGAAATGCATACCAAAGTTTAAGATAATTTCGTGGCACACAACCTGGACATCGAATTTGCATTATTTTGAATCAAGACATGGGAGATATGGTGCCGGCAAGGAAGGGTTGCGAATCAGGAAAATCTGGACGAGGCTGATTGTATGGAAACCAAGTTCCCTTCTCTCCAAGGAAGATCACGTGGAAGGCAAGGTGGAGCACGCCCCAAGACTTCCCAAATGCATAAATATAACCCCCTAGGCACCCAAGGAGAGGTTACCATTCAGATCCAATAATTCTACCGACCTCTATTCATCATCCGCCGCTTCAATGCCGAGGAGAGGAAGCAGATTGGATCGCGAAGGGAGCACTCGTGGCCTTCATCTACTTCGGGGAATTCTACACCATGATCAGTGCTGCAATGAGTAACATTATGGGGTAAAGTCCTTGTTTGTCCCAGGGGTTGAAGGGGGGTCTTGAGTTGTAATCACCGAACCTATGTTTTGAATCTTTTGCTATCATATTCATGTCCATGTTGATGGTGCTTTAATCTTATTGGTCGACCGGCTTGCTTTAGGGATGCATCGCTCATAGCTTTGCTATCATGTTCCTTTTGTTCTTTATGCGGTTACCGTCATGTAGTGACACTGCATAATGAGCTTGGTTCACACCTTTGATCGTGCATACCTAGAACACATCAACGTCTTGTGCACTTGGTGTTCGATCATGGATTACCCTCGTGTAGTGACTAGTATGCGAGAGGGAAAGGGTTGGACTCCGTGTACTTTTACATTTGATAGATTAGATCGGGTTGTTCTTGCTAGGTGGTTACATCTTGAAGTGATCCTAGATCCCTTGGACAAGCTTTCTACGTTCTTGAGATCTCCTTTCCATCGCTCTCTACTTTGTCTTCTTTAACCTAGATTAAATTAGACTAAGTTCCTTACTTACACATATTTGATAAAGAGCTTTAATCAACAACATTAGTGCTTAGTTGAGCATAGCAATCCACTTGTTCCATGGATTGATTAACCTTGGGAGAATACTCTTAAGGGAAAAGCTACAACTGAGCCGTGCACTTGTGGATCGTAACTTGATGCGTTATTTAACCATCAACACTCCTCCCCCACCGCCGCCTTCCACTCCACCTCTGCCTTCGGCCTCAGCAGCCCGCGGTCCACTGAGGATTGGATCTTGGCCTCCGTAATCGTCGACCTCACCCACACAATGCGTGTGTCCGGGATGGGAGCAGCCTCCGCCACCATTTCTACGCCCGGCTTGGATCTGGATCTAAGCAAAGGGTCTTGATGCGCATGCGTAGTGCCGCATCGTGCAGGGCGGCGGTGCTAGCACACGGATGGACAGAGTTGGTGATGGGATGGACGCGCACGCGAGGGAAGCGGCTGCAAGGCTGCGGGAGCTACGACGGCGACGGCGACAACGACGGGAGGAAGAAGAGGGCGAATGTGGTCAACCTCGACCCGTGCAGATCTATTTATAGTGGGGTCCACTAGGTTCGCCTGTTGCGGCTCCTTCCGCCGTACGATGCGCACCACAATGGCTCTATTCCGATAATTTCGCGAGAAGATCACGCCGGATTCTTCGCCAACAGATTGAGCAACGACCTAAACTCCGAGTTTAGGTCGTCAGCCACAACAAAACGTCACCAGGTAACACTGATGACAAACAAGATCGATGATCCCCCACGTCACATTAATTCAGGTCTTTGACAAATCATTTTGTCAAAATGACCACATACATGACAGAAGAGAGTGAACATTACACGGGTCGTCCAAAGGTACACAAGTCGCCTGCGACCTCAGTGGATCCAGGATCCGGCACAAAAGGATAAATATACTACAAGGCCTGGTCTACCCAGAGCAATCCTTTCTACCTACTTCACCGAAGCAAAGTACGTCGCGAGATTTCTCCTAGCACCAGGACCTTGATGGCAGCCTTGCGGGAGACAACTTTCGGACGACGCACGTAGCAGGGCATTCTCAGTTTTGATGGTTAATAGTTGTATCAAAGTTCGTTTAGACTTGCAAGCGGACAAGTCTCCCGTCGTAGTCAAGGGACTCTTCTTCCCTCGAGTGGTGAACCCAAGGTATCGAATCTGTGGAACAATGTGCAATGCAAGGATTCAATCTAGTAAAGCAAGGAAAGCTATCTTATGAAGAAGCAAGTTGCATCTAATCTACTAACTCATAAAGAAAATGAATCTAATCTAATCTACTAAAGAGGTAGCAAGAGAAAGCAAAGAGATAACTGATCTAGAGAATCTAGATCATGCTTATGTTCTAGCTCCAAACAATATAGATGAAGATAGAAAAGCGAATCTTATTAAAAGCATCTTTAAATCGTGGCCTCCGGTCCAATTCCGAAAATGCCCGCCTTTCGGAACCCCCATTCTGTCACAACGTATTCCTATTCATGCGGGTAGTCTAGGGCGAGTTCGGTAAGAACAAGTTGAAATCACTTGGTCGGTCCGGTATGCACCTCTAGCCACCGGGGCTACAAGAGCACCCTATGCAATCTAGCTATAGACTAGATTGGGGAAGAAGCAAAACCAAGAAAAAACAAAATCATCGAGAAGGCACATGATCGCTAGAAATCGGATTCCTTAAAGACTTCACCACGAATGATTACATGAACAAGATCACCATCGGGATCCTACCTCGATCTTGATCCTTGCTCCGGAGCTCCGACGTGGTCTTCCAAGCAAGGTTCCCACGTCGGCTAGGGAGACCCTAGACAACTAGCACGACCCTCATCTCCGAGATGGTGTCCCTCAAGCTTCTCTGCTCCTCGGCGGCGGATGACGAATTGATTGATGCGTGGCTCTCGGTCAGGGGGCTATAAATAGCCCGAGAGGCATCTAGGTCAACGGGGGGCCGACTGGGCCTCGAAATGGGCTGGGCCAGCCGGCCTGGGCCGACCGGCCTGGGCCCACTTCGGCCCAGTCCGCGGCCTCCTTCGCCCGACGTTGCTTCTCGAGTCTTCTAGATCCTCCCCCCTTCTGCATGTGGGCCCTTGTCGTCAGTTTCTCACCGAATTGGACGAAGCTCCTTGTCTCGCAAGATTCGGCACTTTTCTGGCTAGGTCCTCGGAGTTTTCCATCTTCTCGGGTTGGGTCCTTGGGCTTCTTCGAGTCGTGTTCACTTCATTGCTTGACTTCTACCGGGCTTCAAGGTCTTGTCATGAGGTGCTTAATGAACTTATCCCAGAAGTCTTGCTTTCAACACTAAAACCCTGCATAAACACGAAACTCCAAAACCGACATGCACAAGTGAACTTGTTATACCACGGGGGTTAGTACCAATGGATAAGATACAAAAGTCATGCCAACAGCGAAGGTAAACTCATGGTTAGGTTGACGGAATTTCACCATCAACAGCTCCCCCATGCTTAAACCTTGCTCGTCCTCGAGTAAGCCTTCGATGGATATCATCGTTGCCCTTCATTGTTTAATCCTTGCACTTGATCAATAATGAGAAAACATAATGCTCTGAAATGTTTAATTCGTTAAAGTTTCATAATGTACTAGCCTTCATCCCTACGGAGGGTAGATATTTAATTAAGCTTATCCCACAAGTATTAACATGGTCCCAAAATTCAAATGGATCTCAAAAATTTTGAAATAAAGAATAAGATGAAAAAGAGCTAAACCAAGTTCACAAATTTAAACCACCTTGCATCTTGCTCATCAACTCTCATTTTGTCTCTCAAGCCTATTTATTCTACTCCTTTCCCTCTCATAACATATTTATGTGGTAGGCTTTTATATGGGGCTTTTTGGGAAAGTTTGGTCCTAACAAGATATTATAAATGAGATGTTGTCAAAACAAGACAAGATTCTCATGGTCTTACCGAGACTCGTCAAAAAGGTCATTGGAAAATAATGTTGAATCAAGGAGGGGAAGAGAAAAATACACACACTTGAGATAGGTGGACATGTGCAAATGGCAAAGAGTGATCCCGAGGCACAAAGGAAGTCCTCGTTATCGGATTGCACATGGTTGGAATGAGTTTGGATCTTTTAATCTTGAAGCCTTGAAATTCCTAATGCACTTTAGAGAACCGGGGAGTTCATTTTATTTTTACTCATACTCACATTTTTTTCTCATACATATATTTTTTTTCTTTCTTTCTCTTTCTCATTTTTTTTCTTCTTTTTCTTTTCTTTCTCAAATTTTTTTATCTCCTCCCCTTTGAACTCTAAAGTTGCATTGTACCTACCTCCTCCCCCATCCTTAGACGTTTGCTCATCCTCGAGCAAAGAGGTGATAAAGATAAGGTAGGTACCGAAAATACTTTTCCTTTGGAGAGATACTTGAAATCTTCAATGTTGGCACCATCTTGCGATCTTCCCTGAATTGACGATCCATTCTCAACGATAGGTTGTGGTCAAGGAGGTAATCACAAAAGATGATATTTGGTTTTAAGTATGGATTTCCGGCGAGGTTTGTGAGATCTCCGATGTGGGAATACACAATGCACGGATAAGAGGCTAGCAATAAGATAGATACAGAAAAAACGGAATGACCAGCTTCTTAGTCTTGGGCTAGAGAAATCAAGGCCTGAAATAACTCACCGAAAAATAAACCTTGTATACTAAGTTTTTGCACTCAAATATTTATATGGCTCTGGATAGGTAGAGCAACACACAAGTGGTATTTATGACAAGGTTAGCATTACTTTTAAGAACAAAAATAAATCATCTTTAATCCATCTAAAACTTGAGAGCACATAAAACACTATGGGTCTTTATTTTTATCATAACCTCTGCTAAAGATTAAGCTAGCATTTAGATAATTTCAAATTTGTATTTTAAGAGAGCACTAGCTTAAACATGCATAAACCAATTACAAAGACAAACAAAGCGGCAATTATAATCATATATCATCATGTCACAAACTTTGTAACTTTACCAAAGGTAAAAACTAGGTGGTGATTTTATTCATTATGAAAATAAAACTAACACACATACTGAAAATTTAAATAAAAACTAAAAACACTACGCATACATAGGCACATACAAGCTGAAAATAAAAGAAGAGGGGGTAAAGGAAAGATAACTAAAGCTCTTCTCTCTAATCTTCCGCCGGTGGTTGATATTGATAGTCTTGGTTGTTGTACCCTTACTCATAATAGGATTGCACCACTCCTATGAGTTGTCTGACGGTGCTATGTGAAGGTGTCAAAGCTCATAAGCGATGTTTGCATTTCCTTCACCCATTTGGTTTGCATTGGTTTGGATGGCTGCAATAATTTGCATGTTACTTGCAGCGTATCCTCCAATGGTGGCCACATTTTGTTGTGGTTGAGGAAGGTGTGCATATGGCTCCGCAAAGGCTACGTTGGACACCGCAAAATGGTGGGGGCATGGCTGAACCACTCCCCCATGCTTGCTTTGGTACACCACCGTAGTAACTTGGCGGCATCGGGATTCCTCCAATTGGTGGCACATAATTTTGTTGCACACCTCCTTCTTGGGCCTTGGAAGAACCTTCTCCTACAATCCTTCTCTTTCATTTTTCTTCACCGGCACAAGAAGTCCTTCCTCTAACCAATCTTCTTTCCCCTCAAGAAAAAGTCTTAATGTTTCATCCGGAAGGGGTAAGTTTACTTTGGCCACTTTAAAGCCTCCTCTCTCATCTCCACTTATGTTCTTGCTTCCCTTTATATATACTAATGGGAAGTCCCGGGTAAGAGATGCTTCGAGTTCCTTGTAATACCCGGTTTCAAAGAGATAGCCAACATGGAGAGGTAACACCCCGAACCAATATCTCCCGAACCCGATGTTGCTCACAACACCACTGGTTGATCATGAGGTGAGTGGGGTCGATTGGCTGCCTGGTAATCAAAGCTGAGTAAAGCCAATTCAACTCCATGTTGGTTATCTTTGTCTCTCTCATTCTCCCAAAAATCCACTTGCACAAAAGTGACATACTTGGATGATGGGGTCCGGATACCATTTCTTTGTTGATGGGCTCCTCCCGCGATCATACTCCAAAAACCTTCCGATGTGGCTCCATGCACATCCACTTGTTCCGGGGCTCCCTTTTTGAAAACCGAGCTATTCCCTAATACATAAGGAACCGCTTGTTCAATCAAGATAGGAGGTACTCGCCCATGGGTCTACGATACTAGAACATGCAATCGTTTCGAACATGAAAACCAATCTAATCTATCGGGGGTTGTGACCACAGTTTCGCCCTTTCCCTCCTCTCGTACTCACTACGCGAAGGTATTCATCACTAGACCTATGATGGACACGGCGTATTGAATGGATCCAAGGAAGCATTGGAGCTCTTACTCCCTTTACGGCATGGTAGCTAACCTTAAGCATTAAAGTATATTGAACACAAGATGATAGATAGATAATCCAACAAATTATGATTACATCTCAAGATCATTACAACCCAAGGATGAAAGGAGATTAACCCATCAAGGTGCTAGACATAGCACCGTTGTTCACGGTTACCCTTCCGACGATGTCTTTCTTCTTCTCCACTTGTGGGTGCTTCCTTCAAGGTGGTTGATCTCCCTCTGGAGATCTCCCTCCTCTCTCTCTGGTTTGTGGATGTCCTCCTGGTGCAACTGGCTCTCTCCAAACGGAATGAGAGACTCGGCATCATCAAGGATATGCACCATGGCCAAGAGAATTTCCTAGGCGAATTCCTTGTGGGTGTTTGCCGACACTCTGTTAGAGAATTGCACCCACCTCGGTGTCCCGTATGAAAACCCAATATGTAGAGATCTTGGTCGTCGAAGTCGACGTTCGCTACAAGCCTCTCGGTGTCCCGTATGAAAACCCAATATGTGGAGATCTTGGTCGTCGAAGTCGATGTTCGCTACAAGCCTATACTCAAGGCGAGCGAGCTTCTTCTCCTCCTCCTCCGTCATGATGACAAACCCCTCGGAATACCGCAGAGCATATGGAGGTGGAGCGGATGATCGTGTCAAGTGGTGAGGTTGGACGGGCGGCTCCTCCATATGTCCTTGAGGTCTGGTGAACCTCATAAATGAGTTTCATGTGGCCCTCATGCCACCGAGGAGAAGAGTGTGATTCCTCCTCGGCGGTGCCGTGTCCTCCTCAATACTCCGAGGAGACTCGAAAACCGAGCGCCTCCTCGAAGAGGTTGTCGATGATGGCTTAGACGACGATGATCCCTTCTTCTTTGGTGAAGAAGCTTGTAGGTTTCTTCCATGATTGCAGCACTCTCCCTCACAAATATATATCCGGAGTTTTCAACCGGTAAAAAGGTACACCAATATTATTTTGGAGTCTGGACTTTGAGTGGAATTAGGATGTGTTTTGTTGCACGAAACAAACGAGGTGGATGGCTAAGTCTAAGGTGGTTCCGGACTACAAACTAGAGCACACGAACAAAGAGCTGGATGGGAGACTTACCTCTCTCTTCCCCTTGGCTCGGTTCTTCTCTAGCGCACTTTTTGCTTCGTGACCGCGTGAACCTTTCAAACGTTCTCGTCCACTCCTTCGCTTGCATTGTTATTCCTTCCACTTGATGTTTTCACTTTGACTCACTTCCATACTCCCTTGACTCACATGCCTCCATGGTGTTCCTACAAAACAAATCCTTGGCTGCCCCCCATGCTTGTCCTTGCATGTGGTTTGATAAGATGTTAAAGGAGCATCCCATGATGTATCATGGCGCATGTATGGTTAGGTTAACTAGATTGCCTCCCTCTAAGCGTGTTTTAATGCTAAGTACTCCTCTAACTTTGAAAATAAAAAATAAAATCAGAGATATTAATGAGTTAAAATATAAATTTAGAGGAGTTTTTAAAGCATTAAAAACAAACTAAGTCAAAAAATATTTCTGACTACTTTTATGTTGGTCTCACCGGTATTGTTTGCTTTCATTGGTTGAGAGCAAGCTTTTCCCGACTTGATCATGGGGGCATAGGTTTAGGATCTAATTTTGGTTAGATGAGAGAGATTTTGAATAAAATAAAATTAAATTAGGCTTAGAAAAATTCTAACTCTAGAGAAACCAAGGATTAGGATTTTTAAACCAACCAAGTCAAGTTTCTAGGTTCACACGAGTCCTACCACGTGCTGAAATTTAAATAACATCTAGATACAAGTCGTGGCTCTACTCGTGTGTTTTTAGCATGTAAAATAAGTCCACCACAACATCATAAAGAGGATGAATGGTTGAGATAGGTTCTGAATTTTTTTTTGGTTTTGGTTTCTCGAAAAAGGAGCAATCAACATAGGATGGTTCATGTAAAGGGTTTATGATCAAAACAAAATATTCAACCAAGAATTATGTCTCTAATATTGTTCAACCATTCTAAGTGTAATGTTTTGCATACTAAAATTCAAAACTAAATTACTTGAAAAGATTTGAAAAACCTGGAATCGGGTTGTTCTCCCGGTAGCTTATTCTTGACTCGACGAGACGGGTTGCCTCCCGCCTAGCACTTCGTTTATAGTCCATGGCTAGACTTCTTCACTTGATTACTTCGGATCAACGCTCTTTGTAGGCGTTGCAATCTTGGGTACCCACTTTCGCACCATCTTGGGCACGGGCTTATTCTTCGGCTTAGTCATATTTTTGGTCTTCGCAGGCTGGCTTTGTCATTTGGTCTTGACGGATGCAACAATGTAATGGTTCGGCATCTCAAACTCCGGTCCTTCGGTCGTGATCTTCATGGTCTCCTAGTGTGATCCTTCATCTCTCCCGAATGAGTTTGAGTAGCCTTCGCCGTCTCGGGACCTTGGGGTTGTCTCAGATGTCAGTGTTTTAGACCGGCAACCTACCAAGGGGAGTACCTGAGGTAGATGAATGTGGCCTCGCCGAGATCGGTAACTCGAAGGAAGAGACACATGGCACACAATTTAGACAGGTTCTGGCCGCGAGGTGCGTAATATCCTACGTCCTATATGCTGTGTAGCTCTGGATTGATTGGATGTGATTACAAGATGATGCGTAATCTCCGAGAGAAGGGTCCCTGCCTCGCCTTATATAGTCCGAGAGGCAGGGTTACAGGTCGGTTTAGGGAGAAAGTACTAGTCATGTACGTCTAGGAGTCCATATCCGAGTACTACTCCACCGTAGTCCTTGCGCCTCACGCCATCACATACCGTGCGACACAAGTCGGGTAGTCCCAGGGGCCCACCGAGTAGTCGGTCCTGGTACCCACCGAGGTAGTGGGCTCAGGAAGGTCCATACGACAAGCCCCCGAGTACTTTGTAGTCGAGCAGGATAGCTTCGAGTAGTGTTGACAGTGTTGACGGTGAAATTCCGTCAACCTGGCCATGAGTTTACCTTCGGTGTTGGCATGACTTTTGTATCTTATCCATTGGTACTAACCCCCGTGGTATAACAAGTTCACTTGTGCATGTCGGTTTTGGAGTCAAGTGTTTACGCAGGTTTTTAGCGTTGAAAGCAAGACTTCCGGGATAAGTTCATTAAGCACCTCATGACAAGACCTTGAAGCCCGGTACAAGTCAAGCAATGAAGTGAACATGAATCCAAGAGCCCAAGGACCAAGCCCGAGAAGATGACAAACTCCGAGGACCTAGCCAGAAAAGTGTCGAATCTTGCAAGACAAGGAGCTTCATCCAATTCGGAGAGAAACCGACGACAAGGGCCCACATGCAAAAGGGGAGAGGATCTAGAAGACGCGGGAAGCAACACCAGGTTAAGGAGGCCATGGACTGGGCCGGGATGGGCCCAGGCGGGTCGGCCCAGGCCGGCCGGCCCAGCCTATTCTGGGGCCCAGTCGGCCTCCCCTTTGACCTAGTTGCATCCAGGCTATTTATAGCCGCCTGACCGAGAGCCACACAGGAATCAATTCGTCATCCGCCGCCGAGGAGCAGAGAAGCTTGAGGGACACCATCTAAGAGATGAGGGTCATGCTAGTTGTCTAGGGTCTCCCTAGCCGACATGGGAACATTGCACGGAAGACCACGTCGGAGCTTCGGAGCAAGTATCAAGACCGAGGTAGGATCCCGGTGGTGATCTTGTTCATGTAATCATTCATGGTGAAGTCTTTAAGTGAATCCGATTTCTAGCGATCAAGTGCCTTCTCGATGATTTTGTTTTCTTCTTGGTTTTGCTTCTTCTACGATCTAGTTTATAGCTAGATTACATAGAGTGCTCTTATAGCCGCGGTGGCTAGAGGTGCATACCAGACCGGCAAAGTGATTTCAACCTGTTCTTATCGAACTTGCCCTAGACTACCCACATGAGTAGGGATACGTTGTGACAGAACGGGGGTTCCGAAAGGCGGGCGTTTTCGGAGTCAGATAGAAGGCCACAATTTAAAGATGCTTTTAATGAGATTCGCTTTTCTATCTTCATCTATCTTGTTTGGAGCTACAACATAAGCATGATCTAGACTCTCTAGATTGTTTATCTTTTGCTTTCTCTTGCTACCTCTTTAGTAGATTAGATGTGTTTCTTTTATGAGTTAGTAGATTAGATGCAACTTGTCTTCATAAGATAGCTTACCTTGCTTTACTAGATTGAACCCTTGCATTGCACATTGTTCCACGGATTCGATACCTTCTACAAGATGAAACTCCGACAAGATGAACTCGGTCGGTCGGACCCCCAAAATCACACGCTCCGCACTTCTACCTTCCGTTTGCCAAAACCACGTAGCCACTGGAGTGCTACTGGTCCTAGGAACAAACACTACCAGCAACCTCAACACACACGCACCCACGACAGCGGAAACAACTCGTAAGCCGGCTGTCCAGAGGGGGGCGGTTAGACCGGGTATGGGGGGCGGTTAGACCGCCTAAAAAATGTAACGAAGAAATCCTCTGAAACACCTCTTCCGAGCACCAAAACGCACCACGGTTTCACCAACAGAGATCTTTGGTCAGGGCCATGCTAGCTACCAGAAAATCTTGGCGAAAACCAAAACTCCACCCAGGGGCCTAGGGGCGGTTAGACCGGCTACCAGGGGCGGTCTAACCTCCTGTACCCAGCAATGAACTCCAAACAAGAACTCCTAGCAAACGGCACAAGAACGACCCGAAATTTCACCCAGACGCTCCTCTGATCAGGGCGAATAAACTCACAGAGGAAAATCCGATGAAATAGAACTTTGACCTGGAAGGCCCAGGGCGGTTAGACCGCCCCCTCGAGGCGGTAAGACCGCCCCTTCCAGAAAACCAACCCGTGGGTCAAACCTCAACTTCCCAGCGCCCGATCTCCCAAATCACTCCACGGATTGCAGCGAAACTTCGGGAAAAGCTGGGTTACCTCCAGGGCAACCTCTACCTCAAAGGAATCGACCCGAATCGCTCACAATTAAGAGGAATCGAAGAAATCACCTCTCTAGGTCAAGAACTCGCCCAACTCGAAAAACCGCCAAATCGAGTCCGATTCAAGAGAGATTTGGGGGCAAAGTCACCAGCCAAAGAGGCACAAGATCCTCATACGTGACACCCACCAAAAACCCCCAAGAAATCGTCCTCAAAACTCCACCAGCAAAGAGCTCCGAAAATCACCACAAAAAAGGACGGGAAAAACACTTCACCACCTTGAGGAACAACGCCGAACCATCTATACATACCATGAAGGTTCGTACAAGGTCTAGCTTGCCACCCATACATCCATCCCTCTCTCTAGATCTCACATGAAGCTCTCAAGCTAGTCCTAGGAAAAACTAGAGGAAAATGAGAATGAAAATGGAAACTCAAATGATCTAGGGTTCCAAGAGTTGGCTGCCATCCATCCCGTCAAAGAGTATATAGGGAGGCACCCAAAAGACTAAACTACCCTTACTTAAAAACTAGGGATACAAGCCCCTCAAGGGCGAATTTGGAAGTCTTCAGATTTTCTTCATCAGACGTATGCCCGGCGACCGCAACCTGCTTAGCCTCGACGCAAGCCTTGCGATCCCGACGCGTGTCCTCTGCTTCGAAGCATCTCGGCGCCAGCGACCAGGGCGGTTAGACCGGCCCGGGCAATCTGACCGCCCCAGGCGGTCTGACTGCCCCTCCTGGGCGGTTGAACCAGCCTGGGTGGCCACACCTCCTCGTCGAGTCTTCGGCCTCAGTTTTATGGCTCAACTGAGTAACCCAGTGGTTTCTTGGTGAACCACTGCAAACCCCGCGAACTCGGTGTAGCCTCCGCCAATCTCCACTCATGACTTGGGTCCCACATAGTCCCGGCTCGAGTTTGGTTTTTAGGCTCTACCAAGAAACCGTCCACGACTTCATCTTGCTGTTCATGCCACCATCCGGCCCGCACTTGACCCCGCTGGCCACCGGGTGAGGACAAGGAGCGTCCCGGTGGTCGATGGATGACCGCTCCTCAGTGATGAGTGATTGACAATGGGTGTTGGACTGACTCTTGGCTCAGTGCGCAGGTGTAGGCTGCGGCCTAGTTCGTGTTGTTGCAGGTGAAGAACGAGCGCGAAAGGTCTTCAGCCTTGAGGGGCCTCCGGGAGATGGAGAGACAAGTAGGCTCGGTTCGAGGGACCCAGTGGACGGTGGGACTATGTGCGGGCCACATAGTGGCGAGACGAGCAAGACGAAGTCGTGGACTATCGAGCCGGTGCACGATGGTGGTTTGCCCAAAAAACCATCGGAGGACGGTTTCTTGGTTTGGGCCTCAAAACCAAGTCCGAAGGCCGAACACGACGTAGACGGGATCCGGGCGTGTCGGGAATCTTTGAAGCGGAGGACACGCGGCGGGATCGCATGGCTTGTGTCGGGAGGACGCAGGGTGCGGCGAAGGCATGGCCTTCCGATGGAAATACCCACAAACATTACATAAATGCCCCTGCGTGGGTTGTATCGCCAGTAGTTGAGTTAGGGGTAGTTGAGTCATTTCCCACACCGGCAGGACCCGATATATAAGCCATGAGTGTGTGTGGATGGCTCTCGATCTCCGCGACTTATGGTTTCATTTCCCCCCTTCAATTTCTCTTTTTCCTGGAATATTTTCTTCTCCTTTCTCTAGGCTAGCATGAGAGCTTCATGAGAGATCTGTTGAGAGGGATGGATGCTAGGGCGGCATGCTAGACCTTGTGAATCTTTCTTGGTTTGTATAGAAGATTCGGCGTCGTGATTTTCGTGGTCTTTTTCGTGCTTGTTTTTAGTGTCTTTGTTCTTGGTGTGGTTCCGCGGATTTGAGTGGTTTTCTCCCCGGATTTCTTTGAGGGAAACCTGGATGGATGTCTTGTGCATCATTGGGATTGATCTTGTGCCCTCAAACGTCGGGAAACCACTTCGATTCCAGGATTTTCGGTCGGAGCTCTAGTTTTTGGTGGTGTTCAAAGGATCCGCGATTCCCGGTGATTTAGGGAGTTAGGAGGCAAATATTTTTGGGGTATAGAATCCTTGTTTGACACTTATCATGTCCCCAAACCTTTGTCTCAACAGCTTCTACAGTTTGGGAGATCCGGTGATGGATTGGAGGTGTTGACTTTCGGGGTCGAGCTGTTTTTGGTTCTGTCCGCAAGGCGCGGACGGTCCGTGAGGGGCTGGCGGACGGTCCGCGAGCGCACTGTTCGTCACGTGTTCATCATGTTCTTGCTCGCCTTCTTTTTTGATCTGTTGTGTTTTCGAGTTTTGGTTGGGCGAGGTTTCGGACGGTCCGCGTGTGCCGGGCGGACAGTCCGCGTGTGCCTGGCGGACAGTCCGCGTGCTCCCCGCGGACGGTCCGTTGTTCGGGGTCGCTACTGGAGGTTCTGTTTGCTTTTTCGAACAGTCCGCGGCTCAGTGCCGGACGATCCGTGGTGCGGGTGCGGACAGTCCGCGGCAGCAAGCCGGACAGTCCGCGTGCGGACAGTCCGCCCCTTCTGGCCGGACTGTCCGCCAGAGCCTGGCTGCTTTGTTCCTTGGTTTGATTCCTCCCTCCTTCTTTCGTGCTTCCGCGTGTGCTTCAAGGAATCGTTCCTAAGACTTGAGGTTGATCCATAACCTCGTTGTCTTGGCGATTGGTGTGTGATTTGATCCATCGCTCGTGTGTGACCGGGATTTGTCTAGGGTACAGGCCGGGTTCTTTGAGAAGAATTTTTACCGGCTCCTATTCACTCCCCCCCCTCTCTAGTCGCCATCCGATCCTTCAATTGGTATCAGAGCTTGGTGCCGGATTCGTGGTGACTTTGAAAAGTCTTGAATCCTAAGATGGCATACATTGAGCGGGGCGGTCCGCCGCACTTCGATGGGAAGGGTTACCACAAGTGGGCGGCTCGTATGTTGATCTTTCTTCGTGGCAAGCAGTTGGATTTCATTGTGCTTGACAAGACCTATGCTATTCCGGCTGAGATCCACACTCTTATGGTGACCGATGCCGGTGCTAAGGCCAAGTATGAGGCAAATGCAAAAGCCGTTGATCACTTGGTCCGAAGCTTGTGTGATCCTGAGTTTGAGCGTGTTCGCCATTTGAATCTTGCTTGGCAAATTTGGGAGAAGTTGTTTGTTGCTCACGGTGGTGATAACCATGTGAAGGCTCGCCTCTTTGTTTCTTACCGGATGCAATATTAGAACTTTACTCAACTTCCCGGTGAGGACATTGATGCGATGTTTCAGAGGTTCACCGCCATCGTGAACAACATGAAGGCCAATGTTGAGGATTTTCCTTACACCGAGCATGATCAAGCTTGGAAGCTCTTGCATATCTTGGACCCAAGTGTTTGGGGTGCTAAGGTTGAGGTCATCAAGGAGTCCGGGCAATACTTGACTATTGAGTTGGTGACCTCTTTTCTAAGCTCAAGTCGGCTGAGGTTGACAGGAAGTTGCAATACAAGCATGAGGGCTCGACTGATCATAGTCATGCTCTTGTGAGCGGATCAAAGGGCAAAGCCAACACTAACCCTTCTTGTCGATAGTTTTCCTTGTCTTCTCTCATGTCCATTCCAGATGATGAGTTTGATGCGCTAAGCGAGGAGGAACTGGCCTTGCTCTCAAGGAGGTTTGATCGACTACATGAGAACCGGAGGAATGCAAGGCGGAGCTCAGGGACATGCTACAAGTGTGGCAAGCGTGGACACTTCATCGCCGAGTGCCCAGAAGCGGAGGAGATCAAGTACAAGATGAGCGAGTACAAGGCGCACCCGAGGAGTGAAGACAAGTACTCCTCCAAGGGCAAGTACTACGACAAGTCCAAGAGCAAGGACAAGGACAAGAGGCGATCGAGCAAGGGCGGCCACAAGAAGGACAAGGCAAGAGCCATGGTGGCCGGTGCAAGCGACGTCGACACATGCTCAAGCAACGCGCATTCAAGCTCAAGAAGTGAGAATGAAGACGCCAAGAGGCGCAAGGCAAGAAGAATGCAAGCCGGAACCTCAGTGGGCTGAGCTGTGTTGCACTTGGAGGCTTTTGTGGCATGGCCCATAGCTCAAGCAACAAGAAGAGCGAGAAGGAAGACACCGACTCCGACTCAGAGGATGAGGTAAACCGTGACCCCGACTCTTTGCTTGCTGAGATCACTAGGTTGAATGGCTTGATTGACAACCGTGATAGTGTGCTAAGAGATGCCAAAAAGATGAGGAAAGAACTTAGGGCTCAACTTGAGAATGCTAGTGAGAAAGTAGGAGAGTTAGAGTCTAAATTGCTTGAATTGAAACTTGAGAATGACTCTTTGAAACTTGCTCCTACCATTTCTGATGATGTTGAATGTCCTGAATGTGATGCATGGTTGAATGAGATCAAGTTGCTTAATGAGAAGAATGCTTCCACTTTGGCTAAACTAGATGCTCCTAGGACTGAGTATGATGAGCTTAAGGCTAGACCCACTTTGCTTGGTGCTTGTAGATCATGTCCTACTATGCATTCTAAGCTTGTTGATGCTCGTTGTACCATTAGCACTTTGGAAGCTTCTTTGAAATCTCCTGTTGTCAATGCATGCACTAGTTGTGATGAAGTTACTTTGCGCAATCTTGAACTTACTTCCCGTTTGGATGTCATCTATGAGGAGAATGGTTATTTGAGGAAGGTGTTGGGTTGGTTATCTGGGCAGGAACCTCAATTGAAAATCATGATTGAGGAGTTCAAGAGAGCAGATGGTCGTGGTTTGGGTTTTGAGAAGTTGGGTGAGAAAGTGGGAGAAAACAGTGGGGAGAGTGTGTATGAGAAGTGTGTTGAGTCTAACCCCGAGTTTGAGATGATCGGAGACATCCAAGTCCCACTTCCAAAAGCACCCAAGAACTCTTTCACACCAAAGCCGAACCACCTTTGCAACAAGCTTGACACAACCCAAGATCCACCCAAATTCCCACCCAAAACAAATGGCTTCCAGAAACGGGAGAAGTTTGTGAGTGAAAAGGGTGTGAAACCTAGAGAGAAGCCAGAGCCAAAACCAAAACCCATCCCCTTCAGGTGTGAGTATTGTGGCAAGGAGAAACATCTAGTAGAGTTTTGCTACAATAGGAAGAGGGATGAGAGGCTTGCTAGGGAGCAAGCAAACCAGGACAGGTATCGCCAGTCTCATGGTATTCCTGAGCCTAGAGTGCCACTTCCACGGGGTGTGGGAAGTGTGAGGAGTGTTGGTAGAGTTGGAGCTCAAGGTGGTAGGTTCCCACAGAGAGGTGGTGGTGAGAGGTTTGATAGGAGAGATGATGGTGTGCGTGCTGGTGAGAGGTTTGGTCGGGCTCGTGGTGGTTTTGCTGGACGTCCCCCTACTCGTCCTCAATACGGGTTTAGGGGAGATGATCACAGCTTTGGGTTCCAGAAGAACTACGGACCACGTTTTCCCCCTCATGGTGCTCGTGCTTCTTCCATGGGACATGGGAAGTTTGGTGGCAAGGGAATGATGTTTGCTAACCCCTCTTTCGAGCAGATGGCTCGACACTGGTTCAACTATCTTTGTGCTAACCCCAGGGTCGAGTCGTTGGCTCATTCTCGTTCTTGTTTCTGACTACATGCAGGAGGCTTGGAGAACATTTGGTTGATCGACTCCAGATGTTCCCGACACATGACCGGAGAGAAGAAGTGGTTCTCCAGCCTCACCCCAGTGAAGGAAAAGATGTACATCACGTTTAGGGACAATGGATGAGGAAGGGTGATTTCTGAGGGTGTGGTGCATGTGAGTGACAAGGTAATGTTGAAGAGAGTTGCTCTTATGAAGTCTTTGGGTTTCAATTTGCTTTCGGTTTCTCAGTTGCTTGATGAAGGCTTTGAGGTGCGTTTCAAGTCTGGTGAGTCTCGTTTGCTGGATTCTCGAGGTGATCTTGTCTGTATGATCATCCCCGACGGTCAGATTTTCAGGGCTGATTTCTCTCGTTCTTTGGGTCCTGCTCGCTGTTTGATGTCCGGTCCTTCTTCTGATTTGTGGAAATGGCATAGGCGGTTGGGTCACTTGAGCTTTGATTTGGTTTCCCGCTTGAGTGGTCTTGACCTTGTCCGAGGATTTCCGAGGTTGAAGTTCGAGAAGGATTTGGTTTGTGCTCCGTGTAGGCATGGCAAGATGGTAGCCACTCCCCTTCCACCCCTGACCGATGTCATGACCGAGCGTCCGACAGAGTTGTTGCATATGGACCTTGTTGGGCCAGCTCGAGTTCGCTCGGTGGGTGGGAAGTGGTATGTGCTTGTTGTGGTGGACGATTACTCTTGCTATGCCTGGGTGTTTTTCTTGGAGGACAAAAGTGAGACATTTGGTTTTGTTCGAGATCTGATCGTGAGGTTGAAGAATGAGAGGCATGGGAATGCCATTCGAGCTATCCGTAGTGACAATGGCTCAGAGTTCAAGAACTCTCGTTTTGATGCCTTCTGTCGTGATCTAGGTCTTGAACACTAGTATTCGACCCCTTATGTGCCCCCTCGAAATGGAGTTGTGGAAAGGAAAAATCGGAATTTTTGTGAGATGGCTAGGACGATGCTCGATGAGAACAGGACTCCTAGGAGGTATTGGGCTGAGGCGGTCAATACGGCCTGTCATGTCTCCAACAGGATTTTATTGCGAGCTTTCAAGAAGAAGACCTGTTATGAGCTGATGCATGGTCGGGCACCCAAGGTGAGTCATTTCCGAGTTTTTGGTTGCAAATGCTTTATTCTTAAGAAAGGAAAACTCGACAAGTTTGATGCTAGGTCTAGTGATGGGATTTTCTTTGGATATGCTAATAATTCTAGAGCCTATAGGGTGCTTAACCTTGAGACTAACAAAATCATTGAGACTTGCGAGGTAACCTTCGACGAGACAATGCCATGTACCTCTCTTGGTTTTGAATGTGCAGGTGATGAAGAGATTGCTGAGGACCTCTTTGAAGAGGAGAAGGATGAAGCTGGAGATGATGATGGAGTGAACCATGCGCCCAAAGCTGAGTATGTACCCACTACTTCCCCTACGACCACTACGGATGGTGGACCGTCTACTTCATGGACAACGACGGTGTGACAAGAGGACCAGGCGAGAGAAGCTGAAGTTGAGGGGGAGGTTGTCTCGAGGCGTGAGTCTCCCCGGCGGATTCAAGAAGTGCATCCCCTATCGAGGATCATTGGGGACATCGACGACCGTACTACGCGGTCCAGGTCTAGAAATTCCTCTCATTTCGCTAATGCTGCATTTGTTGCCTTCTTTGAGCCCAAGGACATTGGACACGCTTTATCTGATGCAAACTGGGTCAATTCTATACATGAGGAGTTGGAAAACTTTGAGAGGAACCAAGTGTGGGAGTTAGTTGAACCACCTCCAAATTTCCATCCTATAGGAACCAAATGGGTTTGCAAGAACAAAGAGGGTGAGAATGGGATGGTTGTGAGGAACAAGTCCATACTTGTTGCTCAGGGTTATAGTCAGAAGGAGGGGATCGACTATGAGGAGACCTTTGCTCCTGTGGCCCGTCTTGAGGCAATTCGAATCCTTTTAGCCTTTGCCGTGGCTAAAGGGTTCAAGTTGTTTCAAATGGATGTGAAGTGTGCTTTTCTGAATGGGGTCATAGAGGAGGAGGTGTATGTGAAGCAGCCACCGGGGTTCGAGAGTGAGAAGTATCCACACAGGGTGTATAGGTTGAAAAGGGCTCTGTATGGGTTGAAACAGGCGCCCCGAGCTTAGTATGGGAGATTGAGAGGTTTTCTGTTGAGCATAGGGTTCATGATGGGTACCGTGGATAGGACCTTGTTTCTCCTCAAGCAAAGGAATGACTTGTTGATTGTGCAGATATACGTGGATGATATTGTCTTTGGTGGCTCGTCACATAACCTTGTTGCCAAGTTTGCAGATGAGATGAGCAGAGAATTTGAGATGAGCATGATGGGCGAGTTGCAGTACTTTCTCGGGTTGCATATCAAGCAAGGGAAGGACGGAACATTTGTACATCAGACCAAGTACACGAAAGACATGCTGAGGAAGTTCCAGATGCAAGATGTGAAGCCTATGTCGACACCCAAGGGGAGTACGACTACTTTGGATGTGGACGAGGATGGAGAACCAGTGGACCAGCGAGAGTACCGGAGCATGATCAACTCCCTACTCTACCTGACGGCGACGAGGCCAGACATACAGTTCAGTGTGTGTCTGTGCGCTCATTTTCAGGCTTCACCAAGGACATCACATTGACAGGCCGTCAAGAGGATCTTCTGGTACCTATAGTCTGCCCCTCGTCTCAACCTTTGGTATTCTTCCTCCTCGACTCTTTCACTTCATGGATTTTCTGATGTCGATTTTGCTGGTTGTCGAGTCAAGAGGAAGTCTAGTTCTGGTTCTTGCCAGTTTCGTGGGTCCTTGTTGGTTTCGTGTTCTTCCCGCAAGCAGTCTAGTGTAGCTTAGTCTACCACCGAGGCGGAGTATGTTGCAGCCGCGAGTTGTTGTTCCTAGCTGTTGTGGATCTCATACACCTTGAGAGACTTTGGTGAGGAGTGCACCCAGATCCCACTTCTTTGTGATAGCACCAGTGCCATAAGCGTAGCGAAAAACCCAGTGCTTCATTCCAGAACCAAACACATAGAAGTGAGGTATCATTTCTTGAGAGACAATGTGGAGAAAGGGACCATTGTGTTGAGTCATGTCCCTACCCAAGATCAGCTTGCAGACATATTTACAAAGCCTCTCGACCAAGCTACATTTGTGCGGTTGCGGGGGGAACTTGGGGTTTGTTGCCCTTTCTAGTTGATTCTTGGGGGATTTACTTTTGTACCATATGTATCATACCATGTTTCCTTTGATGTATATACATGCTTTGCTTGATGTATAAACCATGGTAGGATAGCCATCTTGTTATATATCATGTTGCATTTGTATTATATTGCATTTTAGGATGATGAGCTTCTTTCATATGCCTTATTTGAGTTTCTTTGGCTACTTGTGAGATATTGGTCATGTGTGTGGAGAAATGGCTATGTGAGGCTATGCTCTTGGAATATTTGAGATATATGTGTTGTGAGATAGCCTTTTTGAATCAAATGCTAATCCTGACTAAATTTGATGAAATGTGCTCCACTCATGTGTAGTAGTGTATCCATGTCACGTTTTGGTCTAAATGTGCCTTTCATGCTTAGTTTGTGCTTGGATGTCTCTTTCTTGCATTTGGGCCAAAGGCCGATATCATTGTGAATGTTTAGCCTATGTTGCATTCATGGAGGAGCATAAGCTTCTTTTTGCCGCAAAGGCACTTCATGTACCATGAAATGAATTAATCTTGAAAAGAAGTGTGTATGCTTGAAAATTGCTCCATCCATCATGTTTATGCTTAAAATGTCTTATCTTTCACACATGGGTGCAAAACATGTTCCATGATGTTCACCAGTGGAGAAGTCTCCCCGAAGTGGACACATGGCTCATGAGCTTTAACATGACATGCTTTGCTTTATGGGTGTTTCCAATGATCCTTTGTTGAGAATTTGATATTCTTGTATGATCTCTGATGATATGCATGTTTTTGGCTAGAATATGACATGGATAGGTCTTTACATTAGAAGTGAGACATCTTTTGATAAAATTGCTCAAATCTGAAAATTTGCTTTGTCACATGCCTATATTTCCATATATTACTTGTGGCAATGCTTTGAGTATGCTATGATCCATATATGTGCTGTTTGTCTCACTTCTAGCCTTTGACACTAGATTTGGCCTATTTGAGAAGCTCATGTAGATGTTTATATGCTTTGTCTTATATTCTTGCATTTTCACCTTGATTCATACATTGTCAACAAGGGGGGGGGGAAGAGGTGAAAGATGTGAGCTTAATGCAAATTCAGAAAAATGCATCTAAAATTTGGAAGTTTGCATCCACATGTTCAGGGGGAGCTTGCATTTGTTCAGGGGGAGCTTTCTTGCTGTTTTCAGTGTGGAGTTTGTGCTTTGCTTGGCTTGTGACCTTTCTTTGCCTTTCTTTGGTTTTGGTCATGAGTTGAGCTTCTTTGTTTTTCTTTCTTCTTACTTTCTTTCTCTGAATTTCATTTCGCGTTGTGTGTTGTCAATGTACTCATCAAGGGGGAGATTAAGGACCAGGAGTGTCCCGGTGGTCTATGGATGACCGCTCCTCAGTGATGAGTGATTGACAACTGGTGTTGGACTGACTCTTGGCTCAGTGTGCAGGTGTAGGCTGCTGCCTAGTTCGTGTTGTTGCAGGTGAAGAACGAGCGCGAAAGGTCTTCAGCCTTGAGGGGCTTCCGAGAGATGGAGAGACAAGTAGGCTCGGTTCGAGGGACCCGGTGGACGGCGGGACTAGGTGCGGGCCACATGGTGGCGAGACGAGAAAGACGAAGTTGTGGACTATCGAGCCGGTGCACGGTGGCGGTCGAGTCAAGAGGCCTGGCGGGAGGCCGGGCCGAGCACGCGGGGTTTGGTGGTTTGCCCACAAAACCAACTGAGGACGGTTTCTTGGTTTGGGCCTCAAAACCAATTCCGAAGGCCCAACACGACGAAGACGGGATCCGGGCGTGTCGGGAAGCTTCGAAGCGGAGGACACGCGGCGGGATCGCATGGCTTGCGTCGTGAGGACGCGGGGTGCGGCGAAGGCGTGGCCGTCCGATGGCAAGACCCACAAACATTACATAAATGCCCCTGCGTGGGTTGTATCGCCAGTAGTTGAGATAGGGGTAGTCGAGTCATTTCCCACACCGGCGGGACCCAATATATAAGCCATGAGTGTGTGTGGATTGCTCTCGATCTCCGCGACTTAGGGTTTCATTTCCCCCTTCCATTTCTCTTTTTCCTGGACTATTTTCTTCTCCTTTTTCTGTAGGCTAGCACGAGAGCTTCATGAGAGATTTGTTGAGAGGGATGGATGCTAGGGCGACATGCTAGACCTTGTCAATCTTTCTTGGTTTGCATAGAAGATTCGGCGTTGTGATTTTCGTGGTCTTTTTCGTGCTTGTTTTTAGTGCCTTTGTTCTTGGTGTGGTTCCACGGATTTGAGTGGGTTTCTCCCCGGATTTCTTTGAGGGAAACATGGATGAATGTCTTGTGCATCTTTGGGATTGATCTTGTGCCCTCAAACGCCGGGAAACAACTTCGATTCAAGGATTTTCGGTCGGAGCTCTAGTTTTTCGTGGTGTTGAAAGGATCCGCGATTCCCGGTGATTTAGGGAGTTAGGAGGCAAAATTTTTGCGGTATAGCATCCTTGTTTGACGCTTATCATGTCCCCAAACCCTTGTCTCAACAGCTTCTACAGTTTGGGAGATCCGGTGATGGATTGGAGGGGTTGACTTTCGAGGTCGAGCTGTTTTTGGTTCTGTCCGCAAGGCGCGGACGGTCCGCGAGGGGCTGGCGGACGGTCCACGTGCGCGCTATTCGTCGCGTGTTCATCGTGTTCTTGCTCGCCTTCGTTTTCGATCCGTTGTGTTTTCGAGTTTTGGTTGGGCGAAGTTTCGGACGGTCCGCGTGTGCCGGTCGGACAGTCCGCGGGTGACTGGCGGACAGTCCGCGTGCTCCCCGCGGACGGTCCGTTATTCGGGGTCGCTACTGGAGGTTCTGTTTGCTTTTTCGGACAGTCCGCGGCTCGGTGCCGGACAGTCCGTGGTGCGGGTGGGGACGATCCGCGGCGGCCGCGCGGACGATGCAAGTGGCCGGTGCGGACGGTCGAGTCCCGTCCCTTCTGGCCGGACGGTCCGCCAGAGCCTCGCTGCTTTGTTCCTAGGTTCGATTCCCCCCTCCTTCTTTCGTGCTTCTGCGTGTGCTTCAAGGAATTGTTCCTAAGACTTGAGGTTGATGCATAATCTCGTTGTCTTGGCGATTGGTTTGTGATTCGATCCATCTCTCAAGTGTGACCGGGATTTGTCTAGGGTATCGGTCGGGTTCTTTGAGAAGAATTTTTACCGGCTCCTATTCACTCCCCCCTCTCTAGTCGCCATCCGATCCTTCACCGGGCCCCTCGAACGAAGCCTACTTGTCTTCTCCACACCTTGAGGCCTCACCGGCAACGACCTTTCGCGCTTGTTCTTCACCTGCACCAACACGAGTCAAGCCGCAACCTGCACCTGCAATACTTAGCCAAGAATCAGTCCACACAACGTTGTCAATCACTCATCACACAAGGAAGCGACCATCCACCGGTCCTCGAACCACACATGGTCCTCAATCTCCCCCTTGATGAGTGCATTGACAACACCCGCATGAAGTAACACGAGAGAAAAGAAAAAGAAAAGAAACAAATAAAAATAAACCTCAACAAGCGATCGAAAGCCAAAGAAAGGCGAAGAGCAAGATCACTTGAGGAAGACAAGTCTCGGGCCCCTTAGGCAAGGGCAACGGCTCGACACATCTGAGAAAAAAACCATGCTCAAACATGGAGCGTAAACCACCGAACCAAAACTTGAACACCACAAAGAGCTCCCCCTGCACATATGCAAGCTCCCCTTGAGCCAAAACACACTCCCCCTGAACCAATGTAGCAATGCAACACGGGAATGCAGCAAAGAGCAAAAATCTGCTCACCAAGCCCAGAGCGGTTAGACCGCCTGCACAGGGTGGTTAGACCGCCTGCACCTCAACTGACCGCCTGGGGGCGGTTAGACCGCCCCAAGAGACCGACCTTGCACCAAACTGCTCAAAATTTGCCCGAACCAATTTGAACACCTTCCAAACACTCCTAGGTGCCCAAAGCAAGCACAAACTTCTCCCCCTTGTTGACAATGCATGAATCAAGGCAAAATGCGAAAAGTTTCAACATATAGCTTCTCAAATATCCAAAATTCATCACAAGGAGCTACACAAGTCCAAATGAGAAAGTTAGAAACTCTACAGGTTCGTAATGACCTTAACTACAAGATCACCAAGTTTCACAACCATTGGACAAGGCTAAAAAGGTTTTGAGTAATTTTGCGAAAAGTTACTCTCTTATAAGAAAAACCTAAACATGAGCAAAACATGTCAAAATGGCAAAGCCACACAAACTTCATGCTAGGACAACCATTCTAATCATAAGACAATCACAAATACCCACAAGAACCTCATGTCATGTCAAAGCCACCGAGCCATGTGCCTACTTCTATGTATGAGACTTCTCATTGGTAGGCATCATGCAACGGTTTAGCACCCAAAGCAAATTAAATTCAGCATATATGACATGGGAGCATATTTTCCAAGCATTTTTCATTTCATTTTTAGATTTATAAAGTGGTACATGAAATGTCTTTGCGACAAAAAGGAACTTATGGTCCTCCATAAAATAAAGCAAGAGGGCTAAACATTCATGATGGCAAATGAGCCTTTGGCCCCACATGATCAATAAACTAGCTATCCAACCACAAATTAAGTATAGCAAAGCCACTAAGACATGTCAAGATCATATAAAGGGATTTACACATGAGAGAGCATACATGTGACATTTTTCAAAAACATAGCTATCAACCATGGATTATTCATCAAGATCATCAAGAGCTAAGCCAAACTAACCATAGCATACCAAACAAGCTCACAAAGACATATATCTCATTCCATGGTGAACAATGTATATGAGAGAAGCTTTTCCTAACCAATGCATATGATACAAAATGCATGCAATCTAAGATACAAGGATGCCTATACATCATGTTACATATGCCATGCCAAATGCAAGAAATGCACAAAGGAAAGCTATACATATGCTACAAAGGAGCTCCCACATACCCAAATCAAGAAATCAAACACACACCAAGCTCCCCCCGCAAACGAGTGAAAGTTGCTTGATCTAGGGGTTTGGTGAAAATATCAGCTAGTTGGTCATGTGTGGGTACATGGATCAAAGCTATCTTCCCTTTCTCAACATTGTCTCTCAGAAAATGATACCTCACTTCTATGTGCTTGGTTTTGGAATGGAGCACTGGGTTCTTTGCAACGCTTATGGCACTGGTGCTATCACATTGAAGTGGGACATGGGTATACTCCTCACCAAAGTCACTCATGGTGTATGAAATCCAAAGGAGCTGAGAGCAACAACTAGCAGCGGCAACATACTCGGCCTCGGTAGTGGATTGAGCAACACTCGATTGTTTGCAAGAAGACCAAGACACCAAAGAAGAACCCAAAAACTGGCAAGTCCCAGAAGTGGACTTCCTATCCAACCTACACCCGGCAAAATCCGCGTCTGAAAAACCATGAAGCGCCAAAGAAGAGGACGCGGAGTACCAAAGGCCAAAGTCGGGAGTGTGACGCAAGTACCTAAAAATTCGCTTCACCGCTTGCCGATGCGAAGTCCTCGGAGACGCTTGAAAACAAGCACACAGACACACCGAGAACTGTATGTCCGGCCTCGTCGCCGTCAAGTAGAGGAGTGACCCGATCATGCTCCGGTACTCCTTCTGGTCCACGTGTTCACCTTCCTCGTCTGCATCAAGAGCTGTAGTCGTACTCATCGGTGTCGTCATAGCCTTGGAGTCCTCCATCTTGAACTTCTGCACAATGTCCTTCGTGTACTTAGCCTGGTGCACAAGTGTTCCTTCCTTTGATTGCTTGATTTGTAGCCCGAGAAAGTACTGCAACTCACCCATCATGCTCATCTCAAACTCCCTGCTCATATCATCTGCAAACCTTGCAAAAAGAGAGTTAGACGAGCCACCAAAGACAATATCATCCACGTACACCTGCACAATCACGATATCTATGCCCTGCCTCAGCAAAAACAAGGTCAGATCGACCTTCCCCATCTCAAAACCTCTCTTAAACAAGAACCCCCTCAACCTACCATACCAAGCTCTAGGCGCCTACTTCAACCCATACAGCGCCTTCCTCAACTTGTACACCCGGTGGGGGTACTTCTCACTCTCAAACCCCGGAGGTTGCCTCACATACACTTCTTCCTCTTCACATCCATTTGGTGCAACTTGAACCATTTGGCCACGGAAATGGCTAGAAGGATCCTAATCGCCTCCAAACGGGCTACGGGAGCAAAGGTCTCCTCGTAGTCAATCCCCTCCTTTTGACTGAACCCCTGAGCAACAAGCCTCTACTTGTTTCTCACAACCTCACCTTTCTCTCCCTCTTTGTTCTTCCACACCCACTTTGTACCAATCGGCTTACACCCTGGGGGAGGGTCAACCAACTCCCAAACCTGATTGATCTCAAAGTTCTCCAACTCCTCATGCATCGAATTAACCCAATTGTGATCAGATAGTGCGTGTCCAATGTCTTTGGGCTCAAAAGTAGCAACAAATGGAGCATGAGCGAAATGAGAATTGTTTCGAACCCTCTTCCGTGTAGTGCGTTCATTCATGTCGCCGATGATCCTCGAAGCTGGGTGATCCACTTGTACTCGCCGCGGAGGTTCTCGCCTCGATACTACCTCCCCCTCAACATCAGCTTCTCCTCGTTCTTGATTTGTCATCGTAGGTGTAGTGGAGGGTCCGTCCATCACCGTAGTCGAAGTAGTGGGTACATGTTCAGCCGGAGGCACCATACCACCATCTTCATCGTCTCCATGTTCATGCTCCTCCTCCTGAAAGATCTCCTCGCCAAGCTCATCATCACCTGCACACTCAAAGACAAGCTGACTACGTGGCTCTGTCTCGTCGAAGGTTAACTCGCAAGTCTCCACGATTTGGTTAGTTTCTAGAGTGAGATGCATAACCAAAGAAAATACCATTGACAGACCTAGCCTCAAACTTATCCAACTTCCTGCCTTTCTTCAGAATAAAACACTTGCAACCAAAGACATGGAAGTGACTCACCTTGGGTGTGCAACCATGCATCAACTCATAGCATGTTTTCTTCTTGTGCACTCTGAGGTAGATCTGTTCGACACATAGCACGCGGTATTCACAATACCTCCTCAGAGTCCTATGCTCATCAAGCATCGTCCGAGCCATCTCGCACAAGGTCCTGTTCTTCCTTTCCACAACACCATTCTGGGGAGGTGTATACGGACTCGAAAACTGGTGCTCAAGACCCAAGTCATGGCAAAAGGTTTCAAAACGAGAGATTCTGAATTCCAAGCCATTATCAGTGCGGATAGCTCGTATGGCATCTCCGTGCCTCTCGTTCCTCAACCTCAATACTAGATCTCGAACAAAATCAAACGTCTCCCCATTATCCTCGAGAAAGAACACCCACGCATACCGAGAATAGTCGTCCACCACAACAAGGACATACCACTTCCCACCCGCAGATCGCACACGAGCTGGGCCAACAAGGTCCATATGGAGCAGCTCGCATGGATGCTCAGTCATCACATCGGTGAGAGGCAGGTGAGAAGAGGCTACCATCTTGGCATGCCTACATGGCGCACAAACCAACTCTTTCTCAAGCCTCAACCGTGGCAATCCTCGGACCAAATTGAGTTTACTCAAGCAAGACAAAAGGTCAAAGCTCAAGTGACCCAACTTCTTATACCACTTCCGCAACTCACTCGAAGAACCAGCCCAGAAACAACGCTCCACACCCGAAGACTGAGTAAAATCAGCACGAAATACCTGACCCTCTGGAACGACCATACAGACAAGGTCCCCTCGAGAGTCCAAAATCCGAGAACCACCTGGCCGAAACAACACCTCAAACCCCTCATCCAACAACTAGGACACAGAAAGCAAATTGTACCCCAGCGATTGAACAAGAGCAACACGCCTCAGAGTGATCTTGTCACTCACTTTGATCTCAGCTTATGAAAGCACACGCCCACGCCCATTGTCCCCAAAGGTGATGTACCTCTTCGTCACCACCGGGATAAGACTTGAGAACCACCCCCTGTCTCCGGTCATATGCCTCGAGCAACCGGAGTCAATCAACCCAAATGTTCTTCAAGTCTCCCACCTGAAATTCAGAAACGAGCACGTGAGCGAACAAACGACTCAGCACTGGGGTTAGTACCAAAAGAGTAAAACCAGTGCCGAGCCATTTGCTCGAAAGTGGGGTTAGCACCAACCAAAGCATCTCTCCTACCAAAGCTACCTCCACGAACACCACGGTAACCACCCTGAGGGAACCACCCCTCTCTGCCTGGAGGAGGACCAAAACCACGAAAGAAAGCCCGTGGAACGTCCCTCCTCTCTTTCTTAAAGCTACGACTCCTCCCATCCCCGTAGTGAACTCGAGGGGGAGAACGCCTAGCAACCTGACCACCTGCAAACTCTCCAGCCCAACCACCAGAACTTCGACCTCCAGAAACAACCCTTGCACCTGTACGAGCACGAAACCCAAAATGCTGCCTGTCCAGGCCTGCACCGGTCTGACCGGTGCCCCACACCGGTCTGACCGGTGTGACCTGCGCAGCACCTTCAACAGCCTTCCGCTCTCCCCAAGCCCGAACCGTCCTCACACTCGCCTTGGCCCTGGGCATCTGCACACGAGACTCAAGTACACCATCGGAAGGGTGGTACTTGTCCTTGTTAGCCCACTCCTTTGCCATTCTCCCTTCTCGCTTCCTCTTGAAGGCAAACTCATCCTTATGGCCATCTCTCCCACAATAGCCACAATGGAACCTCACAAGCTTAGGCTTAGGCTTGGGATGTGGCTGCTCACTAGGTTTCTCTCCACTCAACTCCTCCACCGGTTTCCCATCACTTGCCTTCTCACTTTCTTTCCCAAAGAACACTTTCTCGGAAGTGCTCACAAACTTGATAGGCTTTTGGAGATCATTTGTGGGTGTAGGAAACACGGGTGGAGCTGGGGTTGTGTCTAGTCGGTTCTTAAGAAGGTTAGGTTTTGGGGGGGAATCATTTTTGTGGTGGGTTTTTGGTGGCTCTGGGATATTCTCTCCACTTCCCTCACCAACCTTGTTTGCCCCAAGTCCCTCACCATCCTGCCTCTTAAATGCCTCGATTATCATCCTCAACTGAGGCTCATGACCAGACAACCAACCCATCAACTTTCTTAGCTCATCATTCTCATCCTGCAAATGATCAACATAATGTGCAAGTTCCAGATTTTTCAAAGCGTGCATTTCACAGGTAGAGCATGATGTAGGCATGGGTTCTTTCAGCTTAGCCTCAAGAGAACTAATGTAAGCATGCATCTCATCAAGCTTAGCATGCAAAACAAGGCAAGAACTGCAAGCAATTAGCAAAGCAGGTCTAGACTTAAGCTCAGCCACTTCAACCCTAAGCACATCTAGTTCCTCACACTTGGAGGCATGCTTCTCCTTAAACAAAGCAAGATCTGCAAGAAAGATGGAGCAATCAGCACAATCAACCTCATCTGAAACAACAGGGCTAGCCTTAAGGGAATCAATCTCAAGCTTGCTATCAAGCACCTGTGTCTCTAGCTCAGCCACTCTAGTCCTAGCATCCTCGAGTGAAGCCCTAGACTCTTTTGTCATTTTCTTGGCCTCTCTAAGCATGTCATCACGGTAATCAAGCAACGAGCCAAGGCTCTCATTCTCCTGGCGCAAGAAGGGAAGTTCATCACGCACCTCATCGTCGGAATCGGAGTCCGAGTCGCTCTGTGTGCTCTTCTTGCTGCCGGAGCTCAGCGCCATGGTGCAGAAGCCGTCTCTCGCGAAGCAGCTCAGCCCGCTCAGATTCTTGGACGACTTCTTGCTCTTGCGACGATCACCTTCATCTTCACTGCTGCTCGAGCTTGAGGTGGAGTACGCGGAACTGAAGTCGACGTCGCTCGCTCCAACCATCGCTCGGGCCTTGCCTCGGCTCTCCTTCTTCCTTGATCGTTGCTCGTCCTTGTACTTGTTCTTGTGCTTGCTCTTGTGGTTGCGCCTCGACCGGTACTTGCCATCCATCCACGACTTGTGCTTGTAGCCGTCCTTGTTCTCGACCTTCTCTGGGCAGTCGGCGACGAAGTGTCCTGGCTTGCCGCATTGGAAGCATGTCCTCGTGTTCTTCCTCATGTTCACGCGATTCTCGTGTAGCCTCTCGAACCGCCTCGTCAGGAGCGCCAGCTCGTCCTCTCCAAGCACGTCGAACTCCTCATCTGGCATAGACATCAAAGAGGAAAAAGAGAACATCATGGTGGATGGGTTAGTGTTAGCCTTTCCTTTCGAACCACCAACGAGGGCAAGACTATGGGAATCAGTCGGTCCCTCAAGCTTGGCAGTCATGCCCCTATTCACCTCAGCCGACTTGAGCTTCGACAACAGCTTGTTCACCGTCAGAGTATCATGCTTCTCTGACTCCACAATGGCCTCGAACTTTCCGCCCCAAATCGTATGATCCAAATAGTGTAAGAGCTTGACAGCTCTATCATGATCATCGTACGGGAGCACGTCCACATTGGTCCTCATGTTGTTCACAACCACCGTGAACCTCTGAAACAAGGCGTCGATGGACTCACCTGGGAAATGAGTGAAGTTCTCGTACTTTCTCCGGTAGGTCGCATACATCCGTGCCTGAACCTGGGCAACCCAACATGAGCCTCCTTCAGCACCGTCCAAATTCTACAAGCCAAGTGCTCGGTGTGCACCCGATCGAACTCAGGCTGACACAAAGCACGAAACAAGTAGTCGACCGCCTTATTGTTGCCGTCGAATCTGTCCCTCGATCCTGGAGTGAGGAAGTCTATCGGCTGGACATAGCCTGTGTCCACCGTGACGTCCCAAAGGATCTGACCCTTTCCGCGGAGAAACGCACCCATCCGCTTGCTCCACATCTGGTGGTTCTTGCCATCGAAGTGTGGAGGACCCGAACCCCGTTCCTGCTACGCCATCTTTGGATCTTAGACTGGTTAGAGTCAATAAAGACCCGAACTGGCTCTGATACCACTTGAAGGACCGATATGGCGAACCAGAGAGGGGGGGGGGGGGTGAATGGGAGTCGATAAAAAGCTTCTCGAAGGAGATGGATACTCCAACAAGACGAACACGGCTTCCAACACATGTCTCCGACTCACTACCCACGTTGGCCAAGCCCACGTAGCTACTGGAGTGCCACTGGACCTAGGAACCAACACACAACCTTCCGACCCGAGAACGCAGCGGAACACCAAACCTCGAGTCTACAGACCAACACCGGCCGACCGGTGAGCACCACCGGCCGGACCGGTCCCCGCCGATGAAACCGGGCAACTTTCACTAAGTGGCTCCACACCGGTCGGACGGTGAGACACACCGGTTAGACCGGTCACACAAGATGAAAGCCCCCAAAGCACCAAACAAAGCCAACCGACAACCAAACCGACCCAAACTCGAAACAACGAAGCAACACGAACAACAACGAACACACCCGGACGTTCACCCGAGCAAAAACCCACCGAGGGTTGCACCGGTCGGACCGGTCAAGAGCACCGGTCGACCGGTGTTTCGGGCAGCTCGGGATGAACAAGACCCGCGGGTCAACTCCCCCAAATCCAAACCTCGATCTCCCGAATCGCTCCACGGACTTGAACAAGACTTTGGGGATATTAGGAACACCTCATGAGGAGTCCATAGCCAAGTTTAATCCCACCAAAACTTGTCCAAAAAGGAGGAATCGAAGAAATCCCGCCAAGAGCACCACAAACCCTAGAACTCGGAAAACCCCAAAATCGAGCCCCTTTACTCACTGATTTGGGAGGAGAATCACAGCCCAAAGAACCACGAAGGGTTCCCACAAATTTCCCCCATCAAATCCCCAAGAGCAAGGTCCCGAAAACAACCCAAAGAAATCACCAAGAGAGGGCTCCGAAAATCACCACCAAGAACAACCGGGAACAACACATCCAAACCTTGAGGAACCACGCCGAATCATCTATACATGCAACAAAGGTTCATACAAGGTCTAGCTTGCCGCCCAATCATCCAACCCTCTCACAAGATCTCACCATGAAGCTCTCAAGCTAGTCCTATGGAAATCCTAAGGAAAAAAGGAAGGGAAAAAGGAAAGCAAATGAACTAGGGTTTCAAAACTTGGCTGCCATCCTCTCACCTCTTGGGTTATATGGAGGCAACCGAAAGTCTAAAATGCCCTTTCCTAATAACTAGGGATACAAGCCCCTCAAGGGCGGATTTGGAAGTCTTCATGTCTTCACCATCGGACGGATGCCCGGCGACCGCACCCTGCGTAGCCTCAACGCAAGCCATGCGATCCCGACGCGTGTCCTCCGCTTCGAATTCTCCGGACTGCGTCGTCGCACACCGGTCAGACCGGTGCTCCCCACCGGTCAGACCGATACCCACCGGTCAGACCGGTCTGGCACTGCTGCAGCACCATCTTCGGTTCTTCGATCTTGGCTTTGTGGATCAACCAAGGAACCTAGTGGTTTTCTAGTGAACCACCGGAAACCCAGCGAACTCGGTGTAGCCTCCGCCAATCTCCAATCATAACTCGGTTCCCACGTAGTCCTGGCTCGACCATGGTTTTGAGGCTCAACCAAGAAACCGTCCATGACTTCATCTTGCTGTTCATGCCACCATGCGGCCCGCACTTGACCCCGCTGGCCACTGGGTCCCTCGAACGAAGCCTACTTGTCTTGTCCACACTTGGAGGCCTCACCGGCGACGAACTTTCGCGCTTGTTCTTCACCTGCACCAACACCAGTCAAGCCGCAACCTGCACCTGCAATACTTAGCCAAGAATCAGTCCACACAACGTTGTCAATCACTCATCACACAAGGAAGTGACCATCCACCGGTCCTCGAACCACACATGGTCCTCAAACACTCAACTGTTTGAGGGAAGACCAAGACACCAAAGAAGATCCCAAAAACAGGCAAGTCCCAGAAGTGGACTTCCTATCCAACCGACACCCGGCAAAATCCGCGTCTGAAAAACCATGAAGCGCCAAAGAAGAGGACGCGGAGTACCAAAGGCCGAAGTCGGGAGTGTGACGCAAGTACCTGAAAATTTGCTTCACCACTTGCCGATGCGAAGTCCTCGGAGACGCTTAAAAACGAGCAAACAGACACACCAAGAACTGGATGTTCGGCCTCGTCGCCGTCAAGTAGAGGAGTGACCCGATCATGCTCCGGTACTCCTTCTGGTCCACGTGTTCACCTTCCTCGTCCGCATCAAGTGCTGTAGTCGTACTCATCGGTGTCGTCATAGCCTTGGAGTCCTCCATCTTGAACTTCCGCACAATGTCCTTGGTGTACTTAGCTTGGTGCACAAATGTTCCTTTCTTTGATTGCTTGATTTGTAGCCCGAGGAAGAACTGCAACTCGCCCATCATTCTCATCTCAAATTCCTTGCTCATTTCCTCTGCAAACCTTGCAACAAGAGAGTTAAACGAGCCACCAAAGACAATATCATCCACGTACACCTGCACAATCAGGATATCTCTGCCCTGCCTCAGCAAAAACAAGGTCTGATCAACCTTCCCAATCTCAAAACCTCTCTCAAACAAGAACCCCCTCAACCTGCCATACCAAGCTCTAGGCGTCTGCTTCAACCCATACAGTGCCTTCCTCAACCTGTACACCCGGTGGGGGTACTTCTCACTCTCAAACCCCGGAGGCTGCCTCACATACACTTCTTCCTCCAACACACCATTCAGAAAAGCACTCTTCACATCCATCTGGTGCAACTTGAACCCTTTAGCCACAGAAAAGGCTAGAAGGATCCTAATCGCCTCCAAACGGGCTACGGGAGCAAAAGTCTCCTCGTAGTCGATCCCCTCCTTCTGACTGAACCCTTGAGCAAGAAGTCTCGAATTGTTCCTCAAAACCTCACCTTTCTCTCCCTCTTTGTTCTTCCACACCCACTTTGTACCAATCGGCTTACACCCTGGGGGAGGGTCAACCAACTCCCAAACCTGATTCCTCTCAAAGTTCTCCAACTCCTCATGCATCGAATTAACCCAATTGTGATCAGATAGTGCGTGTCCAATGTCTTTGGGCTCAAAAGTAGCAACAAATGCAGCATGAGCGAAATGAGAATTGTTCCGAACCCTCGACCGTGTAGTGCGTTCATTCATGTCGCCGACAATCCTCGAAGCTGGGTGATCCAATTGTACTCGCCGGGGAGGTTCTCGCCTCGATCCTACCTCCCCCTCAACAATAGCTTCTCCTTGATCTTGATTTGTCGTCGTAGGTGTAGGAGAGGGTCCGTCCACCACCGTAGTCGAAGTAGTGGGTACATGTTCAGCCGGGGGCACCGCACCGCCATCTTCATCGTCTCCATGTTCATGCTCCTCCTCCTGAAAGATCTCTTTGCCAAGCTCATCATCACCAGCACACTCAAAAACAAGCTGACTACATGGCTGTGGCTCGTCGAAGGTTACCTCGCAAGTGTCCACGATTTGGTTAGTTTCAAGATTGAGCACACGATATGCTCTAGAAAGAGATGCATAACCAAAGAAAATACCATCGACAGACCTAGCCTTAAACTTATCCAACTTCTTGCCTTTCTTCAGAATAAAGCATTTGCAACCAAAGACATGGAAGTGACTCACCTTGGGTGTGCGACCATGCATCAACTCATAGCATGTTTTCTTCTTATGCACTCTGAGGTAGATCCTGTTTGACATAAAGCATGCGGTATTCACCGCCTGAGCCCAATACCTTCACGGAGTCCTATGCTCATCAAGCATCGTCCGAGCCATCTCACACAAGGTCCTGTTCTTCCTTTCCGCAACACCATTTTGGGGAGGCGTATATGGACTCGAAAACTGGTGCTCAAGACCCAAGTCATGGCAAAAGATTTCAAAACGAGAGTTCCCGAATTCCGAGCCATTATCACTGCGGATCGCTCGTATGGCATCTCTGTGCCTTTCGTTCCTCAACCTCAAGACTAGATCTCGAACAAAACCAAACGTCTCCCCCTTATCCTCGAGAAAGTACACCCACGCATACCGACAGTAGTCGTCCACCACAACAAGGACATACCACTTCCCACACGCAGATCGCACACAAGCTGGGTCAACAAAGTCCATGTGGAGCAGCTCGCATGGACGCTCAGTCATCACATCGGTGAGAGGCGGATGAGAAGAGGCTACCATCTTGGCTTGCCTACACGGCGCACAAACCAACTCTTTCTCAAGCCTCAATCGTGGCAATCCTCGGACCAAATTGAATTTACTCAAGCGAGACAAAAGGTCAAAGCTCAAGTGACCCAACTTCCTATGCCACTTCCACAACTCACTCGAAGAACCAGCCAAGAAACAACGCTCCACACCCGAAGACTGCGAAAAATCAGCACGAAACACCTGACCCTCGGGAACGACCATACAAACAAGGTCCCCTCGAGAGTCCAAAATCCTCGAACCACCTGGCCGAAATAATACCTCAAAACCCTCATCCAACAGCTGGGACACGGAAAGAAAATTGTACCCCAGCGATTGAACAAGAGCAACATGCCTCAGAGTGATCTTGTCACTCACCTTAATCTCACCTTCTGCAAGCACACGCCCACGCCCATTGTCCCCAAAAGTGATGTACCTCTTCGTCACCATCAGGACGAGACATGAGAACCACCCCCTGTCTCCGGTCATATGCCTCGAGCAACCGCAGTCAATGAACCAGATGTTCTTCAAGTCTCCCACCTGAAATTCAAAAACGAGCACGTGAGCGAACAAACGACTCAGCACTGGGGTTAGTACCAAAAGAGTAGAACCAGTGCCGAGCCATTTGCTCGAAAGTGGGGTTAGCACACACCAAACCATCTTTCCTACCAAAACTACCACCACGAACACCACCTCGGTAACCACTCCGAGGAAACCAACCCTCTCTGCCTGGAGGAGGACCAAAAGCACAAAATAAGTCCCGTGGACCGTCCCTCCTCTCCTTCTCAGTGCTACGACTCCTCCCATCCCCATAATGAAATCGAGGGGGAGATTGCCTAGCAAACTGACCACCCGCTGACTCTCTAGACCAGCCACCAGCAACACTACCTCCTGAACTGAAACCTCTCGACTCACCACCTTGAAAACCACTCCGCCCAGAATTCTGGGGGGTGCGGTTGAACCGCCTAGCAAGGCTGGTCTGACCGCCCTCTCCAGAATAGCTCCTCGGCTGCGGGATCTCGCATCTCCCCATGCCGGAACACTTCTCACCACAGCTTTACCACTGGGCAGTGGCGTACGAGGCTTAGGTACACCATGGGAAGGGTTGTACCTATCCTTGTTCGCCCACTCCTTTGCCATCCTATCTTCCCGCTTCCTCTTGAAGCAAAGCTCATCCTTGTGACCCTCTTTCCCACAATAGTCACAATGGAACCTCACAAGTTTAGGTTTAGGCTTGGGTTGGGGTTGCTCACTTGGTTTCTCTCCACTCGACTTCTCCGCCGGTTTCTCCTCACTAGCCTTCTCACTTTCTTTCCCAAAGAACACTTTCCCCGAAGTGCTCACAAACTTGATAGGCTTTTGGAGATCATTTGTAGATGTACGAAACACGGGTGGAGCTAGGGTTGTGTCTAGTCGGTTCCTAAGATGGTTAGGTTTTGGAGGGAAATCATTCTTGTTGCGGGTTTTTGGTGGCTCTGGGATATTCTCTCCACTTCCCTCACCAACCTTGTTTGCCCCACGTCCCTCACCATCCTGCCTCTGAAATGCCTCGATCATCATCCTCAACTGAGGCTCATGACCAGACAAACAACCCATCAACTTTTTCAGCTCATCATTCTCATCCTGCAAATGATCAACTTAATGTGCAAGTTCCAAATTTTTCAAAGCATGCATTTCATAGGTAGAGCATGATGTAGGCATGGGTTCTTTCAGTTTAGCCTCAAGAGAACTAGTGTAAGCATGCATCTCATCAATTTTAGCATGCAAAACAGGGCAAGAAGTTCAAGCACCCAGCAAAGCAGATCTAGATTTAAGCTCAGGCACTTCAACCCTAAGCACATCTGGTTCCTCACACTTGGAGGCATGCTTCTCATTAAACAAAGAAAGATCAGCAAGGAAAATGGAGCAATCAGCACAATCAACCTCATCTGAAACAACAGGGCTGGCCTTAAGGGAATCTATCTAAAGCTTTCTATCAAGAACCTGTGTTTCTAGCTCAGCCACTCTAGTCCTAGCATCCTCGAGTGAAGCCCTAAGCTCTTTTCTCATTTTCTTAGCCTCTCTAAGCATGTCATCAAGATTATCAAGCAAACAGCCAAGCCTCTCATTTTCCTAGCGCAAGAAAGGAAGTTCGTCACGCACCTCGTCGTCGGACTCAGAGTCCGAGTCGCTCTGTGTGCTCTTCTTGCTGCCGGAACTCAGCGCCATGGTGCAAAAGCCGTCTCTCGCGAAGCAGCTCAGCCCGCTCAGGTTCTTGGACGACTTCTTGCTCTTGTGACAATCACCTTCATCTTCACTGCTGCACGAGCTCGAGGTGGAGTACACGGAATTGGAGTCGACATCGCTCGCTCCAACCATCGCTCGGGCCTTGCCTCGGCTCTCCTTCTTCCTCGATTGTTGCTCGTCCTTGTGCTTGTTCTTGTACTTGTCTTGTGGTCGCGCCTCGACCGGTACTTGTCATCCTTCCTCGACTTGTGCTTGTAGCCTTCCTTGTTCTCGACCTTCTCCGGGCAATCGGAGACGAAATGTCCCAGCTTGCCGCACTGGAAGCATGTCCTCGTGTTCCTTCTCATGTTCACTCGGTTCTCGTGCAGCCTCTCAACCGCCTCGTCAGGAGTGCCAACTCATCCTCTCCAAGCACATCAAACTCCTCATCTGGCATAGACATCAAAGAGGACAAAGAGAACATCCTGGTGGATGGGTTTGTGTTAGCCTTTCCCTTGGAACCACCAACGAGGGCAAGACTATGGGAATCAGTCGGACCCTCGAGCTTGGCAGTCATGCCCCTATCCACCTCAGCCGACTTGAGCTTCGAGAACAGCTTGTTCACCATCAGAGTGTCATACTTCTCCGACTCAACAATGGTCTCAAACTTTCCGCCCCATATTGTACGATACAAAGAGTGTAAGAGCTTGACAGCTCTATCATGATCATCGTACGGGAGCACGTCCACATTGGCCCTCATGTTGTTCACAACCACCGTGAACCTCTGAAACAAGGCATCGATGGACTCACCGGGGAGATGAGTGACGTTCTCGTACTCTCTCTGGTAGGTCGCATACATCTGTGCCTGAACCTGGGCATTCCCAACATGAGCCTCTTTCAGCACCGTCCAAACTCTACAAGCCAAGTGCTCGGTGTGCACCCGATCGAACTCAGGCTGACACAAAGCACGAAACAAGAAGTCGACTGTCTTATTGTTGGTGTCGAACATGTCCCTCGATCCTGGAGCGAAAAAGTTCATCAGCTGGACATAAGCCGTGTCCACCGTGACATCCCAAAGGATCTGACCCTTTCCGCGGAGGAACGCAGCCATCCGCTTACTCCACATCTGGTAGTTCTTGCCATCGAAGTGTGGAGGACCCGAACCCCGTTCCTGGTACGCCATCCTTGGATCTTAGACTGGTTAGAGTCAATAAAGACCCGAACCGGCTCTGATACCACTTGAAGGACCGATTAGGCGACCAGAGAGGGGGGGAGTGAATTGGAGCCGATAAAAATTCTTCTCGAAGGAGATTGAAACTCCGACAAGATGAACTCGCTCGGTCGGACCCCCAAAATCACACGCTCCGCACTTCTACCTTCCTTTTGCCAAAACCACGTAGCCACTGGAGTGCTACTAGTCCTAGGAACAAACACTACCAGCAACCTCAACACACACGCACCCACGACAGCGGAAACAACTCGAAAGCCGGCTATCTAGAGGGGGCGGTTAGACCGGGTATGGGGGTCAGTTAGACCGCCTCCACCAGGTAACCAAGAAATCCTCCGAAACACCTCTTTCGAGCACCAAAACGCACCACACCAATAGAGATCTCTGGTCAGGGCCATGCTAGCTACCAGAAAATCTTGATGAAAACCAAAAGTCCACCCAGGGGCCTAGGGGCGGTTAGACTGGCTACCAGGGGTGGTCTAACCTCCTGTACCCAGCAACGAACTCCAGACAAGAACTCATAGCAAGCGACACGAGAACGACCCGAAATTTCACACAGACGCTCCTGTGATCAGGGCGAACAAACTCACAGAGGAAAATCCAGCGAAACAAAACTTTGACCTGGAAGGCCCAGTGCGGTTAGACCGCCCCCTCCAGGCGGTTAAACCGCCCCTTCCAGAAAACCAACCTGCAGGTCAAACCTCAACTTCCCAGCGCCCGATCTCACGAATCACTCCACGGATTGCAGCGAAACTTCGGGAAAAGATGGGTTACCTCCTGGGAAACCTCTACGTCAAACGAATCAACCCGAATCGCTCACAATCAAGAGGAATCGAAGAAATCGCCTCTCTAGGTCAAGAACTCGCCCAACTCGAAAAACCGCCAAATCGAGTCCGATTCAAGAGAGATTTGGGGGCAAAGTCACCAGCCAAAGAGGCACAAGATCCTCATATGTGACTCCCACTAAAAACCCCTGAGAAATCGTCCTCAAAACTCCGCCAACAAAGAGCTCTGAAAATCACCACAAAGAAGGACGGGAAAAACACTTCACCACCTTGAGGAACAACGCCGAACCACCTATACATACCATGAAGGTTCGTACAAGGTCTATCTTGCCACCCGTACATCCATCCCTCTCTCTAGATCTCACATGAAGCTCTCAAGCTAGTCCTAGGAAAAACTAAGGGAAAATGAGAACGAAAATGGAAACTCAAATGAGCTTGGGTTCCACCATCCTCTCAAAGAGTATATATGGAGGCACCCAAAAAAATAAACTACCCTTACTTAAAAACTAGGGATACAAGCCCCTCAAGGGCCAATTTGGAAGTCTTCAGATTTTCTTCATCGGACGGATGCCCGGCGACCGCAACCTGCTTAGCCTTGACGCAAGCCTTGCGATCCCGACGCGTGTGCTCGGCTTTGAAGCATCTCGGCGCCAGCGACCAGGGCGGTTAGACCGCCCCACCTGGGCAGTTAGACCGACCCGGGCAATCTGACCGCCCCAGGCGGTTTGACCGCCCCTCCTGGGCGGTTGAACCGGCTTGGGTGGCCACAACTCCTCGTCGAGTCTTCGGCCTCGGTTTTGTGGCTCAACCGAGTAACCCAATGGTTTTCTGGTGAACCACTGCAAACCCCACGAACTCGATGTAGCCTCTGCCAATCTCCACTCATGACTTGGCTCCCACGTAGTCCCGGCTCGACCTTAGTTTTGAGGCTCTACCAAGAAACCGTCCACGACTTCATCTTGCTGTTCATGCCACCATGCGGCCCGCACTTGACCCCGCTGGCCACCGGGTCCCTCGAACGAAGCCTACTTGTCTTCTCCACACCAGGAGGCCTCACCAGCAACGACCTTTCGTGCTTGTTCTTCACGTGCACCAACACGAGTCAAGCTGCAACCTGCACCTGCAATACTTAGCCAAGAATCAGTCCACACAATGTTGTCAGTCACTCATCACACAAAGAAGCGACCATCCACCGGTCCTCGAACCACACATGGTCCTAAAAAACCGAAGGACACGTGGCACGGAGCCCCCGAGCCTTGAGTCAAGTAATTCCTCTCGAATTGAAGGGTCATCTTGTATGTAGAATTTTTACTGAGTTGCTCTTGAATCTTGTCACTTCCCAGGGAATGGATTAGATGTAGACGAGCCCCGAGATGAAGTGCGTCGACTACTAGAAGTTGCAGGGTCAGGCGTTGCCGCTGAGTCAGCCGTCTGGAGACTTATCCGTCCGGCCGTTGAGGAGCCACCCGTTGACTTATAAATAGAAGCCGAAACCCTTAGGGTTTTTCACCCCCACGCACTTGCAGCCATTCCGAGCAGATCGTGCCTAGAATCCACCGCCAGTGCGCACTGCCATCTCAGAGAAGATTGTAGGTCTGAGCGCGCCGCCACTGAAAGCCACCGTTGTAGCCCCCGAGCGAATGCGAGTGAAAACCCGGTGCACTTGGAGAATGAAGCCCTCGCCGTCCAAGAGCTTGAAGACTACCGGCGGGAAGAAGAGATCCCGAGAGGAAGCCGCCGGATCTGCCGCAGGGTCATCGCCGCCGGTGTCTCCGCCGCGCCCAAATCCCAACCAAGATTGGAAGGAGTCGAAGGCGAAGACTAAGGATCTGCTTGCGCTGTTGAACAGTGGATTTCTTCGGGAGAAGGAGGTCGACATGTGGCACGCCACCGCGGGAGATCCGTACCCCATGGAGAAGAATCCAGATGAGATCCCCATGTTCACGCGGTTCGCGAAGCGCAGGTTGGCTCTCCCAGCGAGCGATTTCTACAAGGAGCTCTTGGAGTACTACGGGATCGAGTACCTCAACCTCAACCCCAACGGTATCTTCCACACCTCAGTCTTCGTCCACTTTTGTGAAGCTTTCCTGGGGATCAAACCCCACTGGGTACTCTTTCGAAAGTTTTTTTGAGTGAAGCCCCATCATAGTTACAATAACCCCCAAGTAGTTGGAGGAGCAGGCATCCAAATGCGCGAGGACGCCGAGAGGAGTACCTTGCGTACAAGTTGATGACTCCAACCAAGATTGGAAGTCTAAGTGGTTCTACAACACCAACCACCACCCGGAGTTGCTGAAACCCAGTGGGAAGCTGCCAAAGCACCAGCCCTGGTGGAATTCCGAGCTGACGATGCAGGAGGGTATCCAGCTACCCGAACTGCTGGCGAAGATCAAGGCTTTAAGAGAAGTCGGGCTGAGGGCCGAGCATGTGGACTTCAGCTTCATGAAGAGGAGGGTGCAGCTGCTGATGGCTCGCGACACCCTGGGCTACCAGTATACCGGTGACGACGACACGTCACGGATGCCCGGTGATGAAATCGACGACTACGACATCGTCAACAGGCTAGGGTGAATCTTCAAGGACATGCCGGCGTACACGCCCTGCCCCGTGCCTGAGTACTCCGCCGCGCGTCCACCGAACGAGGTTAGTAGCCGTACTCAATGTTGAGTATTGATTATGTAGTGGTAGTCGTGCTGACGCAATGTGATTCTTGCAGGATGACATAGTGAAGTTTGTCTCCGAGCCGGCGTCACCTCCTCGACTTGTCGAGATCCCAGATGAGGGGAAGAGCAAGGCCAAGGAGTGTCGCGAAGTCGTCGAAAGGGACGAAACTGTTGTCGTCGAAGACAGGTCGGACGAGGATGACGAGGAGACGCTTCAAGAGTGGTTCCAGCTGCGGTCAAGATTCAGCCGCCCTGGACTGCCCAACGTCCCTCTCGTTCAGGATCCTCCAACTAGCTTGGAGGCTTGTTTGCCTGCGCTGCCAAGGAAGCCGCGCAACGTGGCCCGCAAGTGTGTGGACAAGAAGCTTAAGGTCACGGAGACCACATCCCGAGAGGTAAGCTCCATGAGTAGTGTAGACGGGTACTTGTTTCTCGATGTTATGAATGCTGACGACGAAATTCCGTTGCTTGCAGGAGATTCCACCTTCCGACCTCGTAGAACAAGGGGACGAAGGCGTCTGGGATACGGTGGGAGAGCCAGCTGGAGCCAGCCGCAGCCCAGCCCCCACCGTGGAAGAACTCGTGGCGCAACTGACGTGTCAGCCCCCAGTTGTTGCGGGGAGTACTGAACCGGCCGTTGCTGTTGCTGAAGAGCCAACGGCTACTGAGGCCCAAGAAGAGGCGCCTGCCGAAGCTGGGCTAGTCGACATCGCCAGCATCCTTGGCGCCCCGACCGTGATAGTAATCTGGTTGATCCTGTAAGTGAACATCTTTCCCAAGTAGTACATGTGGTTCGGTAGTCGTACTTGGTTGACAACTAGTTGCGTACTCTACAGAAAATCCACGGACTTGACCTGGGATGGGGATGAACCCAGCTCGGCGGTGGCTGAAGAGGAGTCCGCGCCAGCCCCTGAGGAGTTCGCTCCCGCCCCTCAAGCAGAGTCCGAGGCGCCGGCCGTGGAGGCTACATTGCCGGAGGCCAGCAGCGTAGAAGGTGAGTACACTGCACTAGCGCAGGTATCGTCAAGGAGTAGTTGTAACTTCCAAGAGTGACTAATCCAGTTGTCTTCTTGTGGACAGGGGCTGAAGCAGAGGGAAGCACTATTCCTGAGGCGGTGCCCGTTGAAGGCCAGGCGCCCGAGACCCAAGGAGCCGCCGGAGGAGCCCCCGAGCTGATGGAGGTAGCCAGCAGAGAAGCCCCCACGATGGTCGGAGAAGAACGCGACGATGTACTGCCAGAATCAGCTCTGGAAGTAGTCGTCTATTCGCCGGAGATTCAGGATGCGGAGCCAATCGACTCGGCGCCAATGTCTGGAGCCGCCACGAGTAGTCGTGGTGGGGTTGAGCTCCTGGCAGACGACCTTGTCGACCAGGCGGCGGTAGCACGGCACTTGGAAGCGATGCGCTAGGCCGAGCAGTGGATGAAGGTGAGTTGTCGATACCCTTGAGTAGTCAATCTGCCGTAGATGTTGACTACCCAGGTGACAGTTGTATTCTACTGCAGGATGTCGTGGAGAGAACCCGACAGAAATCTAGCATGCTCCATGGGTACGACGACGTAGTGCTCCGGGCGGAGGCCTTGGAGGAACAACTCTTGAAGGCCTGGAAGCAGTCCGCTATGCTCCAGTCGAAGCTGGACGGCGCCTTCTCCCAATATCACAACAAAGTCCAAGATATGCAGGCGAAGAGCGACGAGCTGGTGCGGAAGAAAAAGTCGCTCCGCAACAAGAATAAAGGTATGTGTTGTCTTGTCGAGTACCTATTGGAAGTACGTTGCAGTAGTCTGACCTGCCTTGCTTGTTGATTGCAGAGCTTGAGACTCATGTCGAGCAGCTTAGAGCTTCAGAAGTCGACATGAAGAACCTCTTCTACCGGGAGAAAGAGGCCCGTGAGGTACTTGAATATGACTATAAGCAGTTGGCTTACGAGTGCGATAAGCACATGGAGCTTCGAATTGCCTCGGATCGTGACCTCGTCAACTGCTACAAATCTCTGCAGAAGCTGAACGAGGACTGCGAGAAGCTGCGGGCCCAGCTGAAGGAACTCGAGGAAGCCGCACTTCCCATTGCGAGGCTACTGGTGCCTCATCCGGGCGGACCGAAGATAGCTCCCTTGGTGGACCAGCTGAGAGAAGCTCCCAGTCGCCTGCCGACGTACGTCAAGCACTTGGCGAAGTCGATCCCCAACCAGATCTTGGCATATATGAAGTCGTATTTCCCGAAGGCTCCAGTAGATGTAGTCGCCGGTGGACTAGCCGCCAACTGCACAGACGAGCAGTACGCGGAGCTGCTGGAGCACATGGCGCAATTGCTGAGCAGGTCGCCGAGAAGCTTAACCTCCAGTAGTCCTGTAGGGTTAGCTTTGTAGCAATAGTTGTATAAACAGAGTTGTATTGAACTTGTTTAAGTATGAAATGAGAACTTCTCAGAAATGAGTACTCGTTGTCGCAAAGTGTGTATGCGGAGTTCTCATTGTGGAGTTGTCACGAGTAGTCGTACTTGCTAGTAGACCCGTTTAGGGAAAAAGCAGTTGACCAGTTGATAGATAATCAAACTTTATTACTGAGAGAAGTACACCCGGATGGCCAGGGCCGTTTTACAAGAGTAGTCGCCAGGACCCGGAGGCCGCCTACGGCTAAGTGGTGCTAGGGCGTGTAGCCGCTTACAGCAGTAGATCCGTTAGTAGCCGTGTAGGCTGGATCTAGGAGTACATGGTCTCTTAGTAGAATGCTGCTGGAGTCCTTTGTCGCTCGGAGCAGCCCAAGATCCGTTAGTAGCCGTTAACGCTGGTTCTTGGAGTAGAGTAGTCCGGAGACTAGTGCCTGGACCCGGAGGCCGCTTACAGCGAAGGGGTCTTTGGGTAGTCGTGTAGACTTGAGCCCCTAGGGTAGTTGATAGACTAGGCATAGAATCGACAGAGCTGGTCGATATTCCACGAGTTGTTGACATCTTCACCTTCGAGCGTCTAGAGGCGATAGGAGCCCGGTCTGGTCACCTTTGCAACTGTGAGTGGACCTTCCCAGGGCGAGCTGAGCTTGTGTAGTCCTTTCGTGTTCTGGATGCGGGGGAGGACAAGATCACCAATGTTGAAGGAGCGTTCCTTGACGTTGCGATCGTGGTAGCGTCGGATACCCTCGAGGTACCTTGCTGATTGGACGAGGGCAGCGTAGCGAGCTTCTTCGAGTCCATTGTTGACGGTGAAAATCCGTCAACCTAGCCATGAGTTTACCTTCGGTGTTGGCATGAGTTTTATACCTTATCCATTGGTACTAACCCCCGTGGTATAACAAGTTCACGTGTGCATGTCGGTTTTGGAGTTTAATGTTTATGCAGGGTTTTAGTGTTGAATGCAAGACTTTCGGGATAAGTTCATCAAGCACCTCATGACAAGACCTTGAAGCCCCGTACAAGTCATGCAATGAAGCAAACTTAACTCCAAGAAGCCGGGGACTTGATCCGAGAAGACGACGGACTCCGGGGACCCGACCGTAAAAGTGCTTCGAATCTTGCAAGACAAGGAGTTGAGTCCAATTTGGAGAGAAACCGACGACATGGACCTACATGCGAGAAGGGGGAAACATCCAGGAAGCAAGGGAACCGACGTGGAGCGAAGGAGCCCTCGGGCTGGGCCTAAATGGGCCCAGGCCGGGCCGGCCCGGGCCCGCCGGCCCAGTCCGGTCGGCCCAGGCCCATTTAGGGCCCAAATGCCCCCTTCTTTGCCCTAGCCGCCAATCGGGCTATTTATAGCCCCCTGACCGAGAGCCACGGAGAGAAGATTTCGTCATCGGCCGCCGAGGAGCAGAGAAGAGAGGGACACCATCTCGGAGAGGAGAGGGTCGAGCTAGTTGACTAGGGTTCCCCTAGCCGACGTGGGAACCTTGCACGGAAGACCACGTCGGAGTTCCCGGAGCTAGAAGCAAGATCAAGGAAGGATCCCGGTGGTGATCTTGTGTATGTATCATTGTTATAGTTGAATTATCAAGTTGAATCTTTTCCTAGCGATCAAGTGTTTCCTCGAAGATTTCGTTTTTTCGATCGGCTTTGCTTATTCCAATTCTATTCTCGAGATAGATTACATAGGGTGTTCTTGTAGCCGCGGTGGCTAGAGGTACACGCCGGATCTTCCGAAAGAATCTCGACTTGTCTTTTGACTCGCCCTAAACTCCCCGCATGAATAGGGATACGTTGTGACAGAACGGGGGTCTCGAAAGGCGGATGTTTTCGGATTTGGACGGGAAACCACGATTTAAAGAGGCTTCTATTAAGATTCGATTTGCTACTTCTTCTCTTGCTTGGAACTTCAACAAAAGGCTTACCCCGATCCCTCTAGGTCGGTTTATCTACCCAATCTTACTTTGTTTTCACCGGTCTTTAGTAGATTAGATTCGTTTCGTGTCTTTTACTTAGGTGCATTAGGGTTTTATCGAAGATTGGAGTTACATGGCTTTATTATATTAAGTTTTGCGTCACACATTTGTTCCACGGATTCGATACCTTGGGTTCACCACTCGAGGGAAGAAGGGTCCCTTGACTACGACGGGAGAATTGTACGCTTGCGAGTCACAAACGAACTTTGATACAATTATTAACCGTCAACATCCATCGATGTCAACGCGTCTACTGTCTTCAGATATGCCTTCGTCGTATTGCTCTACTGCTGGTGAGTCCCACATAACATCAGCAGGGAGGATTGCTTCGGAGTTGTAGACCAGGAAGTATGGTGATTGTCCCGTTGGCTTAGAGGGTTGAGTGCGTAGCCCCAGAGCGCATTAGGTAGTTCCTTGACCCACTTGCCTCCTTTGGTGTTGGCAGCATCGTGTAGCTACTTCTTGAGAGCGTCGAACACCATCCCATTGGCGTGCTCGACTTGTCCATTGACCCGAGGATGGGCAACTGAGACATATCGGACGTCGATCCCGCAGTTCTCGCAGTACTCCCAAAACTGGTGATTGTTGAAATTGGAGCCCAGGTCTATGATGATGCGGTGGGGTAGTTCGAAGCGATGTACGAGTTCATCCAGGAAGTCGAGTACTCTATCGGCCTTGGGGCATTTGACCGGCTTGACCTCGATCCACTTGGTGAACTTGTCGATGGCCACCAATACTCTGTTGAATCCACCTGGCGCAGTGGGGAGTGGCCCAATCATGTCGAGCCCCCAGCAAGCGAAAGGCCAGGTTGGCGGTATGGTGACTAGCTTGTAGGCCGGGACGTGTTGTTTCTTGGCGAAGTATTGGCACCCTTGGCACCTTCTGACAAGTTCTTCGGCATTGCCCAAAGCTGTGGGCCAATAGAAAGCTCGTCGGAAGGCCTTGCTGACCAGCGTGCGAGAGGACGCGTGGTTGCCGCCGACGCCTTTGTAGGTCTCCTCCAAGATGCCCTTGCCTTCTTCGCGGGGAACGCACTTCATGAGTACTCCAGAAGATGCACCTCACCTGTAGAGCTTGTCTCCGAATAGGACATAGGACTTGCACGGCGGATGAGTTGCTCGACCAAGTTCTTGTCTGAGGGGACCTTTTGCTCGCTGAGGTAGTTGATGAAGGGTTGCCTCCAGTCCACGTCAATCATCATGACCTCCTAGCCAGCCAGGGGATGCGCTGGATCAGTGGTCGGTGGCTCTGGCTCCGGGGTGGATGGCGCGTGAAGCTCGTGGACAAAGACACCCACTAGTACTTGAGAGCGAGTAGAACCAAGCTTCGATAGGACGTCCGCTGCAACGTTGTTGTCGCGGGCGACGTGGTGGAACTCGAGACCGTAGAACTTGTTCTCGAGCTTGTGAACTTCTAGGCAGTAGGCGTCCATGCTCTCCATGTTGCGGTCACAGGACTTGTTGACTTGATTGATGACCACTGCGGAGTCGCCATAGACTAGTAGCCGCTTGATGCCCAGTGAAGCCGCGAGGTGGAGCCCGTGTAGCATAGCTTCGTACTCGGATTCGTTGTTTGAGACCTTCCAGAAGATCTGCAGGACGTACTTGGGTTGTTCGCTCGTTGGAGAGATCAAGAGTACCCCTGCACCTGCGCCTTCGAGCATGAGCAAGCTGACGAACTATATAACCCAGTGCTCTGGGCGCTCGGTTGGAGTAGGTAGCTGATTCTCCCGCCATTCCGCCATGAAGTCGACTAGCGCATGCGACTTGATGGATGTGCGTGGCTTGAAGTTGATGTTGAGGGCGCCGATTTCGACTGCCCACTTGGAGATTCTTCCAGTAGCATCTTGGTTCCGCAGGATGTCGCCGGGCAGGTAGTCAGTGATGACGGAGATCGAGTACTCCAGGAAGTAGTGTCGTAGCTTCTGCAAGGTGATGAGCACTGCGTACAAAAGCTTCTGTACTGGCTGATAGCATGCCTTGGATTCTGACAAGACCTCGTTGACGAAGTAGACTGGGCACTGGACTGGGTAGGCGTGGCCGTCTTCCTGCCGCTCGACAATGATGGCAGTACTGGCCACGTGAATAGTCGCAGCGAGGTAAAGCAACACCTGCTCGCCTTTGCGAGGAGCCGTGAGGACTGGCGGCTTTGATAGGAAGTCCTTGAGCTGGGCAAGGGCTTGGTCTGCCTCTGGAGTCCACACGAACTTCTCTTGATGTTTGAGTAGTTTGAAGAAGGGGAGCCCCCGTTCTCCAAGCTTCGAGATGAATCTGTTCACAGCCGCCATGCACCCGGTTAGCTTCTGCACGTGGGAGCTTTCATGCTGGTGATGGCGGAGATCTTCTCGGGATTGGCTTCGATACCGCGGTGGCTGATGATGAAGCCGAGTAGTTTGCCTGATGGTACGCCAAAGACGCACTTGTTCGGATTGAGCTTGCAGCGGTACTCTCGTAGGGATGCGAAAGTCTCTTCGAGATCGGCAATGAGCGTGTCGGAGTTTCTGTTCTCGACGACCACGTCATCCACATAGGCTTCGATGTTCTTGTTGAGTTTCCTTTTGAAACAGGCCTGGATAGCTCGTTGGTAGGTAGCGCCGGTGTTCTTCAACATGGTCGTGTAGCAGTACGCGCCAGACGGGGTGATGAAGGCGGTCTTCTCCTGGTCTTCTTCCTTGATAACGATCTGGTGGTACCCGGAGTAGCAGTCGAGGAAGTAGAGCAGGTCGCAGACCGCCGTGGAGTAGATGACTTGATCAATCCGCGGCAACCCGAAGGGGTCCTTGGGGCAGTGCTTGTTGAGGTCAGTGTAGTCAACGCTCATCCTCCACTCGTTCGAGTTATTCTTGCGGACGAGGATGGGGTTGGCGAGCCACTCAGGATGGAAGACTTCTCTGATGAAGCCAGCCGCGAGTAGTTTGGCGACTTCCTTCTTAATGGCGTCCCGTCTTTCGTCAGCGAAGCGGCGGAGGTGTTGTCGCTTCGGGGTAGCTTTAGGGTCAACGTTGAGTGAATGCTCGATCAGCTCCCTAGGCACCCCTGGCATGTCCGCTGGTTTCCACGCGAAGATGTCTCGGTTAGCCCGGAGGAAGTTGATGAGTGCGTCTTCCTATTTCGGGTTGAGGCCCGCCCCGATGGAGGTGGTCTTGCTGTTGTCGCCTGTCCCAAGGTCAATTGTCTTGACTAGAACTTCCTCAGCTGGCTGAGGCTTGTTGGCTTTGTCCGACTTCTCTGGGATGTCGAGTTCACTTGGGGCAAGCTTCTTCGACGCAGCGTAGATCTCCATCATTGCGTTGGGTACTTGATTCGTAGCTGCGAGTTCCACAGCTTCTGTGTCACAGTCGAAGGATATCTTCAAGTCCCCTTGCAGTGAGAGTACACCCGCTGGACTTAGCATCTTGAGTACCAAGTAGGTGTAGTGGGGTACCGCCATGAACTTGGTGATAGCCGGTCTGCCCAGGATGGCATGGTAGGACGTCTCGAAGTCCGCGACTTCGAACTTGACGTACTCGGTACGGTAGTTGTCCCTTGTTTCCCCGAAGGTAACTGGCAGAACCACTGAGCCCAGTGGGATAGCCGCATTCCCGGGGACTATGCCGTAGAAGGGCAAGGTGCTCTTAGTGAGGATGTGGTGATGTCGAGCTTCATTTTCTTCAAGGTCTTGGTGAAAAGGACGTTGAGCCCGCTTCCACCGTTGATGAGGACCTTGTTGAGTTTGGAGCCCGCGACCACTGGCTTCAGGACGAGTGGGAACCGTCCTGGTTCAGAGAAGCTTGTCCATTAATCCGCGCGGGAGAAGGTAATGGGTACCTCCGACCACCGGAGAGGGGTCGGGACCGCTGGTTCAATGCTCATGACTTCTCGATGGGTAGCTTTCTGAGCCCGTCGGTTGGGTAGTCCACCAAAGAGGACGTTCACCGTCTTGTCGGGTTTCTGGAAGTCATCATTGCCTTCGTCGGTCTTCTTCTTGCCTTTCTTGTCGTGAGGGTGCCGTGGCTCTGGAGTATCCTCGAGTGCTCGCCGGAGTTGGTAGCACTTCTCGGTGGTGTGGTTGCCGTCTAGATGCCACGGGCACTTCTCTTACATCAAGTCTTTGAAGTCGCCGGAGGTCTTCTTCGAGTTGTCTTTCGCAGGGCGCTGGATAGCCACGACAGTGTTGTCTGGCTTGCGCTTGCGATTGGGACCCGAGTAGTTGTTGCTGCGACCGCCTTCGTTCCCGTTGTTATTGCTGCCGCCGCCCGTGTTCTGTTTGCTCTTGCCACGGATGGCATCGTACTTGGCGTTAGCCTTGTCTTCTTCATCAGCCAAGGAGGTGATCGTGTCCTTGAGGTGGGTGATGGAGCTCGGCCAGCGACGACCGAAGTCTTCGAAGGTGCGGCAGTGGTAGAGACCGTCTTGGAAGAGGTCGATGACCTCCTTGTCACAGACATCGACTACGGTGGTGCGCTTGTCGAAGAAGCGCCACATGTACTTGCGAATGGTCTCGCCTTGTTCCTACTTCACCATTGTCAGGTCCATGCGAGTACCCGAGCGGCCCATAGCGCCCGCGAAGTTGCTGGTGAACTGTTCTGTGACGCCCCAGGTTTTTAATTAACCTTTAATAGCCGGTCAAATGGTCAACCGTGGTGAAACCTAGGTCAACCTGGGCCCTCACCTCGAAAAACTCACTAACCCACCCTAGTGACCCTAATTGAATAGTAAACACACTTGTGGTTCAACCCATGGTCAAAGGTTGGGTCAAACCCCTTGTCACTCTAGTGTCCATAGGTGTCTGCCGGAACTTTTTCCGCGTTCTCCAAAATTCACCTAAACACTTAAAATTCTACCTTTATTAAAGTTGTAGATCTTTATGAGGGACACAACATTCATGTAGATTGGCATTTCCAATTTTGTGGGGAAAAACTTGAAAAATGAATTGCAAGCCAGGATCCACTGTTTGCCAAACCCTACTAACATTCAAAGTTGGCATTCAAATAACTTTTGATCTGGGCAGAAAAACCCTATATGGCTTTTGTAGAAATTGTTGTTGGTAGCTAGATCTACAACTTTGGTATTCATCACTTAGTCCAGTTCTATTCAAAATTTTAGAGAAAAATTGACTTTAACAGGGCACCAGCAACATGATTGAGCACAGAGCACCGCCACGCGCGACGTCGTGCGCACCCGCGCGCCGCCGTCCCCTCCCCGCCGCCGGCCTTGCCCCCCGCGTCCACGCCCGCGCCACCCGAGGCCACACCGGCCGAGGCATGCTCCATCCCGAGGCCCGCGCCCCGCGCACGCCCCCGTCCCGAGACGCCCGGCGTCCGCGCCGCCGTACGCGCGTGCACGCCGCGGACCGGCGGTCCGTCGGCCGTGTCGCCGCCGTACGCGTGCCGCCCGAGCCGCCGTAGCACGGCGGGTATCTTCCCCATCACCCCTACATCACCCCGGTCACGCTGAGCGGCATATATAAGCCCTCCTGTTCCCCCTCCGCGCGCCACCAGAACCACCCGCCGCCATGGCCGCCGCCGCCGGTGCCCGTCGCCGCCGCCACCGCTCTAGTAGCTTCCTTAGGTTCTGGTGAAGCTCCAATGCTCGCTTGTTTGCCCGCATTTCGACTTCCCACCGCCCTTCCCCGAGCCGCCGCAGTCACCGCCGCCGGCCACCACCAAACCTCGCCGCCGGTCAACCCACTGCCTCCCCTCCGGTTCCCTGCCACCCCTAGGTGAGCTGATGATCCCCCACGGCCGCTTGCCCGGCCGGGAGCGCCGCCGGCTCGCCGGAATTGGCCGCGCCCGCGCCGCCCTCCCCGGCCAGGGACCCAATTGCTGGGATTCGAATCTGGTTAGGGTGTTTAGTGTAAAATTGCAGGGATGGTTTGTGAGGAACCCTATCTAGTTTTTCTTGCAGATTAGTCCAATGTCTTGTAAAATGCCTAGAAATTCGTAGAAAAATCAGAAAAATCCCAAACCAATTTTGTAGGGTTTAGGATGATAAATCCCATCTCTTTTGTTATTTACGCATGGCTGGATTCTAAATAGTTTTAGCATGAAAAATACAAATGTGTTAAACCTAGATCTGTCATAACTTGAAATCCATAACTCCTCTGTATCTCAATTTTGGATATGTTGTGCCAAAAATTGCACAAAAATTGCACAAAGTTATGCAGTAGATCTTGCTAAATAAATTCTTTTCCATTCTTGCAGAAGCTGCCTAAATGATTTTTCTTGTTAGATATATTTTTGTTCTTGAGCTGAACTTGTGCACACTGTCTTGATATACCAAAATACACATCCTGTGAATTGATCATGATTTTTGGATTAACAGAATTAATTATTCTTGAATTATGCATGTTTTCCTTTGTAAATTGATAAGCAAAGATCAGTAGAGATTTCATACGGATGTGCTCGTTCTTTAGACTTGTTTAGGACCAGAGAGCTTGCACAAGAAAGTTTGAATCGATTTGATGCTTATTTATTTTTGTATGCATTTAAATTGGATCACCAACTAGCCTTTGTTATTTTCTATAATATTTAATTTCCTAGCATCCAACACTTACATGTGGGTCCAATGGACCAAGATAGGTGCTAGTAGGCTTGAGAAACACTTATTTAATTTTTTGGTAATTTAATTGCTTAATAAAAAGCTTAAAAGCCCTTTTAATATCAAAGAAGAATTAAATGAAGAAAAGCCCTTATTTAATTCTTTTCCTTTTTGAAAGTATTATATAATTTAATTAAAGGGTAATTAATTACCTTTGCTGATCAGAAAGTAATTCATAAATAAAAACATTATTCACACCCTTGCTTGTGAAAGTAAAAGGAGTTAAAGCCTTCACATGAAATGACAAATATAATAAAAACCTTTATTCAAATGTGCAATAAAAGAATAACCCATGTACAATCAGTAACCTTCCTAAAAGAGAAACACTAGCTAGATGCTTGTTAAGGTGAATATGACCAACCTAGAGTTGGATAAGTAAACAAACTATCACATCACCTAAACTCGCATTGCATTCCGTGTAGATCTTCCAGACAGAGATTACTCCCTTGTCCCGGAAACCGAGGAAGGAGGAGCGGAAGCTTCGCTACAGTACGTTGAAGTACTCGACACCGAGGGTGCCCAGGCTAACCTAGCTGACGAAGGCAAGCTCCGGTGCATCTAACCCAGTTTTCAAATTCTTTATTCAATTACCTATGGATGATTGTGCATTTACGTTCAAGAGTTGAATGAAACCCTAGATGCATGATTCCTAGGTACCTTTGGTCCCTACTAGTATGATAGGTCATTAGCTGCTAAGCTATAGGACTGTTACAAGTCGAGTGATGACCTCACTCGCAAGAATAGGTTCCTAGATAGGAATCACAATGTATCCTTAAATGGATTGCTCACGTGGTAAGAGCATGGGATCTGGGCTCCGGTCCAGTGGTTATGTGGGTTAAGTCTTTGAACGTACTAAGCGCATGTCGGGTATGGGACCAGTAAGCCTAGTATCTTAATGAGGCGGCGAGGGATCCTACTATTACTACTCTTGGGATTCGCTCTCACGGCTAGCTACCGGTGGTGTATGGTGACTCCGGGTATCTCGCGGGGTATGCCGGATAGCCTGCACCAAAGACTGTAAGATTCGATCCCGAACCGAGGATTTTTGGGGACGGCCTGGGAAAGTTGTCCTTGCAGGGACAGCCTACCGTGTGTTTGGGTCTACCTTGCAAGGTTTAAATTAATCGATTGTCGGCGTCTCACCGTTATCCGAGACTACTTACTCCACTAGTCATGAGATCCCTAATGATGGAAGTTGATGAAGATGATGCTTGATTAATTGTATTGTACAACTTTGTTTGTACTAGTTGGCTAATGTAGTAAAGATTAAAACTACTAGAACTTGTGCTAAAATCTTGAAAGTAAGGACCTACTCTTTGTTACTTTTTAGCAAAGGCACCTAGTAGCCAAAAAGCCTTTCATGGTCTAGAATTGGTGAAGTAGATATCACCGACGGGTAAGACTTGCTGAGTATTAGTATACTCAGCCTTGCTGTAATGTGTTGATCCAGGTAATGCCTTCAGTGATGTGTGGCCCGGTGAGATCCCGCCCGGCTGGGAGCTGGAGTGGGTGGAGGACGACTACTGAAAGCATCATGGATGGCCTCCCGTGGTGTCTTCGCTTCCGTTAGTTTATTTCCGCTGCTTTCGAAAACTCTGAACTGTTTCATCATGACAAAAACTATGGTTTGTAATAAATAAACCCCTCGGGGTATGAATTTGGATATTAATGTTGTTGTATCTCTGGACTCGCCTTCGAGTGAGTTTTAATGCATATATTCGATCCTTGTGCTTTTCAAGTGATTTACCGGGCGTTAACCCGGCAACTAACGACAGGATGATACTTTATTATTGCTTAATGACCAAAGTGGATCAGTCTTAGGCGATAGTACGGTATTTTCCTAGGCGGGTTGTCACAGTTGGTATCAGAGCTTATATGCACCAGAGATTAATTAATAAACCTTAATCACTAGTTTTTGAATAAAATATGCCAAGATTATCCGATTTTCCAAAATACGTTGGTCCGCTAGGATAAACTAGACCGAGAGGCCCTAGAGGGAATTTTGGGTTCTTTCAGGTGGCTTAATTAAACTTATGGTTTATTTTGCTAATTTCCAGCACATTACTTTATGTCAGACTTACTTTCATGCACAACCATACTAGTTCATCACGTTTTGCCATACGTGGTGGTACCACAGGGAAGTCCTGTGAGGGACTAGTGAGACCTATTCCAATGGGTGTCACGTCGCGTCTGAGTCTCGTCACGTTTTGCCATACGTGATGGTACCACGGGAAAGTCCGTGAGGGATGAGTGAGGCCTATTCCAATGGGCACTCACGTCGCGTCGGAGTCTTAAATAGGACGCTGTCCATGCAGCGACTTAACGCATGGATGCCGTTTCTATAGTGAATGGTAATGTATGTGGACGCTTTTGTGACGTGCTGGCACGAAAGGTTCGTTTTCTGCAGGTACATAACAGCGCTTCGTTAGTCGTTAAGCGAGTACCGTATAGCTCTCGACTAGATATTATAGGGAGAGACGAACAAAAGCCTTGCCACCGGCACTAACTTCGATTTTTGGCTTGATTGCCATGTGAGGTCGGATAGGACGTCTGCATCCATGTTAAAAATCGAAACAATTGAAATGGACCCAAAAAACGAATTTCATATGTTTTCTAAGGAAGATTATACTAGTGTGTGCTTTTTATAAACTAGAGTACCTCTCATACCTAGCCGTCATGCTGCCGAAATTTTGAAAAAGTTGTTACCTTGTGATAGGTTAATTCCATCAAATTGTTAAAGCAATTGTTCCTTAACCAGTTATTTTGTAATAGCAAGTCTCAATCCTAGTTTCGTTGGTTTGGTTCACACTTTCCTAGGCACATCCAGGTTCAGGACCATCCACCTTGTTCCTTGATCGATGCTTAACCTTACAAATTAATTAAGTAATAAAGAGTTTATTTTTGAACCAGAAAACTTGGGAAGATTTTGAGGTTTCTGGATTTTTGGTTATGAATTTTTATTCACAGCTGCCAGATCTTCACCATTTGACATGCCGTTCTCTTCGAGATCTGACATGAGTTACATTTGTGTACAGATGGATTTCCCCGTGTTCCACCAGTTCGACGCTAGCGGTACGATCCGTACCAACGGGTTGCACTGGGAGGGTTTTCCGCGCCTTGCGTGGGAAGCACTCAGTGCTGCAGGCTACCTCACCCCACCGACTTACGAGGTGAAGGAGTTTGAGCACCATGGCGTTCCCCGCTGCAGAGTGATCGTTACTGTTCTGCCACACCCGGACCACGCAGACTGGTTTGACCTGAGCTTTATCTACTGGGGATTTATCACTCACGAGTCCGTTGAGTCAGCCGCCCTCAGAGTGTTGACAGACTTTTGTGACCACAACCCCACCGTGGTAGCTCTCTCTCCGTTTGGACTGTTTCCTGCTGTGAGTCCTCACGACCCAGCATGGTTGGACCGTATGGACAACCTACGGGAGTTACTGACCCCAGTAGAGCCGTTGGATGTTACTCAGACGCTAGCCCGTTGTCTGAACGTGGTTTTCACACTTTAGGGACTACGCTATAACACCGCGGCGATTATTGGGCAGCGCTTGGAGGCATCTAGGCGCGATTGGGAGCAGCTTTCAGCAGCACACCAGCAGCTGAACTTCACTCTTACTCAGGTGCAGCAGGAGAACGACAGGCTGCGTGCTAGGAGGTTTCAGTTAGAGCTTGAGAGAGGCGATCGCTTACAGAGGATCGTAGAGTTGGAGGAGGAGAACCATGCACTGGAGGAGGATGCCGACGCACACGAGATCGAGAGGCTGACACTACTGCAGAACATTGCTGATATGCAGCAGCAGGTGCAGGAGGCCGAGGTACAGGTGGCAGCTTTGCAGGCTATAGTGGCCTTACAGCCACTACCCCCAGTACAGGCACACCCGGAGGAGCAGCAGGCTGTGTCCGGTCTGGATCAGACGAGCCAGGCAGGACCACCGCTACCGACTCCCCCAGCTTCGCCTACGTACTGTGCTGCTTCAGTGGGCAACTAGGTTGCCAACAGCAGGGATTAGAAGGATGTCGATCCTATCGAGTTATTGGAGGTGTTTTAGAGTAGTTGGCTTGACAACACGTCTTCGTGCCAAGTAACTGCTTGTATCGTGTCATGTCTTGTTGTTTCAAATTCGAGTTGTATTGTCCTTGAACCTTGTTCTATCGTATTGTAATAAAGAATGCTTAAGCATGTATGCTTTAAGTAAAATTCGTTTGTTGTTCAATTTGAAACCTTCTTGCATATGCTTACCAGATCCTCGGATAAACCGTTGCAAATGACCACGCTTGTCAATTTTGCTTTTCCACTTGAAAAACGTTGGTAAACCAAAGCATTTCTAAAGGCATCACTCGTTGCCAGCGAATAAGTGCCAGTTCGTATACCACCTTCGTTGGTATCCGAAATGACAACGATCGTTCGAGGGTAATTATGAGACGTGCAATTGAGTAATCGCAGTCCTAACCGTGTTGAGAAAAACGATTCTGTGAATCTTGGTGGCTATGGAATGTTGTTGATTGTTGGTGTCCTCATCATTTAAAGTGCTAATGAGATGTGATTATGCATGATCGTGCTTGTCATAATTTGGAGTAAGCTTTTGGTTATCTCACTAATAAAGCTCACTTTTCAGATGGTGGGAACCATGCGCAGCTCTCCCAACGGTTTCGGAGCAAGTGGTAGTGGTGACTTGCCGCCACCCCCGCCCATGACACCGACGGAGGCCTTCATGGCCACCCAAACAGAAGTGTTGTGCCAGATCCTGCAGACGCGACAGCACGCATCGCCCAGCAGATGAACCGAGGGCCGCCACACGGGGCCAACCACGAGGGGCCTAACCAGGTCACTACGTACGCCCAGTTCATCGCTATGAAGCCGCCAACCTTCGCTAAAGCAGAAGACCACCTGGAAGCTGAGGCTTGGGTCAAGGCCATAGAGGAAAAATTCTCTGCCTTTGTGTTGCCTTGCTCCGAGGAGAACAAAGCAAACTTTGCAGCGCTGCAACTGCGAGGGGAAGCTTTGATGTGGTGGGACCACTTCAAGTCAATGCAGCGAGGGCACGCTGTGACTTGGGATGAGTTCAAGCAGGCTTTCAAGAGCCACCACATTCCCAAGGGACTGATGGATAGAAAGATGAGGGAGCTGTTGGCCCTACGTTAAGGCTCTGACCTAGTGTACCGCTATGCTCAGAAGTTTAATAGCTTGTGCCAATATGGTGGGCATCATGTTGATACTGATGCAAAGAAGATGGAGAGGTTCCGTGACGGGCTTGATGGCAAGTTGTATGAGCGTCTGAATCTGCTTGAGCCCGCAAACTTCCATGAGCTAGTGAACAAGGCTATCTCCCAAGAGGATGCTATGAAGAAAGCCCATGGGGACAACAAGAGGATGTCTGGTTTCACCCCAGGCAGCGGATCTGGCAAGAAGTTTCGCTTTGTGAAGAAGGAAGCTCCAGGCCCATCCCAGCAATCTTCAACTGGACGCTGGACGATGAAGCCACCTCAGAGCAAGCCCGCAGGGAACTTCCAGTTCCGCAGTGCCCAGCAGCAGGCTCCAAAGCCTAATGCACCTCCTCGCGATGTTGGAGATCGTCGTTGCTACAACTGTGGCCAGCCAGGGCACTACATTAGTGAGTGTCCCAAGCCCAGGCAGATCAAGCCCAACCCGCAGAATCAGGGTGCAGGAAGCAAGCCTACCACTCCGGCTAAGAAGCCTATGGTGCAAGTGCGCCGAGGCAAGCTGAACTTCACTACAATGAGTGACATCCCAGCAGGAGCTTCAGTACTCACGGGTACATTCTCTATCAATGACACTCTTGTTAAGGTTTTATTTGATTCGGGAGCCACCCATAGTTTCATAAATGTGAGCCTACTAGACAAATTGGGTCTAAGAGGAGCACAAACCAAATCTACTTATAAAATTACCACACCAGGTGGAAACATCACGTCTCAATTATTGACTTTTGGAGTTCCTCTAAGACTAGGAAGTAGGGTTATTAAATCTAATCTTATAACTATCAAATTGGGAAGCATGGATGTTATCTTGCGTATGGAATGGATGAATCAACATAAGGTGATTCTAGACATATCGGATAGGGTCGTAGAGATCAATTCTCCTACGGTCGGGCACAGTACCTTGTACCTACCTTTCAGGGACCGTACCGACTCTTGTGCCTATGTGACCATTATCTCCCCTCTTGATGAAATTCCAGTAGTGTGCGAGTACCCGGATGTCTTTCCCGATGAGTTGCCTGGTATGCCACCAGACAGAGATGTCGAGTTTGTGATCGAACTCCCAGACGCGTACCGCACCCATTTCCAAAAGACCTTATCGCATGCCACCCAAAGAGTTAGCTGAACTAAAAACCCAACTCCAAGAACTGTTAGATAAGGGTTATATTCGCCCGAGTTCTCCTTGGGGTTGCCCTGCCCTCTTTGTTAAGAAGAAAGATGGTAGCTTAAGAATGTGCCTAGATTATCGACCGCTCGATGTAGTCACCATCAAAAACAAATACCCGCTTCCTAGAATTGATGTTCTTTTTGATCAATTGGCTGGTGCCAAAGTCTTCTCTAAGATCGACCTTCGTTCTGGCTACCACCAAATCAAGATTCGACCTTGCGATATTCCTAAAACCGCTTTTTCCACTCGTTATGGTCTTTACGAGTTCTTGGTCATGTCTTTCGGACTCACTAATGCCCCCGCCTACTTCATGTACCTCATGAACTCCGTGTTCATGACGGAGCTCGATAAATTTGTCGTGGTCTTCATCGATGATATCCTCATCTATTCCAAAACCGAGAAAGAGCACGCCACACATCTCCGAGTTGTCCTTCAGCGTTTGCGAGATCACAAGCTTTATGCTAAGTTCTCCAAATGCGAATTCTGGTTGAAAAGTGTGAAATTCTTAGGGCACACCATTTCCCACGATGGTATCTTCGTAGATCCTAGCAAAGTTCAAGAGGTGATGGATTGGAAACCACCCAAGTCCATACATCAAATCCGTAGTTTCCTCGGATTGGCGGGATACTACCATCGATTCATCCCTGACTTTTCCAGAATCGCAAAACCCATGACTGAGTTACTCAAGAAAGGAGTGAAATTCGTGTGGAGTGAAGCATGTGAGAAAGCTTTCCACACCCTCAGGCAACATCTAACTTCAGCCCCAGTGCTAGTTCAACCCGATAATTCCAAACCATTTGAAGTCTTCTGTGACGCATCAGGCACGGGTCTCGGTTGTGTCCTTATGCAAGAAGGCTGAGTCATTTCCTATGCTTCACGAGCCCTTCGACCCCATGAGCTCAATTATCCTACCCATGATCTTGAGTTAGCTGCTGTTGTCCATGCCCTCAAGATATGGAGACATTATCTAATGGGTAATCGTTGCAATATCTTCACTGGTCACAAGAGCCTCAAATACATCTTCACCCAGTCGGAGTTGAATATGAGACAGAGAAGATAGCTTGAGTTGATTAAAGATTATGATCTAGAAGTGCACTATCATCCCGGCAAAGCAAATGTTGTTGCGGATGCTCTTAGCCGCAAAGATCATTGCAACCACCTAGAGTTGGAGCCAGTCAGTGAACCCTTGTGTGAGGAAATGAGGAGGCTCAACTTAGAAGTGGTAACGCAGGGAATTCTTTATGTCTTGTCGGCAGAGTCAAATCTTTATGACAGAATTGTCACTGCCCAGCGCAATGATGCAGATATTCAAACCATCAGGCAGAAACTAGCAGAAGGAGACCCTAGGTACACTTGTTTCCAGAAGGATCACCAGGACGTGATCTGGTTTGGGAAACGCTTAGTGGTCCCCGTTGACCCAGAAATTAAGAAAATCATTCTAGATGAAGCTCATAGGTCCAAATTCTCTATTCATCCCGGTAGTACCAAGATGTACCAAGATCTGAAACAGAACTTTTGGTGGTCCAATATGAAGGTGGATGTGGCCAAGTATGTAGCCGAGTGCGATACTTGCCACCGGATGAAAGCAAGTCATTTGAAATCGGCAGGTGTACTCCAACCCCTGTCGATACCTATGTGGAAGTGGTACGATATTAGTATGATTTCATTGTGGGTTTACCCCTAACAGCTAGAAAGAAAGACTCCATCTGGTAATTGTGGATAGACTCACCAAGACCGCTCAATTCATTGCCGTGCACACCACTTACTCAGTACAACAATATGCAGAGTTGTACGTGGATCACATAGTTCGTCAGCATGGAATCCCAAAGACTATAATTTCTGATAGAGGGACTCAGTTTGTAGCTCGTTTTTGGGAACAATTGCATGAGTGTTTGGGAACCCAGCTGATCCGCAGTTCCAGTTATCATCTGCAGACCGATGGTCAGACGGAGAGGATAAATCAAATTTTAGAGGACATGTTGAGAGCAAGCATCTTGCACTTTGACAAGAGTTGGGACAAGTGTTTGTCCTTGGCAGAGTTCTCTTATAATAACAGCTATCAAGCCAGTTTGACCGGACGTAGATGCTCTATACGGACGTAGATGCCACACTCCACTGAATTGGTCAGAGGCCGGAGAGAGAACACTCTTTGGACCGGAATTAGTTAAAGAGGTCGAAGAAAGGGTACAAGTGATAAGAGAGAATTTGAAGATGGCACAGATGAGGCAAAAGAGTTACCATGACAAGGGAACCGCACCTCAACACTTTGAAGTGGGAGATTATGTGTATTTGAAAGTATCCCCCACCAAAGGTGTGCAAATGTTCGGAGTCAAGGGAAAGTTAGCCCCGCGCTACATTGGACCATATGAAGTTATAGAAGTGTGTGGACCCGTGGCTTACCCTATCCAATTGCCAGAACGGTTTTCCGCAGTTCACAATGTGTTCCATGTAACTCAGTTGAAGAAGGGAATGCCTGTTCCGGAGAATGAAATCATCACGGAAGCTAATGCTTGGATCGAGCCAGAATTCTCGCTCGTCGAGCACCCATTGAAAGTACTAGACCAAAAAGAGCGAAAGACCCGAAGGCAGACTGTGCGAATGTACAAGATCCAATGGAGCCATCACACGGAGGAAGAAGCAATGTGGGAGACGGAGGACTATCTTAATACTAAGTATCCGGGCTTTCTACAATCTCGAAACCGTGAGTCCTTCTCCCCATCTCTTCGTTATCAAATCGAATCTCGGGACGAGATTCCGTTTAAGGGGGGTAGGCTGTGACGCCCCAGGTTTTTAATTAACCTTTAATAGCCGGTCAAATGGTCAACCGTGGTCAAACCTAGGTCAACCTGGTCCCTCACCTCGAAAAACTCACTAACCCACCCTAGTGACCCTAATTGAATAGTAAACACACTTGTGGGGCCAACCCATGGTCAAAGGTTGGGTCAAACCCCATGTCTCTCTAGTGTCCACAGGTGTCTGCCGGAACTTTTGCCGCGTTCTCCAAAATTCACCTAAACACTTAAAATTCTACCTTTATGAAAGTTGTAGATCTTGATGAGGGACACAACTTTCATGTAGATTGGCATTTCCAATTTTGAGGGGAAAAACTTGAAAAATCAATTGCAATCCAGGATCCACTGTTTGCCAAACCCTGCTGACATTCAAAGTTGGTATTCAAATAACTTTTGATCTGGGCAGAAAAACCCTATATGGCTTTCGTAGAAATTGTTGTTGGTAGCTAGATCTACAACTTTGGTATTCATCACTTGGTCCAGTTCTATTCAAAATTTTAGAGTAAAATTGACTTGAACAGGGCACCAGCAACATGTTTGAGCACAGAGCGCCGCCCGCCGTCGGCCTTGCCCCGGCGTCCACGCCCGCGCCGCCCAAGGCCACACCGGCCGAGGCATGCTCCATCCCGAGGCCCGCGCCCCGCACGCCCCCGTCCCGAGACGCCCGGCGTCCGCGCGCCGTCGTGCGTGCGCGCACGCGCGCGCGTACCGGCCGGTCCGTCGGCCGTGTCGCCGCCGTACGCGCGCCGCCCGAGCCACGCAGGCACGGCGGGTATCTTCCCCATCACCCCTACTCACCCTGGTCATGCTGAGCGGCATATATAAGCCCTCCTGTTCCCCCTCCGCGTGCCACCCGAACCACCCGCCGCCATGGCCGCCGCCGCTCGGTGCTAGCATCTCCAGCCCGTGCTTGTCGCCGGCCAGCCGCTCTAGTAGCTTCCTTAGGTTCTGGTGAAGCTCCAACGCTCGCTTGTTTTCCCGCATTTCGCCTTCCCTCCACCCTTTCCCGAGCCACCGCGGTCACCGCCGCCGGCCACCGCCAAACCTCGCCGCCGGTGAACCCACTGCCTCCCCTCCGGTTCCCTGCCACCCCTGGGGGAGCTGATGATCCCCCACGGCCGCTTGCCCGCCGGGGAGCGCCGCCGCTCGCCGGAATTGGCCGCGCCCGCGCCGCCCTCCCCGGCCAGGGACCCAATTGCCGGGATTCGAATCTGGTTAGGGTGTTTAGTGTAAAATTGCAGGGCTGGTTTGTGAAGAACCCTATCTAGTTTTTCTTGCAGATTGGTCTAGTGTCTTGTAAAATGCCTAGAAATTCGTAGAAAAATCAGAAAAATCCCAAACCAATGTTGTTGGGTTCAGGATGATAAATCCCATCTCTTTTGTTATTTACTCATGGCTGGATTCTAAATAGTTTTAGCATGAAAAATACAAATGTGTTAAACCTAGATCTGTCATAACTTGAAATCCATAACTCCTCTGTATCTCAATTTTGGATATGTTGTGTGTTAGGATATGACTAGTTGCTGTGCCAAAAATTGCACAAAGTTATGCAGTAGATCTTGCTAAATAAATTCTTTTCCATTCTTGCAGAAACTGCCTAAATGATTTGTCTTGTTAGATATATTTATGTTCTTGAGCTCAACTTGTGCACACTGTCTTGATATACCAAAATACACATCTTGTGAATTGATCATGATTTTTGGATTAACAAAATTAATTATTCTTGAATTATGCATGTTTTCCTATGTAAATTAATAAGCAAAGATCAGTAGAGATTTCATATGGATGTGCTGGTTCTTTAGACTTGATTAGGACCAGAGAGCTTGCACAAGAGAGTTTGAATCGATTTGATGCTTATTTATTTTTGTATGCATTTAAATTGGATCACCAACTAGCCTTTGTTATTTTCTACAATATTTAATTTCCTAGCATCCAACACTTACATGTGGGTCCAATGGACCAGGATAGGTGCTAGTAGGCTTTAGAAACACTTATTTAATTTTTTGGTAATTTAAGTGCTTAATAAAAAGCTTAAAAGCCCTTTTAATATTAAAGAAGAATTAAATGAAGAAAAGCCCTTATTTAATTCTTTTCCTTTTTGAAAGTATTATATAATTTAATTAAAGGGAAATTAGTTACCTTTGCTGATCAGAATGTAATTCATAGATAAAAACATTATTCACACCCTTGCTTGTGAAAGTAAAAGGAGTTAAAGCCTTCACATGAAATGACAAATATAATAAAAACCTTTATTCAAATGTGCAATAAAAGAATAACCCATGTACAATCAGTAACCTTCCCAAAAGAGAAACACTAGCTAGATGCTTGTTAAGGTGAATATGTCCAACCCAGAGTTGGATAAGACAACAAACTATCACATCACCTAAACTCGCATTGCATTCCGTGTAGATCTTCCGGACGGAGATTACTCCCTTGTCCCGGAAACCGAGGAAGGAGGAGCGGAAGCTTCGCTACAGTACGTGGAAGTACTCGACACTGAGGGTGCCCAGGATAACCTAGCTGACGAAGGCAAGCTCCGGTGCATCTAACCCAGTTTTCAAATTCTTTATTCAATTATCTATGGATGATTGTGCATTTACGTTCAGGAGTTGAATGAAACCCTAGATGCATGATTCCTAGGTACATTTGGTCCCTACTAGTATGATAGGTCATTAGCTGCTAAGCTATAGAACCGTTACAAGTCGAGTGATGACCTCACTCGTGAGAATAGGTTCCTAGATAGGAATCACAATGTATCCTTAAATGGATTGCTCACGTGGTAAGAGCATGGGATCTGGGCTCCGGTCCAGTGGTTATGTGGGCTAAGTCTTTGAACGTACTAAGCACATGTCGGGTATGGGACCGGTAAGCCTAGTACCTTAATGAGGCGGTGAGGGATCCTACTATTACTACTCTTGGGATTCGCTCTCACGGCTAGCTACCGGTGGTGTATGGTGACTGCGGGTATCTCGCGGGGTATGCCGGATAGCCTGCACCAAAGACTGTAAGATTCGATCCTGACCCGAGGATTTTTGGGGACGGCCTGGGAAAGTTGTCCTTGCGGGGACAGCCTACCGTGTGTCTGGGTCTACCTTGCAAGGTTTAAATCAATCGATTGTCGGCCTCTCACCGTTATCCGAGACTACTTACTCCACTAGTCATGAGATCCCTAATGATGGAAGTTGATGAAGATGATGCTTGATTAATTGTATTGTACAACTTTGTTTGTACTAGTTGGCTAATGTAGTAAAGATTAAAACTACTAGAATTTGTGCTAAAATCTTGAAAGTAAGGACCTACTCTTTGTTACTTTTTAGCAAAGGCAACCCAGTAGCCAAAAAGCCTTTCATGGTCTAGAATTGGTGAAGTAGATATCACCGACGGGTAAGACCTGCTCAGTATTAGTATACTCAGCCTTGCTATAATGTGTTGATCCAGGTAATGCCTTCAGTGATGTGAGGCCCGGTGAGATCCCGCCCGGCTGGGAGCTGGAGTGGGTGGAGGACGACTACTGAAAGCATCATGGATGGCCTCCCATGGTGTCTTCGCTTCCGATAGTTTATTTCCGCTGCTTTCGAAAACTCTGAATTGTTTCATCATGACAAAAACTATGGTTTGTAATAAATAAACCCCTCGGGGTATGAATTTGGATATTAATGTTGTTGTATCTCTGGACTCTCCTTCGAGTGAGTTTTAATGCATATATTCGATCCTTGTGCTCTTCAAGTTATTTACCGGGCGTTAACCCGGCAACTAACGATAGGATGATACTTTATTATTGCTTAATGACCAAACTGGATCGGTCTTAGGCGATAGTATGGTATTTTCCTGGGCGGGTTGTCACATGTTCCTTCAGCTGGTCCCACTTGTCGATCGAGTACTTCTCGAGTGACTCGAGCCATGTAATCGGGGCTTGATCCAGACAGAATGGGAAGTAGAGGCACTTCGTGTCGTTGTTGCCACCAGCATTCTCGATGGAGAGGGCGTAGCACCTGAGCCACTGCACTGGATCCTGCTTCGCGTCGTACTTGCTAATCCCTAGAGGCTTGAATTTCTCCGGGAGAAGTAAGTTGCGAAGTCAAGCAGAGAAGGCGGGGAAGTCATCGTTGTCGCCTGCTGTGGAGGCCTTCTTGCGTCGTAGTTCTTCGATTTTCTGGCAGGCTTCGTAGCCGCGACGTGAGGCGCTGGAGGCGTGGCTGTTCTCGTGGCCTCGGCCGCCACGGTCGCCTCCGCCCCCAGCTCTCCTGTCAGCCCCATGGTTCGAGCTCCCACTGTCGCTGCCTCCACCGCTAGGGTCGCGGTGAGGGATGATCTCCCGGTCGCCATAGGCGCTGTTGCCACCTTGAGAGGGACCACCGGCTGTTGCCCGAGTAAGGTTGGGGTTAGTTGGTAGCTCCGCTCGAGTACGGTTGCGACCGATGTCCGCACTGCGACTTGTGGCTTCGTTGTCGTGCTGGCGGTTACTGACGGGGGGCACTTGAGTGACCCTGTTGTTGACTCGCATGAAGTAGGCGTCCTCCGCGAGCTTGGCGATGACTTGTCCGGCGCGCATCCTCTGAGCCTGACGTGCTATCGTAGTGATAGACATGAGGCATTGCACTGGAGTGGTGTGCACCCGGCTCTTGACTTGGTCGAGTGCTTCCGCGATGTTCCGGATGGGAAGGGACTCGCGGAGACGTCAGCGCCGTTCGTTCCGCTTTCTGTTGCGTTCACTTCGAGCGTCCCTGTTGGCGTCAGTCTCGTCGACGGGCGCATTGGCGGACAACTCGTCCGCTGAGATATCCTCGAGATATTGGTCAGGGACTGTCCCTGAGGGCCCTGGCATGTCGTTGGTAGTCATGAAAACTTACCAATCAGGAGAGCCAAGGCTGGGGTCACTGGTTGCCACCTCTGTCAGAGTGTGCTCCCCAGCTGGGGCAAGCGGTGTTCCTTCCTGGAAGGGAAGTGAGTCGAGGCAGGAGACGCAGTGTGAGTTCCCTCCTGTCAGGTCTGCGGGCTTGCGGTCTGGCCAGTAGACGAATCTCCCAGCGGGTGTAGATGTTATAACCAGGCCGGAAGCTGGTCCTGACAGGGGTTGCTCTGTAGTGTTGTTTTCGGACTCGGGCTCATCAGGATCCGACCCGAAGTCGAACTCATAGGAGGAGTCCGAGTAGAAGCCGGAGAGAGGGTTGGAGTCCGAGTTGTAGCCGAGGGTGGTGTTGGAGTCTGAGTCGTACTCGGGTACGATCTCCTTGCCAGCCCGGCGCGCAGTGGGAGCCTTCGCGTGGACCCTACTGGCATTGCGAGGGCTGCGTGTGAAGCTTTCACGGAGTGGGGAGTCCGCACGCGATGGCTGGGTAGCCGACTCGCATACGGTAGCCCATGGGGACGTCGAGTTCAAGTTGGAGTTGGATCCGAGCTCGAAGTCGGCGTGTTTGTTGTAGAGCGAAATTTCGCTGAATTTTCCGGCGAGATCGCCCGTGACTACTTCGGGAAGCGTCACGAGCCTAGTCTCCGGGTTGGGCGGCATGGTGAGGCGGCGTTCGAAGGATCCGGCGCCGTCAGCAGTGCAGACCCAAGAGCCGAAGACAAAGGTGTCGCCGCGGTTGAAGGCGACGGTTGGCTTGATGAAGATGGAAGCCGTCGAGTTCGCCATATGATCTTCGGCGAGATCCCCTACCGAGGTAGTGGGCCCAGTGAGGTCCATACGACATCGGATATTCTCCTTTGTCACCCATCGGTTGTCCGACAAGTTGTCCCATTTGCATCTCTAGCATCTTCATCACGATGAACACTTCACGAGTTTTCGACCTCTGTCACCCTGCCATCTAATATCTTCTCCATAGCCTCGAACTTAGTGATGATGTCCTTATTGATCTTATCTTGCTCGTCCATGAAGTTCTTGAATTGTGCACAAAGAGGAACCAAATCTAGAATCGGGGTGTACCTTGGACATGGCCGTACTCCTCACACTCCTTGCATGTGGATCTTGCTTTGGCAGCCTTTAGGTGTGGAGCTTTTTTCTCTATCTCCATCTTCTCCATCCTCCTCTTAAGTAAACCGATATGCCACTCAAGGAATCCGGCTCGTATGTATTCATTGAAACGCTCCAGAGCTCCCGCAATCGTCATGCGGATAGTTGAGACCTTGATCTTGAACGGCCTTCCGGCGTCTTGAAGGTTTATGATAGGTAGATCAATGATGTCCGGGGTGCATAGCTCAATCTCGCACTCCGGTTGTGGTTGTTCTCCCATGGGTGGTGGTTGAGGTTGATCTTCCTTTGGACTCGGAGGTGGTGATTCCCTTGGAGATTCCGATGGTTCTTCAACTTTGGCTTTTGAATCTAGGGTTTCCAACCCTTTAGCTTGTGTTGCACGTCTCCTTTGCCTGTAAAGTTTTCCTGGATCATCCACAAAAGAAAGTTTGGGTTTCTTGGAGAGGTAGCCAACCATCTCCGGTTAGGGTTAGCAAAAACAAAAAGTGCATAGCTCAATCTCGCACTCCGGTTGTGGTTGTTCTCCCATGGGTGGTGGTTGAGGTTGATCTTCCTTTGGACTCGGAGGTGGTGATTCCCTTGGAGATTCCGATGGTCCTTCAACTTTGGCTTTTGAATCTAGGGTTTCCAACCCTTTATCTTGTGTTGCACGTCTCCTTTGCCTGTAAAGTTTTCCTGGATCATCCACAAAAGAAAGTTTGGGTTTCTTGGAGAGGTAGCCAACCATCTCCGGTTAGGGTTAGCAAAAACAAAAATCTAAAAAAAGAAAAATTAGGGTTAATCAAAAGTAAATTAGATTGATTTTTTTTTCTTTTTGAGGATGATCAAACTTAAAAGACGCAAAAGAATTTCAAAAGAAAAACTTAAAAATAAGAGATACTAGATTGGATCTTGATTGCTTATTCCCCAGCAACGGCGCCAGAAAAATGGGCTTGTTGACGGTTAATAGTTGTATCAAAGTTCGTTTAGACTTGCAAGCGGATAAGTCTCCCGTCGTAGTCAAGGGACCCTTCTTCCCTCGAGTGGTGAACCCAAGGTATCGAATACATGGAACAATGTGCAACACAAGGATTCAATCTAGTAAAGTAAGGAAAGCTATCTTATGAAGAAGCAAGTTGCATCTAATCTACTAACTCATAAAGAAAACGAATCTAATGTAATCTACTAAAGAGGTAGCAAGAGAAAGCAAAGATATAACCGATCTAGAGAATCTAGATCATGCTTATGTTGTAGCTCCAAACAAGATAGATGAAGATAAAAAAGCGAATCTCATTAAAAGCATCTTTAAACCATGGCCTCCGGTTTGATTCCGAAAACAACCGCCTTTCAGAACCCCCGTTCTGTCACAACGTATTCCTATTCATGCGGGTAGTCTAGGACGAGTTCGATCAGAACAAGTTGAAACCACATGGTTGGTCTGGTATGCACCTCTAGCCACCGCAGCTACAAGAGCACCCTATGCAATCTAGCTACAGACAAGATTGGGGAAGAAGCAAAACCAAGAAGAAACCAAAATCATCGAGAAGGCACTTGATCGCTAGAAGTCAGATTCACTTAAAGACTTCACCATGAATGATTACATGAATAAGATCACCACTGGGATCCTACCTCGGTCTTGATCCTTGCTCCGGAGCTCCAACGTGGTCTTCCATGCAAGGTTCCCACGTCGGCTAGGGAGACCCTAGACAACTAGCACGACCCTCATCTCCGAGATGGTGTCCCTCAAGCTTCTCTGCTCCTCGGCGGCGAATGACGAATTGATTGATGCGTGGCTCTCAGTCAGGGGGCTATAAATAGCCTGAGAGGCATCTAGGTCAAATGGGCTGGGCCGGCCGGCCTGGGCCGACCGACCTGGGCCCACTTCGGCCCTGTCCGCGGCCTCCTTCGCCCGATGTTGCTTTTCGAGTCTTCTAGATTCTCCCCCTTTCTGCATGTGAGCACTTGTCATCAGTTTCTCTCCGAATTGGACGAAGCTCCTTGTCTCGCAAGATTCGGCACTTTTCTGGCTAGGTCCTCGGAGTTTTCCATCTTCTCGGGTTGGGTCCTTGGGCTTCTTGGAGTCGTGTTCACTTCATTGCTTGACTTCTACCGGGCTTTAAGGTCTTGTCATGAGGTGCTTAATGAACTTATCCCGGAAGTCTTGCTTTCAACGCTAAAAGCCTGCATAAACACTAAACTCCAAAACCGACATGCACAAGTGAACTTGTTATACCACGAGGGTTAGTACCAATGGATAAGTACAAAAGTCATGCCAACATCGAAGGTAAACTCATGGCTAGGTTGACAGAATTTCACCGTCAACACTTAGCCCAGACTATTGGAATGTAGGTACGATCTTGCTCTTTGACACGGGATTCCTACCCTCGACGAGCACTCGATGCTCACCAGCGACGTCCAGCTTCACCTCGAGCTGCTACAGCATCACCTCCAAACTCTACCTGGTACCACGCAGAGACAAGGTACAAAGAGTGGGGGTGCTGCCTACATTTCGTGAGAGTTCTCCTAGCTCCAAGCTTCTACAAGAACAACAATCTACAATCTGGTGGACGAACACATGCCCATGGCATGATGGGATTACTACTCTACGGCGTCATAGCTCAACAATGCTCGGTGCTTGCCTCCTTCAGTCTCACGGTGCTATTTATAGCTAAAGCCGGGTCTTGGGTAGCTGGCGAAGTGATGAAACTGTCACCACGTGGTCTAGAGGGCCTGCCGACATGTGCGTGATTAAAGGAGACAAATTTATTTCCTGTCTCGCGACGTCTTTATCGCTAGTGCATCAGTGATGCCTGAGCCCACCGCAAAATCACATGGCAACAATAACCCCCTCGATTCGTGGGCAATTTGTGGTTTTCTGGGTGGCAAGAGAATCTCTGACCACTGTTGATCCGTGACCCTGTAGTCTACGGAACAAGACAAAACCTGACCCTGTGTCAGAGGACCCAGCGCCTAACCAAGCCCAATACGACGACGACATCATGACCTTCCTCTACAACTTGATGTCTTTTATTTGCACCCACTAGGCTCTGCATCCTGGTGCACCCGCTACGGCTCCGCACGTAAACAGACCTAACTCAATCAGCCTATATTTTTGTTTCCTGAGCAGAATGGTCGTAGGTTCGATTCAAGACCTTTCGGGATAGGCGTGCGTCGCTACTCTGCCAGATCCGTCTGTGCACCTAGAGATCAAAAGTACCATGATGATCGGAAAACTTTACTTCTGCGATTTCGTCGGGCCCCTGTGGTCGGTGTGCCTATTGCTGAGGTCGCAAATACCTTAGTACAATGGTTTCGCTAGATAGCTAGCAGCTATGTTGGTCGTCTGGGCACCAAAATGGCCTTCCTGAGGTCGGTGTGCTTTAATACCTAGGTCTTGCAATACCTCGGTATGCCTACGGATCTGCCAACCTAGTTGGGCGCCTCAGTTGCGTGACCTTCCAAGGTCAGTGCGCTCTTGTAGCCCTGCCAGCCTGCTCTGGACACCTAGTATTTTACATCGGGAATGACGGCCTCCCTGTGGGGTGCGCGCCTAATGGCCTCCAAGTACTTCCGGGTGCTTCGGCGCTTTTGTCTTTAGACCTTCTTGAGGTCGGTATGCCTCGGGTGGCTCTGCCAGACTCTTTGCAGATATGCAGGATATCTGGGTGTGTCCACACTTCATACGTTCAAGATCAACATATTTTCATGTCTTCGTCAGCAACGGTTCTGGACATCACAACTTCCACTACAACATCGTTGACAACATCTTCATGCGACGCTCCTTTCAAGATTTTGTTGGGTATCCTCGGATACTGGACATCGTTGATTTGAGGCCTCTTCGAGGTCAGCACGCCTACAAGACCACCTTGAGGTCGGCCCTGCCAGACTCCTTGCAGCTATCCTCAGAGATCTGGGTGTCTCTACACTTCGTTCTGTCAAGATCATGCCTTAGTTTTTTCTTCTCTTATGAGCATCAAACCAGCCATGATGCCTGCTTCAATGCTCTGGGACTACTCTACGAGTGTGTCTTCGACTCCCTCTTGTTTTCTTCATCGTACCGACCTGTTGGGAAACCTGTTTCTCATTACGTCACTACTCGACTTACTTTCTCTTCTTCTTTGTTGGATCATCATACTTGCCATCTTGCCCGCCACGATGCTCGGATACTATTGTATGAGTGCATCCTTGATGACCTCTGAATTTTTTCATTGTCCTTTTGATCTATTGGAAGCCCGCTTCCTATAGGTCGTCACTCGACCTCTCTTCGTTTGACAAGACTACAAACATGTCGGCTGCTAAGCAGACTTGTTCCTTTTTTCTCTTGGACCGACGTGCATGCTATTCGACTTGTCGATAGCTCTACAACTTCGTCATGACCTTTCTAAGGTCCCTGCGCCTACACCTCGCTCGGGGGCTTGTGAGACATGGGTACCCCTGGGTCCCCACCGACCAGGCTCACGGTCGTCCCTGACAAGTGGGTTCGGCCTACCAGAAGACCCGACGACCTGTCTGGGCCCAACCAACCTAGTTGGCAATCCACACGACCTCCAAAGGACCTTCCAGAATATTCCCCAGACGACCTAATTCAGCACAACCTCAAGACTTGGAATACAAGACAAGAGATCAGTAGATTTCGACCAAAGCAGATCGACGGATAATGGCAACTGTTGTAATCAACTAGATTTAGGTCTCCTGGTCGTAACCGACTAGGAGTCTGGGAACCGTCCTCATCAGCTGGTCAATATAAGGCGGACGAGGCGACCCTTGTATCATACTGTCGGTGCGGAATGTAGTCCCGACACTAACTAGTAATAAGCGCTGAGATCTGTCTCTCGATGGTCGGTGCTAAGCAACTAAGGACACTTGGTTTATCCTGGTTCCACCCGGGGCCGTACGTCCAGCAGAGGTGTACTCGAGGCACTATATTGCTTTGCACCGTGGTGCCTGTAGTGGGGTGGCTACAAGCTAAGTGGGAGAGGAGGCGTGGCCTCCAAGTCCCAAGAGGAGTGATTGAGGCGAGTGTCAATATCGTAGGAAAGACGGGGAGCGAGCCTTATGTGTCGTGTCTCTTGCGGCGAGGGGGATCACCTTCCTTTTATATACCAAGGAGAGGGCGATTTACAGGCGTGCCGCACTATTTAGCTACGTGGGGAGGTATGGTGTACAGTACCGTGGAGATGACGCCCGTCCTGGCGAGTCCTGCTCCGGTCACGGTGTCGTGGCGTGCCCTGTACTTGAACAGGGGCGGCTTCGAGGGTGGAGGCATAGTGGTTGACCGGGGTGTCTCCAGGCGGGCCCGAGGGAGCCGTTGACGGTGATCCATACGGGGTACAGTGGCAGGCGTGGCGGCGTCCCGTCCCCGCGTGCCCAACAGCGCAGAGTGGTTGTAGCAGGGCACGGCGTGGCGCTGCAGGGGCGGGGATGGCTGCACAGGACGAATAGTGACGGGTATGGCGCTCCCGCCGGCCTGACGTCATGGTTTTACCCTGCAGAGTAATGAGAACAGGGCTCGAGGGTGTGGCTGGCCCCCCTTCGAGGGCGCGGTGTGTTAGCTGTACTAAAGTAGGCGGCACAGTGTCACGGAGCTGACACCGGCCTCGTCGCACAGTCCCCCACAATGGCGGGGATGGGTTTCCCCTAGGGAGTTGGCGGAACAGCGCCAGGGCGTGATTCCCAGGCGCGTGATGGCGCGGCTCTACTGTGTCAAAGCATTAAATGCTTGTACCCAGGTGCGGGAGCAGGTGCGCCCGTGAGGGAGCCCTCGAGCGAGGCGGAACCTGCTCGAGGGGGGCGTGAGCCCTCGAGCGAGGCGGGACCCACTCGAGGAGGGCATGAGCCCTCAAGCGAGGCGGAACCCGCTCGAGGGGGGCGTGAGCCCTCGAGCGAGGCGGACCTCGCTTGAGGGGATGCCTAGTTGGGCCGCACTGGTGGGCCGTGGGGGCCATCGCGGCATGGGCTGTGTTGTGTGCGTATGTTTTGGGTTATGCTCGAGGAGTGTTTGTGTTTTGTGTTTTTTGCAGGTTTTAAGCAGGATTCCCCCGGTTTTTTAGGGGACCCTTGTGGCTGTCCCCGATAGTAGCTTCCGAGATCTGTGGGCGTACCGGTCAGGTTCCCCCAGATGCTGGATCCTACTGATAGGATGTTCTTCCATCCGGGTCGCAAACGCCTTTCCGTGGGGCCGCGTCAGCAGACCCGCAGGTCTAGCCCCCGAAGCCCTGCAGGAGCGTGAGTACTCCTGCAGGAGTTTTTCGCGGAATTTTGTCAGCGAGCGTGGTACATGTCTCAACCGGCATCGGCGATGTCGCAGCCGGCTTCGGTGACGCACGCGCAACTGATATCTTCCGCGTTCGGCGCATCCCATGAGGTGTAGCCGTGCGTCGAGCCCCCGAGCCTGGGCCCATTCGACGATCGCGGCGAGCTCTTCGTCTTGTTTAAAACGCGCCCTCGCCGTCCTTCCGCGGGACGGAGGTTGAGGTCTCCACAACCCCCATCGATCAGGTCGCGAATTGCGGATTCCTCGTCGAGCTGTTGGAGGGTGGTTCAAGTGGACGCCCATGCCCCGTTCGATAAGGGTAGGCTCGTGGTCCGGAGACTCGTCCATTAAAGGGCTTGCGCGGGTTTGCTAGGTGGGGCTCGGTCCCATTCGCTAGAGACCGAGAGCTGCCCTCGCTAGCTCTTGAACACGACATGTGGGGCGCCCTCGAGCCGGTGGGCTCGAGGAAAGGCTCGAATGCGCGCGCCCTCGTCGTCCCCGACTCTAGTGATGCGGGGCACACCGTTCGAACCCGTCGAGGGTCGGGCTTCGAACCCCCGATCGGTAGGGCCGTGCGGGCGGGTAGCAACGAGTGCTCCCGCCCTTTTGCATCTGTGTACCTCGAGGGTTCTCGGCCGTGCCGGTCCTCGAACCATTGATCGCTAGATCGAGGGCACTGTGGTGCCCGTTTACCTTGAACGAGGCTTCGAGGCCACCGGTCGGTATTCGCACCCTTCGAGGGTCGGTCTTATTTGAGCCGGGGCTCGGGCCGCTCGAGGGTCTTCCTTACTTGATAAGGGACAAGGCCGTTTAATGCCCGCCGTCGTGGCTATAGTCACGTGCTTTGCGGGCGCGCCTTTTCGAGGCACCGCCGCCGCGCGCGTAGTGGGCGGAGTCGGCGGCGGACGTGACCGCCGCGCCGCGGCCCTCCGGTTATCGCGCCATGATGATGGTGCGCGTGCGGTTATGCGGCCGCCGCGGTCGTGGTGGGCCCCGCTCGTCGGTGAAGGAATATGTCACCTGCGGTTAATGCGCGCGGGGCGTGCGCTCCGGAGGGCACGCCTCGCGGTCTATAAATCCGATAGGCGAGAGGAGGGGCGGTTTTTTACCTTTGCACTTAGCATCCGCCGTCCTTGCATCTCGTGCCCCACCTCCGTCTTTGCTCTCGTTTTTGCGCCTCTCGCTCTTGGAGCCGCTCTTGCTTCCGGTTCCTCGTTGCCCCGCCCGTTCGTATGGCCTCCCGGCCACCCCCATCACCATCATCGACCCGCCCGCGTGGGAGCGCTCGACGGCGACGACGCCGCCCTAGGTCCGCCGGGGGCCGGCGGCCAGCTGGCGGCGAATGTGGAAGGGCAGCCCGCGGAGTGGATCGTGCCGTCGGAGAGGGACTCAGTTCCCAACCCCCCGTACGGCTACGTCGTCAGCTTCGTCCGCTTCCACGAGCGCGGCTTCGCGGCGCCGGCGAGCCGGTTCATGCGGGGTCTTTGCTACCACTACGGCGTGGAGCTGCACAACTTCACGCCGAATGCGATCTCGCAGGCAGCCACGTTCGTCGGCGTCTGCGAAGGCTTCCTGGGGATCCCGGTGAATTGGGATCTCTGGGTCCACCTCTCCCGCGCGGAATTGCATACGCTGGCCACGTCGGAGCCGAGGACTCACCCCGCGGCGCGCGGTGGCGGCTTGGCGCTCGCGGTGCGGAGCTCGCGTAGGGAGGAATACATCCCCTGCACGAAGACCTCCAATAACGCGGACTGGGAGCGGGGGTGGTTCTACCTCCGCAACGCCGACCCTGGCCTCCCCTCCTACACTGGCAAGGTGCTCAGGGAGAGGGCCACCTCTTGGTACCACGGGGTGTCCCGCCCTCGCACCAGGCGCGGCTGAACTCGCTCGTGGCCGCGTTGAAGAGACTGGCGGATCGCGGGCTGACAGCGGGGTGCGTCCTCGCCAAACTCCACCACCGGCGGATCGTCCCCCTGATGGAGAGGCGGCTCCGCATCTTCGAGATGAGCGAGGACGCGGACCCCGTCGCGTTGGCGGAGTCGCGGGCCGCCGCGGGACCCCTTCCTGCGGTCGTACGCGGCCACCCGGGCGCGGCGCGCCATCGACCTCAATCCGGGGCGTTGTGATGACACATCCCTGTGGGCATTCGATATGCTCCCCGTCAACCAATTGGTGAGTGGATTTCTTGACTTCCTTTCTTGTTCTGCCGGTTTTTTGGGTTGCCGGCGTGTTTTAAGGCTTCGCTTGACCCCCGCAGATGGTGCGCGTGAACGCCGCGCGGTCCGACCCACCCACGCCTCGGTCCCGCGCGCGCGCGCTCGTGCGCGCGGTGCAACAGCGAGAGCGGGAGCGGGTGGATCGCAGGAGGGAGCGCAACGCGCGACGACGGGAGCGCCGGGAGCAGAAGAGTGAGGAGTTCCGGCTGCGCGAGCAGCAGGGACTCTCCTCGCAGGGGACAGAGAAGTACTCGTCGTCGGACGAGGAAGAAAAAGAAGAGGAGGAAGAATATAGGGGGGAGGTTCTCCCCGATAGGTGGGAGCCTGCACCCCCGTCACCAGAGCCGGCTCCGGTGGCAGGAGAACCATCGCCTGGGGCAGGCGTAGAGGCGCTTGCCACCAGACAGTCTACGACAGAGGCGGCACGAGCCGCGGAGGCGCCAGCGCATGCCACGTAGGCGCCCGCGCGCGCGGTGGAGGTGGCTAGAGGCACGGCGGCGGCCGCGGCCGGCCGCGCCCACGACATCGGCGGGGGACCTCGAGGAAGAGGAAGCGGGCCTTCTCCTCCTTGAGGTAAGGAGTCGCCTTTCGAGGGGTCGCGTGCCCGACGGGCGGGGTCTGATGATTTGTTTCCTTGTCCGCAGGGTGGCGCCAACCGTGCCCCCCTCGCGCCAGCCAAGGTGCTGAGGGCGGACACATCCGTCCCTACTAGGCGGCGCTCGTCGAGGGCGCCGCGAGCGGCGCAAGCACGGCGGCAACGGCGAGCGGGGCCTCGCGAGGTGCGGTCGAGGCCTTGAGGTCGCGGGCCGGGACGACGACCGTGGAGCCGCGGCAAGCGGCGGCGGAGGGCGCGACAAGAGCCGGCCATGGCCGAGGCGCGGCGCGGTGGCGGAAGCGCGGCCCGGCGCGCCGGTCGTATTGGTGTTGCGGCGTCGTCGGCCCCGGAGGTGCGTCGGCGCCCGCGGCCGAGGGGCGGCGCCGAGGCGGAGGTCACCGCGCCGTAGCGCAGAGTCCGCGCGCGCGGTAGCGCGGCCGGCGGCGGAGGTCGCCGCGCCGCGCGAGAGCCCGCCCTCGCCGCATCTCCCTGGCGACGGCGGTGGAGATTCCTGACGACGACACTCCGCCGCCCGGGTGGGACCAGTGGGGGAGCATACCCACACCAGCCCCCGAGCCTCAGGCGGGGGCACTCATCAGACGGTGGGACGGCCACATGGTGGCCGGGGGCTCGAGGCACGGCGTCGAGGCCTCTTCGTCCCACGCCGCCCTCTGGCTCGAGCGGTCGGTGGCGGGCCCGGGGCGGGGCGGGGAGCACGTCGACGCGCCATCCCCCCTCTTCGCCGACGCCCAAGAGGAGCAGCAGCTATGGGAGGAGCTGCGCGGCCACGGCGCTTCGCTCAACCGAGCGTTGAACGAGGCGCTGCAGATCCACGGTGGCCCTGCGTGGCATTTCTTCCAGGTATGATGCCGTTGCTTTTTTCCTTATTCTTTCGTCTTCGTGTTTGTTTCTCGTGGCGCAACGCTCATTGGTCTCTGTCTGTTGGCGGCAGGAGCTGGAGCACCGCGCCCGCGACAGGTACAGCGCTCTCGCCCAGATGAGTGCTGAGCTCCGCCAGCTCCGGGAGCAGCGCGACGCTCTCGATGCCCTCGCCGAGGCCCTGAGGACCCGGGATGGCTGGCTGGCATACCGGGCGGAGGCCCTGTGTGACCAGATCTTGGAGCTGGAGGGGAAATCCACGGCGCGCCCCTCTGCCATCTAGCGGATTCGCACGGCCCTCATCGACCGGGATGAGGCGTTGTAGCAGGAGAGAGGGGACCTGGAGAGGGCGCGCACCGTGGCGACTGACTGGGAGGCAGAGATGGTCTCCGTCCGGACCCAAAACCGGCAGGTCCGCGCGGAGCTCGAGGAGGCACGGTCCTGGCGAGGCCAGGCCGATGAGAGGGCGAGGGAGGCCGAGCAGAAGGCCAAGGAAGCCGAAGAATTGAAGTCTGCCCTCGCCGCTAAGGTCGCCGCGGTTGTTGCCGCGGAGGAGCAGCTCCGGCAGGAGTGTGCTACCTGCAAAGAGGCCGAAGGTCAGCTCCACCAGGAGCGGGCCGCTCTCGTTGACGCCCGGTCGGCGCTCGAGCGGGAGCATGCTGCTCCCAAGAGAGCGCAGACGTCACTGGAGGAGCGGGAGGCCGAGGTCTCGAAGCTCGACGGGGAGTTGATCGCCCTAAGCATCTCAAATGGGACCAGGTCCGGACCCTCAAGGAGCAGAGCGCCACGGTCGTCAGCTTGCTGCAGGCGGTCGAGAGCGGACGCCAGGCTCTCGAGGGGGAGAGGAAGCAGGTTGAAGGTGAATTGCCGCTTCGTTTCTTGTTTTGTTGATCTTCCCTTTGGAGGTCTGTTTCCCCCTTGATTTCTTTTGCTCGTGACATCCAGGCCTGCGCACCGCAGTGGGGCACATGACCAATCGAGCCGAGACGCTGCAGGCCGCCTACGAATCCTCCGAGTGGGAGCTGGTGGAGCTGCGCGCTGCAGTCCTCGAGACTTGCCAGGCAGTCGAAGAGGGCGAGGCGCAAGCCGGAAGCTCACTGACCAGCTGTCTGCGCGTCCTTGGTGGGCACGTCTCGAGGCGCATGCGTCGCGTGCTTCACATGGGCGTCCAGAAGGCCCTCGGTGTGGTGCGGTCCCACTACGAGGTGAACTTCGAGGCTATGGCGTCGGGCTACATCATCCCGGAGGGCGTCGAGGACGAGGTGGCGATGGAGCAAGCAGATGCACTTGCCGCTGATGCTGCCGAGACGCTCACCGAGGCCTTCGCGGAGTTCTTGTTCCCAGACGTTGCTAACGCCGACTCGCCTCAGGGCTGAAGATCGTTGGGCGCTTGGCCCGTTTTTTGTTTGGATGTTAGTATCTGGGCCACGTGGCCATGTAAATAACCAAGTGATCTCTTGGAATTTAAGTACTTGTAAATTTAAGTGGTGCCTTTTTTATTTATCACGCTGTTCTGTTTCTTCCTTTGCGTGGGCGAATTCGGGTTGGGAGAGTTCGTTTTTCGTGGGCAGCCCGCTGGGCCGGAGGCGAGAGAGAAGGGTCGTATCCTCGCGGAGGCGTAGGCTATCTCTGGGTCGAACATCCTTTCTGCTTGGCCACCCGCGCCCTGCCTTGGTTCGCTCGAGGCTAAGGTCGAAACATACTTAGCGTGCTTGCGAGTTAAATTTTTGTGAAAAAATGGGACCATTATTTGGGGGGGGATGCCCCCCGTAGTAGCCCCCGAGGGTGACTTGGTTTTCAGGGGAAAGCCGAGTTGCCCTTTAACTTTATTGCCTTGCTGTCCTTTACATTGTGCTGCCAATTGGGGTGTTGGGCATGTAATTTACAACAAAAGACTTGGAAATCCTAGCTAAGGGTAGAAGCGACGTACCTGCTGGATGTTCCAAGCGTTGGTGAGTTTTTCGCCGTCCTCGTTGGCCAACTTGTACGTGTCGGGCTTGAGCACCTTCACCACGACGTAGGGTCCCTCCCATGGGGGCGACAACTTGTGGCGGCCTCGGTTATCTTGGCGTAGCCTTAGGACCAAGCCCCCCTCGCTGAAGTCCCGCAGCCGCACCTTTCGAGCTTGGTAGCGCCTTAGGGACTGCGGGTACCTTGTAGAGTGCATCAGGGCCACGAGGCGTGCTTCATCCAACTGGTCTAGCGAGTCCTCGTGGGCTCGCTGGTTGGCCTCTTCGTTGTAGCCCTGGACTCTGGGCGACCCGTATTCCAAGTCCGTGGGGAGGACGGCCTCCGCGCCATGGACCAGAAAAAATGGGGTGAACCCGGTGGCCCTGCTTGGGGTAGTCCTGAGGCTCCACACGACCGCCGGCAGCTCCTGGAGCCATTTCTGACAAGACTTGTTCAGCTGGTCGAAAATTCTGGGCTTCAGGCCTTGTAGAATCATGCCGTTGGCACGCTCCGCTTGGCCGTTGGTCTGTGGGTGCGCCACGGCTGCCCAGTCCACACGGATGTGGAACTTGTCGCAAAACTCCAGGAACTTCCTACCCATGAACTGAGACCCGTTGTCGGTGATGATGGAGTTGGGTACTCCGAAGTGGTAGACGATGTCGGTGAAAAATGTCACCGCCTACTCCGCCCTGAGGTTCGTGATGGGGCGCACCTCCACCCACTTGGAGAACTTGTCGATTGCGACCAACAGGTGGGTGTAGCCCCGGGGCACCTTTCTCAAGGGCCCGACGATGTCCAGCCCCCACACGGCGAAAGGCCACGTGATGGGGATGGTCTGTAGGACGTGCGCGGGGAGATTGGACTTGCGGGCGTAGAACTGGCACCCTTGGCAGGTGCGCACAATCTCGCTGGCATCAGCGACCGCGGTGGGCCAGTAAAAGCCCTGGCGGAACGCATTGCCCACGAGGGTGCGGGGCGCGGCATGGTGGCCGCATACGCCCGCGTGTATATCCTGGAGGAGCTCGCGCCCCTGGGGGATTGGCACGCATCGCTGTAGGATGCCGAAGGCGGCCTGCTTGTACAGCTCGCCGTCGACGAGGGTGAAGGACTTGGCCATCCTGGTGATGCACCTGGCCTCGGATCGATCCGAGGGGAGCTCCCCTTGGTTCATTCAGGCAATGTACTTGTGGCGCCAGTTCACCTCGCTGGGGGCTGGCTCGACGTCCATGGCTTCGACCTCGCCGGCACCGTACCCCTCGAGGAGGGAGAGCACGTACGCCTCGTTCGAGGGGTCCTCGTCCATGGGCTCTGCACCCGCTGGATTCGAGGGAGCCCCCGAGGGTTCCGTGCAGTTCGAGGGGTGCGGCTCGAGGGTGACTGACGGTTGGGAGACGTCCCGAGCGAAGACGTTCGGGGGGACAGTGATCCGCCCTGATGCGATCTTGGCGAGCTCGTCCGCCTCCTCGCTATACCGGCGGGGCACGTGATTGAGCTCGATGCCGTAGAACTTGTCCTCGAGGGCCCGCACGGCCGTGCAGTACGCCTCCATCTTATCGTCATGGCAGCTCGCATTTTTCATGACCTGGTCGATCACGAGCTGCGAGTCCCCCCGCACGTCGAGGCGTTTGATGCCTATCTCGATGGCGATCTTGAGGCCGCAAAGCAGGTGTTGACGGTGTATTTTGGTGCACCTAGCATGTTCATTATACTTTGGTTTGGATTTGATTATGGAACTAACCCGCCACTAGGCACAATAATCATATAACAAGTTCATCTTTGTGCATGCATTTGGAAGTGTTGTGTTTATGTAGGAAAACATGGACATAAAGGACGGATTCGCAACAAGTTCAAAGGAGCATTCATGGAGTCTTGTTCGTGTTCATGAGCTTGCTGAAATCACTTCCAATGGTGGCGAGGACCGAAGTGCTACGAGGAACACCCCCGGGGATTGAAGCGTCAAAGATCAAACTTCATGCAAAGAGAGCCTCCATCTTGGACGCGAGGATAACAGCATCAAAATCGTGCAAGTGGAGGGGGCAAAGTACATAAATGCGCGAGGACCCACGGAGCAAAAGGGGCGACCGAACCGGGCCGAATTGGGCCCGGGCCGGCCGGCCCAGGCCGGCCGGCCCGGCCCACTTCCGCGCGCGGTTCGGTCCCGTTTTCCTTGCCCTCGAAGGATCTTCAACCCTAAAACCCCCGACGCGCCGCCAACACCGAGGAGAGGATTCATTCGCACCAGAAGGCAATCCACAAGCTAGAGAGAGAGAGGAGGAGGATCTCCGGCGGGAGATCAACCACCTCGAAGGAAGCACCCTCTCATGGAGAAGAAGGAAGACACCGGCGGAAGGGAAACCATGATCAACGGTGCTATGATCAGCACCTTGATGGGGTAATCTTCTCATTCGTCCATGGGTTGTAATCGATCTTGAGATGTAATCGCACTTTGTCGGATTATCTATCTATAATCTTGTGTTGAATATACTTTAATGCTTAAGGCTTGCAACCGTGCCGTAGAGGGAGTAAGAGCTCCAATGCTTCCTTGGATCCATTCAATACGCTGTGGCCATCAAAGGTCTAGTCATGAATACCTTCGCGTAGTGACAGTACGAGAGGAGGGAAAGGGCGAAACCGTGGTCACATCCCCAATAGATAGATTGGTTTTCATGTCTTTAAGCGATTGCATGCTCTAGTATCGTAGACCCGTGGGCGAGTGTCTTCTATCTTGATAGTTTATCATTCTCTCTAGTGTGTTTAGTTGTTTTCTAGTATAATATAGTTAGGGTTTTAGTAGCTAGTGTGTCGTTGTTGATCGAACGCTTGTAATCCCCTTGCTCCGCGGATTGACAAGAACCTTGGGAATCCCGTGGTGAAAAAGGTGTGGGGTCCGTACGCTTGCGGATCGTAGAGGGATACGTCTTTTATCCGTCAACAAGCCCCTTTCTCTGGCGCCGTTGCCGGGGAGCAAGTTAGTTTACATCGTTTGATTTGCATCTAACTTAGTTTTATATTTTAGTTTATCTTTTATTTGCTTTATCTAACATATATTATCAGAAAAACACTTGTTTCTTTTTTTGTTTTTGTTTTTATCTTATTGTCTAGATGGAGTTCGTTAATCAACCCGTGGAAGAACCGGAGAAATCATTAAGGGATTACGCTAGCCCTCGATGTGAAGACATAAAAGTACAAGAGTCGGATTCGAAGCTCGAAGCGACCAAGTATGAAATTAAATCCAAGATCATCAAGATGGTGGCGGAAAACCCATTTGAAGGGATGGTTACGGAGAACCCATATAGACACATAAGGGATTTCACGACAATATGCAACACGGTGCGTCAAGAAGGAGTTCCCGATGAATGGTTCAAATGGAATCTCTTTCCCTACTCACTTGCCGGCAAAGCAAAGACATTGTATTCGGTTGCGTCCTTTGAAGTTGAAGGCAATTGGAACAAGTTGACAAAGAAGTTTTGCGAAAAGTTCTTTCCAATTAGCAAGGTTCAACATCTAAGGAGGCAAGTGATCACTTTCATGCAAGGAGAAGAGGAAGGGATAGACCAAGCCTGGGATAGGTTTAATGAATTAATCGAACAAGGACCAAAACTCGGCGTCACCGGTGACGTACTCTTGCATACATTTTTCTTTTCCCTAACCCCTAGTTGCATGCGACACGTCGAAATGTGTGCAGGTGAAGATCTCATGGAGAAAACACTCACGGAAGCCGCACAACTTCTACAAAAAGTTAGTAAAGCGGCTGCCATGCGAAGAGATTGGGAAACAAGACTTGCGGAAGAGCCGGAATTCAATTCAAGGAAGAAAAAGCTTGCAGATTTTTCTAAAGAGGCAACCCCGGAAGTCACAAAAGAGGAGCCAATCATGGAAAAGCTTGAACAAGAACACATCAAGTCAAGAACTACACCAAACGTCGACTTCGCCGCACCAAATGAGACGAACAAGAGAAGCATGTCAAGCGCGAAGCCACTAAGGGAGTTCGAGCCAATGGATTGGGTTCCTATTGATTACGGAGAAGTATTCGACAAGAGAAGACCGTTCCCTAATCAAAAGGGAATGGCAAGAGCATTGGAAGTGGATTTCCCACCGGAGAAGAAAGCTGAAAATTCATACGACCTCGAAACCACCGGTGAAATTTTTGAAAAGCTCTTTGGAGATGACGTGGTGGATCCGAACATATTGCCGAGGTGAAGAGAATCATGGGGATCAAGCCCGAAGCATCACCATACGCTCGCCTCGCTGAAATTTACTCGATAGGATCTGAAGAAGAAGAGAAGATGACGCCGCACTTGAGTTGCGAGATCAACGGAGTTCAATGCAAAGCTTTATGCGACATCAGAGCCCAAGTAAGTGTTCTATCTTCTAAAATTTATGATAAAGTTCAAGACCACAACCTAGACTTAGCTCCAACATCAACGAAATTAATTATGGGAGATGGTAGAACTATCAAACCTCTAGGTATTGCTTGCAACATGAAAGTAAAAATCTCTAGAAACTATATACCAACCGATTTCTTTGTTATTGATGCTTACCATAGTAATTCTGATCATATAATCTTAGGTAGGCCTTTTCTTAAGTTGGTTGATGCCGTGTTAGATGCCGGAGAAGGCAAAGTAACAATGAACCTTAATGGAACAAAGTACACATATAACTTTCTTCGTGCTTCTAAACACCTTACACCCTTTCCTCCCGAAGATGAAGAAGTAGAAGAGATAGATAGTCTTTGTTTTGTTGAAACCCTTAGAGACCCGCTGCAAAGAGCGATGGAAAATCAAATTAGTAATCAACAAGATGAAGAACTAGAAGAAGCAACGAAAGGCTTAGAGCCGCATGATGGTAGTGTGGAGGAAGAGAAGTTCGAAGACATAGGAGAAATCAAACCCGAGGAGCCACAAGTGCCCGAGGTAGACCTTAAATCTTTGCCCAAGGGATTAAAATACGAATTTTTGGGCCCAGACAAAACTTATCCAGTCATTGTGAGTGACGAGTTGAGTCCCGAAGAAAATGAAGCGTTGCTGATTTTATTAAAAAAACATAGGAAGGTGATTGGATATTCAATTAACGATCTCAGAGGTATTAGCCCAGCCTTTTGCACTCACCGTATACCAATGGAAGACCAATGTAAGCCCGTAGTGGACCATCAAAGGAGGCTAACCCATGCCATGCGAGAGGTAGTAAAGAAAGAGGTTATCAAGTTACTTGATGCCGGAATCATCTACCCAGTTCCGCATAGCGAGTGGGTGAGCCCGGTACATTGTGTACCGAAGAAAGGAGGTTTGACCGTGGTGAAGAATGAGAAGAACGAGTTGATACCGCAAAGAACCGTGACCGGGTGGCGGATGTGTATCGATTATCGTAAGCTTAACAAAGCGACGAAGAAAGATCACTTCCCCCTACCGTTCATAGACGAGATGCTCGAGAGGTTAGCAAACCACGCTTATTTTTGCTTTCTCGATGGATACTCGGGGTTCATGCAAATTCCTATTCACCCGGAAGATCAACATAAGACAACGTTTACGTGTCCTTACGGAACGTTTGCATATAGGAGGATGCCCTTCGGCCTATGCAACGCTCCGGCCTCTTTTCAACGTTGCATGATGGCCGTGTTTTCGGAATTCATCGAAGAAATTGTTGAAGTGTTTATGGATGATTTTTCCGTTTACGGAAGACGTTCATGGATTTCTTAGCAAACTTAGAAAAGGTCCTTACAAGGTGTGCGGAGGTAGATTTGGTTTTAAATTGGGAAAAGTGCCACTTCATGGTTAAGCAAGGCATAGTGCTCGGACATGTTATATCCGAGAGAGGAATTGAAGTGGACAAGGCTAAGGTAGACACGGTTGAGCAACTCCCACCTCCTACGGATGTCAAATCCTTAAGGAGCTTTCTAGGCCATGCCGGATTCTATAGAAGATTTATAAAGGACTTCTCGAAGATCACTAAGCCTTTAACGCACCTTCTTCAAAAGGATGTGGCTTTCGACTTTGATGAGAAGTGTCTAGCGACATTCCGGACCTTGAAAAATGCGTTGGTGAGTGCTCCCATCATCCAACCTCCGGATTGGAGCCAACCTTTCGAGATCATGTGTGACGCAAGTGACTACGCCGTAGGCGCGGTCTTGGGACAAAGAAAGGAAGGCCGAGTTCACGCCGTTTACTACGCCAGCAAAACACTTAGTGGGGCACAATTAAATTACGCCACTACGGAAAAAGAGTTGCTAGCGGTGGTATTCGCTTTCGAAAAATTCAGATCTTACATCGTGAACTCGAAAGTCATTGTTTACACTGATCACGCAGCCATCAAGTATCTCTTGGCTAAGAAGGAAGCTAAACCACGTTTGATTCGTTGGATCCTTCTTCTCCAAGAGTTTGATGTTGAAATTCGTGATAAAAAGGGGGTGGAAAATGTTGTGGCCGATCATTTGTCTAGGATGAATCGTGGACAAGATGATAAAGAGCCCATAGAAGATTAGATGAGAGATGACCACCTCTATAGAGTGCTTGATAAAGACACTTGGTTGATCGACATCATTCGAGCAATTCGAAAGATGCCCCTCGATCATCTAGATAAAAACACTCAAAGGAAGATAATCTCTGAAAGTAAGAAATATTTTTGGGATGCACCATACCTCTTCAAACTTGGCAATGATGGAGTGATGAGAAGATGTGTGCCAAGAGAAGAGAGGGTTGAGATTCTAAGGAAGTGCCACTCGGCGGAGTACGGTGGGCACTATAGCCATTTTCGAACCGAAGAAAAAGTATGGTCGAGCGGATTCTATTGGCCGGAGATGCATGAAGATACTAAAAGATATGTTGCGTCATGCCCCGAATGTCAAAGAACCGGAAACATCTCTCAAAGAAATTCTATGCTTTTGAAATACAACTTGCAAATCGACATATTTGATGTATGGGGCATAGACTTCATGGGGCCTTTTAAAAACTCATTTGGATTCGAGTATATACTTGTTATGGTTGATTATGTATCCAAGTGGGTAGAGGCTATACCATGTCGTAAAGCTTCCACGGAGGAGTCCATCACTATGATCAAGAATGTGATTTTTCCCCGTTTCGGTACACCGAGAATCTTGATAAGTGATGGAGGAACTCATTTCACCGGGAAGAACTTCAAAAGGTGCTTGTCCAAGTTGGGAATTGAGCATAGAGTCTCCACGGCCTATCACCCACAAACCAACGGACAAGCGGAGACGTCAAATAGGCAATTAAAAAGCATACTCAACAAAACCATAGAGAAGGGAGGCAAGGATTGGTCAAAGAAATTAGACGAGCTTTATGGGCTTATCGAACGGCGTTTAAAACACCGATAGGTATGACCCCTTATCAATTCGTCTATGGAAAAGCTTGCCACCTTCCGGTTGAGTTGGAACATAAAGCCTATTGGGCGATAAAAGAGATGAACCTTGATCTCGATGCCGCGGTGGTGAAACGAAGGATTCAAATAAGCGAGCTAGAGGAGTTGAGGTTGAAAGCTTATGAAAACGCAAGCATATACAAAGAGAGAATCAAAAGGTGGTATGATAAAAGATTGAAGAAAAAAGAATTTAAAGAAGGAGATAAGGTCCTCCTCTACAGTTCGAGGTTTAAAACCTTCGGAAAGGGGAAATTGCAAAGCAAGTGGGACGGACCTTATGTTGTGCATTCGGTGTTCTCCAACAGAGCGGTAACCATTATGGATATAAACGGCGATCAATTTGTGGTGAATGGACAGCGGCTTAAGGTTTACTACGAACCCGATGTCGTGCCCCTTCACCATGTTGACGTTTTCACCATGGAGGAAGAGCCCGAATGTCCCGCCTAGGACGAAAAACAAGGCACCAACTTCTATAAATAATTTTTCTTTTAGTTTTCTGGAGTTCTTCGTGAAGATTTACTGGGCCAACTTTTTCCCATGGGCTAAGGAAGAAAAAAATAGGGCGGTGTGCAAAAACCGGGACCGGCCCGGCCCCCGAGGCAGGGTGGGCTGGCCGGCCCAGGCGGACCGGCCCAGGGGGGGGCCGACGCCCGATGACGCCGAATTTCGCCCGAATTGCTCCTTTTTGACTTCCTTGTTTTGTCGGAAAATTTTAAGGGAAGTGTAAAAAAGGAAAATAAGGTTCCCAGGGCTTTTCTCTAAGGACTATTTATTTGGCCGAATTGGGAGCTCGAGAATCAAGCCTTTCAAGCAATGTGTTGCACCCTTGTAGCAGCCATTGAGCATCCAAAAGGCTTAGAGTTGAAGCTAAAAGCCAAGAAGCCATCGATGGAGGAGGCGATGCGATGCGAGCTCAAGCTACCCGTCAAGAGGACCGCACGTATCCGTTGCGGAGGACGTGTCCCGACCGGAGCTCTTGCATCTCGCAATCCCGTCAAAGGAGAGAAGGTCCCTACACCCGTTCGAAGGTCGGCACGTCTCCAAGGCATCAAGCGTAAAGATTACAAGGAGGTGTCGACAGAGCCTAAGGATTATGGGGATAGCGACTACTCCGACGATCGTAGCCCGAGCTCGTGGGCGGCCGCCGGTAGAGATGATGATGATTGGGATGAGCACCCCTATGAAAGGACTCCCGAAGGCCCCAACGGCAACGACAACGATGGTGGTGAAGGCAACGACAATGGAGGTGGCGACGACGGTGGTGACAACGGTGGAGATTATGGCGACGACGACCCCTTCGGATTGCATCCGGTGTGCTGTCGAGTTTGCCGTCAATCCATCGCGGATCTCTACACGTCGGCCGACGAATGTCTCCAAGCCATGGAAGCGATGAAGCAGCGTATGGAGGACTTGGAGCGAGTAGTTAAAGATGACTACAAGTTCCTTAACCGCAACGTGCGCAAGCTTTTCGGCATGGTTGGAAACATGAGAGGCAAGTGGTGCAAAACTTGCTTGAAGTACCACTAGATCTAGTTTTCCCCTTAGGATTTTTGTAAGATACGACGAGGACGTCGTATGTTTTAAGTGTGGGGGAGAGCTAGCTCGCTAGCCTTAGCTTTTGAACTTCAAATTTAGGTTCGGTTTAATCTTCGTGTGAGAGTCTTAGTGTTTTTAATGAGTCTTTAGTTTTCGAGTCTGTTTTTAAATTTTTGCAAGTGTCTTAAATTAGTGTTGAGTCAAGAAAACCAAATAAAAAGAGTCTTTATATATATCTTTGTGTTTTATGTATTGTTTATCTTTATTTACTTGTTTGCTTAATCTTCGATTCTTGATATATGAACACAAGTATATGGTTTGAAAATCGTTTACCGTGGTGCTTAGTGGAATCGCTACTACTTAAAGTACCCATACCGCACTTCGATCTTGAGCTTCACATGTTAGTTGTGCTATGTTCGATGCTAAAAATTGGAGGATTTCAGTTCTGAAAATTATCTTAAAACCCTTGTAATAAAGGTTAGCAAAACCTCTTTTTCCAAGTTGAGAGTAAGAAAAAAATTCCTATCCAAAGCCAAGTTTATTTTTTTTGCTCCACCATAAGTGTGATTAGCACGATGAGTTAGGCTAGGACCCTTCTCTCTTGGTGAGTTTTAATTTCGAGCAATGATCATGTCCTTGTGCTTATCTTTTGTTGCTAGCCTCGTCATATATTCGGTAACGTGACTTTCACAACGGAAGTCACGTATATCGCCGGATTCCATACCCAACCCTATACATCTCTTTTGTACATCGTATTCCTTGAACACAACCTATTTTCAAAGTTTCGTCTCGTATCTAGCATGATTTATTTAAAAATTTCAGATTGTATGCATGCGAGGAAAGAGAGAATTGAAAGCTTTGAAAAGTTGTCAAGAGAGAGAAAAATAAAGAGAAAAAGCATGTGTATCGAAAAGAAAGAAAGAAAGAAAAAAATCATATGTGAATGAAAGAAGAAAAAGAAAAAGAGAAAAAGATGAGGTAGCAATGAAGATATGAGAGGGATGGATCAAGTGAAGGAAAAGAAAAAATAAAGTGTAAAGAAGGATGTCACGTTGATTGTGAGACGAAACTTTTACTCTATTTCCAACCATGTGCAATCCGACAACGAGGACATCATTGGTGCCTTGAAGTCACAATTTTCTTTTGCCCTTGCACATGTCCACCATTCTAAATCTTCTCATCCTTGATATCCCTACATATGGTTAATTCTCATGATCATTGGCTTTGAAAGGTAGACAACCATTAGAGGAAGTTCTTAGTTTGACAATACTTGTGTTGATTGCGCTAGCCCTACCTATAGCTCCACTTTACATGATATATGAGAGATTAATGGGAGGTGAGAGTTTTATAAAATTTGGTTAGGATAGCCTCTTCATATGAGTGACTTGAGAGAGTTTGGAGAAAGGTTTTTTGTCTAATACTTGTTGCAGGAATTTTTGTTTTGAAAACCATAAAAACCCTCCGATGGAAGCAAAGGAGTAAGCATGGCTGAAATTGAAGACTTCGAGTGAAGAGTTTGAGTTGTGGGGTAAATCTTGACGTGGTAAAAATTCTAAACGCCCACGTTTATGTTTGATTATCATTACTTTGTGTTTATGTATTAAAGATGAAAAAATTGACTAACTTGTGAAGGAGGATTAATGATACACGATTACACACCTTGGACGAAATTCTTTTACGAGTACTTGCTCGAGGACGAGCAAGAGCTAAGTGTGGGGGAGATGTTGACGGTGTATTTTGGTGCACCTAGCATGTTCATTATACTTTGGTTTGGATTTGATTATGGAACTAACCCGCCACTAGGCACACTAATCATATAACAAGTTCATCTTTGTGCATGCATTTGGAAGTGTTGTGTTTATGTAGGAAAACATGGACATAAAGGACGGATTCGCAACAAGTTCAAAGGAGCATTCATGGAGTCTTGTTCGTGTTCATGAGCTTGCTGAAATCACTTCCAATGGTGGCGAGGACCGAAGTGCTACGAGGAACACCCCCGGGGATTGAAGCGTAAAAGATCAAACTTCATGCAAAGAGAGCCTCCATCTTGGACGTGAGGATAACAGCATCAAAATCGTGCAAGTGGAGGGGGCAAAGTACATAAATGCGCGAGGACCCACGGAGCAAAAGGGGCGACCGAACCGGGCCGGGTGGGCTCGGGCCGGCCGGCCCGGCCGGGCGGCCCCGCCCCACTTCCGGTGCCGGTTCGGTCCCGTTTTCCTTGCCCTCGAAGGATCTTCAACCCTAAAACCCCCGACGCGCCGCCAACACCGAGGAGAGGATTCATTCGCACCAGAAGGCCATCCACAAGCTAGAGAGAGAGAGGAGGAGGATCTCCGGCGGGAGATCAACCACCTCGAAGGAAGCACCCTCTCGTGGAGAAGAAGGAAGACACCGGCGGAAGGGAAACCATGATCAACGGTGCTATGATCAGCACCTTGATGGGGTAATATTCTCATTCGTCCATGGGTTGTAATCGATCTTGAGATGTAATCGCACTTTGTCGGATTATCTATCTATCATCTTGTGTTGAATATACTTTAATGCTTAAGGCTTGCAACCGTGCCGTAGAGGGAGTAAGAGCTCCAATGCTTCCTTGGATCCATTCAATACGTCGTGGCCATCAAAGGTCTAGTCATGAATACCTTCGCGTAGTGACAGTACGAGAGGAGGGAAAGGGCGAAACCGTGGTCACATCCCCGATAGATAGATTGGTTTTCATGTCTTTAAGCGATTGCATGCTCTAGTATCGTAGACCCGTGGGCGAGTGTCTTCTATCTTGATCGTTTATCATTCTCTCTAGTTTGTTTAGTTGTTTTCTAGTATAATATAGTTAGGGTTTTAGTAGCTAGTGTGTCGTTGTTGATCGAACGCTTGTAATCCCCTTGCTCCGCGGATTGACAAGAACCTTGGGAATCCCGTGGTGAAAAAGATGTGGGGTCCGTACGCTTGCGGATCGTAGAGGGATACGTCTTTTATCCGTCAACAGCAGGGCCTCGTACTCAGCCATATTGTTCGATGCAGGGAAGTGAAGGCGTACAGCGTACCGCATGTGCTCCCCAAGGGGTGAGACGAAGAGCAGGCCCGTGCCCGCCCCTATCTTCATCACCGAGCCGTCGAAGTAAAGGGTCCAGCATTCCGCCTGGATCTGCGGCGGCGGTAATTGTGTGTCCGTCCACTCGGCTACGAAATCTGCCAAGATTTGGGACTTGATGGCCTTGCGCGGGGCATAGGCGAGCGTTTCCCCCATCAGCTCCACCGACCACTTGGCAATCCTGCCCGCCGCATCCGGGTTACGGATGATTTCTCCTAACGGAAAGGAGGAAACAACCGTGACCGGGTGAGCCTCGAAGTAGTGGCGGAGTTTGCGCCACGTGAGAACCACTGCGTAAAGCAACTTCTGGACTTGTGGGTAGCGCATCTTGGTGTCAGACAAGACTTCGCTGATGTAGTACACCGGCCGCTGCACCGGCAAAGTGTGTCCCTCCTCCGTGCGCTCCACCACGATCACGACGCTGACCACCTGGGTGGTCGCAGCCACGTAGAGGTACAAAGGCTTGCCATCTTGTGGCGGAGTGAGGATCGGGGCGTGGGTAAGGGACGCCTTCAGCTTATCAAGCGCCTCCTGGGCCTCGGTGGTTCAGGAGAAGCGCACGTGCTTCTTGAGGAGCCGGTAGAGGGGCAAGCCCTTCTCGCCGAGCCGCGAGATGAAGCGGCTCAAGGCGGCAAGGCACCCCAACACCCTTTGGACCCCCTTGAGGTCCCGAATTGGACCCATCCGTTCGAGGGCCGCAACCTTTTTGGGGTTGGCCTCGATGCCTCGCTGGGAAACGATGTATCCTAAAAGCATGCCCCGCGGCACGCCAAAGACACATTTTTCGGGGTTTAATTTCACCCCGTTGGCCCATAGGCAGCCGAACGCGATGCGAAGGTCGCTAACCAGGTCGTCCGCCTTCCTGGTTTTTACGACTATATCATCTACGTACGCCTCAACGGTTCGCCCGATGTGGTCTCCAAAGACGTGCTGCATGCATCTTTGGTATGTTGCGCCCGCATTTCGGAGGCCGAACGGCATCGTGAAGTAGCAGTACATCCCGAACGGCGTGATGAATGAAGTCGCGAGCTGGTCGGACTCCTTCATTTTTATTTGGTGGTACCCGGAATAGGCATCAAGAAAACAGAGCAGCTCGCACCCGGCGGTCGAATCAACTATCTGATCGATACGCGGCAAAGGAAAAGGAACTTTATGACATGTTTTATTAAGACTAGTGTAGTCTACACACATCCGCCACTTCCCATTCTTTTTCTTCACTAATACAAGATTAGCTAGCCATGTAGGGTGGAACACTTCCTTGATGAACCCAGCCTCGATGAGCTTCCGCAGCTCCGCTCCGATCGCCCGCCGCCGCTCCTCGTTGAAGCGGCGGAGCCATTGCTGCATCGTGCGGGAGTGAGGTAGGATGTCAAGGGAGTGCTCGGCGACCTCCCTCGGGATGGCTGGCATGTCCAAGGGGCTCCACGCGAAGATGTCGGCGTTGGCGCGGAGAAAGTCGACGAGCACCACTTCCTATTTCGGGCCGAGGGTAGACCTGACCCTCAACGCCTTGCCCTCGGGGGCAGCAGGGTTGAGGGGCACCTCCATGGTCTGCTCAGCAGCCTCGAAGCTGCCGGCGTGCTTCGCGGTGGAGTCGAGGTCCTCGTTGACCATCTTCTCCATGTTGGCGACGAGCGCTTCGTCCAGCGCTATCGCCTCGGCGTGTTCCACGCACTCGACGTCGCAGTCGAACGCGTGCTCGATGGATGATCCCACGGTGATGACGCCGTTGGGCCCCGGCATTTTCATCTTGAGGTAGGTGTAGTTGGGGACCGCCATGAACTTGGCGTAGCAGGGCCGCCCAAGGATGGCGTGCTAGGCGCCCCTGAACCCCACCACCTCGAAGGTGAGCGTCTCTTTGCGGTAGTTGTCCGGCGTGCCAAACCAGACCGGCAGGTCGATCTGCCCGAGGGGCTGGACGCGCTTGCCTAGCGTGACGCCATGGAACGGCGTCGTGCTAGGCCGCAGCTGATCCAGCCCGATCCCCAACAGGCGCAGCGTGTGCGCGTAGAAGATGTTGAGGCTGCAGCCTCCGTCCATCAGGACCATCGAGAACCGCGCGTTCCCGATGACTGGCTCGACCACCAGCGGGTACTGACCCGGGTTGGGGATGCGGTTCGGGTGATCCTCGCGGCTGAACGTGATGGCGTCCTCCGACCAGTCGAGGAAGGAGGCGCCTTCTCCGTGGCGAGAACCTCGTGCCGCTCCAGCTTGCGCTGGCGGCTGGACATGTCGACGGTTGGCCCCCCGAAGATGAGGAAGACGTTCTCCACGGCGGGGAAGCCACCGGCGTCGCCGTCACCCCCGTCCTTCTTGGCCTCGTCGTCCTTCGCGGCGGCGTGGCTGTAGAACCGCTTGAGCATGTCGCACTGCTCGAGGGTGTGGTTGGCTGGTGTCTTGTGGTAGGGACATGGCTTCTTCAGCATGTCGTCGAACACTCCCGGGCCTCGAGGGGGCGGTCGAGGGCCCCGTCGAGCCGGGTCAACAGCAAGAGCCTCACCGTCGTCGTCGTCGTGCCCCTGCTCGCGCGCCTTGTAGCGCGGCGTCTTTCCCTTCTTGCCCCGCATGTTCTTTTGGCGGAGCTCCTTGGACTTGCTGCCCTCCACGGGCGTGTCATCCACACGCTTGCCCTTCTTGCCGTCGAAGATCGCCCCCACCGCCTCTTCTCCTGAGGCGAAGCTGGTGGCGATGTCAAACAACTCGTTCGAGTCGACTGGCGGGCTGCGCCCGAGCTCGCGCACGAGATCCCGGCATGTGGTGCCCTTGAGGAAGGCGCGCACAATCTCGGACTGCGCCACACTTGGGAGCTCTGTACAGCGCTTGGAGAAGAGCCGTATGAAGTCCCGGATTGATTCGCCGGGCTTCTGGGTGCAAGAGCGTAGGTCCCAGGAGTTCCCAGGGCGCATGTACATGCCTTGGAAATTTCCCACGAACGTGCGGACCAGGTCGTCCCAGTTGTGGATCTGACTAGCCAGCAGGTGCTCGAGCCACGTCCGCGCCGAGTCGGCGAGGTGCAAGGGGAGGTTGCGGATGATAGCCTCGTCGCTGGTGGCTCCTCCCAGCTGACATGCCAGGCGATAGTCATTGAGCCACACGCGGGGATCCGTCTCCCCGTTGTACTTGACGATCGTTGTGGGCTGACAGAAGCACTGGGGGAAGGTCGCCGTGCGGATCTCCCGGCTGAACACGTGGGTTCCCGGGGGCTCCGGCGTCGGTGAGCGGTCCTCATCACTGTCGTAGCGTCCACCCCGTCGAGGGTGGTAGCCGGTTGCCGCCCGCGCCTCCGCTTTGCTCGTTCGTCGGGCGTTGATGACGTTGCGGGCGTCGCCATCTCGGGCTTGTCCGCGTGTGTCGAGTAGCCGTTCCTTAGCCGGCGTGCGCCCGGGTTGGCGGGGGCGCTCGACCGCGCCGCCCGCGTGTACCGAGGGGCTCGAGGCCTTGCACGCCCCCATCGTCCCGCGCGTTCCCTTGCTGGCGGATGCGGGACGCCGAGCTTTCGGCCTGTTGGACGGCCGCTTGCTCGATGAGCGCTTGCGCCTCTCGGTGCAGGTTCCGCGCTTCGGGTGTCGAGGGGGCGGGCATGGCCCGCAGCAGTGTTGAGGCGGCGATGAGCTTTTGGCTCGCTCGCGGGGTCGTGTCCGGATTGTCGACGTTGAAGTCGGCGTTGATGCGATCGCGGGCTTGCCTGCCCAGCTCACGCGCGCGTTCGCCGCACACGGAGGCTTTCCCATGATAGAGGCGCGAAGCAACCACACCGTGCGGTACTCCTCCGCCAGCTTGGCCTCGAGCTCATGTGCTTGGGCCAGCTGTGCGTTGATGTCGGCCCCCTCGTCGGTGTGGGGGGAGGGGCGCTTGGCCCCGCAGCCAGGCGCGATCCAGTCCCCAGAGCAGGAGGAACCTCTCCGTCGCCGGCACCCGCCACGTCGGCGGCGTTTGCTGGGTCGTTGGCGATGATGACGCAGCACTCAAGCGTGGGGTCGTAGCTCCCTACGCTGGAGTCGTCAGAGTAGCCGAACCAGTAGTCCGCGGTGTCGAGGAACCGCCTGAACATCACTAGGTCCGGCACACCGGAGAAGTCCCACTCCGCGTATCCATGCGAGGTGGCGGGTGGCAGCTCGTCGATGGAGCCTAGGGATGACTCGCCACCGGCGGAGGCGCTGGAGTCCCTGGCAACCAATATGTGGCAGTCGTGTGGAGCCTCAGGACTACCCTTGCGCATCGTCATGTTGACGTTGGTGTTGGCGACGTAGGCCGTCGTGGCGCCGCGCGGACCGACAGGGAAGCGCGGTCCGGAGACTGATCGTCGTGCAGGCAGGCGCGTCGCGTTGCGAGGCGACGCGCGCAGCATGCCCGGCGTTCCGACCGCGCCCATCGCGAGCGCCGGCCGGAGCGAGGGCGGCGCCGTGGCGCCGATGGACTGCGGCGTCCGTGCCGGCGGGTGTTGGTGTCATGGTGACACGTGCGGCGGCGACCGGGGCGGACCCGGCTTGGCACCGCGCGCGGAGTTCCTCATGGTTAGTGAGGCGCATCAGGTAGCCGTTCCCTGTGGCCTGAAAGTTCAGGCCCCCGAACCGGATTTCGAACCCGGCCGGGAGGGGGTCTGAGCTGCCATGGAGTTACGCTGACTGCGGTACTTGGTGCGAATCACCATCGAGAGAACTGGTGACGAGTCGATCATCAGCGTGCAGAGCCCCACGGTGGGCGCCAACTGTCGGTGCGGAATATAGTCCCGACACTAACTAGTAAAAAGCGCTGAGATATGTCTCTCGATGGTCGGTGCTAAGCAATTAAGGACACTTGGTTTATCCTGGTTCTGGCCGGGGCCGTACGTCTAGTAGAGGTGTGCTCGAGGCACTATATTGCTTTGCACCGGGGTGCCTGTAGTGGGGCGGCTACAAGCGAAGCGGGAGAGGAGGCGCGGCCTCCATGTCCCAAGAGGAGTGATTGAGGCGAGTGCCAATATCGTAGGAAATACGGGGAGCGAGCCTTATGTGTCGTGTCTCTTGCGGCGAGGGGGATCACCTTCCTTTTATATACCAAGGAGAGGGAGATTTACAGGCGTGCCGCACTATTTAGCTACGTGGGGAGGTATGGTGTAGAGTCCCGTGGAGATGACGCCTGTCCTGGCGAGTCCTGCTTCGGTCACGGCGTCGTGGCGTGCCCTGTACTTGAACAGGGGCGGCTTCGAGGGTGGAGGCATAGTGGTTGACCGGGGTGTCTCCAGGCGGGTCCGAGGGAGCCGTTGACGGTAATCCGTACGGGGTACAGTGGCAGGCGTGGCGCGCGCCCCGTCCCTGCATTCCCAACAGTGTCAGAGTGGTTGTAGCAGGGCACGGCGTGGCGCTGCAGGGGCGGGGATGGCTGCACAGGACTGACAGCGATGGGGATGGTGCTCCCGCCGGCCTGACGTCACGGTTTGACCCTGCAGAGTAACGAGAAGAGGGCTCGAGGGTGCGGCTGGCCCCCTTCGAGGGCGTGGCGCGTTAGCTGTACTAAAGAAGGCGGCACAGTATCACGGAGCTGACACCGGCCTCGTCGCACAGTCCCCCATAGTGGCGGGGATAGGTTTCCCCTAGGGAGTTGGCGGAACAGCGCCGGGGCGTGATTCCCAGGAGCGTGATGGCGCGGCTCTGCTGTGTGAGAGCATTAAATGCTTGTACCCGGGTGCGGGAAAAGGTGCGCCCGTGAGGGAGCCCTCGAGTGAGGCGGAACCCGCTCGAGGGGGGCGTGAGCCCTTGAGCGAGGCGGAACCCGCTCGAGGGGGGTGTGAGCCCTCGAGCGAGGCGGACCTCGCTTGAGGGGATGCCTTGTTGGGCCGCACTGGTGGGCCGTGGGGGCCATCGCAGCGTGGGCTGTGCTGTGTTCGTATGGTTTGGGTTATGCTCGAGGAGTGTTTGTGTTTTGAGTTTTTTGCAGGTTTTAAACAGGATTCCCCCGGTTTTTTAGACCCTCGTGGCTGTCCCCGACACATACGCAATCCTCAAGCAATCTACACCAACAACTGACGTAGGGTTTTACTCTGCGGAGGCCCGAACCAGTATAAACTCACTTTGTTCTCTGTGTTCCGTGTGCTCGTGCGCAATCTTCGAGTTCTTAGCCTTGGATTCCACCTCGTCGAACAACTAAACCACACGGATTAACACCCCCGTGGGCTGTCTAGATCTCATCATCTAACAATTAGGAATGTTGTAATGAAAATGTTAAATTCCTTAAGGTATGTTATCAGTACGTAAGGTGCTTCGTTATGGTAGTACTAGCACCGTACATGCCATTGTAAATGTGTGTTTTCTCTGCTATTTTTTAAAAAAACAACCGTCATGGCCCACGGTGGTCGTCCACATGCAACCGTCGTGCGCCATGGCGGTTGCAAGGCGGCTGCCTGCCGTCATGATTATCTTGCAACCACCGTGGGTCACGACGTTTGCCCAACCACCATGGGCCATAGCGTTTGGTTGTCAAAATTGAAAAATTTCGAAAACATCATATAACTTTGCAAAATGATTAAAAAATATATAAAAAAATTGTGGAGACATTGCCGGAGTACACGGACTACCCGGTAGGCCTGGCCCGGGCGTTCCTCCTGGCGGAGCTCTACGTGGGCGCGCGCAAGATCGGCTTCAATGGGCTTACCGCCATTGGCTGCCTGCCCCTGGAGCGCGCGTGCGCCCAGGCGGCCGCCTTTGGCCTCGGCGGCGGCGGCTGCGACGAGGGTTCAACGCTGCAGCGCGCGGCTTCAACTGGGCGCTGGCGGCCATGGGCGTCGAGCTGGGCGTCGAGCTGCCCTGGCGCTGACATTCGGGTGGCGGAGGTGTACGATTTCTTCGACGGCGTGATGTGGGACCCGGCGCGGCACGGGTTCGCTCGCGCCGACGTCGGGTGCTGCGGCACCGGCACATACGAGATGGGGTACTCGTGCGGTGCGTGGTCGGCGGCGCTGGGCGGCACGTGCCCGGACGCCGACCGCTACGTGTTCTGGGAAGCCGTACACCCGACGGAGCACGCTAGCAGGCTCGTGGCCGAGCACCTTATGAACTCAACCTTCGGCCGCCTCGAGTGACCTTCTAGTTGGTTTGTTAGGATCCCGTTTTCATTCGTGCAAGGATTACGGATGTGTGTGTCGGTGTTGTAGAACGACTGGTTTGATTGCAAGGGAGCATAGTTTGTCAGAACTCATAGCTACACATAACCAAAAGAGAGCGTGCCTCTCTAATTCTCTATCATCTGAACAGGGAACTGCTATTGTCAGCTCCTAATCTTTGCAAGCCAAAATTGTGTCACGTGAACTAAATTGTACAGACACATGCACAGACCCTAATCAGCTAGATATAATCTCTGCCAACCACACCGGGCCGACGGCCGGCGCGCCCCTGGTTCGGGCGCCGCCCGGGTGCATCATCCATCGATCTCGCCGTTCCGCCGGTCCGTCCTCACCTCTACACTGAGAACACAAGTAAATTTCACAAAGGAAATTGGATTCCGGCATCTTTTGGCAAACGATCGAAATACCAACACGCAGCGGGGAGATGGAACTCGTCGTGCGCACGTACCTGTTGATTGCTAGTTGTGAGACGGGTTCGCGTGGGACCCCGGCACACGGCGACCAAGGCTGGCACCGGCCCTCCTGAATGGCGTCGTCCGCCGCCACCCGCCGACGTCCATCTCCTGCTGCGACGACCCTGACGGCCGCGAGAGCGGCGACACCCGCGGTCCGGTCACCAGCAGCTTCTGGCTCAATCTGTGGCTCTCCAGCGTCGATGTCACCGCTGAGGAGGTGCTCAAGAGCAGCCCGACGAGTAGCAGTAGTACTACGAGACTAGCACGGTGGGGCAACAACCGATGTCTGGCCATTGCTTGCTTACGCGCCTGCAGGTGCAGCCTGTGTTCTGGGAAGCGGCAACAGATTCACTGAGCCACTGAGGTAGGCAGTGGGATGGAGAGAGTGTAAGCAGGGAATGCCGTCGGTGGTTACGGGGGATTAGAAGAGCTGATGCCTGATGGGATCTGATCTGGTCTAGTCTCTGGAATGGGTGGGGCATAATTGGCAGTGGCAGTTTTATATAGGTGGTTAAGTGTGGAATTATTTACTGTCGAAAGATAATAGCGGTGTGTCAGTCAGTCATATGCAGGCTTATTCACATGTAATGCAGACCACGCCAAGCTCTTGTCATGTGCAACCGCCGCTCCTAAGCTTAGATCAGGCCCGGAAAACATGTCTAGTGGAGTACTAGAATTTGTCTGGTCAAAAGAATCAACCGAGTTATTAAGGGAATCCCCTTTACTATTGCTTGGTTAACATAACACCACGAGGGCTTCCATTCCACGAACACGACGAGAGATCTCCTCCAATTCCTCTGCGATAACTGTAACTGACAATCGCTTCCAGGATTGCAGGTCACTGCTGGAGTGCTCCAGTAGTACTCTATTTCGGTTGCATCATTCCAGGATCTTTTCTTTACAGCTCTAGTATTTCACTCTAACTTTACGAGGCTGACGAAGGGATCCGATCATGTGTGACATCGTCACAGACTCAGTGTCACACACGCATCTTTCTTTCTTTCTGTTTTTTAATGATAATTTCACACACTCATCTTTGACCGTCCAGTACACGGGATCGAGAAACTTTGGCCGCTCATGGAAACTAGCGTTCCACGATTCAGATGCATTTCAGCATTTCCGCCGCGCCAACCTGCTCGGCGTCTCATTGTTTTTGATAGGACTCGTAGGAGTGGGAGCCCAGGGCTCATGCGCTCATGTGAGGAGGGCACGTGACGGACAGATCCCGTGGTCGGAACCCGAAGCCTCGGCGGCAGCGCCGGGCAACCTACTCCTCTGGATTGCCGCGCCGCATGGTGACCACGTTCCCGGCACCTTCCTGTGACTTTCGGTTTTGCCGCTGCAGGGCTGTGGCCAATTCGGGGGGGGGGGGGGGGGGGGGGCGTTGGTGAGGGGAGATCACTCTCATTTAGTGAATTTTTAAGTAATCTTTCTCTTTGGATTATTAAACTAAGCTTAAGCATAGGTACTCATCGAAATATAGTTTAATAAATTCCTCGAGTTGGACTTAATTGGCAAAGGGTGCATGTGACCTTAGTCGTTCACATCATTTTATATGCTCCATAAACAAACAGAATTTGATCTATATTGTGAGGTTTCAATTTTTAGTGATCCTCTTGCCTCTCTAACCCAAAAGGTCACTAAGGATTGAAACTAGTGCTTGTACTATTTAAGTGTCTCTCTCGTGTTGTGCTTAAATGGTTTATCAAAATGAGAGCTAGAACTTGAACTTAACATGGAATGCACATGTCAAAGGAAAAATCACAATTCACCAATGTGAAAATGTGATAAGCTAGAGGCAAAGGTATGATTCACACTCACTCCTATTCTACCTTTATCATCTAGGATTTATTGGTTCTAGTGTGTGCATTTTCTTGGCATGTAGTCTATTCAAGGTTCTCTCTTGTGTGCCTATTGGAAATTTAATTGATGCCTACCTTTATATTGACTTTACATCAAATGCTTGTTATAATACGAGAGGCATGAATTAAACATCCCAATATGGTCCTAAAACTTGTTTAGCTACATGTTTGCGTGACATATGTTAGCTTTTGGAAAACTCAACTAGCATGATAGGATGTGTGTGATTTTTTTTGAAAATATTTGGTTTTTGGTCTTTATGATCCGATCAACTCATTTGTGACTATGGTTAACCTTGCTTGATTGATGGCTAGTCACAAGTGGTGAGATTTTCTTAAGTCCAACATATTCTTCATATCTACCTCTATGTAAGTCTCTTGGAAGTATCAAGGAGCTTTTGGACCTAATTGGAAAAATCTCTCTATAGGAGTCATCTAATGACTAGAGCTCGTCTGATCATCTCTTTATCTCGCTAGATCTGTTTCAAATGGAAAAAGAGTAAAATTCTTTCAATATCTTATCCTTCCTTCTAATCACCACTCGCGGAGAAAAAGAGGTTTTTGGAAAAAGGGTCACTACAAGAAAAACGCTGACTAAATGCAATAAAGGTTGCTTCTCGTCATAAATCGCGATTAATGAACCTGGTATTTACAAAAATGCTCCGTCATTTATCGAGCGTCACAAACTACGATTAATGACGAGATCTTATTTCGCAGCGTCATGAGTTTAAAGACGTGTATAAATTCGTAACACTAAGGCGCCATAAGGTACAAGCCACATCGGACCAAAATCTGATGTGGCGTGGCGTTTTTTGACAAACCATTTCATCATTAAGCGAATTCAGCCCATATTTTGTTGGGCCAACCCCCAAATTCTTTGTCCTCATAGATTGAATTTGGCCCACTTAATGTTAAGCTGAGCTCAATGTTTCGGTCGTCATAAATTGGTTTTAGGCCTTATTAAGGTTGGATGGAGCCCAATATTGTTTGCATCGTAGATTGTTTAAAGCCATATTATGGTTGGATGGAGCTCAATAATTGTTGTCGTCATAGATACTTTTAGGACTAATTCTGTTTGGATCCACCCAATAATCAAGGTTGTCATAAAATGTTTTAGCCCCGGTTTTAGTATGACCAAGCCCAATAATTGCATTCGTCGTTGATTTGTTTTGGGTCCAGTACTGGTTGGATCAATTTTAATATTTGATGATGTCATAAAACGATTACGGCCCAACTGATATTGGACTCAGCCCACGAATCACTAATGTCATTTTTGATACGACCCATTTTATTAATAAAATCGTTTTGGAATTCGTAAAAAAAATAATGGGTCAAGGGGGCAAGCCCACATATTTCCTCCCTATTATTTCGACTGCACTCCAGGTAGAGCTTAATTAAATATAATTCGATCTCATGTTACATGCTAATCAATTTAGTAATTGACATCAGAGATAATATTTTCATACCACTGATACAAATAAAAGTTTCAGGTCACACACGACACATATTATCAATGAACACAGAACAACCACAAGCAAATTTTAAGTTTGAGCTCAGAAACCAATACACATGATATCTCTATGCTCACAAATAAAGTTGGTCTTGAAATAGAACCTACTAAGACAACAAACTGTTGACGTGAAAAGTGCACTCAACGCCAAACACACAGCAAGCCGAACAAAGCTGGCTTCACACGCGCAGAGAGCGAAAGACGTGCCAGTCAATTTTTCCTGAAAATTAACAAAAGATAAAGCAGTTAAATACCAAAGCTTGGAACTTGCCGGGTGGTACCAGACAGTTCCATATTTACGGCTAAGAAGCCAAATGAGATGACACATAGCTATAGAAAGCTATCTGCCAACAAACGACAACCATTCAGGAAACCGCAAAGGGGAAAAGGTAACACTGCCGAATGGATGACGTGAGCATGACAGCGATCGGTCTTTGTTTGAACAAGAATACACGTACACGAAGTCATGACCGATCCCCATGAAGATTAACATTAAACAAGTGAATAAAGTAAAGCACGGACATGATCATGTATTAAACAAGTATGCATAGATCCAAAGCACTAGTCTACCGCATGTCTAGGTACTTTAAAACCCGTCGAGTACGATAACAAACAAATCCATCCACCGCATGATACAACTTGCATGAAAAACCATACCACTTTCCACAAATAGATCTATCCACCGCATGATACAATCTAAATATGGAAAGCTAAAAGCATACATCATTCAAGGCATGAATAACGCATGTGTTCTACTCGTGGAGAAACATAACCGAATGCGGCCGAACAGTACCGATTCGGGGTCCATGAAGAAGGAACAAACATTACCAAGAGAATAAATCTATCGATTGATTTGGGAATCTAATCCACTGGATGACTAGCTCCAAAGCAACCCAAAAACCTGCATCTACCGCATGATACCCGGCTCTTTCAAGATTCATACGAACATTAGCAAGCTTGAACCCGCAACATGTAACAACCTAGATCGATTCGGTTTCGGCTATCGGAAAGAACAAGATCCACACGTTAAAATATGAAATCTACTCGGACAAGGATCATAAAAGAGATAGAGCCGATCCAATCCCATCTAGATTGGGCAAAGGTGTGTTACATGAATTAAAACATAAAGTAAAACTCAAGATAACACGGGGTAACTTAATGAATCTATTGGATCTTGCCAAAATCCAATAGAGCCGATAACTAGCTTCAAGCTAGATCTTAGCCCACCGCATGGCTCATGACCTAACAAGAAACCCTCTTGAACCAAGCTTGAATCTACCGCATGACACGAAGCATGGTAACAAGACTACTTGCATCAGATCTAAATCCACCGCATGATACTAGACATGATACAAGGTTGCCGGTACTCACGGAGGTCGACGGATCGATTGGCCCTCTCGAAGAACTCGACGACACGACAAGGACTCTAGGGTTTGGCGCAAGGCCGGTGTGTATTGAAGAATGATCGTTCTTTTTTACATACATTCAGGGGTCATATTTATACCCTGTTGAGTACAACTTCGAATGGATTCGTTGCCTAACTTATCTCTAAGCTCGATCGCCTATCCATCCATTCGTCTCCCCGATTGAGCCACGTCACCGTCCAATCCCGCAAAATCGGCTCTCTTGTTCCTTTGCCGAACCGGGAGCGATAGCCGACCGCGAGATCTCTTTGCCGAATATCTCCGAAAATATCCTTCCTTCCACCAGACGGACTCTTTATCGAACCGGACCCACAAGTCAGACTCCTTACCAAATTTTGGTGTTAACACATGCCCCTTCAATTGTGGGATAAAAGTAATTTTGTTCCACAATTGACTCCAGCCACGAATACTTCGAATCTGTCAACACCTGTTCTTCGCAATCCGCCGGAATCTTCATCCAGATCCAACCCTAGATCCCCTCGTTCCGAGCTCAATCCTCCAATGGCGGCTCAAAACCAAGATGCTCAGGTAAATTCATCCCCCGCAAGCCTCATTCGGCATTTAGGTTTTCAATTTTTACCTGAGATTTCCTTTTCCGCTTTTCTTTCAGGAGCCTTCTACTGCGCTTTTGATTCGTACCGAGGCCAATTCGAGGTCTTATTATCTTAGTCCTGTGGGGAACTCTGACCCTCGAGATTTCATCGCAGCTGAATCTCAGAGAATCCCCTTCAAAGCAGCTCTGTCTCCACCGCCTCAGTGGCAAGATGCTTTCAAGAACTGGCCTTTACCTCCAATTGCAGGCTGGAAAACTTGGTATCGGAGGATTCTTGCAGACAAGAGTGGATTGACCAACCTGGACACCCTCCGTATCGCCCAGTGTTTGGAGTTATCCGTGCCTGAGACCCCCAAGAACGAATACCTCCTGATAGCAGCCTGCCACTTCTGGTCAAATGGCGTCAACGCCTTCCTTTTTGGTCATGGCCCAATGTCTCCAACTTTGGCCGATGTATATATGGTCACCGGCCTTGACATCACAGTGTCTATTCAGCCTTGGAACTTCAAGAATTCCTCACGGCAAACAGAGGTGAAACCAGGGAACGGATACAAGAATTACATCTTGAAACACATGAAAGACAATCCCCTTGGTGCTGTTGAATACAGGGCATTTCTGAATATGTGGCTGTGCAGATTTGTCTTCTGTGGTAAAGCCAACGAGCCTACCCTGAACCACATCGCAATGGCGTCTCATCTGGCCAGTGGCAACCGCCTCCCCCTGGGAAAGTTCTTCTTGGGAAGCGTATATCATATGCTTCACCAGACTGTCACCCAGATGTATACCAGCCAAAGGATAGCATGTGTCAACGGCCCTTGGTGGTTCGTTCAACTGTGGCTGCAGCTCCACATGCATCAGATCATTGGTGTCGACTTGAACTCCAGGTTCTTCCCCTTGTCCAATCACCCTGAAGGAGAGCCTCAAGCTACCAGAGGATGCCAGAATTACGGAGAAGCGGCTTCAACTGTTCTTGTTCAGCAGGACATCAGCCAGCTTTTCGAGCTATTCTTCAAAGGTTTCCCCAATCCTCTCTGGCTTCCTTATCTGGACAATGACACCTTGACTTTTCCTGTTGAATTTTCCTTTGAACCCGGCCGTCAAGATGGGAGATTCTTAGAGATCCTCAACATCATAATCCGCCCATGCATACTGCCGGCTGAGTTTAATGGAGGAAGGCTGAATGTTAGCACTTATGAATATTATCAGCCCAATGTAATGGCCAGGCAAATTGGATGTGGACAGATGCCCCCAAGGCTATTTCGCATGATTTCCTTAAGCCTAGGGAGGAAATCAAAGAGAGTATGCACAGCAGTAGGGTCTTCCAATACGTGTGTAGTCCTACTATCTACACCTGTCCTTTCATGCCCACAACCATAGCTCATCCCACCTTTAACTCCTGGTGGCAAAAATTCCATGATCACATCTTCAATGAGCCTGTCCACGTGTTCTGTGCAGAGTTGATGCCTGATTTCCTGCCAACTTCAGAGGTAATACAATGAACCTTTGGATCAGACATGTCCTCTTTATTCATGATTCTGACCTTCATCTTCTTGTCCACAGAACACGGTGCCTGCCCCTCGAGCCAGGGATATTGCTTACAATGCTGAAGGCCCCATCTCAGCATTGGGATTCAAATCCACCACTCTGGCTCAACTAATGGCTAGGTATGCTACAACAGATCCCAGCCTTTCTAGCCTTGCTGCTGACAGGAGGCAAGGTCTGCATCTGATTGCTCCTCCCAATGCCAAGAGGAGAAGAACTGTCAAGAAAGTGCTTGTTGAGGTAAAAATCCTTTACCTTCTTGATTACAAGATTACTCCATTCTTGATAAATCATATCTTTGTGCATTTTCAGACCAGAGCCCCGCAGCCTTCAGAACCAGTACCTGCCAATGCCCCATCCACTGGTATGACCTTTACTGTCTTTTCTTAAGGATGAACACTGGCATTTACCCTTTCAATTTGACATTTGCAGAAGAAACAATGGAAGAACAGCTTGTAGATGTCCCAGTGGTCCAACAAGCAAGTCCACCCGGGGTTGAATTACCTATCCCAGTGGAGATCTCATCTTCATCACCTTCTGCAGAAGCGATAAATTCTCCAGAGATGAATCTCCCAATCCAGCCGGAACCATCAAGTCCTCCAAGGGCACAATCGCCTGTTGGTCATGCAGAAACAACAATCCCAACAGAGGTAGACCCTACTCATCAGCCAGAAGCCCACGAGCTACCAGCAGCTGCATCGACACCTCCCAGCTCGGAAGCTTCAGCTCTACCTGGAACACCTCCTTCACCTGTGATTCCCCCTGCTCAAGAGACCAGCCATGAGGTATCCATCTGTACTTAACTCTGTTACCTCTACGTTTAGCATTCTTAACTCGGAAATACTGCCTTTCAGGATCAGGCTCCATCATCATCAAGCCCGCCGTCAGAGAGCAATCCAGCTGCCGAGGTGATGGAAAGAGCATACCAGCCTCTGTCAGATGAAGTGTTATCAAAGCTTAAAGAAATTGTTGCCTGGCTAGAAAGGGATGCACAAGATCAGTTCAAAGATCTTGATCACTTTGAGGAGATGTTTGAATCCATCAGCCAAGAACTTCCTGAAGACATCAGAACTTCCCTATCATCTGTTTATGTCTTAGACACCCTTTATGCACCCATAAAGCATGCTTTGAGGAAATTGCGCTCCCGCCCGGCTATTGAAAAGAAGAAAGCCGATGCTGAACATGCCATGACCGGGGCACAATCCCGAGCAGAGAGCCACAAGGATACATTGGCTAACCTGCAGGCTTCTTATGATCTGAAAATTGCCAGGAAAGCTGCTCTAGAAGCAGAACTGAGAAGCCTGTCAGCGGAGATAGAGGCTGACAAGGAGAAAATAGCCGAGCTCCCTGGATTGATAGAAAAGACCCAAGCGGAAGCAAAATCGGCTATCACCAAGATAGAGCAATGCAACGCAGAACTCACCGACTTGTCTGGTACTCAAAAAGATTGCCAGGAGCTGCTGGACAATTTCCGTCTGACGACATCCAATGCTCGTGGTGTGATCGCGAAACATCTGAACATTTGAATGCCCCTATTGATGTATAACCGAATTGGTCGTTCTTGTAATATTTTCTTGCAATTTGTTTCCTTTCTTCTGCGCACCTTCAAATATAATGCTGAACGACCCATTCGGCAAAGAAACGCCAACTCCCGAATGGCACTTTGACTTTCCTTAGCCGAACCAATCAACTGAACGCGGCTCAGCCTAGAACTCCAAGCGACCCGTTGGCGGGCTGGCCAAGGAAACCTTTCCACCTTCCGATTTTCTTGGGATATGCGCCACGATCCAAAGCCACGACTCGAAGCCACGATTCATCCTGCCAGACCTATAAATGCAACCATAGGTGCCCCTAGCTCTCCACCAGGCCTTCTAGCTCTCGAATCTTTGCCAATCTTAGCCCTTCTGCAAACAGTGCACATCCCAAACCACTATGGTGCGCCGCCTCAACCGCCGCCGCGCCTCCGACGAGGCAGAGGGAAGCAGCGCCAACGCGCGCCGGAGGCAATGATCGTCGATTCCTCCTCTTTGATTCGACTTTTGATCTTCTTCTTGCCTTGACGATCATCCCCTTTTTCAGATTGATTCAGTGGAATCCATCTCCTGCGCCGGCCAATCAACCCCTCCCGGACGACTCCTCGGAGTCCGACGGCCACTCCCCGGTGCCGTACGGGGAAGAAGACGCCCTCCGCTTTAGGGAGGAGCTGGAGGCGTCCCGGCGTGAGCTAGAGGACGTCTCCAAGAAGGCGGGCTTAGCCGAGCTGGAATGGGAGGACCAGCGCAAGCAGCTGCTGGAAGCCATCGACGGTACGGCTCTGAGATTAATTCTTGATCCAACCCGGCTTTTGATGCCAATCTTTTCTTTTTGCTTCTTGCAACCCGCGATGCTGAGCTCAACCAGCTAAAGGCGCTGGTAGAGCAGCTGGCCGAGAAGGTGAACGCCCGCGGTGACACGCCGGCGGAGCGCCTTGCCGCGGTGGAGCACCGCGTCGACGAGGTGGCCACCCATGGCGTTCGTCTGGGCACCACCTTGGGCCTAGCTGCCATGGCGACGCATACGGACGTCGACTACTCTACCGGCCGCGCGGCTTCCGGGCGGCGCGCCGGAGGACATCGACGAGATCGAGCTCATCCTGGAGCGCCTCGATGGCCACGGCGACGCCATTGCCGAAATTACTCATCCCCAATCTGTGTTGAATAGGCTTTTCGACTAGATTGTACTAGGGATGTGTAAATATCGGCAATAGATGAAGAACTTTTGCATTATGTGCTTGTTTTGTGATGACTCCCTTTGCATTTTGCATCTGCGAATTCTGTTCCCTTTGAATGCATTCGGGACTTTCTTGAGCCGAACGCGCGAGAACAACTGCCCCTTGGCACAAAATCCACAGAGGATCCCGATTCGGCAATCCATAAACACTGTTCAAGAAAAAACCCTTCGCGCTTGGGAGAAAACCCTGCCGTTTGGTATTCCAACAGTGTGTACTGGCCGGTCATCACTCCCAATGCACCCCCTTGGTCAATAAAATAGCCTGCCGGGATGCCCTGCAAATCCACTCGCGCACTCATCCATCATTTCTCATCTCCTCCCCTGTCCTTAGAGGAGAAAACCCCAAAGCCATGGACAAGGGCAAGCAACCCCAGGAGAGCAGCTCATCAAAGAAGCGCACGATTCGGAAGTGAGTTCTCCCTTGATCTACTCCTCGTTCTTCCGCATGATCTCGTGCTTCATGTTTTCTTCTTGTCCTCTTCCAGCCTTGATTTGCTCCCCGAAGAAATCATCGGGACCGAAGATGTGCCTGAGTACATCTCCTCCGATTCCTCCCTCGAAGCGAGGATGCCACGCCCGAACGAGGACCAACCATCGACTGCGCCGCCGCGTTCGGCATCTGGAGCACGGCCTCAGGGACATCACCGCCCGTTGCCAAGCCGAGCGCGAGCGTCGCATGGCTCTGGAAGCACTAGTAGGGGGTAAACGCTTCTGACTCCTTCTTGACCTCATGCTTGTACTTGGATTTCTTGCCCCTAACCTTGAATCCTCCGCTTCAGATGTCTCTGACAGGTACAACAACATGAAAGCGGCCTGGGATAGCTTGGTGGAGGCCGCCAACCATGGTCACCCCCGTGCGTTCCAAGTTGCCGTCACGGTGGTCCTGGAACAACTGAAGAGGGAGCAGCCGAAGAAGTAAAGAAAAGATCGAATCATACTTTCGCTTCTTCCTCCACGCCTTCTGCTTCCCACCTCCTCAGAGATCTGACCATCAGGGTTGTTCGATGTAATCCTGCAAGAAGCAGTTGTAGTGTAGTTTTTGTGCTAAGGGCAATGCATCTAGGCACTGGCCATTTCTCCTGTTCGAGGATTTTTGTTCTGAAGGCGGCCTCGTTCTTGAGCGCCGGCTATCTCTATGCCAGATGTGTGTAATCATCGATCAATCTCAATGCTAGGATAATATTTCTTCAGATATCTTCCATTTATTGCCGCGGAAAATTCTTCTCCTAGCAAAGTTTTCAATATATATGCATTACCAGGGACGCATCTGACCACACGAAAAGGTCCTTCCCAGTTAGGGGATCATTTGCCGAATTCACTGTATTTAGTTCTAATCGGCAATAATACTTTCCATACTAGATCGCCTTCTGCAAATTGCCTTACTTTTACCTTCTTGTTGTAGTACTTGGCAACTCGCAGCTTGTTTTTCTCGATGTTTTCCAGGGCCCTAAGACGGATCATATGTAAATCCTCTAGCTCATCCATCATTAGGCCACTGTAATCCTTGGAGCTTAACTCCTTTTGCAGCACCACTCTCCTTGAATCCGATTGCATCTCCCAAGGCAAGATTGCGTGATGCCCGTAAACCAACTCGTAAGGAGAAGTCTTTGTGGCTCCATGGGGGGCCATTCGGTAAGCCCACAGTGCTTCGCTGAGAACCGAATGCCACCTTCTTGGCTTCTGATCGATCTTCTTTTGTATCAACTTGATCATGATCTTATTAGAAGCCTCTGCTTGACCATTAGCCTGGGCATAATAGGGAGAGGAATTAAACAATTTGATCCCCATGCTTTCGGTAAATTCTCTGAACTCCAGTGACACGAATTGTGCCCCTTGATCAGTGGTAATTGTCTGGGGGATCCCAAATCGATAGATGATGTGCTCCTTGACGAATTCAATCATGTTTTCTGACGTCACCTTCTTCAGTGGGATCGCCTCAACCCATTTAGTGAAATAATCTGTGGCCAAAAGCACGAACTTATGCCCCTTGCTAGACGGTGGGTTGATTTGGCCAATCAAGTCTATACCCCAGCCCCTGAATGGCCATGGCTTGATGATGGGATTCAACGCTGATGCAGGGACCCTTTGAATATTCCCAAACCTTTGGCAATCCTGACATCCCTTGTAATACTCAAAGCAATCCTCTAATATCGTCGGCCAAAAGCATCCAGCTTGCCTAATAACCCACTTCATACGGTAGGCCGATTGGTGTGCTCCACATATCCCATCGTGCACTTCGCTCATCATGTTCTTGGCCTCTTCTGGACCCAGGCATCGTAGTAATACCCCATCCAATGATTTATAGAATAAATTATCATCTAGAAGAACGAACTTAATGGCCTTGTACCTTAGCTTCCTAGAGACCTTTCGGGATGGATCCTTCAAGTAATCAACGATCTCTTTCCTCCAATCATCTTCTGCAAGATCCGCCCCTAGTGCATGTACTTCTGCAGCAAACGCTTCTTGACTCTCTTTGTAACCGGAGGCGCTCGAGCCGCCTCGTTTGCTTCCTCGTTATGTTCTCTAGGAATATCTTGTAGAGTTACCAATGGGAAGCTCTTCAAGATCTCCCCGCATTCTTCGTAGTAACTCCTCGGCGCTTCACTTTTGCACTCGTATTGGCCGTTCGGTTGCTTGATTACCAACTCGAATCTCCATAGACTTCAACCGAAACGGCCCCGCTTCTCTCAAATACTGAAGCCCTCGAAGTAATGCCTCGTACTCAGCCTGGTTATTTGTGACAGTGGGTTGTATAGGAATGGCAAATTCAAACATCTCACCTCTAGGCGAAATCAGTAGGATCCCTACTCCCCCACCTTTACCACACGATGATCCATCAAAAAATAAAGCCCAAGGGGTAATTTCAAGCAGATCGATTGACGGATCACGATGTTCAGTTATAAAATCGGCAATGACCTGACCTTTGATGGCTTTTGCCGATTCGAACTTCAACTCAAACTCTGATAAAGCTAAAATCCACTTGCCAATCCTGCCGTTCAAAATTGGCATAGATAACATATGTTTTATCACATCAAACTTGGAATACAGAGTGCATTCGGCATTCAACAGGTAGTGCCGAAACTTTGTACACGAGTAGTACACGCAAAGGCACAATTTCTCTACAGCCGAATACCTGGTTTCAGGATCAAGTAGTTTTCGGCTAAGATAAGCTACTACCCACTCCTTTCTCTCAAATTCTTGAATAACGGCCGATCCAATGGTTTGGGTATCGGCCGCCACGTACAACTTGAAAGGCTTGTTTAGCTGAGGAGGAACCAACACCGGCGGCTCCTTCATGTACTGCTTGATCTCATCAAAAGCCTTTTGTTGTTCGTCGCCCCACTTGAACTTCTGATCCTTTTTCAGCTTCAGTAACGGAGAGAATGGCAACACCTTCTGTGATAAATTTGAAATGAATCTTCTCACGAAGTTGATCTTGCCGAGCAGTGATTGTAACTCCTTGAGGTTAGTTGGAGGAACAACTTCATCGATGGCCTTCATGCTCTTCTTGCCAACTTCAATTCCTCCTTCGTGGACCAAAAACCCCAAGAATTCTCCAGCTGATACCCCAAAAGCGCACTTGTTTGGATTCATCTTCAAACCGTGTTTCCGGGTGCACTCCAAGGTCTTCTTCACGTCTTCCAAATGGGTGTCATGACTTAGGGATTTGATCACCACGTCATCAATGTAGATCTCCACAATCTTGCTGATCAACTCATAAAAATGTAATTCATGGCCCGTTGATAGGTTGCACCGGCATTTTTCAACCCAAACGTCATGACTATCCACTCGAACAGGCCTATATGACTAGGACATCTGAAGGCCGTCTTTGATATGTCTTCTATTGCCATGAAGATCTGATTGTATCCCGCATTGCCATCCATGAAACTAATCACCTTGTGTCCAGCAGCGGCGTCAATCAACAAATCGGCAATAGGCATCGGGTATCCATCCATCGGAGTAGCTCGTTCGGGTCCCCGAAATCTATGCAAACCCTCATTTTTCCATTCTTCTTGTACACAGGGACGATGTTAGATATCCACTCCGCGTATCTGCATGGCCGAACGAAGTTTGCATCAAGTAATCTTTCAACTTTCTTCTTCACATCGGCCAATACCTCATCCTTGTAGATTTTCCGAAGTGGTTGCTTATATGGTTTGAAACCAGGCTTGATTGGCAACCGATGCTCGACGATGGAACGATCCAGTCCAAGCATCTCCGAATAATCCCAGGCGAAGCAATCCTTGTATTATTTGAGAAGCTCAATCAAATTCCCCCTGAAGTCTGGTTGCAAATTTGCACTGATGAACGTCGGCCTTGGCTTATCACCGCTTCCAACGTCAACTTCTTCTAGTTTATCAGCCGACATGAATCCTCGCCCTAGTTTGCCATCAGTGCCATCTACGGGGTTCTCCATTAAAAATTGCTATAAGAGCCGATCGCTTGAATCGGCCGTTGATCACCGCCGACAGTTCAACAGGACCTTCTCCCCGCCCTTTCCCCGAGAAACAATCGATGCCTTGGTATTCCCGGAAGGCCGGTTCCATGTTGGCCACGCTCACGGAGTCATCTCGTTTGGACGACCTCGATCTCGTCGTCCACCCACCGGATAAGCCGTTGATGCATGGTGGATGGGACGCAACGCTTAGCATGAATCCAATCCCGCCCAAGCGAGCGGTCGTAGGCTCCTTTGCCTTCGACGACAAAGAAGGTGGTGAGCGCGTCTTGGACCCGATCATCAAGTCCACGTGAGCGCATCCCTTGGTGTCTGAGGGGTTCCCGGCGAAATCATTCAAGATGATGCTTGTAGGCGTCAAATCGCTCGGGCCCATGCCAAGCTTCCTGAAGGTGGTGTACGGCATTACGTTGACTGCCGCCCCACCGTCGACGAACATCTTGGTCAATGGCTTGCCATTGACGTATCCCCTCAAATACAGCGGCCTCATATGACAATTCTTGGCCGGCTTGTCGAAGATTGCCTGCTTGGCCAGCACCACCAATCGTGCCGCATCCCCTCGGCTCGCTCATCATCTATGGCCGCTTCCTCCCCGCACAACCTCGGTTAGCAGGAGCCATGAATTCGTTCGGCAGGAAGTATACCATGCATGTTGGAGCCGAACGCTTCGATCCTTCCGGTTGATCTTTGGGGCGCCACACCTGCCTCGTCTGGACCCCGGCCTGCCTCATCTCGCGGTTCGTCAAGCGCTGGACCCGTCTCTTCTGGCTTCTCCTTAGGCCGGGCGGGCACCACTGCCCCTTCTGCCAGATGTAGTCATCCTCGTCTTCTTCTTGATCAGCCCACCTGAGATTAGCTTGGCGCTTCCTGGGATGATCGATGTCTTCAATTTTTTGGCGCCGATCCCCGTTAGGGTGGATCCTTCCAATTCTCTCGTGGACGGATCGGCGATTGGCAGTTTCCTGCCTGTATTCAACATACCTGTCACTGCATTCAGGACAGTTCTTCAACGTGGGCAGCTTTAAACCCTCATTCCAGCAATGCCTGAAGAAGGCGCATCCCCAATGTGCGCGCTCCTGCTCGCGCGTGTACTGCTCTTGGTCTCTTCGGTGTGCTTCTTCTTCGGCTCTGCGTCTCTCCTCCTCGTAGCACCGCTCCTGGTAGCGCTCTTTCTCCATCTGGCGCTGCCATTTGTTGAGGAGGATGCGCGATGTCACCCTGGGCTTGGCTCTGGATGACTCCCCAATTTCGATGTGACTCTTAAGAATACGGGGGGCATTACCTTGTACCTGTTCCAGAGTCACTTGGCGCTCTGGGTCCACTGCTCCACCTTGTCTAGACCTGGCTGAGGTCAAGACCTTGACTTTTCCCTTCTCCTCGGCTGTTATCACATTAACAGAAAAGCACACCATGTTCTGAGGAAAGGGGTGGCCATCCAGCTTCATTTTGTTGTCGAACTTAAGGTGACCCTCCTGGATGGCCTTCTGGATCCTCATTCTGAAGACCCTGCAATCATTGATGGAGTGTGAATCCCTGTCATGGAAGCCACAGTAACGTTTTGCTTTAACTCCATCGGGACGAAGCATGGAATGCCCCTCAGGCAGCTTGATTCGGCCTTCTTTCACTAAGAGCTCAAACAATTTATCAGCTTTCGTGATATCAAAATCATAAGTTCCTTTGGTCTGCTTGACCCAGCGCTGATTCATTGTCAAAGGCTCCTTCCCCCACATGATCTCTGCTGCGGCTACATCCAATTCATCATCAGAATCCTCGAACAGATCGGCCTTGTCCAAGAACTGGTTGTAGACGTCAGCGACGTCGTGCTGCTTGCCATATTTGGCGTCCTTCTTAAAGCCATATGCCTGATTGCTCATCAGTGATAGCTTCTGCGATAGCTGGCCCAGATTCTCAAATTCCATCCCAAACAACTTCTCGCACACGGCCGGCAGCATCCCGGCGACAGCCATGTCAGCCAACTGGTCATCTGGCAAGTTGAGCGAGAAGCACATGCCCTTGACCTCCCTGAACCTCCGGAGAAACTCCCGGCGGCGTTTCGCTATGCCTCTCGCTTCATGGTCGCAAGGTCAATCGGCTTCTTCTCCGAGCTGCCGCTGAAATAATGAGCGTGGAATTTCCGCTCTAAGTCCTTCCATCTGGCAACTGATTCGGGGGGCAGGGACGAAAACCACTGAAACGCTGGACCTGTCAGTGATGCGGCGAAGTAGCGGACCCTGAATGTCTCCTCAGCCGAGCACTCCCCGAGCTGCATGAGGTAACGAGCGATGTGCTCGACCGTGCTCGTGTCGTCTTGTCCTGAAAACTTAGTGAACTCCGTTGGCGGCTTCACCCTTGGCGGCAAGAGCACATTGTAGTACCATTCCGGGAACGGCGGCTTATAGGCGGGTCCTTGCATTTTTGGCTTGAGGCTGAACTGATTTTGCATCAATTCGGCCATCTTCCGTGCCAGGGCGTCGTCCTCCTGCGCGCTTGCAGCTGGCGCGTATCCTGGATGTGGGAAAGCGTCAAACGCCCCGTAGTTCCCCACCTCGTGATAGCCACCGCCGTACAAGTTTCTCTCGCGCCGCTGGTCGCCGGAGCAATCCTCTCGACCGGAAGTGAGCGGGGGCGCCGGTCCGAGCCGAATGCTACGTCCCCCGTACGTGGGCCGGTACGGATTCGGGCCGTTGCACGGGTTGACTGTCCTCGTGCCGCCCGCGGTGGTGGCTGGATTGGCTGTCCCCCTGAGGCTTGTAATGGGGGCTGAACTGGCTGACGCCCAGTGCTCTGCAGAGGAGGCTGGAACACTTGACTTCCAGAACTCTGAGGAGGAGGCTACTGTGGCTGGCTCCGTAACGGCGGTTGAGAACTTGACTCGCCCAGCTCCACGGTCTTCCCCTGGACGGGTGCCTCGCTGAACGCTTGTTCCATGCCAGGACCGAAGACGGCTACCATCATCTGCTGGAGCGCACCGAGGAAAGCCTTGTTGTGCTTGCTAAGCATGTAATCTGCTGATTCTTGGAATACTCGCGCGCATTCCTCTTTTTTCTGCTGGGATGTGGTATCGCTCTCCCCTGGCAGCAATACCCTGGGCATCTCGTTCTTCAGATACGGGACGCCGCTTCTATTCTTCTTGAACGACAGCGGACACTTCGCCGAAACCGGTCCACGACGTCTTGGAGTTGCTGCCGCTGCTCTGGAGAAAGATCTTCAAGGTTGACATCCATGAGGTCTGCGATTTCAGGCATCTTGAATCTATTCGGCTGTGGTCCCACTGGGCGTGCCAAAAAGTGTGTTGACGTGAAAAGTGCACTCAGCGCCAAACACACAGCAAGCCGAACAAAGCTGACTTCACACGCGCAGAGAGCGAAAGACGTGCCAGTCAATTTTTCCTGAAAATTAACAAAAGATAAAGCAGTTAAATACCAAAGCTTCGAACTTGCCGGGTGGTACCAGACAGTTCCATATTTACGGCTAAGAAGCCAAATGGGATGACACATAGCTATAGAAAGCTATCTGCCAACAAACTACAACCATTCGGGAAACCGCAAAGGGGAAAAGGTAACACTGCCGAATGGATGACGTGAGCATGACGGCGATCGGTCTTTGTTTGAACAAGGATGCACGTACACGAAGTCATGACCGATCCCCATGAAGATTAGCATTAAACAAGTGAATAAAGTAAAGCACGGACATGATCATGTATTAAACAAGTATGCATAGATCCAAAGAACTAGTCTACCGCATGTCTAGCTACTTTAAAACCCGTTGAGTACGATAACAAACAAATCTATCCACCGCATGATACAACTTGCATGAAAAACCGTACCACTTTCCACAAATAGATCTATCCACCACATGATACAATCTAAATATGGAAAGCTAAAAGCATACATCATTCAAGTCATGAATAACGCACGTGTTCTACTCGTGGAGAAACATAACCGAATGCGGCTGAACAGCCGATTCAGGGTCCATGAAGAAGGAACAAACATTACCAAGAGAATAAATCTATCATATTGATTTGGGAATCTAATCCACCGGATGACTAGCTCCAAAGCAACCCAAAAACCTGCATCTACCGCATGATACCCAGCTCTTTCAAGATTCATACGAACATTAGCAAGCTTGAACCCGCAACATGTAACAACCTAGATCGATTCGGTTTCGGCTATCGGAAAGAACAAGATCCACACGTTAAAATATGAAATCTACTCGGACAAGGATCATAAAAGAGATAGAGCCGATCCAAACCCATCTAGATTGGGCAAAGGTGTGTTACATGAATTAAAACATAAAGTAAAACTCAAGATAACACGGGGTAACTTAATGAATCTATTGGATCTTGCCAAAATCCAATAGAGCCGATAACTAGCTTCAAGCTAGATCTTATCCCACCGCATGGCTCATGACCTAACAAGAAACCCTCTTGAACCAAGCTTGAATCTACCGCATGACACGAAGCATGGTAACAAGACTACTTGCATCAGATCTAAATCCACCGCATGATACTAGACATGATACAAGGTTGCCGGTACTCACGGAGGTCGACGGATCGATTGGCCCTCTTGAAGAACTCGACGACACGACAAGGACTCTAGGGTTTGGCGCAAGGCCGGTGTGTATTGAAGAATGATCGTTCTTTTTTACATACATTCAGGGGTCATATTTATACCCTGTTGAGTACAACTTCGAATGGATTCGTTGCCTAACTTATCTCTAAGCTCGATCGCCTATCCATCCATTCGTCTCCTCTGATTGAGCCACGTCACCGTCCAATCCCGCAAAATCAGCTCTACTGTTCCTTTGCCGAACCGGAGCAGATAGCCGACCGCAGATCTCTTTGCCGAATATCTCTGAAAATATCCTTCCTTCCACCAGACGGACTCTTTATCGAACCGGACCCACAAGTCAGACTCCTTACCAAATTTTGGTGTTAACACAAACATCAGTACTCACAAACCTGCATAACTAGCTAGGAGGACACAAGTAGAAGACTAAGAAACACAGTGGCCTTATCCAAATCCAAGGCGCGAGCTTAGCAGTTGACGAAGGAGGGACTCAGTAGTTTCTACTTGTTTCTTCAACCACTCAATCTCATAAGTCTGCACTTTCATTGCTACATCTGATGCTTCTGCCTTGATCCTCAAGTCTGCCAAAACTTGGTCCTGTTCAACAAAGATTTCACCAAGGTCAGCAGCTGCATCTAGCCCTCCCAACAAAACTTCAGGTCTTGAGCATGCAATGAAAGCTGTATAATCTCAAGGCAGGTAATCAATGAATGGCTTTCACTTCACATTGGAGGGACATGAATTTATATTTGAACCACAAGGATTGTCCTCAACATTTGAGCCTAAAAATGAAAGAAGAAGTCAAAGTTGAACCTTAAAAGAAGCAAGCAAATAAACTTAAGAATAATCCTAAAAATAAAGTAGCAGGATAATCATGCGTGTTCTGTTACATACTACAACATGTGATTTAATCTTAGCAATGTGGGATTGGGATGCTAGGCCCTGCACATTAAGTTACAAACTAGGAACTGGATCTAGAACGGTCAAGGTAAGAGAAGGATCTAAAATCTAAGACAATAAACAAAGTAAATTACTTTCTAAGCATGGCTCATCTATTAAGTTGTGTTACAAATCAGTAACGGCATCTAGAGCGGCCAAAGTAAGGGAAGAATCTCCAATCTAACACAATACAAAAAGCAATTTACTTTCAACGCATGGCTCATCGATTAACTTGTGTTCCAAATTTGTGACTGGATCTAGAGCGGCAAAGTTAAGCAAAGAATCTCAGAACTAACACAATACACGAAGCAATTTACTTTAAAGCCAACAAAAACACAACTAGGGGACTAGAAAGAAAAGGAAATGATATTCTCACTTGTGAAGCTCAAAGATTCAGGGGTCAATGGATTGAGGGGGGCATCGGGAGCCAGTGCTTGCACTGTATCCTCACTCAACTACTCAGCTTGGCCAGCACAACAGACGCAAGCAAAACACCGATATCTGCCACCCACCACCTGCTGAGATACCCCTCCCCCTCCACCAGCGATGGCAAGTTCAGATTGCCACCACAGATCTTGCTGAGTAGAGTGATGCTTTTTTGGAAATGAAGGTGAGAGTTTAGTGGTGCAACACGGTAGCAATGGAGTAGAGTATTTATTATTTCAGGGCAGAGAGGGAATAAAGAATTTGAAAATCTAGCTTTCGACTTCGTGACTGCGAAATGAAAATTTGGTAAGTTGCAATTTCTTTGGGGCTACTAACAAGTAAGGTCGTGCAATCACAGCCCCATAATGTCAGCGAGTTTGGGTGGGATTCCGGCAACGTACAATATAGGCGGGAGACGGATATCTGGAAGAGGCCCACGCTTCAGTAAGCTGGGTGTGTTTCCAGTCGAAGATCACACAAAGCCTAACTGATACTTCTCGCACTACAATGCCTACATGTCTATTTTCTTAAGTCATTTTAATATAAGGTTCTTCCTTCTGCATTCTTATCCGGACCAAAGCACACTCATGTAACCACCAAATATTGCGCATGCCTATCGGGGAAAAAGCCTGCATATTTCGCCCTATACTTGTGACAGGATTCCTCAGCAATGTAGGCCTTTGTACTCCGAGCATCCCCGCATATTTTCATGGCTATTGTAACCCGTGAGGCATGCTCTGCCACGAGGTGCACGCTGCCTTATTATCGGTCATGGTTCGATAATAGGCGTGCCCCCAAGCCTTTGCTCATCGCCTCTTCATCCTCCACGGATTGTGCTAGCAGACCTCTCTATTTGGTTTTGCACGTTGTGAAAAGAGGTGAGCTCTTAGCTTCCACGTCGTGTTTTTACAGGTTACAATCATTGTTTCTGGTTTGTGCTTATCATGTTTATGTTGTTGGTGAGTGTGTAGGAGGATGGCTTCTGATGCAAATGGAGGAACCGCCAACTTCCATGCTGTGCCACCTTCACAGCGACCAGGATACATGGATCCATATGATCTGTATGACATGGAAGAAGCGGACGAAGAAGAAACGGAGGAGATGAAGAAAGATGCTTTGGCTTGGCTATAGGTGCAGGGTTACATTTGTGTGCTTCTCCATGGTCGTTGTGTGTGCCCTTAATGTAATCTTGCTCACCGACAGTGGAGTTTCGTGACATTCTATAACATGCTTTTAGCATTGGTCGCTTGGGATGTACCATGAAGTTGAGGGGTAGGCACTGTGCATCGGAGAAATATCTCTGCACGCATCGTCGTTATGCTACATTCCACTGTGCAATAGGTATGGAGGGATAGACGTGTGCCATATCCATCTCCATGATCGTGTTTGTTGTCTTCCTCGTTGCCAAGTCCGCAGATTTCGTTGCTGGGTGTGTGTTTGTGCGCGTCAGTGCTAGTGCCACTATACGAGTGTAGGTCTATAGGGATGTACCATGTTGTTGATGGTTGATTTCCATCAACCAAGAGAACTTGTTACACTTTGGTTTGAGCTTTGAATTATAACTAACCCACCACTAGGCATACTAATGATGTAACAAGTTCACACTTGCATGTGGTTTTTGGAGTTTATTGTTTACGCAGGAAATCAATGTTAAAGAGGAGACTTTCGGGATAAGTTCATCAAGCACGTTATGAGGAGATCATGAAGCCCGTCACAAGTCAAGACATGATGTGAACACGACTCCAAATGACCCAAGGACCGAAGCATCAACATGTAAAACTCTGAGGACTAGGAGGTTTACCTACGAGATCAACTCAGCCTGAGATATTCTCGTGGCCCAGACCAGCATGATCTTTCGGTGCAGATTCGGAGACTTAAGCAGCCTCTAATGGCAAAAGTTTGACTACCAAAATTTTGGGCCTTCACGATAAATTCAATTTGGACATATGGAAGGCCCAATTTGAGTCGAGGAGCTAGGAGATATGGCCCCCGAAATGCCAGCTGCGTAGACAGGTCCGAAATCAGACAGATTATCTTTCGAGGCTGTTTTGGGGATCTTATCTTCGTTTTGAAGGAAAGAAATTAATACCAAAGTTGAAGATAATTTTGTGGCACATGATATGGACACTGAATTTGCATTATTTGGAGTACGGAACTGGGAGTGATGGTGCCGCCAAGGAAGAGTTGCGAATCTAGAAAATCTAGACGAGGCTGAGTTTATGGACACCAAGTTGGCTTGTCTCCCAAGGAATATCTCGTGCAAGGCAAAGTGGAGCACGCCCCAAGGCTCCCCAATGGTATAAATACAACCCCCTAGGCATCCCAATAGGGTTACCGAAAGGGTCGCCGAATTGAGGAATACACACCGAAGGAAGCCGTCGACGCCGCAAGTCCTCAACGTTGCCTAGGAGATGGCTTAGGCTAGACCCTAGCCGCCATGGTTGGCTCTGCGTGGTGAAGCCATGCCTTGGGTTCATCAAGGCACATGTACTTTTGACGGTGATATCAATCTAATCTTTCTCTACTTTTGATCTACTTTGATGCATGCCTTCTCTCATTCATGCATTTAGCTAGCATATGACCATAGTAGGAATAGATCTAATCTATGTCTTGAGAATACATCAAAGTGGTGCGCGGACTTACGAGTACTCGTTCCGTGTTGATTACCTTGCATAGTGACAATATGATATATGGAAAGCACCGAATGAACATGCAAGGGATATTTCCTTATCATGGTATGAGCTTTAGGTTAGTTTATCGCTTTGGTCGGAGTTGCAACTAGGAGATAGTAGGCTCGTGCTACCCCTTTTTGTCGTGTTACCTTTTGGCTATAGAATTTGATCCATACATCCACAAAAGCGTGTATGTTAAACCCTTATGCAATATATGCTTCGTGTAGGGTTAGAGCAACAGATTAGATGGAGAACCTAGGAGTTTACTTCCAATCCGTGGATTGACAAACCTTGGGGACCCTCCTTAGTGAAAAAGGCACCAAGTCACTCGTACGCTTGCGGTGAACTTCAACACGGTTTTGAACCGTCCACACATGTATGTGCACATTTAAGTTGAATAGTTTGGGCAAGGTGACCATCATATACGTTCTGTATATTTTTGGAATAACAGTGAATTTAATCAAATGGTAAATTTGTAAAATCGGCCATCATTTTACATGTGTATCTGCAACGCGGTGCAGTGGGATAAGAATAAAATATCACATGACAAGACATTACATATCAGACTATGTCAACACATCATGACCAGGGAAATCCACTAAAGCAAGGAGGTGGTCATGGAAAAGAAGAACACCCATGTTCTTCATGGACAACAGGGGATACAAACGATTTTCCCACCACTACTAGATTCACAGAGCAAGAAAATGGGGGATCGATCTTTTCCATCCAAAAGAAAACATACCATTAATATTTCCATCAGCCAATTCAGTCCCTGAACCATCACTCAAAGCTCAATTTCGTCCTTGAACTACGAAAATGATCGTTTTGGCCCACAAACTTTTGCATTTGGCTCAATTTCGTCCCTGAACTACGAAAACAGTCATTTTGGTCCTCAAACTTTTGCATCCGACTCAAATTCATCCCTGGCTGGTACCAAATACCCTTTTTACCCTTCTCCTACCCCTACGCATCGCTTGCTGCTAGCTGCTAGGGAACCTGTTGCTCCCTCTGCTCCTTACTATCGCTGTCGTCTACGCGAAAGGTTGGCCCCTCAAGTCTCGTGGCCTGCTGCAACACAAAATCCACCACAGCATCACCTCCTCCTGCATCGGCAGGCACAGATCTTAGGTGCGGCCATGACGAAGGCAGGCCATGGATGGGGCGTGGGTGCGCTCGGCGAAGGAGGCACGAGGCCCTAGCTCCATCTCAGGGTAGGACGATCTACAACTTTGATTCGCCAGCAGCGATGCGTAAGGGTAGGAGAAGGGTAAAAAGGGTATTTGGCTATCGACCAAGGATCAATTTGAGTCTGATGCGAAAGTTTGAGGACCAAAATGACCATTTTCGTAGTTCAGGGACGAAATTGAGCCGGTTGTGAAAGTTTGAGGACTAAAACAACCATTTTCGTAGTTTAGGGACAAAATTGAGCTTTGAGTGATAGTTCGGGGACTGAATTGGCTATTCTTCCAAAAAGAAAACCCAAATCTGAGTAATCTAAGATGAACCCTTTGAGGAGTTCCACGATGACTCTAGCGTCGAGGTAGCTTCAATGGCCGGGCGAGCCACGGGACTGGGATTGGCAGGGCCGGCATTTGAAGGACCACCGCCGAGGTCCGTCTTCTTCTTGGTCCTCTTCGAGTGCACCTCCTTCTCCTCCTCCTCCACCTCCGCACCCTTCTTCTTTGCTGACGGAATGTCCTTGAATGAATGAAGCTTACCAACCTTGTCATCCTTCAAAAGATGCCTCACAAACTCCTCTGTCTGTTGATTCCTCTTCTTGGCCTCCACCCGCTTCCTCTTCTTGGCTGCCAATCGCTTCTTCTTAATGGCCACCCACATCTCTTCCTCATCCTCTTCCTCTTCCTCTTCTTCTTCCTCTTCCTCTTCATCCTCTTGCACGTAGTCGTACTCATCCTCGTTGTCCTCTCTCACCTGCCTTTCCATGTATTCTACATTAGATTCGCTCAAGAAGGGCTCGGATGGCTCGCATGAGCTTGGTTGGGGGGAGTCGGGTGGTGTCTCAGTGGAGGAGGCATTGGAAGGGAATGGGGAGGAAGGAAGTCGAATCGGAGAAGAAGGCATGGTGGTTGTGGTTTTTGGAGGAAGAGAGTGTGAGACAATGCAATGAAGGGAGTTGGGAGAGTTCATATATTAAAAGATCTCAGTTTTAGGGAAAGTCGGGGTGTCTCTTCGGGAGTTGTATCAGGCTAATGCATGGAGGTGGCTCGATCTCTAATAATGTAAAAGTCTTTTGCAAAGAAAAGAACTATGTAAATTTGTAATCTTAGTGAATTTTGAGAAAACTATATTTACAAGCACTTCAACATGCAAATATGAACTATTTACTGCCATTAAACAGGAGGTCAGGTATGGGATGCATTAATAGACCATATGTTTCGGTCTAGAAAAATATACAGAAAGGACAAATATTTCTGGACCTGTAAAAGATGCTTGTTTTGATTTTGGGCAGAGGTGTGTTGACGGTGAAAATCCGTCAACCTAGCCATGAGTTTAGCTTCGGTGTTGGCATGAGTTTTGTATCTTATCCATTGGTACTAACCCCCGTAGTATAACAAGTTCACTTGTGCATGTCGGTTTTGGAGTTTAGTGTTTATGCGGGGTTTTAGCGTTGAAAGAAATACTTCCGGGATAAGTTCATTAAGCACCTCATGACAAGACCTTGAAGCCCGGTACAAGTCAAGCAATGAAGTGAACATGATTCCAAGAGCCCAAGGACCAAGCCCGAGAAGATGACAAACTCTGAGGACCTAGCCAAAAAAGTGCTGAATCTTGCAAGACAAGGAGCTTCATCCAATTCGGAGAGAAACCGATGACAAGGGCCCACATGCAAAAGGGGAGAGGATCTAGAAGATGCGGGAAGCAACACCGGGCAAAGTAGGGCACGGACTGGGCCGGGATGGGCCCAGGCCGGCCGGCCCAGCCTGCTCCGGGGCCCAGTCGGCCTCCCCTTTGACCTAGTTGCATCTCGGGCTATTTATAGCCCCCTAATCGAGAGCCACGCAGGAATCAATTCGTCATCCACCGCCGAGGAGCAGAGAAGCTTGAGGGACACCATCTCAAGGATGAGGGTCATGCTAGTTGCCTAGGGTCTCCCTAGCCGACGTGGGAACCTTGCATGGAAAATCACGTCGGAGCTCCAGAGCAAGGATCAAGATCTAGATAGGATCCTGGTGGTGATCTTGTTCATGTAATCATTCATGGTGAAGTCTTTAAGTGAATCCGATTTCTAGCGATCAAGTGCCTTCTTGATGATTTTGTTTTCTTCTTGGTTTTGCTTGTTCCCCAATCTAGTCTATACCTAGATTGCATAGGGTGCTCTTGTAGCTGCGGTGGCTAGAGGTGCATACCGGACCGACCAAGTGATTTCAACTTGTTCTTATCGAACTCGCCCTAGACTACCCGCATGAATAGGAATACGTTGTGGCAGAACGGGGGTTCCGAAAGGCGGGCGTTTTCGGAATCGGACCGGAGGACACGGTTTAAAGATGCTTTTAATGAGATTCGCTTTTCTATCTTCATCTATCTTGTTTGGAGCTACAACATAAGCATGATCTAGATTTTCTAGATTGGTTATCTCTTTGCTCTCTCTTGCTACCTCTTTAGTAGATTAGATTAGATTCGTTTTCTTTATCAATTAGTAGATTAGATGCAACTTAGTTTTTCATAAGATAGCTTTCTTTGCTTTACTAGATTGATCCTTGCATTGCACATTATTCCACGGATTCGATACCTTGGGTTCACCACTCGAGGGAAGAAGGGTCCCTTGACTACGACGGGAGACTTGTCAGCTTGCAAGTCTAAACGAACTTTGATACAACTATTAACCGTCAATAAGCCCCTTTTTTCTGGCGCCGTTGCCGGGGAACAAGCAATCAAGATCCAATCTACTATCGCTTATTTTTCAGTTTTTCTTTTGATTTTCTTTTGCATCTCTTAAGTTTGATCATCCTCAAAAAGAAAAAAAATCAATCTAATCTAGTTTTGATTAACCCTAATTTTTCTTTTTTTAGATTTTTGTTTTATTACTAACCCTAACCGGAGATGGTTGGCTACCTCTCCAAGAAACCCAAACTTTATTTTGTGGATGATCTAAGAAAACTTTACAGACAAAGGAGACGTGCAACACAAGCTAAAGGGTTGGAAACCCTAGATCGAAAAGTCGAAGTCGAAGGACCGTCGGAATCTCCAAGGGAATCACCACCTCCAAGTCCAAAGGATGATTAACCTCAACTGCCACCCATGGGAGAACAACCACAACTATGCACCCCGGACATCGTTGATCTACCTACCATAAACCTTCAAGATGCCGGAAGGCCGTTCAAGATCAAGGTCTCAACTATCCGCATGACGATTGTGAGAGCTTTGGAGCATTTCAATGAATACATATGAGTTGGATTCCTTGAGTGGCATATCGGTTTACTTAAGAGGAGGATTGAGAAGATGGAGATAGAGAAAGAAGCTCAACACCTAAAGGCTGCCCAGGCAAGATCCACATGCAAGGATTGTGAGGAGTACGACCATGTCTAAGATTAACGAGGACGCCGTCACTAAGTTCAATGCTATGGAGAAAATATTGAAGAATTTAGATGGCAAGGTGACGGAGGTCGGAAGCTCTATATGTGAAGTGTACATCATGATGAAGATGTTAGAGACGCAAGTGGGACAACTTGTCGGGCACCCGATGGGTAGCAAGGATGAATTTTCGAGAAAATCCCAAGATCCCAAGACGGCGATGGCTACTCAAATTCATTCGGGAGATATGGAGGATCACACTAAGGAGACCATGAAGTCACGACCGAAAGACCGGAGTTTGAGATGCCGAGCCATTACATGAAGGCAGTTGTTGCGTCCGTCAAGACCGAAGAATTAGCCCGTGCCCAAGATGGTGCGGAAGTGGGTACCCAAGATTGCAACGCCCGCAAAGAGCATTGATCCGAAGTAATCAAGTGAAGAAGTCTAGTCATGGACTATAAACGAAGCGCTAGGCGGGAGGCAACCCGTCTCGTCGAGTCAAGAATAAGCTACTGGGAGGACAACCCGATTCCAAGTTTTTCAAATCTTTTCAAGTAATTTATTTTTGAATTTTACTACGCAAAACATTAGACATAGAATTGTTGAACAATATTAGAGACATAATTCTTGGTTGAATATTTTGTTTTGATCATAAACCCTTTACATGAACCATCCTATGTGATTGTTTGCTTCTTTTTCGAGAAACCAAAACCAAATAAATTCAGAGCCTATCTCAACCTTTAATCCTCTTTATGATGTTGTGGTTGACTTGTTTTTCATGCTAAAAACACACGAGTACAGCCACGTCTTGTAACTAGATGTTATTTAAATTTCAGCATGTGGTAGGACTCGTGTGAACCTAGAAACTTGACTTTTGGTTGGTTTAAAAATCCTTATCCTTGGTTTCTTTAGAGTTAGAATTTTTCTAAGCCTCATTTAATTTTATTTTATTCAAAATCTCTCTCATCTAATCAAAATTAGAACCTAAATCTATGCCCCCATGATCAAGCCGGGAAAAGTTTGCTCTCAACTAATGAAAGCAAACAATACCGGTGAGACCAAAATAAAAGTAGTCGGAAAATATTTTTGACTATCATTTGTTTTTAATGCTTTAAAAACTTCTCTAAATTTATATTTGAACTCATTAATAGCTCTGATTTTATTTTTTTTATTTTCAAAATTAGAGGAGTACTTAGCATTAAAACACACTTAGAGGGAGGCAATCTAGTTAACCTAACCATACATGCACCATGATACATCATGGGATGTACCTTTAACATATTATCAAACCACATGCAAGGACAAGCATGGGGGGGGGGACAGCCAAGGCTTTGTTTTGCAGGAATATCATGTAGGCATGTGAGGCAAGGGAGTATGGAAGTGAGTCAAAGCGAAAACATCAAGTGAAAGGAATAATAATGCAAGCGAAGGAGTGGACGAGAACGTTTGGAAGGTGCACGCGGTCACGAAGCAAAATGAGTGCGCTAGAGAAGAACCAAGCCAAGAGGAGGAGAGAGGTAAGTCTCCCATCCAGCTCTTTGTCCGTGTGCTCTAGTTTGTAGTCCGTAACCACCTTACATTTAGCCATCCACCCCGCTTGTTTCGTGCAACAAATCACATCCTTAATCCACTCAAAGTCCATACTCCAAAATAATATTTGTGTACCTTGTTACCGGTTGCAAAACCCCGGATATATATTTGTGAGGGCGAGTGCTGCAATCATGGAATAAACCTACAAGCTTTTTCACCAAAGAAGAAGGGATCATCGTCATCTAAGCCATCATCGACAACCTCTTCGAGGAGGCGCTCGGTTTCCGAGTATCCTAGGAGTATTGAGGAGGACACGGCACCGCCGAGGAGGAACCACACTCTTCTCCTCAGTGGCATGAGGGACACACGAAACTCGTTTATGAGGTTCACCAGACCTCAAGGACATATGGAGGAGCCGCCCGTCCGACCTCGCCGCTCGACACGATCATCCGCTCCACCTCCATACGCTCCGTGATATTCCGAATGGTTTTTCATCATGACGGAGGAGGAGAAGAAGCTCGCTCGCCTTGAGTAGAGGCTTGTAGCGAACGTCGACTTTGACGACCAAGCTCTCCACATATTGGGTTTTCATATGGGACACCGTGGTGGGTGCAATTCTCTAACGAAGTGTCGGCAAACACCCATAAGGAATTCGCCTAGGAAATTCATGACCATGGCGCATATCCTTGATGAAGGAGTGCCGAGTCTCTCATTCCGTTTGGAGAGAGCCATTCGCACCAGGAGGCCATCCACAAACTAGAAGCACCCACAAGTGGAGAAGAAGGAAGACACCGTCGGAAGGGTAACCGTGATCAACGGTGCTATATAGCACCTTGATGGGTTAATATCCTTTCATCCATGGGTTGTAATGATCTTGAGATGTAATCATACTTTGTTGGATTATCTATCTATCATCTTGTGTTGAATATACTTTAATGCTTAACGTTAGCTACCATGTCGTAAAGGGAGTAAGAGCTCCAATGCTTCCTTAGATCCATTCAATATGCCGTGTCCATCATAGGTCTAGTCATGAATACCTTCGCGTAGTGAGTACGAGATGAGAAAAAGGGCGAAACCGTGTTCACAACCCCTGATAGATTAGATTGGTTTTCATGTTCAAAACGATTTCATGTTCTAGTATCGTAGACCCATGGGTGAGTGTCTTCTATCTTGATTGAACAAGCGGTTCCCTATGTATTAGGGAATAGCTCGGTTTTGAAAAGGGAGCCATGAACAAGTGGATGTGCATGAGGCACATTGGAAGTTTTTTTTTGGAGTATGATCGCGGGAGAAGACCATCAACGAAGAAATACTATCCGGAACCCCATCATCCAAGAGTTTCACTCATGGATGTGCAAAAGGATTTTGGGGAGAATAAGAGAGACAAAGATAACCAACACAGAGTTGAATTGGCTTTACTCGGCTTTGATTGCCAAGTGGCCAATAGACCCCTCTTACCTCATGATCAACCGGTGGTGTTGTGAAGCAACATTGGGTTAGGGAGATATTGGTTCAGGGTGTTACCTCTCTATGTTGGCTATCTCTTTGAAACCGGGTATTACAAGGAACCCGAAGCATCTCCTACTCGGGACTTCCCTAGGATTTGAGTATATGAAGAAAGGAAAAATATATAAGTGAAGATGAGAGAGGAGGCTTCAAAGTGGCCAAAGTAAACTTACCCCTTCCGGACGGGAGATTAAGACTTTTTCTTGAAGGAAAAGAAGATTAGTTAGAGGAAGGACTTCTTGTGCCGGCGAAGAGAAAAATAAAAGAGGAAGGATTATAGGAGAAGTTTCTTCCATGGCCCAAGAAAGAGGTGCACAACAAAATTATGTGCCACCATTTGGAGGAATTCCGGTGCCGTCAAGTTACTACGGTGGTGTACCAATGCAAGCATGGGGGAGTGGTGCAGCCATGTCCCCACCAAATTTTGCGGTATCCAACGTAGCCTTTGCGGAGCCATATGCACACATTCCTCAACCACAACAAAATGTGGCAGTCATTGGAGGATACGCTGCAAGAAACATACAAAATATCGCAGTCATCCAAACCAATACAAACCAAATGGGTGAAGGATATGCAAACATCGCTTATGTGTTTAGACACCTTCACCTAGCACCGTCAGACAATTCATAGGAGGAGCGGTACAATCCTATTATGAGAAAGGGTACAACAACCAAGTCTATAAATATCAACCACCGGCGGAAGACTAGAGAGGGGAGGAGCTTTAGTTATCTTTCCTTTACCCCCACCCCCTTTTCTTTAAGTTTCAGCTTGTATGCGCCTATGTATGCATAGTATTTTCAGTTTTTATTTGAATTTTCAGCATGTGTGTTAGTTTTTATTTTCATCATGAATAAATTCACCACCTAGTTTTTACCTTTGGTAAAGTTACAAAGTTTGTGCCATGATGATATATGATTATAATTGCCGCTTTGTTTATCTTTGTAATTGCTTTATGCATGTTTAAGCTAACGCTCTCTTAAAATACAAATCTAAAATTATCTAAATGCTAGCTTAATCTTTAGCGGAGGTTATAATAAAAATAAAGACCCCTAGTGTTTTATGTGCTCTCAAGTTTTAGATGGATTACAAATGATTTATTTTTGTTCTTAAAAGTAATGCTAACCTTGTCATAAACACCTCTTGCATATTGCTCTACCTATCTAGAGCAATATAAATATTTGAGTGAAAAAATTAGTATACAAGGTTTATTTTTGGGTGAGTTATTTCAAGCCATGATTTCTCTGGCTCGAGACTAAGAAGCTGGTCATTCTGTTTTTGCGTATCTATCTTACTACGAGCCGTGCATTGTGTATCCCTACATCAGAGATTTCACGAACCTCGCCAGATATCCACCCTTAAAACCAAATATCATCTTTTGTGATTACCTCCTTGACCACAACCTATCGTTGAGAATGGATCATCAATTCAAGGAAGATCGATGGTGCCAAGATTGAAGATTTCAAGTATCTTTCCGAAGGAAAAGTATTTCCGGTACCTACCTTATCTCTATCACCTCTTTGCTCGAGGCCAAGCAAACGTCTAAGCATGGGGGAGGAGGTAGGTACAATGCAATTTTAGAGTTAAAAAGGGGAGCAAATTAAAAAAAATTGAGAAAGAAATGAAAAAGAAGAAAAAATGAGAAAGAGAAAGAAAGAAAAAGAAAAAAAATATATGTATGAGAAAAAGAAAAAATGTGAGTATGAGTAAAAATAAAATGAACTCCCCGGTTCTCTAAAGTGCATTAAGAATGTCAAGGCTTCAAAGATTAAAAGATCCATACTCATTTTCCAACCATGTGCAATCCGATAACGAGGACTTCATTTGTGCCTCGGGATCACTCTTTGCCATTTGCACATGTCCACCTATCTCAAGTGTGTGTATTTTTCTCTCCCCCTCCTTGATATAACATCATTTTCCAATGACCTTTTTGACGAGTCTCGGTAAGACCATGAACAGCTTATCTTGTTTTGACAACATCTCATTTATAATATCTTGGTAGGACTAAACATTCCCAAAAAGCTCCATATAAAGCCTAACACATATATGAATGTTATGAGAGGGAAAGGAGTAGAATAAATAGGCTTGAGAGACAAGATGAGATGAGAGTTCATGAGCAAGATGCAAGGTGGTTTAAATTTGTGAACTTGGTTTAGCTCTTCTTCAACCCATTCTTTATTTCAAAATTTCTGAGATCCATTTGAATTTTGGGAGCATGTTAATACTTGTGGGATAAGCTTAATTGGAGGATACGCTGCAAGAAAACATGCAAATTATTGCAGCCATCCAAACCAATGCAAATCAAATGGGTGAAGGAAATGCAAACATCGCTTATGAGCTTTGACACCTTCACCTAGCACCATCGGACAATTCATAGGAGGAGTGGTGCAATCCTATTATGAGCAAGGGTGCAACAACCAAGACTATCAATATCAACCATCGGCGGAAGATTAGAGAGAGGAGGAGCTTTAGTTTAATCTTTCCTTTTCCCTTTTCTTTAATTTTCAGCTTGTTTGCGCCTATGTATGCGTAGTGTTTTCAGTTTTTGTTTAAATTTCAGCATGTGTGTTAGTTTATTTTCAGCATGTGTGTTAGTGTTTATTTTCGTCATGAATATAGTCACCACCAAGTTTTTACCATTGGTCAAGTTACAAAAGTTTGTGCCATGATGATATATGATTATAATTGCCACTTTGTCTATCTTTGTAATTGTTTTATGCATGATTAAGCTAATGCTCTCTTAAAATACAAATCTGAAATTATCTAAATGCTAGCTTAATCTTTAGTGGAGGTTATGATAAAAATAAAGACCCATAGTGTTTTATGTGCTCTCAAGTTTTAGATGGATTAAAGATGATCTATTTTTGTTCTTAAAAGTAATGCTAACCTTGTCATAAATAACTTGCATGTTGCTCTACCTATCCAGAGCCATATAAATATTTGAGTGCAAAAACTTAGTATACAAGGTTTATTTTTGGTTGAGTTATTGCAGGCCATGATTTCTCTGGCCCGAGACTAAGAAGCTGGTCATTCCGTTTTTGCGTATCTATCTTATTGCTAGCCTCTTATCCGTGCATTGTGTAGCCCCACATCGGAGATCCCACAAACCTCGCCGGATATCCATCCTTAAAACCAAATATCATCTTTTGTGTTTACCTCCTTGACCCCAACCTATCGTTGAGTATGGATCATCAATTCAAGGAAGATCGATGGTGCCAAGATTGAAGACTTCAAGTATCTCTCCAAAGGAAAAGTATTTTCGGTACCTACCTTATCTTTATCATCTCTTTGCCCGAGGACGAGCAAACGTCTAAGCATGGGGGAGGAGGTAGGTACAATGCAATTTTAGAGTTCAAAGGGGAGCAAATAAAAAAAATTGAGGAGAAAGAAAAAAATAAGAAATAGAAAGAAAGAAAAAGAAATGAAGAAGAAAAAGTATATGTATGAGGAAAAAAGAAAATAAAAAATATGAGTATGTGTAAAAATAAAAATAAAGTGAACTCCCCGGTTCACTAAAGTGCATTAAGAATTTCAAGGCTTCAAGATTAAAAGAACCATACTCATTTTCCAACCATGTGCAATCCAATAACGAGGACTTCCTATGTGCCTCGGGATCACTCTTTGCCATTTGCACATGTCCACCTATCTCAAGTGTGTGTATTTTTCTCTTTCCCCTCCTTGATATAACATCATTTTCCAATGACCTTTTTGATGAGTCTCGGTAAGACCATGAGAAGCTTGTCTTGTTTTGACAACATCTCATTTATAATTTCTTGTTAGGACTAAACTTTCCCAAAAAGCTCCATATAATGCTTACCACATATGAATGTTATGAGAGGGAAAGGAGTAGAATAAATAGGCTTGAGAGACAAGATGAGATGAGAGTTCATGAGCAAGATGCAAGGCGGTTTGAATTTGTGAACACGGTTTAGCTCTTTTCATCTTGTTCTTTATTTCAAAATTTCTGAGATCCATTTGAATTTTGGCAGCATGTTAATACTTGTGGGATAAGCTTAATTAAATATCTACCCTCCGTGGGGATAAAGGCTAGTACATTATGGAACTTTAATGAATTAAACTTTTGAGAGCATTATGTTTTCTCGTGTATGATCAAGTGCAAGGTTTAAACAATGAAGGGCAACGATGATGTCCATCGAAGGCTTACTCGAGGACGAGCAAGGTTTAAGCATGGGGGATATGTTGACGGTGAAAATCCGTCAACCTAGCTATGAGTTTACCTTCGGTGTTGGCATGAGTTTTGTATCTTATCCATTGGTACTAACCCCCGTGGCATGAGTTCACTTGTGCATGTCGGTTTTGGAGTTTAGTGTTTATGCAGGGTTTTAGTGTTGAAAGCAAGACTTCCGAGATAAGTTTATTAAGAACCTCATGACAAGACCTTGAAGCCCGGTACAAGTCAAGCAATGAAGTGAACACGACTCCAAGAAGCCCAAGGACCAAGCCCGAGAAGATGGAAAACTCCGAGGACCTAGCCAGAAAAGTGCTGAATCTTGCGAGATAAGGAGCTTCGTCCAATTCGGAGAGAAACTGACGACAAGGGACCACATGCAGAAGGGGGTGGATCTAGAAGACTCGGGAAGCAACGTCGGGCGCAGGAGGCCGCCGACTGGACCGAAGTGGGCCCAGGCCAGCCGGCGCCGGCCGGCCCAGTCCATTTTGAGGCCCAGTCGCCCCCCTTTGACCTAGATGCACCTCCGGCTATTTATAGCCCCTGACCGAGAGCCACGCATCAACTAATTCGTCATCCGCCGCCGAGGAGCAGACAAGCTTGAGGGACACCATCTCAGGGATGATGGTTGTGCTAGTTGTCTAGGGTCTCCCGAGCTGACGTGGGAACCTTGCATGGAAGACCACGTCGGAGCTCCGGAGCAAGGATAAAGATCGAGGTAGGATCCCGGTGGTGATCTTGTTCATGTAATCATTCATGGTGAAGTCTTTAAGTGAATCCGATTTCTAGCGATCAAGTGACTTCTCGATGATTTTGTTTTCTTCTTGGTTTTGCTTCATCCCCAATCTAGTCTATACCTAGATTGCATAGGGTGCTCTTGTAGCCGTGGTGGCTAGAGGTGCATACCGGACCGATCAAGTGATTTCAACTTGTTCTTATCGAACTCGCCCTAGACTAGCCGCATGGATAGGAATACGTTGTGACAGAACGGGGGTTCCGAAAGGCGGGCGTTTTCGGAATCGGACCGGAGGCCACGGTTTAAAGATGCTTTTAATGAGATTCGCTTTTCTATCTTCATCTATCTTGTTTGGAGCTACAACATAAGCATGATCTAGATTCTCTAGATCGGTTATCTCTTTGCTTTCTCTTGCTACCTCTTTAGTAGATTAGATTAGTTTCATTTTCTTTATGAGTTAGTAGATTAGATGCAACTTAGTTCTTCATAAGATAGCTTTCCTTGCTTTACTAGATTGAATCCTTGCGTTGCACATTGTTCCACGGATTCGATACCTTGGGTTCACCACTCGAGGGAAGAAGGGTCCCTTGACTACGACGTGAGACTTGTCCGCTTGCAAGTACTTTGATACAACTATTAACCATCAACAAGGTGGCCTATGATTTCATAGTTTATGAGAGCGATAAAATAGGATAACATTTATAGGGAGACAAGGAAGAGAGATGGTCAGGGAAACAAATCATAAACAACTTCAAACAAGGGGATTGATCAACAAACAAACGATAACCAAAATCACAAACTTGGTTTGGGTTTGGGATGATTAGCATTTCGAATGTTTAGCAATAATCGGTGCTTGTTTTGAATTTGGTTAAGGTGAGCAACGATCACATTGCTATTTCTTCTTAACCATAAAATATTGATCTTGAACCTCTCAAGATCATGTGTCCAGATAGCAAACACGATCATGTATAAGTACAATACGAGCAGATGTTCTTATCCATGAAACATGAATAGGACGGACATACATGAGACCATGTTTCATGGAAAATGTAAAGATACTAATTAACATCACGATGTTCACATACATAAGACAATGTTCCCACAAAATTTAAAGATACTAATTAACATCACACATAACATATCAACATTGGTCTTCCACTGGTGCGGCTCACTCACTCCATCTACATCCATCCCTCATTTCTGGCCAGGACGCGGTGACGGCTGCACTTCTTGTTGTCCTCCCTTAGGGCCTCAGACCTGGCCATCCCAAGGACGTGGTCCTTGATCTCAATCAGGTACCTCCACCGGTGCATATAGTTGTGTCAAATAGGGCACCCGCAGTTGTTGGTAGTGCACTGGAAGACGCACAGAGCAAAGGTCTTAAGATGGCCTATGTCAGTTTGGGCGTCGGAGTTGGAGTCGGAGTCCAACTCTACAAGTGGTGGAGAAGGCTGGGACTCCACCGCCGCATAGTACCAGCGGCTCCAGGCATTGGCGGGTCGACGTTGGTGGCGTCACAGCGGGGCGGCTCCGTGCCGTGGAATTGACGCCCTTGCCACTCTAAGTAGGCGCGGATGAAGTGGAGGCTACGTGGTGATAGCCAGGACCTGAATTCGGTTCCTGAGGAGGCGGTGGGCGAGAGCTGGCAACACCGCTGGATCGACGAGCAGGGGTGGGTACGGCCATGCGCCTGAGCTCTTTGTGTCTGGGGGAGACTGATTACTTCATTGAGTCGGATGGGTAGTAGAACTGAAACATCAGTGTTTGGGAAGAGAACTATGGGTAGAGTGGTTCGGAATTGGCGAAGACGCCGATGGTGGTAGGAATACATTGGCCAGCTTCCATGAGAAGTTCTGCAAGCTTATGTGACAATCTAAGAAACGAGCCTCTAGATCGAGTGGCTACTATTCAACTTCAAGCTTTGAGTGGCTGATGTGTGGGTACCATCTGGGTATACCCACATGTCCCTAACCTCTTGATGATGGAAACCGCCTTCCATGGGGCGTTGTGGCAAGCTTCCATGGAAAATTAGGCAACGGGCGCTTCGGCCTATCGAGGATGGCTATGACCGTATGCTACTGATAAGAAAAGGTGACTAGACCGGACTAAATTTACTGTTTATTTTGTAGGCAAAATAGGATGACAACGGCCGGATATTACTAATCTGCAAAAGTGACCAGACCGGACTAAATGGTTCATTGAATTGTTATTAGGAAAATATGATCGCATTATTTGAATGAACATCCATCCAATGTAGTGTTGACAGGTTGAAACACATAACAACCTTCAATCCTCAAGCGTACGTACCTACACCCTTTTCACCATAAGGTGGCCCTGTTGGGGAATTGGGCAAAAACCTTACACCCTCAAAACGTCGGATCTGCCGAATTTGTGCATAAATTCATAAGTTACCTTCGGAGAGGGATGCTCTATTTCGTGAGAAGGCAACATTTGTGAAATAATCCTAATGAATCTCATACATCATGGTAACCTTCTGATAATATGCGAAAGTTATAGTCAAATTAGGCTCCTATTCGCGACTCTGTTGTCTATTTCAGGACGGTTGGAAACTAGTGAAGTTCAGGGAAACAGGAATCTGCGAAGTTCGGGAATCTGGTGAAGTCATGATTCGGGAACCACAGTGAGCGTTGATTTTCATGAATAAGAGCTTCGGGGGTCAGGAAGAAGTCAAGTCAAAGACATCACTTCAAAAGTGCGGGTTTAAAGTGTGAACTAGTGGCAGACTTGTAAATGTATGAAATTAGCCCCGCAAATCACGGGATGTAAAAGACATTCTTGTACATGTTCACATTGGGAATGTTCCTTAGATTCGAGGGTAATTTTGAAATGTAGAAGTGCCTTCATCTGCCTATAAAAGGGGGTGCGAGGGCATGTGTAAAGGGATTCACAATTTTGAGGCGAGTACAGGATTCGGAGATTCTTTGTCTCCTTGTCTTTCGTGACTTGTGTGCTGTTGTTCGCGACTCTTGTGTTTGGGGACTCCCTCTGATTTTCGGACCCCCAACATTGGCGCCCACCGCCGTTTCAGCCAAAAAATAGCTCACGATGCCACCAAAAACGATGTCCAAGAAAAATGTTCCCACTGAGACTGACCAAGAAGAGCACCACCATGACGAAGACAATGAAATCTCTCTCACTCCAGAACCTTCACACACCACAGATCAAGAACGAAGGGTGAAACTTGAGGCTCTCCAGAAAGCAAGAGCTGAGAAGATAGCACACAACCATTCAAAGAACAAGATGCTCATGAAGATGATGACCAGGCTATCGACAGAGAACTAGAGATACAACAGAAAATACAGCAGCTTTAGAAAGAGAAAGAAAGATTCGCAAACCAACTGGAAGCAAAAAGAAAAGCTTCGGAAAAGCAAGAAAAACTCAATCAAGCAAAAGAACAAATCGAAATAATGCAAAAAGAAATTGAAGAAATGAAAGAACAAGAGAACACCTCATTGTGGCAAGACTCATCACACTAGAATTCTGGTCAAAATAGAAGAACCCCGAAAGAAAATTTCTTCGCGGGTAATTGAGTCTCACAATTCGTGGATCCAGAATCACCACTCTCCATAGGGTTGCAAACTGCACCATGGCCACCAAAGTTCAAACCAGTATCTCTCCCGAAATACAACAGCTTCGGAAACTCTAGACAGTTCCTCATCAGGTATGAATCAGCCGTGAATTCGGCAGGAGGAGATGATGTCGCGTTGGCCAAGTCCTTCATCATTGCCCGCGAAGGACCAGTTCTGAATTATTACTCTCTGCTACAGCCACACTCAGTCTCCAGCTGGGTCGATCTTAAGACCAAGTTCATGAAACAACGGCCCAGTCATCAGATCTGTACAACTGCAAGCAGAAAGATAGAGAGCCACTGCGGAACTTCGTAAGAAGGTTCATGCAGGAGAGATCCCAGATTCTTGAAGCGGATGATAAAACAACAATTCAAGCACTGATCAAGGGTCTGACTCCAGGACCAACAGCTTCGCATCTGACACAAAAGAAACCCAAAACAATTGATGCACTTTTTCATGAACTTGAAGAATACATCATGTCTGATGAAGATCACCGCAGAAGAGTTGCCGAACGAAATGAAGCAAGACAAGGCAACAGAGAAATGACATGGAGACCTCAATTCCAAAATCCACGAAATATCAATAATGTGGGAAATCCCCAGTCCAATCAGAACAATAGACCAAGCACAAGAGGAGGCTTTGCACCCAGGGGAAGGGGAAGGGGAAGGGGAAGAGGACCCCCGAAACTCACAAACCTTAACCCAAGAGATCCATACATCTACTGCCAATATCACATAAGAGGTCATAGCATTGAAGGGTGCCCAGAAACCAAGAAGAACATTGCTGGAATTCAGCAAGAGAAAGCCATGATGAGTATTGCCTCCACAATGCCAAATCAACTTCGCCAAAGCTTCTGGCAGCCACAGTTCGTGAACTCCCAGCCAAATCCAGTCACAATGCAGCAATTTCAGGAACCACAACCATCTTGGCAGCCTTCTCAGCAGTTCTACCCTCAATCGCAAGCGATTCAATCAATTCAACAACCGCAGCCAATCCAAGAAATATTACCACCACCACCTGACAATTCGTCAAGAATGGTCCAGCTGCACGATGGTCCAGCTGCACGACCAGAATGGGCCAAAGTGCCGATAACATTTATATAAGAAGATTGCATGTTGAAGTCCACGAACCACAATGACGCCATAGTCATCGAGGTGAACATAGCTGGATGGGTCATCGGAAAAATTCTAGTAGATAACGAAAGTTTGGCAGATAACTTATTCTTGAAACCTTTCGAGAAGATGAACTTGACTCAGCACATGTTGCATCCACCAGAATACCCACTGCAGGGTTTTGGAGGAAAACCAACCAAGCTAGTTGGAAAAGTATCTTTCAGAGATCTTGACAACACTAGAACAAAAACTCTCACTTTCGATGTGGTTGATATATATCATCCATATCTCGCGATTTTTGGTAGAGGTTTCATGAACAAATTCAACGCAGTCATAAGACAACAGTTTCTGTGCATGAAGATACTAGCACCCAAAGGAGTTATCGCCATATTCGGTGATCAGCAAGAGGCTCGAAACATAGAAATGGGTCATACCCCAGGACAGACCAACGTGTATCAACTAAATTCATCCGAAGAAAAGAAAGAACCTTACATAGAGGCCAAGCGAGATGTTGGGGAATTTAGGAAAACCTGTCACCCTCGAAACGTCGAGTTTTATGAAATTTGTGAAATGAATTTTTAGGATGATTAAACATTGCGAAGATCTGGAATCTTGAACCTTCGGAGCCCTGAAGTCGCGACTTTGCGATGATCTAGAATCATGAACCTACAAAGCCCTGAAGTCGTGAATTTGCAAAGATTTGGAATCTTGAACCTGCAAAGCCCTGATGTCGCGAACCTGTGAAGATCTGGAATCTTGAATCTGTGAAGCCCTGAAGTCGCAAATCTGACAAAATCTGGAATCCGTAGTCTGTGAAATTCGGAAATCTACTGAAGATAAAATTCGGAGGTTATGGTGCGTGGAGGTTTCTATGAATAAAAGACTCGCGAATCAGTAAGAAGCCAAGTCAAAGACGTTGCCTCAAAAGTCCGGGTTTGATGTGTGAACTTGTGGCAGATTTGTAGATGTATGAGATGTAGAAGACATTCATGTATGTGTTCACATTAGAGATATTTCTTAGATTCGAGGGTACTTTCGGAATGTAAAAGTCCCTTCGTCTCCCTATAAAAGGGGGCGCGAGGGCACGTGTAAAAGGACACACAACTTTTGAGGCGAGAGCAGTCTTTTGGAGATTCTTTGTCTCCTCTTACTTCATATGTGTTTCTGAACGTTTGAGCACTCCTTTCTCTTGTGTTCTGGGGTCTAATCCAGATTTTCGGGTACCCCCAACACGATACCAAGAGAAAATCGAGATAGCTATTGATGGTGAGACCAAGAAAGTATACCTGGATGACATGCCTGATAGAGCAGTCATGATAGGGGCTCATCTTAGCCCTGAAGAAGAAAACGAGCTCATACAATTTTTGAACAAGAACAAAGACGTATTCGCCTGGTAAGCTAAAGACTTGCAAGGTGTTGACAGAGACATCATCGAACATAACCTTGAAACAGATCAAAAAATAACCTCGAAAAAACAAAAACTTAGAAAAATGTCCGAAGAAAAAGTGATGGCAGTAGAAGCTGAAGTACAAAGGCTTCAAGACGCGAAAGTGATCAGAGAAGTCCTGTATCAAGTCTAGCTAGCCAACACTATACCAGTAAAGAAGAAAAGCGGAAAGTGGAGAATGTGTGTAGACTTCACAAATCTGAATAAGGCATGCAAGAAGGACGATTTTCCTTTGGAAAGGGTGGAAAAAATCATGGATGATGCTGCTATAAGTGTTGTCCTAGTACAAGAGAAAGAAGAAAAAGGAAAGCTCAAGCAAATCCCAGTATACTTCGCTTCAGAAGCTCTCTCAGGGTCAAAACTCTTTTATTCCAAGTTCGAAAAGATAGCATATGTAGTTGTAATGGCTGCGAGAAAACTAAGGCACTACTTCCAGGGTCACAAGATAAGAGTTATCACGAATCAACCGCTGAATGACTTGTTCGCGAACAAGGAAGCATCTACCCGAATCATCAAGTGGGGTGCTGAACTATCAGAATACACTGTAGATTTCGAGAGAAGAAGTGCAATTAAATAGCAAGTCTCGGTAGATTTTGTCATAGACTGGACTTCGCCAACTCACAATCCTGGTGAAGAAATGCTCGCACCTTGGGTAGTGCAGTGTGATGGAGCTTGGTGCCATAAGGGGGTTGGAATTTCAGCAGTTGTAACATCTCCAACAGGAATCGTGATAAGATATGCAGTTCGGTTCATATTCGCAAATGATGAGCATTCCACGAACAACACAACCGAGTATGAAGCTCTACTTCATCATCAAGACAGATTCCAAAGTTATTCAGGAACATATCGAAAAAGAGAGCGAAGCAAGAAATCCTTTTTTGATGAAGTACCTCGAGATGGTCAGGGAAATGGAAGGCATTTCAAGGGCTACTCAGTACAACACATACCAAGAGACAACAACAATGAAGCAGAGAAGCTGGCCAAAGCAACAGCCAAAAATCAAGCAATGCCTCCCGACGTGTTCTTCAAAATCATCAAAGAACCGTTCATCAAGGAAACAAAGCCGAAAATTGTGAATATTGTAGAGACTCCCGATTGGAGAGCCGAAATCATGGAATACTTGACGGGGTCACTACGAACCACAAGATGAATTGGAGGAGAAAAGATTGAAGCAAAGAGCAAGGGGCTATGCGGTAATCAATGGAGAGTAGTACAAGTCAGGAGTTACCGAACCATGGCTAAGATGCATTACCTCCAAAAAATGTGTTGAACTTCTCAAGGAAATCCACAGTGGATTCTGCGGTGCGCATATAGGCACAAGGGCACTAGCAGGCAAAGCAATAAAGCAGTGATTCTATTGGCCTACCATAAACATTGATGTGAAGAAACTAGTTCGGGAATGTGAAGCATGTCAAAAAATAGTGAGTCAGCAAAACTTACCATCCATGCCCGTTCACCTAATTCCACCATCATGGCCTCTGCAAAGGTGGGGAATGGATCTAGTTGGACCGCTGCCAACAGCCCAAGGAAACTGCAAATTCGCAGCTGTGGCCGTGGATTACTTCACTAAATGGGTGGCAGCAAAAGCACTGGCGAACATCACGGCACCCACGATTCAGAAATTCTTCTGGCAAAACATAGTCTGCAGATTCGTGGTTCCAAGAGAACTGACCGTTGACAATGGGAAACAATTCGTCTGTTATTCCTTCAAGGAATATTCCAAGACTTTGGGCACTCACGCGAAGTTTTCGTTAGTATATCATCCACAGTCTAATGGGGCTGTCGAAAGGGCGAACAAGCTCATATTCTCAGGAACCAAGAAGTGCTTGTTCGACTAGAAAAAGGGCAAGTGGACCGATGAGTTGCCAAAAGTAATCTGGTCTCATAACACCACAGTATCAAGAGCGACGGGTTTCACACCCTTTCGCTAACTCTTTGGCACTGAAGCAATGCCACCCAAAGAAATCAAGAATGAAAGCATGAGAGTGCTAAAGGCAAAAGAAATCGAAGAAGTCGACAAAAAAGTAGAGAAAGATATGATCGAACTAACGATCCTCGAAGCTGCTGAAAACATCGAGAAATACCAGAAAGAAACTAAGACATGGAAGGATAGAAAAGTGGTCAGAAAAGACATCAAGTCTGGTGATTTAGTCCTGAAAAGAAAGAAGAATTGGGAGAACCCTGGAAAACTCCAGGAACCATGGGAAGGGCCGTACGTAGGAAAGGAAACAAACATGCCAGGAGCTTTTCGTTTGTTAAGTCAAACTGGCGAACAATTGCCGTATTCGTGGAAAGCCGATAGCTTGAAGAGGTGTTACCCTTGAGAATCTCGAAGTCAGTTAGATTTATTTTTCAGCATTTCTTTTCGTAAGTTTACATCTTGTAAAAATGTAAAAAAACCTGAACCACGAGTCTATAAGTGGTTTTGGAAACAAAAATATTTACCTCTTTCGCAATTACCTTAGGATAAGGAGGACCGTACTCTTTTCCTTGCAAAGCGTGCTCTAAATCAAGAGGCAAGGTTATTAACGAGGCGGGTTATATGTAAATACTCTTTGTAATATATATGAAAAGAGTCTTCCACCAAATCATGTGCCTTGTGAGTTCTACCATGAGAAAAGTTCTTGAAAGGCTCCCTGATAGCCGAGATTCCATCGTAAGTAAGAAAAGTTCTTGAAAGGCTCCGAGATAGCCGAAACTACATCATGTGAAACAAAATTTTGTGAAAAGGCTCCATGATAGCCGAAGGCTCCGTGAAAGCCCAAATCCCACCGTCAAAGGAATTCCCACCGAAAGGCCCAAGACAACAAGTTGTGGCCTAAATCCCACCGTCAAAGGGATTACCACCGAAAGGCCTGAGACAACAACAAGTTGTGGGCTAAATCCCACCGTTGAATGGATTCCCACCTAAAGGCTAGAGACAACAACAAGTTGTGTCCAAGATTCCATCGTGAAGGGATATTATATCAGAAGTTCGAAAATAATCGAGGATCGTGACTAACAAGCTGTATATGTTTATGTCAAGGATTTTTTGTGCAAAAAGAGGTGTGAAGTAAAAGTCATGAATCATACTTGCGATGATTTATTCTAACACCGTAAAGAGACTAAGGGGCTCCATCTCACGTGAAAAGCTATTGTTTGTGAGATGGGATGGTTGAAGCAACTGAAGGTTGCGATATCAACCAGGGCAAGTATGCCCAGCGAGTAAAGTCCACAAAATTCGTGAAACAAAAATTTGTCGACTTACACTAGAATCTTCGTGATCTCAGGATTCCGGAAGCAATCCGCAGAAAGTTCGCAAAACAAAAAAAATAGCAAACAACTCTCAATCATCAAACAACCATGAAGTTTTGCGTATAAAATGGCAAGGTGGGCGAGGGTGGCCTTTTTCTCAAGAGAACATCTTTATTGCCTTAGTTACACACAAAATTTCATACACAAGTTCATCACATATCACAAGCGAAATCAATATGAGAGTTCAACAATATGCCCGTGGTCGCGACCATTGTTTTCAGCAGTATCACTAGCATAGGCAAAATCGTAATCGCCAGTCTTGGAGCTAAGGGGCTCTGTCTTCACAAAACTCTGAGAACACGAAGCCGTAGCAGCAAGAGTGTAGCCGTCACAAAGAAGAAAAAACGAGGACAAATCAAAGCTACATATAGAAAAATTTAGAGAAACTTCAAGCAAAGAATCGGAAAATTCACGCTCGTGATAAGCTTCTTTAAACAATCGCCAAGCTTCACCACTGTGACACCCCAAGTTTTTATTTAACTCTAATAGTCGGTCAACTCTGTTGACGGTGGTCAAACCACAGTTAACCTGGGTCCTCACCTCGAAAACCTCATCAACCAACCTTAATGACCCTATTGGTCAAGTCCATACACATGTGGGGTAAAGCTATGGTCAAATGCACGGTCAAACCCTACCTAAACCCTAGTGACCTTGAATGTCTTCCGAAACTTTTGCTGCGTTCTCCAAAATTCACCTAAACACTTCAAAATCTACCTTTATGAAAGTTGCCAGTTTGTCGATGAACTCAAATTTCATGTAGGATGGCATTTCCCATTTTGAGGGGAAATGGGTGGAAATCTTGGTCAACTGCCAGCACCTCCTGTTCATTGACAATGAATGACATTCAAACTTTGGGTACTTTTTAGCCAAATCTGTTGAGAATTACACATTATGGCCTTTGCGAAAGTTGTAGAGGATAGTTAGATCTACAACTTCCCTATTCATCACTTGTTCCACTTCAGTACAAATTTTTGAAGAAAATCGTGCTCAAACAGGGGTGCAACAACACGTTTCGAGCCATCCGGTGTCACACCCGATTTTACAAGGAAAACCGAATGCATCTCATATGTGCGCCAGGATCATTTACACACACATGATTAGACAAAACGAGAGTAATACCATTGCTGTAATAAAACGTACAAGAGTTTAAACCAGTATGACATCCTTTATTACATCCATAAGGGTGGACTCGAAGGTCCGAACAAGATGATAACTAAACGACGACGAGCATCTCCATCGCTGACATCCACAGGCATGATGACTGGGGGATCCGCATGCCTAGAACTCCTCGAAGTCGCTCCAATACTCGTCCTCGCCTCCGACGTTCTCCTCTGAACAGCGGTAAGCAAGGGTGAGCACACTTATGGTTGGAGCTCAGCAAGTGGGGGGAAAATGCAAGGCCATCAAGGATAGGCTATGGTTCACAGCGGTAAGCATTTTATAAGTTGGTCAAGTTTTATTAGCAAGCACCTAGTTACTAGATGTAAGTGTATACCAACCCACTTAACCTTAAAAGAAACCTCAAACCAAACCTCCAACCCATGATTTGCATTAATCTTCAAGTTTATTACTCATGTGAGGGTCCAAGCCGCTCATGACCGTGAGCACGGGCGATCGATCGGTTTTACACTGCGAGAGGTTGTACACTTTACCCACGGTTCGTGTTCCCCATCTTGCACGGGTTAGCCGGACCCTTAAACACTTCCAAGGTGAGTGGCTAGGGGTCCACTACGAAGCCTTTACAAAGGAAAGAAGAGAAACCAACGACCCGCAACGAGTTACGACAGCGGAGCGAGCCATAACCCTCCCTAGTGGTCAACACCTTAGCCAAGGCTGCTACCCCAAAAGGACCGGGCTATACCCCTTCAACTCCGGCCCCCTGTGCCCCTTCTCGGAAAAGAGCTATCAGCTAACCCTCTCTCCTAATTACTTGGCTAAGCCAGAGCCATGTGGACTGTGGTTGTACTGTTATTTTGGGTGGTTCTCCATGTTCCGATTATATCAAGTTGTCTAGTTTAAAGCACAAGCACATACATAAACAATACTGAGGTGTATAACATAAACAAAGCATAACCATACTTATGTGGAGCAAACTAAGCATTTATCTACCCCAAGCATAAGTTTAAACAGGGTTGATCAAGGTAAAGTGGTAAAGCATCTAGTCAAGTCCTTAGCTAGGTGTTTGCCCATCAGATTTATGCATAACAACAGGAATAGTAAACATTGTTTAGCATGCAGTGTCATAGGTTCAGAAAGATTATGCGAGAGGGGGAAAGCCACTTGCCTTCCTCTACAAGGCGGGTGAATTCCTCTTCAAAGACAAGTTCTTCCCGATCACTTCCGACGGGGAGCTCGGACGAAACGAGCACGATATCTACGAGTCAAACATGGATAACAATCAATAAACAAAACGGTACACCAAACGGTAGTAAAACCGGTAAATTCTTCGTTTAAAAGATTGAAGGACCGATAAGGCGACCGAGAGAGGGGGGGGAGTGAATGGGAGCCGATAAAAATTCTTCTCGAGGGAGATTGAAACTCCGACAAGACGAACTAGCTCGGTCGAACCCCCGAAATCACACGCTCCGCACTTCTACCTCCCGTTTGCCAAAACCACGTAGCCACCGGAGTGCTGCGGTCCTAGGAACAAACTCTACCGGCAACCACAACACACACGCAGCACGACGGCGGAAACAACTCGAAAGCCGGCTAACCGGAGGGGCGGTTAGACCGGGTATAGGGGGCGGTTAGACCGCCTCCACCGGCAACCAAGAAATTCTCCGAAACGCCTCTTCCGAGCACCAAAACACACCACGGTTTCACCAACGAGAGATCTCTGGTCAAGGCCATGCTAGCTACCGAGAAAATCTTGGCGAAAACCAAACCTTCACCCAAGGGCCTAGGGGCGGTTAGACCGGCTACCGGGGGCGGTCTAACCTCCCGTACCCGACAACGAACTCCAATCAAGAACACCTAGCAAACGCGCGAGAACGGCTCCAAATTTCACCCGGACACTCCTCGATCAAGGCGAACGAACTCACGGAGGAAAATCCGGCGTAACAAAACTTTGACCCGGAAACACCCGGGCGGTTAGACCGCCCCCTGCAGGCGGTTAGACCGCCCCTTCCCGAACAGGAACCCGCGGGTCAAACCTCAACTTCCTTGCGCTCAATCTCCCGAATCACTCCACGGATTGCGGCCAAACTTCGGGGATAGCCGGGTTACCTCTCGGGCAACCTCTACCTCAAAGGAATCGACCCGAAACGCTCACAATCAAGAGGAATCGAAGAAATCGCTTCTCTAGGTCAAGAACTCGCCCAACTCGAAAAACCACCAAATCGAGTCCGATTCAAAGGGGATTTGGGGGCAAAGTCACCAGCCAAAGAGGCACAAGAACCTCATACGTGACACCCACCAAAAACCCCAAGAAATCGTTCTCAAAACACCGCCAAAAAGAGCTCCGAAGATCAACATCAAAGAGACGGGAAAACAACCATCAAGAACCACGCCGAACCTTCTATACATGCCATGAATGGTTCGTACAAGGTCTAGTTTGCCACCCAAACATCCATCCCTCTCTTCTAGATCTCACATGAAGCTCTCAAACTAGCCTTCTAAAAAACCTAGGGAAAATAGAGAACAAAAATGGAAAAACGAAATGAGCTAGGGTTTCAAGAGTTAGCTGCCAACCTCTCACCACTTGGGTTATATAGGCGGCAACCGAATGTCTAAAATGCCCCTCTCTACTAACTAGGGATACAAGCCCCTCAAGGGCGGATTCGGAATTCTTGATGTGTTCACCATCGGACGGATGCCCGGCGACCGCACCCTGCGTAGCCTCAACGCAAGCCATGCGATCCCGACGCGTGTCCTCCGCTTCGAAGCTTCTCGGCGCGGCGGCCGGGCGGTCGGACCGCCCCCCCCGGGCGGTTAGGGACCGGCCCCGGTGGATCGACCGGCCCCGGGCGGTCCGACCGCCCCTCCCGGGCGGTTGAACCGGCACGGGTGGCCGCACCTCCTCGTCGAGTCTTCGGCCTCGGTTTTGTGGCTCAACCGAGTAACCCAGTGGTTTTCTGGTGAACCACTGCAAACCCCGCGAACTCGGTGTAGCCTCCGCCAATCTCCACTCATGACTCGGCTCCCACGTAGTCCCGGCTCGACCTTGGTTTTGAGGCTCTACCAAGAAACCGTCCACGACTTCATCTTGCTGTTCATGCCACCATGCGGCCCGCACTTGACCCCGCTGGCCACCGGGTCCCTCGAACGAAGCCTACTTGTCTTCTCCACACCTGGAGGCCTCACCGGCAACGACCTTTCGCGCTTGTTCTTCACCCGCACCAAAGACGAGTCAAGCCGCAACCCGCACCCGCAATACTTAGCCAAGAATCAGTCCACACAACGTTGTCAATCACTCATCACACAAGGAAGCGACCATCCACCGGTCCTCGAACCACACATGGTCCTCAATCTCCCCCTTGATGAGTGCATTGACAACACCCTCACATGAAGTAACATAAGAGAAAAGGAAAAGAAAAGAAACAAAATAAAAAGAAACCCCAACAAGCGATCGAAAGCCAAAGAAAGGCAAAGAGCAAGATCACTTGAAGAAGACAAGTCTCGGACCCCTTAGGCAAGGGCAACGGCTCGACACATCCGAGACAAAACGCAGCTCAAGCAAAGAGCGCAAACCACCAAAGCAAAACTCGAACACCACAAAGAGCTCCCCCTGCACAAATGCAAGCTCCCCCTGAGCCACAGCACACTCCCCCTGAACACATGCATCAATGCAACTCAGGAATGCATCAAAGAGCAAAAACCTGCTCACACTGCCCAGGGCGGTTAGACCGCCTGCCCAGGGCGGTTAGACCGCCTCTGCCTGAACAGACCGCCAGGGGGGCGGTTAGACCGCCCAAAGAAACCGGCCCTGCACCACACTGCTCAAAAATTGCCCGAAACAATTGGAACACCTTCCAAACACTCCCAGGTGCCTAAAACATGCACAAACATCTCCCCCTTGTTGACAATGCATGAATCAAGGCAAAATGCGAAAAATAGCAACATATAGCTTCTCGAATATACAAAATTCATCACAAGGAGCTACACAAGTCCAAATGAGCAAGTTAGATACTCGACAGGTTCGTAATGACCTTAACTACATGATCACCAAGTTTCACAATCATTGGACAAGACTAAAGAGGATTTGAGTAATTTTGCGAAAAGTTACGCTCTCACAAGCAAATACCTCAACATGAGCAAAACATATCAAAATGGCAAAGCCACTCAAACTTCATGCTAGGACAGCCATTCTAAGCATAAGACCATCATAAACACCCAAAAGCACCTCATGTCATGTCAAAGCCACCGAGCCATGTGCCTACTTCTATGTATGAGACTTCTCATTGGTAGGCATCATGCAACGGTTTAGCACCCAAAGCAAATTAATTTCAGCACATATGACATGGGACCATATTTTCCAAGCATTTTTCATTTCATTTTCAGATTTATAAATGGTACATGAAATGTCTTTGCGACAAAAAGGAACTTATGCCCCTCCACAAGATTAAGCAAGAGGGCTAAACATTCATGATGGCAAATGAGCCTTTGGCCCCATATGATCAATAAACTAGCTATCCAACCACAAAGAAAGCATAGCAAAGCCACTAAAATATGTCAAGATCATATATAGGCATTTACACATGAGAGAGCATGTATGTGACATTTTTCCAAAATTAGCCATTAACCATGGATCATTCATCAAGATCATCAAGAGCTAAGTCAAACTAACCGTAGCATATCAAACAAGCTCACAAGAACATATATAGCAACCCATGGTAAACATTGTATATAGGAGAAGCTTTTCCTATCCGATGCATATGATACAAAATGCATGCAATCTAAGATACAAGGATGCCTATACATCATGTTACATATGCCATGCCAAATGCAAGAAATGCACAAAGGAAAGCTATACATATGCTACAAACCGGCTCCTCGAGGGGAGGCAAAACGGGCTCGACACCACCGGCAAAGGAAAGCCCCCACACACCCAACTCAAGAAATCAAACACACACCAAGTTCCCCCCGCAAACGAGTGAAAGTTGCTTGATCTAGGGGTTTGGTGAAAATATCGGCTAGTTGGTCATGTGTGGGTACATGGATCAAAGCTATCTTCCCTTTCTCTACGTTGTCTCTCAAGAAATGATACCTCACTTCTATGTGTTTGGTTTTGGAATGGAGCACTGGGTTCTTTGCAACGCTTATGGCACTGGTGCTATCACAATGAAGTGGGACATGGGTATACTCCTCACCAAAGTCACTCATGGTGTAGGTGATCCAAAGGAGCTGAGAGCAACAACTAGCAGCGGCAACATACTCGGCTTCGGTCGTGGATTGAGCAACACTCGACTGCTTACGAGAAGACCAAGACACCAACGAAGAACCCAAAAAGCGGCAAGTCCCAGAAGTGGACTTCCTATCCAACCGACACCCGGCAAAATCCGCGTCTGAAAAGCCATGAAGCGCCAAAGAAGAGGACGCGGAGTACCAAAGGCCGAAGTCGGGAGTGTGACGCAAGTACACGAAAATTCGCTTCACCGCTTGCCGATGCGAAGTCCTCGGAGACGCTTGAAAACGAGCGCACGGACACACCGAGAATCGTATGTCCGGCCTCGTCGCCGTCAAGTAGAGGAGTGACCCGATCATGCTTCGGTACTCCTTCGGTCCACATGTTCACCTTCCTCGTCCGCATCAAGAGCCGTAGTCGTACTCATCGGCGTCGTCATAGCCTTGGAGTCCTCCATCTTGAACTTTCTCACAATGTCCTTGGTGTACTTAGCCTCGGTGCACAAATGTTCCTTCCGTTGATTGCTTGATTTGTAGCCCAAGGAAGAACCGCAACTCACCCATCATGCTCATCTCGAACTCCCCGCTCATATCATCCGCAAACCTCGCAACAAGAGAGTTAGACGAGCCACCAAAGACAATATCATCCACGTACACCCGCACAATCGGGATATCTCTCGCCCGCTCTCGCAAAAACAAGGTCCGATCGACCTTCCCCATCTCAAAACCTCTCTCAAACAAGAACCCCCTCAACCTGCCATACCAAGCTCTAGGCGCCCGCTTCAACCCATACGAGCGCCTTCCTCAACTTGTACACCCGGTGGGGGTACTTCTCACTCTCAAACCCCGGAGGTCGTCTCACATACACTTCTTCCTCCAACACTCCATTCGAAAAGCACTCTTCACATCCATTTGGTGCAACTTGAACCCTTTAGCCACAGAAAAGGCTAGAAGGATCCTAATCGCCTCCAAACGGGCTACAGGAGCAAAGGTCTCCTCGTAGTCGATCCCCTCCTTCTGACTGAACCCCTGAGCAACAAGTCTCGACTTGTTCCTCACAACCTCACCCTTCTCTCTCCTCTTTGTTTTTCCACACCCACTTTGTACCAATCGGCTTACACCCTGGGGGAGGGTCAACCAACTCCCACACCTGATTCCTCTCAAAGTTCTCCAACTCCTCATGCATCGAGTTAACCCAATTGTGATCAGATAGTGCGTGTCCAATGTCTTTGGGCTCAAAAGAAGCAACAAACGCAGCATGAGCAAAATGGGAATTGTTTCGAACCCTCGACCGTGTAGTGCGTTCATTCATGTCGCCGATGATCCTCGAAGCCGGGTGATCCACTTGAACTCGCCGGGGGAGGTTCTCACCTCGAAGCTACCTCCCCCTCAACATCGCCTTCTCCTCGTTCTTGATTTGTCGTCGTAGGTGTAGCAGAGGGTCCATCCATCATCGTATTCGAAGTAGTGGGTACATGTTCAGGCGGGGGCACCGCACCGCCATCTTCATCATCACCATGTTCATGCTCCTCCTCCTGAAAGATCTCCTCGCCAAGCTCATCATCACCTGCACACTCAAAGACAAGCTGACTACATGGCTCTGTCTCGTCGAAGGTTACCTCGCAAGTCTCCACGATTTGGTTAGTTTCAAGATTGAGCACACGATATGCTCTAGAATGAGATGCATAACCAAAGAAAATGCCATCGACGGACCTAGCCTCAAACTTATCCAACTTCCCCGCCTTTCTTGAGAATGAAACACTTGCAACCAAAGACATGGAAGTGACTCACTTTGGGTGTGCGACCATGCATCAACTCATAGCATGTCTTCTTCTTGTGCACTCTGAGGTATATTCTGTTCGAAACATAGCACGCGGTATTCACCGCCTCAGCCCAATACCTCCTCGGAGTCCTATGCTCATCAAGCATCGTCCGAGCCATCTCGCACAAGGTCCTGTTCTTCCTTTCCACAACACCATTCTGGGGAGGCGTATACGGACTCGAAAACTGGTGCTCAAGACCCAAGTCATGACAAAAGGTTTCGAAACGAGAGTTCCTGAATTCCGAGCCATTATCACTGCGGATAGCTCGTATGGCATCTCCGTGCCTCTCGTTCCTCAACCTCAAGACTAGATCTCGAACAAAACCAAACGTCTCCCCCTTCTCCTCAAGAAAGAACACCCATGCATACCGAGAAAAGTCGTCCACCACAACAAGGACATACCACTTCCCACCCGCGATCGCACACGAGCCGGGCCAACAAGGTCCATATGGAGCGGCTCGCATGGACGCTCGCTCATCACATCGGTGAGAGGCGGGTGAGAAGAGGCCACCATCTTGGCATGCCTACACGGAGCACAAACCAACTCTTTCTCAAGCCTCAAACGTGGCAATCCTCGGAACAAATTGAGTTTACTCAAGCGAGACGAAGGTCAAAGCTCAAGTGACCCAACTTCCTATGCCACTTCCACAACTCACTCGAAGAACCGCCAAGAAACAACGCTCAACACCCGAAGACCGAGAAAAATCAGCACGAAACACCCGACCCTCGGGAACGACCATACAAACAAGGTCCCCTCGAGAGTCCACAATCCGAGAACCACCAGGCCGAAACAACACCTCAAAACCCTCATCCAACAACCGAGACACGAAAGCAAATTGTATCCCGGCGATTGAACAAGAGCAACACGCCTCGCAGTGATCTTGTCACTCACTTTTATCTCACCTTCGAAAGCACACGCCCACGCCCATTGTCCCCAAAAGTGATGTACCTCTTCGTCACCACCGGACGAGACTTGAGAACCACCCCCCCGTCTCCGGTCATATGCCTCGAACAACCGGAGTCAATCAACCAAATGTTCTTCAAGTCTCCCACCCGAAATTCAAAAACAAGCACGTGAGCGAACAAACGACTCAAAGATCGGGGTTAGTACCAAAGGAGGAAAACCGGTGCCGAGCCATTTGCTCGAAAGTGGGGTTAGCACCAACCAAAGCATCTCTCCTACCAAGACTACCTCCACGAACACCACCACGGTAACCACTCCGAGGCAACCACCCCTCACCGCACGGAGGAGGACCAAAACCACGGAAGACAACCCGTGGAACGTCCCTCCTCTCCTTCTCAAAGCTACGACTCCTCCCATCCCCGTAGTGACCTCGAGGGGGAGAATGCCTAGCAACCGACCACCCTGCTTGTCTTTCCGGACCAACCACCAGCAATTCCACCTCCGGACACCGAAACCTCTCGACTCACCACCTCGAAAACTCCTACGCCCGGAGTTCGGGGGGGGGGCGGTTAAACCGCCTAGCCGGCCGGTCGGCCCGACCGCCCCCCTGGCGGGGCCGGGGCGGCCGGTCGACCGCCTAGCCGGCCGGTCCGACCGCCCCCCTGCGGGCCGGGCCGGCTCGACCGCCTAGCCGGGCCGGTCCGACCGCCCCCTCCCGGGAACGCTCCTCGGCCGCGAGAGCTCGCGTCTCCCCATGCCGAACACTTCTCACCACGGCCTTACCCCCGGGCGGTGGCATACGAGGCTTAGGTACACCATGGGAGGGGTTGTACCTATCCTTGTTCGCCCACTCCTTTGCCATCCTCTCTTCCCGCTTCCTCTTGAAGCAAAACTCATCCTTGTGACCCTCTTTCCCACAATGGCCACAACGGAACCTCACAAGCTTAGGTTTTGGCTTGGATTGGGGCCGCTCGCTTGGTTTCTCTCCACTCAACTCCTCCACCGATTTCTCCTCACTTGCCTTCTCTTTCACTTTCCCAAAGAACACTTTCCCCGAAGTGCTCACAAACTTGATGGGCTTTTGGAGATCATTTGTGGGTGTAGGAAATATAGGTGGAGCTGGGGTTGTGTCTAGTCGGTTCCTAAGATGGTTGGGTTTTGGAGGGAAATCATTTTTGTGGTGGGTTTTTGGTGGCTCCGGATATTCTCTCCACTTCCTTCACCAACCTTGTTTGCCCCAAGCCCCTCACCATCTTGCCTCTTAAAGGCCTCGATCATCATCCTCAACTGAGGCTCATGACCGACAACCAACCCATCAACTTCCTCAAGTCATCATTCTCATCCTGCAAGCGATCAACATAATGTGCAAGCTCCAAATTTTTCAATGCATGCATTTCACAAGTAGAGCAGGATGTAGGCATGGGTTCCTTCAATTTAGCCTCGAGCGAACTAGTGTAAGCATGCAACTCATCAATCTTAGCATGCAAAACAGGGCAAGAAGTGCAAGCACCTAGCAAAGCAGTTCTAGACTTAAGCTCAGCCACTTCAACCCTAAGCACATCTAGTTCCTCACACTTGGAGGCATGCTTCTCCTTAAACAAAGCAATATCAGCAAGGAATATGGAGCAATCAGCACAATCATTTTCATCGGCAACAACGGGGCTAGCCTTAAGCGAATCAATCTCAAGCTTGCTATCAAGCACCCGTGTCTCTAGCTCGGCCCACTCTAGTCCTAGCATCCTCGAGTGAAGCCCTAAGCTCTTTCCTCATTTTCTTGGCCTCTCTAAGCATGTCATCACGGTTATCAAGCAAAGAGCCAAGCCTCTCATTCTCCTGGCGCAAGAAGGGAAGTTCATCACGCACCTCGTCGTCGGACTCAGAGTCCGAGTCGCTCTGTGTGCTTTTCTTGCTGTCGGAGCTCAGCGCCATGGTGCAGAAACCATCTCTAGCGAAACAACTCAGCCCACTCAGGTTCTTGGACAACTTCTTGCTCTTGCGACGATCACCTTTGTCTTCACTGCTGCTTGAGTTTCAGGTGGAGTACGCGGAACTGGAGTCGACGTCGCTCGCTCCAACCATCGCTCGGGCCTTGCCTCGACCCTCCTTCTTCCTCGATCGTCGCTCGTCCTTGTACTTGTTCTTGTGCTTGCTCTTGTGGTCGCGCCTCGAACGGTACTTGCCATCGTTCATCCTCGGCTTGTGCTTGTAGCTGTCCTTGCTCTCGGCCTTCTCAGGGCAGTCGGCGACGAAGTGTCCCGCTTGCCGCACGGGAAGCGGTCCTCGTGTTCCTCCTCATGTTCACGCGGTTCTCGTGCGGCCTCTCGAACCGCCTCGTCAACGCCGCCGGCCTCGTCCTCTCCAAGATCATCAAACTCCTCATCTGGCATAGACATCAAAGAGGAAAACGAGAACATCCTGGTGGATGGGTTAGAGTTAGTCTTTCCTTTGGAACCACCAACGAGGGCAAGACTATGGGAGTCAGTCGGTCCCTCGAGCTTGGCAGTCATGCCCCTATCCACCTCAGCCGACTTGAGCTTCGAGAACAGCTCGTTCACCGTCAGAGTATCGTACCTCTCCGACTCGACTATGGCCTCAAACTTCCCGCCCCATATCGTACGATCCAAAGAGTGTAAGAGCTTGACCGCTCTATCATGATCATCGTACGGGAGCACGTCCACATTGGCCCTCATGTTGTTCACAACCACCGTGAACCTCTGGAACAAGGCATCGATGGACTCACCGGGAGATGAGTGAAGTTCTCGTACTCTCTCCGTAGGTCGCATACAACCGTGCCTCGAACCCGGGCGTTCCCAACATGAGCCTCCTTCAACACCGCCCAAATCCTACAAGCCAAGTGCTCGGTGTGCACCCGATCGAACTCGGGCCGACACAAAGCACGAAACAAGTAGTCGACCGCCTTATTGTTGGCGTCGAATCTGTCCCCTCGACCCCGGAGCAAGGAAATCCATCGACTGGACATAGCCTCGTGTCCACCGTGACATCCCAAAGCAAACCGACCCTTTCCGCGGAGGAACGCACCCATCCGCTTGCTCCACATCCGGTAGTTCTTGCCATCGAAGTGTGGAGGACCCGAACCCCGTTCTCGGTACGCCATCCTTGGATCTTAGACGGTTAGAGTCAACAAAGACCCGAACCGGCTCGATACCACTTGAAGGACCGATAAGGCGACCGAGAGGGGGGGGAGTGAATGGGAGCCGATAAAAATTCTTCTCGAGGGAGATTGAAACTCCGACAAGACGAACTAGCTCGGTCGAACCCCCGAAATCACACGCTCCGCACTTCTACCTCCCGTTTGCCAAAACCACGTAGCCACCGGAGTGCTACCGGTCCTAGGAACAAACTCTACCACAACCACAACACACACGCAACGACGACAGCGGAAACAACTCGAAAGCCGGCTAACCGGAGGGGGCGGTTAGACCGGGTATAGGGGGCGGTTAGACCGCCTCCACCGGCAACCAAGAAATTCTCCGAAACGCCTCTTCCGAGCACCAAAACACACCACGGTTTCACCAACGAGAGATCTCTCGGTCAAGGCCATGCTAGCTACCGAGAAAATCTTGGCGAAAACCAAACCTTCACCCAAGGGCCTAGGGGCGGTTAGACCGGCTACCCGGGGCGGTCTAACCTCCCGTACCTAGCAACGAACTCCAATCAAGAACACCTAGCAAACGCGCGAGAACGGCTCCAAATTTCACCCGGACACTCCTCCGATCAAGGCGAACGGACTCACGGAGGAAAATCCGGCGTAACAAAACTTTGACCCGGAAACACCCCGGGCGGTTAGACCGCCCCCTGCAGGCGGTTAGACCGCCCCTTCCGAACAGGAACCCGCGGGTCAAACCTCAACTTCCTTGCGCTCAATCTCCCGAATCACTCCACGGATTGCGGCCAAACTTCGGGGATAGCTGGGTTACCTCCCGGGCAACCTCTACCTCAAAGGAATCGACCCGAAACGCTCACAATCAAGAGGAATCGAAGAAATCGCTTCTCTAGGTCAAGAACTCGCCCAACTCGAAAAACCACCAAATCGAGTCCGATTCAAAGGGGATTTGGGGGCAAAGTCACCAGCCAAAGAGGCACAAGAACCTCATACGTGACACCCACCAAAAACCCCAAGAAATCGTTCTCAAAACACCGCCAAAAAGAGCTCCGAAGATCAACATCAAAGAGACGGGAAAACAACCATCAAGAACCACGCCGAACCTTCTATACATGCCATGAATGGTTCGTACAAGGTCTAGTTTGCCACCCAAACATCCATCCCTCTCTTCTAGATCTCACATGAAGCTCTCAAACTAGCCTTCTAAAAAACCTAGGGAAAATAGAGAACAAAAATGGAAAAACGAAATGAGCTAGGGTTTCAAGAGTTAGCTGCCAACCTCTCACCACTCGGGTTATATAGGCGGCAACCGAATGTCTAAAATGCCCCTCTCTACTAACTAGGGATACAAGCCCCTCAAGGGCGGATTCAGAATTCTTGATGTGTTCACCATCGGACGGATGCCCGGCGACCGCACCCTGCGTAGCCTCAACGCAAGCCTTGCGATCCCGACGCGTGTCCTCCGCTTCGAAGCTTCTCGGCGCCGGCGGCCAGGGCGGTCGGACCGCCCCCCCCGGGCGGTTAGACCGGCCCGGTGGATCCGACCGGCCCCGGGCGGTCCGACCGCCCCTCCCGGGCGGTTGAACCGGCCCGGGTGGCCGCACCTCCCTCGTCGAGTCTTCGGCCTCGGTTTTGTGGCTCAACCGAGTAACCCGGTGGTTTTCGGTGAACCACCGCAAACCCCGCGAACTCGGTGTAGCCTCCGCCAATCTCCACTCATGACTCGGCTCCCACGTAGTCCCGGCTCGACCTTGGTTTTGAGGCTCTACCAAGAAACCGTCCACGACTTCATCTTGCTTCGTTCATGCCACCATGCGGCCCGCACTTGACCCCGCCGGCCACCGGGTCCCTCGAACGAAGCCTACTTGTCTTCTCCACACCTGGAGGCCTCACCGGCAACGACCTTTTGCGCTTGTTCTTCACCTGCACCAGCACGAGTCAAGCCGCAACCTGCACCTGCAATACTTAGACAAGAATCAGTCCACACAACGTTGTCAATCACTCATCACACAAGGAAGCGACCATCCACCGGTCCTCGAACCACACATGGTCCTCAAAGATTCTACTCGTCGAGACTATCATTTCGGTATATAGAACGCTAAAAACGGAGTTAAAATGAGAAAGATATGATTAAAACAGTTTTCAGGGGCCTATTTGCAAGAATACTATGTTTACAGGGTTGTTTATGAATAAATTTAGGGGCTAAAACATTTTTATAAATTAAATCAGAGGGTCTAGGTGCAAAAAGAAGTGTAAAAGGCCTAAAACAAGATTAAACAGGGTAGATAGGGGCTAGATTGCAAGAATCAGGACCTAACTGTGAATATTTTAAAAGGTGGAAGGACCGGCCGGCTATTATTTGAAAACCCAGGGACTCTTAAACGAAACTGCCACTCAGCACCGTGGATCTGAGATCCAACGGCGGATGGCGCAAGGGTGCATCGTGGACCCGGCCGTGGGCACGGTCCATGAGTTCACCGTGGACCAGCCACTTAAACCGAAGGGGTACGCGATCCCCATCGTCCACGCGTGATCCAACGGCCCTGGATGAAAGCGTGCGGCGGGCGGCGGCGATGACGCCGGGAACAGGGGCGGCGCGGCGGCGCGCGGCGGCGGCTCGACGGCGTGAGCCCTCTACGGCGTTCCGGCCACTACTCGACTATGGGTTGGCGCAAAATGATGTGGGAGAGCGTGCGCACATGATCGGGGGCTCTACGGGCGCAATTAGGCTTCACCCGGCGGCCGCACCGTGAGGGGGCGGCGCGGCCGCTCCCGGCGAGCTCGCGGGGAAGGCGCCGGGCGCGATAAGAAGGAAAATTGGGCGAGAGATGTTTGCTTACCACACACCGGAGAGGAGGACGGGCAAAAGGGTGAAGAGGAGGCGGCAACGGGCGGCTTGGCGACGGCGGCGGCTCGGGCGGCGCTCGGTGAGCTCGGGGCGCGGCTGCCACGGGCGTCGGGGACGTGAACCTGCGGGCACACATGCTTGTCAAGCTCCTTGCGAACCTAATGATCAAAAGAAACATGCGGGAGGCCTAGCCCTTCACCGGCGGCGACGAATCGACGGCGGCGGCGGGAACCGAGGCGGCGGCGCTGTTGGAATTGAGCTCGGGCTCGTGCGCGTGTGCGTTGCAGAGGCGAAAGGGGAGCCAAGGGGTGCGTGAGCGAGCTTAAAAGGGTCAGAGGAAAGGAAAGCGAAGCGGCTAGGGGACGGGGCGGCGGCGGCTTGCCATTGATGGCCGGCGGCCATCACGGCTCAGTGTAAGGAAAGGGGAAACGGCCCCAATTGATCAAGAGCAGTTACTTGACTTAATTGGCAGGCTCGGGGAGGAAAGAAAGGAAGGGGAAGAGGCGGGAGCTAGGCGGACTCAGCGGCATGCGGCGGCGGCCGGAGGGGCAGGGGAGAAGAAGAAAGGAAGGAGGGGGAAAGGGGGCTGACAGGTGGGGCCCGCCTGTCGGCGCCGCTGCGAAAAAGAAAAGGGGAAGGGGTGAGCAGTGGGCCGGCGGGGGAAGGTGGGTTGGGCCGCCTGGGCCGAAAGGGGTCTGGGGCGTTTTGTTTTTTTTTCTTTTTCTTTTTCAAACTTCATTTTCAAATCCTTTTTCAACTCAAATTCAAATCAAACTTTTGCAAACCTTTCTCAAATATTTTATAGACTTTTTAGAGACCAAACAAGCAACCAAAAACCATGCAAGCCAAATGATGATGCACATGCACTTGTTGTCTCTAAGGTTATCAAATTATCTTTAATATTTTTAAAGTTCAATTTAAATAACAATTTGATCTCCTTAAATCCCTAAGACAATTTAAGTTGCTAAGTAATTTTCAGTGATGGAATTTTAGGGTGTCACATCCGGCGCTCTGCGCCGCGACGTCGCGCCGCGCACGCCGCGCCCGCGCACCGCACGCCGCGCCCACGCGGTGCGCCACCTCGGTGTCCGTGCCAGCACCGCGCCGCCTGAGGCCACATGCCGCCCTAGGCTCGCGCGACATTCCTAGGTCGATCCGCGCCCCGCGATGCTCGAACCCCGCACCACGCCACGCGAAATTGTACCCAGACGAGTCGTAGGTGAGGCTTTAGACACCTACCCGCCGTCTCCCGGCCGAGCCCCGGCGAGGTCTCACCGGAATTGGCCGGACCGCCGGCGGCCGGTGCCCAAAGGGCCCAATTGCAAGGGGTAGTTTCTTCCCAGGGTCTGTTTCGCTAATTAAGTGTAGTTTCGTAAGGAAACGGAAACTCTCGGGGATCTCGGTGAAAAGTGGCATCTCAAATAGTAAAGTCATGCTGCTGAATCTTGTAAAATCTCTAGAAAATCTTAGAACAATCGGAAAAATGCAAACTCAATTTGGCTAGACTCCTGCTGTTGGGTACTACAACCTTTTGTTAAACATGTCTAGGCTGTTTCCTGATATTTTTGGCATGAAAAATAGAATTGTGAAAAACCTAGATCTGTGATATCTCATAATCCATAAGTCCTCTGTAGCTAATTTTTGGATATGTTATGTGTCATGTTATGACTAGCTCTTGTATCAAAAATTGCACAAAGTTATGATGTAAATCTTTTTATATGAATTGTTTTCCATTTATGCAGAATCTGTCTAGATGATTTTTGTAGCTAAAAATAGTTATGTTTTTGTACCCAACTTATGCATGTGGTCTCTTTATGCCAAGATACACCTCTGGTGAATTAATTACAATTTTATAATGAACAGTTTATTCTTACTATATGCTTGTTTTCCTTTGTAAATTAATAATGCAAGATCAGTGGTAGTTCTAGGTGTGATTGCTGCTTTCCTAGGATAGATTTGCACCAGGGAGCATGTGTAAGAAAGTTTGGATCGTTTGGATGCTTAATTATTTTTGAATGCATTTATCTTGTTAAATGGCTAGCTTTTTGTTATTTGTGGAGTAATTAATTTTCTAGCTTTTCCAAGCATGCATGTGTGTTCAGTGGCTTAGTATAGGTGAATTCGTGCTTAAGAAACCCTCCACTGAATTTCATTAATTTATTGTTGGAATAAAAGCCTTGGAGGCAACTATAGGTTTAATGTGTTGCTGAATAGGAAAATGTACCTTTTTCCTTGTAACCCTTGTAAATGGTTGCATAGCTTATTTAGGATCTATAAGTACACCCTTGCTGTTTAAAGAATTCAAATGTAATTAATTACATTTATGTGCACCCCTTTTCTATCAAGAAGTTGAATAATAAAACCTCACATGAAATAACAACCATGAAATAAAGCATTAATTAAGTGTTTATTAAAAGAATAAACCCATGCGTATAATAACCTTATTGAAAAAGAATTTAAAAAAATTATTTGTTAAGGTGAATGTGGCCAACTAGAGTTGGGTAAAATAATTAATCTGTCACATCACCTGAACCCTGCATTGCATTCCGTGTAGACCTTCCTGACGGTGACTACTCGCTCATGCCGGAAGCCGAGGAAGGAGGAGCTGAAGCTGAACTGCAGTATGTGGAAGTACTCGAAGACACCGAGGGTGCTCAGGCTAACACTGCTGATGAGGGCAAGCCCGGTGCATTTAACATAGTTTTTCAAATTTATTATCCAACTATCTATGGATGATTGTGCATTTACATTCAGGAGTTGATATGAAACCTTAGATGCATGAATCCTAGGTACCTTTGTCCTTTACTATTATGACAGGTCGATAGCTGTTATGCTATAGAGACGTTACAAGTCGAGTGATGCTTGTCACTCGCGAGAATAGGTTCTTATGTTGGAATCATAAGATCTCCTTAAATGGATTGCTCAAGTGAAAAGAGCATGGGATGTGGGCTCGGGTCCAATGGCTTTCGTGGGTTAAGTGTTTGAACGTGCTAAGCACTTGTCGGGAATGAGACCGGTAAGCTTAGTACCTTAATGACGTGGTGAGGGATCTTACTATTACTCATCTTGGCATGTGTCTCATCGCTAGCTACCAGTGGTGCAAGGTGAGTCCGGGTGCCTCGTTGGGTATACCGGATATGCAAAGACTGTAAGATTCGATCCCGATCCGAAGAGTTTTGGGAACCGCTTGGTGGTTGTCCTCGCGGGGGAATCCAACCGTGTGTTTAGGTCTACCTTGCAAGGTTATAAACCAATCGATTGTCGGCCTCTCACCGTTAATTGAGACTACTTACTCCACTAGCCATGAGATCCCTAATGATGGAAGTTGATGAATATTATGCTTGATTAATTGTATTGCACAACCTTGTCTGCAATAGATGACTAATTTAAAAAGGATAAGCCCACTAGAACTTATGCTTAAACCTTGAAAGTAAGGACATACTCTTTGTTACTTTTCAGCAATAGAAAGCCAGTGGCCAAAAAGCCTATCATGTCTATAGTGGGTGAAGTAATTATCACCGACAGGTAAGTCTTGCTGAGTATTAGTATACTCAGCCTTGCTATAATCTGTTGCTCTAGGTAATGCCTTTGGTGATGTGTGGCCCGGAGAGATCTCACCCGACTGGGAGCTGGAGTGGATGGAGGACGATGAATGAAGGCACCATGGCTGGCTTCCCGTGGTGTTTCCGCTTTCCGCTTAGTTTAATTCCACTGTTTTAAAAACTCTGAACTATGTTGTCACGACAAAGACTTTGGTTTGTAATAATTAAATCCTTCGGGGTGAATTTCTGATGTTAATTATGTTGTATCTTTGGACTTGCCTTCACGTGAGTTTTAATGCATATATGTCGATCCTTATTGCTATATAAGTGATTTACCGATCGTTAACCCGGCGACTAACGACAGGATGATACTTTATTATCGCTCAATGACCAAACTAGATTGGTTTAGGCGATAGTACGGTATTTTCCTGGGCAGGTTGTCACAGTTGGCATCAGACCAAATATATGCACCCGAGATTAATTAATAACCTTAATCATTGGTTTTTGAATAAAATTTGCCAAGATTGTTTGGATTTGCAAAACACGTTGGTTTGTTAAGGATAAACTAGACCGAGAGGCCCTAGAGGAAATTTTTGGGTTCTTTCAGGTGGCTTATTAACCTATGGTTTACTTGCTGACTTCCAGCACATTTACTTATGTCACACTTACTTTCTTGCACAACCAAACTAGATGAGCCACGTGTTTTATACGTGTGCTGTGCCGCATCACGAGAATTGCGAGGGTTGATGGAGTGATCCATTCCACGGATCCCATCTTCGCGTCTAGTTATGATTTGCGTTATCGCCACGTGTTTCATACATGTGCATTCCTCATGTCGAAAATGCGAGGCAAGGATACACTCCATTCAAACAGAGGGTGTCCGAGGTTGGACACTGTCCATGCAGCGACTTAACGCATGGATGCCATTTCTATAGTGATTGATAATGTATGTGGATGCTTCCGTGACGTGCTGGCACAGAAGGTTCTTTTTCTGCACGTACATAACAACGCTTCGTTAGTCTCTAAGTGAGTATCGTATAGCTCTCGACTAGATACTATAGGGAGAGACGAATAAAAGCCTTGCCACCGGCACTAACTTCGTTTTTTGGCTTGATTGCCATATGAAGTCGAATAGGACGTCTTGCATGCATGTTAAAAATCAGAACCACAAAAATGGACCCAAAACAGAACTTCTATATGCTCTCTAAGGAAGATTTTGCTAGTTTGTGCTTTCTATAAACTAGAGTACATCTCATGCATAGGTGTTATGCTGCCCAAATTTTGTAAAAGTTTGTTCGTCTTGCTTTTGCACCATGTTCTAGGAGTAATTAGACTAGGTGTTCTAAACCAAAGTTGCTCCGTGCCTAATCTAGTGTTTGCTCACAAAAATTCTTGATCATAGCGTCTTTCAATCTTGAGTTGCACCTTTCTAAGCGAACCTAGGCTTTGCAGTTTTGCAGCATCAACACCCTAAACTTTGCAGCTTTTCACCTTGTTACTTTTTGATCTAGCTCAACCTTTGAATACCAAAAGTATGTATAAGAACCATGCAAAGTAGCTTGTAAAATTTGAGAAATTATGGGGTTCTGGATTTTTAGTTATGAATTTTATTCACAGCTGCCAGAACTTCACCATTTGACATGTTGTTCTCTTTGAGACCCGTCATGTGTTACATCTTTTGTACAGATGGCTTTCCCCGTGTTTCACGAGTACGATGCTGACAGTACGATCCGTACCAACGGGTTGCACTGGGAGGGTTTTTCACACCTTGCGTGGGAAGCACTCAGCGCCGCTGGCTACACCACTCCGCCGACTTACGAGGTGTCCGAGTTCGAGCGCTGAGGCGTTCCCTGTTGCATGGTGATCGTCACTGTGTTACCACACCCGGACCACACCGACTGGTTTGACTTGAGCTTCGTCTACTGGGGTTTTTGTAGCCACGAGACCGTCAAGTCAGCCGCTCTTCGGGTTTTGACAGACTTTTGCGACCACATCCCTACAGTGGTGGCTCTCTCCCTGTTCGGGTTGTTTCCAGTTGTGAGTCATCACGACCCGACATGGCAGGATCATATGGATCACCTTCGAGAGCTGATGTTGCTAGCCGAGCCGCTGGACGTCACTCAGACTGTTGACGGTTAATAGTTGTATCAAAGTTCGTTTAGACTTGCAAGCAGACAAGTCTCCCGTCGTAGTCAAGGGACCCTTCTTCCCTCGAGTGGTGAACCCAAGGTATCGAATCCATGGAACAATGTGCAACACAAGGAATCAATCTAGTAAAGCAAGGAAAGCAATCTAATGAAGAACCAAATTGCATCTAATCTACTAACTCATAAATAAAACACATCTAATCTAATGTACTAAAGAGGTAACAAGAGAAAGCAAAAGATGACCGATCTAGAGAGTCTAGATCATGCTTATGTTGTAGCTCCAAACAAGATAGATGAAGATAGAAAAGAGAATCTCATTAAAAGCATCTTTAAATCGTGGCCTCCCTTCCGACTCCGAAAACGCCCGCCTTTCGGAACCCCCGTTCTGTCACAACGTATCCCTATTCATGCGGGTAGTCTAGGGCGAGTTCGATAAGAACAAGTTGAAATCACTTGGCCGGTCCGGTATGCACCTCTAGCCACCGCGACTACAAGAGCACCCTATGCAATCTATCTTAAGTATAGATCGTAGAAGAAGCAAAACCAAGAAGAAAACAAAATCATCGAGAAGGCACTTGATCGCTAGAAATCGGATTCACTATAAAAACTTCACCATGAATGATTACATGAACAAGATCACCACCGGGATCCTACCTCGATCTTGATCCTTGCTCCGGAGCTCCGACGTGGTCTTCCATGCAAGGTTCCCATGTCGGCTAGGGAAACCCTAGGCAACTAGCATGACCCTCATCTCCGAGATGGTGTCCCTCAAGCTTCTCTGCTCCTCGGCGGCGGATGGCGACTTCGTTGATGCGTGGCTCTCGGTCAGGGGGCTATAAATAGCCCAAGATGCAACTAGGTCAAAGGGGGGGGGGCGACTGGGCCTCGAAATGGGCTGGGCCGGCCGGCCTGAGCCGACCGGCCCGGGCCCATCTCGGCCCAGTTCGTGGCCTCCTTCGCCCTATGTTGCTTCCCGAGTCTTCTAGATCCTCTCCCCTTTTGCATGTGGGCCCTTGTCGTCAGTTTCTCTCCGAATTGGACGAAGCTCCTTGTCTTGCAAGATTCAGCACTTTTCTGGCTAGGTCCTCACAGTTTTTCATCTTCTCGGGTTGGGTCCTTGGCTTCTTGGAGTCGTGTCCACTTCATTACTTGACTTGTACCGGGCTTCAAGGTCTTGTCATGAGGTGCTTAATGAACTTATCCCGGAAGTCTTGCTTTCAGCGTTAAAACCCTGAGTAAACACTTAACTCCAAAACCGACATGCACAAGTGAACTTGTTATACCACGGGGGTTAGTACCAATGGATAGGATACAAAAGTCATGCCAACACCGAAGGTAAACTCATGGCTAGGTTGATGGATTTTTACCGTCAACAGCTCCCCCATGCTTAAACCTTGCTCGTCCTCGAGTAAGCCTTCGATGGATATCATCGTTGCCCTTCATTGTTTAAACCTTGCACTTGATCATACATGAGAAAACATAATGCTTTCAAAAGTTTAGTTCGTTAAAGTTCCATAATTTACTAGCCTTCATCCCTACGGAGGGTAGATATTTAATTTAGCTTATCCCACAAGTATGAACATGCTCCCAAAATTCAAATGGATCTCAGAAATTTTGATATAAAGAACAAGATGAAAAAGAGCTAAACCAAGTTCACAAATTTAAACCACCTTGCATCTTGCTCATGAACTCTCATCTCATCTTGTCTCTCAAGCCTATTTATTCTACTCCTTTCCCTCTCATAACACATATACATGTGGTAGGCTTTTATATGGAGCTCTTTGGGAAAGTTTAGTCCTACCAAGATATTATAAATGAGATGTTGTCAGAACAAGACAAGCTTCTCATGGTCTTACCGAGACTTGTCAAAAAGGTCATTGGAAAATAATGTTAAATCAAGGAGGGGAAAGAGAAAAATACACACCCTTGAGATAGGTGGACATGTGCAAATGGCAAAGAGTGATCCCGAGGCACAAAGGAAGTCCTCGTTATCGGATTGCATATAGTTGGAAAGATGAGTTTGGATCTTTAAATATTGAGTCCTTGAAATTCCTAATGCACTTTAGAGAACAGGGAGTTCAATTTATTTTATTTTTATATTATACACACTCATATTTTTTTCTCATTTTTTCTTTCTCATCAAAATTTTTTATTTGCTCCACTTTGAACTCTAAAATTGCATTGTACCTACCTCCTCCCCCATGCTTAGACGTAGCTCGTCCTCAGGCAAGGAGGTGATAAAGATAAGGTAGGTACCGGAAATACTTTTCCTTTGTTGAGATACTTGAAGTCTTCAAAAGTTGGCACCATCGATCTTTCTTGAATTGATGATCTATACTCAACGATAGGTTGTGGTCAAGGAGGTAATCACAAAAGATGATATTTGGTTTTAAGGATGGATATCCAGCAAGGTTTGTGAAATCTCCAATGTGGGGATATACAATGCACGGATAAGAGGCTAGCAATAAGATAGATACGCAAAAACAGAATGACCAGCTTCTTAGTCTCGGGCCAGAGAAATCAAGGCCTGAATAACTCACCCAAAAATAGACCTTATATACTAAGTTTTTGCACTCAAATATTTATATGGCTCTGGATAGGTAGAGCAACACGCAAGAGGTATTCATCACAAGGTTAGCACTACTTTTAAGAACAAAAATAAATTATCTTTAATCCATCTAAAACTTGAGAGCACATAAAACACTATGGGTCTTTATTTTTATCATAACCTCCACTAAAGATTAAGCTAGCATTTAGATAATTTCAGATTTGTATTTTAAGAGAGCACTAGCTTAAACATGCATAAAACAATTACAAAGATAAACAAAGCAGCAATTATAATCATATATCATCATGGAACAAACTTTGTAACTTTACCAAAGGTAAAAACTAGGTGGCGACATTATTCTTGATGAAAATAAACACTAACACACATGCTGAAAATTAAAGTAAAAACTAAAAATTAAAGTAAAAGCTGAAAATACTACGCATACACAGGTGCAAACAAGCTGAAAATTAAAAAAAGAAGGGGTAAAGGAAAGATAACTAAAGCTCTTCCTCTCTCTAATCTTCCGCCGGTGGTTGATATTAATAATCATGGTTGTTGCACCCTTGCTCATAATAGGAATGCACTACTCCTCCTATGAATCGTTTGACGCTGATAGGTGAAGGTGTCAAAGCTCATAAGCGATGTTTGCATTTCCTTCACCCATTTGGTTTGCATTGGTTTGGATGGTTGCAATAATTTGCATGTTTCTTGCAGCGTATCCTCCAATGGTGGCCACATTTTGTTGTGGTTGAGGAAGATGTGCATATAGCTCCGCAAAGGCTACGTTGGGCACCGCAAAATTTGGTGGGGGCATGGCTGCACCACTCACCCATGCTTGCATTGGTAAACCACCGTAGTAACTTGGTGGCGCTGGAACTCCTCCAAATGGTGGCTCATAATTTTATTGCACACCTCCTTCTTGGGCCGTAGAAGATCCTTCTCCTATAATCCTTCTCTTTTATTTTTCTTCACCGGCACAAGAAGTCCCTCCTCTAACTAATCTTCTTTCCCCTCGAGAAAAAGTATTAATCTTCGATCTGATAGGGGCAAATTTACTTTGGCCACTTTGAAGCCTCCTCTCTCATCTTCACTTATATATTTGCTTTCTTCATATTCTCAAATCCTAGGGAAGTCCCGGGTAAGATATGCTTCGGGTTTCCTTGTAATACCCAGTTTTAAAGAGATGGCCAACATAGAGAGGTACACCCCGAACCAATATCTCCCAAACTCGATGTTGCTCAAAACACCACCGGTTGATCATAGGTGAGTGGGGTCCATTGGCTGCCTGGCAATCAAAGCCGAGTAAAGCCAACTCAACTCCGTGTCGGTTACCTTTATTTCTCTCATTCTCCCCAAATCCTTTTGCAGTAAAACACTTGGATGATGGGGTTCCGGATAGTATTTCTTCGTTGATGGTCTTCTCCAGCGATCATACTCCAAAAACCTTCCCATGTGCCTTCATGCACATCCACTTGTTCCGGAGCTCCCTTTTGAAAACCGAGCTATTCCCTAATACATAAGGAACAGCTCGTTCAATAAAGATAGGAGACACTCGCCCATGGGTCTATGATACTAGAACATGCAATCATTTTGAACATGAAAACCAATCTAATCTATCGGGGGTTGTGACCACGGTTTCGCCCATTCCCTCCTCTCGTGAAGGTATTCATGACTAGACCTATGATGGACACGACGTGTTGAATGGATCCAAGGAAGCATTGAGACCTTAGTCCCTTTACGGCATGGTAGCTAACCTTAAGCATTAAAGTATATTCAACACAAGATGATAGATAGATAATCCAACAAAGTATGATTACATCTCAAGATCGATTGCAACCCATGGATGAAAAGAGATTACCCCATCAAGGTGCTAGACATAGCACTGTTGATCAAGGTTACCCTTCCGACGGTGTCTTCTTTCTTCTCCACTTGTGGGCTCCCTCCAAACGGAACAAGAGACTCGGCACTCCTTCATCAGGGATATGCGCCATGGTCATGAGAATTTCCTAGGCGAATTCCTTGTGGGTGTTTGCCGACACTCCGTTAGAAAATTGCACCGGTGTCCCGTATGAAAACCCAATATGTGGAGAGCTTGGTCGTCAAAGTCGACGTTCGCTACAAGCCTCTACTCAAGGCGAGCGAGCTTCTTCTCCTCCTCTTCCGTCGTGATGATAAACCCATTGGAATACCACAGAGCGTATGGAGGTGGAGCAGATGATCGTGTCAAGTGGTGAGGTTGGACGGGCGGCTCCTCCATATGTCCTTTTGGTGAACCTCATAAACGAGTTTCGTGTGGCCCTCATGCCACCGAGGAGAAGAGTGTGGTTCCTCCTCGGAGGTGTCGTGTCCTCCTCCATACTCCGAGGAGACTGGAAACCGAGTGCCTCCTCGAAGTCGATGATGGCTTAGACGACGATGATCCCTTCTTCTTCGGTGAAAAGGCTTGTAGTTTTGTTCCATATTGCAGCACTGTCCCTCATAAATATATATCCGGGGTTTGCAACCGGTAACAAGGTACACAAATATTATTTAGGAGTCTGGACTTTGAGTGGATTAAGGATGTGATTTGTTGCACGAAACAAGCGGGGTGTATGGCTAAGTTTAAGGTGGTTCCGGACTACAAACTAGAGCACACGAACGAAGAGCTGGATGGGAGACTTGCCTTGCTCTTCCTCTTGGCTCGGTTCTTCTCTAATGCACCATGTTTCTTTGTGACCGCGTGCACCTTCAAATGTTCTCGTCCACTCCTTCGCTTGCATTATTGCTCCTTCCACTTGATGATATTGCTTTGAGTTACTTCCATACTCCCTTGCCTCACATGCGTCCATGATATTCCTAAAAAACAAAGCCTTAGCTGCCCCCCATGCTTGTACTTTGCATGCGGTTTGATAAAAGATGTTCGAGGGGCATCCCGTGATGTATCATGGTGCATGTATGGTTAAGTTAACTAGATTGCCTCCCTCTAAGCATGTTTTAATGTTAAGCACTCCTCTAATTTCGAAAATTAAAAATAAATTCTGGGCTATGGAAGAGCTCAAGCATAAATTTAGAGAAGGTTTTAAAGCATTAAAAACAAATGTAAGTCGAAAAATATTTCCGACTACTTTTATGTTGGTCTCACCGGTATTGTTTGCTTTCATTTGTTGAGAGCGAGCTTTTCCCGGCTTGATCATGGGTGCATAGGTTTAGGTTCTAATTTGGATTAGATAAGAGAGATTTTGAATGAAATAAAATTAAATGAGGCTTAGAAAAATTCTAACTCTAGATAGACCAAGGATAAGGATTTTTAAACCAACCAAAAGTCAAAATTCTAGGTTCATGCGAGTCCTACTGTGCGCTGAAATTTAAATAACATCTAGGTACAAGACGAGGCTCTACTCGTGTGGATTTAGCATGAAAAACAAGTCAACCACAACATCATAATAAGGATGAAAGGTTGAGATAGGTTCTGAATTTTTTTTTGGTTGCGGTTTCTCGAAAAAGAAGCAAACAACATAGGATGGTTCATGTAAAGGGTTTATGATCAAAACAAAATATTCAACCAAGAATTATGTCTCTAATATTTTTCAACCATTCTAAGTCTAATGTTTTGCGTAGTAAAATTAAAAACTAAATTATTAAAAAGACTCGAAAAACCTGTAATCGGGTTGTCTTCCCGATAGCTTAATCTTGACTCGACAAAACGGGTTGCCTCCCGCCTAGCGCTTCGTTTACAGTCCATTGCTAGACTTCTTCACTTGATGACTCCGGATCAACACTCTTAACGGGCGTTGCAATCTTGGTAAGCACTTCCGCACCATCTTGGGCACGGGCTTATTCTTCGGCTTAGTCATATTTTTGATCTTCACAGGCTGGCTTTGTCTTTTGGTCTTGACGGATGCAACAACTTCCTTCATGTAGTGGCTCGGCATCTCAAACTCCGGTCCTTCGGTCGTGATCTTCATGGTCTCCTTAGTGTGATCCTCCATCTCTCCCAAATGAGTTTGAGTAGCCTTCGCCTTCTTGGGACCTTGAGGTTATCTCGGATATTCTCCTTTGTTACCCATCGGTTGTCCGACAAGTTGTCCCACTTGCGTCTCTAACACTTCACGTATAGAGTTTCCGACCTCCGTCACCTTGCCATCTAAATTCTCCAATACTTTCTCCATAGCCTCGAACTTAGTGACGACGTCCTTGTTGATCTTAGCTTGCTCGTCCATGATGTCCTTCAATTGTGTACAAAGAGGAACCAAATCTTAGATGGACGAACTTGCATTAAATCGGGGTTTACCTTGGTCATGGTCGTGCTCCTCACAATCCTCGCATGTGGATCTTGCCTTGGCAGCCTTTAGGTGTTGAGCTTCTTTCTCTATCTCCATCTTCTCCATCCTCCTCTTAAGTAAACCGATTTGCCACTCAATGAATCCGGCTCGTATGTATTCATTGAAACGCTCCAAAGCCCTCGCAATCGTCATGCGGATAGTTGAGACCTTGATCTTGAACAGCCCTCCGGCGTCTTGAAGGTTTATGATAGGTAGATCAACGATGTCTGGGGTGCATAGCTCGATCTTGCGCTCCGGTGGTTGAGGTTGATCTTCCTTTGGACTTGGGGGTGGTGATTCCCTTGGAGATTTTGACGGTCCTTCGACTTTGGCTTTTGGATCTAGGGTTTCCAACCCTTTAGCTTGTGTTGCACGTCTCCTTTGCCTGTAAAGTTTTCCTGGATCATCCACAAAAAGATTTCGGTTTTTTGGAGAGTTAGCCAACCATCTCCGGTTAGGGTTAGAAATAAAACAAAAATCTAACAAAAGAAAAATTAGGGTTAATCAAAAACTAGATTAGATTGATTTTTTTTCTTTTTGAGGATGATCAAACTTAAGAGATGCAAAAGAAAATCAAAAGAAATACTGAAAAATAAGCGATACTAGATTGGATCTTGATTGCTTGTTCCTCGGCAACGGCGCCAGAAAAAGGGGCTTGTTGACGGTTAATAGTTGTATCAATGTTCGTTTAGACTTGCAAGCGGAAAAGTCTCCCGTCGTAGTCAAGGGACCCTTCTTCCCTCGAGTGGTGAACCCAAGGTATCGAATCCGTGGAACAATGTGCAACGAAAGGGTTCAATCTAGTAAAGCAAGGGTTCAATCTAGTAAAGCAAGGTAAGCAAGGGCTCAACCTTTGAATACCAAAACTGTGTATAAGAACCATGCAAAGTAGCTTGTAAAATTTGGGAAATTATGGGGTTCTGGATTTTTAGTTATGAATTTTATTCACAGCTGCCAGAACTTCACCATTTGACATGTTGTTCTCTTTGAGACCTGTCATGTGTTACATCTTTTGTATAGATGGCTTTCCCCGTGTTTCACGAGTACGACGCTGACAGTACGATCTGTACCAACGGGTTGCACTGGGAGAATTTTCCACACCTTGCGTGGGAAGCACTCAGCGCCGCTGGCTACACCACTCCGCTGACTCACAAGGTGTCCGAGTTCGAGCGCTGAGGCGTTCCCTATTGCATGGTGATCATCACTGTGTTACCACACCCGGACCACACAGACTGTTTCGACTTGAGCTTCGTCTACTGGGGTTTTTGTAGCCACGAGACCGTCAAATCAGCCGCTCTTCGGGTTTTGACAGACTTTTGCGACCACATCCCTACAGTCGTGGCTCTCTCCCCGTTCGGGTTGTTTCCAGCTGTGAGTCATCACGACCCGACATGGCTGGATCATATGGATCACCTTCGAGAGCTGATGTTGCTAGCCTAGCCGCTGGACGTCACTCAGACTGTTGACGGTTAATAGTTGTATCAAAGTTCGTTTAGACTTGCAAGCGGACAAGTCTCCCGTCGTAGTCAAGGGACCCTTCTTCCCTCGAGTGGTGAACCCAAGGTATCGAATCCATGGAACAATGTGCAACACAAGGAATCAATCTAGTAAAGCAAGGAAAGCTATCTAATGAAGAACCAAATTGCATCTAATCTACTAACTCATAAAGAAAACACATATAATCTAATCTACTAAAGAGGTAACAAGAGAAAGCAAAAGATAACCGATCTAGAGAGTCTAGATCATGCTTATGTTGTAGCTCCAAACAAGATAGATGAAGATAGAAAAGAGAATCTCATTAAAAGCATCTTTAAATCGTGGCCTCCCTTCCGACTCTGAAAACGCCCGCCTTTCGGAACCCCCGTTCTGTCACAACGTATCCCTATTCATGCGGGTAGTCTAGGGCGAGTTCGATAAGAACAAGTTGAAATCACATGGCCGGTCCGGTATGCACCTCTAGCCACCGCGACTACAAGAGCACCGTATGTAATCTATCTTAGGTATAGATCGTAGAAGAAGCAAAACCAAGAAGAAAACAAAATCATCGAGAAGGCACTTGATCGCTAGAAATCGGATTCACTATAAAAACTTCACCATGAATGATTACATGAACAAGATCACCACTGGGATCCTACCTCAATCTTGATCCTTGCTCCGGAGCTCCGACATGGTTTTCCATGCAAGGTTCCAACGTCGGCTAGGGAAACCCTAGTCAACTAGCACGACCCTCATCTCCGAGATGGTGTCCCTCAAGCTTCTCTGCTCCTCGGTGGCGGATGATGACTTCGTTGATGCGTGGCTCTCGGTCAGGGGGCTATAAATAGCCCGAGATGCAACTAGGTCAAAGGGGGGCTGACTGGGCCTCGAAATGGGCTGGGTCGGCCGTCCTGGGCCGACCGGCCCGGTCCCATCTCGGCCCAGTCCGTGGCCTCCTTCGCCCGGTGTTGCTTCCCGAGTCTTCTAGATCCTCTCGCCTTTTGCATGTGGGCCCTTGTCATCAGTTTCTATGCGAATTGGACGAATCTCCTTGTCTTGCAAGATTCAACACTTTTCTGGCTAGGCCCTCGGAGTTTTCCATCTTCTCGGGTTGGGTCCTTGGGCTTCTTGGAGTCGTGTTCACTTCATTACTTGACTTGTACCGGGCTTCAAGGTCTTGTCATGAGGTGCTTAATGAACTTATCCTAGAAGTCTTGCTTTCAACGTTAAAACCCTGCGCAAACACTTAACTCCAAAACCGACATGCACAAGTGAAATTATACCACGGGGTTTAGTACCAATGGAGAAGATACAAAAGTCATGCCAACACCATAGGTAAACTCATGGCTAGGTTGACAGATTTTCACCGTCAACACAGATGTTGGCGCGTTGCCTCAACGTCGTGTTCACACTTCAGGGGCTACATTACAACACCGCAGCAGTGATCGTCCAGCGTTTGGAGGCAGCTAGGCGGGATTGGCAGCAACTTTCAGCAGCTCACCAGCAGCTGAACTTTACACTTACCCAGATACAGTAGGAGAATGACCGGCTACGTGCCAGGAGATTCCAGTTAGAGCTAGAGAGAGGTGACTGTCTTCAGAGGATTGTGGATCTTGAGGCGGAGGTTCACAACCTCAAAGAGAACACCGATGCTCACAAGATCGAGAGGTTGACACTGTTACAGAACATTGCCGATATGCAGTAGCTGGTTGAGGAGGCCGAGGTGCAGGTTGCAGCCTTGCAGGCCATAGTGGCTCCACAGCCGCTACCTCCAGTGCAGGCACCTCTAGAGGAGCAGCAGGGACAGTCTAGTCTAGACTAGACGAGTCAGGCTAGACCACCATTACCGACCCCACCGGCTTCACTTGCTGGTAGTGGTGCTTCTGTTGGCAACTAGGATGCCAGGGTGATTCCATAAGAAGAATTGTGCTCCTAAGTGTAACCTCTAGGATTGAGGTGGTAGGTAGCTTAGAAGTATGTTTTTGTGTAGTGTGACTGCATTGTAACCCTGTTGTACTTTGGTGTTTTCAGACTTTTGAGTCTTGTAGTGTCTATGGACCCTTTATCCGTTATGTTGTAATAAAGAATGCTTAAGCACGTTGTGATTCGAAATGAGTTCGATGTGTTGAAACAACTTGTTTGCAATCTTGTGCGCTCGCGCGCTAACGGTTTTCAACGAATGTGCACCTTCTCTTAAGAATTATAAAATCTTTAACGCCATCGTGGATGCTGTCCAAACAGCCAAGCGAAGCTTAGTAATGGAGATTTGTGGGTACTTAAATGTTGGATTCTTGCTACGCGTTGAATACCAAAGTTGTGCGAAATGTTACAATAACCGCGCTCGCCAAAATTCAGCATTTTTGCATAAGAAAAGAGGGAACTACGGAGTTTTCAATGAGTGTCGGGTGGCTGCCAAAACAGCTAGGTAACTTCCCGCAGATTGCCTTCTTTGGGCGTGCGAAGTGAAAACTCGCCGCGGAGTTGAAAGACAACCATGAAGCATGAGTGATGGTATATACTAATTGGGTTGAAGAATGATTCTATGAATCTAATATTGGTTGCGAGATATCTTGCGACTATTGTAGCCCTTATCGTGTGAATGCAAAAATGAGCTATTGTCATGCATGTTTACACTTGTCATCATTTTCTAAGTGAGATTTTGGCTATGTGTCTAATAAAGGCTCGCATTTCAGATGGTGGGACCCATGCGTAGCTCTCCCAACGGGCCTGGCGCGATCGGTAGCAGCGACCTGCCGCCACCACCGCCCATGACGCCGTCAGAGGATTTTATGGTCACCCAAACCAAGGTGCTACGCCAGATCCTGCAGACCCAGCAACATATAGCCCAGCAGATGAACCGAGGGCCACCACATGGGGCCAATCACAAGGGGCCTAATCAGGTCACCACATATGCTCAAGTCATTGGGATGAAGCCACCGACCTTTTCCAATGCGGAAGACCCATTGGAAGCTGAGGCTTGGATCAAGGCAATTAAGGCTAAGTTCTCTGCCTTTGTGATGCCTTGCTCTGAGGAGAACAAGGCCAACTTCACAGCTCTACAGTTGAGAGGAGAAGCCATAATGTGGTGGGATCATTTTAAGACTATGCAGCAAGGGTGTGCTGTCACTTGGGATGATTTCAAGCAAGCTTTCAAAAGCCATCACATTCCTAAAGGATTAATGGATAGAAAGATGAGGGAGTTACTGGCCCTTAGGCAGGGATCTGACATGGTGTACCGTTACGCCCAGAAGTTCAATAGCCTTCGCCAATACGATGGACATCACATGGATATTGACGCCAAAAAGATAGAAAGGTTCCGTGCTGGTCTAGATGGCAAGTTGTATGAACGACTGAACTTGCTCAAGCCAGAGAATTTCAATGAGCTCGTGAACCAGGCTATATCCCAAGAGGATGCTATGAAAAAGGCCCATAGGGACAAGAAGAGACCGTCTGGTCTTGCTTCGGGAAGTGGAACCAACAAGAAGTTTCACTTTGTGAAAAAGAGTGTTCCTAACCCATCCCAGCAATCTTCAACTAGATGCTAGATGATGAAGCCATCCCAGGGCAAACATTAAGGAAACCTCCAGTTCTGCAACCCCTAGTAGCAGGCTCCAAAGCCTAATGCACCCCCACGTAACATCGGTGATCGCCGCTGTTTCAATTGTGGTCAACCAGGGCACTACATCAGTGATTGTCCCAAGCCCAAGCAGAACAAGCCCAACCAGCAGAATCAAGGTGCGGGAAACAAGCTTGCCACTCCGGCTAAGAAGCCGATGGTGCAAGTCCGCCAAGGCAAGCTGAACTTCACCACCATGAGTGACTTTCCAGAAGGAGCTTCAGTGCTCATGGGTACATTCTCTATCAATGACACTCCTGTTAAGATTTTGGTTGATTCTGGAGCTACCCACAGTTTCGTAAGTGAAAACCTATTAGGCAAATTGAATTTAATGGGATTGCATACCAAATCGGCTTATAAAATTATCATGCCAGGTGGAAACTGTCGTATGGACCTCCCTGGGCCCACTACCTCGGTGGGTACCAGCACCGACTACTCGGTGGGCCCCTGGGACTACCCGGCTTGCGCTACATGGCATCTGATGGCGTGGAGCACAAGGACTACAAAGGAGTAGTACTCGGTTAGGGAGCTGTACATGTTTCGCACTGTATGAAGGACTCCTAGACATACTCGACTAGTACTCTCTCCCTACTCCGACTTGTAACCCTGCCTCCCGGACTATATAAGGCGAGGCAGGGACCTTTCTCTAGCATCGCAACACATCTCATACAACTCACGGCGCACCATTGCACCATCTTGTAATCGTGCCCAATCAATCCAGAGCTACGCAGCATACAGGACGTAGGGTATTACGCACCTCACGGCCCGAACCTGTGTAAATTGTGTGCCACGTGTCTCTTCCTTCGAGTTACCGATCTCGGCGAGGCCACATTCATCTACTTCGGGTACTCCCCTTAGTAGGTTGCTGGTCTAAAACACCGACACGGGCGCGCGCCGGGGGGGCTCTCGCCCGAGATCACATGGCGAACTCGACGGCTCCCGTCTACTTCAAGCCAACCGTCGCCTTCAACCGCGGCGACACCTTCGTGTTCGGCACCTGGGTTTGCACTGCTGACGGCGCGGGTTCCTTCCAGCGCCGCCTCACCATGCCGCCCAACACGAAGACCGGCTTCGTGACGCTTCCTGAAGTTGTCAGAGGCGAACTCGCCGGCAAGTTCGGCGAAATTTCGCTCTTCAACCACCACGCTGACTTCGAGCTCGAGTCCGCTTCCAACTCGAACTCGACGTCTCCATGGACCACCGCTTGCGAGCTGGCTGCTCAGCCATCGCAGGCGGTCCCCTCACCTCGTGAGCGCTCCACGCGTGGCCCCCGCATCCTTAGCCGGGCCCGCACGGGGGCTCCCTCTTCGCGCCGAGCCGGCAAGGAGCCCGTACCCGAGTACAACTCGGACTCCGACACCGCCCCCGGCCACGCTTTGGACTCCAACCCTCTCTCCGAGTTCTACTCGAACCCCGACTACGAGTTCGACTTCGGGTCGGACCCTGAGGAGCTCGAGTCCGAAGACAACTCCACTGAGCTTCCCTTGTCAGGGCCGGCTTCTGGGCTGATTATAACAACTACACCGGCCGGGAGATTCGTCTACTAGCCAGACTGCAAGCCTGCTGACCTGATAAGTGGGGACTCACGCTACGTCGCCTACATCGACTCGCTCCCGTTCCAGGAGGGAACACCATTGGCCCAGGCTGACTCGAACACACCAACTGAGGTGGCGCCTTCTGAGCCCAGCCTTGGCACCCCTGATCGCCAAGTCTTCATGGCTGCTGGCGACGCCCAGGACCTTCAGGGACAGCTACCCAAGACAGGTACCTGGAAGACATCTCCTCCGACGTGCTCTCTGCTGGTGCTCCACCAAACGAGAACCCTGCAGACAGAGACGCTCGACGTGAGCGTAACCGGAAGCGCAGCGAACATCATCGACGCCTCCGCGACAACTTCCCCGTCCGCAACCTTGCAGAAGCCCTCGAAGCGGTCGAGAGCAGGGTACACACCACCCCTGAGCAATGCCTCATGTCGATCACAGCGATCACACGCCAAGATCAGGGCATACGCGCCGGAAGGGTCATCGCCAAGCTAGCTGAAGATGCCTACTTCATGCGAGTCGACAACAGGGTCAACCAACCTCTCCCTGCTAGGCACCGCGACAACAAGGCTACAAGTCGCCGCGCCGGCAACGGTCCCAACCGTACTCGTGCTGAGCTTCCAGCCGAACCCAACCGCATCCGCTCCAACGCCGGCGGACGTCCACAGTGTGACAACAGCAACCACGAGGTCGTCCCCCACCGCGCTCCGGCCGGCGGCGGCGGCCATGACCCCGATGGCGGCGGCAGCGACGTCGGAAGCTCCAACCATGGAGCCAATAGGAGAGCTTTCAGCGGCGGCAGTCGCGGCGGCCGAGGCCACGCGAACAGCCACGCCTCTGGCGCCTCACAGGGCGGGTACGATGCCCGCCAGAAGATTGAGGAGCTGCGGCGGAAGAAGTCGACCACCGCTGGCGACGGCGACGGCTTCCCCGCCTTCTCACCTCGACTTCGCAACTTGCTCCTCCCCGACAAGTTCAAGCCTTTGGGGATCACCAAGTACGACGCGAAGCAGGACCCCATCCAGTGGCTCAGGTGCTACGCCCTCTCCATCGAGAATGCTGGCGGCAACAACGACACCAAGTGCCTCTACTTCCCCTTCTGCCTGGACCAAGCCCCACTCACATGGCTTGAGTCGCTGGACAAGCACTCTATTGACAAGTGGGACCACCGAAGGAGCGAGTTCACCAGCAACTTCGCGGGCGCCATGGGCCGATCGGGTACTCGAATGGACCTGGCCATGGTCAAGCAGGAACAAGGCGAGACCCTCCGCAAGTACATGTGCCGCTTCTTCGACAAGCGCGCTACCGTCGTCGACGTCACCGACAAGGAGGTCATCGACCTCTTTCAAGACGGCCTCTATCACCACCGCACCTTCGAAGACTTCGGTCGCCGCCACCCCCGGTCCATCCCCCACCTCATGGACATGATCACGTCCTGGGCGGATGAAGAGGACAAGGCCAACGCCAAGTACGACGCCATCCGTGGCAAGACCAAGCAGAACAAGGGCGGCGGCAGCGGCAGCAACGCAAACCAAGGTGGTCGCAACAACAACAACAACAACTACTACTACTCGGGTTCCAACCGCAAGCGCAAGCCAGACAACACTGTCGCGGCTACCCAGCGCCCTGCGAAGGAGAACTCGAAGAAGAACTCCGGCGGCTTCAAGGACCTGCTGAAGGAAAGGTGCCCGTGGCATCCAAACGGCAACCACACCACCAAGCAGTGCTACCAGCTCAGGCACGCACTCAAGGATACGCCGGAGCCACCACACCCCCACGACAAAAAGGGCAAGAAGAAGGACGGCGACAACAACGACTTCCAGGAGCCTGACAAGACCGTCAACGTCCTCTTCAGCGGACTGCCCAGTAGGCGGGAGCAGAAGGCTACCCGTCGCGAAGTCATGTCCATTGAGCCAGCGGTCCCGACTCCTCTCAGGTGGTCGGAGGTACCCATCACCTTCTCCCGCGCGGATCAATGGACAAGTTTCTCCGAACCAGGATGGTTCCCCCTTGTCCTGAAGCCGGTGGTCGCGGGCTCCAAACTCAACAAGGTGCTCATCGACGGTGGAAGCGGGCTCAACGTCCTTTTCACCAAGACCTTGAAGAAGATGAAGCTCGACATCACCCACATGCTCACCAAGAGCAACACGCCCTTCTACGGCATCGTCCCCGGCAACGCGGCTATCCCACTGGGCTCAGTGGTCCTGCCAGTTACCTTCGGGGAATCTCGGGACAACTACCGTATCGAGTACGTCAAATTCGAAGTCGCGGACTTCGAGACTTCCTACCATGCCATCCTCGGTAGACCGGCCATCGCCAAGTTCATGGCGGTGCCACACTACACCTACTTTGTACTCAAGATGCCAAGCCCAGTGGGTGTACTCTCTCTCCAAGGGGACTTGTAGATCTCCCACGACTGCGACACAGAAGCCGTGGAGATCGCCTCCACAAATCAAGTACCCAACACCCATGATGGAGGTCTACGCCGCGTCGAAGAAGCTTGCTACAAGTCTGACAACTCCAACAAGCCCCAGCCAGCTGAGGAGATCCTTATCAAGACGATCGACCTCGGGACAGGCGATGCCAGCAAGACCACCACCATCGGGGCCGGCCTCGACCCCAAATAGGAAGACGCGCTCATCAGCTTCCTTCGGGATAACTGCGACATCTTCGCGTGGAAGCCAGCGGACATGCCAGGAGTGCCCAGGGAGCTGATCGAGCACTACCTCAACGTCGACCCTGAGGACACCCCAAGCGACAACACCTTCGACGCTTCGCCGACGACAGACGGGACGCCATCAAGAAGGAACTCGCCAAACTACTCACGGCTGGCTTCATCAGAGAAGTCTTCCATCCTGAGTGGCTCGCCAACCCTGTCCTCGTCCGCAAGAAGAACTCGAACGAGTGGAGGATGTGCGTCGACTACACCGACCTCAACAAGCACTGCCCCAAGGACCCCTTCGGGTTGCCGCGGATTGATCAAGTCATCGACTCCACGGTGGGCTGCGACCTGCTCTGCTTCCTCGACTACTACTCCGGGTACCACCAGATCGGGATCAAGGAAGAAGACCAGGAGAAGACCGCGTTCATCACCCCGTTTGGCACGTACTGCTACACGACCATGTCCTTCGGGCTGAAGAACACCGGCGCAACGTATCAACGAGCTATCCAAGCTTGCTTCAAGAAGCAGCTCAACAAGAACGTAAAGGCCTACGTGGATGACGTGGTCGTCAAGCCCAAAAACTCCAGCACCCTCATCGACGACCTTGAAGAGACTTTCGCATCTCTGCACGAGTACCGCTGGAAGCTCAACCCGAACAAGTGCGTCTTCGGTGTACCTTCGGGCAAACTACTCGGCTTCATCATCAGCCAACGTGGCATCGAAGCCAACCCCGAGAATATCTCCGCCATCACCAGCATGAAAGCTCCCACGAGCATCAAAGACGTTCAGAAACTAACCGGGTGCATGGCGGCACTGAACAGATTTATCTCGAAGCTTGGAGAACGGGGCCTACCCTTCTTCAAACTACTCAAGCACCAGGAGAAGTTCGTGTGGACTCTAGAGGCAGATCAAGCCCTTGCCCAGCTCAAGGACTTCCTGTCGAAGCCACCGGTCCTCACAGCTCCTCGCAAAGGCGAGCAGCTACTGCTCTACCTCGCTGCGACTACTCACGTGGTCAGTACTGCCATCGTCGTCAAGCGGCAGGAAGACGGCCACGCTTACCCAGTCCAGCGCCCAGTCTACTTCGTCAGTGAGGTTCTATCTGAGTCAACGGCACGCTATCAGCCTGTGCAGAAGCTCCTGTACACAGTACTCATCACCTCGCGGAAGCTACGACACTACTTCCAGGAGTACTCAATCTCCGTTGTCACCGACTACCCGCTCGGCGACATCCTGCGGAACCAAGATGCTACTGGAAGAATCTCCGAGTGGGCAGTCGAGCTCGGCGCCCTCACCATCGACTTCAAGCCACGCACAGTCATCAAGTCGCAGGCACTAGTCGACTTCATGGCAGAGTGGCGGGAGAACCAGCTGCCTACTCCCACCGCGCGACCAGAGCATTGGGTGATGTACTTCGACGGCTCACTCAACCTTGAGGGCGCAGGTGCAGGGGTACTCCTGATCTCTCCAACGGGCGAACAACTGAAGTACGTCCTGCAGATCTTCTGGAAGGTCTCAAACAACGAAGCCGAGTACGAAGCTCTCCTACACGGGCTCCGTCTTGCGGCTTCACTGGGCATCAAGCGGCTACTAGTCTACGGCGACTCCGCAGTGGTCATCAACCAAGTCAACAAGTCCTGGGACCGCAACAAGGAGAACATGGACGCCTACTGCCTAGAAGTCCACAAGCTTGAGAACAAGTTCTACGGTCTCGAGTTCCATCACATCGTCCGCGACAACAACGTTGCAGCGGACGTACTCTCAAAGCTTGGATCCACCCGCGCTCAAGTACCAGCAGGTGTATTCGTTCACGAGCTTCACGCGCCATCCATCCCGGAGCCGGCGCCAGCGACCACTGCCCCAGCCAACCTACCGACCGGACAGGAGGTCATGATGATCGACGTGTACTGGAGGCAACCCTTCATCGACTACCTCAGCGAGCAGAAGGTTCCCTCAGACAAGAACTCGGCCGAGCAGCTCGTCCGCCGTGCCAAGTCCTACGTCCTCGTCCGGAGACAAGCTTTACAAGTGGGGCACATCCTCTGGAGTACTCATGAAGTGCGTCCCTCGGCAAGAAGGCAAGGACATCTTGGAGGACATCCACAAGGGCGTCTGCGGCAACCACGCGTCCTCCCGCACGCTGGTCAGCAAGGCCTTCCGACGAGCTTTCTATTGGCCCACTGCCCTGGGCGACGCTGAAGAACTCGTCAGACGGTGCCAAGGATGCCAGTACTTCGCCAAGCAGCAACACGTCCCAGCCTACAAGCTAGTTACCATACCGCCAACCTGGCCCTTTGCCTGCCGGGGGCTCGACATGATTGGGCCACCGCCAACCGCGCCGTGTGGTTTCAACGCAGTACGGTGGCCATTGACAAGTTCACCAAGTGGATCGAGGTCAAGCCTGGTCACATGCCCCAAGGGCGACGAGTACTCGACTTCTCGGATGAACTCGTACATCGGCGGCGGATCGCCCCCACCGCATCATCACAGACCTGGGCTCCAACTTCAACAACCACCAGTTCTGGGAGTACTGCGAGAACAGCGGGATCGACGTCCGATACGTCTCAGTCGCCCACCCTCGGGCCAACGGACAAGTCGAGCGCGCCAATGGGACGGTGCTCAACTCTCTCAAGAAGCGGCTACACGACGTTGCTAACTCCAAAGGGGGCAAGTGGATCAAGGAACTACCCAACGCACTCTGGGGGCTACGGACTCAGCCATCCAAGCCAACGGGGCAATCCCCTTACTTCCTGGTCTACGGCTCTGAAGCAATCCTCCCTGCTGACGTCATATGGAACTCACCAGCAGTGGAGCACTATGACGAAGGCGTCTCTGAAGACAGCAGACGAGTTGACATCGACAACCTCAAAGAAGCTCGCTGTGCTGCCCTCGTCCAATCAGCAATGTACCTGGAGGGTATCCGACGCTACCACGATCGCAACGTCAAGGAACGCTCCTTCAACTTTGGTGATCTCGTCCTCCGTCGCATCCAGAACACGGAAGGACTACACAAGCTCAGCTCCCCCTGGGAAGGTCCCTTCACCGTGGCAAAGGTGACTGGGCCGGGCTCATACCGCCTCCAGACACTTGAAGGCGACGACATCAACAACTCGTGGAACGTCGACCAGCTCTGTCGATTCTACGCCTAGTCTACACGACTACTTTGGGGTTCAAGTCTACACGACTACATCAACACCCCTCCGCCGTAAGCGGCCTCCGGGTCCTGGTCCCAGTCTCCGGACTACCCTTCTCCAGGATCCAGTCTGCGCGGCTACCTACGAATCCTGGGCTGCAACGAGCGACAAAGGACTCTAGCAGCAGTCTACTGAGCGGCCTCCGGGTCCTGGCTCCAGTCTTCGGACTACCCTTCTCCAGGATCCAGCCCGCGCGGCTACCTACGGATCCTGGGCTGCAGCGAGCGACAAAGGACTCTAGCAGTAGTCTACTGAGTGGCCTCCGGGTCCTGGCTCCAGTCTCCGGACTATTCCTCTCCAGGATCCAGCCCGCGCGGCTACCTACGGATCCTGGGCTGCAACGAGCGACAAAGGACTCTAGCAACGGTCTACTGAGAGACCATACTCCAAGATCCAGCCTACACGGCTACCTACGGATCTACTGCTGTAAGAGGCTACTCGCCCTAGCATCACTCAGCTGTAAGCGGCCTCCGGGTCCAGGCGCCTACTCTGTAACTACGGCCTTGGCCATCCAGGTGTACTTTTTCAGTAATAAAGTTTGATCATTCATCAACTTCTTTACTGACTAGTTCCCTCAACGGGACTACCGCCGAGTACGACTACTCGCGACAACTCCACGATGGGACTCCGCACTCTGAGATCGCGACTACGAGTACTCATTGCTGGAATTTCCCTTTCATTAATACTTTTACAATTCCATTACAATTGTTTCTGTACAACTTTGGCTACTAGCTACCTATTACAGGGCTACTGGAGATTAAGCTTATCAGCTACTTGCTCCGCGATGGGAGCCATCTGCTCCAGCAGCTCCGAGTACTGCTCGTCGGTGCAGTTGGCGGCTACCCCGCCAGCGACTACTTCCACTGGGGCCTTCGGGAAGTAGGACTTCATGAAGGCCAAGACCTGCTTCGGGATCGACCTCGCCATGTGCTTCACATAAGCTTGGGGCTTCCTTGAGGCGATCCACTAGTGGAGCAAACTTGGGGCCGCCCAGGTGCGGCACCAAGAGCCTTGCGATCTGCAGCGCGGCTTCCTCAAGTTCCTTCAGTTGGGCCCGCAGCGCCTCGCAATCTTCATTCAACTTCTGCAATGATTTGTAGCAGTTGACGAGATCGCGGTCGGATGCAATCCGAAGCTCCATGTGCTTCTCGCACTCGAAGGCAAGTTCTTTGTAGTCGAGCTTGAGTACCTGGCGGGCTTCCTGCTCCCGGTAGAAGAGGTTCTTCATACTCGTCTCCGAGGACTTCAACTGCTCCACCTGGCCCTCAAGCTTTGCAACACAGCAACAGCACAGCGGGTCAGACAACTTCTCGCCTCCAGCAACTACCCAACAAGTCAAGTGGCGTACCTTTGTTCTTGTTGTGGAGCGTCTTGTTCCTCCGCACCAAGTTGTCGCTCTTTGCCTGCATGTCCTGGACATCATTGTGGTACTTGGCAAAGGCGGCGTCGAGCTTCGACTGCATGGCAGCCGCGTGCTTCCGCGACTCCAAGAGCTGCTTCTCCAACGCTTCAGCCCGGAGCACCGTGTCGCCGAAGCCCTGCAACATGTTGGACTTCTCGCGGGACCTCTCCGCGACGTCCTGCACAGACAACAAATGGCAACGAGTACTCAACAACAATGGATTGACTACTCAGAAGCTAAGGTTACTTACCTTCATCCACTGCTCGGCCTGGCGGACCGCCTCCAGGTGCTTGGCCATCGTTGCCGGGTCGACAAGATCGTCCGCGAGCAGCTCTATCCCGCCATGACTACTCGCGGCGGCCTCCGTCATCGGCGCAGTGCGGATGGGCTCTGCCTCCATCAACGGCTGCACCCTCCGCTTCATGAAACTGAAGGCCACATGCTCGGCCCTCAGTCCAGCTTCTCTAAGTACCTTGATGCGTGCCAGCAACTCGGGGAGCTGGATTCCCTCTTGCATTGTGGGCTCCGTGTTCCACCAGTAGCGGTGCCTTGGCTGCCTCCCACTCGGCTTCGGCAGGCCGGGGTGGTGGTTCATGATGTAGAACCACCTCGCCTTCCAATCGGCATTGGAGTCGATGAGCTTGTACGACAGGTACTGCTCAGCGGCGTCTTCCCTCATCTGGATGCCGGCTCCTCTGACTACTCGCGGATTGTTGGCGCTCGGCTGCGGCTTGACGCGGAAGAACTTCCGGAAGAGGATCCAGTGCGCTTGATCCCAAGAAATGCTTCGCAAAAATGGACGAAGACCGCGGTATGGAAGATCCCATTAGGGTTTATATTAAGGTACTCGATTCCATAGTACCTGAGGAGGCCCTTGAAGAAATCACTAGCTGGAAGCGCGAGTCCGCGCTCCACGAAACGCGCGAACATCGGGACTTCATCTTCAGCCTTCTCCATCGGGTATGGATCCCCGGAGGTGGCCCTCCACAGATCCACCTCCTTCTCCTAGATAAATCCGCTGTTGAGAAGGGCCAACAGATCTTCGGTCTTCATCTTTGACTTATTCCACTCGCGGCTTGGATCTGGCCGCGGTGGAGACATCGGTGGCGCTGCTCCAGTGGCAGCCACGGCGGCCTCTTCGCGGCCCCTCTTCTTTCTGGCGACCTTCGTAGACTTGGACGGTGAAGGCTTCATTCTCCAAGTACAGGGCGTCTTCACGCGCATCCGCTCGGGGGCTACTCTGGAAGCTCTAGGTGGCGGCGCACTTGGATCTACTACGGTGGCAGCGTGCGCTGGAAGTGGATCTACCTCAGATGGAATCGAAATGACTACAACACAGATGGGTGGAAAACCCTAAGGGCTTTGGCTTCAATTTATAAGTCAAACCGGCTCCACAACGGCCGACTGGATAAGTCCACGCTCGGCTGACTCAGCAGCTAAAGCGTGGCTCTTCGCATTCTACTAGTCGACGCGCCTCACCTCGGGGGCTCGGCTACTCCTACTCGATTACCTGGGAAGCGACAAGACTCAGAAGCGTCTCAGGACACATTCTTCAAGATGACCCTTCAATTCGAGAGGAAGTACTCGACTCAAGGCTCGGGGGCTCCGTGCCACGTGTCCTTCGGTTTTTCTCTCCGGATTTTTCGGGATTTTCTTGCAAAGACTTCAAATGGACCCTCAGCCAGAGCCTGCGGCTCAACCTAAGGCTCGGGGGCTACTCCATATGGAGTGCGATTTTGCAATCGCACCTCCATATTAGCTCCGGTTTCAAGACAAGACAGGCATTTCTTGAAGACCTTCGAAGGCAGCACTCAAGGACGCTTGGGACTACTCGAGAAGACTTCAAGATTGCTCAAACATCAGCTGGAGTACATTCCAGCCTCGGGATGCTTCGACTACTCTTGAGGACTTTTGACTTGTAGTACTCAGGGACACCTGAGGACTACTCGTTAAGGCCGTCAAGACTACTTGAAGCTATCCTTCTCGACTACAAAGTACTCGGGGGCTTGTCGTATGGACCTCCCTGGGCCCACTACCTTGGTGGGTACCAGGACCGACTACTCGGTGGGCCCCTGGGACTACCCGTCTTGCGCTACATGGCATCTGATGGCGTGGAGCACAAGGACTACAAAGGATTAGTACTCGGTTAGGGAGCTGTACATGTTCCGCACTGTATGGAGGACTCCTAGACGTACTCGACTAGTACTCTCTCCCTACTACGACTTGTACCCTGCCTCCCGGACTATATAAGGCGAGGCAGGGACCTTTCTCTAGCATCGCAACACATCTCATACAACTCACGGCGCACCATTGCACCATCTTGTAATCGTGCCCAATCAATCCAGAGCTACGCAGCATACAGGACGTAGGGTATTACGCACCTCGCGGCCCGAACCTGTCTAAATTGTGTGCCACATGTCTCTTCCTTCGAGTTACCGATCTCGGCGAGGCCACAATCATCTACTTCGGGTACTCCCCTTAGTAGGTTGCCGGTCTAAAACACCGACAGAAACATCTCTTCTCACATAGTAGCTTTTCGAGTTCCTTTAAAGTTGGGAAGTATGAATATTCTATCAAATCTTATAACCATAAATTTGGAAGGTATGGATGTTATCTTGGGTATGGACTGGATGACCCAAAATAAGGTGGTTCTAGATATATCATATAGAGTTGTAGAGATCAATTCTCCTATGGTCGGGCACACTGCCTTGTACCTACCTTTCAAGGACGGTACAGACTCTTGTGCCTATGTGACCATTATCTCTCATTTTGATGAAATTCCAGTAGTTTGTGAGTACCCAGATGTTTTTTTGGACGAATTGGCTGGAATGCCACCAGACCGAGATGTCGAGTTTGTAATTGAACTCCAACCGGGTACTACACCATTTCTAAACGACCTTATCGTATGCCTCCTAGAACTAGCCGAACTAAAAAACCAACTCCAGGAGCTATTAGATAAGGGTTATATTCGCCTGAGCTCTTCTCCTTGGGGTTGTCCCGCTCTCTTTGTCAAAAACAAAGATGGTAGATTGAGGTTGTGTGTTGACTACAGACTGTTCAACACAGTAATCATCAAGAACAAATATCCTCTACCCCGAATTGATGTTCTTTTTGATCAATTGGCTGGATCCAAAGTTTTCTCCAAGATCGATCTTCGTTCTGGTTACCACCAAATCAAAATTCGACCTTGTGACATTCCTAAAATTGCCTTCTCCACTCGTTATGGTCTTTACGAGTTCTTGGTGATGTCCTTTAATTGGTCTCACAAATGCCCCAGCCTACTTCATGTACTTCATGAACTCTGTGTTTTTGACGGAGCTCGACAAATTCATAGTGGTCTTTACCGATGATATCCTCATCTACTCCAAAAATGAGAAGGAGCATGCCAAACATCTTCGAATTGTCCTGCAGCGTTTGCGAGATCATAAGCTTTATGCTAAGTTTTCCAAATGTGAATTCTGGTTGGATAGTGTGAAATTTTTGGGCCACACTGTTTCCAAAGATTGTATCTCCGTAGATCCGAGCAAAGTCCAAGACGTGATGGATTGGAAACCACCCAAGTCCGTACAATAGATCCGCAGGTTCTTAGGTTTGGCGGGTAGTCGATTCATTCCGGACTTCTCTAGAATCGCTAATCCTATGACCGAACTACTCAAGAAAGGACTGAAGTTCATGTGGAGTGAAGCATGTGAGAAAGCCTTCCACACCTTGAGGCAACACTTAACTTCGGCCCCAGTGCTAGTGCAACCAGATAATCCAAACCTTTTGAAGTTTTCTGTGACGCGCCAGGCACGGGTCTCGGTTGTGTTCTTATGCAAGAAGGCCGAGTCATTGCCTATGCTTCACGGGCACTTCGACCTCATGAGATCAATTATTCCACCCATGATCTTGAGTTAGTAGTTGTTGTCCACGCTATCAAGATATGGAGACATTATCTGATGGGTAATCGTTGTAATATCTTCACTGATCACAAGAGTCTCAAATACATCCTTACTCAGTCAGAACTAAATATGAGGCAAAGAAGATGGCTTGAGTTGATTAAAGATTATGACCTAGAAGTGCACTATCAACTCGGGAAAGCAAATGTTGTTGCGGATGCTCTTAGCCACAAAGTTCAGTGCAATCATCTAGAGTTGAAGCCGGTTAGTGACCATTATGTGAAGAGATGAGAAGGCTCAACTTGAAAGTAGTAGACCAAGGAAATTTTAATGCCCTAGCTGCCGAATCCAATCTTTATGATAGAATTGTCACTACTCAATGTAATGAAGAGGACATACAAAACATCATACAGAAACTGGCAGAGGGAGATCCTAAGTATACCTGTTTTCAGAAGGATCATAAGGATGTGGTGTGGTTTGGAAAACACCTTGTGGTTCCTGTCGACCCAGAAATTAAGAAGACAATCATTGATGAGGCTCATATGTCCAAGTTCTTTATTCACCCTAGGCAGTACCATGATGTACCAAGATTTGAAACAAAATTTTTGGTGGTCCTATATGAAAGTTGATATAGCCAAGTATGTAGCCGAGTGCGATACTTGCCACCGGATGAAAGCAAGCCATTTGAAATCGGCAAATGTACTCCAACCGTTGTCGATGCCCATGTGGAAGTGGGATGACATTAGTACGGACTTCATTGTGGGTTTACCCCTGACAGCTAGAATGAAAGATTCTATCTAGGTTATCGTCGAGAGACTCACCAAGACCGCCCATTTCATTGCAGTTCATACTACTTATTCGGTGCAACAATATGCAGAGATATACATGGATCAAATAGTTCGTTTGCATGGAATTCCGAAGACCATAATTTCTGATAGAGGAACTCAGTTTGTAGCTCGTTTCTGGGAGCAGTTACATGAGTGCTTAGGAACCAAATTGATTCGTAGTTCCAGCTATCACCCGCAGACCGATGGTCAGACCGAAAGGATAGATCAAATCATGGAAGACATGCTGCGAGCAAGCATTTTACACTTTGATAAGAGTTGGGACAAGTGTTTGTCCTTAGCATAGTTCTCTTACAACAATAGCTATCAAGCTAGTTTGAAGATGACACCATTTGATGCTCTTTACGGACGAAGATGTCGCACCCCGTTGAACTGGTCAGAAGTCGGAGAAAGGACACTCTTTGGTCTGGACTTAGTTAAAGATGCCGAAGAAAAAGTGCAAGTGATAAGGGAGAATTTGAAGTTAGCTCAGATGAGGCAAAAGAGCTATCATGATAAGGGATCAGCACCCCGACACTTTGAAGTGGGAGATTATGTGTACCTAAAGGTTTCCCCCACCAAAGGTTTGCAAAGGTTCGGTGTTAAAGGGAAATTAGCTCCGCGCTACATCGGACCTTATGAAGTCATAGAAGTACGTGGGCCAGTGGCTTATCGTATTCAACTGCCAGAACGGCTCTCTGCAGTCCACAATGTATTCATGTTACTCAATTAAAGAAAGGTATGCCTGTGCCAGAAAACAAGGTGATCACAAAAGCTAATGCTTGGATTGAGCCGGACTTCTCACTCATCGAGCATCCACTGAGAGTGTTGGACCGAAAGGAGATAAAGACCCGAAGACAGACCGTAAGAATGTACAAGATACAGTGGAGTCCTCACACGGAGGAAGAAGCGACTTGGGAGACGGAAGAGTACCTCAACACCAAGTATCCGGGCTTCCTACAATCGTGAAACCGTGAGTTTCTGTTATCTGTCTTGTTTTTCTTAAATTGAATCTCGGGATGACATTCTGTTCACGGGGGGTAGGCTGTGACACCCCAGGTTTTTATTTATTTCTAATAGTCGGTCAACTCTGCTGACGGTGGTCAAACCACGGTCAACCTAGGTCCTCACCTCGAAAACCTCACCAACCAACCTTAATGACCCTATTGGTCAAGTCCATACACATGTGGGGTCAAGATATGGTCAAATGCAGGGTCAAACCCTACCTAAACCCTAGTGACCTTGAATGTCTTCCGGAACTTTTGCCGCGTTCTCCAAAATACACCTAAACACTTCAAAATCTACCTTTATGAAAGTTGTCCAGTTTGTCGAGGAACAACACTTTCATGTAGGATGGCATTTCCAATTTTGAGGGGAAAAGGGTGGAAATCTTGGTCAACGGCCAGCACCTCCTGTTCATTGACAATGAATGGCATTCAAACTTTGGGTACTTTTTATGCCAAATCTGTTGAGAATTACACCTTACGGCCTTTGTGAAAGTTGTAGAGGATAGTTAGATCTACTACTTCCCTATTCATCGCTTGTGGCAGTTCAGTACAAATTTTTGGAGAAAATCGTGCTCAAATAGGGGTGCAGCAACACGTTTCTAGCCAGCCGGCGTTTTGCGTCGCGACGTCGCGCCGCGCACGTCGCGCCCGCGTGTCGCACCACCTCGGCATCCGCGCCGGCACCACGCCGCCCGAGGCCACACGCCGCCCCGTGCTCGCGCGACTCCCCTAGGTCGACCCGCGCCCGCGACTCTAGAACCTCGCGCCGCGCCACGTGCCGGCGCGGACGCGTGCCGTACCACGGCCGGCGCACGCCGCACGGCCCGGCGGTCCGTCCGCGGTTCCTCCCCCTCGTGCGCCGTACCACGCCCGGAGTCGTCACCCGTCGTCACGCCAGCAAGTGAGCCGCCCTATTTAAAGTGCCACGGCCTCCTCACAGGAGAGCATCGAGCCGGCCGACCGCCATTGCCGCCCTCTCAACGAGCTCGACCTCCCACTGGTACCCTGAGCCGGCCAACCACCTTCGACCCTTCCCTAGGCCCTGCTAAGGCTCAAGCCTTTGTGCGTCGCCCGGGAAACGTCGCCGCTGTTGACGTAAAATCAGCACCTCACGCCAAGCACAGTTCTGAATCGGCCAAGCACAGTTCACGCCAAGCAAGCCGAACAAAGCTGGCTTAACACACGTGCTGAATCCGAAGCGTGCCAGTCAATTTTCCTGAAACTGACAAAGGATGAAAAGCAGTTAGATAAAACCTGGAACTTGTCGGGTGATACCAGACAGTTCCGTATTTACGGCAAGAGAGCCAAGTAAAAAGACATAAAGCTACAACAAGCTATCTGTCAGCAGTTCGAGTATCATTTGGGAGCTCTAAAACATGAAAACAGGATATAGCTAAATGCATGACGTAAGCATGATGAAAGATCGGTCTCTGTTTAAACAACATTGCTCACACGTGATCATGACCGGTTTTTGATGATAAAATAAGATCAATAAGATGAAAGCATGATTATAAATTTAAAATAAACAAGCATGCATAGGCCAAAAGCACTAGTCTACCGCGTGTCTAGGTACTTTCAAACCTGTCGAGCATGACACTAAACAAGTTAATTCACCACATGATACGACTTGTTTGAAACCACACCACCAACCAAGATTAGATCAATCCACCACATGTTACAATCTAAACATGGAAGGCTAAAAGCATACATTATTTAAAAACTTATGAGCACGTTTCACTCGTGGTAGAATTGCCGAATACAGCTGTACAGCTGAATCGGGTTCCGTAGAGAAGGATCAAACATTGCCAAGGATGATAAATCTATCAGATTGAATCAAAATCTAATCCACAGGATGACTAGCTCTGAGACAATCCAAAAACCTGCATCTACCGCATGATACCCGGTTTTGTCAAGATCTATGCAAGATCAACAAGCTTGAACCCGCGACACGTGACAATCTAGATTGATTTGAGTTTGGCTATTAAAAAACACGTGATCCATGCACCACATCGAGTTGAAAATTTTGAACGCAGATCATATGGATTGTAAAAAATATAAAGCCGAATCTAATCAATTTTAATTGGGCAATAAGAGTGTTACATGAATTGAACATAAAGCAAAATTCAAAGCAACACATGGTAACTTAATGAATCTATTAGGTCTTGCCAAATCTAATAGAGCCGATAACTAGCTCCAAGCTAGATCTTAGCCTACCGCATGGCTCATGATCTAACAAGAAACCCTCTTGAACCAAGCTTAAATCCACCGCATGATACTAAGCATGGTAACAAGACTACTTGCATCATGGTCTAAATCCACCGCATGATACTAGACATGATACAAGGTTGCCGGTACTTTCGGAGGTCGACGGATCGATGGCTCCTCTCGAAGAACTCGACGAGTCGACTAAAGGACTCGAAGGTTGGCACAAGGCAGCTTTTGTTGTGAAATTGTTTGTTCCCTATTACAAACACCAAGGGTTTATATTTATACCCCTGTCCTAACACGACTCCTGGTCGACTACAAGTACAACATTCATTACCTAAATTAATGTCCTGACGCCAATGTCCATCTCGCACCCGTCATCAATTCGTCCCTTCCTTATGTCCGGGCCATTTCATCATGTATTCCCGAAAGCTTCCTTTTTTAAGCTCAAACAGCCTTTCTGCCGAATGACGGCGTACTACCGATCGCAAGTATCTTTACCGAATCCTTTGAGGAGAATTTCCTGCCGAATGGCACTTCTTTACCAAACTCGGCCCACAAGTCAAACCCTTTCCTATACCAATTTTTGGTGTTAACATATGCCCCTTCAATTACGGGATAAAAGTGATTTTATTCCAGAATTGACTATAAATGCTCAACGTCTCCGAGCTAAATCTGTTCAACACCCGTTCTTTCCTCTTGCAAACTGTTGGAGTCTTCGCTCAGATCCAAACCCTAGTTCATCAATCCCCCATGCTCAAATCTTCAAATGGCGGACCAAGACCAAGTTCTTCAGGTAAATCTCATCCCCCTAAGGCTCATTCGGTATTACTTTTTGGAATTCCATCTTAGATTTTTCTTTTGCCTTCTCTTGTTCTTGATTGGCTCTAGCCGCCGAGATTTTGATTCCCATCGAGGACCAATCACCATCCTACTTTCTCGGGCCCGTGGGAACCTCTGACCCTCTCGAGTTCATTGAAGCCGAATCTCAGAGAATCCCTTTCAAAGCTGCTTTGTCAAAACCTCATGAATCGCAAGATACCTTCAAAGCCTGGCCCCTGCCCCCAATTGCAGGTTGGAGAAATTGATATAAGAGGATGCTTGATGATGACAGCGCTAAAACAAGCAATTGGGACGGCCTTCGCATTGTCCAGTGTTTGGAATTATCCTTGGCCGAAACACCCAAAAATGAGAATCTTTTGATTGCAGCCTGTCATTTTTGGTCGAATGGTGTCAATGCTGTTCTTTTTGGTCATGGACCAATGACTCCCACTTTGGCTGATGTATATATGATAACCGGACTTTATATCACAGGATCCGTGTATCCTCACAAATACAAAGGCTCCTCCAGGCAAAAAGGAGTGAAAACAGGAGTCAGATATAAGATGTATATCCAAAAACATATGTCTGATGGCCCTTTGTCTGGAGTTGAATACAGGGCCTTTCTGAATATGTGGCTATGTAGATTCATCTTCTGCGGCGAAGCCAATGAACCAACCCTAAACCATATTGTAATGGCTGAAGACTTGGCTGTTGGTAATCTCATTCCTCTTGGAAAGTACCTCCTAGGAAGTGTATACCACATGCTACATCAGACCACCTACTTGATGCACACCAGCCAGAAGATCTCCTGTGTTAATGGCCCCTGGTGGTTTGTTCAAATGTGGCTGCAGCTATACATGCACCAGATCATTGGTATTGACCTTAACAACCGGCACTTTCCTTCATACAACTATAAGGAAGGGGAAGTCCAGATCACCAACGGTTGCCTTACTTATAGAGAAACTGCCTCAACCATATCCATCGACCAAAACATTAGCCAACTTTTTGAGCTCTTCTTCAAAGGTTACCAATCCCCTTTGGCTTCCATATCTGAACAATGATAACTTGACTCTCCCTTATGAATTTAGTTTTGAAACCGGATGTAGTGATGTAAAATCCATAGCAATTTTCAACATCTTCATTCATCCATGCATCCTGCCAGCAGAATTCAGTGGAGGAAGGCAAAATCAGAGCACCTTTCAATACTATCAACCAAATATGATGGACAGACAGCTAGGATGTGGCCAAGCACCCCCAAGGCTATTCCTTCATGAATTCCTCAAGCCCAGAGAGGAAATTAAGGAATCCCTACATGCCAGAAGAGTCTTTGAGTATCAGTGCAGCCCAACTGTTTATGCACCTTGGCCCTTTGTAACAACAACAATAGCTCATCCCTCTTTTACTTGCTGGTGGCAAGAATTCCATGATCACACCTTCAATGAGCCAGTACATTCTCTTTGTCTTGAGCTAATGCCTGATTTCCAGCCAATTTCAGAGGTAATATACTTATTTTTCGTTTTTCTCAATCATGTCCTTCTTTACTGATCATGATCCTTTGCCATTTTTTGCAGAATACAGTGCCTGTCCCTCGTGCTAGGACAATTTCTTACAATGTTGCAGGCCCAATCTCTACCTTAGGATTTAATTCCACCACCTTGGCTCAACTGATGTCCAGATATGCCACATTAGACCCAACTCTCATCAGTTCAGCCTCTAATAAAAGGAAAGCTCCATCCCTGGTTGCTCCTCCAGTTGCCAAGAAGAAAAGAACATCTAAAAGAGTTCTCATTGAGGTTAACGTCTTTTCCTTCCTAAGCATAAAATCACTCTTCATCCTAATAATTTTATCTTGTGTAATTTTAGACCAGAGCTCAGTAACCATCAATCACTACAGAATCTGCCAATGCCCCATCTATTGGTAAGATTTTCACCATATCTTTTCCTTTTTTAAACCATTTCTTCATTGGCATTTATCCTCTACTTATTATTTGTAGAGGAAACATTGGTGAACCAATCTGCAGGGAGTTCTCCTCCTCAACATGTTTCAAATCCAGCTTCACCAAGGATCCAACCATCCTCTCCTCAAGCAGGAGCTCCAGCTTCACCAAGAATTCAACCATCTTCTTCTCAAGTAGAAGTTCCAACTTCACCAAAGATGGATTCATCTTCTCCACAGCTAGAAGCTTCAAACCTACCAAGGACTCCACCAGCTTCTCCTCAGCTAGAAGCTTCGGCTTGACCAGGGACCTCTCAAGCTTCTCCTCTACTGACCATCCAGGAACCCCTTATTGAGCCTGAAAAACTCCATTCTCCAACTCAGGAGGCCAGGAATGAGGTAAGCATAAATGTTTGCCCCTTTTATTTCCATTTAATAAACCATCCTTAACCCGACAACCCTTTCTTTTCAGGATCAGGCTGCATCACCACCAAGCTTTTCTTTTACCGTGGATGATTTAACTGCTGAAAAAGGAGATGGGCATCTTCAGGCCAAGCTCTGTCAGAGGAAAACCAAGCAAAGCTAAAAGAAATCCCCTCTTTGCTGCAAAGGGATATCCAGGATCAAGTCAGGGATGTTGATCTTCTAGAAGAAGTGCTTGAATCCATCAACCAAAAGCTTCCTGATGATATCAAAGCCTCCTTGGAGCCTATCTCACAAATGGACAATCACTTTGCAGCAGTGAGGCGAGCTTTGAAGAATCAATCCTCCCGACCAGTGAGGACCATGTGTGGTTCGAGGACCGGTGGATGGTCGCTTCCTTGTGTGATGAGTGATTGACAACGTTGTGTGGACTGATTCTTGGCTAAGTATTGCAGGTGCAGGTTGCGGCTTGACTGGTGTTGGTGCAGGTGAAGAACAAGCGCGAAAGGTCGTCGCTGGTGAGGTCTCCAGGTGTGGAGAAGACAAGTAGGCTTCGTTCGAGGGACCCGGTGGCCAGTGGGGTCAAGTGCGGGCCGCATGGTGGCATGAACAGCAAGATGAAGTCATGGACGGTTTCTTGGTTGAGCCTCAAAACCAAGGTCGAGCCGGGACTACGTGGGAGCCGAGTCATGAGTGGAGATTGGCGGAGGCTACACCGAGTTCGCGGGGTTTACGGTGGTTCACCAGAAAACCATTGGGTTCCTTGGTTGATCCACAAAGCCAAGACCGAAGAACCGAAGACGGTGCTGCAGTAGCTCCAGACCGGTCTGATTGGTGGGTCTGATCGGTCTGACCGGTGGGTACCGGTCTGACCGGTGAGGAGCACCGGTCTGACCGGTGTGCGTCGACGCAGTCCGGAGACTTCGAAGCAGAGGACACGCGTCGGGATCGCATGGCTTGAGTCGAGGCTACGCAGGGTGCGGTCGCCGGGCATCCGTCCGATGGTGAAGACACGAAGACTTCCAAATCCTCCCTTGAGGGGCTTGTATCCCTAGTTATTAGGAAAGGGCATTTTAGACTTTCGGTTGCCTCCACATAACCCAAGAGGTGAGAGAATGGCAGCCAACTCTTGGAACCCTAGCTCATTTGTTTTCCTATTTTCCTTCCTATTTTCCTTAGGTTTTCCATAGGACTAGCTTGAGAGCTTCATGGAGAGATCTTGTTGAGAGGGATGGATGATCGGGCAGCTTGCTAGACCTTGTATGAACCTTTGTTTCATGTACAGATGATTCGGCGTGGTTCCTCAAGGTTTGGATGTGTTTTCACCGGTTGTTCTTGGTGGTGATTTTCGGAGCCCTCTCTTGGTGATTTCTTTGGGTTGTTTTCGGGACCTTTCTCTTGGGGATTTGATGGGGGAAATTTGTGGGAACCCTTCATGGTTCTTTGGGCTGTGATTCCCCTCCCAACTCCGTGAGTAAAGGTGCTCAATTTTGGGGTTACTTGAGTTCCAGGGTTGGAAGTGCTCTTGGTGGGATTTCCTTGATTCCTCCTTTTTGGACAAGTTTTGGTGGGATTAAACTTGGCTATGAACTGCTCATGAGGTGTTCCTAATATCCCCAAAGTCTTGTTCAAGTCTGTGGAGCGATTCGGGAGATCGAGGTTTGGATTTGGGGGAGTTGACCCGTGGGTGCTGTTCATCCCGAGCTGCCCAGGCTACACCGGTCTGACCGGTGCTCTTGACCGGTCTGACTGGTGCAATTCTCAGTGGGTTTTTGCTCGGGTGAACGTCTGGGTGTGTTCGCTGTTGTCCTGTGTTGCTGCTGTTTCGAGTTTGGGTCAGTTTGGTGGTCGGTTGGCCTGTTTGGTGCTTTGGGGGCTTTCAGGCTGTGACCGGTCTAACCGGTGTGTCTCACCGGTCTGACCGGTGTAGAGCCACTTAGTGAAAGTTGCTCAGTTTCACCAGTAGGGACCAGTTTGACTGGTGGTGCTCACCGGTCTGACCAGTGTGGATCTGTAGACTCGAGGTTTGGTGTTCCGCTGCGTTCTCGAGTCGGAAGGCTGTGTGTGTTGGTTCCTAGGTCCAGTGGCACTCTCATGGCTACGTGGGCTTGACCAACTTGGGTAGTGAGTCGAAGACGTGTGTTGGTAGCCGCTTTCATCTTGTTGGAGTTTCGATCTCCATCGAGAAGAATTTTTATCGGCTCCCATTCACTCCCCCCCTCTCTGGTTCGCCGTATCGGTCCTTCAACCAGCCCTGGAACAAAGGAGAGCCAAAGCCAAGCAATTCGTGAAAGACTCACAGGCTCAAATCCAAAGCAACAAGGAATTGCTCGCTGAACTACAGCCTGCACTTGAGTTGAAGATCGCCAGGAAAGCTGCACTAGAAGCTGAATTTAAGAACTTGACATCTGAAATCGAGGCTGACAAGAAAAAGATAGCTGAACTTCCTGAATTAACAGAGAAAATCCAAAAGGAAGCTATAGCAGGCTCGGTTGAATCAAATCAGCTCAAGACAAAGCTCTCCGCTCTGTCTAACACCCAGGAAGCTGATCAGAAACTGCTGGAGAACATCAGCAAGATGATATCAGATGCTTCCAGTGTAATCTCAAAGTACTTGAATATATGATTGTATGAAACAATTTGTAGCCGAATGGTTCATCGTCCTTGTATTTTGCTCACCATAAATTTTACTTTTCAACATTTGTCTAGCCTTACTTTAGCGAGCAACTTTTAGACGATTGATTCAGCAACTCCGGCCAAACAGTGTTATACCCGAATAATGACCCGACCGCAACTCAGCCAAATCTCAACCAGCCAAACCGAATATGACTCAGCTTGAATTCCAAACGAGCCGACGACGATTCAGTTGAGGAAGTCTCTCCCCCTCCCAAATTTCTCGGGATATGCACCAGGATCTCCGGCCACGATCTCTTTGCCAGTCCCATAAATAAGAACCTCGGGTGCCCCTAGCCTTTCACCAAGTCTTCCGCTTTCAAGCCTTTGCCAATCTAAGCTTCTCTTCTCTAGCACTAGTACTCCCAAAAGCCCAATGGCAGGCAGTAGCAGCAGGCGCCGGGCCAGCGACGAGGCCGAGGGGAGCCGCACTGGCGCTCGCCGGAGGTGGTGATCGTCAATTTCTTCACAGCTTTTTCTAGATTCCCTTTCGTTTCTGATGACCCTCTTCGTGTTTCCAGGCTTATCCAGTGGTACCCCGCTCCTATGCCGGCCACGACTCCGGCCATGGTGGGCGACTCCTCGGGATCGTCCGGCTATTCTCACTCCCCCAGCTCGTGCTACACCGATCGTGATGCCTGCCGTTTCAAGGCGGAGCGTGATGAAACCCGGCGTGAGTTGGGAGACGTCTCTAAGAAGGCCGGAATCGCCGAGCTCGAATGGGAGCACCAGCGCAAGCAGTTGCTGGAGGCCATCGACGGTGAATCTTGTGATTTGTTTTAATTCAACTCAACTTTGAACTAACTGCCATTGCTTCATAATTGCTGTAGACCGCGACGCCGAGCTCAACTGGCTGAAGACGCTGGTCAAGAAGCTGGCGGACAAGGTGAACGCTCCCGGAGACACGCCGGAAGCCCGCCTCGGTGCGGTGGAGGACCGCGTCGACGAGGTGGCCCTCCATGGCGTCCGTCTGGGCACCATCGTAGGCCTGGCTGCCATGGCGACACACACCAGCGTCGACTACTCCACGTGGCCGCGCGGCTTCCATAGTGGTGCGTTGAAGGACATCGATGACATCGAGGTCATCCTGGAGCGTCTCGACGGCCATGGCGATGCCATTGCCGACTCCGTTCATCCCCAGTCTGTGTTGAATAGGCTTTTTGATTACTTTGTACTAGGGATGTTGGAATTTCGGCAATAAATAATGAAATTTTATCTCCTGCACTCGTGTTGTGATGATTTCCTTCGATTTGTTATGCGAACTTTACTGTTTTGAACGTATTCGGGAACTTTTATTCTAGCCGAACACGCACAAACTGTTGTCCTTTGGCGTAGAATCCGCAGAAAATTCTCATTCGGGAGCCACGAATACTGTTCAATGAAAAACTCTTCGCATTCGAGGAGAAAACCCTGCCGTTTGGTATTCCCATTAATGTACGCCAACCAATCACCAATCCCAATGCGCTCTCATATCTAATAAAATAGCCCCCTTGGTGCTCTGCAAATCCACTCGCATAAACTTCCATCACCTCACGTCTTCTCTCCCCGCTTCTCCAGAGGAAAAAACCCCCAAGGCCATGGCGGACAAGGGGAAAAAGCCAGTCGAGGAGAGCAGCGCTTCATCAAAGAAGCGAACCATCCGAGAGTAAGTTTTCCTTCTCAATCTTTTCCCTTGCTCTCGACTGCAATCTCATGATTTACCTTCCTTTGTTTTCAGCCTCGACTTGCTCCCAGAAGAGATCTTTGGAACTGAAGAGGTTCCTGAGTACATCCTCTCCGATTCCTCTGCTGAAGAAGAAGACGCCACACCAGAACAGAAGATCAACCACCAACTGCGCCGCCGCATTCGGCATCTAGAACACAACCTGCGGGATATCACCGCTTGTTGCAGTGCCGAACGCGAACGCCTCATGAGCTTGGAAGCGTTGGTAGGGGGTAAGATCTTCATCTTCATTTGATTCTCACGTTTAAGTCTCAGATCACACATTCAACAAACTGTTACCTTCCTTCAGACGTTTCTGACAGGTACAACAACTTGAAGGATTCCTGAGATAGCCTGATGGAAGCTACAAGTTATGGCCATCCCCGAAGCTTCTACGTTGCTGTCACGGTGGTCCTGGAACAGTTGAAGAGGGAAGAACTGAAGAGGAAAAACGCGGAATCAAAGAAATGAAGCATACTTTCGCTTCTTCCTCCATGCCTTTTGCTTCCCACAGGCTCCCTCTTGTAATCTTAGTTGGCTAGGTTGCCAAATAAAGAACCTGCAAGAAACGTTTGTAATGTAGAACATTTTTTGTGCTAAGGGCAATACACTTCAGTATTGGCCATCTCCTCTGTTAGGATTTTTATTTTGAAGGCGGCTTCTTTCCCGAACGCTGGCTGTTTCTATATTTCTGATGTTTGTAATCCTGATGCTTGTAATCAACGATTGATTTCAAAAGTAGGATAAGATTTCTTCAAGTATCTTCCAGGTATAGCAGCAGTAAACTCTTCTCCTAGTAAAGTTTTCAAGATATACGCATTTCTAGGCATACATCTAACCACCCGAAAAGGACCTTCCCAATTCGGGAACCATTTGCCGAACGTACTGTACTTAGTCCCAATCGGCAGTAATGCTTTCCAAACCAAACCCCCCTCTGCAAATTGCTTGACCTTTACTTTCTTGTTGTAATATTTAGCAACTCGCATCTTGTTCATCTCAATGTTCTCCAAGGCCCTAAGACGAATCTTATGCAAATCCTCTAACTCGTCCATCATTAAGCCACTGTACTTTTTGGAACTTAAATCTTTTTGCAAAACCACTCTCCTTGAATCTGATTGCATCTCCCATGGCAAAACAGCATGATGCCCATAAACCAACTCATGAGGGGCCATTCGGTAAGCCCACAAGGCTTCATTGATTACCGAATGCCACCTTCTTGGCTTCTGATCAATCTTCTTTTGTATAATCTTGATCATGATCTTGTTAGAAGCCTCTGCCTAACCATTAGCTTGGGCATAATAAGGAGAAGAAATCAACAATTTGATCCCCATGCTTTCAGCAAATTCCCTGAACTCTGAAGATGTAAATTGAGTTCCTTGATCAATTGTAATTGTTTGAGGAATTCCAAATCTGTAGATGATGTGCTCTTTAACAAATTCAACCATGTTTTCTGATGTTACTTTCTTCAATGGAATTGCCTCAACCCATTTAGTGAAATAATCTGTCGCCAAAAGCACAAACTTATGCCCCTTGCTAGATGGAGGATTTATTTGGCCAATCACATCTATACCCCATCCTCTGAATGGCCATGTCTTGATAATAGGATTCAAAGCTGATGCTGGAACTCTTTAGATATTCCCAAACTTCTGACAATCTTGACGCCCTTTGTAATACTCAAAGCAGTCTTCCAGCATCGTCGGCTAATAATACCCAGTGTGCCTGATAACCCACTTCATTTGATAAGCTGATTGATGCGCTCCACACAGCCGATCATGCACTTCACTCATCAATTTCAGTGCTTCTTTTTGACCCAGGCATTGTAGCAACACCCCATCTAATGATTTGTAGAACAAACGTCCATCAAGAAGAACAAACTTTACAGCTTTATACCTGAGCTTTCTAGAGACCTTTCGGGATGGATTTTCTAGATAATCAACAATTTCTTTTCTCCAATCATCTTATGCTAGATCACTCCCGAAAGGACACACATCGTTGGCAAACACTTCTTGATTTTCTCTATAACCCGAAGCACTTTGGGCCAACCTGTTTGCCTCTTCATTGCGTTCCCTAGGAATATGTTGCAGAATTACTAACTGAAAACTTTTCAAAATTTCCTTGCATTCCTCGTAGTAATTCCTCAGGATATCATTTCTACATTCATATTGGCCATTCAATTGTTTTATAACCAGCTCTGAATCTCCACAAATTTCAACTGAAATAGCCTTTGCTTCTTTCAAATATTGAAGCCCTCTAAACAATGCTTCATATTCAGCTTGATTATTTGTGACAGTAGGTTGAATAGGGATAGAAAATTCAAACATCTCACCTCTGGGTGAAATTAATAAAATTCCTACTCCACCACCTTTGCCACATGAGGATCCATCAAAGAACAAAGCCCAAGGAGTAATTTCAAGCAAATCAATCGATGGATCGCGATGTTCAGTAATGAAATCAGCAATAATCTGACCTTTAACAGCTTTTGCCGTTTCAAACTTCAACTCAAACTCAAACAAAGCCAAAATCCACTTGCCAATCCTTTCATTCAAAATTTGCATATATAACATGTGTTTAATTACATCAAACTTTGAATATAAAACACATTTGGCATTCAACAAATAGTGCCGAAACTTTGTACATGAGTAATAAATGCACAGGCAAAGCTTCTCCGCAGCCGAATATCTTGTCTCGGGATCAAGAAATCTTCGGCTAAGGTACGCAACTACTCGTTCCATTCCCTCAAATTCTTGTATAAGGGCCGATCCAATGGTTTGGGTATCGTCCGCCACGTACAACTTGAAAGGCTTGATTAATTGTGGAGGCACCAACACTGGTGGTTCCTTCATGTACTTCTCAATCTCATTGAAAGCCTTTTGTTGTTCGTCACCCCATAAAAACTTTTGATCCTTCTTGATCCTCAACAACGGAGAGAAAGGCAACACATTTTGTGATAAATTTGAAATAAATCTTCTCACAAAATTGATCTTGCTGAGCAGTGACTGCAATTCCTTGAGATTGGCTGGAGGAACAACTTCATCAATAGCTTACATGCTTTTCTTGCCAACTTCTATTCCTCCCTCATGCACTAAAAATCCCAAGAACTCTCCAGCGGAAACTCCAATGGCACACTTGTTCGGGTTCATCTTAAGCCCATGCTTTCGGGTGCACTCTAGAGTTTTCCTCACATCATTCAAGTGTGATGCATGATCTAAAGACTTTATCACGACATCATCAATATATATCTCAACAATTTTGCCGATCAACTCTGAAAAATATAATTCATGGCTCTTTGATAAGTTGCACCGGCATTTTTCAACCCAAATGTCATAACAATCCACTCAAAAAGGCCTATATGTCCAGGACATCTGAAGGCTGTCTTTGATATATCTTCTATTGCCATAAATATTTGATTGTACTCTGCATTGCCATACATGAAACTAATAACTTTATGTCCAGCAGCGGCATCAATTAACAAATCAGCAACAGGCATTGGATATCCATCCATGGGTGTAGCTCTACATAGATCTCTAAAGTCTATGCAAACCCTCATTTTCCCGTTTTTCTTATAAACAGGGACAATGTTAGAGATCCACTCTGCATATCTACATGGCCGAATGAAATTTGCTTCGATCAATCTCTCAACTTCTTTTTTCTCGTCGGCCAATACTTCATCCTTATAGATCTTTCGGGGAGGTTGCTTGTAAGGTTTAAAACCAGGCTTGATTGGCAACCGATGCTCAACAATGGAACAAACCAAACCAGGCATCTTCAAATAATCCCAAGCGAAGCAATCTTTGTATTCTATCAGTAGATTGATCAACTCCTTTCTGAAACTTGAATCCAAGTTAGCACTGATAAATGTCGGCCTTGGTTTATCACCATCTCCAATATCAATTTCTTCTAATTTGTCAGCCGACATGAATCCACGTCCTAACTTTCCATCAGTTCCATCAATTGGATTATCCATTAAAAATTGCTATAAGAGCCGACTGCTTGAATCGGCTATTGATCACTGCTGACTAGTTCAACAGGAGCTTCACCCCAGTCCTTGCCTGAGAAGCAATCTATACCATGATACTACCAGAAGGCTGGCTCTACATTAGCCACGCTAACTGAATCATCTGCATGGACCACTTCTATATCATCATCCACCCACTGAACAAGCTGTTGATGCATGGTAGATGGGATGCAATAGTTTGCATGGATCCAGTCCCGTCCAAGAAGCAAGCTATATGCCCCTTTGCCCTCAATGACAAAGAAGGTCGTGAGTAGGGTGTTAAAACTGATCATCAGATCCACATGTACACAGCCCTTGATGTCTGAAGGATTCCTAGCAAAATATCAGAACTATACTTGTTGGCGTCAAATCCCCAGGGCCCATGCCAAGCTTCCTGAATGTAGTATACGGCATCACATTGACCGCAGCTCCACCATCAATGAACATCTTGGTCAATGGCTTTCCATTGACATATCCCCTCAAGTACAGCGGTCTCATGTGCCGATTCTTGGCTGGTTTGTCAAAGGTTGCTTGCTTGGTCAACACCAGTTGTGCCATCATTCCAAGTTGCTCAGCCTCATTGATGTCTGGCGATGCCTCTTCCTGCACAACCTGATTAGCTAGAGCCATGAATTCATTCGGCAAGAAGCATACCATGCATGCTGGAGCCGAACGATCAAATCCATCAGGCTTATCTTTGGGACGCCACACCTGTTTCCTATTGATCCCTACTTGCTTCAACTCCTGATTCCTCAAGCCTTGAACTCTTCTTTTTTGGCTCCTCCTCAAGCCAGGTGGGCACCACTGTCCTTTCTGGCAGACATATTCACGCTCTTGTCCTTCATGATCAACCCACCTATGATCAGCATATCTTTTTCTTGGATGATCATCGTCTTCATTTATTTTTATGCACCGACCGTCACTAGGGTGTATCCTTCCAATCCTTTCATGGACGAATCGGCGATTGACAGTATCCTGCCTATACTCAGTATATTTGTCACTGCATTCAAGACAATTGTTCAACGTGGGGAGCTTCAAACCCTCATTGCAGCAGTGCCTGAAGAACGCACATCCCCAATGCGCACGCTCGTGCTCCCGTGCGTGCTGTTCTCATTCTTTCCTGTGCACTTCTTCCTCATATCTCCGCTTCTCCTCTTCGTATTTTTGTTTTTGGTAGCATTCTTTCTCTTGATGATGCTGCCACTTGTTAAGGAGAATGCGCGAAGTCACCCTGGGTTTCGATTTGGAGGATTCCCCTACTTCAATCTGACTTTTTAGATTGCGAGGCACTTCTTTGTGGACTTGTTCCACTATTACTTGTTGAGCAGGGTCAACTGATCCATTCTGCTTTGCCCTCACTGAAGTCAAAACCTTCACTTTTCCTTTTTCCTTAGCAGTCACCATGTTGACTGAAAACCCAATCATGTTCTAAGGAAAAGGATTGCCATCCAACTTCATCTTATTGTCAAATTTTAGATGACCTTCTTGGATAGCCTTTTGAATTCTCATCCTGAAAACCCTGCAACCATTGATGAAGTGAGATTTCCTGTTGCGAAACCCGCAGTATCTCTTTTCTTTGACCCCATTAGGCCGAAGCATAGAATGCCCCTCTGGCAACTTGATTCGGCCTTCCTTTTACGAGGAACTCAAAGAGCTTATCAGCCTTGGTCACATAAAAATCATAGGTGCCCTTGGCTTGCTTGACCCATCTCTGGTTTACTGTTAAAGGCTCTTTGCCCCACACCATTTCAGCTGCAGCTATTTCCTCTTCATCATGAAATTCCTCTCCTTGATCAGCTCTTTCGAGGAATTGGTTGTAGATGTCAGCTATATCACTGTGTTTGGCGAACCTAGAGTCTTTCTTGAAGCCATAAGCTTGGTTGCTCATTAACGACAGTCTATGTGACAGTTGGCCAAGATTGTCGAACTCCATGCCGAATAGCTTTTCCCGAATAGTTGGCAACATACCTGCTACAGCCATATCAGCCAATTGATCATCTGGTAGATTCAAAAAGAAGCACATGCTTTTAGTTCTCTGAACCTCCTGAGGAACTCCATGGGTGTTTCATTATGCCTCCGTTTCAGGGTGGTTAGATCAATTAGCTTTTTCTCATTACTACCAATGAAGTAATGAGCATGAAACTTTTGTTCCAAATCCTTCCAGGAACAGATTGATTGAGCAGGCAAACAAGCGAACCATGTAAAGGTCATGCCTGTCAATGATAGGGGAAATATCTGATCCTGAATGCTTCATCAGCTGAAGCTTCCCCAAGCTGCATCAAATATCGCGCTATATGCTCCATAGTGCTAGTATCATCTTGCCCAGAAAGCTTTGTGAAATCTGCAGGAGCTTTCACCCTGTGTGGCAAAGCCAACCTGTTGTACCATTCTGGGAAAGGAGGCATATACACATGCCCTTGATTCTTGGGTTTCAGGCCGAATTGATTTTGTAATACATTAGCCATTTTCTGCACCATAAGATTAACGTTAGCATCTTGATCCTCTGGCCTTCCAGTAGGCCCAGTAGGCATTCCTGTGGTCGTACCATATCCAGGATTCGGGAAAGTATCAATGGCACCATAATCCATGAATTCTGAATATCCATCCCCAAACATGTTCTTTTGTAGCCTATTATTTGCTGGGGCTATTCTGTAAGTAGAGCCAGGAGGAACTCCAGAAGAGCCGAATGCCAATTCTCCATAAGTAGGCATGTTGGGCATTGCCTAATAGGGGTTATGTTGCTGGTTTGGACGACCTCCCGTGCTTTGCAAAGCCAGCTGGATTGGCTGACCTCCCACGCTTTGCGGAGGCGGTTGGATTGGTTGACCTCCTGTACTTTGCAGAGGTGGCTGAGCACTTGCATCTCGAGCTGGTTGGCTATTGACAGCAGCACTTGATTCTCCTATCTCCACAGTAGGCCCTTGGGGTGATACTCGACCAAGCACCCTTTCCATGCCTGGGCCAAAGACACCAACAATCATTTGTCGGAACATATTCAAGAAAGCAGTATTGTGTTTGTCCATTATGCTTTCCATAGTTTGCTGAACCGCATTCATAACTTCTTGTTTCTCTTCAGCAGATGTAGTGTCAGGTTCTCCTGGTAGTAGAACTCTTGGCATGTCAGACTTAAGATATGGCACACCACTTCTGTTTTTACCAAACGACATTAGGCACTTCTGCTGAAATTGATCAATAGCATCCTTTAATTGCACTTGCTGCTCTGGATACAGCTCATCCATGGTGACATCCATGACATCATGAATATCAAGCATCTTGATCAGCTAGATTGTCACACTGGGCATGCCAAAAAGTGTGTTGACGTAAAATCAGCACCTCACGCCAAGCACACAGCAAGCCGAATAAAGCTGGCTTAACACACGTGCTGAATCCGAAGCGTGCCAGTCAATTTTCCTGAAACTGAAAAAGGATGAAAAGTAGTTAGATAAAACATGGAACTTGCCGGGTGGTACAAGACAGTTCCTTATTTACGGCTAGAGAGCCAAGTAAAAAGACATATAGCTACAACAAGCTATCTGTGAGCAGTTCGAGTATCATTCGGGAGCTCTAAAACATGAAAGCAGGATATAGCCGAATGCATGACGTAAGCATGATGAAAGATCGGTCTTTGTTTAAACAACATTGCTCGCACGTGATCATGACCGATTTTCGATGATAAAATAAGATAAATAAGATGAAAGCATGATTACAAATTTAAAATAATCAAGCATGCATAGGCCAAAAGCACTATTCTACCGCGTGTCTAGGTACTTTCAAACCCGTCGAACATGACACCAAACAAGTTAATCCACCGCATGATACAACTTGTTTGAAACCACACCACCAACCAAGATTAGATCAATCCACCGCATGATACAATATAAACGTGGAAGGCTAAAAGCATACGTTATTTAAAACAAACTTATGAACACGTTTAACTCGTGGTAGAATTGCCGAATACGGCTGTACAGCCGAATTGGGTTCCGTGGAGAAGGAACAAACATTGCCAAGGATGATAAATCTATCAGATTGAATCGAAATCTAATCCACTGGATGACTAGCTCTGAGACAATCCAAAAACCTGCATCTATCGCATGATACTCGGTTCTATCAAGATCTATGCAAGATCAACAAGCTTGAACCCTCAACACGTGACAATCTAGATTGATTTGAGTTCGGCTAATAAAAAGCAGATGATCCATGCACCACATCGAGTTGAAAATTTTGAATGCACATCATATGGATCGTAAACAAGATAAAGTCGAATCTAATCAATCTAAATTGGGCAATAAGAGTGTTACATGAATTAAACATAACGCAAAATTCAAAGCAACACATGGTAACTTAATGAATCTATTAGATCTTGCCAAATCTGATAGAGCCGATAACTAGCTCCAAGCTAGATCTTAGCCTACCGCATGGCTCATGATCTAACAAGAAACCCTCTTGAACCAAGCTTAAATCCACCGTATGATACTAAGAATGGTAACAAGACTACTTGCATCACGGTCTAAATCCACCGCATGTTACTAGACATGATACAAGGTTGCCGGTACTTACGGAGGTCAACGGATCGACGACTCCTCTCGAAGAATTCGACGACTCGACTAAAGGACTCGAAGGTTGGCACAGGGCCGGTTTTGTTGTGAAATTGTTCGATCCCTATTACAAACACCAAGGGTTTATATTTATACCCCTGTCCTAACACGACTCCTGGTCGACTACGAGTACAACATTCATTACCTAAATTAATGTCCCGACACCAATGTGCATCTCGCACCCGTCATCAATTCGTCCCTTCCTTATGTTCGGGCCACGTCATCACGTATTCCCGAAAGCTTCCTTTTTTAAGTGCAAAAAGCCTTTCTGCCGAATGATGGCATACTACCGACCGCAGGTATCTTTACCGAATCCTTTGAGGAGAATTTCCTGCCAAATGGCGCTTCTTTACCAAACACGGCCCACGAGTCAGTCCCTTTCCTGTACCAATTTTTGGTGTTAATAGCCGCCCCGCCGGACTTCAGGCCGCAACGGCCGGCACCGCCTGACGCCGCCGACCGAGCCCACCAGCGCCACCCTACTCCTGCCTACGGCCCCAAACGAGTCGTAGGTGAGCCTCTAGTCGCCTACCCGCCGTCCCCCGGCCGAGCCCCGGCGAGGTCTCGCCGGAATTGGCCGGACCGCCGTCGGCCGACACCCAAAGGGCCCAATTGCAAGGGGTTGTTTCTTCTCAGGGTCTGTTTCGCGAATCAAGCGTAGTTTTGTAAGGAATCCGAAACTCTCAAGGATCTCGGTGAAAAGTGGCATCTTAAATAGTAAAGTCATGCTGCCGAATCTTGTAAAATCTCTGGAAAATCGTAGAAAAATCAGAAAACTGCAAACTCTATTTTGCTAGACTCATGGTGAAGAGTACTACAATCTTGTTAAACTTATCTAGGCTGTTTCCTGATAGTTTTGGCATGACAAATAGAATTGTGAAAAACCTAGATCTGTGATATCTGAAAATCCATAAGTCCTCCGTAGCCAATTTTTGGATATGTTGTGTGTCATGTTATGACTAGCTCCTGTATCAAAAATTGCTCAAAGTTATGATGTAAATCTTTTTATATGAATTGTTTTCCATTTATGCACAATCTGTCTAGATGATTTTTGTAGCTAAAAATATTTATGTTTTTGTGCCCAACTTAAGCATGTGGTGTCTTTATGACAAGATGCACCTCTGGTGAATTAATCACAATTTTACAATGATCAGAAGTATTTATTCTTGATATATGCTTGTTTTCCTTTGTAAATTAATAATGCAAGATCAGTGGTTGTTCTAGGTGTGCTTGCTGCTTTCCTAGGATAGATTTGGACCAGGGAGCATGTGTAGGAAAGTTTGGATCGTTTGGATGCTTAATTATTTTTGAATGCATTTATCTTGTTAGATGGCTGGCTTTTTGTTATTTGTGGAGTAATTAATTTTCTAGCTTTTCCAAGCATGCATGTGTGTACAGTGGCTTAGTATAGGTGAATTGGTGATTAAGAAACCCTCCACTGAATTTCATTAGTTTATTGTTGGAATAAAAGCCTTGGAGGCAACTATAGGTTTAATGTTTTGCTGAATAGGAAAATGTACCTTTTTCCTTGTAACCCTTGTAAAATGGTTGCATAGCTTATTTAGGATCTATAACTACACCCTTGCTGTTTAAAGAATTCAAATGTAATTAATTACATTTATGTGCACCCCTTTTCTATGGAGAAGTTGAATAATAAAACCTCACATGAAATAACAACCATACAAGAAAGCATTAATTAAGTGTTTATTAAAAGAATAAACCCATGCCTATAATAACCTTATTGAAAATAATTAATAAATAATTATTTGTTAAGGTCAATGTGGACAACAAGAGTTGGGTAAAATAATTAATCTATCACATCACCTGAACCCTACATTGCATTCTGTGTAGACCTTCCTGACGGTGACTACTCGCTCGTGCCGGAAGGAGGAGCTGAAGCTGAACTGCAGTACGTGGAAGTACTCAAAGACACCAAGGGTGCTTAGGCTAACACTCTTGACGAAGGCAAGCTCCGGTACATTTAACCCAGTTTTTTCAAATTTATTATCCAACTAACTATGAATGATTGTGCATTTACCTCCAGGAGTTGATATGAAACCTTAGATGCATGAACACTAGGCACCTTTGTCCTTTACTAGTATGACAGGTCGATAGCTGCTATGCTATAGGGTCGTTACAAGTCGAGTGATGCTTGTCACTCACGAGAATAGGTTCTTATGTTGGAATCATAAGATCTCCTTAAATGGAATGCTCAAGTGGTAAGAGCATGGGATGTGGGCTCCGGTCCAATGGCTTTCGTGGGTTAAGTGTTCGAATGTACTAAGCACTTGTCGGGAATGGGACCGGTAAGCCTCGTACCTTAATGACACGGTGAAGGATCTTACTATTACTCATCTTGGGATGCATCTCACGGCTAGCTACCGGTGGTGCATGGTGAGTCCGGGTGCCTCGCAGGGTATAACAGATAGCCTGTACCAAAGACTGTAAGATTCGATCCCGATCCGAAGAGTTTTGGGAACCGCTTGGTGGTTGTCCTCGCGAGGGCATCCCACCGTGTGTTTAGGTCTACCTTGCAAGGTTATAAACCAATCGATTGTCGACCTCTCACAGTTATCTGAGACTACTTACTCCACTGGCCATGAGATCCCTAATGATGGATGTTGATGAATATTATGCTTTATTAATTGTATTGCACAACCTTGTCTCCAATAGATGGCTAATTTATAAAAGGATAAGCACAGTAGAACTTGTGCTTAAACCTTGAAAGTAAGGACATACTCTTTGTTACTTTTCAGCAAAAGAAACCCAGTGGCCAAAAAGCCTATCATGTCTATAGTGGGTAAAGTAATTATCACTGATGGGTAAGTCTTGCTTAGTATTAGTATACTCAGCTTTGCTATAATCTGTTGCTCCAGGTAATGCCTTTGGTGATGTGTGGCCCGGAGAGATCCCGCCCGGCTGGGAGCTGGAGTGGGTGGAGGACGATGAATGAAGGCACCATGGCTGGCTTCCCGTGGTGTTTCCGCTTTCCACTTAGTTTAATTCCTCTGTTTTAAAAACTCTGAAATACGTTGTCATGGCAAAGACTTCGGTTTGTAATAATTAAACCCTTCGAGTTGAATTTCTGATGTTAATTATGTTGTATCTCTTGACTCGCCTTCGCGTGAGTTTTAATGCATATATGTCGATCCTTGTTTCTATATAAGTGATTTACCGGGCGTTAACCCGACGACTAACGACAGGATGATACTTTATTATCGCTTAATGACCAAAGTAGATTGGTTTATGCAATAGTACGGTATTTTCCTGTGCGGGTTGTCATAGCCACTAACCACCTGGTTTCCGCGATGAATTCGCAAAGGTATCATGTCCTACGCAGGCCCACCTTGCAGGAGCTGCGCAGGTTAAAATTTACAATACAAATTGTTCAGAGAGGGAATCACAACCCACGAATTTCCAAGTTTTTTTACAACAACATCACAAGAAATGATTGAGCATTTCAGCTGGTGATGTCAACCTTTGGGGAAGAGTCATCGTTTTCAGAACTAGCTTCTGCTCTGTCGTCATCCCCATCGTCACTGTTGTTGCTGCCATCACCTCCATCTTCACCAGATCCTTCCTCTTCAATGTCCACGTCTCTGTTATCTTCAGAAGAAGATTCTGGACCTTCGACGCCCTTAGCACACATTTCTTTTTGAATCAACTAAAAAAGCACCAACAAAGACAAAGAGACTTAAGAAAGCCAAAGAAGGAAAATTTGTGAAGTTTTAAAAAACTAGCAACATCTCCAAGAAACCAACTTGATCCAATTTAGTGTGAGCGGTCTTCTTTGCAACCTCCTTCCCGCTAGCAAACCAGAACTCTCTCGCGAACTTGAGCTTGATAGTCGATACATCTTCATTGACATGGATGATTGAAGTGCTCGAGGCATCAGGAAAATGCGTAAGTATCCCACGAAACTTCGCGAGGTTCGCGTAGTCAAAATCATGGAGAAGCTTCAGAATGCTTTTCACTGAGAAAGCCGCAACAAAGTCGCTGGCACCTGATATAACCCCGGGAAGTGCCTTGAATTCATTATTGATCCAGCCCATGAATTCGGAGATCTCTTCATTCACGGGAAAGGGGGCAGGGCGAACGCCAAAGTTCCTTAGAGCATTTCTGTACTCCTCGAACAAGAGCTTCAGCTTAGTCATAGTCTCTGTAACCTCTTGTCCCGAAGCTTTGTCTCACTCAGCTAAAGCCCTCTCAAGATCTTGAATTTTCTGCTCTTTAGTGCTTAGAGTCTTCGCAAGATCGACATTGTTGACACGAAGATCTTCAGCAGCTTTAGAAGGCTTGTCGTGATCTTTACGAAGGTTTTCAATTAACTTCAAGTCTTCTTCATGAGTATTTTGGAGCTTGTCTAAGTGTCGGGCATACACCCCGGGTACTCATGCAAGGAAGGAGGAAGAGTAGAAGACAGATTCCTACTAGAATTCCCCTGTACTCCTACTAGGACTCGCTCTGTGTAATCCTACTAGGACTCCTGCCTTGTAACCGACTAGGAACCCGCCCCCTGGACTATATAAAGGAGGGCCGGGTACCTAGGAGGACATCCACAATCCCTCCGGGGAACAACCCAAGCGCAGGGCGCAATACTACTCCAAACAGGACGTAGGGTAGCTACTCTGGCTACCCGAACCTGTATAAATCTTGTGTCTTGTGTCCTCGTGCATACCTTCGGGTTCCAGATCATGGCGATCCCCACCTTCTACCTTGCTGCGGGTACCTCCCATGGAGGTCGAGAGGTTTAAACACCGACAGCTGGCGCCCACCGTGGGGCCATCGTCACGATCATCAGGCGAATTCGAAGGACCAAATCCAGATCAATCTACCGGCGCAAACGGATTCCAATTCGCCGAGTTTGAAGTTCTCCACGTCAACTCGCCGTATCTGGGAGAAGCACATGAACCGAGCAGAAACAGCGCCGATTCCTTTCTTTTTCCGCCTCGGTTCCCAAGTCGTCGGGTTGGAGATCAAGATGGACACATCACTGTCCAAATCCGAATCAAAGTGGAGCAGTCCAGCAGCTGTCACGCATCCAGGCCAAGATTCCAAGCTACCAAGGATTCTCCGAGTTCTTTGCTCCATGCAACTGGAAGACGTACGCAGCTACAACTACGTCAACTACGTCGTACCGGCTCTACATCAACTTCACCGTGCACTGCGACTACTCGTCACCCGGCCACACGGGCTCTACGTCAACCTTGCCGTGCGCCGCGAGTACTCGTCTCTCGACCGCAGCGGCTATACATCGACTACGCCGCACGCCGCCGCGACGTCGTCTTTTGGGCGTACGACTACCTCGACAACTTATCTCGACTAGTTTCAACTCGAAAACTAGTCGAGGAACGGCTCCCGCGACATCAACAACTAGTCGGATCCACCTCCAACTAGTCGACTTCAGCTCCAACCGTCGCGGCTCCATCACCGACCGCCACGGCTTCGTCAACACTCGTCCGCGAATTAAGCTAAGTCACTTATTTCAATAATTATTTTTTCTTCGGCTTGCTCTCCACATACAGGAACCAACGCCGAAGACTACTTCGTGTACGCCTCTCAACGGCTACCTGCCAGCAGAGCTACACCGTGCCAGCTATTCCTTGGGGATGTTGACTGCCGCGCCACGAGCTTGGTGCACCAAATTAGGAGGCTCTTGCCACGACGTTTCGTGTACTGAGTGCTGGAGGCGCACAACTACACCCTGAGGAGGCACTGCGCAATCTTGCTCTCCGCCACGCGGAACAACGAGCAATCTCGCTCTCTCTTGTCGCCATGCCGACTACCTTCGTCTACCTCTTAATGGTCTCGCTAGAGTAGCACACGCCTTGATCCGCGCAAAGCCTCGGCTCTCCTGTCATGCCTCCACGCCTCCAGCGGCTATGGCTAAACAGCGACCACAGAGACCGGGCGCTTAAACCAGCTCTACTATCATGCCTTCACGCCCCCAGCGGCTATGGCTAAACAGCGATCACAGAGACTGGGCGCTAAACCGCATCAGGCTAACTACTCGACGCCTTACAACCGAAACAAGAGCATGACACATGACATTTACATCTATATTCATATTTGTATTTGTCATTTGTAGATTCAATTTCTACAAAAATGCTACATAATGTACGCATCTCTACTTTCAGGTCAAGCTCCGGCGACGACTTTCCGGTACGCTTCGTGTACCTCTATTGGCGCGGCTAGTTCCCAAACTCGGGGGCTACGCACCAAATTACTACTCGACATCAACTCGAGTAGTCTCCGCTAGCTCTCTAGCTCGGCGGCTCAGCACCAACAACTACTCGACGTGGCTCCTACGGCTCACCTGGCGACGAGCTCGGGGGCTGAACGCTACAAGAGTACTCAAATGATGACTTCCGCAAATACTGAAGACCCTCGGACTGATTCTTCAATCGTTCCAAGGCTCGGGGGCTACTAGGCTACACCCATCAGTTGATTTTTTCAAGACGGAAGCGAGAATCAAGATTGACCCTCGGTCGAGTCTACAACTCAACCTAAGGCTCGGGGGCTACTCCATATGGAGTGCGATTTTGCAATCGCACTTCCATATAATCTCGACTTCAAGACTAATGAGCCGGACCACCTTCCGGCCCTCGCGGCGGTTCAAGTACTATTGAAGACTTCTTCAAGCGATACTCGAGGACGCTCAAGAACTACTCGAAGAGGCTTCAAGACTACTCGAACTACTACTCTCGACTCCAACGTGCTCGGGGGCTTGTCGGGCATACACCCCGGTACTCATGCAAGGAAGGAGGAAGAGTAGAAGACGATTCCTACTAGAATTCCCCCCGTACTCCTACTAGGACTCGCTTTGTGTAATCCTACTAGGACTCCCGCCTTGTAACCGACTAGGAACCCGCCCCCGTACTATATAAAGGAGGGCCGGGTACCTAGGAGGACATCCACATCCCTCCGGGAACAACCCAAGCGCGGGCGCAATACTACTCCAAACAGGACGTAGGGTAGCTACTCTGGCTACCCGAACCTGTATAAATCTTGTGTCTTGTGTCCTCGTGCATACCTTCGGGTTCCAGATCATGGCGATCCCCACCTTCTACCTTGCTGCGGGTACCTCCCATGGAGGTCGAGAGGTTTAAACACCGACACTAAGTCTTTCTTAGAATTCCCAAGGGCACCTTGGGCAGCTTTCTTCTCATCCTCAGCGACCCTTTTCTCGTCTTGATATCTTTTCAAAGCTTCAGCAAGCTCAACAACTTTCTTCTCCATGTACAGATTTGCAACCTGAGCCAATGTTGACGGTTAATAGTTGTATCAAAGTTCGTTTAGACTTGCAAGCAGACAAGTCTCCCGTCGTAGTCAAGGGACCCTTCTTCCCTCGAGTGGTGAACCCAAGGTATCGAATCCGTGGAACAAATGTGTGACGCAAAAGTTGATCTAGTAAAGCCAAGCAACTTCAATCTTCGATAAAAGAGAAACCCTAATGCATCTAGATAAAAGACACGAAACTAATCTAATCTACTAAAGACCAGAGATAACAAAGTAAGATTGGGTAGATAAACCGATCTTAGAGAGATCGGGTTAAGCCTTTTGTTGAAGTTCCAAGCAAGAGAAGAATTAGCAAATTGAATCTTATAAGAAGCCTCTTTAAACCGTGGTTTCCCGTCCAAATCCGAAAACATCCGCCTTTCGGAACCCCCGTTTTGTCACAACGTATCCCTACTCATGCGGGGAGTCTAGGGCGAGTCAAAAGACAAGTCGAGATTCTTTCGGAAGATCCGGCGTGTACCTCTAGCCACCGTGGCTACAAGAACACCCTATGTAATCTATCTCGAGAATAGATTTAGAATAAGCAAAGCCGATCGAAAAATGAAATCTTCGAGGAAACACTTGATCGCTAAGAATAGATTCAACTTGATAATTCAACTATGACAATGATACATACACAAGATCACCACCGGGATCCTTCCTTGATCTTGCTTCTAGCTCCGGGAACTCCGACGTGGTCTTCCGTGCAAGGTTCCCATGTCGGCTAGGGAAACCCTAGTCAACTAGCTCGACCCTCTCCTCTCCAGGATGGTGTCCCTCTCTTCTCTGCTCCTCGGCGTCCGATGACGAATTGGATTATGCGTGGCTCTCGACCCCGAGGCTATAAATACCCAGAATGGCGGCTAGGGCACAGGAGAGAGCAAACGGGCTCTGGACAGGCCCGGGCCGGCCGGCCGGCCTGGGCCCATCCAGGCCCAGCTCGCGGCCTCCTTTGCTCTATGTCGATTCCCGTGTCTTCTAGATGATTCCCCCTTCTGCATGTAGGTCCATGTCGTCAGTTTCTCTCCGAATTGAACATAACTCCTTGTCTTGCAAGATTCGGCACTTTTCTGGTTAGGTCCTCGGAGTTTGTCATCTTCTCGGATCAAGTCCCTGACTCCTTGGAGTTATGTTTGCTTCATTGCATGACTTGTACGAGGCTTCAAGGTCTTGTCATAAGGTGCTTGATGAACTTATCCCGAAAGTCTTGCTTTCAACACTAAAACCCTGCATAAACACTAAACTCCAAAACCGACATGCACACGTGAACTTGTTATACCACGGGGGTTAGTACCAATGGATAAGGTATAAAACTTATGCCAACACCGAAGGTAAATTCTTGGCTAGGTTGACAGATTTTCACCGTCAACATCTCCCCCATGCTTAAACCTTGCTCGTCCTCGAGTAAGCCTTTGATGGACTGTTTAAACCTTGTACTTGATCATACATGAGAAAACATAATGCTCTCAAAATTTTAATTCGTTAAAGTTCCATAATGTACTAGCCTTCATCTCTACGAAGGGTAGATTCTTAATTAAGCTTATCCTACGAGTATTAACATGCTCACAAAGTTTAAACAGATCTCAAAATTTTGGAAATAAAGAATGAGATGAATTAAAGCTAAACCAAGTTCACAAATCAGCTTGCATATTGCTCATGAACTCTCAACTCACTTGTCTCTCAAGTCTATATATTCTACTCCTTTCCCTCTCATCACATATATGTGGTAGGCTTCATATGGAGCTTTCTGGGAATGTTTAGTCCTACCAAATTTATAAATGAGATGTTGTCAAAACAAGACAAGCTTCTCATGGTCTTACCGAGACTTGTCAAAAAGGTCATTGGAAAATGATGCTAAATCATGGAGGGGAAAGAGAAAAATACACACACTTTAGATAGGTGGACATGTGCAAATGGCAAGAGTGATCCCGAGGCACAAAGGAAGTCCTCGTTATCGCATTGCACATGGTTGGAAAATTGAGTATGGATCTTTTAATCTTGAAGCCTTGAATTTCCTAATGCACTTTAGAGAACGAGGGAGTTCACTTTTACACATACTCATTTTTTTTTCTCTTCTTTATTTCTTTCTTTCTTTCTCTCATTCATTTTTTTATCTTTCTTTCTCATACAATTTTTTATTTGCTCCCCTTTTGAACTCTAAAAATTGCATCGTACCTATCTCCTCCCCCATGCTTAGACATTGCTCGTCCTCGAGCAAAGAGGCGATAAATAAGGTAGGTACCGGAAATATTTTTCCTTGGAGAGATACTTGAATTCTTCAATGTTGGCACCGTCTTGCGATCTTCCTTGAATTGATGATCCATTCTCAATGATAGGTTGTGGTCAAGGAGGTAATCACAAAAGATGATATTTGGTTTAAGGGTGGATATCCGGCGAGGTTTGTGAGATCTCCAATGCGGGGATACACAATGCACGGATAAAAGGCTAACAAAAAGATAGATACGCAAAAATGGAATGACCAGCTTCTTAGTCTCGGGCTAGAGAAATCATGGCCTGCAATAACTCACTCAAAAATAAATCTTGTACACTAAGGTTTATGCACTCAAATATATATTAGGCTCTGGATAGGTTGAGCAACACACAAGTGATATTCATGACAAGGTTAGCAATATTTTTGAGCATAGAAACCATCTTCAATCTATTCATAACTTGAGAGCACATCAAACACTATGGGTCTTTATTTTAATCATAACCTCCGCTAAAGATTAAGCTAGCATTTAAATAAATTCAGATTTGTATTTTAAGAGAGCACTAGCTTTAACATGAATAAATCAATTACAAAGATAAACAAAGCGGCAATTATAATCATATATCATTATGGCACAAATTTTTGTAGCTTTTCCTGAGGACCATGTGTGGTTCGAGGACCGGTGGATGGTCTCTTCCTTGTGTGATGAGTGATTGACAACGTTGTGTGGACTGATTCTTGGCTAAGTATTGCAGGTGCAGGTGGCGGCTTGACTCGTGTTGGTGCAGGTGAAGAACAAGCGCGAAAGGTCGTTGCCGGTGAGGCCTCCAGGTGTCGAGAAGACAAGTAGGCTTCGTTCGAGGGACCCGGTGGCCAGCGGGGTCAAGTGCGGGCCGCATGGTGGCATGAACAGCAAGATGAGGTCGTGGACGGTTTCTTGGTAGAGCCTCAAAACCAAGGTCGAGCCGAGACTTCGTGGGAGCCGAGTCATGAGTGGAGATTGGCGGAGGCTACACCGAGTTCGCGGGGTTTCCAGTGGTTCACCAGAAAACCACTGGGTTACTCGGTTGAGCCACAAAACCGAGGCCAAAGACTCGACTAGGAGGTGCGGCCACCCAGGCCGGTTCAACCGCCCAGGAGGGGCGGTCAGACCGCCTGGGGCCGGTCAGATCCACCGGGCCGGTCTAACCGCCCAGGGGGGCGGTCGACCGCCACGGCCGCCGCGCCGAGAAGCTTCGAAGCGGAGGACACGCGTCGGGATCGCAAGGCTTGCGTCGAGGCTACGCTGGGTGCGGTCGCCGGGCATCCGTCCGATGGTGAAGACATCAAGAATTCCAAATCCGCCCTCGAGGGGCATGTATCCCTAGTTATTAGTGAAGGGTAGTTTAGTCTTTTGGGTGCCTCCATATATACTCATTAGATGGGTGGATGGCAGCCAACTCTTGGAACCCTAGCTCATTTGGCTTTTCCATTTTCGTTCTCCTTTTTCCTTAGGATTTTAGAAGGCTAGCTTGAGAGCTTCATGTGAGATCTAGAGAGAGGGATGGATGTTTGGGTGGCAAGCTAGACCTTGTACGAACCATTCATGGCATGTATAGAAGGTTTGGCGTTGTTCATCATGGTGGTTTTCCCGTCTCTTTGGTGTTGATTTTCGGAGCTCTTTTTGGCGGTGTTTTGAGGACGGTTTCTTGGGGTTTTTGGTGGGTGTCACGTATGAGGTTATTGTGCCTCTTTGGCTGGTGACTTTGCCCCCAAATCCCCTTTGAATCGGACTCGATTTGGTGATTTCTCGAGTTGGGTGAGTTCTTGACCTAGAGAAGCGATTTCTTTGATTCCTCTTGATTGTGAGCGTTTCGGGTCAATTCCTTTGAGGTAGAGGTTGCCCGGAGGTAACCCGGCTATTCCCGAAGTTTGGCTGCAATCCGTGGAGTGATTCGGGAGATCGGGCGCGAGGAAGTTGAGGTTTGACCCGTGGGTTCGTTTTTCGGTAGGGGCGGTCTAACCGCCTACGGGGGGCGGTCTAACCGCCCGGGTGTTTCCGGGTCAAAGTTTTGTTTCGCCGGATTTTCCTCTGTGAGTTTGTTCGCCTTGATCGGAGGAGTGTCCGGGTGAAATTTGGGGTCGTTCTCGTGGAGTTTGCTAGGTGTTCTTCGTCGGGGTTCGTTGCCGGTACGGGAGGTTAGACCGCCCCGGGTAGCCGGTCTAACCGCCCCTAGGCCCTTGGGTGAAGTTTTGGTTTTCGCCAAGATTTTCTGATAGCTAGCATGGCCTTGACCAGAGATCTCTGTTGGTGAAACCGTGGTGTGTTTTGGTGCTCGGAAGAGGCGTTTCGGAGGATCTCTTGGTTGCCAGGTGGAGGCGGTCTAACCACCCCCTATACCCGGTCTAACCGCCCCCCTCTGGTTAGCCGGCTTTTGAGTTGTTTTCGCTGTCGGTGCTGCGTGTGTGTTGTGGTTGCTTGGTAGAGTTTGTTCCTAGGACCGGTAGCACTCCGGTGGCTACGTGGTTTTGGCAAACCGGAGGTAGAAGTGCGGAGCGTGTGATTTCGGGGGTTCGACCGAGCTAGTTCGTCTTGTCGGAGTTTCAATCTCCCTCGAGAAGAATTTTTATCGGCTCCCATTCACTCCCCCCCTCTCGGTCGCCTAATCGGTCCTTCAAGTGGTATCGGACCCGGTTCGGGTCTTTGTTGACTCTAACCGCTCTAAGATCCAAGGATGGCGTACCGGGAACGGGGTTCGGGTCCTCCACACTTCGATGGCAAGAACTACCGGATGTGGAGCAAGCGGATGGGTGCGTTCCTCCGCGGAAAGGGTCGCCTTCTTTGGGATGTCACGGTGGACACGAGGCTATGTCCGGCCGATGGATTTCCTTGCTCCGGGGTCGAGGGACGGATTCGACGCCAACAATAAGGCGGTCGACTACTTGTTTCGTGCTTTGTGTCGGCCGAGTTCGATCGGGTGCACACCGAGCACTTGGCTTGTAGGATTTGGGCGGTGTTGAAGGAGGCTCATGTTGGGAACGCCCAGGTTCAGGCACGGATGTATGCGACCTACCGGAGAGAGTACGAGAACTTCACTCATCTCCCCGGTGAGTCCATCGATACCTTGTTTCAGAGGTTCACGGTGGTTGTGAACAACATGAGGGCCAATGTGGACGTGCTCCCATATGATGATCATGATAGAGCGGTCAAGCTCTTACACTCTTTGAATCGTACGATTTGGGGAGGAAAGTTCGAGGCCATTGTCGAGTCGGAGAAGTATGACACTCTGACGGTGAACGAGCTGTTCTCGAAGCTCAAGTCGGCTGAGGTGGATAGGGGCATGACAGCCAAGATCGAGGGCCCGACTGACTCTCATAGTCTCGCCCTCGTCGGTGGTTTGAAAGGAAAGGCTAATACTAACCCATCCACCGGGATGTTTTCTTTGTCCTCTTTGTTGTCTATGCCAGATGAGGAGTTCGACGTGCTTGGAGAGGACGAGCTGGCGCTCCCCGACGAGGGCGGTTCGAGAGGCTGCACGAGAACCCCGTGAACATGAGGAGGAACACGAGGACATGCTTCAAGTGCGGCAAGACTGGACACTATTTCGCCGAGTGTCCGAAGGTGAACAACCACGACAAGCACAAGTTCAAGGACAAGAGGAAGAAGTCCAAGAAGAAGGATCATGGACATGGGAAGAAGGCACGGTCTCGAGAGAATATGAAGAGATCAAGCGACATCGAGTCTGATTCCGAGGACACGTCTTCAAGCTCGAGTGATGAAGACGAAGAGGATGAGAAGAAGAGGAAGAAGAAGAAGAAGAACCTTGGCAAGTATCTCAACGGCCTTTGTGTGACGGGCCTAAGCCTCAAGGACGACTTCTGCGGCATGGCTCGCAGTTTGAGCAGCAAGAGAAGCCAGAAGGACGCCTTGGACTTGGATTCTGAGGATGAGGTATGTGATGAGCTCTCTTCTTTGCGCAAGAAGAATTAGGAGTTGGTTGACTTGCTTGATAATCGCGATCACATGCTTAGAGAGGCTAAGAAGCTTAGGAAGGAGCTTAGATCTTTGCTCGAGGATGCTAGGACTAGAGTGGCTGAGCTAGAAACACAGGTTCTTGATAGCAAGCTTGAAATTGATTCACTTAAGGCTAGCCCTGTTGTTTCTGAGGAAAATGATTGTGCTGATTGCTCTGCTTTCCTAGCCGACTTGACTGATCTTAGGGAGATGTATGCCTCCAAGTGTGAGGAACTAGATGTGCTTAGGGTTGAATTGGCTGAGCTACAATCTAGACCCACTTTGCTTGGTGCTTGCACTTCTTGCCCGGGTTTGCATGAGAAAATTGTTGAGCTTCGTTCTCGCATTTGTTCGCTAGAGGCTGATTTGAAAGTGCCTATTCCTACTTCTTGTTCTACATGTGAGTTGCATGCTATGAAGAATTTGGATCTTGCAAAATGTGTTGGTCGCTTGCAAGATGAGAATGATAAGTTGCATGATGCGCTGAGTTGGTTGTCCAGTCAAGAACCTCAGCTTGGTATGATGATTGCTAGCTGTAAGCGCTTTGATGGTTGGGCCTTGGGATTGGATAAGGTTGGTGAGGGTAGTGGTGAGAGAGAAAGGAAATTTGGGAATGTTTCAGCTCCACCACAACCCACACCCAAAGACAAGTTAGCATCCAATCCAAACCAACCTAGTGAAAAGCCTAGTGAGAAACCAAGTGAAGAGTCTCACCCCAAGCCTAAGCCCAAACCAATCCTTTTCCATTGTGAGTTTTGTGGGAAGGATGGTCACAAGAGAGAGTTTTGCTATAAGAGAAAGAGAGAGGCGAGAATGGCTAAGGAGTGGGCGAACAAGGACGGTACCACCCTTCTCATGGTGTGCCTGAGCCTCGTATGCCACTGCCTAAGGGAAAGGGCTTTGTGCGTAAGGATCCGGCATGGGGATATGAGAAATCCCATAGCCGCGGTGGTGGTCTGGAGAGGGCGGTCGGGGCCCGGCTCGGCTAGGCGGTCAGACCGGCCCTGCCTAGGGAAGGGCGGTCAGACCGGCCTGGCTAGGCGGTCGGGCCGCCCTCCCCGAATTTCGGGCGCTTCTGTTTTCGAGGTCGTGAAGCTGGTGGTTTCAGTTCCCTTGGTCATGGTGCAGATGGTAGACACTTTGAGTCTGGTGGCGTTGAGTTTGCTGGACGTTCTCCACCTCGTGATCAATACGAGCTTGGGAGAGGTTGCAGTTTTGAGTCTCAGAGGGGCTACAGACCATGCTTTCCCTTTCGTGGTACTCGTACTCCTTTAGTGAGACGGGAGTGGTGTTCCCATGGTGGTTCCAGGTTTGATAGGTTTGACAGGATGGATCGTTGTATTGATAGGCAGGGTAGGATGAATGTTGCTAACCCTACTTTTGAGGAAATGGCCCGACACTGGTTTCACACCTTTGGGACTAACCCCAGTGTTGAGTCATTTTCTCGTTCTCGCTCTTGGTTTTGAGTTGCAGGTGGGAGGCCCGGAGAACATTTGGTTGATATCGGGGGTGGTTCTTCGGCCTCATACCCCGGTGGTAACATGTAGGTGCATCACTTTCGGGGATGGTGGACAAGGATGAGTGAATTGTGAAGAAATGATAAAGGTAAGTGTTTTGTGACCTTCGAGTGTGTGGCCTTGGTCAAGCCGCTTGGTTTGTTTTGCTCCTTCTCTATCTCATGTGTGTAGGGTGAGCTTTGAATGCTCTTTGGCCCTAGTGCATGTGTTTAGGGGGAGCTTGTGAGTTTTGTGCTCCTTCGCTCTTTTGCCGGTGGTGTCGAGCCCTTTTTGCCTCCCCTCGAGGAGCCGGTCTTTTGTGAGCTTTGTGTGTGTGGTTGGTTTCCTAAGTTGGTGGTGAAGCTCCTTGTGTAGCATATGTATAGCTTTCCTTTGTCCATTTATTGCATTTGGCATGGCATATGTGACATGATGTATAGGCATCCTTGTATCTTAGATTGCATGCATTTTGTATCATATGCATTGGATAGGAACAGCTTCTCCTATATACATTGTTCACCATGGGTTGCTATATATGTTCTTGTGAGCTTGTTTGGTATGCTACGGTTAGTTTGGCTTAGCTCTTGATGATCTTGATGAATGATCCATGGTTGATGGCTAATTTTTTGAAAAATGTCACATATATGATCTCTCATGTGTAAATGCCTTTATATGATCTTGACATGTTTTAGTGGCTTTGCTATGCTTAATTTGTGTTAGGATAGCTAGTTTATTGATCATATGGGGCCAAAGGCTCATTTGCCATCATGAATGTTTAGCCCTCTTGCTTCATCTTGTGGAGGGGCATAAGTTCCTTTTTGTCGCAAAGACATTTCATGTACCATTTATAAATCTGAAAATGAAATGAAAAATGCTTGGAAAATGTTGACGGTGTATTTTGGTGCACCTAGCATGTTCATTACACTTTGGTTTGGATTTGATTATGGAACTAACCCACCACTAGGCACACTAATCACATGACAAGTTCATCTTTGTGCATGCATTTGGAAGTGTTGTGTTTATGTAGGAAATCATGGACATAAAGGACGGATTCGCAATAAGTTCAAAGGAGCATTCATGGAGTCTTGTTCGTGTTCATGAGCTCGCTGAAATCACTTCCAATGGTGGCGAGGACCGAAGTGCTACGAGGAACACCCCCGGGGATTGAAGCGTAAAAGATCAAACTTCATGCAAAGAGAGCCTCCATCTTGATCGCGAGGATAACGGCGTCAAAATCATCCAAGTGGAGGGGGCAAAGTAGATAAGTGCACGAGGACCCACGGAGCAAAAAGGGCGACCGAACCGGCCGAATCGGGCACAGGCCGGCCGGCCCGGCGGGCCGGCCCAGCCCACTTCGGGCACCGGTTCGGTCCCGTCTTCCTTGCCCTCGAAGGATCTTCGACCCTAAAACCCCCGACGCGCCGCCAACACAGGGAGGAGGAGTTATTCGCACCAGAAGGCCATCCACAAGCTAGAGAGAGAGGAGGAGGATCTCCGGCGGGAGATCAACCACCTCGAAGGAAGCACCCTCTCGTGGAGAAGAAGGAAGACACCGGCGAAAGGGAAACCATGATCAACGGTGCCATGATCAGCACCTTGATGGGGTAATCTTCTCATTCGTCCATGGGTTGTAATCGATCTTGAGATGTAATCGCACTTTGTCGGATTATCTATCTATCATCTTGTGTTGAATATACTTTCATGCTTAAGGTTAGCTACCATGCCGTAAAGGGAGTATAGGGCTCAATGCTTCCTTGGATCCATTCAATACGCCGTGGCCATCAAAGGTCTAGTCATGAATACCTTCGCGTAGTGACAGTACGAGAGGAGGGAAAGGGCGAAACCGTGGTCACAACCCCGATAGATTAGATTGGTTTTTCATGTCTTTAAGCGATTGCATGCTCTAGTATCGTAGACCCGTGGGCGAGTGTCTTCTTCCTTGATCGTTTATCATTCTCTCTAGTGTGTTTAGTTGTTTTCTAGTATAATATAGTTAGGGTTTTAGTAGCTAGTGTGTCGTTGTTGATCGAACGCTTGTAATCCCCTTGCTCCGCGGATTGACAAGAACCTTGGGAATCCCGTGGTGAAAAAGGTGTGGGGTCCGTACGCTTGCGGATCGTAGAGGGATACGTCTTTTATCCGTCAACAAGCCCCTTTTTCTCGGCGCTCGTTGCCGGGGAGCAAGTTAGTTTACATCGTTTGATTTGCACCTAACTTAGTTTTATATTTTAGTTTATCTTTTGTTTGCTTTATCTAACATATATTATCAGAAAAACACTTGTTTCTTTTTTGTTTTTGTTTTTATCTTATTGTCTAGATGGAGTTTGTTAATCAACCCGTGGAAGAACCGGAGAAATCATTAAGGGATTACGCTAGCCCTCGATGTGAAGACATAAAGGTACAAGAGTCGGATTCGAAGCTCGAAGCGACCAAGTATGAAATTAAATCCAAGATCATCAAGATGGTGGCGGAAAACCCATTTGAAGGGATGGTTACGGAGAACCCGTATAGACACATAAGGGATTTCACGACAATATGCAACACGGTGCGTCAAGAAGGAGTTCCCGATGAATGGTTCAAATGGAATCTCTTTCCCTACTCACTTGCCGGCAAAGCAAAGACATGGTATTCGGTTGCGTCCTTTGAAGTTGAAGGCAATTGGAACAAGTTGACAAAGAAGTTTTGCGAGAAGTTCTTTCCAATTAGCAAGGTTCAACATCTAAGGAGGCAAGTGATCACTTTCATGCAAGGAGAAGAGGAAGGGATAGACCAAGCCTGGGATAGGTTTAATGAATTAATCGAACAAGGACCAAAACTCGGCTTCACCGGTGACGTACTCTTGCATACATTTTTCTTTTCCCTAACCCCTAGTTGCATGCGACACGTCGAAATGTGTGCAGGTGGGGATCTCATGGAGAAAACACTCACGGAAGCCGCCCAACTTCTACAAAAAGTTAGTAAAGCTGCAGCCATGCGAAGAGATTGGGAAACAAGACTTGCGGAAGAGCCGGAATTCAATTCAAGGAAGAAAAAGCTTGCTGAATTTTCTAAAGAGGCAACTCCGGAAGTCACAAAAGAGGAGCCGATCAGGGAAAAGCTTGAACAAGAACACACCAAGTCAAGAACTACACCAAACGTCGACTTCGCCGCACCAAATGAGACGAACAAGAGAAGCATGTCAAGCGCGAAGCCACTAAGAGAGTTCGAGCCAATGGATTGGGTTCCTATTGATTACGGAGAAGTATTCGACAAGAGAAGACCGTTCCCTAATCAAAAGGGAATGGCAAGAGCATTGGAAGTTGATTTCCCACCGGAGAAGAAAGCTGAAAATTCATACGACCTCGAAACCACCGGTGAGATTTTTGAAAAGCTCTTTGGAGATGACGTGGTGGATCCGGAACATATTTCCGAGGTGAAGAGGATCATGGGGATCAAGCCCGAAGCATCACCATACGCTCGCCTTGCTGAAATTTATTCGATCGGATCCGAAGAAGAAGAGAAGATGACGCCGCACTTGAGTTGCGAGATCAACGGAGTTCAATGCAAAGCCTTATGCGACATCGGAGCCCAAGTAAGTGTTCTATCTTCTAAAATTTACGATAAAGTTCAATACCACAACCTAGACTTAGCCCCAACATCAACGAAATTAATTATGGGAGATGGTAGAACTATCAAACCTCTAGGTATTGCTTGCAACATGAAAGTAAAAATCTCTAGAAACTATATACCAACCGATTTCTTTGTTATTGATGCTTACCATGGTAATTCTGATCATATAATCTTAGGTAGGCCTTTTCTTAAGTTGGTTGATGCCGTGTTAGATGCCGGAGAAGGCAAAGTAACAATGAACCTTAATGGAACAAAGTACACATATAACTTTCTTCTTGCTTCTAAACACCTTACTCCTTTTCCTCCCGAAGATGAAGAAGTAGAAGAGATAGATAGTCTTTGTTTTGTTGAAACCCTTAGAGACCGCTGCAAAGAGCGATGGAAAATCAAATTAGTAATCAACAAGATGAAGAACTAGAGGAAGCGACAAAAGGCTTAGAGCCGCATGACGGTAGCGTGGAAGAAGAGAAGTTTGAAGACATAGGAGAAATCAAACCCGAGGAGCCACAAGTGCCCGAGGTAGACCTTAAACCTTTGCCCAAGGGGTTAAAATATGAATTTTTAGGCCCAGACAAAACTTATCCAGTCATTGTGATCGACGAGTTGAGTCCCGAAGAAAATGAAGCGTTGCTGATTTTATTAAAAAACATAGGAAGGTGATTGGATATTCAGTTAATGATCTCAAAGGTATTAGCCCTGCCTTTTGCACTCATCGTATACCAATGGAAGACCAATGTAAGCCTGTAGTGGACCACCAAAGGAGGCTAACCCATGCCATGCGAGAGGTAGTAAAGAAAGAGGTTATCAAGTTACTTGATGCCGAATCATCTACCCTGCTTCCGCATAGCGAATGGGTGAGTCCCAGTACATTGTGTGCCGAAGAAAGGAGGTTTAACCGTCGTGAAGAATGAGAAGAACGAGTTGATACCGCAAAGAACCGTGACCGGGTGGCGGATGTGTATCGATTATCGTAAGCTTAACAAAGCGACGAAGAAAGATCACTTCCCCCTACCGTTCATAGACGAGATGCTCGAGAGGTTAGCAAACCACGCTTATTTTTGCTTTCTCGATGGATACTCGGGGTTCATGCAAATTCCTATTCACCCGAAGATCAACATAAGACAACGTTTACGTGTCCTTACGGAACGTTTGCATATAGGAGGATGCCCTTCGGCCTATGCAACGCTCCGGCCTCTTTTCAACGTTGCATGATGGCCGTGTTTTCGGAATTCATCGAAGAAATTGTTGAAGTGTTTATGGATGATTTTTCTGTTTACGGGAAGACGTTCATGGATTGCTTAGCAAACTTAGAAAATGTCCTTACAAGGTGTGCGGAGGTAGATTTGGTTTTAAATTGGGAAAAATGCCACTTCATGGTTAAGCAAGGCATAGTGCTTGGACATGTTATATCCGAGCGAGGAATTGAAGTGCACAAGGCTAAGGTAGAGACGGTTTAGCAACTCCCACCTCCTACGGATGTTAAGTCCTTAAGGAGCTTTCTAGGCCATGCCAGATTCTATAGAAGATTTATAAAGGACTTCTCGAAGATCACTAAGCCTTTAACACACCTTCTTCAAAAGGATGTGGCTTTCGACTTTGATGAGAAGTGTCTAGCGGCATTCCGGACCTTGAAAAATGCGTTGGTGAGTGCTCCCATCATCCAACCTCCGGATTGGAGCCAACCTTTCGAGATCATGTGTGACGCAAGTGACTACGCCGTAGGCGCGGTCTTGGGACAAAGAAAGGAAGGCCGAGTTCACGCCGTTTACTACGCTAGCAAAACTCTTAGTGGGGCACAGTTAAATTACGCTACTACGGAAAAAGAGTTGTTAGCGGTAGTATTCGCTTTCGAAAAATTCAGATCTTACATCGTGAACTCGAAAGTCATTGTTTACACCGATCACGCAGCTATCAAGTATCTCTTGGCTAAGAAGGAAGCTAAACCACGCTTAATTCGTTGGATCCTTCTTCTCCAAGAGTTTGATGTTGAAATTCGTGATAAAAAGGGGGTGGAAAATGTTGTGGCCGATCATTTTTCTAGGATGAATCGTGGACAAGATGATAAAGAGCCCATAGAAGATAAGATGAGAGATGACCACCTCTATAGAGTGCTTGATAAAGACACTTGGATGATCGACATCATTCGAGCAGTTCGAAAGATGCCCCTCGATCATCTAGATAAAAACACTCAAAGGAAGATAATCTCTGAAAGTAAGAAATATTTTTGGGATGCACCATACCTCTTCAAACTTGGCAATGATGGAGTAATGAGAAGATGTGTGCCAAGAGAAGAGAGGGTTGAGATCTTAAGGAAGTGCCACTCAGCGGAGTACGGTGGGCACTATAGCCATTTTCGAACCGAAGCAAAAGTATGGTCGAGCGGATTCTATTGGCCGGAGATGCATGAAGATACTAAAAGATATGTTGCGTCATGCCCCGAATGCCAAAGAACCGGAAACATCTCTCAAAGAAATTCTATGCCTTTGAAATACAACTTGCAAATCGACATATTCGATGTATGGGGTATAGACTTCATGGGGCCTTTTAAAAACTCATTTGGATTCGAGTATATACTTGTTATGGTTGATTATGTATCCAAGTGGGTAGAGGCTATACCATGTCGTAAAGCTTCCACGGAGGAGTCCATCACTATGATCAAGAACGTGATTTTTCCCCGTTTCGGTACACCGAGAATCTTGATAAGTGATGGAGGAACTCATTTCACCGGGAAGAACTTCAAAAGGTGCTTGTCCAAGTTGGGAATTGAGCATAGGGTCTCCACGGCCTATCACCCACAAACCAACGGACAAGCGGAGACGTCAAATAGGCAATTAAAAAGCATACTTAACAAGACCATTGAGAAGGGAGGCAAGGATTGGTCAAAGAAATTAGACGGAGCTTTATGGGCTTATCGAACGGCGTTTAAAACACCGATAGGTATGACCCCTTATCAATTCGTCTATGGAAAAGCTTGCCACCTTCCGGTTGAGCTGGAACATAAAGCCTATTGGGCGATTAAGGAGATGAACCTTGATCTCGATGCCGCGGTGGTGAAACGAAGGATTCAAATAAGCAAGCTAGAGGAGTTGAGGTTGAAAGCTTATGAAAACGCAAGCATATACAAAGAGAGAATCAAAAGGTGGTATGATAAAAGATTGACGAAAAAAGAATTTAAAGAAGGAGATAAGGTCCTCCTCTACAATTCGAGGTTTAAAACCTTCGGAAAGGGGAAATTGCAAAGCAAGTGGGACGGACCTTATGTTGTGCATTCGGTGTTCTCCAACGGAGCGGTAACCATTATGGATATAAACGGCGATCAATTTGTGGTGAATGGACAGCGGCTTACGGTTTACTACGAACCCGATGTCGTGCCCATTCATCATGTTGACGTCTTTACCATGGAGGAAGAGCCCGAACGTCCCGCCTAGGACGAAAAACAAGGCATCAACTTCCGTAAATAATTTTTCTTTTAGTTTTCCGGAGTTTTTCGCGAAGATTTACCGGGCCAACTTTTTCCCATGGGCCGAGGAAGAAAAAAATAGGGCGGTGTGCAAAAACCGGGACCGGCCCGCCCCCGAGGCAGGGTGGGCCGGCCGGCCCAGCGGACCGGCCCGGGGGTGGCCCGACGCCCGATGACCCCGAATTTCGCCCCGAACTCGCTCCTTTTTGACTTCCTTGTTTGGTCGGAAAATTTTAAGGGAAGTGTAAAAAAGGAAAATAAGGTTCCCGGGCTTTTTCTCTCGGACTATATATTTGGCCGAATTGGGAGCTCGAGAATCAAACCTTTCAAGCAATGTGTTGCACCCTTGTAGCACCATTGAGCCTCCAAAAAGCTTAGAGTTGAAGCAAGAAGCCAAGAAGCCATCGATGGAGGAGGCGATGCGATGCGAGCTCAAGCTACCCGTCAAGAGGACCGCACGTATCCGTTGCGGAGGACGTGTCCCGACCGGAGCTCTTGCATCTCGCAACCCCGTCAATGGAGAGAAGGTCCCTACACCTGTGCGAAGGTCGGCACGCCTCCAAGGCATCAAGCGCAAGGATTACAAGGAGGTGTCGCCGGAGCCTAAGGATTATGGGGATAGCGACTTCTCCGACGATCGTAGCCCGAGCTCGTGGGCGGCCGCCGGTAGAGATGATGATGATTGGGATGAGTATCCTTATGAAAGGACTCCCGAAGGCCCCAACGGCAACGGCAACGGCGGTGGCGAAGGCAACAACAATGGAGGTGGCGACGACGGTGGTGACAACGGTGGAGATTATGGCGACGACGACCCCTTCGGATTGCATCCGGTGTGCTGTCGAGTTTGCCGTCAATCCATCGCGGCTCTCTACGTGTCGGCCGACGAATGTCTTCAAACCATGGAAGCGATGAAGCAGCGTATGGAGGACTTGGAGCGTGTAGTTGAAGATGACTACAAGTTCCTTAACCGCAACGTGCGCAAGCTTTTCGGCATGGTTGGAAACATGAGAGGCAAGTGGTGCAAAGCTTGCTTGAAGCACCACTAGATCTAGTTTTCCCCTTAGGATTTTTGTAAGATAAGACGAGGACGTCATATTTTTTAAGCGTGGGGGAGAGCTAGTTCGCTAGCCTTAGCTTTTGAACTTCAAGTTTAGGTTCGGTTTAATCTTCGTGTGAGAGTCTTAGTGTTTTTAATGAGTCTTTAGTTTTCGAGTCTGTTTTTAAATTTTTGCAAGTGTCTTAAATTAGTGTTGAGTCAAGAAAACCAAATAAAAAGAGTCTTTATATATATCTTTGTGTTTCATGTATTGTTTATCTTTATTTACTTGTTTGCTTAATCTTCGATTCTTGATTTATGAACACAAGTATATGGTTTGAAAACGTTTACCGTGGTGCTTAGTGGAATCGCTACTACTTAAAGTACCCATACCGCACTTCGATCTTGAGCTTCACATGCTAGTTGTGCTATGTTCGATGCTAAAAATTGGAGGATTTCAGTTCTGAAAATCATTTTAAAAACCCATGTAATAAAGGGTAGCAAAACCTCTTTTTCCAAGTTGAGAGTAAGAAAAAATTCCTATCCAAAGCCAAGTTTATTTTTTTCGCTCCACCATAAGTGTGATTAGCATAATGAGTTAGGCTAGGACCCTTCTCTCTTGGTGAGTTTTAATTTCAAGAAATGATCATGTCCTTGTGCTTATCTTTTGTTGCTAGCCTCGTCATATATTCAGTTCATTACTTTCACAACGAAAGTCATGTGTATCACTGGATTCCATACCCAACCCTATACATCTCTTTTGTACATCGTATTCCTTGAACACAACCTATTTTCAAAGTTTCGTCTCGTCTCTAGCATGATTTATTTAAAAATTTCAGATTGTATGCATGCGAGGAAAGAAAGAATTGAAAGCTTTGAAAAGTTGTCAAGAGAGAGAAAAATAAAGAGAAAAAGTATGTGTATGGAAAAGAAAGAAAGAAAAATCATATATGAATGAAAGAAGAAAAGAAAAAAAAAGAGAAAGATGAGTTAGCAATGAAGATATGAGAGGGATGGATCAAGTAAAAGAAAAGAAAAAAATAAGTGTAAGGAAGGATGTCGCGTTGATTGTGAGACGAAACTTTTACTCTTTTTCCAACCATGTGCAATCCGACAACGAGGACATCATTGGTGCCTTGTAGTCACAATTTTCTTTTGCCCTTGCACATGTCCACCATTCTAAATCTTCTCATCCTTGATATCCTTACATATGGTTAATTCTCATGATCATTGGCTTCGAAAGGTAGACAACCACTAGAGAGAGTTCTTAGTTTGACAATACTTGTGTTGATTGCGCTAACCCTACCTATAGCTCCACTTTTACATGATATATGAGAGATTAATGGGAGGTGAGAGTTTTATAAAATTTGGTTAGGATAGCCACTTCATATGAGTGATTTGAAAGAGCTTGGAGAAAGGTTTTTGTCTAATACTTGTTGCAAGAAGTTTTGTTTCGAAAATCATAAAAACCCTCCGATGGAAGCAAAGAAGTAAGTATGGCTGAAATTGAAGACTTCGAGTGAAGAGTTTGAGTTGTGGGGTAAATCTTGACGTGGTAAAAATTCTAAACGCCCATGTTTATGTTTGATTACCATTACTTTGTGTTTATGTATTAAAGATGAAAGGATTGACTAACTTGTGAAGAAGGATAAGTGGTACACGATTACACTCCTTGGACGAAGTTCTTTTACGAGTACTTGCTCGAGGACGAGCAAGAGCTAAGTGTGGGGGAGATGTTGACGGTGTATTTTGGTGCACCTAGCATGTTCATTACACTTTGGTTTGGATTTGATTATGGAACTAACCCGCCACTAGGCACACTAATCATATGACAAGTTCATCTTTGTGCATGCATTTGGAAGTGTTGTGTTTATGTAGGAAATCATGGACATAAAGGACGGATTCGCAATAAGTTCAAAGGAGCATTCATGGAGTCTTGTTCGTGTTCATGAGCTCGCTGAAATCACTTCCAATGGTGGCAAGGACCGAAGTGCTACGAGGAACACCCCCGGGGATTGAAGCGTAAAAGATCAAACTTCATGCAAAGAGAGCCTCCATCTTGATCGCGAGGATTACGGCGTCAAAATCATCCAAGTGGAGGGGGCAAAGTAGATAAGTGCACGAGGACCCACGGAGCAAAAAGGGCGACCGAACCGGGCCGAAACCGGGCTCGGGCCGGCCGGCCCGGCGGGCCGGCCCGGCCCACTTCGGGCACCGGTTCGGTCCCGTCTTTCTTGCCCTCGAAGGATCTTCGACCCTAAAACCCCCGACGCGCCGCCAACACGGGGAGGAGGAGTTATTCGCACCGAAGGCCATCCACAAGCTAGAGAGAGAGGAGGAGGATCTCCGGCGGGAGATCAACCACCTCGAAGGAAGCACCCTCTCGTGGAGAAGAAGGAAGACACCGGCGGAAGGGAAACCATGATCAACGGTGCCATGATCGCACCTTGATGGGGTAATCTTCTCATTCGTCCATGGGTTGTAATCGATCTTGAGATGTAATCGCACTTTGTCGGATTATCTATCTATCATCTTGTGTTGAATATACTTTCATGCTTAAGGTTAGCTACCATGCCGTAAAGGGAGTATAGGCCTCAATGCTTCCTTGGATCCATTCAATACGCCGTGGCCATCAAAGGTCTAGTCATGAATACCTTCGCGTAGTGACAGTACGAGAGGAGGGAAAGGGCGAAACCGTGGTCACAACCTGTAACACCCGAAAATTCCATCACAATAAAATATTGTTAGCAACATGGTTTAGTTTTATTTTCTAAGGATTTAATAAATTTGGAATAAATAAATTTGCCTTTAATTAAATTAAACAACAATTAATAATTAGAATCACCCAAGTGTTTGTGCATCATGTTGAAATGCATGAGTTTTGTTTGTGGTGTGATTTTAAAAGTCTTAAAAAAATATTTGTGAAAAAGTCTTTAAATAATTGGTGTGAAAGTTTGAATAAAAAAAATGAAAAGAGGTTGAAAGTTTGATTTTAAAAAAAATGTTTCAAAAGTTGTAAAAATGGTTTGTGAAAAGCCTTTTAAAATAGTGGAGAAATTTGGGTTAAAATTTGAGTTTGAAAAGATGAAAAAGATTTGAATTTTTAAATTTGGTTTGAAAAGGATTTGAAAAGAAAAAGAAAAAGAAAAAGAAAAAAAAACAAAACCCAAATCTAACCTATCTACCCAGCCCAACCCGCCGGCCCACAACAACTTCAGGCCCACGCGGCCCATCACCGCCGCCTCTCTCTCCCACCTTCTCTCTCTCCCTCTCACCGACGGACGGGGCCCACCCGTCAGCCCCGTCTTCAACCTACAGCCCGCGCCCTCCCCTTCTTCCCCCGCGCCGCCGCCGGCCGCCCGCACCCCGGCGCCGCCTCCCCGGCCTCCCCGCGCCCCTTCTCCTCCCCCACTCCCTCTTCAATGCGCCGCCGCCACCCACGTGCGCCGCCCCCTCCCCTTCCCTTTCGGAAACCTTTCCACCGAGCTGCCCGCCGCCGCCATTAATGGCGCACCGGCGACCTTCCACGCCACCGCCTCACCGCACCCCCTCGGCTCCCCTCTCAGCCCTATATAAGAAGCGCAGGACTCCCTCTCCAAACCGCACCTCTCCCCTCTCCTCCTCCCTCACCGCAGCGCCGCCCGTCGCCTACAAGCCGCCACGGCCGTCCGATGAAGATCAGCGGCCCAGATTAAAAGCAATTCATAACCCTTCACCCGGTCCACGGTGGACCGGTGGACCAGGTCCACCGGGCGCGGTCCACCGCTGACGTCACCGCCACGTCATATGATGAAGCCATATGAAGAATATATCGGAGGGTATGGAGGTGGCGCGGTTGAACGGGTTGATCGTCGAGGTGGAACGGGCGGCTCCTCCGTGTGCCCTTGAGGTTCGGTAAACCTCATGGACGTGTTCCTTGTTGCCCTCATGCCACCAAGGAGGAGAGCATCGTTCCTTCTTGGTGATGGCGTATCCGTCTCCATGCTCCGAGGAGACTCGGAAACCGAGTGCCTCCTCGAAGACGTCGTCGTCGACGGCTTGGATGACGATGAACCCTCTTCTTGGAGAAGAGACTTGTGGTTTTGTTCCACATCGTTGCAACACTCTTCTCTCCAATAAACTCCGGGTTGCAACCGGTAACGAGGCACTTAAAATCTTACTTCGGGATGTGGACTTTGAGTGGATTGAGGTTGTGGATTTTTTTGAGCTATCAAGCTTGGGAAGGTTGGCTATGTCTACGGAGGTTCTGGGCACACAAAATTGAACACACAAACTGAGGAAGGAGAGGGAAGCTTGCTGCGCAAGAAACGGGTGCCGGGGGCTCCTTAAGTAGGGGTGGCCGGCCGGCTCGGGCCGACCGGCCCGGTGGCTCTGGTGCTCCTCCCCACCTCGGCTTTCTTCCAGCACGATCATTTTGCCTCCACGACTTTCCTGCCCGCGTGCTCCACGAGTTGCACCGCCCAAACTCTCTCATCCACTCCTTTTCTTGCATTATTGGTCCTTCCACTTGATGCTTCATGCCTTGAGTCATGTCCATGCTCCCTTGCTACACTTGCTTCACATGCCACCATGAAATTCCTGCAAAGTTCATGCTTGCTGCCCACCATGCTTGTCCTTTGCATGTGGACTTGGTGAAAGTTGATGAAAGAGTATCCAATGGTGCATGCATGATCAATTCAAACTAGATTGCCTCCATTTAAGTGTGTTTAAGGTTAAGCACTCCTCTAATTTCGAAATTTAACAATATTTTCAGAGCCATGCAAGAGCTCAAGCATAAATTTAGAAAAGTTTTTAAACCATTTAAAACAAATGTAAGTCGAAAATATTTTCCGACTACGTTGATATCGGTCTCACCGGTATAGTTTGCCTTCATTGGTTGAGAGCAAACCTTTCCTGGCTTGATCATGGGGGCATAGGTTTAGGTTCTAATTTTGGCTAAATGAGAAAGATTTTGAATAAAACAAAATTAAATGAGGCTTAGAAAAATTCTAATCTTAGAGAAACCAAGGATAAGAATTTTTAAACCAACCAAAAGTTTAGTTTCTAGGTTCACGCGAGTCCTACCACGTGCTGAAATTTAATTAACACCTAGATATAAGTCGTGGCTCTACTCGTGTGGTTTTAGCATGAAAAATAATTCAACCACAGCACCATAATAGGGGTGAAGGGTTGAGTTAGGTTCTGAAATTATTTGGTTGTGGTTTCTCGAAAAAGATCAAACAAACACATAGGAGGGTTCATGCAAAGGGTTTATGATAAAGCAAAATATTCAATCAAGAATTATGTCTCTAATATTGTTCAACCACTTCTAAGTCTAACGTCTTTGCGTAATAAAACACAAAACTAAACTATTAAAAAGACTCGAAAAACCTGGAATCGGGTTGTCCTCCCGATAGCTTATTCTTGACTCTACGAAACGGGTTGCCTCCCGTCTAGCGCTTCGTTTATAGTCCATAGCTAAACTTCTTCACTTGATTTCGGATCAACGCTCTTTGCGGGCATTGCAATTTTGGGTACCCACTTCCGCACCATCTTGGGTGCGGGCTTGTCTTCCAGCTTAGTCATTTTTTTGGCCTTCACAGGCGGCTTTTCTTTCTTTGTCTTGACGGATGCAACACCTTCCTTGATTTTCTTTACGTTCATCTTTTTCGGCTCTTTCTTCTTTTTCAGCCCCTCCTTCGTTGGTTCTTCCTTCACTTAAATCATGTTGCATGCCTCGATTCGTGGACGAAACTTGAAGGAACTCCTTTCTCCGTTGATATCGAACATGATCTCCCCCTTGCCAACATCAATAGTAGCTCCCACGGTCTTGAGGAAAGGCCTCCCAAGGATGAGCGGCGGCTTCTCCCTCTCTCCCATCTTGAGCACCACGAAGTCGACGGGAATGAAGTGGTGTCCGACCTTCACGGGTACATCTTCGGCAATGCCCAAAGGATAGCGAATGGAGTTATCTCCCAACTCCAAACATATACCCGTAGGCTCCATTGGTAGGCGTAGCTTCTCTAACACATCCCTCGGCATGACGCTCACACTTGCTCCAAGGTCGCATAACGCCTTCTCGAAGTTGAAAGAACCAACGGAACAAGGAATTGTAGGGCACCCGGGGTCCTTTTGCTTCTCTAGCCCATTAGCAATAGCGGCACTACACTCCTCGGACATCTTGACATGATCTACCCCGAGTGTTGCTATCTCGTATTTATTTGCAAGTATGTCTTTAAAGTAAGGAAAATATGTAGGTTCTTGTAGGGCATATAGTAATGGCATGCTGATGCTAAGTCTACGCACAACCTCCACAAACTTCTCAAAGTGGTTGTCAAGTTTACCTCGGAAGTAGTGTGGCTTGAGTTGTGGTATCCTCGTGTCTTCCTCCGGCATCTCAAATTCGGGCTCTTCGGTGACCTTTCCCGAACGTGTTTGAATGGACTTCGCCGATTCGAGACTTTTAGGTTGTCCCGGAAGCTTCCCTTCATCATTGGTGAGGCGCCCCGCAATTTGTCCAACTTGCGTCTCGAGCATCTTCATCATGTTGAGCACTTGATGATTGGAACTTCCGACCTCCGTCACTTTGCTATCGATGTTCTCCAACACCTTGTCTATGGTCTTGAACCTGGTGACGGTGTCCTTATTGATCTTGGCTTGCTCGTCCATGAATTCCTTCAATTCTATATGAAGCGGAACCGAATTCGGAATGGATGAGCTTGCATTAAATTGAGGTCTACCTTTCCCGTAGCGGAAGTTCGGCAGTTCTCCCTTGCTCATGTAGTCGAGCGTTTTGGCTTCCTCCGGACAATCTTTGCGGACATGTCCATACTCTCCACATTCTTCGCATGTGGATCTTGCTTCGGCGGCCTTCAAGTCTTGAGCCTCTTTCTTTTCTATCTCCATCTTCTCCAACCTCCTCCTGAGAGAGTCGATCTTGCCTTCAAGTATGTTCTCCTTCTCCACTTGCAAGACTCCTTTGATGTTCCCCGTGGGTTGAACCAGATGTAGGCGCCCGGATGACGCCCATGTGTCATTATCCGCGACCTTCTTGAATAGAGTGAAAGCTTCCGTCGGCGTAAGTTCGATGATGGACCCTCCCGCCGATGCATCGATGATCGTCCTTGACAACATGGTGAGTTCTTGATAGAACTTTTGCACGAGGTCTTCCTTCGGGAACTTGTGATGTGGAACCGCCCGAGTGTACTCGTTGAAGCGCTCGAATGCCTCCGAGATAGTTTCTGTAGGATATTGAACAAAGGTGGCAATCTTATTACGCAAGCTTTGAGTTTTACCCGGTGAGTAGTATTCCTTCATGAAAGCCTTCATCAACGTGTTCCAATTTTGCACTGTCTCCGCCGATTGAGAGTGGAACCATTGCAAAGCCTTCCTGAGTAGTGAGAACAGAAAAAGCCTTGCCCTCATTTGGTCTTGAGTCACCCCTTCCATGTTGAAAGTTTGACATAGTTGAATGAATGCTTGGAGGTGAAGGTTCGGATCCTCTTTACCGGTGAAGGGTGAATGTTGCACCATGCGGATTGTCGAGGTCTTGATCTCAAACGGTCTTCCGATCTCCTCAAGGTTCAAGATTGGTAGGTCGATGATGTCCGGGGTGCATAGCTCCCCAATCTTGCGTTCTTGCGGTGGTTGGTCACCCATCGGTGGAGGTCGATTCTCCCAAAGACTTTGAGGTGGTGAATTCTTCGGAGATTCCTTTGATCCTTTGTCTTTCGACTCCGAATCTACAAAATCCAACTTTTTAGCTTGATGTGCTTCGCGTCTCCTTAGCCTGTAAAGTTTTTCTGGATCATCCACAAAATTATCGGGTTTGTTGGAGAGGTAGCCGTCCATCTCCTGTTAGGGTTAGCAATAAACAAAATATGCAAAAACTAGAAAGTAAAAATAAATCTATGAAAACTAGGGTTAGACAAACTAGATTAGATGTATTTTGAGGATGATCAAAGTTTAGTAGATGCAAAAAGAAAAACTAAAAGAAAACTGAAAATTACAAAAAAAGGCAATAAAAATCAAATCTTCATCACTTGTTCCCCGGCAACGGCGCCAGAAAACGGGGCTTGTTGACGGTTAATAGTTGTATCAAAGTTCGTTTAGACTTGCAAGAGGACAAGTCTCCCGTCGTAGTCAAGGGACCCTTCCCCCCTCGAGTGGTGAACCCAAGGTATCGAATCCGTGGAACAAATGTGTGACGCAAAAGTTGATCTAGTAAAGCCAAGCAACTTCAATCTTCGATAAAAGAGAAACCCTAATGCATCTAGATAAAAGACAAGAAACTAATCTAATCTACTAAACACTAGAGATAACAATGTAAGATTGGGTAGATAAACCGATCTTAGAGAGATCGGGTTAAGCCTTTTGTTGAAGTTCCAAGTAAGAGAAGAAGTAGCAAATCGAACCTTATAAGAAGCCTCTTTAAACCGTGGTTTCCTGTCCAAATCCGAAAACATCCGCCTTTTGGAACCCCCGTTCTGTCACAATGTATCCCTACTCATGCGGGGAGTCTAGGGCGAGTCAAAAGACAAGTCGAGATTCTTTCGGAAGATCCGGCGTGTACCTCTAGCCACCGCGGCTACAAGAACACCCTATGTAATCTATCTCGAGAATAGATTTAGAATAAGCAAAGCCGATCGAAAAACGAAATATTCGACGAAACACTTGATCACTAAGAATAGATTCAACTTGATAATTCAACTATGACAATGATACATACACAAGATCACCACCGGGATCCTTCCTTGATCTTGCTTCTAGCTCCGGGAACTCTGACGTGGTCTTCCGTGCATGGTTCCCACGTCGACTAGGGAAACCCTAGTCAACTAGCTCGACCCTCTCCTCTCCAGGATGGTGTCCCTCTATTCTCTGCTCCTCGGCGGCCGATGACGAATTGGATTATTCGTGGCTCTCGACCTCGGGGCTATAAATAGCCCGAATGGCGGCTAGGGCAAAGGAGGGAGCAAACGGGCACTGGACAGGGCTGGGCCGGCCGGCCTGGGCCCATCCAGGCCAAGCTCGCGTCCTCCTTTGCTCTATGTTGGTTCCCGTGTCTTCTAGATGCTTCCCCCTTCTGCATGTAGGTCCATGTCGGCAGTTTCTCTCCGAATTGGACATAACTCCTTGTCTTGCAAGATTGGACACTTTTCTGGTTAGGTCCTCGGAGTTTGTCATCTTCTCGGATCAAGTCCCTGACTTCTTGGAGTTAAGTTTGCTTCATTGCATGACTTGTACGGGGCTTAAAGGTCTTGTCATAAGGTGCTTGATGAACTTTTCCCGAAAGTCTTGCTTTCAACGCTAAAACCCTGCATAAACACTAAACTCCAAAACGGACATGCACACGTGAACTTGTTATACCACGGGGGTTAGTACCAATGGATAAGGTATAAAACTTACGCCAACACTGAAGGTAAACTCATGGCTAGGTTGACAGATTTTCACCGTCAACAGCCAAGTTGAATTCGCGCTTATGTTTCTTGAATTCTTTGGACATCTTCTTAACAGCTTCATCTTGCTCCACCAAGCGTTCGAAAGCAACTTTTCTGAGAGTTGAAGCTTTTAGGGCATAAGTTTTCTAATAATATTCAAGCTTAGATGCCGAGTATGTCCGAAGAAGTGCTTCGAAATCTTGAAAATTCGCAACAATAAATAATATCAAACAGCCACGGAAAGTCAGAAGTTACAAGAAAAAGCTAAGACTAGAGCTAAGTAGGATAAATAATTCACAAACCTTTTTGGCTAAGGGTCTCGTTAGCAACTTGGCCAGCACATTTTGAACTCGTGGAGGTTTTCTTCAAGGAAGTAGAGGGTTGTTTTCTCGAATCACGAACAGTCTTGCTGAGCGGTTGACGCGCCTGTTCTGAAGCTCCCTCTCCTGTTTCATCCATGAATTCAGACGAGTTCCATAATGTTAAAAGCTTAGATGCACCATCTCCCGTAGCAGCCATTTTGCAACCAACACTTAGCAGTTCACCCCGGTATGACGTACCAAAGCTTTTGTTGAAGGCAATAATCGAGGGAGAGGATCCTGGCCTTCAGGAAGATCTTCGCGTGTCTCGACCAAAGAAACATTTTGCACAGGATTTTCTCCCCTAGGAATAGTCATCTCCAGCTCCCTGGTGAATTTGGGAGAAGCTTCATCTTGAGGACCAGAAGGCTGAGGGACAGCACCTCCAGCGTCAGCAGCAACAATAGGCATTGTAACCTCCTTCTGAACATCAGCAACATAAACTGAAAAAGATTCAACATCGACGAATTCATTCTCAGAGCCTAGGGTACTATGACTACGAAAATTGAATCTCAGGTCACGCCATAGGCAAGAGAAAAAACCTTTGCGACTGGTTTCGACAATCATGTCATCATGAAAAGCAGAAGGAACACGCCGAACTTTGGCAACAACAACCTTCTTGACAGCTGTTTTAATCTTCTTCTTGCCTAGTTGAGCGAGGCTAGAAGCTGCCTGAAGTTCGATGTCTGAAACAGCTTCAGACGATTTGCGCTTCTGTTTGCTTGATCCAGAGATTTCGTCTTCTCATGACGAATGACAGAAGAAGTTTCATCTATGTTTCCCTTTCTTTTTCCAAAGATTTTCTTCTGGTAGCCTTGAGAGGTGTGGCTGAGCAACTAGCCACAGCAACAATGGGAGCTTTGTTCTCGATTCCTGGGCGGCGAGGGCGAAAGGAGTTTTCACCACAAGCTTTTGTGAACACTCGATTGATTCTTCTTTTGTGCTTCACCAAGTTCTTGTAAGCTTTATACTCGTTCATAGTGGACTCACCAATCATGGCATTCACCTTCTTCTCTATTTTGTCCATGAATTCTTCGACACTTTGGCCTTCCTTCAGCTGAAGACCGAATCGGGGGAAGGACACTTCTTGTGTCGCCCAGTTCACGTTGAAAGTGACGATTTCAGTAGGAGCCCAGCCATGAGAAATCGACCAAGTCTCTGCAGCAACGAACTCGTCAATAACACCACGACCACCAAGAATCGTGCTGGCCAAGTGGAATGCACTCTCACAATTCCTTAAACCAATTGACTAATGATTATAAGGAGCAGTGCAAGTGGCAGTCACCACCTCTATGGGGGAGTAGAGAGGATAAGCCGGTTCGGTGTAGCTAGGAATCTTCGACATGTCAACCTTCACATAAAACCAAAAAGAACTCCAATCTTCGGAGAAGTTAGTATTGCAGCAAGGCGCGATCTGAATTCGGGTCACACCTTTTCACGAATTCTGCCTACGCGTGTTGAAGGTACAACACGTGTAGTGCGCCTCGTAGTACTAGCCGTCGTCGAGTTTGATGATGTCTTTCTCAATGACCAGTTCAAACAATCGCGCGAAAATATCAGCGCCCAAGTTGCATCTGAAAGTCTTGATGATCCAGAAGAACTTGGACAACTCTAGAAACGAGTTCAGTGATAATTGATGAATTTTCATAGAAAACTTATCCAGTATTGCAGGAAGAATCGGATCACAGGGGAATCTCAGCCCACAAGTAAAGAAGTCATGAAACACGACAACTTCATTGGCTTTGGGGGTAGGGGTTTGCTCATCAAGAGGAGCGCAACCGTCGTCAGCAGGAAAAAACCCGGCTGCCTCATATTCCCTGATTAGATTTGCAGTAAATTTAGATTCACCGAACACAAAGGATAGAGGGCATGACTTAGAGCTCTTCGCTGCAATAAGTTCCCTGGGGTCAGCATTTACGCCTGCGAAATCTTCTTCGGTACCAGATATATCCTCAGATCTGATCTCCCCATCTTCACGATTCCAAGAATCGGGGGCAATGTCAAGAACTGGGTTATCCTCTCGAGGTTGAAAGTTCCTAAATTCGCGAATCTCTTCCCCGGTGGACGAAGCACCAGCAGCGGATAGTTCTTCGGAAGTCATGGGTCTAGCTGTGCTTTTGACACGAGCCACCTATTTAAGAATTATATAAAATGCAAATCGTAAGATGATTCATACAAAACAAAACTTACAAAATCGGATGTTCAAAATCGAAAGAATAAAAGAAAAAAGCAAAGAAAACAATACCTTTGAAAACCAAGGAAGTCTCAAACCTCAGACTTCTTGTTACGAAGAGCTTTTTCGCGAAAATGCTCGAAAACTTTCGAAGAAAGCGGCGAAATTGTGAAATAAACTTACAGCGCAATTGCTCTATTTATAGGGGTAACAGGGGCAGTTTCAAGAAACACCTCGATATGACCGTTGCGATTTTTCTGGGGACGTGTGTCCACTCCCACGTTCAGAGGGTGACGTTATTTACCAGAATTCGAGATTTTACTCGTGGAATCGGATCGTTGGAGTCAACCCGCTTCCCCGAGGGGCTAGTGTTGGGGATTTGGGCAAAAACCTTACACCCTCGAAACGTCAGATCTGCCGAATTCGTGGATAAATTTGTAAGTCACCTTCGGAGAGGGATGCTCTGTTTCGCGAGAAGGCAACATTCGTGAAATTATCATGATGAATCTCATACATCATGCTAACCTTCATATAATACGCGAAAGTTATAGTCAAATTAGACTCCTGTTCGCGAATCTGCTGTCTATTTCAGGATGGTTGGAAACTGGCGAAGTTCAGGGAATCAGGAATCTGCGAAGTTCGGGAATCTGGTGAAGTCTTGATTCGGGAACCACAGTGAGCGGTGATTTTCATGAATAAGGACTTCGAGCGTCAAGAAGATGTCAAGTCAAAGATGTCGCTTCAAAAGTCCGGGTTTAAAGTGTGAACTAGTGGCAGGATTGTAAATGTATGAAATTAGCCCCGTAAATCACGGGATGTAAAGGACATTCTTGTACGTGTTCACATTGGGAATATTTCGTAGATTCGAGGGTAATCTCAGAATGTAAAAATCCCTTCGTCTCCCTATAAAAGGGGGCGTGAGGGCACGTGTAAAGGGATTCGCAACTTGTGAGATAAGTACTGGCTTTCAGAGATTCTTTGTCTCCCTGTCTTTCATGACTTGTGTGCTTTTGTTCGCGACTCTTGTGTTTGGGGACTCCCTCCGATTTTCGGACCCCCCAACAGACCCCCAAGGTTCTGGTCAATCCGCGGAGCAAGGGGATTGCTAGCGCTTAACCAAGCACTAATCTAGTTGATTGGAAAGCCTTGAAAAATAGGTTACTCTAAAGTAAAAGCAATCTAACCTATGTTAATCTAAGAAGTTTAAGGTGAAACTAGATGGCAAAGGGTGAACACAAGAGAGAGATTAAGATAGATAAGTGTTCCCTCCCTAGGGTTTAGGATCACATGAACATGCATCTACTACATGAAAAGGGTCTTACCTACAGTAGCTCCATGGCGGTTATGCGTCCGCTAAGCCTTTTCCCTCAACTGTACTGTCACTACACAAGGCAATCAAACACTTCCACATATAACCGCATCAATACCTAAGCATCCATAGGGTTAAGCTAATCACCACGATTACCACAAACCCTACTAAGACCACATATTGTGCAAATATATGTAAACAAAGCATATGCGAAGACATAGACCATAAAGCATAGATTGGCATAAGATTCATGTATAGATTACATATCATGCATCCATCTAAGCCTAGGGACGAACGGAGACACTACCCCATCATCTTACACGGATTGAAGCAAATAGGAGTGATGGAGACTCCAGAGAACGTCGTCGATGAAGCTTGGGAACACCCCTAGCCAGCGGCTTGGAGTCCTCCTCTTGCTTCCTTCCCTCTGCCAGCGTTGATCCTTGCGACGAGCTCAGCCAACTCTCTCCCTCATCTTGCGGTGGTGGTTTTTTGGTGAATGGCATTGGTAGAATGATTGGATCGATGTGGCGGTCGATGGAGGAGGAGGCAATTTATAGAAAAATACGTAGGTCAAAGGGCGTCGCGAACCGGGCTAGAAAGCCCCTAGGCCGATCCGACTGGTCCAGCCGACCCAGGCCCTTTCTAGGCCGGTTCGGGCCCGCCTTCCTCCCCGCAGCTCATCTTCACATTTTGGACTTAGCCCCCTTGATTTGTGTCATTTTGAGGTCATCATCCCAGCGATTAAGATAAGGGGTCTTCTTGTATGAAGTCCGAACTTTATGTCTTAGTCCTCGGGGATGATCCGTCATAGCACCTTGGTCCTTGCCACCTTTGGAAGTGATTTCTCCTTGCATTCGAACACGAATGGAACTCCTCATTTGCTCCTTTGAACTTGTTGTGACTCCGTCCCTTTTGTCCATGTTTTCCTGCAAAAACACAACACTTCAAAATGCACATACGAAGTTGAACTTGTTATATCATCAGTGTGCCTAGTGGTGAGTTAGTTGCAAATCATAATCAAAACCAATGCATAACAAGTACTCTAGGTTGACGGAAATTCAACGTCAACATCTCCCCCATGCTTAAACCTTGCTCGTCCTCGAATAAGTGATCCTTGCTTAAAAGGGAAATCAATGTTGCCTTCCAATGTTGTCCCTGCACTTAGTCATTCATGACAAGGAAAATTTCTCTCTCTCTAATAAATTTATTTTCAAAAAGTTCAAGTTGTGACCAGCCTCTTTTTCATTATGGAAGATAGACTAACAATAAAGAACAAGCCACATTTAATAAACACGATGCTCTCAAACTTAAGAAAACTTCAAACAATTACCTTGTTACATGGAAGAATTTTCAAAAAGATCCATATGCAACGTAAGTGAAAATCTCTTGCAAAAGCTCATGGAAACACTCATCTCATCAAATCACTCAAGCCTATACTAGATTATTTTCAACCTATTCTACTCATATGTGATAGTGGAAGGCTTATGTGGACCTTGGAAGGTTAAAAACAATCCTAGCAAAACATACATCCGAAATATTGTCAAATTAAGAGAGAGATCTGTTGGAATTACCGAGACTCGTCAAAAAGGCCATGGAAAATAAATGTTGGAAAGGAAGAGGGATGAAACCCACACATTTAGATAGGTGGACATGTGCAAGTGGCAAATGGATGATCCCAAGGCACGAGTGAAGTCCTCGTTATCAGATTGCACATGGTTGGAAGATTTGAGTATGGATTTGTCATCAAGGCACTTGAGAACTTATGAAGCAAAAAGAACTGAAGAGCATCATCATTTTTTCTTACGTTTATTTTATTTCCTTCTCATTTTCTCTCTTTTTTCTTTTTCCTTTATTCTTCTTTTTTTCCTTACTTTTCTTTTCTTCTCATCATTTTTTCATTTTTCATTTTTTTTCTTTTGCTCCTCAGAACTTTTTGAAACATAAGACTTACATAGCATTTGTAAGAGATGATGTAATGACTCCTCCCCTATGCTTGAACGATGCTCGTCCTCAAGCATAAAAGAGGGGGGCAAATGACTACTAAGGTAAGTATAAATTCCATAATTTTGCGGAATATTTAAATCCTCATCGAGAATTTTACTCCATACTCAAATTGGGTTGTGGACAAGGAGGTGATCAACAAAAAGATGTTTTTGGTTTAGGGTGGATGCCTAGCGAAGTTTGTGAAATGATGTGAAAACCCACAATGCATGGTCAAAAAGGCTAGCCTGAAAAGTTACACAAAGGAATGACCAGCTTCTTAGTCTCGAACCATAGAAATCAATCTTAATCCAACTCATCAAAACATATGTTTGCAATCTACGGGTTTTGCTATCATAGAACATATATGTATATGGCTTTGGTAGGTAGAACTTTGCAAGAGCATCACAAATATGTAGATAGCATAAAAGTTAAGTTTTCATAAAAACAACAAGTTATCCAGCTACCCATAAGCTTAAAACAAAGAGCAAAGATATGTATGTGGGTCTAGAGCATAGTCATTTCACCTCCACAAATAAAAGAGACGGTATTTAAATTAATTTCAGATCATGTTACAGAGAGCAATTAGCCAAGACATGTATAATTTCATGTAGGTAAAACAGAATGACAACTTTCATCATTTTTCCGTAATCAGAGGCAATATAAAACATCGAGGTGAACACATGGTCATGTCTATCTATTGAAAATAAAAAGAAACCTAGGTTGTCCTCCTAGTAGCCATGTTATTGTTGGAAGCGAAAAACAAAATGTTGCACCTAATAAGGTTGAAGGCATACTTACAAGCATTTGTATTCGGAAAAAGAGAAGGTTCATGGAGGTGTTACCATCTTTTGTAGTTCTTTGTTGCCTTCTTCCGATATCTCCATGTATCGATGTGGCTTTGCTTTTGTCTTGATTTATCAATGCTCTAAACTTCTGAATTTGATCATGTACGCTTAATGGAGTCATTGGTCGCCCTTTTCTTCAATGTTTTCATCACCGTCTCCTCTTTCTTGTTCTTATCATCTCCTTGCCGTCTCTTTTTCATAGATTTCCCCTCGGTCCAGAACGGAACATATTTCAAAATATAGCTCTATTGAAAAGTTTATGAAATTACCTTTCCAATGTGTGGTCATTCATCGAAAACGGAGTTTAAACAAGGGAGCTATATCCGTTTTACTTCAGCATTGCGTGCTGTCCAAAACTGATTTCAGGACGTGTTGCACTCAGTGATTCATTTGATGAGATCAATAGCTTCTTGTGCATTGATCCGGGGATGTTGATGATCCTGATCATTCTATCTTCTAGAGCGTCATGTTGCACCTCCGTGTTGAAGATTCAGGGTCTTGATGAGGACATCACTTCTATGGATATGCATGAGGCTTGTCCGCTGGACATTCAACCTATTCAAGGTCCAATTATAAGAGCTTGTGTGCGGCAATTAAACATATAGGTGAGCTCGTTCCTAAGTGTTCTTATTAATAATTTTAAGAATGATGTACTACCTATTGTTTATAATGTGATTAGGAACCAAGGAGAAGACCAAGAAATACATGGAGGAAGGCTTGGAGGCGTGGAGGACCAACAAGGGGAGGCCAAGTCACATGGAGGTCCACTATAACTCAAGTTCGAGTCCAACTCGGGGTCCAGGAGCTGTCCTCGGTAAAACGGACGCATAGGCCACAAACGGAGTCCGTTTTCGATGTTCTACATATGGTTGGAAAGATAATTGCATAGAGCTTCCAATCCAACTGGTTTCAGGCCCAAATTCGTTCTGAGTCGTCGGGAATCTTCCGAACAAGGTGGCGTCCAGGTTCTGTCCCGGTGGAGCGTCACCGTCTTTTGGCCTTTGGGCCGTGTATCGTCGTTGAGCCCATTAGAGGGCGCGTCCAGGGGTTGACCACGACCCTAGACTCTATATTACAGCAGCCGCCACCATCATTAGGGTTTTGGGTTTTGCTTAGATTAATTTGTCAAGAACAGTTTCGCCGTCGCTTCGGTTTGTGAGACCCCAACTCGTGAGTTTAATCATACATCTGCAATTGTGTTGCATTCTTCCTTGTTCTTACTTGTGTTCTTCGATTCGCAGGCAAGGATTAGCCTTCTTGGCGAGGTCGGCCGTGCAACGCCGGTCGATAACCTGAGGAGACGTGGTGCTGCGATTGCAGGGTTTTTGAACGTGTTGTTCGGAAGCCGGATCGATTTGTGTCGCGACTTCACCAAATCGTCGTATATCGGAACCTTTCGGAAGATTGGGAACCCTAGCTTACATTATTTGGTATCAGAGGTTGGTTTACCGTCAGGTTCACGCCTACCCTTGTTTTTGTCTTCGTCCTATAGTCCACTGAAAAGCCAAAAAAAAGATTGTGTAGTCGATTAGGTTTCACCGTCCTAAAGCCGTGTTTAGCCTTTTGCATGATTCTCTTTCAGAACTGTAGTGTTGAGTTTGTGTCCTAGTTCGTGTTTTTGTTGCTGGTTTAGATCGTGTTTTGATTCAGTTGTGTGATCCCCTTTGTCCGCTGCCGCCACTCCATAATTTCATCCCACCCGATTCGCATCCGATTCACCAATGCCATCACAAAAACCTAACTCGGAGGGTCCTCCTTAAAACGGGCATAACTTTTCGCTCGGAACTCCGATTGAGACGTTCTTGTGCTTTCTGGAAATCTCTCGAAATTTTACACATACGATTCACCACCTCGTCGGTGCAGGCCGAAAGTAAAAAAGCAAAAAAATAACAGAAGGGAGTTGTTTCGGACTCTGAAGTTCCGGCATCAGTTTTGGAGAGCAGTCGTGATTTTCTATAGATCACATCTTACATCTGATTGAAGTGATACTTTGTGGTGTTCGTATTTGTGTGTTCCTGGTTGAGAAAAAAATATCAAAAAAATAAAAGAAAAAAGTGAAGAAATTGATTTCTACTAGTGTTAAGAGACGAAACCGGGAAACACATATAGAGGATACACTTGTTGTTTCGTGTGCTGTGCTGTCTACTTTCTGATATTGTGCCATCTTTGATCATCATCATCATTCTTGTTCCATCTTTGTTGGTTACCACTGTTCTAAGACTCGATTAGACCAACAACTAGGGACAAGTAACTTTGGACATTTATTAAGCATTACTATCTGTTTGTGAATTCTGTTCCACTTTCATATTTTTGGCCTTCCCATAGCTACACATATCACTTCTGAGCAGCACAGGTTCTTGATCTTTGCAATCGCAGTCTACATCTTCCAGGTATCCTTTGCCTTGCTGGTAAGAACATTGTAAGAGCTTGGTAAGGTGTTTCCTTTGGCAGTGTTGATTCATTTGAGAGGCACCACCACACCTTCGTAGAAGATTTTTCAGGGATAACTTTCACTGTTTGTTCCTATTTTTAGTGTTTACAATGGCAGGAGATGATGGAGCTTCCCCAAAGGACTTCAACGAGTGTGTCAGCCAAACCCAGCTAAAGGTTGCTATGCGTGATAGATTTGTTCCTCCTTCTTATCATAGAGAAATCCGTAAGAAATTGATGCGTTTAGATCAGGGAGATAAATCTGTGCAGGACTACTATAGTGAGCTTCAAAAGGGTTAGATGCATTGTGGGATAGTTGACGAACCCGAGGATGAGCTTGTTCGTTTTTATTCGGGTTTAATACGTGAGATCCAGGACATAGTAGATTATAAGGAATTTACTACTGTCAACCAGTTGTTCCAGTTTGCTATGCTTGCAGAGAAGGAGTTGCAGGGTCGTCATTCGTAAGAAACGACCGGCGGCCGAACATCTTTCGCGCCACGCACACAGGCGCATTCGGGGCTGCCCAAATCTTTGAGCTTTCGAGCATCTACACCATTGGCCAAGAAAACTACGAGCGGTGTAGCGCCTACGCCAAAGAAGACTCCCCCACGTGCTGCAGATTCAGGTAAAAGTGTTTCGCAGGCACCAGCTCAGAGTTCTTCATCTATCGCCTCGACGGGACGCACTTCAAGCATTCAGTGTCGCCGTTGTCATGGTATTGGCCACGTGAAGAAGGATTGCCCGAGTCAGCGGGCATATTTAGCGACAGAAGATGGAGGCTACATCAGCGCCTCTGACGTAGAAGAAGACGATGAGGAGGATGGTACTGACGACGTTGAGGAATGTGTCATTCATGGAGGAGAAACTTCGTCGCGCCATTTGAACATCATTGTTCAGCATGTGCTCAGCACGCAAATCCAGCAGCCTGAGAGGTTACAACGCCACAACTTGTTCCAGACTTTCTTCATCATCCAGAACCGACGCACGCGTGTGATTATTGATGGAGGAAGCTGCAACAACTTGGTGAGTTCCGATCTGGTCAAGAAGCTTGGCTTGCCCACACGACCACATCCACATCCTTACTATATTCAGTGGTTAAACGACTCTGGTAAAGCTAAGGTATTAAAAACTTGCAGAGTTTCTTTTTCCATTAGTGCACATGCTGATTATGTTGATTGTGATGTGGTACCTATGCAAGCTTGTTCACTTTTGTTGGGTCGTCCATGGGAACGTGATAATGATGCTACACACCATGGTAGAAGTAATAATTACACATTCATGCATAAAGGAAAGAAAATCACTTTGGTTCCTTTGACCCCTGCCGAAATTGTACAGGCTGATAAAGAAAGAGCTGCTAATTTGAGTAATGATAAGTCCGAAAATCAGCAAGTTGCTAATTCTGTGTACCCACCTGAAAAGGAGAAAGCCACGCATAAATCTGACACTCAGGGAATTAAATTAGAAGGTGGAGTAATGCTTGCAACAAAATGTGACCTTGCTGAAATTTCTGGTGATGATGTTTGCTATGCTTTGATATGCAAACGAGCTTTGTTTTCACTTGATAATATTGCTAGCTCTTTGCCTCCTGCGGTCACTAACATTTTGCAAGAGTTTGAAGACGTTTTTCCAGCTGAGATACCCCTGGGGCTGCCACCTTTGAGAGGAATAGAGCATCAGATTGATTTGATCCCGGGAGCCGCTTTGCCAAACCGTGCTGCTTATAGAACCAATCCCGAGGAGACTAAGGAAATTCAGCGGCAAGTCCAAGATCTTTTGGACCGCGGGTATGTACATGAGAGCCATAATCCTTGTGTTGTGCCTATGCTTTTGGTTCCAAAGAAGGATGGTACGTGGCGAATGTGTGTTGATTGTAGGGCCATTAATAATATTACTATTCGATATCGTCATCCTATTCCTAGGCTAGACGACATGCTTGATGAGTTGTGTGGCGCTATAATTTTCACAAAGATTGACTTGCGTAGTGTTTACCACCAAATAAGAATGAAACTTGTAGATGAATGGAAAACAACTTTTAAAACTAAATTCGGGTTGTATGAGTGGTTAGTGATGCCTTTTGGTTTGACCAATGCACCTAGTACTTTCATGCGCTTGATGAATGAGGTTTTGAGGGCTTTTATTGGACAATTTGTGGTGGTTTACTTTGATGATATCTTGATTTACAGCAAGTCTATGGATGAACATATGGAACACTTACGTGCTGTTTTTGATGCGTTGAGGGCAGCGCATTTGTTTGCTAATCTCGAGAAGTGCATCTTTTGCACCGATCGAGTCTCTTTTCTTGGCTATGTTGTTACTCCACAGGGAATTGAGGTGGATAAGATGAAAATTGAAGCCATCCAGAGTTGGCCGCTGCCCCAAAATGATACACAGGTGAGAAGTTTTCTTGGTCTTGCAGGTTTCTATCGACGCTTGGTTTCTATCGACGCTTCGTCAAGGATTTCAGTACCATCGCTGCACCGCTGCATGCATTGACGAAGAAAGATGTGGTGTTTCATTGGGGAAAGGCGCAAGAGGAGTCCTTTAACACTTTGAAGGACAAGCTTACACACGCACCATTGCTACAACTTCCGAACTTTGGTAAGACTTTCGAGCTTGCTTGTGATGCTAGTGGAGTTGGCATTGGTGGTGTTTTGATGCAAGATGGTAAACCCGTTGCATACTTTAGCGAGAAGTTGAATGGTCCTGTTCTGAATTATTCTATGTATGATAAAGAATTGTATGCTCTTGTACATTCCTTACAGACACGGCGTCATTATTTGTGGCCTAGAGAATTTGTTATACACTCTGATCATGAAGCGCTTAAGTATCTTCGTTCACAAAGTAATTTGAACCGTAGGCATGCTAAATGGGTTGAGTTCATTGAATCTTTTCCTTACATCATTCAACATAAAAAAGGAAAAGATAATGTGATTGCTGATGCTTTGTCTAGACGATATACTTTGTTGTCCCAACTTGATTGTCGGATTTTTGGGCTTGAAACAATTAAAGAGCAATATGCGCTTGATACTGATTTTAAAGATGTGTTGCTGAATTGTAAAGAGGGACGTACATGGAACAAGTTTGTGATCAATGATGGGCATGTGTTTAGAGCTAACCGCCTATGCATTCCAGTTGGTTCCGTTCGTCATTTGTTGATGCAGGAAGCGCATGGAGGTGGTTTGATGGGACACTTTGGCGCAAAGAAGACGGAGGATGTTTTGGCCACACACTTCTTTTGGCCAAAGATGAGGAGAGATGTCGAGCGGTTCGTTGCTCGCTGCACTACATGTCAAAAAGCTAAGTCTCGCTTGAATCCACATGGTTTGTACATGCCTCTCCCTGTGCCTTCTATTCCTTGGGTAGATATTTCTATGGACTTTGTTTTGGGATTGCCTAGGACTAAGAGGGGGAGGGATAGCATTTTTGTTGTGGTGGATCGATTTTCTAAAATGGCTCAATTTATACCATGTCATAAAAGTGATGATGCTATTCATATTGCTGACCGCTTTTTCAAAGAGATTGTACGCTTGCATGGTATGCCTTCTACTATTGTTTCAGATCGGGATGCGAAATTTTTGAGTCACTTTTGGCGTACTTTGTGGAACAAGTTGGGAACAAAATTGTTATTTTCTACCACTTGTCATCCGCAAACTGATGGACAAACGGAGGTGTTGAACTGTAATTTGGGCACCATGTTGAGGGCTGTCTTGAAGAAGAATTTGATGATGTGGGAAGAATGTTTGCCTCACGTGGAGTTTGCATACAATCGGGCAACACATTCTACCACAAAGGTGAGTCCTTTTCAGGTAGTGTATGGTTTTAACCCCCGTGCTCCTATTGATATCCTACCTTTGCCTACTAATGAGAGAATTCATAATGATGCTAAACAACGTTCTGAATTTATATTGAAAATGCATGAAACAACTAAGCACAACATTGAGAAGATGACTGAAAAATATAGAGTTGCTGGTAGCAAAGGTAGAAAAGAAATGAAACTTGAACTGGGTGATCTAGTATAGTTGCACTTGAGAAAAGAGCGTTTTCCAGATTTGAGGAAGTCCAAGTGAATTCCTAGAGCTGATGGTCCTTTCAAAATTATTGAGAAAATTAATGATAATGCATACAAACTTGAGTTGCCTCCCGAGTTCGGGGTTAGTCCCACCTTTAATATTTCAGATTTGAGGCCTTACTTGGGAGAAGAAGATGCGCTTGAGTCGAGGACGACTTCAATTCAAGAAGGGGAGGATGATGAGGACATCACTTCTATGGATATGCACGAGGCTTCTCCGCTGGACATTCAACCTATTCAAGGTCCAATTACAAGAGCTCGTGCGCGACAATTAAACCTAGAGGTGAGCTCGTTCCTAAGTGTTCCTATTAATAATTTTAAAAATGATTTACTACCTATTGTTTATAATGTGATTAGGAACCAAGGAGAAGACCAAGAAATACATGGAGGAAGGCTTGGAGGCGTGGAGGACCAACAAGGGGAGGCCAAGTCACATAGAGGCCCACTACAACTCAAGTTCGAGTCCAACTCGGGGTCCCGGAGCTGTCTTCGGTAAAACGGACGCCCAGGCCACAAACGGAGTCCGTTTTCGACGTTCTACATATGGTTGGACAGTTAATTTCATAGAGCTTCCAATCCAACTGGTTTGAGGCCCAAATTCCTTATGAGTCGTCGGGAATCGTCCGAACAAGGTGGCGTCCAGATTCTGTCCCAGTGCTGCGTCACCGTCTTTTGGCCTTTGGGCCGTGTATCGTTGTTGAGCCCATTAGGGGGCGCGTCCAGGGGTTGACCACGACCCTAGACTCTATATTACAGCAGCCACCGCCATCATTAGGGTTTCGGGTTTTGCTTAGATTAATCTGTCAAGAACAGTTTCGCCGTCGCTTCGGTTTGTGAGACCCCAACTCGTGAGTTTAATCATACATCTGCAATTGTGTTGCATTCTTTCTTGTTCTTGCTTGTGTTCTTCGATTGGCAGGCAAGGATTAGCCTTCTTGGTGAGGCCGGCCGTGCAACGCTGGTCGATAACCTGAGGAGACGTGGTGCTGAAATTGCGGGGTTTTTGAACGTGTTGTTCGGAAGCCGGATCGATTTGTGTCGCGACTTCACCAAATCGTCGTATATCGGAACCTTTCGGAAGATCGGGAACCCTAGCTTCCATCAGGTCTCCCCCACACTTAGCATTTCGGTAGGCATGGAAGAAGAAGATAAAACATTTTTATCTTAGCCATCCTTCAATTTTCTTTTATTGAGAGTCTTTATCTTGCTTGCAAGACATTTAAAACGCACATTCTACCCCTAAGGTGATGGTTGGGAGTAAATAGAATTGCTAACAATCCAACAATGTTTCCTAGGACTCTCAACTTGTGGAATAATTAGTCTAATGAGATATAAAAACCTAATGGGTGTTCGTGGTGCAAAGTGTGTATGCACATGAGAGGAAAACATATAAACAAAGATAATGTTTTCACCTAGTTCTAAACACCATGTTTACAACTAGGTTGCCGGAATTTTTCCATGGCCATAAATGTTGATAAATCTAGGGTTAAAACACCATGTCTATACCTAAATCAATAATTCTTATAGCACAAGAAAAATTAAGCACATTGCAAAGCTTATAAACTAACCAATGCAACATTAAAACATAAGAAAAGCTAGCAAGGTTTATCGAACTTAACGATGAAGGTCCGCAATCATGTTTAAAAACCACATTTACATAAGATCACAGAAGGAAAATGCCCTCTAAACATTAACATGAAAACTGAAGCATACACCATTAAGTATATAAAACAACCAAGCCAACTATGTGCAAAATATGTATATGCAAAGAAACATCACGTTGATAACAAAATGCATTGCATGCAAATAAATAAATATGATCATGAACATGATGATGATTCTAAAAAGAAAACTAAACTTATATTAATAACCACAAGTTGATCATCATAAGATGGTGCCATTCTTTATTCTCTCTAAGAAAGGATTAAAACATGAAGAAAAGGGTTGCCTCCCAAAAAGCGCTTCATTTAAAGTCATAGAGCTCGACTTTCTCACATACCTTCTTTTCGTCGCAGATCCATGGCCTTTCATGCAAGAAGAAAAGGTACCAATGCAGTTTTATTTTACTTCCCATCTTGTGTTGGATCACTAATAGAAGACTTGCCCAAGGCATCCTTTTGCTTCATCGCAATCTCCTTCTTTATCCCCCTTCCATGCTGCCTTCACTCCATGAATTTTTATTTAATGTGCAGAACAGAAAGTATACCCAACATCTACTCCATTGCATAGTGCACAAATTTTCTTTCCAATGCGTCTTTATTTGCCCAAATCGGACTCCGGACAAGAGAGTTACGTCCGTTTTACTTCGGTGATGAAATCTGTCCTGAAATTTCAGAACGTGCAATGCTCAATGTTTTCTCTATAACTCCTTGCACGGGTCTTCAAATTTGTTGGTTCTTGATGCGTTGGAATGGAAACTTGATGGAGCTTCTGAATATCTCATTTTTCTTCATTTGTACACCTCTGAACAAGCTCTTAAATTGATGAAGACAGCAACATCCATCGCAGGATTTGGAGAGGTTGATAATTTATCTTGCAACTCTTTAGGCATGACTTCTCTTTTCATTATACGATTATTGTTTACATTGTTAGTGAAAATCGGGCCTTTCCAGACATGTGCTTCTTTGACTAAGTGCAAAGAATGATCGAGATTTACAAAACTTATTGTAAACATACTCGTCCATAATTAACACCACATGTGAATTGTGGCAACAAGCCAAGGTGTAAACAAAAGAAGCATATGTTTCATGCATAACACTTAGCTCATCATTAGGCAAAGGTTCTTTAGGTGTTACATTAATTGGTTCAAACATAAACGTTTCCTCTTTTTCATTCTCAAGAAAATCTAGCCTATCAACATGATCATTATTGGAGCAAAGCATAGAATTTAAACTATTATTCATACTATTGGTTCAACATTCATGTTTGAACATATCATCATTAATACCAATAATATCTTGAGATTTTAGTGTGTACGTTTGCCTCGGAGCTCCCTCAACAAGAGTGTTCTTTTGATCGTCTTGTGGCGTTGAAATCAAGTCAATCTCAACAAGTGGAGTTGTCTCTTCATTACCATCTTCCAATTTCTTCAACTCATCATGTGGAACATGTAATCCTTCATCTATGTACGCATTCATCTCTTCTTTGAATACTTCTTTATAAATATTCATCTTCAAAGTCTTATATGTTGCTTTCTTTATCTCCCGTGTACCACATATCGTTAAGATCTCTCATCATTGATTCACTCTTTTCTTCATCCTTGAGTGCTTCCATGTCTTGATTTGCTAGTGTGTAGGTTTCAATAGCACACAAGCTATCACCTTGTGGGGAGGGGCCTTCTTGGAGAACTTGCTCTATGTCAACACCTTCCCATTCATCTTCTATCTTGAGTCCTATCTTCTCCCATTTATCCTTCGAGTCACTAGGCTCATCACGGTTGTACTCCTCTCTTCCTTCATTGCAAATCTTTGAGTTGTCAAATTGATCTATCCATCCTTCATCATCTTCTTTTCTTTCTTCTTCAAATATCTTTTGGATTGATTCTCCACTCATTTCTTGATCAAATATATCGTCAACTAGTTTGGCAATGCGTCGGTGTCCCTCCTTCCCTCGGTAGTTGATTAGTGGGGCAAAATCAACTTGTATCCAACCAGATTGATTGAACTTCACCAATGGTCTAGCATTCCCCATACTTCGGCCTATATTCATGTTAGTTTAAATATTTTTAATATCTGAAATGACTTCTCTTACCTTGGGAAGTGGATCTTCAATTTCTTGTATGGTCGGTTCATCTTTCTTGACCTTCGGTTCATCTTTTTCAGAAATTTCAGCAAGCACCTCCGGCATGCTTTTGTCGATTTGCTCCTCCCGTCAACAACTTTGCCAATCTCGTTGCGTTATTTTTCCATTGCTTATCCTTTGTAAGATTTGTGCGGCTCCACTAATTGTTTTATCCATTAAATCACTACCTGCACACATGCTTACAAAACGAGAAGAGTTTGGGGTTAGTGAAAAATAAAATCCCAAGTTCGGGCATTGCTCAAGTAGTTCATTAAAACGGTCCCATGCTTCAGCATTTCCTTCATCCTCTCCTTACTTGAAAGTGAGCACTTGTCTCCTTAAGTCTTGGACCTTTCTTATGGGAAAGAACTTGAAAAGAAACTTCTTCACTAGCTCATCCCAATTTCCTTTTGCTTCAACGGATGCATGTGTGTATCATCTTCGCGCTTCATCTTCGAGAGAGAACGAAAAAAGATTCCACTTGAACCAAGCGGCTCTAACTCCTTCTTCTTGCACCGTGTTGCATATCATCGTGAATTTCTTTATGTGTCTATATGGGTTTTCATCCTCCAATCCTCTAAAGGGGTTTTTCACCACTAAGTTGATGATTCTAGGCCTCAGTTCATAGTGGGTTGTAGCAAGTGTCAAATCTGATTTTTGCATCTCAATGTCTTCCATTGACGACATTGCTAGCTCCCTTGACATCTCTTCGTCTTCCAATGGTGAGGCGAACAAATCCATCTAGGCACAAGAAAGTAGAAAGAAAAACAAAACAAAAGAACTGTTCTAGAAAATAAGGGTTAGGTGTTAGTAATCAACAAAAGTAATATAAGATTAAACATAGCAAACTGGCTTGCTCCCCGGCAACGGCGCCAGAAAAAGGGGCTTGTTGACGGTTGAAACATGTAACAACCTTCGATCCGCAAGCATACGACCTACACCTTTTTCACCACAGGGTGACCCCCAAGGTTCTTGTCAATCTGTGGAGCAAGGGGATTGCTAGCGCTTAACCAAGCACTAATCTAGTTGATTGGGAAGCCTTGAAAGAGAGGTTACTCTAAGGTAAAAGCAATCTAACCTAAGTCTAAGCTGAAACTAGATGGCAAAGGGTGGACACACGAGACAAATTAAGATAGATAAGCATTCCCTCCCTAGGGTTTAGGATCACATGAACATGCATCTACTACATCAAAAGGGTGTTGCCTACACTAGCTTCATGGCAGTTATGCGGCCGCTAAGCCTTTTCCCTCCACCGTATTGTCACTACGCAAGTTAATCAAACACTTTCATGTATAACCACATCTATACCTAAGCATCCATAGGGATACGCTAATCACCATGATTACCACAAACCCTACTAAGACCACATGTTGTACAAACATATGTAAACAAAGCATATGCGAAGACATAGACCATAAAGCATTGATTGGTGTAAGATTCATGTATAGATTACATATCATGCATCCATCTAACCCTAGGGATGAACAAAGACATTACCCCATCATCTTACACGGATTGAAGAACATAGGGATGAGGGAGACTCCGGAGAACGTCGTCAATGAAAATGGCAGCGATGAATCTTGGGAACACCCCCAGGTCAATAGCTTGGAGTCCTCCTCTTGCTTCCTTCCCTCCACTGGTGTTGATCCTTGAGACGAGCTCATCCACCTCTCTCCCTCATCTTGCGGCGGCGGTTTTCTGGTGAATGACGTCGGTAGAATGATTGGTTCCATGTGGCAGCTGACGGAGGGGGAGGAGGCAATTTATAGAGAAACACCTAGGTCAAGGGGCATCGAGAACCAGGCCAGAAAGCCCCGGGCCGATCCGATAGGGCCAGCCGGCCCAGGCCCTTTCAGGTCCGGTTCTGTCCCGTCTTCCTCCCCACGGCTCATCTTCACATTTTCGACTTAGCCCCCTTGATTTGTGTCATTTTGAGGTCGTCATCCCCGCAATTAAGATAAGGGGTCTGCTCGCATGAAGTCCATACTTTACGTCTTAGTCCTCGGGGATGATCAGTCATAGCACCTTGGTCCTTGCCACCTTTGGAATTGATTTCTCCTTGCATTCGAACACGAATGGAACTCCTCATTTGCTCTTTTGAACTTGTTGTGACTCCGTCCCTTTTGTCCATGTTTTCCTGCAAAACACAACACTTCCAAATGCACATACGAAGTTGAATTTGTTATATCATTAGTGTGCCTAGTGGCGGGTTAGTTGCAAATCATAATCAAAACCAACGCATAACAAGCACTCTAGGTTGACGGAAATTCACTATCAACATGTTGGAAATAGAGTCCATTCTAAAGCATCACAATTTCCACATACATAAGACAATGTTCCATTGAAATCTAACTATACTAATTAACATCACTGATTACATAACATCACTGACTACATAACATCACTGATTACATAACATCACTGTGAGACATGGGTACCCCTGGGTCCCCACCGACTAGGCTCACGGTCGTCTAGGACAAGAGGGTCCGGCTTATTAGAAGACTTGCCGACCTGACAGTGGGCCCAACCGACCTAGTTGGTGGCCCACACGACCTCCTAAAGTCATTCTAGAAGATTCCCAGGTGACCTTATGCAGAGGGACATCAAGACTTGGCATGCAAGACAAGACAACAGTGGATTCTGACAAAGCAGATCGACGTATATGGCAGTAGTTGTAACCAACTAGATTCAGGTCTCCTGGTCATAACCAACCAGGAGTCTGGGCACCGACCTTGTCCGATGGCCAATATAAAGAGGGCGAGGCAACCCCTTGTACAATCACACAATCCTCAAGCAATCTACACCAACAAGTGCAAGTAGGGTTTTAGTCTCCAGAAGCCCGAAGCAGTATAAACTTGATGTGTTCTATGTGTTCCATGTGCTCGTGCTCAACCTTTGAGTTCTTAGCCATAGAATCACCCCGACGAACAAACAAACCACCGGGGTTACCCCCCTGTTGGCTCTCCAGATCTAAACCTCTGATAGTTGGCACGCCAGGTAGGGGAGAATCTAGTGTTCTTTGTGCAACTAGATGGCTTCACCAAGCAGCGTCATCCGGAAAGCATGGCAGACTTCCTCGCCATCTCGTCGACATCTGCTTCGGCTCTATGCCGGCGGAATCCACCGTTCTAGCCGCCTGCCTTGTCGTTGTGGGCAGTGCGGTCACCTCCAACCAATAGGTCGAATCCGATCTGCTGGCAGAAACCGACCCACCCACTCCTCGCGAACTGATCGCGAGGCTCTATCGCATTAACGACATGTCTCTGACACGATCAAGGTCTGTGAGCGCCCCAAGCGCCCTCGCAAGACCAATGCACCATCACCCCACATGCCTGTTGGTTTGCAGAATGCAACTCATGCAACGCTTCGCTACATGAAGAACAAGATCCAGATTAAATCTGGACCCAAGATCCCACTTCGTTGAAACTGCAGAGGTCATCTCGACAACCCTTGTCCTGTCCACGCGGATTCCAAACACATGGCTCGCCAGTGCCGTGTGCTCAAGAAGCTTCGTCTACCTCTCATAACGACTCATTGCTGCCATATCAACCACGGCCCATCCCCGGACTGCCTCGGGTTCTAGAACTCTTAGACGACCATCTCTCCCAACAACCCAATCGACACATTCGAGATCCCGGATCAAGAGGTCCTCGTGGTCTCTACCGACTTACCTCCTCAAGCTGGTGAGATAGATGAGCAGCACCAACAATGAGAGAACGCTAATGCCGCATGAGCCATGCGTCGGCAGCAGCAAGCAGACACAGCTGCAGGTCAACCTGCAGGCAACGTCGTAGCCGGTGCCGTTGGCCAACTTGCAGGCAACGTCCCTAATGGGGGTATTGCCCCCACGGCCCCAACTGCCCCCTAACGGCAGCAGAATCAAGATGAGCCTCGTCGACACCGCCTGCGTGCCAGAGATGTCCTGAAGGACTTTGAGCAAGATGGCGATGAAGTCTACAACTCGCCTTAGGCTCACCTAGGCGCGACCCTTGCCGAACTAGGACAACTTGAGGATACTCCTACAGCATGACATCTACAAGCTCACATCCGCATCACCACTACCCAGGTCGAAGAAAGGGGTCCAGGATATAGTAGATCCGCTTCGAGTTGCTGCTCCAGGAGTAGGAGGAGTGACCTCGCCATCGTCGTCACAACAACGACAATGCTCAACTTCAGCCCGTGACCGGAGAGGGAGGTGGTGAGATTGAAGTCGTGCAACCAGTCAATGTTCCTGCCAATGCAACAGCCAATCCAACTGCTAATGCCGCTAGTCTTGCCACTGACAATGCTGTCAACAACGCCGCCAATTTTGATGGTGCCGAGCAGTAGAACATCACCGGTAATGCAGGACAGAATGCGAGAGCTCAACCTCAACCAGCACGAGCTACACGCTCTCAGAGCAATCAATGTCAGCCCATACGAGATGAAGCGGAGATAGCACGCCATGCTAACTACGACCGCGACAACAGGGTCCCTGATCCCCTTGACACCAATCATCCCATCCAAGCTACAGACCTCCGCAAAATGCACGATCGAGAGCTCCTGCGTCGTGCCCAATTGTGACAACCCCATCCGAGATAATTTCGTACTATAACCTAAACCACTCCATTTGGTCATTATGCGATAATAAAGAATCATCACATTGAGTGTTGCCAGGTCAAAGCCCGTTAAATCACTTGAAACACACACCGAGGATCGAAACGTATACATTAAAACTCCAACAAAGGAGAGTCCAAAGTACCATACCAATTAAAGAAAATCTTCCCCGTAGGGTCCATTATTACAAACAATGGTTCTTGACATGAAAGTAAATGGTTCAAAGTTTATTAAAATAGCGTAATTAACTAAACAGTATGACAAGGATCATAGGAGGTGGTCCATGATGCAATCACTTGTCATCATCCACCCATTCCAGCTCCCAGCCGGGTGGAATTTCTCCAGGCCACACATCACATGCATTACCTAGAAACAACATTTAAATAGCAAGGTTGAGTATACTAATACTCAACAAGGCTTACCTGTCTAAAATAAGAGACTTTACCTCTAATCATGCAAGGCTTTGGCTAGTGGGTTTGTTTTTCCAAAAATCTACTAAGTGGTGAATCCTTATTTTCACATTTTAGCTCAAGTTCTAGTAGAAGTAATCATTACTAGATAAGCAACTATTTAAATCATAAGTTGTACAATACACTTCACCAAATAACAATATTCATAAAGTTCCATTATAAAGGGATATCATGGCTAGTAGATTAAGTAGTCTCAGATAACGGTGAGAGGCCGACAATCGATTGATTTAAACCTTGCAAGGTAGACCTAAACACACGGGAGGTGCCGTCACTAAGAGTTCACCTACCAGGCGGCTCCCTTCATTCTTCGGTTTGGGAATAATAGCTCACAGTCTTAAGTACAAGGTTTATCTGGGCTATGCCACCAAGGTCACCCAGCCTCACGCATGCACTAAGGTGGCGAGCCAGGGGCCGCAACCCTAAGATTAGTGATAGTAAAATCCCGTACCGCCTCATTTAGGTACTAGGCTTACCGTGCCCATTTCCGACAAGTGCTTAGTACATTCAAACACTTAACCAACGAAGCCACTGGACCGGAGCCCAAATCCCATGCTCTTACCACATGAGCAATCCATTAATAAATATGGTGATTCCATAAAGGAGATCCTATTCTCGCAAGTGATGAACATCGCTCGACTTGTACCGGATCCTTAGAGCATAGCAACTAGCGCCTAGCATGCTAGTAAAAGATCATAGGTACTTAGGGATCATGCAATTATGGTTTCAAATCAACTACTGAACGTAAATGCACATAGATAAGCAATGATAAATTCAAAAGCTTAAAAGAAACACATAGGTTAATGTTTTAATCGGGGCTTCCTTTCGTCAGCACAAGAAGACAAACAAACTTCCGGATTTTGGTCCGGGTCTTGATCTATGGACACGTAGTGTATGTCTCCACCTGCTCCCTCGTCCTCGTCTGCCGGTACGAACGTGTAGTTACTGTCAGGAACTTCTACACGGAGGATGCATATGCAATAATTAGTGGTGAAATTAATTTATTAATTAAGATAGCAACAAAAGAGAACAATGAACACATGGTTGTTCATATTCACCTTGACAAGATATATTCATCACTTTTCCATTTAAAGATTATTATGAAGGGCTTTATTTATTCTTCTCTTTATTGTGATTGTGTACATATTTAAATAAATAATTTATTTATTTGCACAAACAGCAAGGAGGTGGTTTTCAACTCTTAATTCATTTTGACAACACATCCATAGGGTTCAAAAAGATAAAAGGATGATTTTCCAAATAAACTTATTATTATGCTTAAAATGGCTTGTCCACTTTTGTTCTTCAAAATACTTTATAAAAAGCCATTGATGATGCTCACTGAGTTCACTACTTCAAGTCGTAGCCGCTGAACAGCAAGCACACATATATGAGCTATGAAAATAAATATTACCACAACATACCATTCTAGCTACCAAAAATGAGATAAATGCACATAAAAATAAATACTTCACTTCTGGATCCAAACTTTCTCCTACACCATCTCTAATCTAAATCAAGGCTAGGAAACCAATAAACACATCAATAGCTATTTTATATCTTTAACTAAGCATTTATGATTGAATACAAGCATAAGTCAGGAATAAATATTTCTATCAGTCCAAAACTCATGATTAACTCAAGAATGGTGCATCTAGGCATTTCATGACTATATACAAAAGTTGAGCTCAAAAATCTATTTTATGTTTGCTAAAAAATCATTAAGGCAGAAATAGCATAAATACAAGATAAATCATAATAAAATATTTAATCCATACCTTTGTGAAAATTTTTGTGCAGAGCCTACACATGGTATCTATAACAACATATCCAAAATTCAGCTCATGAACATATATAGATTTTGAACTACAACAAAATTGGCTTAAATTGATTTTACTTTTTCATGCAAAAACTATAACTCAAAAGTATATACATGCTTTGCAAAAGATGTATGTCAGCTCACAAGGAATACAACAAAATTGTTTTTTGCATTTTTACAAATTTTCTGTGATTTTATATTAATTTTCCAAGTCAGTGTACTGAAGGGTAAAAGTTTTAAAAATCTATTTACAGTAGGGACCCTCGAAAGATCTGAAGGTTCATAACCATACCCACGGTTTGCGCAAAGACCCCTGGAAGTATCTGGGACCTTGCAATGTAGTCCTTGGGGTGGATTGGCGGCGTGCTGGCCAGAATTTCGGCGAGGCCGGCGGCGGGGCTGACCGGGGAAGGGTGGAGCGGTGTCTATGGGTCACCAGGGCTCCGTGTGTGGACGGTTTTTCGGTCGGAAAAGTACCGGTGAGGTCACACGGTGGCGTCAGGGAGATGCGATCGCAGGCGCTGTGGTTTCTAGTGAAGGGAGGGCCGGGTTAGCCAACAAGTGACGGTGCATGCTTTAGTCGGTGCTTGAGTGTCGGGTTGAGGGGTTGAGCGGAGGTGTTGAGGGTCGGAAGGTGGAGCTCCGCGTAAGGCGCCAATGGTGACGGCGGCGGCTCTGCACCTGTGTGCTCAAGGAGGAGCACGACAGCCTTTATAGGTGGACTAGGGGAGGTCGGTTCACACAACATCAAGTGCACTAGCACATCGCGGCATGGGAAGCGGCATGGCGGTGTGCGCAGGGCCGAGTACGGTGGCGACGCGAGTGGGTGGACGGCGCGGCGTGCATGCACGCGTGGCACGCGAGGGGTGGGGGGGAAACATCAGTGGTAGCGCTGCCCGACTCTCCTACGCTCGCCGCGTGGGGCCTCGACCTCCGTGCCGGTCTCACGGCGTGGAGTCCATGGCGCCGACACGCGCCGGGCGCGACGTCGCGTGCGCGTGCGCGCGTTACAGGCGCCAAAACAATTCAGACTAGGCCGGTTTGACCAAGTATAACTCTAAAACTTTGAACTAAAGTGCCCCACGTGACCTATACCAAAGTTGAAGATCCCTTGATGCTCTACAACATTTACAAAGGCTCATAGGGATTTTGAGCAACAGATTTTGCATAAAAGGCTTGCTAACTTGGCATTTTTCATGGCGCTGATGTATAGTAGCGGAAGGCGTTGACTGTAGTTTTATACAAATTTACACTTCAAATTTCAAATGCCACCCAACATGAAAGTTGTGTCCCAAGAAAAACTACACAACTTTCGTATTGGGAGAATTTGAAGTGTTTAGGTTAAATTTAGAGAACACAACATAAGTTCTGGATTGGGCTATGGAGGTCAAAGGGTTAACTAGGAATTTTGACCATACTTTGACCATGGGTTGACCATTTGTGTGTGTTGACTTGATTAAGATGGTCATTAGTGATTGTTGTCTATGTTTTCGAGGTGATGACCCTGGTTGACCAAGTTTGACCAAAGTCCACATGTTTGACTTTATTGACTCGCTCATTAGCATCAAATAACCCTGTTAACACCAAAATTTGGTAAGGAGTCTGACTTGTGGGACCGGCTCGATGAGGAGTCCGTCTGGTGGAAGGAAGGTTTTTTCAGATGTATTCGGCAGAAAGATCCGCGGTCGGTATGCCGCTTCCGTTCGGCAAGGGAACAGTTGAGCTGATTTCGCGGGATTGGACGGTGACGTGGCTCAAGCAGGAAGGACGAATGGATGGATAGGCGTTCAAGCTTAGAGATAAGTTAGGCACAAATCCATTCGAAGTTGTACTTGGCAGGGTATAAATATCAGCCCTGAATGTATGTAACGAACACAATCATTCTTCAATACAAACCGGCCTTACGCCAAACCCTAGAGTCCATTTGTCGTGTCGTCAAGTTCTTCGGGAGGGTTCATCGATCCGTCGACCTCCGTGAGTACCGGCAACCTTGTATCATATCTAGTATCATGCGGTGGATTTAGATCTGATGCAAGTAGTCTTGTTACCATGCTTCGTGTCATGCGGTAGATTCAAGCTTGGTTCAAGAGGGTTTCTTGTTAGGTCATGAGCCATGCGGTAGGATAAGATCTAGCTTGAAGCTAGTTATCGGCTCTATTGGATTTTGGCAAGATCCAATAGATTAATTATGTTATCCCGTGTTGCTTTGAGTTTTTACTTTATGTTTAAATTCATGTAACACCTTTTTGCCCAATCTAGATGGGTTTGGATCGGCTTTATCCCTCTTGTGATCCTTATGCGAGTCGAGTTCGTGCCTTGGGCTATTTTAACACGTGGATCTTGTGCTTTCCGATAGCCGAAACCGAATCGATCTAGGTTGTCACGTGTTGCGGGTTCAAGCTTGCCAACGTTCGTATAAATCTTGAAAGAACTGAGTATCACGCGGTAGATGCAGGTTTTTGGGTTGCTTTGGAGCTAGTCATCCAGTGGATTTGATTTCAAATCAATCTGATAGATTTATTTCACTTGGTAATGTTCGTTCCTTTTTCATGGACCCTAAATCGGCTGTTCAGCCGTATTCGGTTATGTTTCTCACGAGTAGAACACGTGCGTAATTCATGCTCTAAATAATGTATGCTTTTAGCTTTCCATATTTAGATTGTATCATGCGGTGGATAGATCTATTTGTGGAAAGTGGTACGATTTTCATGCAAGTTGTATCATGCGGTGGATAGATTTGTTTTGGCATCGTACCCGACGGGTTTTAAAGTATCTAGACATGCAGTAGACTAGTGCTTTGGATCTATGCATGCTTGTTTATTACATGTTTATGCTTGTGCTTTACTTTATTCATTCATTTAATGTTGATCATCATGGGGATCGGTCGCGATCTTACGCATGCGCATCATTGTCTAAACAAAGACCGATCGCCGTCATGCTTACGTCATCCATTCGGCTATGTTACTTTTTGCTATTTACAACTCCCGATTGGTTTTAGTTTGCTGGAAGATAGCTTTACATAGCTGTATGTCACCTCATCTGGCTTTGTGGCCGTAAATATGGAACTGTCTGGTACCACCCGGCAAGTTCCAAGCTTTGGTATCTAACTACTTTGTCTTTTGTTAATTTTCAGGAAAAAATTGACTGGCACGTTTTGTGACTCTTTGCACCTGTGAAGCCAGCTTGTTCGGCTTGCTGTGTGCTTGGCGCTAGGTGCACGTTTTGCGTCAACACACTTTTTGGCACGCCTGGTGGGACACAGCCGAAAAGATCAAGATGCCTGAAATCGCGGACATCATGGATGTCAACATTGAAGACCTCTCTCCTGAACAACGGCAGCAGCTCCAGGACGTCGTGGACCAATTCCAGCAGAAGTGTCTGCTGTCCTTCAAGAAGAATAAAAGTGGCATCCCCTACCTGAAGAATGACATGCCCAGGATATTGTTGCCAGGGGAGAGCGACGGCACGACCCAGCAGGAGAGAGAGGAATGCCTGCAAGCGTTCCGGGATGCCGCGGATCACGTTTTGAGCAAGCACCACAAAGCTTTTCTTGGTGCGTTCCAGCAAATGATGGGGACTGTCTTTGGCCCAGGCATGGAGCAGGCATTCAGCAAGGCACCCACCCAAGCGGGCACCGTGGAATTGGGCGAGTCAAGCTCTCAACCACCGTTACGGAGCCAGCCGGTCCAGCCTCCTCCTCAGAGCGCTGGGAGTCAAGCTTTCCAGCCTCCTCCGCAGGGTTCTGGGGGTCAGCCAGTTCAGCCCCCACTACAGGCCTCAGGAGGACAACCAATCCAGCCACCACCGCAGGGCAGCACGGGTCAACCCCGTGCAACGGCCCGAACCCGTACCGGCCCCCACGTACGGGGAAATAGCATTCGGCTCGCCTGGGGCCCCACTCGCCTCCGGCCACAGGATTGCTCCGGCAAGCAACTGGCTACAGAGGAACCTATACGGCGGAGGATACCACGAGGTGGGAAACTACGGAGCCATTGACGCTTTCCCGCATCCAGGTTACACACCAGCTGCAGGCACGCAGGAATACGACGCCCTGGCGCGGAAGATGGCCGAGTTGATGCAAAATCAGTTCGGCCTCAAACCGAAAATGTAGGGACCTGCCTACAAGCCGCCGTTCCCAGAGTGGTACTTCAACGTGCTCCTTCCACCAAGGGTGAAGCCTCCGACGGAATTCACGAAATTTTCCGGGCAAGACGACACAAGCACGGTGGAGCACATTGCTCGTTACCTGATGCAGCTCGGAGAATGTTTAGCTGAGGAAGCGTTCAGGGTCAGATACTTCCCTGCGTCACTGACGGGCCCAGCATTCCAGTGGTTCCCGTCCTTGCCCCCGGAGTCAGTTAGCAGATGGAAGGACCTGGAACAGAAATTCCACACCCATTATTTTAGCGGCAGCTCAGAGAAGAAGCTGATCGACCTTTCCACCCTGAAGCAGAGGCACAGCGAGACGCCACTGGAATTTCTCAGGAGATTCAGGGAAGTTAAGGGCATGTGCTTTTCGCTCAACTTGCGAGATGACCAGTTGGCCGACATGCCCGTCGCCGGGATGCTGCCGGCCGTGCATGAGAAACTGTTTGGTATGGAGTTTGAAAACCTGGGCCAGCTGTCTCAAAAGCTCTCATTAATGAGCAACCAAGCGTATGGCTTCAAGAAGGATGCCAGGTTTGGCAAGCAGCATGACGTGGTGGACATCTACAACCAGTTCTTGGACAAGGCCGACCTGATAGAAGATTCTGATGATGAACTGGACGTGGCCGCAGCCGAAATTATGTGGGGAAAAGAGCCATTAACGATGAATCAGCGCTGGGTCAAACAGACCAAGGGTACCTACGATTTCGACATCACGAAGGCTGACAAGCTGTTTGAGCTCCTAGTGAAGGAAGGCCGAATCAGATTGCCTGAAGGGCATTCCATGCTTCGGCCCGATGGGGTAAAGGAGAAGCGTTACTGCGGCTTTCACGACAGGAACTCGCACTCCATCAACGACTGCCGGGTCTTCAGGATGAGGATCCAGAAAGCCATCCAGGAAGGGCACCTCAAATTTGACAACAAGATGAAGTTGGATGGCCACCCCTTCCCTCAGAACATGGTGGGCTTTTCCGTCAGCATGGTGACTGCTGAGGAGAAGGGCAAGGTCAAAGTCTTGACCTCAGCCAGGGCTAGGCAGGACGGAACCGTGGACCCGGAGCGTCAAGTAACTTTGGAGCAGGTGCATGGTGAAGCCCCCCTCATTCTCAAGAGTCACATCAAAATCGGGGAGTCGTCCAAAGCCAAACCCAGGGTGACCACGCGTATCCTCCTCAACAAGTGGCAGCGCCAGTTGGAAAAAGAGCATTACCAAAAGCGAAGATACGAGGAGGAGAGGCGCAGAGCTGAAGAAGAGGCACACAGAAGGGACCTGGAGCAATACACGCGCGAGCAGGAGCGCGCGCACTGATGATGTGCGTTCCTCTGGCACTGTTGGAACGCGGCTTTGAAGCTGCCCACGCTGAGGAACTGCCCTGAGTGCAGTGACAGGTATTTTGAGTACAGGCAGGAGACTGCCAATCGCCGATCCGTCCATGAGAGAATTGGAAGGATCCATCCTAGCGAGGATCGGCGCCAAAAAATTGAAATCATTGATCATCCCAGGAAAAGGCAAGCTGATTCAAGGTGGGCTGATAAAGAGGAGGACGAAGACGAGTACATCTGGCAGAAGGGGCAATGGTGCCCGCCTGGCCTAAGGAAAAGTCAGAAGAGACGGGTTCAGCGCTTGAGGAACCGCGAACTGAGGCAGGCTGGGATCCAAACAAAGCAGGTGTGGCGTCCAAAGGATCAGCCTGAAGGGTCAAAGCGTTCGGCTCCAACATGCATGGTATATTTTCTGTCGAACGAGTTCATGGCTCCTGCTAACTAGGTTGTGCAGGAGGAAGCGTCCCTGGATGATGAGCAAATCGAGGGGATGATGGCGCAGCTGGTGCTAGCCAAGCAAGCCGTCTTCGACAAACCGGCCAAAAATCGACACATGAGGCCGCTGTACTTGAGGGGATATGTCAATGGCAAGCCATTGACCAAGATGTTTGTCGACGGTGGAGCGGCAGTCAACGTAATGCCGTACACCACCTTCAGGAAACTTGGCATGGGCCCTAGCGATCTGACGCCTACAAGCATAATACCGAACGATTTCGGCCGGGAATCCTTCGGACACCAAGGGATGCGCTCACGTGGATCCGATGATCGGGTCCAAGACACCGCTCACGACCTTCTTTATTATCGAAGGTAAAGGAGCCTACGACCCTCTTGCTTGGATGGGACCGGATTCATGCCAATTCTTTGCGTCCCATCCACCATGCATCAGCAGCTTATCCAGTGGGTGGATGATGATATTGAGGTCGTCCAAGCAGATGACTCCGTGAGCGTTGCGAACATGGAACCAGCTTTCTAGGAATACCAAGGCATTGATTGTTTCTCAGGGAAAGACTGGGGAGAAGGTCCTGTTGAACCCGTCAGCAGTGATCAACAGCCGATTCAAGCAGTCGGCTCTTATAGTAATTTTTAATGAAGAACCCCGTCGATGGCACTGATGGCAAGTTGGGGTGAGGATTTATGTCGGTTGATAAATTAAAAGAAGTTGACATTGGAAGCGGTGATAAGCCGAGGCCGACGTTCATCAATGCAGATTTGCAACCAGACTTCAGGGAGGAATTAATTAAGCTGCTCAAGGAATATAGAGATTGCTTCGCCTGGGATTATTCGGAGATGCCTGGACTGGATCGTTCCATCGTTGAGCATAGGTGACCCATCAAATCTGGTTTCAAACCGTACAAGCAACCGCCCCGGAAAAACTACAAGGATGAGGTATTGGCCGATGTGAAGAAAGAAGTTGAAAGATTACTTGATGCAAACTTCGTTCGGCCATGCAGATACGCGGAGTGGATTTCTAACATTGTCCCTGTTTACAAGAAGAATGGAAAAATGAGGGTCTGCATAGATTTCAGGGACTTGAATAGAGCTACTCCGATGGATGGTTACCCCATGCCTATTGCCGATTTGTTGGTTGACGCTGCAGCCGGGCACAATGTTATTAGTTTCATGGACAGCAATGCGGGATACAACCAAATTTTCATGGCAGTAGAGGATATATCGAAGACAGCCTTCAGGTGCCCTGGTCACATAGGCCTATTTGAATGGATAGTCATGACTTTTGGATTGAAGAATGCCGGTGCAACTTATCAGCGAGCCATGAATTACATTTTTCATGAGTTGATCGGCAAAGTGGTGGAAATTTACATTGACGATGTGGTGATCAAGTCCCTAAGTCATGACACACATTTGGGAGATGTGAAAAGGACCTTGGAGTGTACCCGAAAGCATGGTTTAAAGATGAATCCAAATAAGTGCGCTTTTGGGGTATCAGCTGGAGAGTTCTTGGGATTTTTGGTCCACGAAGGGGGGATTGAAGTTGGCAAGAAGAGCATGAAGGCCATCGATGAAGTTGTTCCGCCAACTAATCTCAAGGAGTTACAATCACTGCTCGGCAAAATTAACTTCGTGAGGAGATTCATTTCAAATTTGTCACAGAAAGTTTTGCCATTCTCTCCACTGTTGAAGCTAAAGAAGGATCAGAAATTCACATGGGGCGACGAACAACAAAAGGCTTTCGATGAGATCAAGCAATACATGAAGGAGCCACCAGTACTGGTCCCTCCTCAGCTGGATAAGCCTTTCAAGTTGTACGTGGCGGCCGATACCCAAACCATTGGATCGGCCCTTATTCAAGAATTCGAAGGGAAGGAACGGGTAGTAGCATATCTTAGCCGAAAATTACTTGATCCTGAGACCAGTATTCGAGCCGTAGAGAAGGCGTGTACGTGCGTATACTACTCGTGTACAAAGTTTCGGCACTACTTGTTGAATGCCGAATGCACTTGTGTATTCCAAGTTTGATGTAATAAAACATATGTTATCTATGCCAATTTTGAACGAGCGGGATTGGCAAATGGATTTTGGCTTTATCAGAATTCGAGTTGAAGTTCGAATCGGCAAAAGCTATCAAAGGTCAGATCATTGCCGATTTTATAACTGAACATCGCGATCCGTCAATTGATTTGCTTGAAATTACCCCTTGGGCTTTATTTTTTGATGGATCATCATGTGGTAAAGGTGGGGGAGTAGGGATTCTACTAATTTCGCCTAGGGGTGAGATGTTTGAATTTGCTATCCCTATACGACCTTTGTTTACAAACAATCGGCCGAGTACGAGGCAACGCTTCGAGGACTTCAATATTTGAGAGAAGCGGGGCCGTTTCAGTTGAGGTTTATGGAGATTCAAAGCTGGTGATCAAGCAATTGAACGGCCAATACGAATGCAAAAGTGAAGCGCTGAGGAGTTACTACGAAGAATGCAGGGAAATCTTGAAGAGCTTTCCGTTGGTAACTCTACAGCATATTCCTAGGGAACATAACGAAGAAGCAAATAGGTTGGCTCAGAGCGCCTCGGGTTACAAAGAGAACCAAGACACGTTTGCTGCAAATGTGTGTGCACTAGGGACGGATGTTGCGGAGAATGATTGGAGAAAAGAGATCGTCGACTATTTGAAGGATCCATCCCGAAAGGTCTCTAGGAAGCTCAGGTACAAGGCCATAAAATTCGTTCTTCTGGATGACAATTTGTTATACAAATCATTAGATGGGGTGTTGTTACGATGCCTGGGTCTAGAAGAAGCGAAGAGGATGATGAGCGAAGTGCATGATGGGATATGCGGAGCACACCAATCGGCCTACCGCATGAAATGGGTTGTCAGGCAAGCTGGGTGCTTTTGGCCGACGATATTAGAGGATTGCTTTGAGTATTACAAAGGATGTCAGGATTGCCAAAGGTTTGGAAATATTCAAAGGGTCCCTACATCAGCATTGAATCCCATCATCAAGCCGTGGCCATTCAGAGGCTGGGGTATAGACTTGATTGGCCAGATTAATCCACCATCTAGCAAGGGGCATAAGTTTGTGCTTTTGGCTACAGACTATTTTACTAAATGGGTTGAGGCGATCCCACTGAAGAAGGTGACGTCGGAAAACATGGTTGAATTTGTCAAGGAGCACATCATCTATCGATTTGGAATCCCTCAGACCATCACAACTGATCAAGGGGCTCAATTCGTGTCCATGGAGTTCAGGGAATTTGCAGAAAGCATGGGAATCAGATTGTTTAACTCTTCTCCCTATTACGCCCAAGCTAATGGTCAAGCAGAGCCTTCTAATAACTTCATGATCAAGCTGATACAAAAGAAGATCCACCAGAAGCCAAGGAGATGGCATTCGGTGCTCGGCGAAGCATTATGGGCTTACCGAATGGCCCCTCATGGAGCTACAAAGACTTCTCCTTACGAATTGGTTTACGGGCATCATGCGGTTTTACCTTGGGAAATGCAATCAGATTCAAGGAGGGTTGTGTTACAGAAAGATTTGAGCTCAAAGGATTACAGTGGCCTAATGATGGACGAGCTAGAGGATTTACACATGATCCGTCTTAGGGCCCTGGAAAACATTGAGAAGAACAAACTACGGGTTGCCAAGTACTACAACAAGAAAGTAAAAGTCAGGCAATTTGCAGAAGGCGATTTGGTTTGGAAAGCGCTATTGCCGATTGGAACTAAATACAGTGAATTCGGCAAATGGTCCCCTAACTGGGAAGGACCCTTTCGCGTGGTCAGATGCGTCCCTGGTAATGCATATATATTGAAAACTTTACTAGGAGAGGAGTTTTCCGCTGCAATAAATGGGAGATATTTGAAGAAATATTATCCTAGTATTGAAATCGACCGATGATCACCAGCAGTGGGGATTACAAGCATCTGACACTGGAAATAGCCAGCGCTCAAGAGCGAGGCCGCCTTCAGAACAAAATACACAAACAGGAGAAATTGCCAGTGCCTAGATGCATTGCCCTTAGCACCAAACTACTTTACAACTGCCTCTTGCAAGTTTACAACCCTGGTGATCTAGACTACGAGGAGGTGGGAAGCAGAAGGCATGGAGAAAGAAGCGAAAATATGATTCAATCTTTTCTTTGCTTCTTCGACTGCTCCCTCTTCAGTTGCTCCAAGACCACCGTGATGGCAACTTGGAATGCACGGGGGTGACTATGATTTGCGGCCTCCACCAAGCTGTCCCAAGCCGCTTTCAGGTTGTTGTACCTGTCAGAGACATCTGAAACAAAGGTATGGGTGTTAGAGGCAAGAAATCCAGATGTGGGCACGAAGTCAAGAAGAAGTCAAACATTTACCCCCTACTAGTGCCTCCAGAGCCATGCGACGCTCGCGTTCGGCTTGGCAACGAGCGGTGATGTCCCTGAGGCCGTGCTCCAGGTGCCGAACGCGGTGGCGCAGTTGATGGTTGGTCCTCTGTTCAGGCGTGGCATCGTCTGCTTCGAGGGAGGAATCGGAGGAGACGTACTCAGGAACGTCTTCGGTCCCGATGATTTCTTCATGGAGCAAATCAAGGCTGACAGAAGAAGAGGAAGAGAAGAGGTAGAACGCAAGATCATATGGGAGACAAGGAGCAAATCAAGGGTAACTTACCTTCGAATCGTGCGTTTCTTTGTGGCGCTGCTCTCCTGAGGCTGCTTTCCTTTGTCCATGGCCTTGGGGTTTTCTCCTCTAGAGACGGGGGAGGAGATGAGAAGTGATGGATGAGTGTTCGAGTGGATTTGCAGGGCGTCCCAGCGGGCTATTTTATTGACCGAAGGGGTGCATTGGGAGTGATGACTGGCCAGCGTACACTGTTGGAATACCAAGCGGCAGGGTTTTTCCCCAAATGCGAAGGGTTTTCACTTGAAAAGTACTTACGGATTGCCGATTCAGGGATCTTCTGTGGATTTTTGCGCCAAGGGGCATCTGTTCTCGCGTGTTCGGCTCAAGACAGTTCCTGGATAGGTTTAAGGAAAAACAAGGTTCACGGATACAAACATGAAGAAAAATCACCGCAGTACAAGCACAGAATTCAAAAGTTCTTTATTTATTGCCGATACTCAAACATCCCTAATACAATCTAGTCAAAAAGCCTGTTCAGCACAGATTGGGGATGAGTGATTTCGGCAATGGCGTCGCCGTGGCCATCAAGGCGCTCCAAGATGAGCTCAATCTCCTCGATGTCTTCCGCGCGCCGCCGCCCGAAGCCGCGCGGCTCGGTGGAGTAGTCGACGTCCGTGTGCGTCGCCATGGCGGCCCGGGCCCAGGGTGGTGCCCAAGTGAACGCTATGGGTGGCCACCTCATCAACGCGGTGCTCCACCGCGGCAAGGCGCTCCGCCGGCGTGTCACCGCGGGCGTTCACCTTGTCGGCCAGCTGCTCCACCAGCATCTTCAGCTGGTTGAGCTCGGCGTCGCGGGCTGCAAGGTGCAAGAAGGAAGGAGATTAGCATCAAAAGTCGGATTGGGTCAAGGATTGAATTCAGAGCTGTACCGTCGATGGTCTCCAGCAGCTGCTTGCGCTGGTCTTCCCACTCCAACTCGGCTATGCCCGCCTTCTTGGAGACGTCCTCCAACTCGCGCTGGGCCGTCTCCAGTTCCGCCTTGAAGCGGAGAGCGTCGAGTTCCCCGTAGGGCACGAGGGAGTGGCCGTCAGACTCCGAGGAGTCGTCCGGAAGGGGCTTATTGGCCGGTGCAGGAGACGGATTCCACTGAATCAACCTGAAAAGGAGATGATCGTCAAAACAAAAGAAGATCAAAGATGAATCAAGAGAGAGGAATTGACAATCATTGCCTCTGGCGCGCATTAGCGCTACTCCCCTCCGCCTCATTAGAGGCGCGGCGTCGGTTGAGGCGGCGCACCATGCTGCTCTGGGATGTGCACTGTTTAGAAGGAAGAAGAGTTGAGATTGGCAAAGATTCGAGAGCTAAAGGCTTTGTGGAGAGCTAGGGGCACCTACGGTTTCATTTATAGGCCTGGCAAGATAGATCGTGGCCTCAAGTCGTGGCTCTGGATCATGGCGCATATCCCAAGAAAATTGGAAGGTGGAGAGGTTTCCTTGACCAGTCCGCCAATGGGTCGGTTGGAGTTCTAGGCTGAGTCATATTCAGTTGACTGGCTCGGCTAAGGGGAGTCAAAGTGCCATTCGGGTATTGGCATTTCTTTGCCGAATGGGTCGTTCAACATTACATTTGAAGGAGCGCAGAATAAAAGGAAATAAATTGCAAGAACAAATATTAAAAGAGCGACCAATTCGGCCAAACATCAATTCAAGCATCTAAATGTTCAAGTATTTCGCGATTACACTACGGACATTTGATGTTGTCTGGCGAAAATTATCCAACCGCTCCTGGCAATCTTTCTAGGCACTAGACAAGGTGGTGAGTTCTGCATCGCATTGTTTCACCTTGGCTATAGCCGATTTTGCTTCTTCTTGGGTCTTCTCTATCAATCCAGGGAGCTCGGCTATTTTCTTGTTATCGGCCTCTATCTCAGCTGATAGGTTTCTCAGTTCTGCCTCCAGAGCAGCTTTCCTGGCAATTTTTGAATCACAAGAAGCTTGCAGATTGGCCAGTGTATCTTTATGGCTCTCGGTCTGAGATTGTGCTCCTTTCACGGCTTGTTCAGCACTGGCCCTCTCCTTTTCAACAGCCGGGCGGGAGCGCACCTTCCTCAAAGCTTGCCTTATGGGCACGTAATGCACTTCCAGGCCAGAGATAGATGCGAGTGAGGCGCTGATGTCCTCGGGGAGTTCTTGGCTAATTGATTCGAGCATTTCTTCAAAGTGATCGAGATCCTTGAACTGATCTCGTGCATCTCTTTCCAACCAGGCAAAGATCTCCCTGAGCTTTTCTAGCACTTCCTCTGACAGGGTTTGATGCACTTCTTCCATCACCTCGGCAACTAGATTGTTCCCCATTGACAGACTTGATGATGATGGGGCCTGACCCTAAGAAAGCAGTATTGCCGATTCAGGAGTGCTGGAAGTAAAGGTAGCAGGGTTAAGTGCAAATGAGTACCTCATGTCTGATTTCTTGAGCTGGGGCAGGACTTTGTTCAGGAGCAACCACAGGCGAAGGAGGTGTTCCAGGTAGAGCTGAAGCTTCTGAGTGAAAAGGCGCTGATGCAGTTGCTGGCAACTCAAGGGCTTCTGGCTGAAGAGGAGCTGGGTTCACCTTTACTGGGGTTGATGTCTTTGCATGACCAGCGGGTGATTGGACCCTTGGAGGACTTGATGATTCTGGTTGGATCGGGAGACTCATCTCTGGAGAATTCATTGCTTCTGCCGAAGGTGATTGAGTCCATGATGAAGATGAGATCTCCACTGGGACAGGTAACTCAACCTTGGGTGGACTTGTTTGTTGAGACACTGGGACGTCCACGAGTTGTTCTTCCATTGTTTCTCCTGCAAGTGCCATATTAAAAGATAAATGCCAGTGTTCATCCTCAAGAAAAGGACAGTAAAGGTCATACCAGTGGGTGGGGCATTGGCAAGTTACGGAACCGAAGATTGTTGGGCTGCGGTCCGAAAATGCACAAGATATGATTTATCGAAAACGAGTAATCTTGTGGTCAAGAAAGGAAAAGGTTTTTACCTCAACAAAGATTTTCTTGACGCTTCTTCTCCTCTTGGCATTTGGGGGAGCTATTAGAGACAAACCTTGCCTCCTATCGGCGGCAAAGGCCGGGAAAGGCTTGGGTCTCATTGGCAAACCTGGCCATTAGCTGAGCCAGAGTTGGGGACCTGAATCCCAGTGCTGAGATCGGGCCTACGGCATTGTAGGTAATATTCCTGGCTCGAGGGGCAGGCACCGTGTTCTGTGGAAATAAGATCAGAATCATGATTAGAGGAAGAAATGTCTGATCCAAGGGTTAATTATATTACCTCCGAGGTTGGTCGGAAGTCGGGCATCAATTCCGCACGTGAACAAGTGTACAGGCTCGTTGAAGATATGATCATGGAATTCTTGCCACCAGGAGTTGAAGGTGGAGTGAGCTATTGTTGTGGGTACAAAAGGCCAGGTGTAGACAGTGGGACTGCACACATAATGGAAGACTCTGCTACTGTGCATGAGTTCTTTGATTTCCTCTCTGGGCTTGAGGAATTCATGCAGAAACAGTCTTGGGGGTATCTGGCCACATCCAAGTTGCCGAGCCATTACGTTGGGCTGATAATATTCATAAGTGCTATGATTCAGCCTTCCTCCATTGAATTCAGCCGGCAGGATGCATGGGCGGATTATGATATTGAGGATCCCTAGGAATCTCTCATCTTGGAGTCCGTTTTCAAAAGAGAATTCACAAGGGAAAGTCAAATTGTCATTGTCCAGATAAGGGAGCCAGAGAGGATTTTGGAAACCTTTGAAGAATAGCTCGAAAAGCTGGCTGATGTCCTGTTGAATAAGAATAGTTGAAGCAACTTTTCCATAAGTCTGGCATCCTCTGGTGGTTTGGGGTTTCCCTTCAGGATGATTGGATGAAGGGAAGAGCCGAGTGTTCAAATCAACACCAACTATCTGATGCATGTGTAGCTGCAGCCACATTTGAACAAACCACCAAGGACCGTTGACACATGCTATTCTCCGGCTGGTGTACATCTGGGTGACAGTTTGATGAAGCATATGGTACACACTGCCTAGGAGAAATTTCCCAAGGGGGAGACGGTGGCCACTGACCAGTTGAGAAGCCATTGCAATGTGATTCAGGGTAGGCTCATTGTCTTTACCACAGAAGATGAACCTGCATAGCCACATGTTCAGAAATGCCCTGTATTCAATTTCACCAAGGGGGCCGTCTTTCATGTGGCTCAAGATATAGTTCTTGTATCCGCTCCCTGGTTTCACCCCTGTTTGTCGTGAAGAACTTCTGAAATCCCAGGGTTGAACGGATCCTGTAATGTCAAGGCTGGTGATCATATACACATCGGCCAGAGTTGGAGACATCGGCCGTGGCCAAAAAGAAAAGCGTTGATGCCGTTTGACCAAAAATGACAAGCTGCTACCAGGAGGTCTTCATTCTTGGGGGTCTCGGCCAAAGATAACTCCAGGCACTGAGCAATGCGAAGGGTATCCCAGTGTTGGGTCCTGGCACTCTTGTCTGCAAGAATCCTCCGGTACCAATTTTTCCAACCTGCGATTGGAGGCAAGGGCCAGTTCTTGAAAGCATCTTGCCACCGAGGAGGTGGGGACAGAGCCGCTTTGAAAGGGATCCTTTGAGATTCAGCCGTGATAAAATCTCGAGGATCGGAGTTTCCCACAGGACCAAGGTAGTAAGATCTTGAATGGGCCTCGGTGCGAATCAAAAGCTCAGTGGAAGGCTCCTGAAGGAAAGCGAGAAAGAAATCTCAGGTAAAATTGGAAACTTAAATGTTGATTGAAGCTTACGGGAGGCAAATTTACCTGAGCAGATTGGTTTTGAGCCGCCATTGGGGATTTGAGCTCGGAACAAGGGGATCTAGGGTTTAGATCCAAACGAGGATTCCGGCGGATTGCGAAGATAGAGAGAGAGCAGGTGTTGACAGATTCGATTTGAAAATGTTTGTGGCTGGAGTCAATTCCGGAACAAAATCACTTTTATCCCGCAATTGAAGGGGCATGTGTTAACACCAAAATTTCGTAAGGAGTCTGACTTGTGGGACCGGCTCGATGAGGAGTCCGTCTGGTGGAAAGAAGGGTTTTTCAGATGTATTCGGCAGAAAGATCCGCGGTCGGCTGTCTGCTTCCGTTCGGCAAGGGAACAGTTGAGCTGATTTCGCGGGATTGGACGGTGACGTGGCTCAAGAAGGAAGGACGAATGGATGGATAGGCGATCAAGCTTATAGATAAGTTAGGCAACAAATCTATTCGAAGTTGTACTTGGCAGGGTATAAATATGAGCCCTGAATGTATGTAACGAACACAATCATTCTTCAATACAAACCGGCCTTACGCCAAACCCTAGAGTCCATTTGTCGTGTCATCGAGTTCTTCGAGAGGGTTCATCGATCCGTCGACCTCCGTGAGTACCGGCAACCTTGTATCATATCTAGTATCATGCGGTGGATTTAGATCTGATGCAAGTAGTCTTGTTACCATGCTTCGTGTCATGCGGTAGATTCAAGCTTGGTTCAAGAGGGTTTCTTGTTAGGTCATGAGCCATGCGGTAGACTAAGATCTAGCTTGAAGCTAGTTATCGGCTCTATTGGATTTTGGAAAGATCCAATAGATTCATTAAGTTATCTCGTGTTGCTTTGAGTTTTTACTTTATTTTTAAATTCATGTAACATCTTTTGCCCAATCTAGATGGGTTTGGATCGGCTTTATCCCTCTTGTGATCCTTATGCGAGTAGAATTCGTGCTTTAACACGTGGATCTTGTGCTTTCCGATAGCCGAAACCGAATCGATCTAGATTGTCACGTGTTGCGGGTTCAAGCTTGCCAACGTTCGTATAAATCTTGAAAGAATTGAGTATCACGCGGTAGATGTAGGTTTTTGGGTTGCTTTGGAGCTAGTCATCCAGTGGATTAGATTTCAAATCAATCTGATAGATTTATTTCACTTGGTAATGTTCGTTCCTTTTTCATGGACCCTGAATCGACTGTTCAGCCGTATTCGGTTATGTTTCTCACGAGTAGAACACGTGCGTAATTCATGCTCTAAATAATGTATGCTTTTAGCTTTCCATATTTCGATTGTATCATGCGGTGGATAGATCTATTTGTGGAGAGTGGTACGATTTTCATGCAAGTTGTATCATGCGGTGGATAGATTTGTTTTGGCATCGTACCCGACGGGTTTTAAAGTATCTAGACATGCGGTAGACTAGTGCTTTGGATCTATGCATGCTTGTTTATTACATGTTTATGCTTGTGCTTTACTTTATTCATTCATTTAATGTTGATCATCATGGGGATCGGTCGCGATCTTACGCATGTGCATCATTGTCTAAACAAAGACCGATCGCCGTCATGCTTACGTCATCCATTCGGCTATGTTACTTTTTCCTATTTACAACTCTCGATTGGTTTCAGTTTGCTGGCAGATAGCTTTACATAGCTGTATGTCACCTCATCTGGCTTTGTGGCCGTAAATATGGAACTGTCTGGTACCACCCGGCAAGTTCCAAGCTTTGGTATCTAACTACCTTGTCTTTTGTTAATTTTCAGGAAAAAATTGACTGGCACGTCTTGTGACTCTTTGCACGTGTGAAGCCAGCTTGTTCGGCTTGTTGTGTGCTTGGCGCTAGGTGCACGTTTTGCGTCAACAAACCCTAATGAAAACCTGGGGCATCACAGCCTACCCCCTTAAAGAGAATCTCATCCCGAGATTCAACATCGAGATTAGAGCGATTCCTTCCAACAAGACAAGGGTTACAAAGGGAGAAAGACATATCCGCTTACACTTCTCGACATCGAGAATTCAGATAGGACAAAAGATACATGGTGCTCTCCTCATTGCCTCAACGCAACTCATGAGGGAGCAGGAGATGAATGTGCACATCGAGCAGACAGATTCCGCCCGCGATGCAGAGGTACATCCCTACCAACGTCTAGCGAAGAAACTCGAACACCTACAAGAACTGAGCCATGGTTGGCGATGTAGGCTGGGATTCTTCTCTCGGTCTTCTTCTAAGCTTCTTCTAGAGGTTGCCAACAAAGATGGAGGGATAGCTTGCTCAGCGAGGAGTGGAGGAGACAATAGATACGGCTGGTGGTGGGTTGGCCAACTACTAGCCGGAAGGAGAAAAAGAGCGATGATGATGTCGAGCTCAAAAGGTGGCGAGACTCGGTAATGGCAATATCGACTGAAGGGGCTTCCCTTTCAAGGTCGCATCGGGGCTGCAACGGTCATCCAAAACCATCTGAGGTAGGGGCCGGTGGAGAGATCCGATGGTGGCAGCACGGGGCTCGATAATGGTCGGCCCATGAGGTCTCGGCGACATGATCATGGCCGCGGGAAAGATATGGCAGAGCGACGCCACGGTGTCATACTATCGTGGCACTGAAAAAGATAGGGTCCAACGACATGAAGAACTGACCGTGATGGTGGGAACAAGGAGAAGAGCTCAGGGTATCCACCCTCTAGGGTTGAGATCGTCGTGAGGAGAATTTAGCACAAGATTCTACCAATCCTTTGTTTGCTTGTTCCTTGATTCCTAGGACTTGGAAGGTATGATCAACAGATCACGGATTGATAAGTGATGAAGGACTCTCATGCCTTGACTTTTAGAGAACCTTTACTACTCATGAAAACTTGCTCCTAATTTTTTGAATTAGCCGGTTGATTTAGTCTGATGCTAAGATAACTTTGAGATTAGGCGGAAAGAGACCATGTTGAAAAAGTGATTACCAAAAGAGATTTCTGCAGAGAAAAGGAAGGCTAGTAAACAAATATTTGCTAAATTTGTTTACTAAGATTTTTTGAATTTATTTTTGAAAGCAACAAAGGTGCAAGGATGGATCAAGGGTTCCACCATCAGAAGTCCATAGTGGGTTGTTCACAAACAATAAATGATGGCAAGTCATAAGGAGAGATGTTCTCTAGTAGAAACGATACGCATGAAGTTAGGTTGGCCTTGCTTCACTTGAGTAGTTAGCCTCTTACCGTGATTACCCTTATTTACTCAAGATCCTTGCCTTTGTGGATGGGGCTTGTGCTGTCTAGGGTTTGGGCATTTATTAGCATAGTGCCCGAGTTGTCTACAATTGTAGAATATACGGGGCAGAAGTTCTTTAGGCTTGGAAGCTTGTTAATGTGCCTATCGTTGACTTGGGGGCTGAGGACAACCATGGGCAACTCTTGAAGTGAGTTTCTAGACTTTAGAATGTCCTTAGTAAGCCCAATTCGTCTTCCTTGACGGGACAAGATGTTCTAGTCCCTCGGGTAGCTCCAAGAACTCGAAGGGCAAGATTGAAGAAGATGATTTCGGTATCCGCATTAAAAACAAATTTGGTGATATGGATAAAGGCTCTTTCTCATTCGTTCCTCTAATATCTCAGCTTGAGAGCGAGTTTCACTTTCGACGAGCTGGTCGATCTTGCCGATGTCGCCACATTGTTTGCCCTTTCGAGGACAAAATTACTTGTAGGTAATTCCCCACTCACTCAAATCCATTTCGGGGAATGCTAGCTTGTGGTTCCAGCTTTTCCCCTCTTTCGTTGTAAGGTCCATTGGTAGCTTCGATGGTGGCAGAAGAGAGTCGGAGGTGCTAAGTTGATTCTGATTCCTATGATCCGCCAACAAATTGCATATGCGAGCCTGCTCAACCATAGACGTAGATAGCGCCTGAGAGAGACCGTCACTTAAACTAGTTTGACATAGCCCCTGATAACAATCCTGGAGGATATTGTACATCATCTGACTTAGCACTGAATTTTGTTCTTCCAACATCTGGATTGCACCAGCAATGGTGTCTATATCAGCCTGGGTAGGTACTCGGGGTGAGAAAGACTGATAGGGTTGAGGTTTCTCTTGATCTTTTCCGGCGGAGTTCATGGTCTAAGCGACCAAATTTGGTCTGTCTAGATTGGCACCATGGGGTGGTTGCTGTTGTAGCCTCTGGTCGAGCTACTGCTGCATCTAGAGGATTTGGCACAACACTCCTATTTGAGCCGCCATGAATGCCTCTACAATCGTCCTGGGTGGTGGTGGCGGTAGGTCGCTACCACTACTCGACGCAACAAAACCACTCGAAGAGCTGCGTGTCGGTCCCACCATCTGAATGATTTGAGCTTCCATTAAATACACATTCATAAGCTTGTTCTCACAAGCAGATCATGTACGACGAAAAACCCAATTGGAACAAAAGTTCGACTCGGGGCAACCGCAATATTTTAGAACTAAGAAATTTGTGCGCTCATATCAAGACTGTGAGGATTCACGACTCCAATGAGCCTTCCAATGCAAAGGTTTCAAGCCACTTGATATCCAACTTGGAATCAAAAGCTAAGGTTATCACGTTTAAAATAATTTGGTACGGGGGTCTTATTCTGGTGGTTGTGAACAAAAATTCCCAACCTAAACGCCAGAGTCCCCAAAATTCCCAAATTTTATCAGAAACTTGGTGACATAATTACGCACATTTTTGGTATTCAAAGGTAGATCTTTATTAGATGGGAACATGCTCGAAAAAATCCATTTTCAGAGGAAGGTAACCCAGAAAAACAGCAGGACAAAGACTTCATTTCTGATCATAACTCTAGATTCAAAATTCCTAAAATCATGAGAAATTCATAGAATACGCTAAATTTGATAAGAAACAACTTTCATATAGGGTGCATTGTCAGATTCCTCATAGATTTGGCTCTAAAAATTATGAACTGATAGCAACAAAGGCTGGCAGAAACTACCTAAGATGAAAATGAGAGGATAACCTTGTCTAAGATCAAGCATTCACCCTAGGAAGCATAACGATTTTATGATTTTTGCATTTTTACGATTTTTTGTGATTTTATATGAATTTTCCAAGTCACTGAACCAAAGAGTAAAAGTTTTAAGAATCTATTTACAGCAGGGACCCTCGGAAGATCTGAAGTTTCACAACCATACCCTCAGTTTGTGCAAAGACCCTTGGAAGTATCTGGGACCTTGCAATGTAGTTGTTGACGGTGTATAATCGTATTAAAATTCAAGTAGACTTGCAAGCGGACAAGTCTCCCGTCGTAGTCAGGGGACCATTCTTCCCTCGAGTGGTGAACCCAAGGTATCGAATCTGTGGAACAATGTGTGATGCAAGAGTTGATGTAGTAAAGCCGAGAAACTTAGATCTTCAAGAGGTGTAACCTATGCATCTAATCTTAAAGAACATCAAAACGAATCTAATCTACTAAAGACCGAAGGTAGCAAGAGATAGAGGGGGATGGATAAACCGATCTAGAGAGATCAGATCAAGCCTTTTGTTGAAGTTCCAAACAAAAGAAGAAGTAGCAAGTTCAATCTGATTAGAAGCCTCTTTAAACCACAGTTTCCTGTTCGACTCCGAAAACGCCTGCCTTTTGGAGCCACCGTTCTGTCACAACGCATTCCTATTCGTGCGGGTTAGTCTAGGGCGAGTCCAAGGACACGAAATCTTTCGGAAGGTCGGGCATGCACCACTAGCCACCACGGCTACAAGAACATCCTATGTGATCTATCTCGAGAATAGATCTAAGATAAGAAAAGCTGATCGAAAACGAAGACGTCGGAGAAACACTTGATCGCTAGAAATCGGATTGCAACTTGACACATCAACTATTACATGATACATGAACCAAGATCACCACCGGGATCCTACCTCGATCTTGCTTCTAGCTCCGGGAACTCCGACGTGGTCTTCCTTGCAAGGTTCCCACATCGGCTAGGGAGACCCTAGTCAACTAGCTCGACCCTCTCCTCTCCGAGATGGTGTCCCTCTCTTCTCTGCTCCTTAGCGGCCGATGACGAATGAAATGATGCGTTGCTCTCGGCCTCGGGGCTATAAATAGCCTGAATGGCGGCTAGGTCAAAGGGGGTGACTGGGCCCCGGAATGGGCTGGGCCGGCCGGCCTGGGCCGACCCGCCTAGGCCCATTTCAACCCAGTCAGCCTCCTCCTTCGCCCAATGTTGGTTCCCGAGTCTTCTAGATCCTTCCCCCTTCTGCATGTGGGCCCTTATCGTCAGTTTCTCTCCGAGTTGGACGAAGCTCCTTGTCCCGCAAGATTCGACACTTTTCTGGCTAGGTCCTCGGAGTTTGTCATCATCTCGAGTTTGGTCCCTTGGCTTCTTGGAGTCATGTTTGCTTCATTGCATGACTAGTACGGGGCTTCAATGTCTTGTCACAAGGTGCTTGATGAACTTATCCCAAAAGTCTTGCTTTCAACGCTAAAACCCTGCATAAACACTAAACTCCAATATCGACATGCACGAACGAACTTGTTATACCAAGGGGGTTAGTACCAATGGCTAAGGTATAAAAGTTATGCCAACACTGAAGGTAAACTCATGGCTAGGTTGACGGAATTTCATCGTCAAAAATAGTCCCTGGGGTGGATTGGCGACGCGACCGACAGAATTCCGGCGAGGCCGGCGACAGGCTGACTTGGGAAGTGGTGGAGCGGTGTCTATGGGTCACCAGGGCCCCGTGTGTGGCCGGTTTTGGGGTCAGAAAAGTAATGGTGAGGTCGCACGGGGGCGCTAGGGAGATGCGGCCGCGGGCACTGTGTGTTTCCGGTGAAGGGAGGGCAGCGGTTAGCCAACAAGCGAGGGTGCAGGCTTTAGTAGGTGCTTGAGTGCCGGTTTCAGGGGGTTGAGTAGAGGTGTTGAGAGTTGGGAGGTGGAGCTCTAGGTAGGGCGCGAATGGCGAGGCGACGGCTCTACTCTTGCTTGCGCGAGGAGCAGCACGGCGACCTTTATAGGCGGATTAGGGGAGGTCGGTTCGCACAACGTCAAGTGCACTGGCACGTCGCGTCATGGGCAGCAGCATTGTGGCGTGCGCAGGGCCGAGTACAGTGGTGACGTGAGTGGGCGGACGGCGCGGCGTGGGTGCAGTGCGAGGAGTGGGGGAAAAACGTTAGTGGGAGCGCCGCCCGACTCTCCAGCGCTCTCCACGTGGCGCCATGTTTGCTTCATTGCATGACTTGTATGGGGCTTCAAGGTCTTGTCATGAGGTGCTTGATGAACTTATCCCGAAAGTCTTGCTTTCAACGCTAAAACACCGCATAACTCTAAACTCCAAAACCGACATGCACGAACAAACTGTTATACCAATGGGGTTAGTACAAACGGATCAATGGATAATGTATAAAAGTTATGCCAACACCGAAGGTAAACTCATGGCTAGGTTGACGGAATTACAACGTCAACATCTCCCCCATGCTTAAACCTTGATCGTCCTCGAGTAAGCCTTCGATGGATATCACCGTTGCCCTTCATTGTTTAAACCTTGCACTTGATCATACATGAGAAAACATAATGCTCTCAAAAAATTAATTGGTTAAAGTTTCATATTGTACTAGCCTTCATCCCTATAAAGGGTAGATTCTTAATTAATCTTATCCCACAAGTATCAACATGCTCCAAAGTTTAAATAGATCTCTGAAATTTTGAAATAAAGAACGAGATGAAAAAGAGATAAACCAAGTTCACAAATTCAAATCATCTTGCATATTGCTCATGAACTCTCATCTCATCTTGTCTCTCAAGCCTATTTATTCTACTCCTTCCCTCTCATAACATATATATATGTGGCAGGCTTTATATGGAGCTTTTTCGGAAAGTTTAGTCCTACCAAGATATTATAAATGAGATGTTGTCAAAACAAGACAAGCTTCTCATGGTCGTACTGTTGACGGTGAAAATCCGTCAAACTAGCCATGAGTTTACCTTTGGTGTTGGCATTAGTTTTATACCTTATCCATTGGTACTAACCCCTGTGGTATAACAAGTTCACGTGTGCATGTCGGTTTTGGAGTTTAGTGTTTATGCAGGGTTTTAGCGTTGAAAGCAAGACTTTCGGGATAAGTTCATCAAGCACCTTATGACAAGACCTTGAAGCCCCGTACAAGTCATGCAATGAAGCAAACTTAACTCCAAGAAGCCGGAGACTTGATCCGAGAAGATGACAAACTCCGAGGACCTGACCAGAAAAGTGCTGAATCTTGCAAGACAAGGGGTTATGCCCAATTCGGAGAGAAACTAACGACATGGACCTACATGCAGAAGGGGGAAACATCCAGGAAGCAAGGGAACCGATGTAGAGAAAAAGAGGCCTCGGGCTGGGCCTGGATAGGCCCAGGCCGGCCGGCCCAGGCCGGTCGGCCCAGCCCAGTCCAGGGCCTGTTTGCCCCCTCCTTTGCCCTAGCCGCCATTCAGGCTATTTATAGCCCCCTGACCGAGAGCCACGCATTATCCAATTCGTCATCGGCCGCCGAGGAGCCGAGAAGAGAGGGACACCATCTCGGAGAGGAGTGGGTCGATCTAGTTGACTAGGGTTTCCCTAGCCGACGTGGGAACCTTGCATGGAAGACCACGCCGGTGTTCCTGGAGCTAGAAGCAAGATCAAGGAAGGATCCCGGTGGTGATCTTGTGTATGTATCATTGTCATAGTTGAATTATCAAGTTGAATCTATTCTTAGCGATCAAGTGTTTCCTCGAAGATTTCGTTTTTCGATCGGTTTGCTTATTCTAGATCTATTCGCGCGATAGATCACATAGGGTGTTCTTGTAGCCGCGGTGGCTAGAGGTACACGCTGGATCTTCCGAAAGAATCTCGACTTCTTTTTTGACTCGCCCTAGACTCCCCGCATGAGTAGGGATACTTTGTGACAGAATAGGGGTTCCGAAAGGCGGATGTTTTCGGATTTGGACGGGAAACCACAGTTTAAAGAGGCTTCTAATAAGATTCGATTTGCTACTTCTTCTCTTGCTTGGACTTCAACAAAAGGCTTAGCCCGATCTTTCTAGATCGATTTATCTACCTAATCTTACTTTGTTATCTCCGGTCTTTAGTAGATTAGATTAGTTTCGTGTCTTTTACCTAGATGCATTAGGGTTTCTCTTTTACCGAAGATTGAAGTTACTTGGCTTTACTAGATCAACTTTTGCGTCACACATTTGTTCCACGGATTCGATACCTTGGGTTCACCACTCGAGGGAAGAAGGGTCCCTTGACTACGATGGGAGACTTGTCCGCTTGCAAGTCATAAACGAAATTTGATACAACTATTAACCATCAACAAGCCCCTTTTTCTGGCGCCGTTGCCGAGGAACAAGTGATCAAGATTTGATTTTTTATTGCCTTTTCTTGTAATTTTCAGTTTTCTTTTTGTTTTTCTTTTTTGCATCTACTAAACTTTGATCATCCTCAGAATACATCTAATCTAGTTTGTCTAACCCTAGTTTTCATAGATTTGTTTTTACTTTCTAGTTTTTGCATACTTTGTTTATTGCTAACCCTAACCGGAGATGGTTGGCTACCTCTCCAAGAAACCCAAACTTTTTTTTGTGGATGATCCTGGAAAACTTTACATGCAAAGGAGATGTGCAACACAAGCTAAAGGGTTGGAAACCCAAGATTCAAAAGCCGAAGTTGAAGGACCGCCGGAATCTCCAAGGGAATCACCACCTCCAAGTCCATAGGAAGATCAACCTAAACCGACATCGTTGATCTACCTATCATAAACTTTCAAGACGCCGGAAGGCCGTTCAAGATCAAGGTCTCAACTATCCGCATGACGATTGCGGGAGCTTTGGAGCATCTCAATAAATACATACGAGCCGGATTCCTTGAGTGGCAAATCGGTTTACTTAAGAGGAGGATGGAGAAGATGGAGATAGAGAAAGAAGCTCAACACCTAAAGGCTGCCAAGGCAAGATCCACATGCGACGATTGAAGTGTTCATCATGATGAAGATGCTAGAGACGCAAGTGGGACAACTTGCCAGGCGCCCGATGGGTATCAAAGAAGAATATCCGAGACAACTCCAAGGTCCTAAGACGGCAAAAGCTACTCAAACTCATTTGGGAGGGAAGGAGGATCACACTAAGGAGACCATGAAGATCACAACCGAAGGACCGGAGTTCAAGATGCCGAGCTACTACATGAAGAAAGTTGTTGCATCCGTCAAGACCAAAAGACAAAGCCAGCCCGTGAAGACCAAATAAAATTAACTAAGCCGAAGAAGAAGCCCGTGCCTAAGATGGTGCGGAAGTGGGTACCCAAGATTGCAACGCCAGTAAAGAGCGTTGATCTGAGGTAGTCAAGTGAAGAAGTCTAGCCATGGACTATAAACGAAGCGCTAGGTGGGAGGCAACCCGTTTCGTCGAGTCAAGAATAAGCTACCGGGAGGACAACCCGATTCCAGGTTTTTCGAGTCTTCTTTTTAATAATAATTTACTTTTGAGTTTTATTACGCAAAGACATTAGGCTTAGAAGTGGTTGAACAATATTAGAGACATAATTCTTGATTGAATATTTTGCTTTATCATAAAACATTTCCATGAACCCTCCTATGTGCTTGTTTGTTCTTTTCTTTTCGAGAAACCACAACCAAATAATTTCAGAACCTTACTCAACCTTTCACCCCTAGTATGGTGCTGTGGTTGACTTATTTTTCATGATAAAACCACACGAGTAGAGCCACGACTTATACCTAAGTGTTAATTAAATTTCAGCACGTGGTAGGACTCGCGTGAACCTAGAAATTAAAACTTTTGGTTGGTTTAAAAATCCATATCCTTGGTTTCTCTAGGATTAGAATTTTTCAAAGCCTTATCTAATTCTGTTTTATTCAAAATCTCTGTTATTTAACCAAAATTAGAACCTAAACCTATGCCCCTATGATCAAGCCGGGAAAAGTTTGCTCTCAACCAATGAAGGCAAACTATACCGGTGAGACCGATATCAACGTAGTCGGAAAATATTTTCGACTTACATTTGTTTTTAATGGTTTAAAAACTTCTCTAAATTTATGCTTGAGCTCTTGCATGTCTCTGAAAAATATTTTTAAATTTCGAAATTAGAGGAGTGCTCAACCTTAAACACACTCAAAGGGGGGCAATCTAGTTTGAATTGATCATGCATGCACCATTGGATACTCTTTCATCAACTTTCACCAAGTCCACATGCAAAGGACAAGCATGGTGGGCAGCAAGCATAAACTTTGCAGGAATTTCGTGGTGGCATGTGAAGCAAGTGGAGCAAGGGAGCATGGACATGACTCAAAGCATGAAGCATGAAGTGGAAGGACCAATAATGCAAGAAAAGGAGTGGACGAGAGCGTTTGGGTGCTGCAACTCGTGGAGCACGCGGGCAAGAAAGTTGCAGAGGAGAAATGATCATGCTGGAAGAAAGCCGAGGCGGGGAGGAGCCAGAGGCCACCCAGGCCGGTCGGCACAAGCCGGCCGGCCTCCCCTACTTAAGGAGCCCCCCGGCTCCCGTTTTCTGCAGGCAATCTTCCCTCTCCTTCCTTAGTTTGTATGTTCAAGTTTGTGTGCCCAGAACCTCCATAGACATAGCCAACCTTCCCAAGCTTGATAGCTCAAAAAAAAATCCACACCCTTAATCCACTCAAAGTCCACATCCCGAAGTAAGATTTTAAGTGCCTAGTTACCGGTTGCAACCCGGAGTTTTAGTGGAGAGAAGAGTGCAGCAACCATGTGGAAGAAAACCACGAGTCGTCGACAACGTCTTTGAGGAGGCACTCGGTTTCCGAGTCTCCCCGGAGCATGGAGACGGATACGGCACCACCAAGGAGGAACGATGCTCTCCTCCTTGGTGGCATGAGGGCAACAAGGAGCATGTCCATGAGGTTTACCGAACCTCAAGGGCACACGGAGGAGCCGCCCGTTCCACCTCGACGATCAACCCGTTCAACCGCGCCACCTCCATACACTCCGATATATTCCTCATATGGCTTCATCATATTGTCGGAGGAGGAGGAGAAGAAACTCTCTCGTCCTGAGAAGAGGCTTGTGCCCAATGTCGACTTCGACGACCAAGCACTCAACTACTTGGGTTTCGGCACCGACATATACTACATGTTGGGGCACTTTGGATGGGTGAAATTCTCCAACGGAGTGTCGGCGGACACCAACAAGGAGTTCGCCCTGGAAATCTTGATGACCATTGCACCTATCCTTGATGATGGGGTGCAAAGTTTATCATTCTGTTTGGAGGGAGTCCAACAAGTGGTTCCCTACGAGCACATTAGGGAGCTACTTGGATTCCATAAGGGAGCTTCGGAGAAAGTTGACGTGCCTCCCGGCATGTTAGATGGATTTTGGAGGTTGATCTCCAGAGAAGCCCACCAACAACGCAATTGCATCTGCAACCCCATTATCCGAGTATTCCACTCTTGTATGTGCAAGAGGGTATTGGGGAGGATGAGGGAGACAAAGGTGCCCGACACGGAGTTGAATTGGCTCTACTCGGCTTTAATTTCCAAGCAGCCAATAGACCCCTCATACCTTATGATCAACCGTTGGTGTTGTGAGGCAACGTCGGGAGCGGGACATATTGGTTCGGGGTGCTACCTCTCTATGTTGGCCTTCTCCCTACGGCCGGGGATTACAAGAAACCCCGAACATCTTTTGCGTGGTACCTCTCTCTACATTGAGTATTTGCGACAAGGCAAACATATTAGCGGAGATGAGAGAGGAGGTTTTCGTTTGGCCACAGTGAACCTACCCCTTCCGGATGCGAGGCTTAGGCTTTTCATCCAAGGGAGGGAAGATTGGTTGGAAGAGGGACTCCTTGTCCCGGCAAGGAAAAATAGAAGAGGAAGAATCGTAGAGGAGGGATCCACCTCTGCTCAAGCGGGTAGTGCACAACCCAATGTTGCGCCACATTTCGGCGGGATTCCTCCTCCGCCAAGTTATTACGGAGGGCCACAAGAGCAAGCATGGGGGGTGGTGCACCTGTACCCCCACCAAATTATGTGGTGCCCAAAGCAAACTTCGTGGAGCCCTACGCACAATATCCCCAACCACAACAAAGCATGGCCATAATTGGAGGGTATGTTGTAAGAAACACCCAAAACGTCGCAGCCATCCAAGCCAACGCGGCTCAACTTGGTGAGGGAAATGCAAATATTGCCTATGAGCTTGGACGCCTTCACCTAGTGGATCCGAATCAATTCGTCGGAGGGAATGTCCAACCGTACTACGAGCAAGGGTATTACTATCAAGATCATCAACACCAACCACCGACGGAGGACTAGGAAGATTAAGGAACTTTAGTTTTCTTTTCTTTTCTCTTTCTCTGTAATTTTCAGCTTTTGTTTATGTGTGTTTGCGTAATATTTTCTGTTTTTATTTAAATTTCAGCAAGTGTGTTTGTTTATTTTCAGTTTGTATTTCATCATTAATAAAGACACCACCTTGATTATATCATTGGAAAAGTTACAAAAATTTGTGTCATGATGATATATGATTATAATTGCCGCTTGTTTATCTTTGTAATTGATTTATGCATGTTAAAGCTAGTGCTCTCTTAAAATACGAATCTGAATTTATTTAAATAGTAGCTTAATATTTAGCGGAGGTTATGATTAAAATAAAGACCCATAGTGTTTTATGTGCTCTCAAGTTATGAATAGATTGAAGATGGTTTTTATGCTAAAAAATATCGCTAACCTTGTCATAAATATCACTTGTGTGATGCTCAACCTATCCAGAGCCTAATATATATTTGAGTGCATAAACCATAGTGTACAAGATTTATTGTTGAGTGAGTTATTGCATGCCATGAATTCTTTGGCCCGATACTAAGAAGCTGGTCATTCCGTTTTTGCGTATCGATCTTTTTGCTAGCCTTTTATCCGTGCATTGTGTATCCCCGCATCGGAGATCTCAAAAACCACGCCGGATGTCCACCCTTAAAACCAAATATCATCTTTTGTGTTTACCTCCTTGACCACAACCTATCGTTGAGAATGGATCATCAATTCAAGAGAGATCGCAAGACGGTGCCAACATTGAAGAATTCAAGTGTCTCTCCAAGGAAAAATATTTCCGGTACCTACCTTATTTATTGCCTCTTTGCTCGAGGACGAGCAACGTCTAAGCATGGTGGAGGAGGTAGGTACGATGCAATTTTAGAGTTCAAAGGGGAGTATTTAAAAAAAGAGAAGAGAAGGAAAGTTCAAAGGCGATGTACGGGACTTCCAAGGTGAAAGTCTCACAAGAAAAAAATGAATGAAATAAAGAAAGAAAGAAAGAAAGAACAGAAGGAGAAATATGAGAAAGAAAAAAATATATGAGTATGCGTAAAGTGAACTCGCCGGTTCTCTAAAAGTGCATTAGGAAATTCAAGACTTCAAGTTTAAAAGATCCATTCTCATTTTCCAACCATGTGCAATCCGATAACGAGGACTTCCTTTGTGCCTCGGGATCACTCTTTGCCATTTGCACATGTCCACTCATCTAAAGTGTGCGTATTTTTCTTTTTCCCCTCCTTGATTTAACATCATTTTCCAATGACCTTTTTGACGAGTCTCGGTAAGACCATGAGAAGCGTGTCTTGTTTTGACAACACCTCATTTATAAAATCTTGTTAGGACTAAACTTTCCCAAAAAGCTCCATATAAAGCCTACCACCCATATATGTTATGAGAGGGAAAGGAGTAGAATATATAGGCCTGAGAGACAAGTGAGTTGAGAGTTCATGAGCAATATACAAGATGATTTAAATTTGTGAACTTGGTTTAGCTTTTCTTCATATCGTTCTTTATTTCAAAAATTCTGAGATCTATTTAAACTTTGTGAGCATGTTAATACTTGTGGGATGAGCTTAATTAAAAATCTACCCTCCGTAGAGATGAAGGCTAGTACATTATGGAACTTTAATGAATTAAAATTTTTGAGAGCATTATGTTTTCTCATGTATGATCAAGTGCAAGGTTTAAACATTGTTTGGCAACGATGATATCCATCAAAGGCTTACTCGAGGACGAGCAAGGTTTAAGCATGGGAGAGATGTTGACGTTGAAAATCCGTCAACCTAGCCATGAGTTTACCTTCGGTGCTGGCATGAGTTCTATACCTTATCCATTGGTACTAACCCCTGTGGTATAACAAGTTCACGTGTGCATGTCGGTTTTGGATTTTAGTGTTTATGCAGGGTTTTAGCGTTGAAAGCAAGACTTTCGGGATAAGTTCATCAAGCACCTTATGACAAGACCTTGAAGCCCCGTACAAGTCACGCAATGAAGCAAACTTAACTCCAAGAAGCCAGGGACTTGATCCGAGAAGACGACAAACTCTTAGGACCTGACCAGAAAAGTGCTGACTCTTGCAAGACAAGGAGTTATGCCCAATTCGGAGAGAAATGACGACATGGACCTACATGCAGAAGGGGGAAACATCCAGGAAGCAAGGGAACCGACGTAGAGCAAAGGAGGCCTCGGGGCGGGCCTCGGATGGTCCCGAGCCGCCCGGCCCGGGCCGGTCGGCCCGGCCCGATCCGGGGCCCGTTTGCCCCCTCCTTTGCCCTAGCCGCCATTCAGGCTATTTATAGCCCCCTGACCGAGAGCCACGCATTATCCAATTCGTCATCGGCCGCCGAGGAGCCGAGAAGAGAGGGACACCATCTCGGAGAGGAGAGGGTCGATCTAGTTGACTAGGGTTTCCCTAGCCGACGTGGGAACCTTGCATGGAAGACCACGTCGGAGTTCCCGGAGCTAGAAGCAAGATCAAGGAAGGATCCCGGTGGTGATCTTGTGTATGTATCATTGTCATAGTTGAATTATCAAGTTGAATCTATTCTTAGCGATCAAGTGTTTCCTCGAAGATTTCGTTTTTCGATCGGTTTGCTTATTCTAGATCTATTCGCGCGATAGATCACATAGGGTGTTCTTGTAGCCGCGGTGGCTAGAGGTACACGCTGGATCTTCCAAAAGAATCTCGACTTCTCTTTTGACTCGCCCTAGACTCCCCGCATGAGTAGGGATATGTTGTGACAGAATGGGGGTTCCGAAAGGCGGATGTTTTCGGATTTGGACGGGAAACCACAGTTTAAAGAGGCTTCTAATAAGATTCGGTTTGCTACTTCTTCTCTTGCTTGGAACTTCAACAAAAGGCTTAGCCCGATCTTTCTAGATCGATTTATCTACCTAATCTTACTTTGTTGTCTCCGGTCTTTAGTAGATTAGGTTAGTTTCGTGTCTTTTACCTAGATGCATTAGGGTTTCTCTTTTACCGAATATTGAACTTACTTGGCTTTACTAGATCAACTTTTGCGTCACACATTTGTTCCACGGATTCGATACCTTGGGTTCACCACTCGAGGTAAGAAGGGTCCCTTGACTACGATGGGAGACTTGTCCGCTTGCAAGTCATAAACGAAATTTGATACAACTATTAACCGTCAACACTTACCGAGACTCGTCAAAAAAGGTCATTGGAAAGTAATGTTATATCAAGGAGGGGGAGAGAAAAATACATACACTTGAGATAGGTGGACATGTGCAAATGGCAAGAGTGATCCCAAGGCACAAAGGAAGTCCTCGTTATCGGATTGCACATGGTTGGAAAATGGGTATGGATCTTTTAAACTTGAAGCTTTGAAATTCCTAATGCACTTTAGAGAACCAGGCATTTCACTTTATTTTATTTTTACATATCTCATATTTTTTCTTTTACTTATATATATATTTTTTATTTTTTCTTTTTCTTTCTTTGCCTCTTTTTCTTTCTCATCAAAATTTTTTATTTGCTCCCCTTTGAACTATAAAATTGCATTGTACCTACCTCCTCCCCCATGCTTAGACGTTTGCTCGTCCTCGGGCAAAGAGGTGATAGAGATAAGGTAGGTACCGGAAATACTTTTCCTTTGGAGAGATACTTGAAATCTTCAATCGTGGCACCATCTTGCAGTCTTCCTTGAATTGATGATCCATTCTCAACGATGGGTTGTGGTCAAGGAAGTAATCACAAAATAAAATTTTTAGTTTTAAGGGTGGATATCAGGTGAGGTTTGTGAGATCTCTGATGTGGGGATACACAATGCACTGATAAAAAGCTAGCAATAAGATAGATACACGAAAACGGAATGACCAGCTTCGTAGTCTCGGGCCAGAGAAATCATGGCCTGCAATAACTCACTCAAAAATAATTCTTGTGCACTAAGGTTTATGCAGTCAAATATATATTAGGCTCTGGATAGGTAGAGCAACACACAAGTGATATTCATGACAAGGTTAGCATTACTTTTTAGGAATAAAAACCATCTTTAATCCATCTATAACTTGAGAGCATATAAAATACAATGGGTCTTTATTTTAATCATAACCACCGCTAAAGATTAAGCTAGCATTTAGATAAATTTAGATTTGTATTTTAAGAGAGCATTAGCATAATCATGCATAAAACAAATACAAAGATAAACAAAGTGGCAAGTATAATCATATATCATCATGGCATAAATTGTGTAACTTTACCAAAGGTAAAAACAAGGTGGTGTATTCATTCATAATGAAAACAAACTAACATACATGCTTAAAATAAACTAACACACTTGCTGAAATTTAAATAAAAATTGAAAACACTACGCAAACACAAGCTGAAAATTAGAGAAAACTTGAAAAGAAAAGAAAACTAAAGCTCATCCTTCTTCTTAATCTTCTGCCGGTGGTTGGTATTGATAATCTTGGTAGTTTTACCCTTGCTCATAATAGGTTTGGACATCCCCTCCAACGAATTGATCTGACGGTACTAGGTGAAGACGCCCAAGCTCATAGGCAATATTTGCATTGCCTTTACCCTATTGAGCCGCGTTGGATTTGATGGCTGCAACATTTTGAATGTTTGTCGCAGCATACCCTCCAATTATGGCCATGCTTTGTTCTGGTTGGGGGTATTGTGCATAGGGCTCCACAAAGGTTACGTTGGGCACCACATAATTTTGTGGGGGCATGGCTGCACCACTCCCCCATGCTTGCATTGATGGCCCTCCCTAATAACTCGGCGGTGTATGGATTCCTCCAAACGGTGGCACATAGTTTTGTTGTGCACTACCCTCTTGCACAGAGGAGGATCCCTCCTCTACAATTCTTCCTCTTTTATTCTTTTTTGCCGGCACAAGGAGTCCTTCCTCCAAGCAATCTTCCTTCCCTTGAATGAAGATTCTTAGTCTTGGGTCCATAAGGGGTAAGTTCACTTTGGCCACATTAAAGCCTCCTCTCTCATCTCCACTAATGTATTTTCCTTGCTTCAAGTATTCAAATCTGAGAGAGCTCCCGGGTAGAAGATGTTCGGGATTTCTGGAAATTCCCGGCCTTAAGGAGATGGCCAACATGGAGAGGTAGCACCCCGAACCAATATCTCCCGATCCCGATGTTGCCTTGCAACACCATCGGTTAATCATGAGGTATGAGGGGTCTATTGGCTGCCTGGCAATTAAGGCCGAGTAGAGCCAATTCAACTCTGTGTCAGACACCTTCACCTCTCTCACCCTCCCCACAATCCTTTTACACATCCATGAGTAGAATACATGGATGATGGGGTTTCGGATGGAATTTCGTTGTTTATGGCCTTCCCCAGAGATTAAATTCCAAAATCCATCCAACATGCCTTCCAGCACGTCAACTTTCTCAAGAGCCCCCTTTTGAAACCTAAGTAGCTCCCTAATATGCTCATAGGGAACCACTTGCTGAATTCCCTCCAATCGGAATGATAAACTTGGCACCCCTCATCAAAGATAGGCGCCATGGTCATCAAAATTTCCAAGACAAACTTTTTGTGGGTGTTTGCCGACACCCCGTTGGAGAATTGCACCCATCCAAGGTGCCCAAACATATAATATGTGTTTGTGCCAAAACCCAATGAGTTGAGAGCTTGATCGTCGAAATCGACGTTGGCCACAAGCGTCTTCTCAAGATGAGAGAGTTTCTTCTCCTCCTCCTCTGACAAGATAATGAAGCCATATGCAGAGTACCACGGAGTGTATGGAGGTGGAGCAGATGAACGGGTCGATTGACGAGGTGGGATGGGCGGCTCCTCCATACGCCCTTGAGGTTCAGTAAACCTCATGGACGAGCTCCTTGTAGCTCTCATGCCACCGAGGAAGAGAGTGTCGTTCCTCCTCGGCGGTGTCGTGTCCTCCTCCATGCTCCGAGGAGACTCAGAAACCAAGTGCCTCCTCGAAGATGGCTTGGATGACGATGACCCCCTCTTCTTGGTGAAGATACTTGTGGTTTTCTTCCACATGATTGCAGCACTCTTTTCTCTAATATAATTCCAGGTTTCAACCTGTAACAAGGCAATTCAAAAATTACTTCAGAATGTAGACTTTGAGTGGATTAATGGTGTGAATTGTTTGAGCAAACAAGCTTGGGAAGGATAGTAAAGTTTGTGGTGGTTCTGGACTCGAAAACTTGAGCACACAAATAGGGGAAGGAGAGAGGTACTTGCCTGCTGAAGACGGGCACCGGGGGTGCCATTTATAGGGGAGGTCGGCCGGCCTGGGATGACCGGCCTGGGGTGGTTCTGGCCCCCCTGGCTCGGTTTTTCTTCCAGCGCGATCATCTCCACTTTGTGAATCTTGTGCCCGTGTGCTCCACTAGTTGCACCGCCCATACGCTCTCATCCACTCCTTTGCTTGCATTATAGGTCCTTCCACTTGATGCCCTTGCTTTGAGTCATGTCCATGCTCCCTTGCTCCACTTGCTTCACATGCCACCATGAATTTCCTGCAAAGCAATGATTGCTGCCCACCCATGCTTGTCCTTTGCATGTGGTCTTGGTGAAAGTTGTTGGGAGGGCATCCAATGATGTATCAAGGGGATGCATGATTTGTTTAACTAGATTGCCTCCCTCTAAGAATATCTTAAGGCTAAGCACTCCTCTAATTTCGAAAATTTAAAATGTTTTCAGAGCTATGGGAAAGGTCAAGCATAAATTTAGAGAAGTTTTTAAGCCATTAAAAACAAATGTAAGTTGAAAATATCTTCCGACTACATTTATATCGGTCTCACCGTTATTGTTTGCCTTCATTATTTGAGAGCAAACTTTTCCTGGCTTGATCATGAGGGCATAGGTTTAGGTTCTAATTTTGACTAAATGAGAGAGATTTTGAATGAAATAAAATTAAATGAGGCTTAGAAAAATTATAATCCTAGAGAAACCAAGGATGTAGATGTTTAAACCAACTAAACGTTAAGTTTCTAGGTTCACGCGAGTCCTACCACGTGCTGAAATTTAAATAACATCTAGGTATAAGTCGTGGCTCTACTCATGTGTTTTTAGCATGAAAAAAAGTCATCCAGAACATCATAAAGAGGATAAATGGTTGAGTTAGATTCTGAATTTGTTTGGTTGTGTTTTCTTGTAAAGAAGCAAACAATCACATAGAATGGTTCATGTAAAGGGTTTATGATCAAGCAAAATATTCAACCAAGAATTATGTCTCTAATATTGTTCAGCCACTTCTAAGTCTAATGTCTTTGCATAGTAAAATTCAAAACTAAATTACTTGAGAAGACTCGAAAAACCTGGAATCGGGTTGTCCTCCCGGTAGCTTATTCTTGACTCGGCGAAACGGGTTGCCTCCCGCCTAGCGCTTCGTTATAGTCCATGGCTAGACTTCTTCACTTGATTACTTCGGATCAACGCTCTTTGCAGGCGTTGCAATCTTGGGTACCCACTTCCGCACCATCTTGGGCACGGGCTTATTCTCCGGTTTAGTCATCTTTTTGGTCTTCACAGGCGGCTTTTGTTCCTTTGTCTTGACGGATGCAACAACTTCTTTGATCTTCTTCACGTCCTTCTTCTTCGGTTCTTCCTTCTTCTTCAGCTCTTCTTTTTTCCTTGGTTCTTCTTTAACAACACGACGATGAGGTGGAACATATTTAACTTCAATAATATTGCATACCTCGTGGCATGGTCGAAACTTGAAGGAACTCCTTTCTCCGTTAATGTCGAACATGATCTCCCCCTTGCCAACATCAATGGTAGCTCCCACATATCTTGAGGAAAGGCCTCCCAAGGATGAGTGGTGGCTTCTCCCTCTCTCCCATCTCGAGTACCACGAAGTCGACGGGGATGAAGTGGTGTCCGACCTTCACGGGCACATCTTCGGCGATGCCCAAGGGATAGCGAATGGAGTTATCACCCAACTCCAAGAACAAACCCGTAGGCTCCAATGGTAGGCGTAGCTTCTCGAACACATCCCTTGGCATGACACTCACACTTGCTCCAAGGTCGCATAACGCCTTCTCAAACTTGAACGAACCAACGGAACATGGAATTGTTGGGCATCTAGGGTCTTTTTGCTTCTCTAATCCATTAGCAATAGCGGCACTACATTGCTCGGACATCTTGACATGATCTACCCCGAGTGTTGCTATCTCGTATTCATTTGCAAGGATGTCTTTGAAGTAACGAGAATATGTAGGAACTTGAAGGGCATCCAATAATGGCATGTTGATGCTAAGTCTTGTTGTGGACCACCCTCTTGCGCGGAGGAGGATCCCTCCTCTACAATTCTTCCTCGTTTGTTCTTATTTGCTGGCACAAGGAGTCCTTCCTCTAAGAAATTTTCCTTCCCTTGAATTAAGAGTCTTAGTCTTAGGTTCGGAAGGGGTAAGTTCACTTTGGCCAAATGAAAGCCTCCTCTCTCATCTCCACTAATGTATTTTACTTGCTTCAAGTATTCAAATCCGAGAGAGGTCCCGGGTAGAAGATGTTCGGGATTTCTTGAAATTCCCGGCCTTAAGGAGATGGCGAACATGGAGACGTAGCACCCCGAACCAATATCTCCTGATCCCCATGTTGCCTTGCAACACCATCGGTTAATCATGAGGTATGAGGGGTCTATTGGCTGCCTGGCAATTAAGACCGAGTAGAGCCAATTCAACTCCGTGTCGGTCACCTTCGTCTCCCTCATCCTCCCCATAATCCTTTTAGACATCCATGAGTGGAATAGTTGGATGATGGCGTTCGGGATGGAATTTCATTGTTGGTGGGCTTCCACGGAGATTAAATTCCAAAATTCATCCAACATGCCTTCCGGCACGTCAACTTACTCCGGAGCCCCCTTTTGGAACCCATGTAGCTCCCTAATATGCTCATAGGGAACCACATGCTGAATTCCCTCCAATCAGAATGATAAACTTGGCGCCCCACTTCAAGGATAGGCGTCGTCGTCATCAAAATTTCCAAGGCAAACTCTTTGTGGGTGTTTGCCGACACCCCGTTGGACAATTGTACCCATCCAAGGTGCCCCAACATATAATATATGTCCGTGCCAAAACCCAATGAGTTGAGAGCTTGGTCGTCAAAATCGACGTTTGCCACAAGCCTCTTCTCAAGACGAGAGAGTTTCTTCTCCTCCTCTGACAAGATGATGAAGCCATACGCGGACTACCGCGGAGTGTATGAAGGTGAAGCGGATGAACGGGTCGATCGACGAGGTGGGACGGGTGGCTCTTCCGTACGCCCTTGAGGTTCGGTAAACCTCATGTATGAGCTCCTTGTAGCTCTCATGCCACCGAGGAGGAGAGTGTCGTTCCTCCTCGGTGTTGCCGTATCCTCTTCCATGCTCCGAGGAGACTCGGAAACCGAGTGCCTCCTCGAAGATGGCGTCGAAGATGGCTTGGATGACGATGACCCTCTCTTCTTGGTGAAGAGACTTGTGGTATTCTTCTATATGATTGCAGCATTCTTTTCTCTAATATAATTCCGGGTTGCTACCAGTATCTAGGCAATTCAAAAATTACTTCAGAATGTGGACTTTGAGTGGATTAATGTTGTGAATTGTTTGAGCAAACAAGCTTGGGAAGGATAGCTAAGTTTATGGTGGTTCTGGACTCGGAAACTTGAGCACACAAATAGGGGAAGGAGAGAGCCACTTGCCTGCAAAAGACGGGCACCAGGGGTGCCATTTATTGGGGAGGCCGGCTGGCCTAGACCGACCGGCCTGGGGTGGTTCTGGCCCCCCTGGCTTGGTTTTTCCTCCAGCACGATCATCTCCCCTTTGTGACTTTTGTGCCCGCGTGCTCGACTAGTTGCACCACCAAAACGCTCTCATCCACTCCTTTGCTTGCATTATAGGTCCTTCCACTTAATGCCCTTGCTTTGAGTCATGTCCATGCTCCCTTGCTCCACTTGCTTCACATGCCACCATGAATTTCCTGCAAAGCAATGCTTGCTGCCCACCCATGCTTGTCCTTTGCATGTGGTCTAGATGAAAGTTGTTGGGAGGGCATCCAATGATGCATCAAGGTGCATGCATGATTTGTTTAACTATATTGCCTCCCTCTAAGCATATCTTAAGGCTAAGCACTCCTCTAATTTCGAAAATTTAAAATATTTTTAGAGGAATGGGAAAGCTCAAGCATAAATTTGGAGAAGTTTTTAAACCATTAAAAACAAATGTAAGTTGGAAATATTTTCCGACTACATTTATATCGGTCTCACCAGTATTGTTTGCCTTCATTAGTTGAGAGCAAACTTTTCCTGGCTTGATCATGGGGGCATAGGTTTAGGTTAAAATTTTGGCTAAATGAGAGAGATTTTGAATGAAATAAAATTAAATGAGGCTTAGAAAAATTCTAATCCTAGAGAAACCAAGGATGTAGATTTTTAAACCAACCAAACGTTAAGTTTCTAGGTTCATGCGAGTCCTACCACGTGCTGAAATTTAAATAACATCTAGGTATAAGTCGTGGCTCTACTCGTGTGTTTTTAGCATGAAAAACAAGTCAAACAGAACACCATAAAGAGGATGAATGGTTGAGTTAGGTTCTGAATTTATTTGGTTGTGTTTTCTTGAAAAGAAGCAAACAATCACAGAAGATGGTTCATGTAAAGGGTTTATGATCAAGCAAAATATTCAACCAAGAATTATGTCTATAATATTGTTCAGCCACTTCTAAGTCTAATGTCTTTGCGTAGTAAAATTCAAAACTAAATTACTTGAGAAGTCTCGAAAAACCTGGAATCGGGTTGTCCTCCCGGTACCTTATTCTTTTTTTTGACAATAGCATAACATTATATTAAGCAGCCAGTTTTACATAGGGGTCCTCCGAAGAAGACATGGTTACAAAAACGTCGTTTGACCAGATAAACACAGCTTTAGCTACAGAGCAGCGGCGGGCGACGAGCTCGCCGTCGAACAGCCGTAGAGGCACCAGGGGCGCGTACAGCCAGATGGGGGACCGTGCTGAGCATCGGTTGAAGACGGATCGACAGAGTATTGGAGGCACGCACCATGCGACCGAAGGATCTGTTGAAAGTCGTCGCCGGCGATTGAAGATGAATCTCCCGGTCTGGATCCAGGGGGAACGAGGTCGTCGAACCATCGCTTGTTGTAGAGAAGCTGCTTGTTTGCTTGGCCTGAACTTGTTTATGAAGCGAAGAGGCCTAGATCTTGGCGACATAGCGGAAAGGGCGGAGCGGGCGGAGTTGATGGAAGATCTGAGCAGGGGCAGGGATTTATTTTATTGGCACATACCTTGTCCATGGAGACGCCGGCGGGTAGGGGGGCGAGAAGGCTGACGAAAACGGCGGCGACAACAAGAACAAGGAGCTGGGCACCGCAGAAGGGTGCTGCCATAGCGGCTAAAAACCTAATAGTAGATCTACAGGAGGGAGGGGTCCCCTTCCTCTACCCGCCACCGGTGAGAAAGTCGTGGGAGAGTGAGGGAGGGGGCCCGAGGTGGCGGCGGAGGGAGCGAGGCGGCAAGTTAGCTTCTAGGTGAAGGAAGGAGGGAGGGGAAGAGAAACGGCATACGCCCACTACTACTGAGAGCTCTTCATGGGTCCCCGGTACCTTATTCTTGACTCGACGAAACGGGTTGCCTCCCGCCCAGCGCTTCGTTCATAGTCCATGGCTAGACTTCTTCACTTGATTACTTCGGATCAACGCTCTTTCTGGGCGTTGCAATCTTGGGTACCCACTTCCGCACCATCTTGGGCACGGGCTTATTCTCCGGTTTAGTCATCTTTTTGGTCTTCACAGGCGGCTTTTGTTCCTTTGTCTTGACGGATGCAACAACTTCTTTGATCTTCTTCACGTCCTTCTTCTTCGGCTCTTCCTTCTTCTTCAGCTCTTTTTTTCCTTGGTTCTTCTTTAACAACACGACGATGAGGTGGAACATAATTAACTTCAATAATATTGCATACCTCGTGGCATGGTCGAAACTTGAAGGAACTCCTTTCTCCGTTAATGTCGAACATGATCTCCCCCTTGCCAACATCAATGGTAGCTCCCACGGTCTTGAGGAAAGGCCTCCCAAGGATGAGTGGTGGCTTCTCCCTCTCTCCCATCTCGAGTACCACGAAGTCGATGGGGATGAAGTGGTGTCCGACCTTCACGGGCACATCTTCGGTGATGCCCAAGGGATAGCGAATGGAGTTATCACCCAACTCCAAGAATAAACCCGTAGGCTCCAATGGTAAGCGTAGCTTCTCGAACACATCCCTTGGCATGACGCTCACACTTTCTCCAAGGTCGCATAACGCCTTCTCGAACTTGAACGAACCAATGGAACATGGAATTGTTGGGCATCTAGGGTCTTTTTGCTTCTCTAATCCATTAGCAATAGCGGCACTACATTGCTCGGACATCTTGACATGATCTACCCCGAGTGTTGCTATCTCGTATTCATTTGCAAGGATGTCTTTGAAGTAACGAGAATATGTAGGAACTTGAAGGGCATCCAATAATGACATGTTGATGCTAAGTCTTGTTGTGGACCACCCTCTTGCGCGGAGGAGGATCCCTCCTCTACAATTCTTCCTCTTTTATTCTTATTTGCTGGCACAAGGAGTCCTTCCTCTAAGAAATCTTCCTTCCCTTGAATCAAGAGTCTTAGTCTTGGGTCCGGAAGGGGTAAGTTCACTTTGGCCAAATGAAAGCCTCCTCTCTCATATCCACTAATGTATTTTACTTGCTCCAAGTATTCAAATCCGAGAGAGGTCCCGGGTAGAAGATGTTCGGGATTTCTTGAAATTCCCGGCCTTAAGGAGATGGCGAACATGGAGAGGTAGCACCCCGAACCAATATCTCCTGATCCCCATGTTGCCTCGCAACACCATCTGTTAATCATGAGGTATGAGGGGTCTATTGGCTGCCTGGCAATTAAGGCCGAGTAGAGCCAATTCAACTCCGTGTCGGTCACCTTCGTCACCCTCATCCTCCCCATAATCCTTTTACACATCCATGAGTGGAATACTTGGATGATGGCGTTCGGGATGGAATTTCATTGTTGGTGGGCTTCCACGGAGATTAAATTCCAAAATTCATCCAACATGCCTTCCGGCACGTCAACTTACTGCGGAGCCCCCTTTTGGAACCCAAGTAGCTCCCTAATATGCTCATAGGGAACCACATGCTGAATTCCCTCCAATCAGAATGATAAACTTGGCGCCCCTCATCAAGGATAGGCGTCGTGGTCATCAAAATTTCCAAGGCAAACTCTTTGTGGGTGTTTGCCGACACCCCGTTGGAGAATTGTACCCATCCAAGGTGCCCCAACATATAATATATGTCCGTGCCAAAACCCAATGAGTTGAGAGCTTGGTCGTCGAAATCGACGTTTGCCACAAGCCCCTTCCCAAGACGAGAGAGTTTCTTCTCCTCCTCTGACAAGATGATGAAGCCATACGCGGACTACCGCGGAGTGTATGAAGGTGGAGCGGATGAACGGGTCAATCGACGACGTGGGACGGGCGGCTCTTCCGTACGCCCTTGAGGTTCGATAAACCTCATGGATGAGCTCCTTGTAGCTCTCATGCCACCGAGGAGGTGAGTGTCGTTCCTCCTCGGTGGTGTCGTATCCTCTTCCATGCTCCGAGGAGACTCGAAAACCGAGTGCCTCCTCGAAGATGGCGTCGAAGATGTCTTGGATGACGATGACCCCCTCTTCTTGGTGAAGAGACTTGTGGTATTCTTCTATATGATTGCAGCACTCTTTTCTCTAATATAATTCCGGGTTGCTACCAGTAACTAGGCAATTCAAAAATTACTTCAGAATGTGGACTTTGAGTGGATTAATGGTGTGAATTGTTTGAGCAAACAAGCTTGGGAAGGATAGCTAAGTTTATGGTGGTTCTGGACTCGGAAACTTGAGCACACAAATAGGGGAAGGAGAGAGCTACTTACCTGCAGAAGACGGGCACCAGGGGGTGCCATTTATTGGGGAGGCCGTCCGGCCTAGACCGACCGGCCTGGGGTGGTTCTGGCCCCCCTGGCTTGGTTTTTCCTCTAGCTCGATCATCTCCCCTTTGTGACTTTTGTGCCCGCGTGCTCCACTAGTTGCACCGCCCAAATGCTCTCATCCACTCCTTTGCTTGCATTATAGGTCCTTCCACTTGATGTCTTTGCTTTGAGTCATGTCCATGCTCCCTTGCTCCACTTGCTTCACATGCCACCATGAATTTCCTGCAAAGCAATGCTTGCTGCCCACCCATGCTTGTTCTTTGCATGTGGTCTAGATGAAAGTTGTTGGGAGGGCATCCAATGATGCATCAAGGTGCATGCATGATTTGTTTAACTATATTGCCTCCCTCTAAGCATATCTTAAGGCTAAGCACTCCTCTAATTTCGAAAATTTAAAATATTTTTAGAGGAATGGGAAAGCTCAAGCATAAATTTGGAGAAGTTTTTAAACCATTAAAAACAAATGCAAGTTGGAAATATTTTCCGACTACATTTATATCGGTCTCACCGGTATTGTTTGCCTTCATTAGTTGAGAGCAAACTTTTCCCGGCTTGATCATGGGGGCATAGGTTTAGGTTCTAATTTTGGCTAAATGAGAGATATTTTGAATGAAATAAAATTAAATGAGGCTTAGAAAAATTCTAATCCTAGAGAAACCAAGGATGTAGATTTTTAAACCAACCAAACGTTAAGTTTCTTGGTTCATGCTAGTCCTACCAGGTGCTGAAATTTAAATAACATCTAGGTATAAGTCGTGGCTCTACTCGTGTGTTTTTAGCCTGAAAAACAAGTCAAACAGAACACCATAAAGAGGATGAATGGTTGAGTTAGGTTCTGAATTTATTTGGTTGTGTTTTCTTGAAAAGAAGCAAACAATCACATAGGATGGTTCATGTAAAGGGTTTATGATCAAAGGAAAATATTCAACCAAGAATTATGTCTCTAATATTGTTCAACCACTTCTAAGTCTAATGTCTTTGCATAGTAAAATTCAAAACTAAATTACTTGAAAAGACTCGAAAAACCTGGAATCGGGTTGTCCTCCCGGTAGCTTATTCTTGACTCGGCGAAACAGGTTGCCTCCCGCCTAGCGCTTCGTTTATAGTCCATGGCTAGACTTCTTCACATGATTTTCTTCGGATCAATGCTCTTTGCGGGCATTTCAATCTTGGGTACCCACTTCCGCACCATCTTGGGCATGGGCTTATTCTCCGGCCTAGTCATCTTTTTTGTCTTCATAGGCAGCTTTTGTTCCTTTGTCTTGACAGATGCAACAACTTCTTTGATCTTCTTCACGTCCTTCTTCTTCGGTTCTTCCTTCCTCTTCAGCTCTTCCTTTTCCTTGGTTCTTCTTTAACAACACGACGATGAGGTGGAACATATTTAACTTCAATTATATTGCATACCTCGTGGTGTGGTCGAAACTTGAAAGAACTCCTTTCTCCGTTATTGTCGAACATGATCTCCCCCTTGCCAACATCAATGGTAGCTCCCATGGTCTTGAGAAAAGGCCTCCCAAGGATGAGTGGTGGCTTCTCCCTCTCTCCCATCTCGAGTACCACGAAGTCGACGGGGATGAAGTGGTGTCCGACCTTCACGGGCACATCTTCGGCGATGCCCAAGGGATAGCGAATGGAGTTATCACCCAACTCCAAGCACATACCCGTAGGCTCCAATGGTAGGCGTAGCTTCTCGAACACATCCCTCGGCATGACGCTCACACTTGCTCCAAGGTCGCACAACGCCTTGTCAAACTTGAACGAACCAACGGAACATGGAATTGTTGGGCATCTAGGGTCTTTTTGCTTCTCTAATCCATTAGCAATAGCGGCACTACATTGCTCGGACATCTTGACATGATCTACCCCGAGTGTTGCTATCTCATATTTATTTGCAAGGATGTCTTTGAAGTAACAAGAATATGTAGGAACTTGAAGGGCATCCAATAACGGCATGTTGATGCTAAGTCTACGCACAAACTCCACAAACTTCTCAAAGTGGTTGTCAAGTTTACCTCGGAAGTAGCCTGGCTTGAGTTGTGGTATCTTCGTGTCTTCTCCTGGCATCTCAAACTCGGGCACTTCAGTGATGATCTCCGTAACTTCCTCCTTAGCAAATTTCTCTGCCTTGGCGGATGGTTTAGGCTTCCTTGCTCCCGCAAAACGTTCCGGATCTTCGGTCTCCTTCCACGAACGAGTTTGAATAGCTTTCGCCCTTTCGGGACATTTAGGTTGTCCCGGAAGCTTCCCTTCATTAGCGGTTAGGCACCCGGCAAGTTGTCCCACTTGCGTCACGAGCATCTTCATCATGTTGAGCACTTGATGGTTGGGGCTTCTGACCTCCGTCACTTTGCTATCGATGTTCTCCAACACCTTGTCTATGGCTTTGAACTTGGTGACGGTGTCCTTGTTGATCTTAGCTTGCTCGTCCATGAAGTCCATCAATTGTATACGAAGCAGAACCGAATTCGGAATGGATGAGCTTGCATTAAATTGAGGTCTACCTTGCCCGTAGCGGAAGATCGGCAAATCTCCCTTCCTCATGTAGTCGAGCACCTTGGCTTCCTCCTGACAATCCTTGTGGACACTCTTCACATGTGGATCTTGCTTTGGAAGCCTTTACATCTTGAGCCTCTTTCTTTTCTATCTCCATCTTCTCCAACCTCCGCATAAGTGAATCGATCTTGCCTTCGAGTATGTCTTCCTTCTCCACTTGCAAGACTTCTTTGACGTTCCACGTGGGTTGAAACGGAAGTAAGCGTCCGAATGACGCCCACATGTCATTGTCTGCGACCTTCTTGAATAGAATGAAAGCTTCAGTCGGCTTAAGCTCGATGATTGATCCTCTCGCCGATGCATTGATGGTCGTCCTTGATGCCATGCTGAGTCCTTGGTAGAACTTCTGCACGAGTTCCTCCTTCGGGAACTTGTGATGGAACCGCCCGAGTGTACTCATTGAAGCGCTCGAATGCCTCCGAGACAGTCTCCATAGGATATTGAGCAAAAATAGCAATCTTATTATGCAAGCTTTGAGTTTTACCTGGTGAGTAGTATTCCTTCATGAAGGCCCTCATCAAAGCATTCCAATTTTGCACCGTCTCCGCCGGTTGATAGTGGAACCATTGCAAAGCCTTCCCGAGTAGTGAGAATGGAAAGAGACTTGCCCTCATTTGATCTTGAGTCACCCCGCCCATGTTGAATGTCTGACATAGTTGAATGAATGCTTGGAGGTAAAAGTTCGGATCTTCTTTACCAGTGAAGGGTGAATGTTGCACCATGCGGATTGTTGAGGTCTTGATCTCGAACGACCTTCCGATCTCCGCGAGGTTCAAGATTGGTAGGTCGATGATGTCCGGGGTGCATGGCTCCTAGATCTTGCGTTCTTTCGGTTGTTCTCCCATCGGTGGAAGTCGATTCTCCCAAGGACTTCGAGGTGGTGAATTATTCAGAGATTCCAACGATCCTTCGTCTTCCGACTTAAAATCGAGCATCTTAGCTTGTTGTGCTTCGCGTCTCCTTAGCCTGTAAAGTTTTTCTGGATCATCCACAAAATTATCGGGCTTGTTGGAGAGGTAGCCGTCCATCTCCTGTTAGGGTTAGTGATAAACAAAATATAAAAAATGAAAAGTAAAAACAAATCTAAGAAAACTTGGGTTAGACAAACTAGATTAGATTGATTTTGAGGATGATCCAAGTTTAGTAGATGCAAAAAGAAAAACCAAAAGAAAACTAAAAATTACACAAAAAGCAATAAAAGATCGAATCTTGATCACTTGCTCCCCGGCAACGGCGCAAGAAAAAGGGGCTGGTTGACGGTGTATAATCGTATTAAACTTCAAGTAGACTTGCAAGCGGACAAGTCTCCCATCGTAGTCAACGGACCCTTCTTCCCTCGAGTGGTGAACCCAAGGTATCGAATCCGTGGAACAATGCATGATGCAAGAGTTAATCTAGTAAAGCCGAGAAACTTAGATCTTCTAGAGGTGAAACCTATGCATCTAATCTTAAAGAACATCAACACGAATCTAATTTACTAAAGACCAGAGGTAGCAAGAGATAGAGGGGGACAGATGTAACATCCCTAGTTTTGACTTGCATTCAAAATGTCGAATTTCAAAAACTCGAATTGAAGTGGAGTGCTCGTAAATCGAATAAGGTTGTCTTCCTGTTTCTTTCCCCCACAATTCCTAGATTTAGTTTTGGCTTCGATGATGCTTTTAGAGTTTATAACCTGCTAGTGTGGAAATTTGGTTCTTCAATTGAAATTTTATTTGGAATTTATTTGGGTGAATTCAAATTTGAGTTGGAATTCAAATTTGAATCCATTTTGAGGCCTAAAAGAAATTGGTAAGCTACACTATTGCACCGCGGGCCGCCGACCTCACTTCTGGCCCAACTCTGTTTTCGGCCCGTTGGCGGCCCAGCCAGCCACGCCCGCGCTCCCACCAACCGCCGCGCCGCGCCGCGGCGGGCCGACGGGCGGGCCCGCCGCCCGCGTCGCCCAAAGGCGCGATGACGCCGGGAGCATCATCGTCCCCCTTTCGCTTTGGCCGACGACCAAAGGGGCGAGGCCGCGGGGGAACACCGGCCGCGCCGCCACCGCCGCGGGGTGCCGCGCGCCTCGCAGCATCCGGACCGCCCACGCGTCCCCTTTCGCGCCGCCCTACTTATAGGCCACCACCGCACCGGCCCGGATGCCCCAGAAACCCTAACCACCCCGGGGAGGAGCCCCTGCAGCCCCTCGCCGTCCGCTGGAGTAGCAGTGGAGGAGAAGAAGAGAGAAGGGAGAGGAGCCGCCCGCGGAAGCCGGGTCGCCGCGAAGCCGGAGCCGTCCGAGGGAGGAGCCGGGACCGCCGGGAAGACCTTCGTCCTCTGCGTCCTCTTCCTCCTCTGCGCCGCGCCGCCGTACCGCTCTGCACCCTCTACCAGCGCCGCCTCCCTCCTCGTCACTGCACCGCCGCCCTTCACCGACGCGTCTACACTTCGGCCCGTGGCCACCTAGGTGAGGGCATTCACTTCCCGTCTCTCGTGGATGCCCCGGCCGTCGCGCCTCCGCACCGTGCCCCCGCGCCGCCGCGCGCGTCGCCGGTGAAGCCAACCATCGTGCCGGGCCGGGTTGAATCTTGCGAGTGCCGCCGCCGCCGTCGCCAACGCGCGCGCCGCCCGCCTAGTCCCCTTTCTTCTCCTTTTTGCGTTAGCACCCGCACCGTCCGCCGCCGCCGCGCCGTGTCGAGCCCCGCGACGCGTTCGCGTCCCGAGCATGCCCTCGCGCGCGCGCCCGCGCACGCCACGGAGCACGCACGCGTGCACCCCGGCCTCGCGCGTCGCGACCGAATAGGCAAAACCGGGCCTTGGCCTTCCCTTCGAGCCCCGCCGCGGCCACCGAGCCCCCGTGCTCGCCGCGCCGCCTTCGTGCCGGGATGACCACGTCACGGAGCCCCCGTGCTCGCCGTGTCGAGGAGAACCTAGGGCCGTGCCGTACATTCTCGGTTAAGAACGCGCCGGCCAACCTCGAGCGCCTCGCTCGCCGCCGCCCATGGCGTCGAGCCGTGCGCCGCCGTAGCACCGCCGCGACGCCCGTAGCGAGCCCGAGCCGAAGCCCCGGCTAGGTTTGCCCCAAACGCCTCGGCGCACCCCCGTGCACGCCCATCTCCACTTCACGCCGCCGTACCCGCACGAGAGAAACCCTTGCACGTCGCCGCGCGCGCGCCGCCGCCGCGCCCACGCCGGCGACCGACGCGCACGGTGTACACCGGCCACCCTAGCGGTCGCCGAGCCCCAACCCGAGTAGCTCGCGTAGGAGCGCCTTGCGCGCGCCGCCCACCCGGGCGTCGATGGCCATCACCGCCGGCGAGACCCCACGCGCCGCCGCCCTTTTCTCCTTGGACATTTTGTCGAACACCGGGCCGGCGGTCTAGACGTCGCGAGGGAAGGGGGAAGCACCTGGACGCATATGAGCCCACACGCACGCGTGGCCGCATAGAGATCCTCAGGATCAGGTGCGGCCCGCCACCCGGAGACCAGGCCACACGGCGGCTCGCACCGCGCCCCGCCGCACGGCCGCCGCCGGATCGGGGCCGCGGGCCGGCCGTGGCCGGCCGAGCCGCGCGCGGGCCACGGGAAGCCCCGGCCGCAGCTGGGATCCGGGGATCCCGTGCGGCCGGCCGTAAAGAGGGGGGGGGGAATTCTTTTTATTATTTGAAAATTCCAGAAAATCCTTTTCCTCTTCTAAAAATCCTAGAAAATCCATTTTATCTCCGAAAATTACGAAACCTTTTCCAGAAAATTTCTAAAATCTCAAACTACGGGTTGGGATAGTGTTTGTTCCCATTTTGGATCTTATTTGCTCTTATTTGGATTTAAGTTGCCATAGGACCGCTGTTTATTTTCTTTTTCGCGCTACTAGGAGCAGGAGGAGCCGGAGAGCTGAGTCAGGAGTACGACTACGCCGACGACTTCGCCGCGGAGGACTACCCGACCCCAGGTTCACGCCCGACCGATTCTCGAACTACCCATTAGGCATTGCCGAGTAGTATTGCTAGCGCTTTACTTTATGTATGCATGTTGATGAACCTTGCATCGCCTCTTTATTTACCCCCGTCCTTGATTGTCCTACTACTACTATATATGTTTATGTGGGCGTGTATGTGCACCGAGCTTCGCGATGCATGTGTTGGGATGGGAATAGTGGTTCTTGGCGTGTGTGGGGTAAAACCGGCAGAGAAGGCGTTTTGGGTACTTTGGCGGGGGTGAGCTCGAAACAACCGATCTGGGATCGGGGATAGGGGTGCACTCCTCAGTGCATCCCTCCTGTTACGATTTTCGGAGCCTAGGTGTTGGGGTTTTACGTGCGCTTGGAGGACATGGGCTCGCCCCGGTCTGAAATCGAGTGGATCAACTTGTTTATAGGACATCGTACACACCACCCCGCCGAGAGTGGGGATAGGGCCGTGTTGAGCTCGGCGAGTGCGGAACCATACCTGCTTAGGATGGATAGCGGGGTATCAGTGGGGGAGCGGTGGAGGTGAGACCACCCTCTCAGAGCGACTCCCGTGTGGCCACACGGGAGCATTTCACAGTTCTGGTGTAGTCCCTTTCGAGGGGGGACAGCTTTGAGGGCCGGATGCGGGGATGGGTTCGTAACTACCGAGAGTTCGCCGGTAGGATGGGCTCGGTCGGCCGTACACCGGCCGGGTACCATTCCGGGATGGGTACGGGTGTACACGCTCCCGCGAGTTGTTCGATCTATAGCTATAGCCGCGTCCTCGGTCATGGACACTACCTAGAAGACGTACTTGATCCTCATGTTTTGGGATTTCTACCTCCCCCCTATAGGTGAGAGTGTGGTGAGCCGTGGTTACGGCCGGCTAGAGGAGAGAGGCTCCATCTACCTCGTCGATCCGGTTGTAATCATTGAGGTGCGAGGAGAGGAAGTTCTCGCATCGACCCTAGACAGAGTAGGGGGCTGTGACCGGTCCTTCGGGGTGACCAGATGGATCCGGCCGTGTTGAGAGACTTGGGTTTTGGGATATTGATGGAGATTCCTTGTTTATACTCTCGCTGTGTCGCATAGGAAACCCCGGCCGTTTCCTTGTATACTCTCTTTTCCCTTTAGAAGTTAGGCCACTTAAAGCCGCATACGGATGGTGACGTGGACCTATCCCACTCCTTGGGGATAGACTTTGGGTGTGCGGGGGTATGAGTCCGAGTTCGACCGCAACACCGACGGATGGTACGACCGAGGGATACGTTGCTTCGCTCGAGTTGCCTCGTGGCGGGAAGAATAAAGATGGAGACCCTTCTGAGAAGATAGCTACCGTTGCGTAGAATTTTCACTCTGATTCGGCCAAGAGGCTTGTAATGATGTACTCCATAATGGACATGTAATAAATTAATGTACTATTAACTGTATGTGATGCGATGTATGACTTTGTGTATCTATCTGTGAGACGTTCTGTACGCTATAGCCACTGATCCAGGGACTATCGCGATGGTACAGGGATTCGGGTTTTCTATGAAAATCCGGGGTTTTACAGGTGGTACCAGAGCCATGCTTGACCGTAGCACGTATCCCTAGGAAAGGTCGATAGAGATAGGACTCTATGCGCTCTACCTTTATAGTTATACCCTTGAGCTATGTTATAAACTCGTTCCCTCTTTGAAAAAATTCTTACTCACCTGCGCTGACAGAAATTTCTTGCGTTTCACAGGAGATGGAGCACCAGGTCGCGGAGATCACCCCCGAGACCTGCGGGGCGATCTGCCACTGGATGGAGAGGGCCCTTCTCGTGCTTGGAGTCCCTCCGACCTACGTCACGTACCGCGCCGAGTACGTACCCGCCGTGACTGGGCGGATGGTGCTCTGCACGGTCGGCCGTGCTCCCTCACCCGAGTCTTCCCGGGTTTAAGGGAGAGGTCCGCGCGCCGCCGCACTCACCGTCGCGACCGCGCTCGACGTCGCCCGCCGCCGGCCCCGGGCTGCCTACTCGCACGCACCGCGCCTCCTTCGAGACCGGGACTCTTCGGGCGCTACCCCCGGGACTACGGCGCCTCGCACCGCTCGTGGACGGAGTTCCTTCGTACGAGGGGATCCGGACGACGTCGACGCCGCTCCCTTCCGCGAGACCGACGAGACCCCGGTGGAGACCGCCGCCTACTTGGTCGACCTCGACAAGTACGCGCGCCGACCGGAGGACGAGTCCCGTACCCTCTACGGCCGGGTCGGGGACGCCACCATGGACGCGCTCCGGTACCGGCCCCGCTGCGCTGAGCTGGAGAGGGAGAACACCGCTCTACGCCACCGTGTTCGCCGGCTCGAGGTTGAGCCTCGACCGCGCGACCCCCGTCTCCGCCGCGCTCGAGAGAGAGAGGGTGGACACCGGGGAGGAGATGCGCACGCCAAGGAGGACCTATGCAGGCTGACGGCGAGTCAGAACAGGCTGAAGGACAAGCTCGAGCGCAAGGACGACCTACTCACGGTGCGCGCTCACCGCGCCGGGTGTGAGCGGCTCAAGGTGGAGAAGCTGGAGAAGAGCCGAGCGGACAACGTCGCCAACATCGCGTGGCTCACGCGCACGGCCGTCTACCTGAGGGACAAGGCCGAGAGACTGAGGAGGACTTGGGAGGACGCCGACTCGCTTCGCGTGGACGAGCTCTTCGAGCTCAACGGAGAGCTACCCCCCGAGTCTCAGCGAGAGATTCGCACCGAGACCTTCGAGCTGCATCAGTCACGCCTCAAGCTCCACCTGTGCCCGATGGCCCGTCTACCGACCCCCGTCGAGACCGAGGAGGTTCGAGAGGCTCATGCCTTGGTGTCCCGGATCTTCCCGCCGGACTACCCCACCGAGGACCGCTACCCAGTCACGTACCAGCGGGCACGCACGGAGTAGAGAGCTGAGCAAGAGGCATGACCTAGAGTAGTGTTCTATGCTTGTAGTTTCCATGAGATGTTCCATGCAGCCGCGAGCATGTTCCGGTGCATGAAGAGAGTCATGCCACACCATGTAGACACTACCCTTTTGAGATTGTACCGATGTAATAGATCGTTGACTTGTTGCTGCTACCCCAAGGTCTGAGTCAGCCTCAGGGGAGCAAGTGTAATAATCATGTTTGATGTGTGCTTGGATCTTAATGGTGTTATTGTGTCTTAATGCTTCTTCTACTTGAGTGTAGGTTATAATTAGAACTATTTTCTTGAATACTTAAGACTCATGTGTGAGTTGGTGAGTGACGTGCGTAAACTTCTTCCTTTTCCCTTATGTTTTCAGAAGGATGTCGATCCGCCGCTCCAACCGGCTGATAGCCCGCCTCGAGGAGGCAGCTGCTGAGGAGGAAGCCCAGCAGGGGCGTGGACGCGGTCGTGGCCGTGGCCGTCCACCCCTGCGTGGAGGAGCCTTGGGGGCTAGGGCCCGAGGTGACGGAGCACCGCCACCACTGCCCGAGAACCCTGAGGCCGAGGTTGAGCAAGGAGCAGCCGCGCAAGGCCAGCCTGAGCCGGAACAGCCACCACCACCCCCACCTAACTTGGTGGAAGTGATGGCGCTCCAGACTCAGCTGATGCAGAGGATGGCGGAGGCCATGGAGCACCGTGGCAACGGTGGGAACCGCGTCGCTCCGCAGGACGAGGACCTCACGCGGAAGATCGAGAGGTTCATCCGCCTGAAGGCCCCCACCTTCAGCTACTTGGATGACCCACTCGAGGCCGACGACTAGCTGAGGGTGATCGAGACCAAGCTCGACCTCACCATCTGCTCCGACGAGGAGTGCGTCGCTATCGCTGCGCACCAGCTAGAGGGTCCTGCCAAGGCATGGTGGGACAACTACACTGCCACCCACCCGAACCCAGCTTTCATCACCCGGGCCGGGAGTTCCGCGAGGCGTTCCGCGAGCGGACCTTCCCGATGAGCCGCTGGTCCGTAAGGCGCAGGAGTTCCGCACCATGACTCGGGGGTGCGATGAGGGTCGAGGAGTACGAGCGTCACTTCATGAAGATGATGCGGTACGCCCCCGACGACACCAACACCGACCAGAAGAAGCAGTTCTGGTTCCTGCGAGGCCTTCACCACGGTCTTCGCCAGGCGCTGAAGGCGAGTGAGCACAAGTCCCTGCGCCATCTCATCAACCGCGCCATCGCGGTCGAGGACGAGAGGAGGGGCCACGAGGAACGCATGAGGGGCAAGAAGAGGATGGGAGATCGGGATCAGCCTGACCGATCCTTCCAGAAGCCGAGAAGCGGACAGAGCAACATGCTGAGGGGGAGCTACCGCCCGGGGCACAACCAGCCTGGGCGTGGCTTCGGAGGAAGTGGACGTAGCCCGTTCCCCGGAGGGAGGAACCCCGGCTACCCCCAGCAGACTGGAGGCTACACCCGTGCTCCACCGAGCACCGCGCGACCCGCCGCAGGAGGCTTCACCGTCACCTGCTTCGCGTGTGGCAAGCCAGGCCACAAGTCCTACGACTGCCCCGACAAGAAGGCTGCTGCCACTCCCGCGAGGGCACCTGCTCCAGGAGGCCGACCTCCTCAGGCCGCGCCGCCCCCGGCCGCCGGCCGTGGGAGGCTGAACCACCTCACTGAGGAGGAGGCTGCCGATGCCCCCGACGTCGTGATCGGTAAGTTTTTGGTTTGTGGTACTTCTGCTCTGGTTCTCTTTGACACTGGTGCAACCGGGTCCTATATCACCTCTCGGTTCGTGAATAAACTTTCCCTCCCTACAACCACCCGAGCGATGCCTATCATCACGAGCTCTCCGCTCGGGGATATCCGATGCACCCTGCTGTGCAAAGGAGTGGAAGTGGTCATCCAAGGTCACACATTCTATGGGGACCTTACCGTGCTGCCTTCCCATGGTATCGACGTGATACTGGGAATGGATTGGATCACTGCCCACAAAGGTGTCATCTCCACTTCGCCGAGACTGGTGACACTACTGCACCCTGACGGAACAAGGGTTACTTTCGAGCCGATGAAGTCTCGAGACATACCGGCCGTGTACAGCCTTCACACGAAGGCCATATCGGACGTGCCGGTAGTCTGTGAGTACGAGGATGTGTTTCCAGAGGAGTTGCTCGGGTTGCCTCCTGATCGTGATGTGGAGTTCGTGATTAACCTGGTGCCGGGAATGGCGCCGATAGCCCAGAGTCCGTACCGTATGGCAGAGGTTGAGCTGAAACTGCTGAAGGTAGAGCTAGACTCGCTACTCGAGAAAGGGTTCATTCGGCCGAGTGCCTCACCCTGGGGTTCACCGGCACTATTCGTACCAAAGAAGGATGGGACGCAACGTCTGTGCGTCGACTACCGCGCCCTGAACGCGGTGACCATCAAGAACAAGTACCCACTGCCCAGAATTGATGATTTGATGGATCAGCTGAGGCAAGCCAAGTACTTCAGCAAGATTGATCTCCGGTCGGGTTATCACCAGATGAAGATCCGCCCGGAGGACACCCACAAGACGGCATTCGTAACCCGGTATGGGAAATATGAGTACACAGTCGTGTCGTTTGGCCTGACCAATGCCCCGGCATACTTCATGAACATGATGAACAAGGTCTTCATGGATGAGCTGGACAAGTGTGTCGTCGTCTTCATTGACGATATACTGGTCTACTCCCAGACAGCAGAAGAGCACGAGGAGCACCTGAGGATCGTACGGGAAGCTCGGGACGCATCGGTTGTACGCCAAGTTCGGCAAGTGTGAGTTCGGATGGAGGAAGTCGCGTTTCGGGTCATGTGTTGTCGCCTAAAGGAGTTGCGGTAGAGATCCGAGCAAGATCGAGGCCGTGTCCAAGTGGCGCTCACCGAAGTCCGTGACGAGAGATCCGCGGCTTTCTCGGTTTGGCCGGATACTACCGCCGGTTCATCGAGAACTTCTCGAAGATCGCCAAGCCCATGACAGAGTTGTTGAAGAGCAACACGCCGTATGTGTGGTCGGACAAGTGTGAAGCCAGTTTCCAAGAGCTCAAAACTCGTCTCACCACTACCCCGGTCCTGACCCTGCCCGACGCGAGCAAGGACTTCGTGGTGTACTGCGACGCGTCGAGGCAAGGACTCGGCTGCGTGTTGATGCAAGGAGGCAAGGTAGTGGCCTACGCTTCACGACAGCTAAGGGAGCATGAGGAGAACTACCCTACACACGACCTCGAACTAGCCGCTGTCATTCATGCGTTGAAGATATGGAGGCACTATCTGATGGGAAACAAGTGCGACATCTACACGGATCACAAGAGTCTGAAGTATATCTTCACCCAGTCGGAGTTGAACCTGAGGCAAAGGAGATGGCTAGAGCTGATCAAGGACTACGACCTGAGCATTCACTACCACCCTGGTAAGGCAAACGTCGTAGCCGACGCGCTGAGCCGCAAGCACTACTGCAACAACCTGATGGTGGGAGAGGAGCAACCCGCCTTACATGAAGAGCTGGAAAAGCTGAGCTTAGAGATTGTGGTGGAGGGGCAGTTGAACCAGTTGCGAGTGAAATACACACTCGAAGACCAGATCCGCCAAGCTCAGAAGGAGTGCCCAGAAATTCAAGAGGTAAAGCGCCTGATGGAGAATGGCAAAGCAGCTGACTATCGCCTCGACGAACAGGGTACACTGTGGCTGAAGGATCGCATCTGCGTGCCTCAGGACAAGGAAATCCGGGACTCGATCCTTAAAGAGGCCCACGATTCTCGGTACTCGATCCACCCTGGATGTACCAAGATGTACAAAGACATGAAGGTACGGTTTTGGTGGGAAAAGATGAGGGAAGACATTGCTGAATACGTCGCTCGATGCGACACGTGTCAGCGAGTGAAGGCCGAGCACCAGAGGCCTGCCGGGCTGCTACAACCACTCGAGATACCCACGTGGAAGTGGGATGATATCAGTATGGACTTCATTGTGGGGTTGCCGCGTACGCAGAAAGGGCATGACTCCATATGGGTGATTGTTGATCGGCTGACCAAGGTAGCACATTTCTTACCCGTTAGGACGGACTACCGCGTAAGCCGACTTGCAGAACTGTATGTAGACAACATCCTAAAGCTCCATGGGGCTCCGAGGAGCATAGTGTCAGACAGAGGGCCCCAGTTCACTGCTCAGTTCTGGAAGAGCTTACACGCTTCTATGGGCACCCAGCTGAACTACAGCACAGCGTTCCACCCACAGCATCGACGGTCGGACGAGAGGGTCAATCGTGTACTAGAAGACTTGCTGAGAGCTTGTGTGTTGACCTATGGATCTGACTGGGAAAAGAGCCTATCGTATGCCGAGTTCTCTTACAACAACGGCTACCAGGCCAGCTTGAAGATGGCTCCTTTCGAAGCCCTGTATGGCAGGAAGTGTCGGACGCCTTTGATGTGGTCCGAGGTGGGGGAGCGAACCTTTTTCGGTCCCGCCACCATTGTCGAAGCTGAGGAAAATGTCGCCAAGGTACGAGAGAACCTGAAGGTATCTCAGAGTAGGCAGAAGAGCTATGCCGACGCGAAATGGAAGGACGTCTCGTTTGAAGTAGGGGATCACGTCTACTTGAAGGTGTCACCCCTCCGAGGTACGAAGAGGTTCCACATCAGGGGGAAGCTGTCCCCTAGGTACATTGGGCCCTACCCTATTGTGAGTAAGGTCGGAAGGGTAGCTTACAAACTCAAGCTACCTCCGGAGCTTGCGGGAGTTCACCCGGTGTTCCATGTTTCCCAACTTCGGAAGTGTGTGGTCGTCGAGAAGAGAGTGCCTGCTCAGGCGCTCGACGTCCAGGAAACCCTGGAGTACTTGGAGTACCCGGTTCGGATCCTGGACTGGGCGGAGAAGTCGACCAGGAACACCACCACGCGCTTCTGCAAGGTGCTATGGAGTAATCACTCCGAGCGCGAAGCTACGTGGGAGAAGGAGTCAGCGTTGAGGGAGAAATACCCTCATCTCTTCGAAGCGGAGGTAACTTCCTAATCTCGGGGACGAGATTCTTGTGAGGGGGGGAGTACTGTAACATCCCGAGTTTTGACTTGCATTCAAAATGTCGAATTTCAAAAACTCGAATTGAAGTGGAGTGCTCGTAAATCGAATAAGGTTGTCTTCCTGTTTCTTTCCCCCACAATTCCTAGATTTAGTTTTGGCTTCGATGATGCTTTTAGGGTTTATAACCTGCTAGTGTGGAAATTTGGTTCTTCAATTGAAATTTTATTTGGATTTTATTTGGGTGAATTCAAATTTGAGTTGGAATTCAAATTTGAATCCATTTTGAGGCCTAAGAGAAATTGGTAAGCTACACTATTGCACCGCGGGCCGCCGACCTCACTTCTGGCCCAACTCGTTTCTCGCCCGTTGGCGGCCCGGGCCCGCCCACGCCCGCGCTCCCACCAACCGCCGCGCCGCGCCGCGTCGGCCCGACGGGCGGGCCCGCCGCCGCCGCGTCGGCCAAAGGCGCGATGACGCCGGGGGCGTCATCGTCCCCCTTTCGCTTTGGCCGACGACCAAAGGGGTGAGGCCGCGGGGGAACACCGCCGCGCCGCCGCCGCCGCGGGGTGCCGTGCGCCTCGGAGCATCCGGACCGCCCACGCGTCCCCTTTCGCGCCGCCCCTACTTATAGGCCACCACCGCACCGGCCCGGATGCCCCAGAAACCCTAACCACCCCGGGGAGGAGCCCCTGCAGCCCCTCGCCGTCCGCCGGAGTAGCAGTGGAGGAGAAGAAGAGAGAAGGGAGAGGAGCCGCCCGCGGGAAGCTGGTCGCCGCGAAGCCGGAGCCGTCCGAGGGAGGAGCCGGGACCGCCGGGAACACCTTCGTCCTCTGCGTCCTCTTCCTCCTCTGCGCCACGCCGCCGTACCGCTCTACACCCTCTACCAGCGCCGCCTCCCTCCTCGTCACTGCACAGCCGCCCTTCACCGACGCGTCTACACTTCGGCCCGTGGCCACCTAGGTGAGGGCATTCACTCCCCGTCTCTCGTGGATGCCCCGGCCGTCGCGCCGCCGCACCGTGCCCCGCGCGCCGCCGCGCGGTCGCCGGTGAAGCCGGCCATCGTGCCAGGCTGGGTTGAATCTTGCAGTTGCCGCTGCCGTCGCCAACGCTCGCGCCGCCCTCCTAGTCCCCTTTCTTCTCCTTTTTGCGTTAGCACCAGTACCGTCTGTCGCCGCCGCGCCGTGTCGAGCGCCGCGACGCGTTCGCGTCGCGAGCATGCCCTCGCGCGCGCGCCTGCGCATGCCACGCGCACGCACGCGTGCACCCCAAAGCACGCGCGCGCCGCGACCGAATAGGCAAAACCGGGCCTTGGCCTTCCCTTCGAGCCTCGCCGCGGCCACCGAGCCCCCGTGCTCGCCGCGCCGCCGTCGTGCCGGGATGACCACGTCCACGGAGCCCCCGTGCTCGCCGTGTCGAGTAGAACCTAGCGCCGTGCCGTACCCTCTCCGCGGTCAAGAACGCGCCGGCCGCCCTCGGGCGCCTCGCTCGCCGCCGCCCATGGCGTCGAGCCGTGCGCCGCCGTAGCACCGCCGCGACGCCCGTAGCGAGCCCGAGCCGAAGCCCCGCCAGGTTTGCCCCAAACGCCTCGGCGCACCCCCGTGCACGCCCATCTCCACTTCACGCCGCCGTACCCTCGCGAGAGAAACCCTTGCACGTCGCCGCGCCGCGCCGCCGCCGCGCCCACGCCGGCGACCGACGCGCACGGTGTACACCGGCCACCCTAGCGGTCGCCGAGCCCCAACCCGAGTAGCTCGCGTAGGAGCGCCTTGCAGGCCGGCCACCCAGGCGTCGATGGCCATCACCGCCGGCGAGACCCCACGCGCCGCCGCCCTTTTCTCCTTGGACATTTTGTCGAACACCGGGCCGGCGGTCTAGACGTCACGAGGGAAGGGGGAAGCACCTGGACGCATATGAGCCCACACGCACGCGTGGCCGCATAGAGATCCTCAGGATCAGGTGCGGCCCGCCACCCGGAGACCAGGCCACACGGCGGCCTGCACCGCAGCCCGCCGCACCGGCCGCCGCCGGATCGGCCGCGGGCCGGCCGCGTGGCCGGCCGAGCCGCGCGCGCGGACCACGGGAAGCCCCGGCCGCAGCTGGGATCCTGGGATCCCGTGCGGCCGGCCGTAAAGGGGGGGGGAATTCTTTTTATTATTTGAAAATTCCAGAAAATCCTTTTCCTCTTCTAAAAATCCTAGAAAATCCATTTTATCTCTGAAAATTACGTAACCTTTTCCAGAAAATTTCTAAAATCTCAAACTACGGGTTGGGATAGTGTTTGTTCCCTTTTCGGATCTTATTTGCTCTTATTTGGATTTAAGTTGCCATAGGACCGCTGTTTATTTTCTTTTTCGCGTTGCTAGGAGCAGGAGGAGCCGGAGAGCTGAGCCAGGAGTACGACTACGCCGACGACTTCGCCGCGGAGGACTACCCGACCCCAGGTTCACGCCCGACCGATTCTGAACTACCCATTAGGCATTGCTGAGTAGTATTGCTAGCGCTTTACTTTATGTATGCATGTTGATGAACCTTGCACTCGCCTCTTTATTTACCCCCGTCCTTGATTGTCCTACTACTACTATATATGTTTATGTGGGCGTGTATGTGCGCCGAGCTTCGCGATGCATGTGTTGGGATGGGAATAGTGGTTCTTGGCGTGTGTGGGGTAAAAACCGGCAGGAGAAGGCGTTTTGGGTACTTTGGTGGGGGTGAGCTCGAAACAACCGATCTGGGATCGGGGATAGGGGTGCACTCCTCAGTGCATCCCTCCTGTTACGGTTTTCGGAGCCTAGGTGTTGGGGTTTTACGTGCGCTTGGAGGACATGAGCTCGCCCCGGTCTGAAATCGAGTGGATCAACTTGTTTATAGGACATCGTACACACCACCCCGCCGAGAGTGGGGATAGGGCCGTGTTGAGCTCGGCGAGTGGGGAACCATACCTGCTTAGGATGGATAGCGGGGTATCAGTGGGGGAGCGGTGGAGGTGAGACCACCCTCTCAGAGCGACTCCCGTGTGGCCACACGGGAGCATTTCACAGTTCCGGTGTAGTCCCTTCCGAGGGGGGGATAGCTTTGAGGGCCGGATGCAGGATGGGTTCGTAACTACCGAGAGTTCGCCGGTAGGATGGGCTCGGTCGGCCGTACACCGGCCGTATACCATTCCGGGATGGGTACAGGTGTACACGCTCTGCAGAGTTGTTCGATCTATAGCTATAGCCGCGTCCTCGGTCATGGACACTGCCTAGAAGACGTACTTGATCCTCATGTTTTGGGATTTCTACCTCCCCCCTATAGGTGAGAGTGTGGTGAGCCGTGGTTACGGCCGGCTAGAGGAGAGAGGCTCCATCTACCTCGTCGATCCGGTTGTAATCATTGAGGTGCGAGGAGAGGAAGTTCTCGCATCGACCCTAGACAGGAGTAGGGGCTGGTGACGGGTCTTCTGGGTGACCAGATGGATCCGGGCTGTGTTGAGAGACTTGGGTTTTGGGATATTGATGGAGATTCCTTGTTTATACTCTGCTGCTGCTGCATAGGAAACCTCAGTCGTTTCCTTGTATACTCTCTTTTCCCTTTAGAAGTTAGGCCACTTAAAGCTGCATACGGATGGTGACGTGGACCTATCCCACTCCTTGGGGATAGACTTTGGGTGTGCAGGGTACGAGTCCGAGTTCGACTGCAACGCCGACGGATGGTACGACTGAGGGATACGTCGCTTCGCTCGAGTTGCCTGTGGCGGGAAGAATAAAGACGGAGACCCTTCTGAGAAGATAGCTACCGTTGCGTAGAATTTTCACTCTGATTCAGCCAAGAGGCTTGTAATGATGTACTCCATAATGGACATGTAATAAATTAATGTACTATTAACTTTATGTGATGCGATGTATGACTTTGTGTATCTATCTGTGAGACGTTCTGTACGCGATAGCCACTGATCCAGGGACTATCGCGATGGTACAGGGATTCGGGTTTTCTATGAAAATCCGGGGTTTTACAACAGATAAACCGATCTAGAGAGATCTGATCAAGCCTTTTGTTGAAGTTCCAAGCAAAAGAAGAAGTAGCAAGTTCAATCTCATTAGAAGCCTCTTTAAACCAGGATTTCATGTCCGACTCCGAAAACGCCCGCCTTTTGGAGCCACCGTTCTGTCACAACGCACTCCTATTCGTGCGTGTTAGTCTAGGGCGAGTCCAAGGACAAGTCGATATCTTTCGGACAGTCAGGCATGCACCTCTAGCCACCACGGCTACAAGAACATCCTACGTGATCTATCTCTAGAATAGATCTAAGATAAGAAAAGCCGATCGAAAACGAAGACGTCAGAGAAACACTTGATCTCTAAAAATCGGATTGCAACTTGATATATCAACTAGTACATGATACATGAACCAAGATAACCACCGGGATCCTACCTCGATCTTGCTTTAGCTCCGGGAACTCTGACGTGGTCTTCCTTGCAAGGTTCCCACGTCACCTAGGGAGACCCTATGTCGGGCATAAACCCCGGGTACTCATGCAAGAAGGAAGAAGACGGACTCCTATTAGAATTCCCCTGTAATCCTACTAGGACTTGTTCCGTGTAATCCTACTAGGACTCCTACCTTGTAACCGACTAGGAACCCACCCCCTGGACTATATATAGGAGGGTCGGGTACCTAGCCGGGCATCTTGAACCAACCCATCACCAAGCATAGGGCGCCATACTTGATCCCCAAACAGGACGTAGGGTTTGCTGCTATGGCGACCCGAACCTGTATAAATCTTGTGCCCCATGTCCATGCGCAAACCTTCGAGTTCTCGGTCTCCCGATCACGATCCCCACCGCACAATCTACTACCTCGGGAACCCCCTTGGTAGGTTGTCTAAAATGCCGACAGCTGGCATGCCAGGTAGGGGAGATCATCACCACCGGGCGAATTCAAAAGACCCTCGTCAACAAGATCAATCTACTCGTCGAATCGCCGAGATCTAATGAAGCAAGTCGCCTTGCTCCTGTCAAAGCGGAATCAATTTTCGTACTCCGCACGTCTGGTTGCTTCGGCACGTCGCACGGCACGTCACGCGGCTTGTCGCGCCGCTCGTCGACTACTTCGCCTCACGCAGGCTCGTCGTCGACTACTTCACCTACATCGCGTGTCCGGTTGCTTCGGCACATCGCGAGGCTTGTCGCGTGACACATCGTCGACTACTTCACCTCGCGCCTGCTCGTCGTCGACTACTTCACCTCCGCCGCGCGTCTGGGTGCCTCGGCACGTCGCGCGGCTCGTCACGCGGCTCGTTGTCGACTACTTCGCCTCGCGCAGGCTCGTCATTGACTACGTCACATACGCCACGCGTCCGGTTGCTTCGGCACGTCGCGCAGCTTGTCGCGTGACTCATCGTCGACTACTTCACCTCGCGCCGGATCGTCGTCGACTACTTCGCCTCCGCCGCACGTCCGGGTACCTCGACACGTCCCACGGCTCGTCACGCGGCTCGTCGTCAACTATTTCGCCTCGCTCAGGCTCGTCGTCGACTACTTCACCTGCGTCGCGCGTCTGGTTGCTTCGGCATGTCACGCGACACATCGCGCGGCTCGTCGCGCCGCTCGTCGTCGACTACTTCTTCTCGCGTAGGCTCGTCGTCGACTACTTCACCTACGCCGCACGTCCGGTTGCTTCGGCACGTCACGCAGCTTGTCGCGTGACTCATCGTCGACTACTTCGCCTCGCGCCGGCTCGTCCTCGACTACTTCGCCTCCACCGCGCGCCCTTGTGCCTTGGCATGTCGCGCGGCACGTCTTGTGGCTCGTCACGTGGCTCGTCGTTGACTACTTCGCCTCGTGCAGGCTCGTCGTCGACTACTTCACATACGCCGCGCGCCCGGTTGCTTCGGCACATCGCGCGGCTTATCGCGTGACTCATCGTTGACTACTTCACCTCGCGTCGGCTCGTCATCGACTACTTCGCCTCCGCAGTGCGTCCGGGTGCCTCGGCACGTCGCGCAGCTCGTCATGCGGCTCGTCGTCGACTACTTCGCCTCACGTAGGCTCGTCATCGACTACTTCACCAGCGCCGAGCGTCTGGTTAATTCGGCACGTCGCGCTGCTCGTCATCGACTACTTCGCCTCGCGCACGCTCGTCGTCGACTACATCACCTACGTCGTGTGTCCGGTTGCTTCGGCACGTCGCGCGGCTTGTCGCGTGACTCATCGTTGACTACTTCGCCGGCTCGCCGTCGCCTACTTCGCCTCCGCCGCGCGTCCGGGTGCCTCGGCACGCGCGCGGCTCGTCACGCGGCTCGTCGTCGACTACTTCACATACACCTCGCGCAGGCTCGTCGTCGACTACTTCACATACACCGCGCGTCTGGTTGCTTCGGCACGTCGCGCGGCTTGTCGCATGACTCATTGTCGACTACTTCGCCTCGCGCCGGCTCGTCGTCGACTACTTTGCCTCCGCCGTGTGTCCGGGTGCCTCGGCACGTCCACGGCTCGTCACGCGGCTCTCCGTCGACTACTTCGCCTAGCGTAGGCTCGTCGTCGACTACTTCACCTACGCCGCGCGTCCGGTTGCTTTGGCACGTCGCGCCACTCGTCGTCGACTACTTCGCCTCTGCCGCGCATCCGGGTGCCTCGGCACGTCGCGCGGCTCGTCATGCGGCACGTCGTCGACTACTTCACCCGCGACACGCGTCCGGTTAATTCGGCACGTCGCGGCGCTTGTCGTCGACTACTTCGCCTCGCGCAGACTCGTCGTCGACTACTTCACCTCCGCCGTGCGTCCGGTTGCTTCGGCACGTCGCGCGGCTCGTCACGCGGCTCGTCGTCGACTACTTCGCCTCGCGCAGGCTCATCGTCGACTACTTCACCTACGCCGCGCGTCCGGTTGCTTCGGCACGTCACGCGGCTTGTCACGTGACTCATCGTCGACTACTTCTCCTCGCGTCGGCTCGTCGTCGACTACTTCTCCTCCGCCGCACGTCCGGGTGCCTCGGCACGTCGTGTAGCTTGTCACACGGCTCGTCGTCGACGACTTCATCTCGCGCAGGCTCGTTGTCGACTACTTCACCTACGCCGCGTGTCCGGTTGCTTCGGCACGTCGCACGGCTCGTCGCGCCGCTCGTCGTCGACTACTTCGCCTCGCGCAGGCTCGTCATCGACTACTTCACCTATGTCGTGCGTCCGGTTGCTTCGGCACGTCGCGCGGCTTGTCGCGAGACTCATCGTCTACTACTCCGGCTCGCGAGGCTTGTCGTCGACTACTTCGCCTACACCACGCGTCCGAGTGCCTCGGCACGTCGCGTGGCTCATCACGCGGCTTGTCGTCGACTACTTCGTCTCTGGCGCGCGTCCGGGTGCCTCTACACGTCGCGCGGCTCGTCGCACGGCTCGTCGTCAACTACTTCGACTACGCCGCGCGTCCGGTTGCTTCGGCACGTCACGCGGCACGTCGCGCAGCTCGTCGCGCTGCTCATCGTCGACTACTTCGCCTCGTGCAGGCTCGTCGTCGACTACTTCGCCTACGCCGCGCGTCCGGGTGCCTCGGCATGTCGCGTGGCTCGTCTCGCTGCTCGGCGTCGACAACTTCGCCTACACCGTGCGTCCGGGTGCCTTGGCATGTCGCGCGGCTCGTCACACGGCTCGTCGTCGACTACTCCATGCGCCGCGACTTCGTCTTGCAGCCACACTGGCTCTACTTCAGCCACGCCGTGTGTCGCGACTACTTGTCTCGCGGCAACACTAGGTCTACATCAACTACGCCGCGCGCCACCGCGACGTCATCTTTTGGTCACATCGTGTTGGCCATTCATCTCGACTAGTTTTCCAAACTAGTCGAGAACAACAATCATGCCCCCAACAACTAGTCGGAATCAACTCCGACTAGTCAACTTCAGCAATAACCGTCGCGGCTCCATCGCCGACCGCCACAGCTTCATCAACAGTCTGCTCAGGTAGCAACATCTAAGTCATTTATTTAAATGATTACTGTTTTCTTTTTCTTGGCTTGTTCTCCTCATCATGTAGGACTACTTGTCGACTACTCATTAGTGTACGCTTCTCGGCGTGTTTTCACGGGAGCTACACTCTGCTGACTACTCTTGGGTATATCAATCTAGTCACCACGAGTCTACTTCATCAACTCGGGGGCTATCCCTAGGAGGTAGCTTCTAAAGTCCGCTACGCGCGACAATCTAAAGTCGACTTCTAAAGTCGCATTCTAAAGTCTGCTCTGTGCGGCAACTTAAAGTCAACTCCGGTCGCATCTTCGCCTGCTTCGGTGGTATACTACGTGTGTAAGCTTCGATGGATCCTAGCTGTAAGTGGCCCTCGGGTCCTGGCGACGATGGAACCTAGCTGCACGTGGTCTTCACGCTCTGTACCATGGGTCCAAGTACCCTATGTACTCGTGCTCCGTACCTTGGGTCTGAAATCCATGGCCCAGGTACACAAGTCGACTCCGGTCGCACCTTCAAGATCGCTCCTGCGGCAACCGTACCTTGGGTCTGAAATCCATGGCCTAGGTACACAAGTCGACTTTGGTCGCATCATCAAGCCCGCTCTAGCGGCAATCGTACCTTGTGTCTGAAATCCATGGCTCAGGTACTCAAGCCCACTCTGGTGGCACAAGTCGACGCTAACGGTCGCATCCAAGCCCACTCCGGTGGCACAAGCCGAATTCGGTCACAATCTTAAGCCCGCTCCGGTGGCAAAACTACTGGTTTTCTCTGATTTTTTGCTTTGGCTTTCCGGAAAGTGCTTTTCATTTTTTGCATCTTAAGTCCACCCCGCGTGGCACAAAGTCGACTACTGCAGTCGCATCTAAAGTCCGCTTTATGCGGCAATCTAAAGTCGACTTCTTCAGTCGCAACTCAAAGTCCGCTCCACGCGGCATCCTAAAGTTGACTTCGGTTTTCAAGTCGCATCTCAAAGTCCGCTCTGCGCGGCGCAAAGTCGACTTCGGTTTTTAATTCGCATTCTAAAGTCCACACTGCCGCATCTAAAGTCAACTTCGGTCGCATCTAAAGTCCACTCTGACGGCATGGCTACTTTTTAAGCTACGCGGCTCGACGCCAAACTACTATTCGGAATCTCTCTGGTTCGGGGGTTGCACTCAAATTACTACTTGAGGATAACTTCTGCAGGCTTTGCTCGCTCTCAAGCTCAGGGGCTCCGCACCAACATCTACTCAACGTGGCTCATACGACTCTCTTATCTCGAGGGCTACACGCTGCAAGAGTACTCGGATGATGGCTTTCGCAAAGATTGAAGACCCTTGGATTGATTACCTAATCATTTCAAGGCTCGGGGGCTGCTATGCTACACCCATCATTCAAATTTTTTCAAAACGGAAGATTTGGAACAAAGACTGACCCTCAGCAAGAGTCTGCGACTCAAACCAAGGCTCGGGGGCTACTCCATATGGAGTGTGATTTTGCAACTGCACTTCCATATAATCTCGACTTCAAGACTGATGAGTTGGACCACCTTCCAGCCTCGTGGCAGTTCAAGTACTATTGAAGACTTCTCCAAGCAGTACTCGAGGACACTCAAAGAACTACTCGCGGAGGCTTCAAGACTACTCGAACTACTACTCTCGACTACATTGTGCTCGGGGGCTTGTCGGGCATACACCCCGGTACCCATGCAAGGAAGGAAGAAGACGGACTCCTATTAGAATTCCCCTGTAATCCTACAAGGACTCGTTCCGTGTAATCCTACTAGGACTCCTACCTTGTAACTGACCAGGAACCCACCCCCTGGACTATATAAAGGAGGGTCGGGTACCTAGTAGGACATCTTGAACCAACCCAACACCAAGCACAGGGCGCCATACTTGATCCCCAGACAAGACGTAGGGTTTGCTGCTCAAGCGACCCGAACCTGTATATATATTGTGTCCCGTGTCCATGCGTACACCTTTGAGTTCTCGGTCTCCCGATCACGATCCCCACCGCACAATCTACTACCTCGGGAACCCCCTTGGTAGGTTTGCCTGTCTAAAACACCGACACCCTAGTCAATTAGCTCGACCCTCTCCTCTCCGAGATGGTGTCCCTCTCTTCTCTGCTCCTCAGCGGCCGATGATGAATGAATTGATGCGTGGCTCTCGGCCTCGGGGCTATAAATAGCCTGAATGGCAGCTAGGTCAAAGGGGGAGGGTGACTGGGCCCCAGAATGAGCCGGGCCAGCTAGCCTGGGCCGACCGGCCTAGGCCCATTTCGGCCCAGTCAGCCGCCTCCTTCGCCCGATGTTAGTTCCCGAGTCTTCTAGATCCTTCCCCCTTCTGCATGTGGGCCCTTGTCATAAGTTTCTCTCCGAGTTGGACGAAGCTCCTTGTCCCGCAAGATTCGGCACTTTTCTAGCTAGGTCCTCGGAGTTTGTCATTTTCTCGGGTTTGGACCCTGGGCTTCTTGGAGTCATGTTTGCTTTATTGCATGACTTGTATGGGGCTTCAAGGTCTTGTCACAAGGTGTTTGATGAACTTATCCCGAAAGTCTTGCTTTCAACACTAAAGCCCTGCATAAACACTAAACTCCACAACCGACATGCACGAACGAACTTGTTGTACCAAGGGCCAGTAGCAATGGATAAGGTATAAAAGTTATGCCAACACCGAAGGTAAGCTCATGGACAGGTTGACGGAATTTCACTGTCAACAGTAGTCCCTGGGGTGGATTAGTGGCGCGGCAGCCAGTAGTCCCTGAGGCCGGCGGCAGGCTGACTCGAGAAGTGGCGGAGCGGTGTCTATGGGTCACCAAGGCTCCGTGTGTGGCCGGTTTTGGGGTCAGAAAAGTACTGGTGAGGTCACACGGCGACACCAGGGAGATGTGACCGCGGGCGCTATGTTTTCCGGTGAAGGGAGGGCCGCGGTTAGCCAACAAGCGAGGGTGCAGGCTTTAGTAGGTGATTGAGTGCCGGTTTGAGGGGTTGAGCGGAGGTGTTGAGGGTTGGGAGGTGGAGCTCCGGGTAGGGCGCGAATGGCGATGGCGACGGCTCTGCTCCTTCGTGCGCGGGGAGTAGCACGGCGGCCTTTATAGGCGGATTAGGGGAGGTCGGTTTGCACAGCGTCAAGTGCACTGGCATCTCGCGGCATGGGTAGCGGCATGGCAGCGTGCGCGGGTCTGAGTACAGTGGTGACGCGAGTGGGCAGACGGCGCGGTGTGCGAGGAGTGGGGGAACATCAGTGGGAGCGCTGCCCGACTCTCCAGCGCTCTCCATGTGGCGCCTTTGGGGCCTCAATGTCTGCGCCGGGCTCACGGTGCAGGGTCCACGGCACCAGCGCAAGCCGGGCGCGACGTGGCGTGCGCGTGCTTGCGTTCCAGCGTCAAAACAATTTAGACTAGCCCATTTTGACCAAGTATAACTTTAAAACTTTGAACTAGAGTGCCCCACGTGACCTATACCAAAGTTGAAGATCATTTGATGCTATACAACTTTTACAAAGGCTCATAGGGGTTTTGAGCAACAAATTTTGCATAAAAGGCTTGCCAACATGGCACTTTTCATGGCATTGATGAATAGTAATTAAAGGTGTTGACTGTAGTTTTACACCAATTTACACTTCGAATTTGAAATGCCACGCAACTTGAAAATTGTGTCCCATGAAAAACTACACAACTTTCATACTGGGAGAATTTGAAGTGTTTAGGTGAAATTTGGAGAACACGAGAAAAGTTCTGGAAGGGCTATGGAGGTCAAAGGGTTAACTATGGATTTTGACTATGTGTTGACCAAGGGTTGACCATTAGTTTGTGTTGGCTTGATTAAGGTGGTCATTAGTGATTGTTGTCTAGGTTTTCGAGGTGATGACCAAGTTTGACCAAGTCCACGTGTTTGACTTGATTGACTCGGTCACTAGTGTCAAGTAACCTTAATGAAAACCTGGGGCATCACACTAGTACGACTAGGATAATGGTCCTCCTGATGACCTCTACGTCATCCCGACAACCTATGCTCCAGCATCTAGTCCTGCAACAACTGTCGGTGTTTTAACCCGGCAACCTACCAAGGGGAGTACCCGAGGTAGACGTTTGTGGCCTCGCCGAGATCGGGAACTCAAAGGAGATACACATGGCACACAATTTAGACAGGTTCGGGACGCGAGGTGCGTAAGACCCAACGTCCTATATGTTGTGCAGCTCCGGATTGATTGGGTGTGTTTACAAGATGATGCAGATAGGAGATAGGGGTCCCTGCCTCGCCTTATATAGTTCGGGAGGCAGAGTTACAAGTCAGTTTGAGAGGGAGAGTACTAGTCGTACACGACTAGGAGTGTGACGCCCCAGGTTTTTAATTACCGTCATTAACGCTAATGACCGGATCAGCCGAGTCAAACCGGCCGAGCATCGGTCCAACCTAGGTCAACCTGGGTCATCACCTCGAAAACCTCGCCAATGAATCCTATTAGACCCCTTGACCAAGTCTACACACACCCGTGGTCACCCTTGGTCAAATACACGGTCAAACACGGCTAAACCAGTGACGTCAGCGAATGTCGTCTGGAACTTTTGCCGTGTTCTCAAAAATTCACCTAAACACTTCAAAATCTACCTTTGTGAAAGTTGTCCATCTTGTTGAGGGACACAACTTTTATGTAGATTGGCATTTCAAATTTTGGGTGGAAATTTGTGAAAAACTTGATCGACTGGCAGTACCTCCTATTTACTGGGACATGGCGGCATTCCAAGTTGGCACGACGTTCCTGCAAAATCCGTCGAGAGAAACACTAGACGGCCTTTACAAAAGTTGTAGATCGTAGTTAGATCTACAACTTTCCTATTCATCACTTGGTGCACTTCTATTCAAAATGTTTGAGCAAAATGTGGTCAAACAGCGCCGGTCCGAGCGAAAGCAGGCCGACCGCGACGTCGTCCGCGCTCCCGGCGCGCGGAGCGCCACGTCGCGCGCCGTCGCCCGCCCCTCGACGTTCGAGCCACGGGCCGCACCCCGAGGCCGCTCCTTCCCCATGCCATGAGCACTAAGGCTCCCTTCAAGTCCGTGCACACCTCCCCCCTTGGACCGACCCGTACTCGCCGTTCGCGCACTAACCGGCAGTCCGTTGCCTGCCTCCCCGCCGGACGCACCTACCAAGGCATGGACGCCGGAATTTGGCGGGACCGCCACCGGCCGGCACCCAGGGGCCCCATTGCAAAGCCACAGTTCCTTCTGAGGGCCTTTCCGCAAAGCAAGGGCACATATGTAAGGAAGCTAAAACTTCCAGGGACCTTGCTGCAAAGTTGAATCTGAAATAGCAGTAGAGCCTTTGCTGATTCTTGTAAATTGCGTAGAAAATCGTAGAAAAATGATAAAAATGCAAAACAAATTTTGTTGGATTCGTGGTGAAATATCCCACAACTTATGTTATTTTTGCCTGAGCTAGTTCCTGTCAGTTTTTCAATGAAAAATTGAAATGTGAAAAATCTAGATCCGCAATATCACAAAATCTATAAATCCTCTGTGTCCAAGTTTTGGATATGTCGTGCGTTAGGTCACTACTAGCTACTATGCCGAAAATTACACAAAGTTATGATGTAAATATTTTTATAAAAAAGTTTTTCCATTTTTGCAGGATCTGCATAAATGATTTTTCTAGCTAACAATAATTAGGTTTTTGCACCAACTTTTTCACACTGTCTTTTGATTCGAAAAGACACCTCTGGTGAATTAATCACTATTTTATAATTAACAGAAAAATGTATTCTTGATTTATGCTTGATTGTCTTTGAAAATGCCTAACTCAAGTTTTATAATAGTTCTAGGTGTATGTGCTGCACCACTAGGCTAGTTTTGGACCATGTAACATGTGTGAGAAAGTTTGGATCATTTTGTTGAGTATTTATTTTTTTTGTGCATTTACCTTGTCCACCTAGCTAGCTTTTGTTATTTTCGAAAATAATTAATTTCTAGCTATCCAAAACTTGCATGTGTGTCCAGTGACTTGTTATAGGTGTTTAGGGTTAAACACACCCTTCCAAAGAATTTTATTAATAAATTTCAAGAATAAAAACTATGGAAGCATTTAAAGGCTTAATAGTCATTAAATGGGAAAAAAGTCACCAACCCATCCTTAGTAACCTTTTGTGTGGTTGTCAATCTTTTCAAAAGGCTAAATATACCCACCCACTACTGTTTATGAAATTGAATTAAAGTATTTACATATATATGTACACAGTCACCATCAAAAAGGATGTCTAATAAAGAATTGCATATTGTTCCTTTTTGGAAGAGTATGCTAAATGTATTCTTATCTAGGTGAATGTGTTCAACTAGTACACCCCTTGGTTGTCATTTTTGGTTTGTGGTTAATTAAATTAAAAATCGTCGAATAAATCTTGCATTTGCATCTTCGTGTAGATCTTTCCGCCGATAGACGTACGCTCGTGCCGAAAGGAGGAGACGAAGGTGCCAACAAAGAGCTGGAGTGCGTAGACGTAGCTCAAGACCTGGACCCAAGTCCAGAAGGGCTCAATGCCAACCTTGCCAGCGAAGGCAAGCCCCGGATCATTAACCCCATCTTTTTAAAATTTATGCAATTATGTTTGCTAAGATTGTGCATTTACATTTCAGAAGTTGAATTGAAACCCTAGATGCATGATCCCTAGGTACCTATGCTCTATCACTAGTATGATAGTGTCGGTGCGGAATGTGGTCCCGACACTAACCAGTGATAAACGCCGAGGTCTCTCCCTCGATGGTCGATGCTAAGCAATATGAGACACGGGATTTATCCTGGTTCCGGCCGAGGGGCCGTACGTCCAGCAGTGGTGTGCTCAAGGCACTATATTCCTTAGCACCGGGGGTGCCTGTAGTGGGGCTGCTACAAGCAAGGCGGAAGAGGAAGCACGGCTTCCAAGTCCCTGGTGTAGTGGCTGAAGATGTTGTGGCAGAATTGGAGAGCAAGTGCGTGGCGCAGCCTGTCTCCTGTTGTGTTGCGTGTGTGTCTCTGTCCCTGTCTCTGTCTCTGTCCCCTGCGGCAGGGGGGTTTGTCCTCCTTTTATAGATCAAGGAGAGAGCGAATCACATGCGCGCCGCGCTATTTAGCTACGTGAAGGGGTGTGGTGTGCTATGCTGTAGAGTGGGCGACCGTCCGGACGATCCTTGCAGCGATCCGGCCATCATGGCGTGTCTTGTACCCGAACAGTGGCGGCTTCGAGGGTAGAAGGGTGGCGGATGGCTGTGATGCCTTTAGACGGGCTCGAGGGAGTTGCTGACGTCGGTCCGTACGGGGCACAGTGGCAGGTAAGGCGACGCCCCGTTCCGGCACGCTCCACTGCGCTAGAGCCGTTGCTACGGCGCCCGGCGTGCGGTTCGTACGCGCGGGGGCGGAAGCCATGCCGTTAACAGTGGCAGGGATGGAGTCCCACCGGCCTAGAGCCTTCACCTAACCCTACAAGGTCACAAGAAAGCAAGTCGAGGGTGCAGCCGGCCCCCCTTCAAGGGCTCGGCGCGTTAGCCGTACCGGAGCAGGCGGCGCGGCGTCACGGGACTGGCGCCGGCAACGCCGCACGCTCCCCCCCCACAGTGGTGGGGAAGGGATCCCTCATGGGGAGTTGGTGCGGCGGTACCGGGGCGCGAGCCCCAGGCGCATGATGGCGCCGCCCTGCCGGTGTCGGGGCATTAAATGCCCGTGCACGGGTGCGGGCGCACGCGCGCGGGCGCCCTCGAGCGAGGCGGACCCCGTTTGAGGGGGGGGCGAGCCCTCGAGCGAGGCGGACCCCGTTCGAGGGGGGAGCGGGCCCTCGAGCGAGGCGGAGCCTGCTCGAGGTAAGTGTTCCCCCTCGAGCGGGACGGAGCCTACCCGAGGGGGGGCGCATCCTCGAGCGAGGCGAAGCCTGCTTGAGGGGTTCTTCGAGAAGGCCGCCTTGGTGGGCCGTTGGGGGCCTCCGCAGCGTGGGTCGTGTCCTGCATGGTTAGGTGAGGTGTGTTTGGCTTCGTTGCATGTTTTAAGCTGGGATTCCCCTGTTGTTGAAGGGGACCCCTAGGGCTGTCCCCGACAGTAGCCCCCGAGCATCTGTGGGTTTGCCATAGAGGCTCCCGCAGATGCTGGAACCTATTGATAGGACGTTCTTCCCTCCTGGTCTCGCGAACGCTCTCCGTGGGGCCGCGTCAGCGGACCCGCGGGTCTAGCCCCCGAAGCCCTGCAGGAGCGTGGGTGCTCCAGTAGGGGTTAACCGTGAGAGTTGACCAGAGGGCATGGTACATGTTTCAACCGGCGTCGGCAATGTTTCAGCCCGCTTCGGTGACGCACGCGCTGCTGGCACTATCTCCGGCGGGTGCAATCCAGAAGGTGTAGCCGTGCGTCAAGCCCTCGAGCCTGGGCCCGTTCAAGGCGATCGGGTAGAGCTTTGCGACTTGTTTTTTAACGCGCCCTCGCCGTCCCTCCGCGGGACAGAGGGTGAGGTTTCCGCAACCCCCATCGAGCGGGTCGCGGATTGCGGATTCCTCGTTGAGCTGCTGGCGGGTGGTTCGAGTGGACGCCGATGCCCCGTTCGATAAGGGTAGGCTGCGTGGTCCAGAGACACGTCCATGGAAGCGCTTGCGTGGGTTTGCTAGGTGGGGCTCGGTCCCGTTCGATAGGGACCGAGGGCGCGGAAGCTCTCCCTCGGTGGGATCCCCCGGCTAGCTGCCCTCGCTGGCTCTCGAATACGACATATGGGGCACCCTCAAGCCGACGGGCTCGAGGAACGGCTCGAATGCGCGTGCCTTCGTCGTCCCTGACCCTGTGATCTGGGGCGCCTGTTCGAACCCGTCGAGGGTCAGGCTTCGAACCTCTGATCAGTTGGGCCGTGCGGGGTGGCGCCTGGGCGGCCCCGTCTTTGCGCTTGCGACCGTCGAGGGGCCTGGGCGAGCCAGCCCTCGAGGCGCTAATTAGTAAAAATGGTGCGGTGCGGCGGCTAAGCGCTCCCGGCCTGGCATCTGCGACCACCGAGGGGCCTGGGCGAGCCAACCCCCGAGGCGCTGATCAGTAATACTGCGTGGCATGGGTGCTTGCGGTGCCCGCTCTGCTTCAAACGGGCCCCGAGGCGACCTTCTCACGCCTGTATCCTTTTGAGGGTTGTCATTATACCGAGCCAGGGGCTCGTGCCGCTCGAGGGTTCTGCGTGGCATGGGTGCTTGCGGTGCCCGCTTTGTTTCGAACGAGCCCCGAGGCGACCTTCTCACGTATATACCCTTTCGAGGGTTGACATTATACCGAGCCAGGGGCTCGTGCCGCTCGAGGGTTCTGCGTGGCATGGGTGCTTGCGGTGCCCGCTTTGTTTCAAATGGGCCCCGAGGCGACCTTCTCACGTCTGTACCCTTTCGAGGGCTAAAATCGTACTGAGCCAGGGGCTCGTGCCGCTCGAGGGTTCTCCTTACCTTGCAAGGAACCGGGCCATTAAATGCTCCTCAGCCGAGGCTGTAACTTCGCGTCGTGGGCGCGCCTTTTTAGGCGTTGCAGCCGCGCGCGCGTAGTGGGCGGCGTGGGCAGGCGGACGTGACCGCTGCCACGGCCCCAGCTATTATTCGCCGTGATGATGGCTTGTTCGCGGTGGCGTGGCCGCCGCGGTCGTGGTGGGGCCCGCCCGTCAGCGAGAAGGAAGATTCCCTGCAGTTAATGCGCGCGGGACGTCCGCCCCGGAGAGCACGCCCACGGCGTATAAATCTGAGGGGAGGGAGAAGCGGCGGTTTTTTACCTTAGCGTTTCACTGTTCTCGCCCCCTGCGCTCTCGCCTTTGCTTTGCCCTTGCCACCACGGCCCTTCGCCGTTAGAGCTCTTCCTCCTTTTCTTGTCCTCCGCTCTCGCATCCCTTGTCTTCTCTCATGGCGCCGCTTCCGCCCCTCACGATCCTCGACCCGTACGCTTGGGAGTGGTCGTCGGTGATCAAGCTGGCCCTTGGCGAGCTGGTCTCCGCAGGCCAGTTGGCGGCGAACGAAAAGGGCCGGCCGGCGGAGTGGATCGTGCCGCCAGCGGGGGACCACGCGCCCAACCCGCCGGAGGGCTACGTGGTGAGCTTCATCCGCTTCCATGAGCGCGGCTTCGCTGCGCCGGCGAGCCGCTTCATGCGGGCGCTCTGCCACCACTACGGCGTGGAGTTACACAACTTCGCACCTAACGCGATTTCTCAGGCGGCCACATTTGTGGGCGTCTGCGAGGGGTATCTGGGGATCCCAGTCAACTGGGAGCTCTGGCTACACCTCTTCCGCGCGGAGCTCTTCACGCAGCCGACGACGGAGCACAGGACCCGCCACGCGGTGCGCGCCGGCGGGATGTCGCTTGCGCTGCGGACGCATTTCAAGGACGACTACATCCCTTGCACCATGACGACGAACAACGCCGGCTGGGAGCGGGGGTGGTTCTACCTGCGCAACGCCGAGCCCGGCCTCCCCCCTACACCGGTCTGGTGTTCCGGGAGAAGCCCGACTCCTGGAGCTACGGGGTGTCCACGCCCTAGCATCGGAGGCGGCTAGGCTCGCTCCTGGCTGCCTTGAGGAACCTAGCGGCGCGCGGGCTGACCGCGGCGGGCGTCCTCGCCTTCCTCCACCACCGGCGGGTTGTGCCTCTGATGGAGAGGCCGCTCTGCATCTACGAGATGACAGAGGAGGCGGACCCCGTCGCGCTGGCGAGGTCGCGGATACTCCCAACTCCCCTCGGGCGGGCGTACGCGCTCACGCGGGCGCGGAACGCCGTCGACACCCGGATGCTGCGCCAGGACCGGTGCCCATGGGACCTCGAGATGCTCCCCACCGGCCCGCTGGTGAATGTGGTTCTTGGCCCTGTTTTCGTTTTTGATGATGCCCCTGTCCCCTGACGCGCCTTTGATGTTCTCGCCTGCAGCTGGTGACCTTCAGTGCCACGAAGTCCGTTCCGCCTACCCCTGACTTTCGCGCGGTCGGTCGGGCGGCGCAGCAACGGGAGCAGGAGCGGGCGACGCGCAGGAGGGAGCGCGAGAGGCGGCACCGCGAGCGCCGCGAGAGGCGGAGCGAGGAGTACCGCGCCGCGCGAGCAGCAGGGGCTCTCCCTCGCCGGGGACCGAGGGAGTATTCGTCCTCGGAGGAGGACGAGGAGGAAGAAGCCGGGGGGCGGGGCCCCTCCGATAGGTGGGAGCCCGCCCCCCGCCGGGAGCCGGCCTCCGGAGGCAAGGGCGGCATCGCCCGGGGCGGGCACAACGGCGCCCGCCGCCCGGGCAACCTACGACAGGGGGCGGCGCGAGCCGCGGAGGTGCCGGCGCGCGCGCGCGGGGGCGCGCGCGGCGCGGGTGCGCCCGCGCGCGGACGGGGCCCGTGCGCGCGGCGGAGGCATCGGGGGCGCGGCGACCGGCGCGTCGGCCGCGCGGGCCTCATCCGCCGAGGCCTCGAGGAAGAGGAAGCGCGCCTTCTCCTCTTCGAGGTAAGGGGCTTGCCCTTCTGCTGAGTTTGGTTTTTTTTGTTGATCAGGCGTTCTGACTTTCTGCTTGTGCTTGGGCAGGGTGGTGCCAACCGTGCCTCCCCTCGCACCGGCTAAGGTGCTGAGGGCGGACGCGTCCATCCCCACCCGGCGGCGCTCGTCGAGGGCGCCGCGGGCGGGGGGGCAAGCACGGCGGCGGCGGCGAGGGGCTCGCAAGGCGCGGGCGAGGCCTCGAGGCCTTAGCCGGCGGATCGCCTCGCCGCCGCGCGGCCGGCGGTCGTCGAGGAGCGGCGGGCGCCGGTCGTGGCGGGGACGCAGCCCGTGGTGGCGGCTGTGGTGGAGACGCGGCCGGCGGTGGGCGCCGCGACGGAGGCGCGGCCCGTGGCGCCGGCCGCGGCGGAGGCGAGCGGGTGCGGGGACGCGGTGGCGCCCGTGGTTGCGGTTGAGGAGGGCGGACGGGCGCCCGTGGTCACGGAGGCGCAAGTGGAGGCGGCCGGCGGAAGCGACGCGGGGGCCGGCGCGCCGCCGGCGGCTCCCGGCGGCGGTGGTGGAGATCCCGGACGACGACTCCCCGCCGCCCGGGTGGGATCGGTGGGTGAGCTTCCCCACGCTCTCCCTCGGAGTCCCGGGAGGGGGGGCCTCGTGAGGCGGCGCGACGGCCACATGGTGGCAGGGGGCCGAGGGCACGGCGCCGAGGCCTCATCTTCCCGCGCCGGCCACTCCGCCCAGGTGGAGGGGATCGTAGATGACCCACCTGCGTTCGCCGACGCCCAGGGGGAACAGGAGCTGTGGGGAGAGCTCCGCAGCCACGGCGCCACGCTCGACCGTGCGCTGAACGAGGCGCTGAGGGTCCACGGCGGCCCCGCGTGGCGTGTCTTCCAGGTAGGGCATCGTTGCTCATTTTCCTCTTTCCCTCGTTTCTGCGTGTTGTTTCTTTATCAGGATGCTTACGGGTTTTGACTTGTGGGCGACAGGAGCTCAACCGCCGCGCCCGCGATAAGTACGGCGCCTTCGACCGGGTGAACGCCGAGCTCCACCAGCTTCGGCAGCGATGCGGCGCCTTCGACGCGCTCGCTGACGCCCTCAGGACTCCGGACGGCTGGTTGTCGTACCGGGCCATGGCCTTGCGCGATGAACTCCACGAGAGCACAAGGCAAGACCCGGCGCGTCCCTCTAGCCTCGAGCGGGTTTGCACAGCCCTCATCGACCGTGATGAGGCGCTGCGGCAGGCGCGCTCGGACCTGGAGAAGATGCGGACTCTGGCGACCAACTGGGAGGCGGAGGTGGCCGGCGTCCGCAACGAGAACCGGGGGCTCCGTTCGTCGCTCGAGGGGGTGCAGGCGCAGCAGCGCCAGGCCGAGGAGCGGGCGCGCGTGCTCAAGCAAAGGGCCAAGGAGGCCGATGACTTGAAGGCCGCCCTCGACGCCAAGGTCACGGCGCTCGCCGTCTCCGAGGACCGCCATCGCGGCGGCGCACCGCCCGCCAAGGGGCCGAGGGGCGGCTCCGGCGAGAGCGAGGCCGCCCTCACCGACGCCCGGTCGGCGCTGGAGCAGGAGCGTGTCGCTCGCGAAGCGGCGCAGAAGTCGCTGGAGGACCGGAACACCGCGTTCTCCAAGCTCGAGGGCGTGCTGATGGTGCTCAGCATTAACAACGCGGGCCAGGAGCTGGCCCTCCAAGAGCAAGGCGAGACCGTCAAGGGCCTCGAGCTGGCGGTCGAGGCCGAGCTCCGCGCCCTCAAGGTGGAGAGGAAGCAAGTCGAAGGTGAGCCGCTGCTTGACTCTTGTTTTGTTGGTTTTCTGTTAGAGAGATCACACTCCTTTCTCTGATTTCTTTCTTGTCTTGGCGACTCCAGGCTTGCGCACCGCTCTGGGGCACATGGCTGAGCGGGCCGAGGCGATGCAGGCCTCCTACAACTCCTCTGAGCAGGAGCTGCAGTAGGTGCGCAACGCGGCCCTCGAGACCTGTCGGGTCGTGGAGGAGGGCGAGGCACAGGCTGGTAGCTCGTTGGCCAGCCGCCTGCGCGCCCTAAGCGGCCACGTCACCGAGCGCATGCACCGGGCGCTGCGTCTTGGCGTCCAGAAGGCCCTCGGGGTGGTGCGGTCCCACTACGAGGTCGACTTCGAGGCGCTGGCGGAAGGCTACGTCGTCCCCGAGGGTGTCGAGGACGAGGTGGCGATGGAGCGCGTGGACGCGCTGGCCGCCGACGCTGCCGGGACGCTCGCTGAAGCCTTCGAGGAATTCCTCTTCCCAGACGCTGCTAACGCCGCCGCTCCTCCCGCCTGAAGACAGCTGGGCGCTAGGCCCGTTTTTGTTGATGTATCAGTATACTGGCCGTGCGGCCTTTGTAAAGAAACAAGTTATTCCATAAACATTTGCCAATGTAAAGTGAAGTCTTTTGTTTATTACGCTTTTTTGTTTCTCCTTCTTCCTGAGTAGATTCTAGTTAGGGGAGTTCGATTTTCGCAGGTGGCCAGCTGGGTGGGAGGCGAGAGAGAAGGGTCGTATCCTCGCGGAGGCGTAGGCTATCTCTGCTCGCGCGATCCTTCCGCTAGGCTGCCTGCGCCCTGTTCGAATCGTTGCTCGGGGTCGAAGTAGAAAATAAACTTAGCGCGCGTGAGTTGTTTCGTTTTTGCGCGAAAATGGGAACATTTTGGGGGGGGGGATGCCCCCCGTAGTAGCCCCCGAGGGTAACTTGGGTTTCAGAGGAAAGCCGAGTTGCCCTTTTCATTAGACTTATGGCGTTTACATAGTTGTCACCAACTGGGGCGTAGGTCATGTGATTTTTACAACAAAAATACTTGGAAATCCTAGCTAGGAGTAGAAGCGACGTAGCTGTTGGATGTTCCAAGCGTTGGTGAGCTCTTCGCCGTCCTTGTTGGCCAGCTTGTACGTGCCGGGCTTGAGCACCTTCACCACGACATAGGATCCCTCCCATGGAGGCGATAGCTTGTGGCGTCCCCGGTTGTCTTGGCGTAGCCTTAGGACCAAGTCCCCTTCGCTGAAGTCCCGTCGGCGTGTCTTGCGTGCTTGGTAGCGCCTAAGGGACTGCTGATACCTTGCGGAATGCATCAAGGCCACGAGGCGTGCCTCGTCCAGGGCCGGTCCGGCCGAGTCCTCGCGGGCTCGCTGGTTGGCTTCCTCGTCGTAGCCTCGAAACCCTGGGCGATCCGTATTCTAAGTCCGTGGGGAGGACGGCCTCCGCGCCATGGACTAGGAAAAAACGGGGTGAACCCGGTGGCTCTGCTTGGGGTGGTCCTTAGGCTCCACACGACTGCTGGCAACTCTTGGAGCCACTTTCGGCCAGATTTATTCAGCTGGTCGAAAATTCTAGGCTTAAGGCCTTGCAGGATCATGCCGTTGGCACGCTCCACCTGGCCATTGGTCTGTGGGTGTGCCACAGCTGCCCAATCCACACGGATGTGAAATTTGTCGCAAAACTCCAAGAACTTCCTGCCCATGAACTGGGACCCGTTATCGGTGATGATGGAGTTTGGCACTCCAAAGTGGTGGACGATGTCGGTGAAGAACGTCACTGCTTGCTCAGCCCTGAGATTCGTAATGGGGCGTACTTCCACCCACTTGGAGAACTTGTCGATCGCGACCAACAAGTGGGTGAAGCCCCCGAGCGCCTTCCGCAGGGGCCCGACGATGTCTAGCCCCCACACAGCGAACGGCCATGTTATGGGGATGGTCTGCAGGGCATGAGCGGGAAGGTTGGACTTGCGGGCGTAAAACTGGCACCCCTCGCAGGTGCGTACGATTTCGCTGGCGTCCGCGACCGCGATAGGCCAGTAAAAGCCTTGCGGAACGCGTTGCCAACGAGGGTACGCGGCGCCGCATGATGGCCGCAGATCCCGGCGTGGATGTCCCGCAGGAGCTCGCGCCCCTCGGGGATGGGCACGCACCGCTGCAAGATGCCGGAGGCGGCGCGCTTGTACAGCTCGCCGTCGACGAGGGCAAAGGACTTGGCCATCCTGGCGATGCGTCTGGCCGCGGCCCGGTCCGTGGGGAGTTCCCCTCGGGCCATCCAGGCCACATACTTGTCACGCCAGTCAGCCTTGACGGGGGCCGGCTCGATGTCCATCACATCGGCCCCATAGGCGCCATACCCCTCGAGGAGGGAGAGCACATACGCCTCGTTCGAGGGGTCCTCATCCATGGGTTCCGCACACGCTAGATTCGAGGGAGCCCACGAGGGTTCTGTGTGGTTCGAGGGGTGAGGCTCGAGGGCAACCGAGGGCTGAGCAATATCGCGGGCGAAAATGTTCGGGGGGACGGTGATCCGCCCGGATGCGATCTTGGCCAGCTCGTCCGCCTCCTCGTTGTACCGGCGGGGCACGTGATTGAGCTTGATGCCGTAAAATCTGTCCTCGAGGGCCCGCACGGCCTTGCAGTAGGCCTCCATCTTGTCGTCATGGCAGCTCGCGTTCTTCATGACCTGGTCAATTACGAGCTGCGAGTCCCCCCGCACGTCGAGGCGTTTGACGTCCAACTCGATGGCGATCGTGAGGCCGCAAAGGAGGGCCTCGTACTCAGCCATGTTGTTCGAGGCGGGGAAGTGTAGGCGCACCGTGTACCGCATGTGCTCCCCGAGGGGTGACACAAAGAGCAGGCCCGCGCCCGCCCCCGTTTTCATCACCGAACCGTCGAAGTACAGAGTCCAGCACTCTGCTTGGATTTGTGGCGGTGGCAGCTGCATGTCCGTCCATTCGGCGACAAAATCCGCCAGGATCTGGGACTTGATGGCCTTGCGCGGGGCATGGGCGAGCGTCTCGCCCATCAGCTCTACGGACCACTTGGCGATCCTGCCCGCCGCGTCGGGATTGCGGATGATCTCCCCCAGCGGGAAGGAGGAGACCACCGTGACGGGGTGGGCCTCGAAGTAGTGGCGGAGCTTGCGCCGCGCGAGGACCACCGCATACAGCAGCTTCTGGACTTGAGGGTAGCGCGTCTCGGTGTCAGACAAGACCTCGCTGATGTAGTAGACCAGCCGCTGGACCGGCAGGGCGTGCCCTTCCTCTGTGCGCTCCACCACGATCACGGCGCTGACCACCTGGGTGGTTGCGGCCACATAGAGCTGCAGGGGTTCGCCGTCCTGCGGTGGCGTGAGGATCGGGGCGTGCGTTAATGATGCCTTCAGCTTGTCGAGCGCATCCTGGGCCTCGGCGGTCCAGGAGAAGCGCTCGTGCTTCTTGAGCAGGCGATAGAGGGGCAGGCCCTTCTCGCCGAGCCGCGAGATGAAGCGGCTCAAGGCGGCAAGGCACCCCAGCACCTTTTGCACCCCTTTGAGGTCCCGGATCGGGCCCATTCGTTCCAGGGCCGCAACCTTCTCGGGGTTGGCCTCGATGCCCCACTGGGAGACACACTTTTCGGGGTTTAATTTGACCCCATTGGCTCGCAGGCAGCCGAACGCGATGCCAAGGTCGCAAACCAGGTCGTCCGCCTTCCTGGTTTTCACGACGATGTCATCTACATACGCCTCGACCGTCCGTCCGATGTGATCTCCGAAAACGTGTTGCATGCAGCGCTGGTATGTCGCACCCGCGTTTCGGAGGCCGAACGGCATCGTGACGTAGCAGAACATCCCGAACGGAGTGATGAACGAAGTCGCGAGCTGGTCGGACTCCTTCATCTTTATTTGGTGATACCCGGAGTAGGCATCAAGGAAGCAGAGCAGCTCACACCCTGCAGTTGAGTCAACAATTTGATCAATGCGTGGCAAAGGAAAAGGAACTTTAGGACATGCTTTATTAAGACTAGTGTAGTCTATACACATCCGCCACTTCCCATTCTTTTTCTTTACAAGTACAGGGTTTGCTAGCCACGTTGGGTGGAACACCTCCTTGATGAACCCGGCCTCTAGAAGCTTCCGCAGCTCCACTCCAATAGCCCGTCGCCGCTCCTCGTCGAAGCGGCGCAGCCGTTGTTGCACGGCGCGGGCGTGAGGCAGGATGTCAAGGGAGTGCTCGGCGACCTCCCTCGGGATGCCTGGCATATCCGAGGGGCTCCACGCGAAGATGTCGGCGTTGGCGCGGAGGAAGTCGACGAGCACCACTTCCTATTTGGGATCGAGGGTGGAGCTGACCCTCAACACCTTGCCCTCGGGGGCAGCAGGGTCGAGGGGGACCTCCTTGGTCTGCTCCGCGGCCTCGAAGGTGCCGGTGTGCTTGGCGGTGGAGTCGAGGTCCTCGTTGACCATCTTCTCCAAAGTGGTCACCAGCACTTCATCCAGCGCCAGTGCTTCTACATGCTCCACGCACTCGACGTCGCAATCGAATGAGTGCTCGATGGACGAGCCCACGGTGATGATGCCGTTCGGCCCTGGCATCTTCATCTTCAAGTAGGTGTAGTTGGGGACCGCCATGAATTTGGCGTAGCAGGGCCGCCCATGTATGGCGTGGTAGGCGCCCTTGAACCCCACCACCTCGAAGGTGAGTGTTTCCTTGCGGAAATTCTTCGCGGTGTCGAACCACACCGGCAGATCGATCTGCCCGAGGGGCTGGACCTGCTTGCCGGGCGCGACGCCGTGGAACAGCTTCGTGCTGGGCCGCAGCTAGTCCAACCCGATCCCCATTAAGCGCAGCGTATGCGCGTAGAGGATGTTGAGGCTGCTGCCCCCGTCCATCAAGACTTTCGAGAACCTCGCGTTCCCAATGATTGGGTCGACCACCAGCGGGTACTAGCCCAGGTTGGCGATGCGGTTCGGATGGTCTTCCCTGCTGAAGGTGATGGCGTCCTCCGACCAGTTGAGGAAGGAGGGAGGCGCCCTCTCTGCGGCGAGGACCTCGTGCCGCTCCCGCTTGCGCTGGCGGGTCGACATGTCGACGGTTGGTCCCCCAAAGATGAGGAACACGTTTTCCACGGCGGGGAAGCCACCGGCGTCGCCATCTCCTCCGTCTTTCTTGGCCTCCGCCTCCTTCCCGGCGGCGCGGCCATAGAACTTCTTGAGCATATCGCATTGCTCAAGGGTGTGGTTCACTGGGGTCTTATGGTAGGGACATGGCTTTTTTAGCATGTCATCGAACACCCCCGGACCTCGAGGGGCCGGTCGAGGGCCCCGTCGAGCCGGGTCAACAGCAAGAGCCTCGGCATCACCGCCGTCGCGCCCCTGCTCGCGCGCTTCGCGGCGCGGCTTCTTCCCCTTCTTGCCCCGCTTATCCTTGTGGTGGGGCTCCTTGGATTTGCTGCCCTCCGCGGGCGCATCATCCGAGCGCTTGCCTTTTTTGCCGTCGAAGATTGCCCCCACGGCCTCCTCTCCTGAGGCGAAGCTGGTGGCAATGTCGAACAGCTCGCTGGAGTCCGCGGGCGGGCTGCGCCCCAGCTCTCGCACGAGGTCCCGGCACGTGGTGCCCTCGAGGAAGGCATGCACGATCTCGGATTGCGCCACGCTGGGGAGCTCTGTACAGCGCTTGGAGAAGCGCCGTATGAAGTCCCACAGCGACTCGCCGGGCTTCTGGGTGTAGGAGCGCAGGTCCCAAGAATTCCCAGGGCGCACGTACGTGCCCTGGAAGTTACCCACGAACGTGCGGACCAGGTCGTCCCAGTTGTGGATCTGGCTGGCGGGCAGGTGCTCGAGCCACGTCCGGGCTGCATCGCCGAGGTGGAGGGGCAAGTTGCGGATGATGACCTCGTCGCTGGTGGCCCCGCCCAGCTGGCACGCCAGGCGGTAGTCGTTGAGCCACATGCAGGGATCCGTCTCCCCGTTGTACTTGACGATGGTCGAGGGTTGACGGAAGCGTTGGGGGAAGGCCGCTGCACGGATCTCCCGGCTGAACACGCGTGTCCCCGGGGGCTCCAGCGTTGGGGAGCGGTCTTCGTCGCTGTCGTAGCGTCCACCCCGTCGAGGGTGGTAGCCCACCGCTGCTCATGCGTCCGCCTTGCTCGTGCGCCGGGCGTTGATGACGTTGCGGGCGTCGCCGTCCAGCGCCCTGCGTGCGTCAAGGAGCCGCTCCTTGGCCGGTGTGCGTCCCGGGTTGGCGGGTCGCCCCGCCGCTTCGCCCGCATGGACCGAGGGTTCGCCCCCCCGTGGGGCCCTGTCGTCCCGCGCGTCCCCCTGTTGGCGGATGCGCGACGCCGAGCTCTCGGCCTGCTGGACGGCCGCTTGCTCGATGAGAACCTGTACCTCGCGGTGCAAGTCCCGCGCCTCGGGGGTCGAGGGTGCCGGCATAGCCCGCAGCAGCGTCGCGGCGGCAATGAGCTTTTGGCTTGCTCGCAGAGGCGCGTCTGGGTTGTCGACGTTGAAGTCGGCGTTGATGCGGTCGCGGACCTGTTTGCCCAGCTCCCGCGCGCGTTCGCCGCGCGCGGAGGCTTCCCCTGCCATTGAGGCACGGAGCGCCGCGCACCGTCCGTACTCCTCCGCCGCCTTAGCCTCGAGCTCGCGGGCCTCGGCCACCGCACATCGGCGTCGGCCCCGGCGAGGGTGCTTGGCCCTGCGGCCAAGCGCGGAGCGATCCCTGGGGCAGGCGTGACCCCCCCGTCTCCAGCGCCTACAGCGCCGGTGGCGTTGGCGGGGTCGTTGGCGACGACGACGTAGCACTCCCGCGCGGGGTCGTAGCTTCCGGTACTGGAGTCATCGGAGCAGCCGAACCAGTAGTCCGTAGCGTCGAGGAAACGCCGGAACATGACTGGGTCTGGCACGCCAGAGAAGTCCCACTCCGCGTACCTGTGGAGGTTAGCGGGTGGCGGCGCGTCAAGAGAGCCTAGGGACGATTCGTCACCGGCTGAGGCGCTGGGATCCCTGGCGACAAAGACGTGACGACTAGGGGGAACCCTGCGCATCATGGTGTTGACGTTGGCGTTGTAGGCCGTCGTGGCACCACGTAGCCCAATGGGAAAGCGCGGTCCGGAGACCGTGCGCTGTCCCGCTGGGGCGGCGGTGGCCGTGATGACGGGCGCGCCGTGTTGAGAGGCGGCGCGCTCGGCCCGCCGTCGCTCGGATCGTGCTTGGCGCGAACGCCGACCGCAGCGGCGGCGGCGTCGTGGCGTCGACGGGCCCGCGCCGTCCGTGCCGGCGGGGCGTTTGCGCCGCGGTGGTGCGGGCAGCCGGGGCCGGAGCGGACCCGGCCTGGCGCCGCGCGCGGAGCTCTTCACGGTTGGTGAGGCGCATGAGGTAGCCGTTCCCCGTGGCCTGAAAGTTCAGGCCCCCAAACCGGATTTCGAACCCGGCGGGGAGGGGGTCCAAGCTGCCCATGCAGTAGCGCGTACCGCGGTACTCAGTGCGGATCACCATAGAGGGAGTTGACGGATTGACCTTAGGTGCTCGATTGCCCCACGGTGGACACCAACTGTCGGTGCGGAATGTGGTCCCGACACTAACCAGTGATAAGCGCCGAGGTCTATCCCTCGATGGTCGATGCTAAGCAATATGAGACACGGGATTTATCCTGGTTCCGGCCGAGGGGCCGTACGTCTAGCAGTGGTGTGCTCAAGGCACTATATTGCTCAGCACCGGGGGTGCCTGTAGTGGGGCTGCTACATGCAAGGCGGGAGAGGAAGCGTGGCTTCCAAGTCCCTGGTGTAGTGGCTGAAGATGTTGTGGGAGAATTGGAGAGCAAGTGTGTGGCGCAGCCTGTCTCCTGTTGTGTTGCGTGTGTGTCTCTGTCCCTGTCTCTGTCTCTGTCCCCTGCGGCAGGGGGGTTCGTCCTCCTTTTATAGATCAAGAAGAGAGTGAATCACATGCGCGCCGCGCTATTTAGCTACGTGAAGGGGTGTGGTGTGCTATGCTGTAGAGTGGGCGGCCGTCCGGACGATCCTTGCAGCGATCCGGCCATCATGGCGTGTCTTGTACCCGAACAGTGGCGGCTTCGAGGGTAGAAGGGCGGCGGATGGCTGTGATGCCTTTAGACCGGCTCGAGGGAGTTGCTGACGTCGGTCCGTACGGGGCACAGTGGCAGGTAAGGCGACGCCCCGTTCCCGCACGCTCCACTGCGCTAGAGCCGTTGCTACGGCGCTCGGCGTGCGGTTCGTACGTGCGGGGGCGGCAGCCAGTTAATAGTGGTAGGGATGGCGTCCCACCGGCCTAGCGCCTTCACCTAACCCTGCAAGGTCACAAGAAAGCAAGTCGAGGGTGCAGCCGGCCCCCCTTCGAGGGCTCGGCGCGTTAGCCGTACCGGAGCAAGCGGCGCGGCGTCACGGGACGGCGCCGGCCACGCCGCACGCTTCCCCCCATAGTGGCGGGGGATGGGATCCCTCCCGGGGTGTTGGTGCGGCGGTGCACGGGCGCGAGCCCCGTGCGCATGATGGCGCCGCCCTCGCCGGTGTCGGGGCATTAAATGCCCGTGCACGGGTGCGAGCGCACGCGCGCGGGCGCCCTCGAGCGAGGCGGACCCCGTTCGAGGGGGGCGAGCCCTCGAGCGAGGCGGACCTCGTTCGAGGGGGGAGCGGGCCCTCGAGCGAGGCGGAGCCTGCTCGAGGTAAGTGTTCCCCCTCGAGCGGGACGGAGCCTACACGAGGGGGCGCGCATCCTTGAGCAAGGCGAAGCCTTCTCGAGGGGTTCTTCGAGAAGGCCGCCTTGGTGGGCCGTTGGAGGCCTCCGCGGCGTGGGTCGTGTCCTGCATGGTTAGGTGAGGTGTGTTTGGCTTCGTTGCATGTTTTAAGCGGGGATACCCCTGTTGTTTAAGGGGACCCCTAGGGTTGTCCCCGACAGATAGGTCGATGGCTGCTATGCTATAGGACCCGATACAAGTCGAGTGATGTTCGTCACTCGCGAGAATAGGTTCTTATGTTGGAATCATAAAATCTTTATAAATGGATTGCTCATGTGGTAAGAGCATGGGAGTGGCCTCCAGTCTAGTGGCTTTCGTGGGCTAAGCTTTTGAACGTACCAAACATTTGCCGGGAATGGGACCGGTAAGCCTAGTACCTTAATGAGACGGCACAGGAACTCTTCCCTACTACTCTTGAGTAATCACCTTACCGGCTAGCTATCGGGAAGGGGGGTGTATTGTGCGAGACTGGATACCTTGCAGGGTATACCAGCTAACCTTGCACCCAGGACTGTAGGCTTTGCTCCCAACCCGAGAACTTTTGGGAACTGCCTGGGAAAGTTGTCCTTGCGGGGACATCCTACCGTGTGTTTGGGATTACCTTGCAAGGTTTAAATCAATCGATTGTCGGCCTCTCACCGTTATCCGAGACTGATTAATCAACTAGTCATGAGATCCCAAAATGATGGAACTGGTGAATATGGTTGTATGAAGTAATTGCTTGTCCAATTCTTTATTGAATTAGATGGCACATTTAGAATTGGTAATCAACTAGAACTTGTGCTAAAATATTTAAAGTAAGGATCTATCCTTAGCAGCTGTTCAGCAAAAGAAACTCCACCGGCCAAAAGCTTTTCATGTCTAGAGTTTGGTGATGTAGTTATCACCTGACGGTTAAGTCTTGCTGAGTATTAGTATACTCAGCCTTGCTTTAAAACTGTTGTTGCAGGTGTGGTTGACCGGAAGGGTGACGACAAGTGATGACATCACGGATGGCCTCCTGTGATGTTTACCGTTGTGCTAGTTTAAATTATTTCCGCTGTTTTCGAACTCTGAATCTTTACTCCATGTCAGGAACAATGGGTTGTAATAAAATGTTTAACTCATGTTGTACTCTGGACTCGCCTTCGCGTGAGTTTTAATGCATTTGTCGATCCTCTATTCGATGTCCAAGTGATTTACCGGGTGTTAACCCGGCAACCAACGACAGGATGATACTTTACTATTGCTTAACGACCAAAGTGGATCAGTCTTAGGCGATAGTACGGTATTTTCCTGGGCGGGTTGTCACAGCTGGTATCAGAGCGATCGCATGCACCAGAGCTTAATTAACAACCTTAATCACATGATTTTGACTAAAACTACCATGATTGTGTGGATTTGCAAAACCCATTGGTACGTTAAGGATAAACTAGATCGAGAGGCCCTAGAGGGAATTTTTGGGTTCTTTCAGGTGGCTTATTAACCTATGGTTTATTTTGCTAACTCCCAGCACATTACTTTATGTCAGACTTATTTCCTTGCACAACCAAACTAGATGAGCCACGTGTTTTATACGTGTGCTGTACCGCATCATGAGAATTGCGAGCGTTGATGGAGTGATCCATTCCACGGAGCCCATCTTCGCGTCTGGTTAAGAGTTGTGTTGTCACCACATGTTTATACGTGAGCATTCCGCATGTCGAGTATGCAAGGCAAGGATACACTCGATTCAAACAGAGGATGTCCGAGGTTAGACGTTGTCCATGCAGCGGCTTAACGCATGGATGCCGTTTCTATAGTGAACGGTACTGTTTGTGGACGCTTTCATGAGTGGTGGCATGAAAGGTTCGTTGTGTTCTATGATCTTCTGCAGGTACCATAACCTCGTTTCGTAAGTCATTAAGTAAGCATCGACTAGATCTCGACTAGCTATTATAAGGAGACACATGTATGTGCCATGCCACCGACGCTAACTCCGAGTTTTGGCTTGAATGCCATTGTGAGGACGAATAGGACGTCTTGCATCATGCTAAAAATCGTGGAAGAACCTAAACTGAACTCATATCTGTTTCCGTGCTCTCTAAGGTAAAATAGTGACAGTGTGTTTGTCCCACCTAGCCTCTCAAGTGTAGATGTGTTGTTGTGCATAAATTTATTAGACTTGTTGTTTAGATTGCCGTTCTTGACCAAGAATCTTTTGTCTACGTGATCTCAACCTAAGTTGCTCCAATCTAATCTAGTTCCTGCTCGCCCAAGGTTCACGATCATAACTTAGGTCTACCGCAAGTATGCTCGTTTAGTCAACCCCTGTTGGCTATCTCCCTAGAACCATTTGAAGTCTTGATTAGATAGCACCTTTCCTAATCTTCTAGTTCGACCTTGCACACCCAACTTGAGTTTCATAACCTTGCTAAGTTACTACGCAAATTTGAGAAGTGTTGGACTCCGGTTTGAGTTAGGAAGTTCGGTTTCCGATTACCAGAACCTTGTATCATTTGGTATGCCTGCTCACTCGAGTTCAGCATACGAGGGTATTTAGTTTCCATGGTTACCCCATACCTTAACCCCTACCTTTATTCGTGGATCGAGTTACCCTTGTACACTAGCACCCGACTGATTCTCACTTTGTCGTTATGTCCAGATGGACAACGCTGGCTCTACGTCGGCTGATGTGGAATCATGGACTCTCGTGAACTACCTCGAGGAGGGTGGATTTCCTGCACTTTTGTGGGACACCCTGAAGGATTTTGGGTACACCACTTACCCGAAGTACTCTACACGTGAGGTCATGACCACAGGCCAACTCCTTCATTGTGAAGTGAAGGTGAATATTTCAGAGTGCCCGAACAATCCTGCTTGGGAAGAGTGGGAGTGTAAGGCACAAGGGAGAAACTTGTCCGACACAGTGCAAAAGGCTGCTCTCGAAGCAATCACAACTTTCTGTGGAAAGCACCCTGCCGAGATAGCCAACTCTATAGCCAAAGTAATTCCGGTACCCGAGCGACACATTGTACCGGGTGGCGAACGAGAAACTATCCTTCCAGCACAGAGCAACTCTCACTATAACCTAGATCTTGTCACCTCAGTCCACTTTTTAGAAGCCATGTACGACACCTACCGAAGGATGGCGGGAGAAAGTGTATTCTATAGACACCAAATCTATAGGTACCGAGTTAAAGAAACCAAGTGTACAGCTCAAGCATTGAAGGAGGCCCGAGCAATGATAGCTACTCTCAAGAAGGAAAGACGCAAGGACAAGGCCAAGATACAAGAGTTGAGTGAGATCATACATGAGCAGAATTTCTTGTTGCAGCATAACGACCAGTATATGCTTGAACTAGAGAATCAACTGGAAGCTGTAGCAGTTCCACCTCCGGAGCTGTCATTCCTGGACCAGCAGGAGAACAAGATGTTGAAGAAATCCAAGGAGAATCTGGAATTGAGTCTGGACCTGAGTCACCATAGCTCCTCAACGTGGAAGACCCAACCCTAGGAAGTTTGTATGTGGAAATAAAATTCTGAGTCGTAAGAGTGTAGTGTTGTAAGGAACCCTAGTGTACCATAACCGCTTTTGGTTAACTATCGCGGTCGGTTGAACTAGGAACCTTGTTGCTGCAGCTAGTCTGCATTGTAATCCCAAATGTGGTTTGGTAATTCAGAAAACCCCTCATCGATGTAATGCCTTGATTAAACATATCTTCCCGTAATGATCTTTGTAAGGCGTTATTTATGTTAGTTGTGATCAATCAGGTTCTGTGGCCCGAAAATCTCGTGCCAATCGAAGATCCAATCGACTCCTCAATCCTAAACTTATTCTTTTCGGTCTTGCTCAAAACCTTGTGAATTAAAATAAATGTTGCCCTTGAGCATGCACTGCATAGCATATGCATTTGGGAACTTTGGGTATATTAACGTGCATCCGCATGAAAACTCCGACCCCTACTCTACCTCTCTTGATTTGTGACGATGTTATCCCATAACCAAAGGTGCCGTGACGGAGCCTAGGGCATCGTGTGTGCTGCAGCCACCTGACTGCCACTGGGAGCGCGCTAGGTATCTTGGTTGTGAGAAAGTGACTCTCCACTCAGATCCTTCTCTGCCTATGATTGCCCTTGCAATCACTAACTCATCATATGGATAACCGGGTCATTCTAACGTGCATCATGAGCACCATACCGCACGAGCATGTGCATAGTGTCTTCACCAGCATGTGCATCGCATCAACCTTGAAAATTATTGCACTTTAAAAAAATAATGAGTGGTCAAAACCTCAAATTCACAAGTAAGTAAAGGTGTGAGAAAGATTGTTCTGAAGTTTCCGCATGAAGTGATCTGTCGTACAAGAAATTATGGAACCCTTTTATTAGCCATCCTTTTCTTCGTAGTGGTCTTTTGGAAATCTCTGTCGAATTGGTCTCGTGCCGTAACTCTCGACGACCTTGTAGCATCAAATCCCCTCCTGCTAGCCAAGTGGAAGCATTAGACGTAGAAATTCTCTTGAGCAGTCAAGGTTCTGGAATAGTCAATATGGAGAAATCATCCATCGTGTATTCGTTCTTGGTCTGTGCTCATAACCTTCAAACCCTCAGAATCGAGCAAGGAAGTACACTTAGGATCGAATCGAAGCTTTTTGGCTACGCTTCTCTTTGTTGCTACCGCAAACGTAAAGCGTTGTACCTTGAGCTTTTCTCGTTCTTCTCCCTCCCGATCAATTCTTTAGACCGTTGGACCTCGTCTGCGACAGTGTCTCGACCGTGTGACGCCATGATGTCACCCCGACATATTTTCCGCAGCCGTGCTCGCGACGCTAAGACTGCACGGGTTGACCATTGTCGAGCTTCGTGTTGTCTACACCAGATACCCGGATGGTCAAATGACCGTTACAGCCCCGCAGCGGTTATAAAAGGGAACCCTTTTACCCAGAACCGCCGATGCAAAAGCTCCATTTCCACCCGAGCTCGGCATTATCACTGTTCCTGTTCTTCTTCCAGTTAGCCTTGGCTACACGGCCACTAGAGCATCTCCCCCATCTATTTCATTCTTCCTGAGCAAGCTTTTCTCGTGTTCGTCTCCGACATCGAGGAGAAGCTCAGAGTAGGCGAAAGAAGAATTCAAGCCAAGCTGCCACGCATGACTCCGTCTTCGGAAGAGCTCGAGTCGTTTCGCTGGACGTTGATAGGGATGTACCTCTGTATCGCAGGCGGATTATGTCTTCTATTAGCTGTGCATGTGCACATTCATCGTCTGCTTCCACATGAACGGTGATGAGGTAGTGAGAAAAAGCACCCTGTACCTTTTTGTTCCATCTGAATTCCCGACCGTGGGATGCGTAAACAAGCTTTACCGATTTGGATACTTGTGACTTTGATGTCCGGTTCGCATTACTTACCGTGAACGATTCTCGTACAGCATGTTCGAATTATGAGTTTATGAGTGAGATTCTGAACATGTATTAATTAGGGATTTATTTTTCAGATGTTTAGACCGGCGTAAAGTGACCCCAATGGTTTTGATGCGTCGGGTAGTGGTGATCTAACTCTACCACCGCCCACGACGCTGACCGAAGCTTTCGTAGTAGCGCATACCGAGGTGTTGTGCCAGCTCCTGTAGGCACAACAACGGATGGCTCAACAACTACAGCAAATGTCGCCAATGCAACAGAAGCTCCAACCTCCCGAGCACTGTTCAACCAAAGTACCTACCCATAGTGACATAAACGCCATTGTCGACGCAACTCAGCTGTTGGAAGGGCAGAATTCCATGTTGAACCCGATGTGTATGATATAATCCAAGGACGTTATGGGAAACCATCTCAAAATAGTTTGGCAGACAGTCTCTCTTTCAGTCCTTATCTGCCTCTATGGTCGAACAAGCCCGTTTGTTCAATCTGTTAGAGGAGTATGTTAGTCAAGACCAACCACAGGCCTCCGATTCAATATTACCACCTTCTCGAATACCAATGGATCTTAGAGAAGAAGAGAGGGCAAATCGAGGCAACAAACAAGTATTATCTGAGATAGATGTAAGTGAGTGGGAAATTACCTGTACGGAGACTCGTCCGCGTGAGGGCAAACGAAGATGTGACACTAGCAAGGCCACTCAAATCCCTGTTAGTGTAATGCGTTCGCTAGCCACAAGGTTAAAAAGGTAAAAGAAGAGGAAGGGGCTCCACCTTATCAAGAAAGCCCAGTAACAAATCTCCAAGCCCGGAGAGTTTCCGCCGCGTTTGTGTCACAATTGTGGACAACCTAGGCATTACAGACATAATTGCCCAAATCTCGAACATCAGGATCAGAACCTTAGAGCAGCTAAGCGTGCTCACGGCGAGAACCCGATTTTTCAAGGAAAGCCAGACCGGCTTAACTCTATGTGTAACACCTCTATGCACGAAATTTTCCCCACCTCCTCTTGTAATTTCGAATCTCGGGACGAGATTCTTCTTAAGGGGGTAGGCTGTGACGCCCCAGGTTTTTAATTACCCTCATTAACGCTAATGACCTGATCAGCCGAGTCAAACCGGCCGAGCATCGGTCAAACCTAGGTCAACCTGGGTCATCACCTCGAAAACCTCACCAATGAATCCTATTAGACCCCTTGACCAAGTCTACATACACCCGTGGTCAACCCTCGGTCAAAGACACGGTCAAACCCGGCTTAACCAGTGACATCAGCAAATGTCGTCCAGAACTTTTGTCGCGTTCTCCAAAATTCACCTAAACACTTCAAAATCTACCTTTATGAAAGTTGTCCATCTTGTTGAGGGACACAACTTTTATGTAGATTGACATTTCAAATTTTGGGTGGAAATTGGTGAAAAACTTGATCGACTGGCAGTACCTCCTGTTTACCGGGACGTGGCGGCATTCCAAGTTGGCACGACGTTCCTGCAAAATCCGTCAAGAGAAACACTAGACGACCTTTGCAAAAGTTGTAGAGGGTAGTTAGATCTACAACTTTCCTATTCATCACTTGGTGCACTTCTATTCAAAATTTTTGAGCAAAACATGGTCAAACAGCGCCAGTCCGAGCGAAAGCAGGCCGGCCGCGACGTCGTCCGCGTTCCAGCGCGCCGAGCGCCACGCCGCCGCATGCCGTCGCCCGCCCCTCGGCGTTCGGGCTACGGGCCGCACCCCGAGGCCGCTCCTTCCCCAGGCCACGCGCACTGAGGCTCCCTTGAAGTCCGTGCACATCTCCCCCCTTGGACCGACCCGTACTCGCCGTTTGTGCACTGACCGGCGGTCCGTTGTCTGCCTCCCCACCGGACACGCCTACCAAGGCATGGATGCCGTACCGCGACGATTATCCGGCTCCTTGCTTCGAGGCGACGCTGCCCGAGCTGCTCCTGCCATTTAAGGCGACGACCGGCCCTCCTCGCGCAAGCCAGCGCTCGCCACCGCGCCAGGAGCACAGCCGCGGGTGTGCCGACGCCCCACTCGCCTTTACTACCGATTAACACCCCTAACACCTTCCCTTGCACCTACACAAGCTTGCGGGCGTGCTCGCCTTACTCGCGGCGCCCCACCTCGCCGGCACAGCAGGTCGTGGCGGCCACCGTGCCCGGCCGCCGCCGCGCCCATCTCGCCGGTCCCTCCCCGGCCCAAGCAAGCAAGGGAATCGGCCCCCAGGGACCCAGGGTCCGTCCCCCGCCCACGCCCGGCCGGCGGTTCGCCGGAATTTGTCCAAACCGCCGCCGGTCGGCGCCCAGGGGCCCCATTGCGAAGCCACAGTTCCTTCCGAGGGCCTTTCCGCAAAGCAAGGGCACATATGTAAGGAATCTAAAACTTCCAGGGCCTTTGCTGATTCTTGTAAATTGCGTAGAAAATCGTCGAAAATCAGAAAAATGCAAAACATATTTTGTTGGATTCGTGGTGAAATATTCCACAACTTTATGTTTTCTTACCTGAGCAAGTTCCTGTTAGTTTTTGCATGAAAAATAAAAATGTGAAAAAACTAGATCCGCAATATCACCAAATCTATAAATCCTCTGTGTCTAATATTTGGATATGTTGTGTGTTAGGTCCTGACTAGCTCCTGTGCCAAAAATTACACAAAGTTATGATGTAAATCTTTTTATAAAAATGTCTTTCCATTTCTGCAGGATCTGCATAAATGATTTTTCTAGCTAAAAATTATAAGGTTTTGGCCACCAACTTTTGCACACTGTCTTTCTATTCCAAAACACACCTTTGGTGAATTAATCACAATTTTATAATTACCAGAAAATGGAATTCGTGATTTTTGCTTGATTTTCTTTGAAAATGCCTAACTCAAATTTTATAATAGTTCTAGGTGTATGTGCTGCACCACTAGGCTAGTTTTGGACCATATAACATGTGTGAGAAAGTTTGGATCATTTTATTGAGTATTTATTTTTGTGTGCATTTACCTTGTCCACCTAGCTAGCATTTGTTATTTTCGAAAATATTTAATTTCTAGCTATCCAAAGCTTGCATGTGTGTCCAGTGACTTGTTATAGGTGTTTAGGGTTAAACACACCCTTCCAAAGAATTTTATTAATATATTTCAAGAATAAAAACTATGGAAGCATTTAAAGGCTTAATAGTCATTAAATGGGAAAAATTCACCAACCCATCCTTAGTAACCTTGTGTGTGGTTGTAAATCTTTTCAAAAGGCTAAATATACCCACCCACTACTGTTTGTGAAGTTGAATTAAAGTATTTACATATATATTTACACAATCACCATCAAAAAGGATGTCTAATAAAGAACTGCATATTGTTCCTTTTTGGAAGAGTATGCTAAATGTATTCTTATCTAGGTGAATGTGTCCAACTAGTACACCCCTTGGTTGTCATTTATGGTTTGTGGTTAATTAAATTAAAAATCGTCAAATAAATCTTGCATTTGCATCTTTGTGTAGATCTTTCCTCCGATAGACGTACGCTCGTACCGGAAGAAGGAGACGAAGGTGCCAACAAAGAGCTGCAGTGCGTAGACGTAGCTCAAGACCTGGACCCAAGTCTAGAGGGCCCAAGGCCAACCTTGCCAGCAAAGGCAAGCCCCGAATCATTAACCCCATCTTTTTAAAATTTATGCAATTATGTTTGCTAAGATTGTGCATTTACGTTTCAGGACTTTAATTGAAACCCTAGATGCATGATCCCTAAGTACCTATGCTCTATCACTAGTATGCTAGGTCGATTGCTGCTATGCTATAGGATCTGATAGAAGTTGAGTGATGTTCGTCACTCACGAGAATAGGTTCTTATGTTGGAATCATAAGATCTTTATAAATGGATTGCTCATGTGGTAAGAGCATGGGACTGGGCTCCGGTCCAGTGGCTTTAGTGGGCTATGCTTTTTGAACGTACCAAACATTTTCCAGGAATGGGACCGGTAAGCCTAGTACCTTAATGAGATGGCGCGGGAACTCTTCCCTACTACTCTTGAGTAATCACCTTACCGGCTAGCTACCAGGAAGGGGGGAGTATTGTGTGACATTGGATACTTTGCGGGGTATACCAGCTAACCTTGCACCCAAGACTGTAGGCTTTGCTCCCAACCCGAGAACTTTTGGGAACTGCCTGGGAAAGTTGTCCTTGCGGGGATAGCCTACCGTGTGTTTGGGTTTACCTTGCAAGGATTTAATCAATCGTTTGTCGGCCTCTCACCGTTATCCGTGACTGCTTAATCAACTGGCCATGATATCCCATAATGATGGAACTGGTGAATGTGGTTGTATGAAGTAATTGCTTGTCCAATTCTTGATTTAATTGGATGGCACATTTAGAATTGGTAATCAACTAGAACTTGTGCTAAAATATTGAAAGTAAGGATCTATCCTTAGCAGCTATTCAGCAAAAGAAACTTCATCGGCCAAAAGCTTTTCATGTCTAGAGTTTGGTGATGTAGTTATCACCCGACGGTTAAGTCTTGCTGAGTATTAGTATACTCAGCCTTGCTTTAAAACTGTTGTTGCAGGTGTTGTTGTCTGGAAGGGTGACGACAAGTGATGACATCACGGATGGCCTCCTGTGATGTTTACCATTGCGCTAGTTTAATTTATTTCCGTTGTTTTCGAACTCTGAATCTTTACTCCATGTCAGGAACAATGGTTTGTAATAAAATTTTTAACTCATGTTGTACTCTAGACTCGTCTTTGCGTGAGTTTTAATGCATGTGTCGATCCTCTGTTCGATGTCCAAGTGATTTACCGGGCGTTAACCCGGCAACCAACGACAGGATGATACTTTACTATTGCTTAACGACCAAAGTGGATCGGTCTTAGGCGATAGTACGATATTGTCCTGGGCGGGTTGTCACAAGGAGTACTCTACATAGATCCGAACATGTCTAGCTTCCTATCTGAGTACTAGTCCTCGGTATGCCTTGTGCTTGACGCCATCTTGTGCCTTGCAGCCGAAGTCGAGTAGTCCCAGGGGCCCACATAGTAGTCGGTCCTGGTACCCACCTGGGTAGTGGGCCTAGGGATGTCTGTACGACAACAACTTTCTGGCATTCTCACGACATCTCATGATGATTAGATGCCCCAAGTACTTCAATCTAGCCATTCAAAAATACGATTACTGCTCCGACCCGAGTATTTGGCTCAAGATGTATAACATTGCTGCCCGGGCATCTGGAGGCAAAGAAGACCACTTGGCAGGTTACTTTCCTCTTGTGATGGGCAAAGCGCCACTCATGTGGCTTGACATAGCCTACTACAATAAGGGGGTAACTAACCTCAAGCTCTTCGAGAAGATCCATGAAGCTGACGCCAACACCATCGCTGGCCTCATGGCTTATGTCGATAAGCTCGTCGATACTCAGGACGCGGTGGTACACAACTTCAAAGGAGAAGACCATGATGACGGTGACGGCATGTTGCGCAAGCAATCTGGTGAGGTCTATGTGGCCGACCCACCTCGAACTTCCACCTTCCTTGAAGGTGACTTCAACTGCACACTGGACAATGTGTATCAGTTCCACCGCGACACCAAGCACACAATGAGGGAGTGCGAGCAGCTAAAACGCGCCCTAGGCATACCTCAGGAGCCAAAGAAGACCAAGAGCGGTAACAACAACGACTAAAATAGCGTCCGCTACGACAACCGCAGTCGTCGACCTGATCGACGTGGTTACCGAGACCGGCGACCTTACTGTGATTATCACCGCGATGACCGACGTGATGATCGTCATGACGACTACCACCGCGACGGCTGCTGCGATGAGCACCTGAGGACCATGTGTGGTTCGAGGACCAGTGGATGGTCGCTCTCTTGTGTGATGAGTGATTGACAACGTTGTGTGGACTGATTCTTGGCTAAGTATTGCAGGTGCAGGTTGCGGCTTGACTCGTGTTGGTGCAGGTGAAGAACAAGCGCGAAAGGTCGTCGCCGGTGAGGCCTCCGTGTGTGGAGAAGACAAGTAGGCTTCGTTCGAGGGACCGGTGGCCGGTGGGGTCAAGTGCGGGCCGCATGGTGGCATGAACAAGAAGATGAAGTCGTGGACGGTTTCTTGGTAGAGCCTCAAAACCAAGGGCGAGCCGGGACTACGTGGGAGCCGAGTCATGAGTGGAGATTGGCGGGGGCTACACCGAGTTCGCGGGGTTTGCAGTGGTTCACCAGAAAACCACTGGGTTACTCGGTTGAGCCACAAAACCGAGGCCGAAGACTCGACGAGGGGTTGCGGCCACCCAGGCCGGTTCAACCGCCCAGGAGGGGCGGTCAGACCGCCTGGGGGCCGGTCAGATGTCTCGGGCCGGTCTAACCGCCCAGGGGGGGCGGTCCGACCGCCGCCCGCCGCCGCGCCGAGAAGCTTTGAAGCAGAGGACACGCGTCGGGATCGCAAGGCTTGCGTCGAGGCTAAGCAGGTTGCGGTCGCCGGGCATCCGTCCGATGGTGAAGACATGAAGACTTCCAAATCCGCCCTCGAGGGGCATGTATCCATAGTTATTAGTGAAGGGTAGTTTAGTCTTTTGGGTGCCTCCATATATACTCATTGGATGGGTGGATGGCAGCCAACTCTTGGAACCCTAGCTCATTTGTTTTTCCATTTTCGTTCTCCTTTTTCCTTAGGTTCTTCGATTCCTCTTGATTGTGAGCGTTTCGGGTCGATTCCTTTGAGGTAGAGGTTGCCCAGGAGGTAACCCAGCTATTCCCGAAGTTTTGCTGCAATCCGTGGAGTGATTCGGGAGATCGGGCGCGAGGAAGTTGAGGTTTGACCCGCGGGTTCGTTTTCTGGAAGGGGCGGTCTAACCGCCTAGGGGGGCGGTCTAACCGCCCTGGGTGTTTCTAGGTCGAAGTTTTGTTTCGCTGGATTTTCCTCTCGTGAGTTTGTTTGCCTTGATCGAGGAGCGTCCGGGTGAAATTTGGGGTCTTTCTCGTGCGGTTTGCTAGGTGTTCTTGGTTGGAGTTCGTTGCTAGGTACGGAGGTCGACCGCCCCGGTAGCCGATCTAACCGCCCCTAGGCCCCCGGGTGAAGTTTTGGTTTTCGCCAAGATTTTCCGGTAGCTAGCATGGCCTTGACCGAGAGATCTCTCGTTGGTGAAACCGTGGTGAGTTTTGGTGCTCGGAAGAGGCGTTTCGGAGGATTTCTTGGTTACCGGGTGGAGGCGGTCTAACCGCCCCCTATGCCCGGTCCTAACCGCCCCCTCCGGTTAGCCGGCTTTCGAGTTGTTTCCGCCGTCGTTGCTGCGTGTGTGTTGTGGTTGCTCGTAGAGTTTGTTCCTAGGACCGCAGCACTCCGGTGGCTACGTGGTTTTGGCAAACGGAAGGTTGAAGTGCGGAGCGTGTGATTTCGGGGGGTTCGACCGAGCTAGTTCATCTTGTCGGAGTTTCAATCTCCCTCGAGAAGAATTTTTATCGGCTCCCATTCACTCCCCCCCCTCTCTGGTCGCCTAATCGGTCCTTCAAGTGGTATCAGAGCCGGTTCGGGTCTTTGTTAACTCTAACCAGTCTAAGATCCAAGGATGGCGTACCAGGAACGGGGTTCGGGTCCTCCACACTTCGATGGCAAGAACTACCAGATGTGGAGCAAGCGGATGGGTGCATTCCTCCGCAGAAAGGGTCAGATTCTCTGGGATGTCATGGTGGACACAGGCTATGTCCAGCCGATGGATTTCCTCGCTCCAGGGTCGAGAGACAGATTCGACGCCAACAATAAGGCGGTCGACTACTTGTTTCGTGCTTTGTGTCAGCCTGAGTTCGATCGGGTGCACACCGAGCACTTGGCTTGTAGGATTTGGGCGGTGTTGAAGGAGGCTCATGTTGGGAACGCCCGTGTTCGAGCACGGATGTATGCGACCTACCGGAGAGAGTACGAGAACTTCACTCATCTCCCCGTAAGTCCATCGATGCCTTGTTTCGCAGGTTCACGGTGGTTGTGAACAACATGAGGGCCAATGTGGACGTGCTCCCGTACGATGATCATGATAGAGCGGTCAAGCTCTTACACTCTTTGGATCGTACGATATGGGGCGGAAAGTTCGAGGCCATTGTCGAGTCGGAGAAGTATGACACTCTGACGGTGAACGAGCTGTTCTCGAAGCTCAAGTCGGCTGAGGTGGATAGGGGCATGACTGCCAAGCTCGAGGGACCAACTAATTCCCATAGTCTTGCCCTCGTCGGTGGTTCCAAAGGAAAGGCTAACTCTAACCCATCCACCAGGATGTTCTCCTTTTCCTCTTTGATGTCTATGCCAGATGAGGAGTTTGATGACCTTGGAGAGCACGAGCTGGCGCTGTTGACGAGGCGGTTCGAGAGGCTGCACGAGAACCGCGTGAACATGAGGAGGAACACGAGGACGTGCTTCCAGTGCGGCAAGCCGGAACACTTCGTCGCCGACTGCCCGGAGAAGGCCAAGAACAAGGACAGCTACAAGCACAAGCCGAGGATGGACAGAAAGTACCGTTCGAGGCGCGACCACAAGAGCAAGCACAAGAACAAATACAAGGACGAGCGACGATCGAGGAAGAAGGAGAGCCGAGGCAAGGCCCAAGCGATGGTGGGAGCGAGCGACGTCGACTCCAGTTCCGCGTACTCCACCTCGAGATCGAGTAGCAGTGAAGACGAAGGTGATCGTCGCAAGAACAAGAAGTCGTCCAAGAACCTGAGCGGGCTGAGGCTGCTTCGCGAGAGACGGCTTCTGCACCATGGCGCTGAGCTCCGGCAGCAAGAAGAGCACACAGAGCGACTCGGACTCTGAGTCCGACGACGAGGTGCGTGATGAACTTCCCTTCTTACGCCAGGAGAATGAGAGGCTTGGCTCTTTGCTTGATAATCGTGATGACATGCTTAGAGAGGCCAAGAAAATGAGAAAAGAGCTTAGGGCTTCACTCGAGGATGCTAGGACTAGAGTGGCTGAGCTAGAGACACAGGTGGTTGATAGCAAGCTTGAGATTGATTCCCTTAAGGCTAGCCCTGTTGTTTCGGATGAGGTTGATTGTGCTGATTGCTCCATATTCCTTGCTGATCTTGCTTTGTTTAAGGAGAAGCATGCCTCCAAGTGTGAGGAACTAGATATGCTTAGGGTTGAAGTGGCTGAGCTTAAGTCTAGACCTGCTTTGCTAGGTGCTTGCACTTCTTGCCCTGTTTTGCATGCTAAGATTGATGAGATGCATGCTTACACTAGTTCACTTGAGGCTAAACTGAAGGAACCCATGCCTACATTTTGCTCTACCTGTGAAATGCATGCATTGAAAAATTTGGAACTTGCACATTATGTTGATCGTTTGCAGGATGAGAATGATGACTTGAGGAAGTTGATGGGTTGGTTGTCCGGTCATGAGCCTCAGTTGAGGATGATGATCGAGGCCTTTAAGAGGCAAGATGGTGAGGGACTTGGGGCAAACAAGGTTGGTGAGGGAAGTGGAGAGAATATCCCGGAGCCACCAAAAACCCACCACAAAAATGATTTCCCTCCAAAACCCAACCATCTTATGAACCGACTAGACACAACTCCAGCTCCACCTATATTCCCTACACCCACAAATGATCTCCGAAGGCCTATCAAGTTTGTGAGCACTTCCGGGAAAGTGTTCTTTGGGAAAGTGAGTGAGAAGGCTAGTGAGGAGAAATCGGTGGAGGAGTTGAGTGGAGAGAAACCAAGCGAGCAGCCCCAATCCAAGCCTAAACCTAAGCTTGTGAAGTTTCGTTGCCATTGTGGGAAAGAGGGTCACAAGGATGAGTTTTGCTTCAAGAGGAAGCGGGAAGAGAGGATGGCAAAGAAGTGGGCGAACAAGGATAGGTACAACCCTTCCCATGGTGTACCTAAGCCTCGTATGCCACTGCCCAGGGGTAAGGCTGTGGTGAGAAGTGTTCCGGCATGGGGAGATGCGAGTTCCCGCAGCCGAGGAGCAGCTTCCGGGAGGGGCGGTCGGGACCGGTCCGGCTAGGCGGTCGGACCGGCCCGGCCCGCAGGGGGGCGGTTAGACCGGCCCGGCTAGGCGGTTTAACCGCCCCCCCGACTCCGGCGGAGTGGTTTTCGAGGTGGTGAGTCGAGAGGTTTCGGTGTCCGGAGGTGGAGTTGCCGGTGGTTGGTCCGGAGAGACAAGCGGGTGGTCGGTTGCTAGACATTCTCCCCCTCGAGTTCACTACGGGGATGGGAGGAGTCGTAGCTTTGAGAAGGAGAGGAGAGACGGTCCACGGGTTGTCTTCCGTGGTTTTGGTCCTCCTACAGGCAGTGAGGAGTGGTTTCCTCGGAGTGGTTACCGAGGTGATGTTCGTGGTGGTAGTTACAGTAGGAAAGATGGCTTGATGTGTGCTAACCCCACTTTCGAGCAAATGGCTCGGCACTGGTTTTCCTCTTTTGGTACTAACCCCAGTGTTGAGTCGTTTGTTCGCTCACGTGCTTATTTTTGAATTTCAGGTGGGAGACTTGAAGAACATTTGGTTGATTGACTCCGGTTGCTCGAGGCATATGACCGGAGACAAGGGGTGGTTCTCAAGTCTCGTCCCGGTGGTGACGAAGAGGTACATCACCTTTGGGGACAATGGGCGTGGGCGTGTGCTTTCGTAAGGTGAGATCAAAGTGAGTGACAAGATCACTCGAGGCGTGTTGCTCTTGTTCAATCGCCGGGGTACAATTTGCTTTCCGTGTCCCGGTTGTTGGATGAGGGCTTTGAGGTGTTGTTTCGGCCGGTGGTTCTCGGATTGTGGACTCTCGAGGGGACCTTGTCTGTATGGTCGTTCCCGAGGGTCAGGTGTTTCGTGCTGATTTTTCTCAGTCTTCGGGTGTGGAGCGTTGTTTCTTGGCTGGTTCTTCGAGTGAGTTGTGGAAGTGGCATAGGAAATTGGGTCACTTGAGCTTTGACCTTTTGTCACGCTTGAGTAAACTCAATTTGATCCTAGGATTGCCACGGTTGATGCTTGAGAAAGAGTTTGTTTGTGCTCCGTGTAGGCATGACAAGATGGTGGCCTCTTCTCATCTGCCTCTCACCGATGTGATGACTGAGCACCCATGCGAGTTGCTCCATATGGACCTTGTTGGCCCAGCTCCTGTGCGATCTGCGGGTGGGAAGTGGTATGTCCTTGTTGTGGTGGACGACTATTCTCAGTATGCGTGGGTGTTCTTTCTTGATAAGGGGGAGGCGTTTGGTTTTGTTCGAGATCTAGTCTTCAGGTTGAGGAACGAGAGGCCCGGAGATGCCATACGAGCTATCCGCAGTGATAATAGCTCGGAATTCAGGAACTCTCGTTTTGAAACCTTTTGCCATGAGTTGGGTCTTGAGCACCAGTTTTCGAGTCCGTATACGCCTCCCCAGAATGGTGTTGTGGAAAGGAAGAATAGGACCTTGTGCGAGATGGCTCGGACGATGCTTGATGAGCATAGGACTCCGAGGAGGTATTGGGCTGAGGCGGTGAATACTGCGTGCTATGTGTCGAACAGGATATACCTCGCAGTGCACAAGAAGAAGACATGCTATGAGTTGATGCATGGTCGCACACCCAAGGTGAGTCACTTCCATGTCTTTGGTTGCAAGTGTTTCATTCTGAAGAAAGGCAGGAAGTTGGATAAGTTTGAGGCTAGGTCTGTCGATGGCATTTTCTTTGGTTATGCATCTCATTCTAGAGCATATCGTGTGCTCAATCTTGAAACTAACCAAATCGTGGAGACTTGCGAGGTAACCTTCGACGAGACAGAGCCACATAGTCAACTTGTCTTTGAGTGTGCAGGTGATGATGAGCTTGGCGAGGAGATTTTTCAGGAGGAGGAGCGTGAACATAGAGATGATGAAGATGGTGGTGCGGTGCCCCCGGCTGAACATGTACCCACTACTTCGACTACGATGATGGATGGACCCTCTGCTACACCTACTACGACAAATCAAGAACGAGGTGAAGCTGATGTTGAGGGCGAGGTAGCATCGAGGCGAGAACCTCCCCGACGAGTACAAGTGGATCACCCAGCTTCGAGGATCATCGGCGACATGAATGAACGCACTACACGGTCGAGGGTTCGAAACAACTCCCATTTCGCTCATGCTGCATTTGTTGCTTCTTTTGAGCCCAAAGACATTGGACACGTACTATCTGATCACAATTGGGTGAATTCGATGCATGAGGAGTTGGAGAACTTTGAGAGGAATCAGGTGTGGGAGTTGGTTGACCCTCCCCCAGGGTTTAAGCCGATTGGTACCAAGTGGGTGTGGAAAAACAAAGAGGGAGAGAAGGGTGAGGTTGTGAGGAACAAGTCGAGACTTGTTGCTCAAGGGTTCAGTCAGAAGGAGGGGATCGACTACGAGGAGACCTTTGCTCCCGAAGCCCGTTTGGAGGCAATTAAGATCCTTCTAGCTTTTTCCGTGGCTAAAGGGTTCATGTTGTACCAAATGGATGTGAAGAGTGCTTTCCTGAATGGTGTGCTGGAGGAAGAGGTGTATGTGAGGCAGCCTCCGGGGTTTGAGAGTGAGAAGAACCCCCACCAGGTGTACAAGTTGAGGAAGGCGTTGTATGGGTTGAAGCAGGCGCCTAGAGCTTGGTATGGCAGGTTGAGGGGGTTCTTGTTTGAGATAGGTTTTGAGATGGGGAAGGTCGATCAGACCTTGTTTTTGCTGAGGCAGGGCAGAGATATCCTGATTGTGCAGGTGTACGTGGATGATATTGTCTTTGGTGGCTCATCTAACTCTCTTGTTGCAAGGTTTGCAGATGATATGAGCAGGGAGTTTGAGATGAGCATGATGGGTGAGTTGCAGTACTTTCTCGGGCTACAAATCAAGCAATCAAAGGAAGGAACATTTGTGCACCAGGCTAAGTACACCAAGGACATTGTGAGGAAGTTCAAGATGGAGGATTCCAAGGCTATGACGACGCCGATGAGTACGACTACAACTCTTGATGTGGACGAGGAAGGTGAACACGTGGACCAGAAGGAGTACCGGAGCATGATCGGGTCACTCCTCTACTTGACGGCGACGAGGCCGGACATACAGTTCTCGGTGTATCTGTGCGCTCGTTTTCAAGCATCTCCGAGGACTTCGCATCGGCAAGCGGTGAAGCGAATTTTCAGGTACTTGCGTCACACACCCGACTTCGGCCTTTGGTACTCCGCGTTCTCTTCTTTGGCGCTTCATGGTTTTTCAGACGCGGATTTTGCCGGGTGTCGGTTGCATAGGAAGTCCACCTCTGGGACTTGCCAGTTTTTGGGTTCCTCTTTGGTGTCTTCGTCTTCCCGCAAGCAGTCAAGTGTTGCTCAATCCACGACCGAGGCCGAGTATGTTGCCGCTGCTAGTTGTTGCTCTCAGCTCCTTCGGATCACCTACACCATGAGTGACTTTGGTGAGGAGTATACCCATGTCCCACTTCAATGTGATAGCACCAGTGCCATAAGCGTTGCAAAGAACCCAGTCCTCCATTCCAAAACCAAGCACATAGAAGTGAGGTACCACTTTTTGAGAGACAACGTAGAGAAAGGAAAGATAGCTTTGATCCATGTACCCACACATGACCAACTAGCCGATATTTTCACCAAACCCCTAGATCAAGCAACTTTCACTCGTTTGCGGGGGGGGGGGGGACTTGGTGTGTGTTTGATTTCTTGAGTTGGGTGTGTGGGAGCTCCTTTGTAGCATATGTATAGCTTTCTTTCGTGCATTTCTTGCATTTGGCATTGCATATGTAACATGATGTATAGGCATCCTTGTATCTTAGATTGCATGCATTTTGTATCATATGCATTGGATAGGAAAAGCTTCTCCTATATACATTGTTCACCATGGGTTGCTATATATGTTCTTGTGAGCTTGTTTGGTATGCTACGGTTAGTTTGGCTTAGCTTTTGATGACCTTGATGAATGATCCATGGTTGATGGCTAAATTTTTGCAAAATGTCACGTATGTGCTCTCTCATGTGTAAATGCCTTTATATGATCTTGACATGTTTTAGTGGCTTTGCTATGCTTAATTTGTGGTTGGATAGCTAGTTTATTGATCATATGGGGCCAAAGGCTCTTTTGCCATCATGAATGTTTAGCCCTCTTGCTTCATCTTGTGGAGGGGCATAAGTTCCTTTTTGTCGCAAAGACGTTTCATGTACCATTTATCAATCTGAAAATGAAATGAAAAATGCTTGGAAAATATGCTCCCATGTCATATGTGCTGAAATTAATTTGCTTTGGATGCTAAACCGTTGCATGTTTCCTACCAATGAGAAGTCTCATACATAGAAGTAGGCACATGGCTCGGTGGCTTTGACATGACATGAGGTGCTTTTGGGTGTTTATGATGGTCTTATGATTAGAATGGCTGTCCTAGCATGAAGTTTGAGTGGCTTTGCCATTTTGATATGTTTTTCTCATGTTTAGGTATTTGCTTATGAGAGAGTAACTTTTCGCAAAATTACTCAAATCCTTTTTAGCCTTGTCCAATGATTGTGAAACTTGGTGATCATGTAGTTAAGGTCATTACGAACCTGTCGAGTATCTAACTTGCTCATTTGGACTTGTGTAGCTCCTTGTGAGAATTTTGTATATTTGAGAAGCTATATGTTAAAAGTTTTCACATTTTGCCTTGATTCATGCATTGTCAACAAGGGGGAGAAGTTTGTGCATGCTTTGGGCACCTGGGAGTGTTTGGAAGGTGTTCCAATTGGTTCGGGCAAATTTTGGGCAGTTTGGTGCAGGGCCGGTCTCTTGGGGCGGTCTAACCGCCCCCCTGGCGGTCAGATGAGGCACAGGCGGTCTAACCGCCCTGTACAGGCGGTCTAACCACCCTGGGCAGAGTGAGCAGGTTTTTGCTCTTTGTTGCATTCCCGCGCTGCTTTGCTGCATTTGTTCAGGGGGAGTGTGCTTTGGCTCAGGGGGGGCTTGCATATGTGCAGGGGGAGCTCCTTGTGGTGTTTGAGCTTTGCTTTGGTGGTTTGCGCTCTTTGCTTGAGCTGTGTTTTGTCTCGGATGTGTCGAGCCGTTGCCCTTGCCTAAGGGGTCCGAGACATGTCTTCTTCAAGTGATCTTGCTCTTTGCCTTTCTTTGGCTTTCGATCGCTTGTTGAGGTTTCTTTTTATTTGTTTTTTTCTTTTCCTTTTCTCTTGTGTTACTTCATGTGAGTGTGTTGTTAATGCACTCATCAAGGGGGAGATTGAGGACCATGTGTGGTTCGAGGACCGGTGGATGGTCGCTCTCTTGTGTGATGAGTGATTGACAACGTTGTGTGGACTGATTCTTGGCTAAGTATTGCAGGTGCAGGTTGCGGCTTGACTCGTGTTGGTGCAGGTGAAGAACAAGCGCGAAAGGTCGTCGCCGGTGAGGCCTACAGGTGTGGAGAAGACAAGTAGGCTTCGTTCGAGGGACCCGGTGGCCAGTGGGGTCAAGTGCGGGCCGCATGGTGGCATGAACAAGAAGATGAAGTCGTGGACGGTTTCTTGGTAGAGCCTCAAAACCAAGGGCGAGCCGGGACTACGTGGGAGCCGAGTCATGAGTGGAGATTGGCGGAGGCTACACCGAGTTCGCGGGGTTTGCGGTGGTTCACCGTAAAACCACCGGGTTACCTCGGTTGAGCCACAAAACCGAGGCCGAAGACTCGACGAGGGGGTGCGGCCACCCAGGCCGGTTCAACCGCCCAGGAGGGGCGGTCAGACCGCCTGGGGGTCGGTCAGATGTCCCGGGCCGGTCTAACCGCCCAGGGGGGGCGGTCTGACCGCCCTGGCCGCCGGCGCCGAGAAGCTTCGAAGCGGAGGACACGCATCGGGATCGCAAGGCTTGCATCGAAGCTAAGCAGGTTGCGGTCGCCGGGCATCCGTCCGATGGTGAAGACATGAAGACTTCCAAAATCCGCCCTCGAGGGGCATGTATCCATAGTTATTAGTGAAGGGTAGTTTAGTCTTTTGGGTGCCTCCATATATACTCATTGGATGGGTGGATGGCAGTCAACTCTTGGAACCCTAGCTCATTTGTTTTTCCATTTTCGTTCTCCTTTTTCCTTAGGTTTTTAGAGGACTAGCTTGAGAGCTTCATGTGAGATCTAGAGAGAGGGATGGATGTTTGGGTGGCAAGCTAGACCATGTACGAACCTTTCATGGCATGTATAGATGGTTCGGCGTTGTTCATCGTGGTGGTTTTCTCCTCTCTTTTGTGTTGATTTTCGGAGCTCTTTGTTGGCGGTGTTTTGAGGACGATTTCTTGGGGTTTTTGGTGGGTGTCACGTATGAGGTTCTTGTGCCTCTTTGGCTGGTGACTTTGACCCCAAATCTCCTTTGAATCGGACTCGATTTGGTGGTTTCTCGAGTTGCGCGAGTTCTTGACCTAGAGAAGCGATTTCTTCGATTCCTCTTGATTGTGAGCGTTTCGGGTCAATTCCTTTGAGGTAGAGGTTGCCCAGGAGGTAACCCAGCTATTCCCGAAGTTTTGCTGCAATCCGTGGAGTGATTCGGGAGATCGGGCGCGAGAAAGTTGAGGTTTGACCCGCGGGTTGGTTTTCTGGAAGGGGCGGTCTAACCGCCTACAGGGGGCGGTCTAACCGCCCTGGGTGTTTCCAGGTTGAAGTTTTGTTTCGCTGGATTTTCCTCTGTGAGTTTGTTCGCCTTGATCAGAGGAGCGTCTGGGTGAAATTTGGGGTCTTTCTCGTGCGCTTGCTAGTTGTTCTTGGTTGGAGTTCGTTCTTCGGGTACGGAGGTCGGACCGCCCCGGTAGCCGATCTAACCGCCCCTAGGCCCCGGGTGAAGTTTTGGTTTTCGCCAAGATTTTCCGGTAGCTAGCATGGCCTTGACCGCAGGTCTCTCGTTGGTGAAACCGTGGTGAGTTTTGGTGCTTGAAAGAGGCGTTTCGGAGGATTTCTTGGTTACCGGGTGGAGGCGGTCTAACCGCCCCCTATACCGGCCTAACCGCCCCTCTCGGTTAGCCGGCTTTCGAGTTGTTTCCCGCTTCGTCGTTGCTACGTGTGTGTTGTGGTTGCTTTGGTAGAGTTTGTTCCTAGGGACCGCAGCACTCCGGTGGCTACGTGGTTTTGGCAAACGGAAGGTTGAAGTGCGGAGCGTGTGATTTCGGGGGTTCGACCGAGCTAGTTCATCTTGTCGGAGTTTCAATCTCCCTCGAGAAGAATTTTTATCGGCTCCCATTCACTCCCCCCCTCTCTGGTCGCCTCATCGGTCCTTCAGCACCGTGATGACCAGAGTGACGACCACAACCACAATGACAACCATCGCAAGGAGCCTTCTCCTCCACCACCATCGAAAGCGAGCAATCCCAATGGCGCGTTCTAGAACGCCAACTGACAAATCTACTTCATCGTCAGTGGCCACTAAGAAGCTAAAAGCAACAGACAGCAGCGATCGAACGCAAGGGAGATTGCCCAAGTCATCACTCAAACTCCACAACCCCTGCGTTGGTCGGAGTACCCTATCCCTTTCTCAGGGAAAGACCATTGGGTGCTGTTGACGAATAAAAGACGTATCCCTCTACGATCCGCAAGCGTACGGACCTCACACCTTTTTCACCACGGGATTCCCAAGGTTCTTGCTAATCCGCGGAGCAAGGGGATTACAAGCGTTCGATCTACCTTCACACTCTAGCTACTCAGACTTCGAACTATGATTAAACTAGAAAACAACTAAACTACACTAGAGAGAATGATCAAGCTATCAAGATAAAAGACACTCGCCCATGGGTCTACGATACTAGAGCATGCAATCACTTAAAGACATGAAAACCAATCTAATCTATCGAGGGTTGTGACCACGGTTTCGCCCTTCCCCTCCTCTCGTACTGTCACTACGCGAAGGTATACATGACTAGACCTATGATGGACACGGCGTATTGAATGGATCAAAGGAAGCATTGGAGATCTTACTCCCTTTACGGCATGGTAGCTAACCGTAAGCATTAAAGTATATTCAACAAAAGATGATAGATAGATAATCCGACAAAGTACGATTACATCTCAAGATCGATTACAACCCATGGACGAATAAGAAGATTACCCCATCAAGGTGCTAGACATGGCACCGTTGATCATGGTTTCCCTTCCGACGGTGTCTTCCTTTTTCTCCATGTGTGGGTGCTTCCTTCGAGGTGGTTGATCTCCCTCCGGAGATCTCCCTCCTCTCTGTCTAGCTTGTGGATGGCCTCCTGGTGTGAATGGCTCTCTCCCCATCGAATGGCGGCGCCTCCAGGATTTTAGGGTTGAAGATCCTTCGGGTGCAAGGAAAGGGGGGCCGAACCGACCCCCGGAGTGGGCTAGGCCCGCCGACCTGGGCCGACCGGCCCAGGCCCATCTCGGCCCGGTCCGGTCGCCCCTTTGCTCCCGTGTGTCCTCAGGTGATTATGCACTTTTCCCCCTCCACTTGCATGATTTTGACGATGTCATCCTCACGTTCAAGATAGAGGTTCTCCGCGCATGAAGTTCGGTCTTTTACGCTTCAATCCCCGGGGGTGTTCCTCGTAGCACTTCGGTCCTTGCCACCATTGGAAGTGATTTCATCAAACTCATGAACACGAACAAGACTCCGTAAATGCTCCTTTGCACTTGTTGCGAATCCGTCCTTTATGTCCATGTTTTCCTACATAAACATAAAACTTCAAAATGCATGCACATAGATGAACTTGTTATATGATTAGTGTGCCTAGTGGCGGGTTAGTTCCATAATCAAATCCAAACCAAAGTGTAATGAACATGCTTGGTGTACCAAAATACACCGTCAACATCTCCCCCACGCTTAGCTTTTGCTCGTCCTCGAGCATGTACTCGTAAAAGAACTTCGTCCAAAGCGTTGTAATCGTGTACCGCTAATCCTTCTTCACAAGGTAGTCAATCCTTTCATCTTTAATACATAAACATAAAGTAATGATCATCATACATAAACATGGGCGTTTAGAATCTTTACCACGTCAAGATTTACCCCACAACTCAAAACTCTTCACTCGAAGCCTTCAACCTCAGCCATGCTTACTTCTTTGCTTCCATCGGAGGGTTTTTATGATTTTTCAAAAACAAAATTCCTGAAATAAGTATTAGACAAAAACCTTTCTCCAAGCTCTCTCAAGTCAATCATATGAGGTGGTTATCCTAAACCAATTTTATAAAACTCTCACCTCCCATAAGTCTCTCATATAACATGTAAAGTGGAGCTATAGGTAGGGCTAGTGCAATCAGCACAAGTATTGTCAAACTAAGAACTTCCTCTAATGGTTGTTTACCTTTCAAAGCCAATGATCATGAGAATTAACCATGTGTAGGGATATCAAGGATGAGAATATTTAGAATGGTGGACATGTGCAAGGGCAAAACAAAATTATGACTACGAGGCACCGATGACGTCCTCATTGTCGAATTGCACATGGTTGGAAAAAGGGTGAATGTTTCGTCTCTCAACAACGTGACATTCTTCCTTGCACTTTTATTTTTTCTTTCACTTGATTCATCCCTCTCATATCTTTATTGCCATTCCTCTTTTCTCTTTCCCTTCGTTTTGTTTCATTCTTTCATTCTGATATTTTTCTCTTTCTTTACTTCTCTATATTTTTTCTTTCTTTATTTCTTTCTTTGTTTTCCATACTCACACTTTTTTCTTTATTTTTCCCTCTCTTGACAACTTTTCAAAGCTCTCAACTCTTCTCTTTCTCGCATGCATACAATCTGAAATTTTTAAATAAATCATGCTAGAGACGAAACGAAACTTTTAGAGTAGGTTGTGTTCAAGGAATGCGATGTACAAAAGAGATGTATAGGGTTGGGTATGGAATTCGGCGATGCACGGGACTTCCGATGTGAAAATCACGTTACCGAATGCATGACGAGGCTAGCAACAAAAGATAAGCACAAGAACATGATCAATGCTCGAAATTAAAACGAGAGAAGGATCCTAGCCCAACTCATCGTGTGAATCACACTTATGGTGGAGCAAAAAATAAATTGGCTTTGTATAGGATTTTTTTCTTACTCTCAACTTGGAAAAAGTGGTTTTGCTAACCTTTATTACAAGGTCTTTTTAGATAATTTTCAGAACTGAAATCCTCCAACTTTTAGCATTGAACATAGCACAACTAACATGTGAAGCTCAAGATCGAAGTGTGGTATGGGTACTTTAAGTAGTAGCAATTCCACTAAGCACCACGGTAAACGTTTTTCGAACTACACACTTATGTTCATATATCAAGAATCAAAGATAAACAAACAAGTGAATAAAGATAAGCATCACACAAGACACAAAATATATAAAGACTCTTTTTATTTGATTTTCTTTGACTCAACACTAATTTAAGACACTTCAAACTTGCAAAAATTTAAAAACACACTCGAAAACAAGACTCATTAAACTCTAAGACTCTCTTTAAACTCTAAGACTCTCTTGAAGACTAAACCGAACCTAAACTTTGAAACTCAAAAGCTAAGGCTAGCTAGCTAGCTCTCCCCCACGCTAAAAACATACGACGTCCTCGTCGTATCTTACAAAATTCCTAAGGGGAAAACTAGACCTAGTGGTACTTTCCGCAAGTATTGCACCACTTGCCTCTCATGTTCCCGACCATGCCAAAAAGTTTGCGCACGTTGCGGTTAAGGAACTTGTAGTCGTCTTCAACTACGCGCTCCAAATCCTCCAAACGCTGCCTCATCGCCTCCATGGCTTGGAGACATTCGTCGACCGACGCGTAGAGATCCGCGATGGAGTGACGGCAAGCCGCACAACACATCAGATGCAATCCGAATGGGTTGTTATTGCCATCGTCTCCACCGTCGTCGCCATCGTCGTCGCCGCCGTCGTCGCCACCACCATTGTCGTCGCCGCTGTCGTCTCCGCCGTCGTTGGGGCCTTCGGGAGTCTTCTCCTTGGGCACCTCATCCCAAATGTAAAGATCGTTATCATCTCTTCCGGCTGCCGCCCACAAACTCGGGCTACGATCATCGGAGTAGTCGGTAACCCCATAATCCTTAGGCTCGGGCGACACCTCCTTGTAGTCTTTCCGCTTCATGCCTTGGCTGCGCGCCGACCTTCGAACGGGCGTAGGGACCTTCTCTCCTTCGATGGGGTTGCGAGATGCGATGGCTCCGGTCGGGACACGCCCTCCGCAACGGATGCAGGCGGTCCTCTTGATCTCGACGGGTAGCTTGAGCTCACATCACTTCGCCTCCTCCATCAATGGCTCCTTGGCTTATTGCTTCAACTCTAAGCTCCTCGGGGACACAATGGCTGCTGCGTGGATGCAAAATATTGTTGTAAGGGATTGATTCCCGAGCTCCCAATTCGGCCAAACAAATAGTCCGAAGAGAAAAACCCTAGGAACCTCATTTTCCTTATTCAAACTTCCCTTAAAATTTTCTGACCGAAGAAGGAAGTCGAAAAGGAGCAATTCGGGCAAAAAACCGGGATCGATCGCCGCCGGGACCCACCTAGGCCGATCGGACTGGGCCGGCCGGCCCACCCTGTCTCGGGGGCCGGGCCGGTCTGGTTTCTCGTGCACCGCCCTCATTTCAATTCCTTAGCCCATGGGAAAAAGTTGGCCCAGTAAATCTTCGCGAGAAACTCCAGAAAATTAAAAGAAATATTATTTACAGAGATTCATGCCTTGTTTTTTCGTCCTAGGCGGGACGTTCGGGCTCTTCTTCCATGGTGAAGACATCAACATGGTGAAGGGGCACAACGTCGGGTTCGTAGTAAACCATAAGTCGTTGACCATTCTCCATAAATTGATCGCCTTTTATATCCATAATGGTTATCGCTCCGTTGGAGAGCACGGAATGCACAACATAAGGTCTGTCCCACTTGCTTTGCAACTTCCCCTTTCCGAGGTTATAAACCTCGAATTGTAGAGGAGGACCTTATCTCCATCTTTAAACTCTTTCTTTTTCAATATTTTATCATACCACCTTTTGATTCTCTCTTCGTATATGCTTGCATTTTCATACGCCTTCAACCTCATCTCCTCTAGCTCGCTTATTTGGATTCTTCGTTTCACCACCGCGGCATCGAGATCAAGATTCATCTCTTTAATCGCCCAAAAGGCTTTATGTTCCAACTCAACCGGAAGGTGTCAAGCTTTTCCATAGACGAATTGATAAGGGGTCATACCTATCGGTGCTTGAACGCCGTTCGATAAGCCCACAAAGCTCCGTCTAATTTCTTTGACCAATCTTTGCCTCCCTTCTATATGGTTTTGTTGAGGATGCTTTTTAATTGCCTATTTGACGTTTCCGCTTGACTGTTGGTTTGTGGGTGATAGGCCGTAGAGACCCTATGTTCAATCCCCAACTTGGACAAGCACTTTTTGAAATTCTTCCCGGTGAAGTGAGTTCCTCCATCACTTATCAAGATTTTCGGTGTACCGAAAAGAGGAAAAATCATGTTCTTGATCATAGTAATGGACTCCTCCGTGGAAGATTTACGACATGGCATAGCCTCTACCCATTTGGATACATAATCAACCATGACTAGAATAAACTCATATCCGCATGAGTTTTTGATAGGCCCCATGAAGTCTATACCCCATACATCGAATAAATAAATTTGTAGACTGTAATTCAAGGGCATAGAATTTCTTTAAGAGATGTTTCCGGTTCGTTGGCATTCGGGGCATTATGCAACATATCTTTTAGTATCTTCATGCATCTCGGGCCAATAGAATCCGCTTGCCCATACTTTTGCTTGGGTTCAAAAATGGCTATAGTGTCCACCGTACTCCGACGAGTGGCACTTCCTTAGAATTTCTACCCTCTCTTCTCTTGGCACACATCTTCTCATAACTCCATCATTGCCAAATTTGAAGAGGTATGGTGCATCCCAAAAGTATTTCCTACTTTCAGAGATTATCTTCTTCTGAGAGTTTTTATCTAGATGATCGAGAGACATCTTCCGAATCGCTCGAATAATATCGATCATCCAAGTGTCTTTATCGAGCACTCGATAGAGGTGGTCATCTCTCATCTTATCATCTATGGGCTCTTTATCGTCTTGTCCACAATTGATCCTACACAAATGATCGGCCACAACATTCTCCACCCCCTTTTTGTCACGAATTTCAACATCAAATTCTTGGAGTAGAAGGATCCAACAAATCAAACGTGGTTTAGCTTCCTTCTTAGCCAAGAGATAATTGATAGCTGCGTGATCGGTGTAAACAATGACCTTCGAGTTCACGGTGTAAGATCTGAATTTTCGAAGGCGAATATCACCGCTAGCAACTCCTTTTCTGTAGTGGCATAGTTTAATTGTGCCCCATTAAGATTTTTGCTAGCATAGTAAATGGCGTGAACTCGGCCTTCCTTTCTTTGACCCAAAACCGCACCTACGGCGTAATCACTTGTGTCACACATGATCTCGAAAGGATGGCTCCAATCCGGAGGCTGAATAATGGGAGCACTCACCAACGCACTTTTCAAGGTCCGGAATGCCTCTATGCACTTCTCATCAAAGTCGAAAGCCACATACTTTTGAAGAAGATGCGTTTAAGGCTTAGTGATCTTTGAGAAGTCCTTAATAAATCTTCTATAAAATCTGGCATGGCCTAGAAAGCTCCTTAAGGACTTAACATCCGTCGGAGGTGGGAGTTGCTCAACCGTCTCTACCTTAGCCTTGTCCACTTCAATGCCTCTCTCGGATATAACATGTCCGAGCACTATGCCTTGCTTAACCATGAAGTGGCACTTTTCCCAATTTAACACCAAGTCTACCTCCGCACACCTCGTGAGGACCTTTTCCAAGTTTGACAAGCAATCCATGAACGTCTTCCCATAAACGGAAAAATCATCCATGAACACCTCGACAATTTCTTCGATGAATTCCGAGAATACGGCCATCATGCAACGTTGAAAAGAGGCTGGAGCGTTGCATAGACCGAAGGGCATCCTTCTATATGATAACGTTCCATAAGGGCATGTAAATATTGTTTTGTGTTGATCGTCCGGGTGAATGGGAATTTGCATGAACCCCGAGGGCCCATCGAGAAAGCAAAAATAAGCGTGGTTTGCTAATCTCTCGAGGATCTCATCGATGAACGGTAGGGGGAAGTGATCTTTCTTCGTTGCTTTGTTAAGCTTACGATAATCAATACACATCCGCCACCCGGTCACGGTTCTTTGCAGTATCAATTCGTTCTTCTCATTCTTCACCATGGTCAAACCTCCTTTCTTTGCTACACAACGTACCGGGCTCACCCACTCGCTATGCGGAACCGGGTAGATGATTTCGGCATCAAGTAACTTGATGACTTCTTTCTTTACTACCTCTCACATGGCATGAGTTAGCCTCCTTTGGTGGTCCACTATGGGCTTACATTGGTCTTCAATTGGTATACGATGAGTGCAAAAGGCTGGGCTAATACCTTTGAGATCATTAATCGAATATCCAATCACCTTCCTATGTTTTTTCAATAAAATCAGCAACTTCTCATTTTCTTCGGGACTCAACTCGTTGCTCACGATGTCTGGATAAGTCTTGTCTGGCCCAAAAATTCATACTTTAATCCTTTGGGCAAAGGTTTAAGGTCTACCTCGGGCACTTGTGGCTCCTCGTGTTTTATTTCTCCTATGTCCTCAAATCTTCCTTCCTCCACGCTTCCATCATGCGGTCTAAGCCTTTTGTTGCATCTTCTAGTTCTTCATCTTGTTGATTACTAATTTGATTTTCATCGCTCTTTGCAGCAGGTCTCTAAGGGTTTCAACGAAACAAAAACTATCTACCTCCTCTACTTCTTCTTCGGGAGGAAAAGGTGTAGGGTGTTTAGATACGCGAAAAAAATTATGTGTACTTTGTTCCATTAAGGTTCATTGTTACTTTGCCTTCTCCGGCATCCAACATGGCATCAACCAACATAAGAAAGGGCCTACCTAGGATTATGTGATCATGATTACTATGGTAAGCATCAATAACAAAGAAATCGTTTGCTATACATTTTCCAGAGATTTTTACTTTCATGTTGCAAGCAATACCTAGAGGTTTAATAGTTCTACCATCTCCCATAATTAATTTTGCTGATGTTGGAGCTAAGTCTAGGTTGTGGTCTTGAACTTTATCGTAAATTTTAGAAGATAGTACACTTACTTGGGCTCCGATGTCGCATAAAGCTTTGCATTGAATTCCATTGATCTCTCAACTCAAGCGTGGTGCCATCTTCTCTTCTTCTTCGGATCCTATCGCGTAAATCTCGGCAAGGCGAGCGTATGGTGATCCTTCGGGCTTGATCGCCATGATTCTCTTCACCTCGGCTATGTGTTCCGGATCCACTTCATCATCTCCAAAGAGCTTTTGAAAGATCTCACCGGTGGTTTCAAGGTCGTATGATTCTTCCACTTTCTTCTCCGGTGGGAAATCCACTTCCAATGCTCTTGCCATCCCCTTTTGATTAGGGAACGGTCTTCTCTTGTCGAATACTTCTCCGTAATCGATAGGAACCCAATCCATTGGTTCGAACTCCCTTAGTGGCTTCGCGCTTGACATGATTCTTTTGTTTGTTTCATTTGATATGGCGAAGTCAACGCTCGGGGTAGTTCTTGACTTGATGTGTTCTTGTTCAAACTTTTCCGGGATTGGATCCTCTTTTGTGACTTCCGGGGTTGCCTCTTTAGAAAATTCAGCACACTTCTTCTTCCTTGAATTATATTCCGACTCTTCCGCAAGTCTTGTTTCCCAATCTCTTCGCATGGCAGCCGCTTTACTAATTGTTTGTAGAAGTTGGGCGGCTCCCGTGAGTGTTTTCCCATGAGATCCCCGCCTGCACACATTTGGACATGTTGCATGCAACTAGGGGTTAGGGAAAAGAAAAATGTATGCAAGAGTACGTCACCGGAGAAGTCGAGTCTTGGTCCTTGTTCGATTAACTCATTAAACCTATCCCAAGCTTGGTCTATCCCTTCCTCTTCTCCTTGCATGAAAGTGATCACTTGCCTCCTTAGATATTGAACCTTGCTAATTGGAAAGAACTTCTCGCAAAACTTCTTTGTCAACTTGTTCCAATTGCCTTCAACTTCAAAGGACGCAAACAAGTACCATGTCTTTGCATTGCCGGCAAGTGAGTAGGGAAAGAGATTCCATTTGAACCATTCATCGGGAACTCCTTGACGCACCGTGTTGCATAGCATCGTGAAATGCCTTATGTGTCTATATGGGTTCTCCATAACCATCCCTTTGAACGGGTTTGCCGCCACCATCTCTATGATCTTGGATTTAATTTCATACTTGGTCGCTTCGAGCTTCGAATCCGACTCTTGCACTTTTATGTCTTCACATCGAGGGCTAGCGTAGTCCCTTAATGATTTCTCCGGTTCTTCCACGGGTTGATTGAAGAACACCATCTAGACAATAAGATAAAAACAAAAACAAAAACAAAACAAGGTGGTTTTCTAGATAATATGTTTTAGATATAGCAAACAAAAGATAAACGAATTATAAAACTATGTTAGATGCAAACCAAACGATGTAAACTAGCTTGCTCCCCGGCAACAGCGCCAGAAAAAGGGGCTTGCTGACGGATAAAAGACGTATCCCTCTACGATCCACAAGCGTACGGACCTCACACCTTTTTCACCACGGGATTCCCAAGGTTCATGTCAATCCGCAGAGCAAGGGGATTACAAGCGTTCGATGTACCTTCACACTCTAGCTACTCAAACTTCTAACTACGATTAAACTAGAAAACAACTAAATTACACTAGAGAGAATAATCAAGCTATCAAGATAAAAGACACTCGCCCATGGGTCTACGATACTAGAGCATGCAATCGCTTAAAGACATGAAAACCAATCTAATCTATCGAGGGTTGTGACCACGGTTTCGCCCTTCCCCTCCTCTCGTACTGTCACTACGCGAAGGTATTCATGACTAGACCTATGATGGACACGACGTATTGAATGGATCCAAGGAAGCATTGGAGCTCTTACTCCCTTTACGACATGGTAGCTAACCTTGAGCATTAAAGTATATTCAACACAAGATGCTAGATAGATAATCCGACAAAGTACGATTACATCTCAAGATCAATTACAACCCATGGACGAATAAGAAGATTACCCATCAAGGTGCTAGACATGGCACCGTTGATCATGGTTTCCCTACCGACGGTGTCTTCCTTCTTCTCCACGTGTGGGTGCTTCCTTCAAGGTGGTTGATCTGCCTCCGGAGATCTCCCTCCTCTCTCTCTCTAGCTTGTGGATGGCCTCCTGGTGCGAATGGCTCTCTCCCCGTCGAATGGCGGCGCCTCCAGGGTTTTAGGGTTGAAGATCCTTCGGGTGCAAGAAAAGGGGGGCCGAACCGACCCCTGGAGTGGGCTGGGTCGGCCGGTTCGGTGGCTGTTGTGGCGATAGCCGAAGCTACCGAGCACAAACAATGAGAGGAAGCAAAAAGCTCAAGAACCAAAACCAGAATACAAAACAAAGGACAACCAAAAGCTGTTTACTCAACAGTTGATTTCTCAAAAGTCGATCCCCTTTACAAGTGTCGTTCGTCTCCTTTTATATGGAGGTGAACAGACTTTTGACATTCCGAGAATACCCTCGTGTGAAACGGATCAAAACATAATGTGCTAGACTATTTTTTGGAAATCTCCAATTAGGTCTCCATGTAATCGGCACTTCATGATGTCACGCCGCAAATCGCAGCGCCTTTCTTGTTGTCATCACGTGCGCCTGTCGGGAGAAGACCTTCAATCTTTTGGAGACACCCCTTTTGTCTGGCACCTTTTGTCACCTCGAACACGGATCACATTCAAACTTAAAATCGTTAGATGTTAGAGACGACGAAACCCCCAAGCGAATCCCAGGCCAAGACTAACTGGGTGAGCAAGATTCGTCTCTGGGGTTTCGTCGTGGAGAAAACCAAATAGCCTGACCGAGACCCTAACGCCCTGGATTATTCTGAGCCTATTTGGCAACTCTGCAGGCGACGAAGGGTATTGGCCGAAAGGCGGATTCTCAGAGAAGAAAATGGATTCAAGAACTCCTAAGGTTTCGCCGCTGGGCCTTTCGCATGAAAATTCGGGCAACTAAAGACACTCTTTTATTTTTGGTATACAAAAGGCTTGATTCTGAATCCCCCCAACAAAAGCCCCTCGATGGTGAAGTGCTTGCCTCGGTGCAAACCGGAGCCAGCGAAATCTGGGGATCGAGAATCGAGGCGGAAGAAAATGTCTTCACAGGCATCGGTTCCCGAGGGCCTCGCTTGAATTACCCCAAATGCCCTCGAGCCGCTGCGTTTTACCGTTAGGTTCAAAATTTTTGACCGTTGTGTTTCACCCCCTATAAATAGATGGGTCCGACGCTGCTGCGAACCTGCTGCCACTTTCATCCCCGCTTCTCTCGTTTGATTTTTTGGTTGTTCCTCTTGCCTTTGCCTCCCGCGAGTCGCTCCAGCGGAAGCCCCGGTCGACTCGAGAGGTTAGTTTTCTCCCTAGCCTTAGTACATGTTTTCATTTTTTGGTTTCCGGAGCTACGCGCACGAGTCTGGTTTTTTAAGAGATTTATACAACTCGCGTCAGGCACCCTGATATGGTCATGGAGGACGAAGGGTCATCATCAAACCATGGGAAGCAAGCGGCGCCGCCGGAAGCTACGGAGGCTATCGCGACGTCTTCCACTTCGTCATCCAGCTCGGAGTCTGGTAAGATCTCTGGGCTGGATTGGTCTGCTAGCTCTCGTGAGAGTGGCAGTACTTCATCCACCTCTAGTAGCGATGAAAGTAGGAGTTCGGGTGATGGGAGTTATGTCGAAATAATGCTGAGCGACACAGATGTTGGAAAATGTGATGCCGACGTGGAGGAGGGTGAAATAGGAGAGGATGCTGATGCAGCCGTTGAAGAAGCTGTGGAAGGATCCGGGGAGAACTTAACTGGGGTGAAAGCTGATCTCCGTGACCTAGTGAAAGCTCGGACGTGTTTTATTGGTCTGTCTTTGATGACCCAAGTGGATTTGGATGCTCTGCGGCTGGAAGGTTGCTTTGAACCCGGAATCTGTCGGTTACCTGGGAAGGAGACCACGCCGAAGCCCCGAAAGAATGATAGCGTGGTCTTTTGGGATTTCTTTACTGTGGGGCTTCGACTGCCAGTGTCCAAGAAGTTTGCTGATATCTTGGAAGCTTACAATGTTCAGATCCATCAGCTGACGCCCAATTCCATTCCGCAAGTGCTGAAATTTCTATGGGCCTGCCGGACCTTTGCTGGTGACAATGATGTGGAGACTTTCGTTCGCCATTTCGAGATCCACTGGGCAAGGAGGTTATAACTGTCGATGATGAAGAAAAAGAGGCTCAGTATGGCTGTTGTACCTTTCAGACGCGTCGTACTGGCAAGAATCAAGCTCTGGTGGAATTAGCCCCAGCATACAAAAACAAATGGGCTAACCGATGGACCTCCTACTCGTTTTATGCCCCTATTGCAGTGGTGGGGCGAAACTCGAAGCATGAAGAAGTGACATCATTTGACTTGGACAGTCGTATGGTTGATTTGGAGGTCGAGCTGTCGCCGGAGCCGACGAAGGCTAGCCTCATCAGCCAGCACAGGTGCATTTTACCAGGCGACTCGCGTGATTACTACGCTGGACGCCGTCGAGGAGTTTGTGGCTGTCGTTATTTGGCCGCGCCAGCCCCGATGGGGATCATGGGAGTTTAAGGTGCAATGGCTGCCCGGGCTGGATCAAGATGTGCGAAGCCCCATATTCAATGTTAAACGACCTACAGAGAAAACCGATGAAGAGGTCATAGCTGAGGTTGAACGGAAAGTTGTCCAGATGATTGGAAATTTCACCCACAAAGAGTGGGAATGTGCCCAAAGGATTTTGAAACATCAGGGTCGGGTTAACCGTCTTTTTGACGAGATGGGTGTTACTTATTCCCCTCGTCTGGTGCCCCCGACAACCAGCAAGAAGATGCAGCCGCCAAGCAATATTGGATCTGAGCCTATCGAAACCTCACGGAAGGGTAAGTCGAGTAAGACTGCTGTAACAGCTGAGAATGTTGCGAAAAGCACCAAAGCCCAAGATGTCTTGGCCAAGCGGAAGGTGGACACTGCTAAAGCTACCTTGCCTCCGCTTGCAGAAAAATCTACCAAGTTACTGAAGGTTAACGAGACCTTGGCTCGTCGGAAGGCTGAGGCGGCGAAAGTGGCCGTACCTGAAAGAGATGAAAAAGGTTCATGACCCTCCCCTACTACTGATACGGATAAGAAAATGACTTTGAAGAAGAGGCCTTCGGAAGCCTCAGAGAGGGGAACGCGTGTCACAATTAAAGAGAAGGGTCCCGATGATGACGAGCCTTCTGGGAAAAGGGCACGGGCTGACCCAGTCGCGGAGATGGATGAAGACGTTGACATCCCGTCGGCGCCTCAGATCCAACCTTGTACAAAATATCCACCGAAGGGGTCAGCGTGGAAAGTGACGGAGGAGCCATCGACGGCAGGTCTGGCCGATCCTGAAGAACTGGAGGCGCGAGAAGCCAGGGGCAATCGCGTGGCTGAAATGATTCAAAAGCAGATTACCTTGGCCGGCGCGGCCGCGAAGGAACGCGTGGCCGGCCTTGTAGATATCTTGGACGAGTCCAAGGACCTATGCTACATTGATGACGATGCTACTTTGGCTGTCAGGGATTCGGAAGTTCCCACTTTGTAGCCCCAAAGCATCCCAGAAGATACTGCAATGAATCCGGGCGAAAGCTCGGGTCTGAAGGCCCAAGACCCAATCGACTTGGATGCTCTGGAAATTGAGGAGTCCGCGGCACATGCGTCTCGTTCACCGCCGCCGGTGTCAGATGATCTTAACCGGGCTGCTACGAAAGCTGCCGAAGAAACCACATCGGTGCCGGTGATGACACCCAGTGTATTCCAGCTTGAAGACGCCGGTATGATACTTTTACTTGAAGATAATTTTTCTTGTCCTTCCTATAGAACAAGTGTTCCATTCGCTAACGCCTTTCGTTTCTGTGTTGATTTTAGCGGCCGAGACTTTAGTTACCTTGAGTACTAAGGACAAGGAGAAAGAGGCTCTGCAACTTGAAGCAAGCCCTTCGGCATCCAGAACAGGCCTTGCCTCTGTGTTGGTAGAACCTGGTACGATATAGCGCCGACTACTTATAACATTTTGACTTGGTGCTTCTGCTATCGGGACCGCACGACGGTGTCTGGATGAATAATGTGACTGTTAATTTTTTGCAGATTTTGAGCGTTCCCTGGAGGATTTAAACGCAGATGACTTAATGAAAACTGTGCGCGCTTATCTTCCAAAGGTGTCGTCGCTTGCAGAGAGGATTTGAGAGAGCGGCTGTGGAGGCCAAGACCTCCCTTGAAAAGCAAAAACTTCCGGAGGATGAGAACCAACTCATGAGGGAAGAAAACGAGAAATTGAAACAAGAGTCTCGTCTACTGGCAGACTAGCGCGCTAAGCAGCAAGATGCCATGGATGCTTTGAAGAAGGAACTGGAACTTAGCCTGAAATGCTATGAGGAGTGCCGCACCGAATTGAAAGACATGGTTACCCAGTACGATCCACAGAACATCCTTTTGGAGGCTAATGCTAACCTCATTGCGGAAACGAAAAAGGTGAAGGGCGAGCTCGAAGACACTTTGGAGAAAAACGAAGCCTATTGCCATCAATGGGGTGCATATCTGGCGACAGAGTATCGTCGAGCATTAGAAAGCTTTGGTGCCGAAGCCCAGAACTTTAAAATTACTGATAATATCTTGAGCTTCGTGGTGTGGTTGCACAGCGAGCTGAAGCTTCTACCAGATACTATGAGCCAGATTGGAGATTACGGGGCAGTGACCTGTTCTGAAATGCTGCTGTATCTTCTCGAGCAACAGGGCTGTGACCATTTCAGAGCTTTCGGAAGTCGAGGCTTCGTATTCCCTTCCCCCGATGATGTCCCATCCCCAAGCAAGACAGTTGAACTGATCAAAAAGATCATTCTCCATAACTTTTGGGCTAAGAGTGGGCGAGCGCACTCTCGAAAGAAAGTTGTGGACCGCTTGGCGGAAGTAAGCCTTTTCAGTTTGCTTTGACTACGATCATATTTATTGGGCAATCTTTGCGCTAATGCTTAATGCTTTTTTCCTTCTCATAGTTCTATTTTGGGCAGGCAAAACAAGCTCTGGAGCTTCGTGAGCATCATGCAACACACGGACCCGACGCAACTCTTGGGCCGTATGGACCCTACAGAGACTGGCCGCCAAAGACGAGCGACGACGCCGTCGACCAAGGAATCCCCGGAGCCCCTGCCCGCGAAGCGCCTAGAGTCGAAGCTGGCCTGGTGGATCCTGTGACTGGCGAAGCTCTGGCTCCTCTTCGTCACGAAGGATTGCCCCGAGACTCCGCCCCCGGTCCAACCGTGTAGTTCTAGGCTGAACCTAAATTCCCTGGGGAGTTGGCATATCGGCCACTTAAATTTTGGACGATTGAAATGTAACTTTATGCATGTCATGTTGACGGACTGGGTACGAGAGCATGGCTCCAGAGGTGTTTCCCGAAACTCTTTACTGGACTAGTACTTTTAATGTTTCAAACTAAAGTTCTCACCACTTTCCACTTATTGTTTTCGGAAGAAAACGTCTTCTCCCCCTTCAGAAGCGGGGAGAACTAGAGCCCATTCGTTTTACTTGTACCCGTCGAATTCGTGTGGTTTCGACTTTGCTAGCCTGTAAGACTTTGTGTGATGTGGCGTAATAAATTTAATTGCTTTTACATTGCAATCTTTCGTTCAAAACGAACTAGCCTGCGATGCGACGCCTAGGCGTGAAACGCGTTGCAGGACTAGAGGCCGTCTACCCCTGTCAAATTTTACAGCTTCTGGGCTATTTTTTTGACAACGCGCGCCCTTTTCCGGCTTAGAATAGGCTTGTATTTATGGCGTTAAGTGTCGCTTGCGACAACGTTTTTACGAAAAATCGGCGATTGCGGTGCCTTGGTCTGGATTCCTCGATTCGGGATTGAATCGCTTTCGCACGTCCTTTTTGGACGGGCTGCTGTGAAGGCAGCTCTTTAATGGATTGATTCTTGCGAATCATCTTGACTGCACCACTTGTGGGTGGGCTACCCCTGGGTAGCACTTTAATGCTCTCGCTTTCGGAGTGGGCGTTTCGAAGATAGCACTTTAATTCATCCTCTTTTGGGATGGGCTATCTTAAGATAGCACTTTAAATTATGGGAAAGAAACACAACAAATCGTAAGGAGGAAGTATTTCATTCATTGGGAAAGAAATTTTACATCAAGGCTGCCTCGTTAAAAACCTCACGCTCCAGGTGGAGTCCTCCCAATGTGAGGAAAAGAGTACCCGCCTTGTTATTGAATTTAAAATACGCGAAAGTAAAGACTGAAAAACGTAAAACTAGCTGAGTCCTCCGCACTTATAGCTCCGTGCGACAGACTCCTACTGAAACAAACTAGGGGAAGAACTTGCACAAGTTGTCCACATTCCATGAATGTGGAAACTCCACACCTGCCTCATCCTTGAGACAAAAGGCCCCATCTCGAACAGAGCTTGAGACTACGTATGGTCCCTCCCAAGCAAATTAGAACTTGCCTACTGCGTCGGCATTCTTCTTTCTTTTCAGAACGAAATCTCCCACCTTAATGTTCTTGAGGGATACCTTCTTGTCTCTCCACCTCCTAGTTTATTCTTGATATTTCAACAGGTTCTGAAATGCATCCAACCTGTCGATTTCCACTAGGTCCTTGTCCACTTCTTCGTTCTCGCGAGAGCTTCCTGCCAAAACTCTAGTGCTTTCGTTGGTGAGCTCTTCAGGGCACATTGCTTCGGCCCCGTACAATAGTCTGAATGGAGTGAACTTGGTGGTTCTTGACTCTATGGTATTATGCGACCTAATGACCCTCGATAACTCATCCGCCCACTTTCCTTTCTTCTGCTCAAAAAGTCATTTCTTTATGGCTGAGAAGATTTGCCCATTGGCTCTTTCTACTATGCCGTTGGACTGAGGGTGGTACACGGACGCGAAGCAGAGATTTGTTCCGATTGAACGATAGTACTCCCTGAAATCCTGGCAATCGAATTGCTTCCCGTTGTCAACGGTGAGCTCTCTGGGCACTCCAAATCTACAGATGATTTGCTGCCAAAAGAATTTCCTGATGGTGGTTGAGGTGATGGTAGCGAGAGGTCTCGCCTCAATCCACTTAGTGAAATACTCGATTGCAACCACTGCGAACTTGAAGTTGCCTTGGGCTGTTGGGAGCGGCCCAACGATATCCATTCCCCAGCGTTGTAACGGCTAGGTGGGCGTGATGAGCTACGATGGAGCACCAGGCCTTCGCTGATGCTTTGCTGCAAACTAGCAAGCTTTCCAAGTCCTGACGATGTGCTCAGCATCCTTTATCGCCATTGGCCAATAGAAACCCTTCCTAAAAGCTTTTCCGGCCAGAGCTCTCGCTGCTATGTCTGATCCGCACATTCCTCCATGAATTTCCTTCATGAGCTCAATGCCTTGGTCCTGAGAGATGCATTTTAGCAATGTTGCACACACTCCCAACTTAAACAAGACGTCATCCTTGAGGATGTAGCCCTTGGCCCGCACCAGCATCCTTTTGAGGTCATGGGTTTCGACCGGCTCATAGTGTCCGCGAAGAAAAGTGATTATGGGAGCTCTCCAGTCCAGGCTAGCGATTGCGTTGAATGTGCTGAGCGGCTGCTTGTCCGGCCTTGTGGACGGGGCGGTCAGGATCTCGAAGAATACGTCTGGAGGCATCGCCTCCCCCCTTGCAGCTTTCTTTACAAGCTCGTCGGCTTCGCTATTGTTTTTTCTGGGCAAGTGCTCGATGGTGAACCCCCGGAAATGCCTTTCCATTTTGCGCACTTCCGCGAGATACTTGACTAGATCCGGCTCCTTGGCCTCGCTTTCTTTCTCCACGTGGTCCTTGATGACCTTGGCGTCGCACTAGACCAGGAAATTGCTGGCCCCTAGGGCTCTGACCTTGCGAAGGCCCAGCAGTAAAGCCTCGTACTCGGTGGTGTTGTTGGTGCACCTGTCGGATGGGTCTTTGTAGTCTAGTCTTGTGGCGTATCTTAGCTTGATACCCGTCGGTGAGGTGATGATGGCTGCAATGCCAGCACCTTTGCGCCCCCAGGCTCTGTCACATCTGATCTCCCAAACCGGCACCAACTGGTAACACTGCTTGGTGAAGTCCAGTCTACGATCAAATCCGCTAAGACCTGGGACTTGATTGCCGACCTCTTTCCAAAGTCCATTGTATGCTCGGACAACTCGGTTGCCCACTTGCAATACTGGACGAGGCCTCCTTGTTGATGAACAAATCCTTTAAGGGTTAATCTGTGAGCACGGTAACCTTGTGTGCCTCGAAATAGTGCCTGAGCTTTCGCATGGCCATAATCACTGTGTAAGCGATTTTCTCCAGCTCAGAATAAAGCAGCGTTGAGCCCGCCAGGGCTTCGGAGACAAAGTAAACGGGACATTTAAGCTTCCCTTTTTGGTCTCCACCTCTCGGACCAGAGCAGCACTGACCGCAGCTTTTGAAGCGGCCACGTATAAGAGAAGTGGCTCCGACAGCGAGGGTAGTGAGAGTATTGCCATCGTTTCGATGTACTCTTTGAGCTCGGCGAAGGCTTTGCTTTGCTTAGGGCACCACTCAATGGTGCCCTTTCCCTTTAGTGCTTGGAAGAATGGGAGGCTTCGCTTAGCAGATCTTGAAATGAATCTATTTAAAGCTGCTACCTGACCATTCAGTTTCCGAATGTCCTTCTTTGTCTTAGGCTCTTCCATCTCTCTGATTGCTCTTATCTTGTCGGGGTTGGCTTCAATTCTTATGGCGGAAATGAGCATCCCAAGATTTTTCCTTTCGTGACCCTGAACACGCACTTCTCTGGGTTTAATTTCATGCCAGCCCGCCTCATGTTGGCGAAAGTTTCAACCAAGTCACTTATGTGGCTGGCCCGGTTGGCGCTCTTGACGATGAGGTCGGCGACGTAGGCCTGAATCTTCTTGCCAATCTGCGGCTTAAACACTGTCCCAGTCATTCTGGTGAATGTTGAGCCGGCATTTTTCAAACCTTCTGGCACTCGGACGAAACATAAGGTTCCAAAGGGTGTAATGAAACTAGTTTTTTCCTCATCCAACACTGGTGATATCCAGAGAAGCAATCTAACAGAGACACGATCGCGGCGTTGGCCACAGAGTCCACAACCTGATCCATTCGTGGCAATGGATAGTTGTCTTTTGGCGTAGCCTTGTTGAGATCAGTGAAATCGATACACATTCGCCATTTTCCATTCTTTTTCTTGACCGGCACCGTGTTGGTCAGCCACTTGGGGTACGTGACCTCGTGGATGACGGTGGCGTCAAGCAGCCTTTGAACCTCCAACTTGACAGCTATTACTTTGTCGTCGGACATCTTCCTTAGTTTCTGCTTTTGCGGCTTAACCGAGGGGTCGATGTTCAATTTGTGTTCGATGAAGTTTCGGTCCACGCCCATGAGATCCTTGGCGGACCAGGCGAACACATCTTTGTTTTTCTGGATGAATTGAACTAGGTTTGCCTCCTCGTCTGCCGAAAGGTCAGAGCCAATGACGACGGTCTGATCCAAGACCAGTGCGTCTAATAGGGCCCTTTTGGTGTCGCAGTCCGGCTGCATGTTAACTTTCTCTCTGTCAGCCTTCGGCTGCTTTTCCACCTCATTGCTCTCGACCGCTTCGTCGAGGGCGTGCACGTTTTGTTGTCCTGGGGTACGGCCTTTCTCTAGGTTGCGGCCATCGTTTTGGTGACCCCAGATTGTGATGACCCCTAGCGTCGCCGAGATTTTCATGCACAAATAAGCCTGGTGAATGACTGCCTCAAACTTGTTGAGGAACCCTCTGCCCAGGATGCCATTGCAGGGATAGTACATCTCCACGACGTCGAAGGATAGGTATTCTGTTCTGGCATTCTGGACTGTTCCGAAGGACACTGGGAGAACCACTTTGCCCAGCGCATGGATGACGCGCCCTCCGAATCCATATAAAGGTGTGTATGGGGGTTGCAACAAATCTCTATTGAGCCCCATCTTGTCGAAAGCGTCAGCGAAGATGATGTCGGCTGACGAACCATTGTCTACCAGAAGCTTCCCCAGAGTCCAACTCGCTATGTTTGCTTCTATCACTAGAGCGTCATTGTGGGGGAAACCTTGTAGCCTTACGTCTTCCTCTGAGAAGGTGATTGGGATGTGGGACCATCTTGTTTTCTCGACTCTTCCTTCCACACAAATGTTCTGCACCTCGCGAAAGTAGTGCTTCCGTTCCTTTTTGGTTTCAAACTCCAAAGCGGAGCCTCCTGAAATTGGCATTATGGTTCCGACGTATGGCAGGGGATCATTTTGGCCCTCAAGCTTGGCTGGCAACGGCGGAGCTGAGAGGCCTTTGTAAGGAGGAGGTGGCGGAGTGATGGGGTGTTGCTCGATGGGTCTGCGCTCAATATTCTGAGTTTGGAAAGTTTGTGATTGCCAGAGTGGGGGTTGAGGATATGTGGAATGAGATGGCTGGAATTGAGGTGGCTGGAAAGTTTTAGTGAAAGAGTTTCGCCCAAAGTTAGAGTTTTGCCACGCCGGAGCAGAGTGGTTTACAGCGCTCGCTCTCTCCTTTTCCTTCCTCTCCTCCTCGAGGATGGCCTCAAATCTTTTCTTGTCTGGGCAATAGTTTGAACTATGGTCATCGTTTTCCTTATGGAAAATGCAATACCACTTTCTTTTCTCATGTTGGCCTCGGCCCCTGCCGCGACCCCTGCCTCTGCTGCCGCCTCTCCCGCCTCTGCGGCCTCCCCCTTGACTGGAGTGCTGTGGGCTAGGCGGGTTGGTGACCAGACTTTGTGGATCGGCCTGTGGATTAGGGTTTTCCTAGGCGTTTTCGCCGTCTAGGCCCAATAAGCCTCGAGGATTTGCGTGCGAGGCATTTCTGGGATTAGACCATTCCTTCTCACTGGGTTAGTTTGCTTTTGCAGACTTTTTCTGCTGAGATTGCTCTTCCATGCACATCTTGAAGTCATTGTCCGAGCGAAAATACTTCTCGAACTCTTCGTATAGGCGCTGGATCGTCCTGAGCCTTTCGCGCATGAGGTGCGAGCAAAACTTGCCGGCTCTCAAACCCACGATTGCAGCATTAATGGCGACAGCGTCCAAAACATTTGGCGCCTGGGCTCTGAGATGCGCAAATCTCCTGAAATAGTTTTGGAGAGGTTCCTTGTCCTTATGCTTGCACGAGAAAAGGTCGCTCTCTGTAAGTTCTGGACGTTGGAAACCCTGAAAGTTTGAGAGAATCCGATGCTTCAGGTCATCCCATCCGTGAATTACACCTGGGCTTAGCAAAGAATACCACTACGCTGTCGCTTTGTCAGCAGCGATGATGAAGGATTTCACCAGTACAGAGTCGTCCCAGCCGGCTGATAGGATAGCGGCTTCGTAGCTCATTAGGAATTGCCTTGGGTCGGATTGGCCCGAGAATCTGGGTAGTGGGACTGGCCTGTACGTTTGTGGCCATGGAGTGATCTGAATTTCTTGAGACAAGGGGGATTTGGGATCCCAAGATCTCGTGCGGATGGTATGAACGTCCTGATACGAAGGACCCGACTCGAAAGGGCTCACGAAAGGGTTGCGGCTGAAAGTGGTGTGCGGAGGGGGCTGGGGGAAAAACTCAGTGCGCTCATTGAAGTTGGACTGGTTGGGAATAGTGTACTCGGGTGAGGGTTGATTGAAACTTAAGGATTGCTTTGCTTTTAAGGCGCGCAACTCCTCCTTCAAGCTGGCGATGCCTGCTTTTTGTTTTTGGATCTCAGCTTCGTGCTGTATAGCTACCAGCCTCTTGTTGGTTCTAGCAAGTTCTTCAGCCTCCCTGCGCAGTTTGGCCAACTCCGCTTCGTGTGCGGCGCCGGATTCTGGGAGCGCCTCCCCCTGGGTGAGCAAGGTAGAGGGGTTCAGCTCTTTGTCGAGGGATGACGAAGCCCCTTTGGTAGAATTGGCGGTAGTTCTCTTCTTCCTTGTGGACATTCTGGGTTTGTTACTCGAGCCAAGCATAAACGGTGGGCACCAATTGTTGTGGCGATAGCCGAAGCTACCGAGCACAAACAATGAGAGGAAGCAAAAAGCTCAAGAACCAAGACCAGAATACAAAACAAAGGACAACCAAAAGCTCTTTACTCGACAGTTGATTTCTCAAAAGTCGGTCCCCTTTACAAGTGTCGTTCGTCTCCTTTTATAGGGAGGCGAACTGACTTTTTACATTCCGAGAATACCCTCATGTGAAACGGATCAAAACAGAATGTGCTAGACTATTTTTGGGAAATCTCCAATTAGGTATCCACGTAATCGGCGCTTCATGATGTCACGCCGCAAATCGCAGCGCCTTTCTTGTTGTCATCACGTGCACCTATCGGGAGAAGACCTTCAATCTTTTGGAGACTCCCCTTTCGCCTGGCACCTTTTGTCACCTGGAACACGGATCACATTCAAACTTAAAATTGTTAGATGTTAGAGACGACGAAACCCCCCAAGCGAATCCCAGGCCAAGACTAACTGGGTGAGCAAGATTCGTCTCTGGGGTTTCATCGTGGAGAAAACCAAACAGCCTGACCAAGACCCTAACGCCCTGGATTATTCTGAGCTTATTTGGCGGCTCTGCAGGCGACGAAGGGTATTGGTCAAAAGGCGGATTCTGAGAGATGAAAATGGATTCAAGAACTCCTAGGGTTTCGCCGTTAGGCCTTTCGCATGAAAACTTGGGCAACTGAAGACACTCTTTTATTTTTGGTATACGAAAGGCTTGATTCCGAATCCCCCCAACAGTCGCCCCTTCGCACCCGTGGGTCCTCAGGTGATTATGCACTTTACCCCCTCGACTTGCATGATTTTGACGATGTCATCCTCGCGTTCAAGATAGAGGTTCTCCACACATGAAGTTCGGTCTTTTACACTTCAATCCTCGGGGGTGTTCCTCGTAGCACTTCGGTCCTTGCCACCATTTGAAGTGATTTCATCAAGCTCATGAACACGAACAAGACTCCGTAAATGCTCCTTTGAACTTGTTGTGAATTCGTCCTTTGTGTCCATGTTTTCCTACATAAACATAACACTTCCAAATGCATGCACATAGATGAACTTGTTATATGATTAGTGTGCCTAGTGGCGGGTTAGTTCCATAATCAAATCCAAACCAAAGTGTAATGAACATGCTTGGTGTACCAAAATACACCGTCAACAGGTGCACATACCAGACCCCGGGACCTACCCGCTGGTTGTCAACCCCATAGTAGACTTGACTTCTCCAAGATGACTGCCTGCAACGAGCCCTTCTACGGGGTCATACCCGGCAAGGCTACATACCTCATAGGTCATGTATGCTTGCTAGTCACTTTCGGCAAGCAGGACAATTTCTGCATTGAGTACTTGGCGTTTGAGGTTGTGGACTTCCCCTCCTCCTACCATGCCATCCTCGGTCGACCAATGTTGGCCAAGTTCATGGCCATCCCGCACCACACCTACCTCATCATGAATATGCTAGCTTTGAACGGAATCCTTTCCATCTGTGGTGATATCCTCATCTCCTACAAGTGCGAGAGTGACACTGTCGACTCACAAAGGTATCTGTGTGCAAAGTTGCCGCTATGGTCATGGTCGCCCAGTTCGCCAAGATCGACCAAACTACCATGAAGGTGCCAGAACAGAAGCGTACATCCACTGCCTTGGACGCAAGTCCCGCAGTGAAGAAAGTTTGCCTCGACCTGCCCGACGCAACCAAGGAAGTCACCATTAGGGCCAACCTTGACCCCAAATAGGAACTCGTGCTCACCAGTTCACATATATAAGACAATGTTCCAACAAAATCTAAAAATATTAATTATCATCACATATCACATAACAGCATAGATCTTCCGCCAGCATGGCTCGCTCACTCCATCTACTCCATCCATTCCTCATTCCTGGCCACGACGCGGTGGCGGCTCCACTTCTTCTTGTAGTTCTGCCTCAGAGGCTCAGATTTGGACATCCCATGGACATGGTCCTTGACCTCATTCAGTTTACGCCACTGGTGCACGTTGGGGTAGACAGGGCACCCGTACATGCCGCTCAATCATCGGAAGATGCACAAAGCATCACCCGGGGGGACCGGAGGGATGTAGCCATGGAAAAGGTCCTCAGATGAGTCTATGTCAGCTTGGGAGTCGGATTGAAAGTCGAATCAAGCTCACCAGTAGGAAGGGTAACCGTAGTAAGCATCCAAGGAGGCGATGGTGGAGGAGGCTGGATATCCGCCGGTGAGACACCAGCTGCTCCTGGCAAAGCACCGGTGATCGACGGCGGGTCAACATTGCCGTCGTCGGAGGGCGGTGTCAACAACTATGTAGGAGGCTAGGAATCCACCAGTGAGCCACCACCAGCTCTCGGGAAACCACCGACAAGTGATGGTGGGTCGACGTTGGTGGCGTCAGAGCGTGGCGGTAGCATGCCATGGATGTGGCCCCATAGTGCCTCCATGAACATGTGGGTGAAGTGCTGGCCATCGCGCAGCGGGAACCTGTCACGGGCGTGCGAAGAGTATGTGGAACCAGAATATCAGTTAAAGGACGAGGGTGAGAGCCTGTGCGACGGGGAACTGGTGTGGGATAGCTGGCGCAATGGGGAGCCTAATTGCTTCATTGCGTCGGCCGAGCAGTAGAAGTGAGGCGTCAGTGTTTGGGAAGTGGTGGAGTGGTTTGGAACTTGTGAGGACACCGATGGGGGGGGGGGGTAGGAGGCAATTTATGTGGAGTTACTCGCCTTGCCTGGGAAGTTGTGTTGCTTCAGTGAGAAGGTATGCAACGAGCGCCTCTTGAGTCTTAACTCTTTGAGTGCCTTCCATTCATCTACCACTGTTGAGGGGCTGATGTGCGGGTCCCCATGCCGTATGACCAACACGTCAGTGATCTCTTGATGATGGCAACCAGTTTCCATGGGAAGGTGTAGCACGAGGATGGCAACAGGCAGATGTTACTGTTAAGAAAAATTGATAAGACCAGACTAAATTGTTTGTTTATTTGTTGGCAAAATATGTTCATGTTTTTCAAATGAACATCCATCCAAAGTACTCCGTAGGAGGAAACAGAGTTCTCTGATCAGACAATCAGCATAATCAAATACAGAGGGATGAAACTTAATCAAAAACTACTAATAAGCAATTCAACAAAATGTCACTTGTTATTGTTGGCAATTATTTTTTTCATCCAGTCTGGCTCGTCGAGGGTCAAAGGCGCCACCTCACCGTTGAGCAGGAATGGCTCCAACATCGGTGGCTCAGCGGCTGGCAATGCCGTCGGCCTTTCGAGCAGGGACAGGAACGGCCTTGCCCCTAAGCTCTCTAGGATAGTTGGCGCGGTGGGCGCACTTGATATCAATGGTAGAGCGGCTGGCAACACCGCTGGCCTATCGAATAGGGACGAGAATGGTTGCATGCCTGAGCTCTCCGGGACAGTCGGCACGGCGGTGCACTTGACATCAGTAGTGGAGTGGATAGCCACGAGAACAATGTGTGGCCAGCCCGACCTCTTGGGCACTCCACCCACTGCATGCAAGCTTCTGGTGGTGATAGGTACGGTCGTGTGCCTGAGCTCTCCGGGACAGTCGAAGCGGCGAGCGCACTTGACATCAATGGCCGAGTGGCTGGTAACACTGCCGGCCTATGGAGCAAGGACGGGAACGGTCGTACGTCTGAGCTCTCCGAGACAGTCGAAGCGGCGAGCACACTTGACATCAACGGCGGAATGGAGGGCCACGGCTTCCACGTGTGACCAGCTGTCGGTGTTTTAGACTGGCAACCTACTAAGGGGAGTACCCGAAGTAGATGAATGTGGCCTCGCCGAGATCGGTAACTCGAAGGAAGAGACACGTGGCACACAATTTAGACAGGTTCGGGTCGCGAGGTGCGTAATACCCTACGTCCTGTATGCCGTGTAGCTATGGATTGATTGGGTACAATTACAAGATGGTGCAATTGTATGCCATGAGATGAGATGATGAGAGAGGGGTCCCTGCCTCGCCTTATATAGTCTGGGAGGCAGGGTTACAAGTCGGAATAGGGAGAGAGTACTAGTCGAGTAGGTCTAGGAGTCTTCCATACAGTGCGGGACATGTACAGCTTCCTACCCGAGTACTTCTCCTCTGCAGCCCTGGTGCTTCACGCCATCAGGTACCGTGCAGCGCAAGTCGGGTAGTCCCAGGGGTCCACTGAGTAGTCGGTCCTGGTACCCACCAAGGTAGTGGGCCCAGGGAGGTCCATATGACAAGCCCTGAGTACTTTGTAGTCGAGAACGATAGCTTCAAGTAGTCTTGACGGCCTTAACGAGTAGTTCTCAAGCGTCCCCGAGTACTACAAGTCAAAAGTTCTCAAGAGTAGTCAAAGCATCCCGAGGCTGGAATGTACTTCAGCTGATGTTTGAGAAATCTTGAAATCTCCTCGAGTAGTCCCAAGCGTCCTCGAGTGCTGCCCTTGAAGGTCTTCAAAAATGCCCGTATTGTCTTGAAGCCGAAGATGATATGGAAGTGTGATTGCAAAATCGCACTCCATATGGAGTAGCCCCCGAGCCTTAGTTTGAGTTGTAGACTCTGGCTGAGGGTCCATCTGAAGCTCTGGCAAGAATATCCCGAAAAATCCGGAGAAAAAACCGAAGGACACGTGGCACGGAGCCCCCGAGCCTTGAGTCGAGTACTTCCTCTCGAATTGAAGGGTCATCTTGTAGAATGTGTCCTGAGATGCTCCTGAATCTTGTCGCTTCTCGGGTAGTCGAATAGAGGTAGCCGAGCCCCCGAGGTAAGGCGCGTCGACTAGTAGAAGTTGAAAGGTCGCCCGCGGCCGCTGAGTCACCCAAGCGCAGACTTATCCATCCGGACATTGGAGGGCCGTTTTGACTTATAAATAGAAGCCGAAACCCTTAGGGTTTTCACCCCACGCAGTTGTAGCCATTCCGAACAGATCTTGTCCAGAAATAGCCATCAGCGCACGCCGCCGCTGCTGAGTGAAGTGTAGATCCGAGTGCGCCGCCGTAGAGAGCCACCGCAGTAGCCCCCGAGGGAATGCGTGTGAAGACGCCGTGCACTTGGAGGATGAAGCTGTCTCCGTCCAAGACCACGAAGGCCACCGGCGGGAAGAAGAGGGGTCGGCACGAAGGCCACCGGATCTGCTGCAGGGATGTCACCACCAGTGTCCCCACCGCGGCCAGATCCAAACCGCGAGTGGAAGAAGTCCAAGGCGAAGACCGAAGACTTGCTCACCCTGCTGAACAGTGGATTCCTTCGCGAGACGGAAGTGGATGTGTGGAGGGCCGCCGTCGGGGATCCGTACCCAATGGAGAAGAACGAAGACGAGATCCCAATGTTCGCGCGCTTCGCGGAGCGCGGACTCTCCCTTCCAGTGAGCGACTTCTTCAAGGGGCTCATGGGGTACTACGGCATCGAGTACCTCAACCTCAACCCCAACGGTATATTCCACACTGTCGTCTTTGTACATTTCTACGAAGCTTTTCTAGGGATCAATCCCCATTGGATTTTGTTCCGGAAATTCTTCCGGGTGAAGCCACAACCCAGCGCCAGCAACCCTCGGGTAGTCAGAGGAGCGGGAATCCAGATGCGGGAGGACACCGCCGAGCAGTACCTCTCGTACAAGCTCATATACTCCAACCAAGACTGGAAGGCCAAATGGTTCTACATCAGGAACCACCATCCGGGGTTGCCGAAGCCGAGCGGGAAGCAGCCCAAGCACCGCCCGTGGTGGAACACGGAGCCGGCGATGCAGGAAGGGATCCAGCTGCCTGAGTTGTTGGCGCGGATCAAGGCGCTGAGGGAGGCCGGGCTGAGGGCCGAGCACGTACCTTCAGCTTCATGAAGCGCAGGGTGTAGCCACTGATGGCTTGCGACACCCTAGGGTTCGAGTACACTGGCGATGATGATACGTCACAGATGCCTAGAGACGAAGTCGACGACGACGACATTGTCGACAGGTTGGCTCGGATCTTCAAGGACATGCCGTCGTACACGGCGTGCCCCATACCGGAGTACTCCGCAGCTCGCCCACCAAAGGAGGTAAGTAGCCGCACCCACAGTCGAGTAACCATTACGCAAGAGTAGTCGAACTGACGAGTTGTTTCTTGAAGGATGACTTGAAGAAGTTTGTCTCCGAGCCACCGCCGCCCCCTCAGGAAGTTGAGATCCCTGAGGAGGGGAAGACCAAGGCCACGGAGCGGTGCGAAGTCAGTGAAGGAGACGACACGGTTGTCGTGGAGGACACGTCCGACGAGGACGACGACAAGGAGACGCTGCAGGACCGCTTCCAGCTGCAGTCGAGGTCCAGCCGTCCTGTCCTACCTCACGTCCCTCTTGTCCAGGATCCGCCGGCTAGCCTGGAGGCTAGTCTGGCTGCACCGCCGAGGAGGCCGCGCAACGGGTCCCGCAAGCGCGTGGCGAAGAAATTGAAGGTTAGTGAGACCACGTCCCAAGTGGTAAACCATCTTGAGTAGTGTAGTCGAGTACTGATGTCTCGAGTTCTCGTGATGACGATGAACTTTCCTTGCTTGCAGGAGTTGCCGCCTACGGAGCCCGCTGATCAGGGCGACGAAGGCGAGTGGGACACGGTGGGGGAAGCCACTGGGAGTCGCAGCCCAGCCCCCACTGTTGAAGAACTCTTGGCACAACTAGAGTGCCAGCCCCCTGCTGCGCAGGAGAGCACGGGACCCACCGCTGCTGCTGCGGAGGAGGAGGAGGCAACACCCGCGGAGGCGCAAGAGGAGGCGCCCGCCGAGGCCGGACAGGTGGACATCGCCAGCATCCTCGGCGCCCCGACCGTGACGGTAGTCCGGTCAAGCCTGTAAGTGTTGAATCTTCCCGAGTAGTATTTGATGTGGTAGTCGAACTTGATTGACAACCGGCTTGTGTACTCTGCTGGAAATCGATGGATCTTTCCTGGGAGAGGGATGAACCCGCCGCAGTAGTGGCGGAAGAGTAAACCGCGCCGCCCACTGGGGAGTCCGCTCCCGCCCCTCAAGCGGAGCCCGAAGCGCCGGCCGCTACGGCTACGTTGCCCGAAGCCAGTGTAGTTGAAGGTAAATACTCTGCTGAGGTTGTAGTATCATCGAAGAGTAGTCGTAGTCGTCAGATATGATTGATGCACTTGTCTTCTCGTTGACAGGCGCTGAGGCCGAAGGGAGCGATATCCCAGCGGTGGTTCCCATGGAGAACTTGACACCAGAGACTCAGGAGGCTACCGGAGGAGCCCCCGAGACGATGGAGGTGGCCGCCGGAGAAGCCGCCGCGACGACTGGAGTGGAGGAGGCCGCCACGCTGCCAGAACCCGCTCTGGAAGTGGTCGTTCGCTCCCCAGAGATCCAAGACACAGAGCCCATCCGCTCTGCACCGATGACCGAAGCCGCCACGAGTAGTCGTGGCGGGATCGAGTTGTTGGCGGACGACTTGGTCGATCCGGCAACGGTGGCTCGGCATCTGGAGGCGGTCCGCCAAGCCGAGCAGTGGATGGAGGTGAGTAGCCGTAACTCTTGAGTAGTCAATCCTGTAGCGTTGAGTACCCATTTAATGTGTATTTTCTGTTGAGGACGTCGCTGAGAGGTCCCGCCTGAAGTCGGAGATGCTTCAAGGGTACGGCGTCACTGTGCTTCGGGCCGAGGCGCTGGAGGACAAACTTGTAAAGTCCCGGAAGCACGCTGCCGCCATGCAGTCCAAGCTGGATACCGCCTTCGCCAAATACCACAATGACATCCAGGAGATGTAGGCGAAGAGCGACGACTTGGTGCGGAAGAACAAGTCGCTCCGCAACAAGAACAAAGGTACACCACTTGTCTTGTTGAGTACTTGTTGGAGGTCGAGAGGTAGTCTAACCCGCCGTGCCTTGTTGTTGCAGAGCTTGAGACTCGAGTAGAGCAGTTGAAGACTTCAGAGACGGATCTGAAGAATCTCTTCTACCGGGAGCAGGAGGACCGCCAGGTACTCGAGTTAGATTATAAGGAGCTTGCCTACGAGTGCGACAAGCACATGGAGCTCCGTATTGCATCCGATCGTGACCTCGTCAACTGCTACAAATCGTTGCAGAAGCTGAACGAGGATTGCGAGAAGCTGCGGGCCCAGCTCAAGGAACTCGAGGAGGCCGCGCTCCCCATCGCGAGGCTGCTGGTGCCTCATCCCGGCGGTCCCAAGATAGCGCCGCTGGTGGACTGGTTGAAGGAAGCCAACAGCTGGCTGGCGGCCTACGTGAAGCATCTGGCGAAGTCGATCCCGAACCAGATGCTAGCCTTCATGAAGTCAAACTTCCTGAAGGCGCCCGTAGACATAGTCGCTGGTGGACTAGCCGCCAACTGCACCGACGAGAAATATGCGGAGCTGCTGGAGCAGATGGCGCCCATTGCGGAACAAGTCGCCGACAAGCTTAATCTCCATTAGCCCTGTAATAGTTAGCTCGTAGCAGCAGATGTACAAAAACAATTGTAATTGTTTAAGTATTAATGAAGAAAAGTTCCACCAATGAGTACTCGTAGTCGCGATCTCAGAGTGCGGAGTCCCATCGCGGAGTTGTTGCGAGTAGTTGTACTCGGTAGTAGTCCCGTTGAGGGAAGTAGACAGTAAAGCAGTTGATGAACAATCGAACTTTATTACTAAAGAAGTACACCTGGATGGCCAGGGCCGTAGTTACAAAGTAGTCGCCAGGACCCGGAGGCCGCTTACGGCTAAGTAGTGCTAGGGCGAGTAGCCGCTTACAGCAGTAGATCTGTAGGTACCCGTATAGGCTGGATCTAGAGGCACATGGTCTCTTAGTAGACCGCTGCTAGAGTCCTTTGTTGCTCGTCGCAGCCCAGGATCCGTAGGTAGCCGCGCGGGCTGGATTCTGGAGAGGAGTAGTCCAGAGACTGATGCCTGGACCCGGAGGCCGCTTACAGCGAAGGAGTAGTCCGGAGACTGGTGCCTGGACCCGGAGGCCGCTTACAGCGAAGAGGTAGTCCGGAGACTAGTCCCCGGACCCGGAGGCCGCTTACGGTGGAGGGGTCTTGATGTAGTCGTGTAGACTTGAGCCCCAGGGTAGTCGGGTAGTCTAGGCGTAGAACCGACAGAGCTGGTCGACGTTCCACGAGTTGTTGGCGTCTTCGCCTTCTAGTGTCTGAAGGCGGTAGGAGCCAGGCCCGGTCACCTTCGCGACTGTGAAGGGGCCTTCCCAGGGGGAGCTGAGCTTGTGTAGTCCTTTCGTGTTCTGGATACGACGGAGGACGAGATCGCCAACGTTGAAGGAGCGTTCCTTGACGTTGCTGTCGTGGTAGTGTCGGATACCCTCCAGGTACCTTGCTGATTGGACGAGGGCGGCGCAGCGAGCTTCTTCGAGTCCGTCGATGTCAACTCATCTGCTGTCTTCAGAGACGCCTTCGTCGTAGTGCTCCACTGCTGGTGAATCCCATATGACATCAGCAGGGAGGATTGCTTCGGAGCCGTAGACCAGGAAGTAAGGGGATTGCCCCGTTGGCTTGGAGGGCTGAGTACGTAGCCCCCAGAGTGCATTGGGTAGTTCCTTGATCCACTTGCCTCCTTTAGAGTTAGCAGCGTCGTGTAGCCGCTTCTTGAGAGCATCGAGCACCATCCCGTTGGCGCGCTCGACTTGTCCGTTGGCCCGAGGATGGGCAACTGAGACATATCGGACGTCGATCCCGCTGTTCTCGCAGTACTCCCAGAACTGGTGGTTGTTGAAGTTGGAGCCCAGGTCTGTGATGATGCGGTGGGGTAGTCCGTAACGATGCACGAGTTCATCCAAGAAGTCGAGTACTCTGTCGGCCTTGGGGCATGTGACCGGCTTGACCTCGATCCACTTGGTGAACTTGTCGATGGCCACCAATAGTCTGTTGAATCTACCTGGCGCAGTTGGCAGTGGCCCAATCATGTCGAGCCCCCAGCAAGCAAAGGGTCAGGTTGGCGGTATGGTGACTAGCTTGTAGGCTGGGACGTGTTGCTGCTTGGCGAAGTATTGACATTCTTGGCCCCTTCTGACGAGTTCTTCAGCGTCGTCCAGAGTTGTGGGTCAGTAGAAGGCTCGCCGGAAGGCCTTGCTGACCAGCGTACGAGAAGACGCGTGGTATCCGCAGACGCCCTTGTGGATCTCCTCCAAGATGTCCTTGCCTTCTTTCCTGGGGACGCACTTCATGAGTACTCCAGAAGATGTGCCCCACCTGTAAAGCTTGTCTCCGACGAGGACGTAGGACTTGGCGCGGCGGATGAGCTGCTCAGCCAAGTTCTTGTACGAGGGAACCTTCTGCTCGATAAGGTAGTCGATGAAGGGTTGCCTCCAGTCCATGTCGATCATCATGACCTCCTGGCCAGCTGGCGGATGCGCTGGGACAGTGGTCGGTGGCGCCGGCTCTGGGATGGATGGCGCGTGAAGCTCGTGAACGAAGACACCCGCTGGTACTTGAGCGCGAATGGAACCAAGCTTCGACAGGACGTCCGCTGCAACGTTGTTGTCGCAGACGATGTGGTGAAACTCGAGACCGTAAAACTAGTTCTCGAGCTTGTGGACTTCTAGGCAGTAGGCGTCCATGTTCTCCTTATTGTGGTCCCAGGACTTGTTGACTTGGTTGATGACCACTGCGGAGTCACCGTAGTCTAGTAGCCTCTTGATGCCCAGTGAAGCCGCGAGGCGGAGCCCGTGTAGGAGAGCTTCGTACTCGGCTTCGTTGTTTGAGACCTTCCAGAAGATCTACAGGACGTACTTGAGTTGTTCGCCCGTTGGTGAGATCGGGAGTACCCCTGCACCTGCGCCCTCGAGGTTGAGTGAGCCGTCGAAGTACATCACCCAATGCACTGGTCGCACGGTTGGAGTAGGTAGCTGATTCTCCCGCCACCCTGCCATGAAGTCGACTAGAGCTTGCGACTTGATGGTTGTGCGTGGCTTGAAGTCGATGGTGAGGGCGCCGAGTTCGACTGCCCACTTGGAGATTCTTTTAGTAGCATCTTGGTTCCACAGGATGTCGCCGAGCGGGTAGTCCGCGAGGTGATGAGTACTGCGTACAGAAGCTTCTGCACAGGCTGGTAGCGTGCCTTGGACTCTGACAACACCTCGCTGACGAAGTAGACTGGGCGCTGGACTGGATAGGTGTGGCCGTCTTCCTGCCGCTCGACGATGATGGCAGTACTGACCACGTGAGTAGTCGCAGCGAGGTAGAGCAGTAGCTGCTCGCCTTTGCGAGGAGCCGTGAGGACTGGTGGCTTCGATAGGAAGTCCTTGAGCTGAGCAAGGGCTTGGTCTGCCTCTGGGGTCCACACGAACTTCTCTTGGTGATTGAGTAGTTTGAAGAAGGGGAGCCCCCGTTCTCCAAGCTTCGAGATAAATCTGTTCATGGCCGCCATGCACCCGGTCAGCTTCTGGACGTCTTTGATGCACGTGGGAGCTTTCATGCTGGTGATGGCGGAGATCTTCTCGGGGTTGGCTTCGATGCCGCGTTGGCTGATGATGAAGCCGAGTAGTTTGCCCAAAGGTACGCCGAAGATGCACTTGTTCGGGTTGAGCTTCCAGCGGTACTCGCGCAGGGATGCGAAAGTCTCTTCAAGGTCGTCAATGAGGGTACTGGAGTCTTTGGTCTTGACAACCACGTCATCCACGTAGGCTTCGACGTTCTTGTTGAGCTACCTGTTGAAGCAGACCTGGATAGCTCGTTGATAGGTGGCGCCGGCGTTCTTTAACCCGAAGGACAAGGTCGTGTAGCAGTACGCGCCAAACGGGGTGATGAACGCGGTGTTCTCCTGGTCTTCTTCCTTGATCGCGATCTGGTGGTACCCGGAGTAGCAGTCGAGGAAGCAGAGCAGGTCGCAGCCCACCGTAGAGTCGACGACTTGATCAATCCACGGCAACCCGAAGGGGTCCTTGGGGCAGTGCTTGTTGAGATCAGTGTAGTCGACGCACATCCTCCACTCATTCGAGTTCTTCTTGCGGACGAGGTCGGGGTTGGCAAGCCACTCAGGATGGAAGACTTCTCTATTGAAGCCAGCCTCGAGTAGTTTGGCGAGTTCCTTCTTGATGGCGTCCCGTCTGTCGTCGGCGAAACGGCGGAGGTGTTGTCGCTTGGGGGTGGCCTTAGGATCAACGTTGAGGCAGTGCTCAATCAACTCCCTGGGCACTCCTGGCATGTCCGCTGGCTTCCACGCGAAGATGTCGCGGTTAGCCCAGAGGAAGTTGATGAGCGCGTCTTCCTATTTGGGGTCGAGGCCGGCCCCGATGGTGGTGGTCTTGCTGCCGTCGCCTGTGCCGAGGTCGATCGTCTTGACCTGAACCTCTTCAGCTGGCTGAGGCTTGTTGGCTTTGTAAGACTTCTCAGGGATGTCGAGTTCACTTGTGGCAAGCTTCTTCGACACAGCGTAGACCTCCATCATAGTGTTGGGTACTTGATTTCTCCACAGCTTCCGTGTCGCAGTCGTGCGAGATCTTCAAGTCCCCTTGGAGGGAGAGTACACCTGCTGGACTTGGCATCTAAAGTACCAAGTAGGTCTAGTGGGGCACCGCCATGAACTTGGCGATGGCAGGTCTGCCGAGGATGGCATGGTAGGATGTCTCGAAGTCCGCGATCTCTAACTTGATGTACTCGGTACGATAGTTGTCCCGAGATTCCACGAAGGAAACTGGCAGGACAACTGAGCCCAGTGGAATAGCCGCGTCACCAGGGACGATGCAGTAGAAAGGCGTGTTGCTCTTGGTGAGCATGTGGGTGATGTCGAGCTTCATCTTCTTCAAGGTCTTGGTGAAGAGGACATTGAGCCCGCTTCCGCCGTCGATGAGGACCTTGTTGAGCCTGGAGCCCGCGATCACCGGCTTCAGGACGAGAGGGAACTGCCCTGGTTCGGAGAAGCTGGTCCATTGATCCGTGCGGGAGAAGGTAATGGGTACCTCCGACCACCTGAGAGGGGTCGGAACCGCTGGTTCAATGCTCATGACTTCTCGATGAGTAGCCTTTTCCTCCCGTCTGCTGGGTAGTCCGCCGAAGAGGACGTTGACAGTCTTGTCGGGTTCCTGGAAGTCGCCGTTGTCTCCGTCGTTCTTTTTCTTGCCTTTCTTGTCGTGAGGGTGCGGTGGCTCTGGAGTACTCTTGAGTGCTTGCCTGAGTTGGTAGCACTGCTTGGTGGTGTGGTTGTCGTCCAGATGCCACGGGCACTTCTCCTTCAATAAGTCTTTGAAGCCGCCGGAGTTCTTCTTCGAGTTCTCCTTCGCAGGGCGCTGGATAGCCGTGACAGTGTTGTCTGGCTTGCGCTTGCGGTTGGGACCCGAGTAGTTGTTGTTGTTGTTGTTGCGACCTCTTTGGTTCCCGTTGTTGCCGCTGCTGCCGCCCGTGTTCTGCTTGTTCTTGCCACGAATGGCGCCGTACTTGGCGTTGGCCTTGTCTTCTTCATCCGCCCAGGACGTGATCATTTCCTTGAGGTGGGGATGGACTTGGGGCGGCGACGACCGAAGTCTTCAAAGGTGCGGTGGTGGTAGAGGCCGTCTTGGAAGAGGTCGATGACCTCCTTGTCAGTGACGTCGACTATGGTAGCGCGCTTGTCGAAGAAGCGGCACATGTACTTGCGGAGGGTCTCGCCTTGTTCCTGCTTGACCATGGCCAGGTTCATGCGAGTCCCCGAGCGACCCATGGCGCCCGCGAAGTTGCTGGTGAACTGCTCCTTCAGCTGGTCCCACTTGTCGATTGAGTGCTTGTCCAGCGACTCGAGCCATGTGAGTGGGGCTTGGTCCAGGCAGAAGGGGAAGTAGAGGCACTTGGTGTCGTTGTTGCCGCCAGCGTTCTCGATGGAGAGGGCGTAGCACCTGAGCCACTGGATGGGGTCCTGCTTCGCGTCGTACTTGGTAATCCCCAAAGTCTTGAACTTTTCGGGGAGGAGCAAGTTGCGAAGTCCAGGTGAGAAGGCGGGGAAGCCGTCATTGTCGCCTGCAGTGGCTGACTTCTTCCGCCACAGCTCTTCAATCTTCTGGCTGGCGTCGTAGCCACCCTGTGAAGCTCCGGAGGCGTGGCTGTTCGTGTGGTCTCGACCGCTGCGACTGCCGCCGCCGCCGGCCCTCCTGTTGGCTCCGTGGTTGGAGCTTCCATCGTCGCTGCCGCCACCGCCAGGGTCACGGCCGCCGCCGCTGGTGGCGCGGTGAGGGACGACCTCACGGTTGTTGTTTCCACCCTGTGAGGGTCCGCTGGCATTTGCACGAGTACGGTTGGGCTGAGCCGGGAGCCCGGCTCGAGTACGGTTGAAGCCGAGGTCAGCGCTGCGACTTGTAGCTTCGTTGTCGCGGTTCCTGGCGGGGGGAGGCTGGTTGACCCTGTTGTCGACCCGCATGAAGTAAGCGTCTTCAGCAAGCTTGGCGATGACTTCTCCAGCGTGTATTCCTTGAGCCTGGCATGCGATCGCTGTGATCGACATGAGGCACTGCTCGGGGGTAGTGTGTACTCTGCTCTCGACCGCCTCGAAAGCTTCCGCAAGGTTGCGGATGGGGAGGTTGTCTCGGAGACGCCGGCGCCGTTCGTTGCACTTCCTGTTACGCTCACGTCGAGCATCCCTGTTGGCGGTGGTCTCATCTGCAGGTGCATTAGCAGACAGCTCGTCTGCGGAGATGTCTTCAAGGTATCTGTCCTGAGCTGTCCCTGAGGGTCCTTGTGTGTCACCGGCAGCCATGAAGACTTGGTGATTAGGGTTGCCAAGACTGGACTTAGAGCTCGCCACCTCAGTTGCGGTGTACGAGTCAGCTCGGGCAAGTGGTGTTCCCTCCTGGAACGGGAGCGAGTCGAGGTAGGCAACGTAGCGTGAGTCTCCGCTTATCAGGTCCGCGGGCTTGCGATCTAGCCAGTAGACGAATCTCCCGGCAGGTGTGGACGTTATGACCAGCCCAGAAGCCGGCCCTGATAAGGGGTGCTCTGTAGTGTTGTGCTCGGACTCGGGATCCTCTGGGTCTGACCCGTAGTCGAACTCGTACGCGGAGTCCGAGTAGAAGCCGGAGAGGGGGTTGGAGTCCGAAGCGTGGCCGGGGGCGGTGTCGGAGTCCGAGTTGTACTCGGGTACAGGCTCCTTGCCAGCCCGACGCGAAGAGGCAGCATCCGTGCGGGCCCTGCTGATGCTGCGGGGGCCACACGTGGAGTGCTCACGGGGTGGTGGGACCACATGTGATGGCTGAATAGCCGGCTCGCATGCGATAGCCCACGGAGACGTCGAGTTCGAGTTGGAAGCGGACCCGAGCTCGAAGTCAGCGTGATGGTCGAAAAGCGAAATTTCGCCGAACTTGCCTGCGAGTTCGCCTGTGACAACTTCAGGAAGCGTCACGAGGCCGGTCTCCGGGTTGGGAGGCATGGTGAGGCGGCGCTGGAAGGATCCCGCGCCGTCGGCCAGGTGCGGACCCAAGCGCCGAAAACGAAGGTGTCGCCGCGGTTGAAGGCGACGGTTGGCTTGAAGTAGACAGGAGACGTCGAGTTCGCCATGTGATCTCGGCGAGATCCCCTACCCGGCGCGCCGCGTGTCGGTGTTTTAGACCGGCAACCTACTAAGGGGAGTACCCGAAGTAGATGAATGTGGCCTCGCCGAGATCGGTAACTCGAAGGAAGAGACACATGGCACACAATTTAGACAGGTTCGGGCCGCGAGGTGCGTAATACCCTACGTGCTGTATGCCGCGTAGCTCTGGATTGATTGGGTACAATTACAAGATGGTGCAATTGTACACCGTGAGATGAGATGATAAGAGAGGGGTCCCTGCCTCGCCTTATATAGTCCGAGAGGCAGGGTTACAAGTCGGAATAGGGAGAGAGTACTAGTCTAGTACGTCTAGTAGTCTTCCATACAGTGCGGGACATGTACAGCTTCCTACCCTAGTACTTCTCCTCTGCAGCCCTTGTGCTTCACGCCATCAGGTACCGTGCAGCGCAAGTCGGGTAGTCCCAGGGGTCCACCGAGTAGTCGGTCCTGGTACCCACCGAGGTAGTGGGCCCAGGGAGGTCCATACGACACCAGCCCGACCTCTCGGGCACTCCACCCACTACACACCAGCTTCTTGTGGCGAAGGTGAGACAGGAATCATGGTTTGATAGATCAGGAGAGAACACTTGTCCCATCGCTGCCCGGCATGCTAGCAACGAAGGCCGCATTCGGCACAGAGCATGCCAGGGTCCATCAATCCCGCCATCCATTGCCGAGTTTCTGTCCTACCGCAGTCGCCGCATCACGACCCTGCCAGAACTTTAGCCAGCGTGGATCATAAGAAAGTTAGCTCCACATGAGGCACGCGATGATTGTCGCTGACAATTGGGGGAGATGATCTGAAATGCACATAGAAATTAGTTTGCTCAAAGAGGCGGAAAAGGTCGAAAGAACACAGAAATTAATTGAATTGGGAGGGAGGACAGCGGGGATCGTGTCACGCAAATGGCCTAGGCGCATAACTTGCAATCTCGTTGAACATGGAGCAAACTTAATTCATTTGAACATGATGAGATCAAAAGTTCCCATGAAACCGGTTATTCTGGTATACTGAACACTATCGGACTGGATTAAACCTTTGCTATGACATAGGCAATAGAAGAAGGGCACGAAACGAGGTCGGATGTTTGGGTTTACGAACCATGAGTAGACCAGAGAAGTGTTTCTAGGGGGTGCTTGGATCAATGGGACTAAATTTAGTCTGACTAAAAGTAGTCTATTTGAGAGGCTAAAGCTCCAAGATCCAAGTACATTTGCTTTAGCTCTCTCTCTCTCTCTCTCTCTCTCTCTCTCTCTCTCTCTCTCTTCATTTAGCCTCATAGAAATTTGTATCATGCCCCATGAAGGACCGATACGGCGAACCAGAGAGGGGGGGATTGAATGGGAGCCGATAAAAATTCTTCTCGAAGGAGATGAAAACTCCAACAAGATGAACGTGGCTACTAACACACGTCTTCGACTCACTACCCAAGTTGGTCAAGCCCACGTAGCCACAAGAGTGCCACTGGACCTAGGAACCAACACACACAGCCTTCTGACTCGAGAACGCAGCGGAACACCAAACCTCGAGTCTACAGACCCACACCGGTCAGACCGGTGAGCACCACCGGTCAGACCGGTCCCTGCTGGTGAAACTGAGCAACTTTCACTAACTGGCTCTACACCGGTAAGACCGGTGAGACACACCGGTCAGACCGATCCCAGCCTGAAAGCTTCCAAAGCACCAAACAGGCTAACCGACCACCAAACTGACCCAAACTCGAAACAGCAGCAACACAAGACAACAACGAACACACCCAGACATTCACCCGAGCAAAAACCCATCGAGGGTTGCACCGGTCAGACCGGTCAAGAGCACCGGTCAGACCGGTGTATCCTGGGCAGCTCGGGATGAACAACACCCGCGCGTCAACTCCTCCAAATCCAAACCTCGATCTCCCGAATCGCTCCACGGACTTGAACAAGACTTTGGGGGTATTAGGGACACCTCATGAGGAGTCCATAGCCAAGTTTAATCCCACCAAAACTCATCCAAAAAGGAGGAATCAAGGAAATCCCGCCAAGTTCACTTCCAACCCAAGAACTCAAGAAACCCCAAAATCGAGCACCTTTACTCACGGATTTGGGAGGGGAATCACAGCCCAAAGAACCACGATGGCTTCCCACAAATTTCCCCCATCAAATCCCCAAGAGAAAGGTCCCGAAAACAACCCAAAGAAATCACCAAGAGAGGGCTCCGAAAATCACCACCAAGAACAACCGGGGAAAACACATCCAAACCTTGAGGAACCACGCCGAATCATCTATACATGAAACAAAGGTTCATACAAGGTCTAGCAAGCCGCCCGATCATCCATCCCTCTCAACAAGATCTCTCCATGAAGTTCTCAAGCTAGTCCTATGGAAAACCTAAGGAAAATAGGAAGGAAAATGGGAAAACAAATGTCCAAGAGTCGGCTGCCATCCTCTCACCTCTTGGGTTATATGGAGGCAACCGAAAGTCTAAAATGCCCTTTCCTAATAACTAGGGATACAAGCCCCTCAAGGGCGGATTTGGAAGTCTTCATGTTCACCATCGGACGGATGCCCGGCGGCCGCACCCTGCGTAGCCTCGACGCAAGCCATACAGTCCCGACGCGTGTCCTCCGCTTTGAAGTCTCCGGACTGCGTCGTCGCACACCGGTCAGACCGATGCTCCCCACCGGTCAGACCGGTCAGACCCACCGCTCAGACCGGTCTGGCACTGTTGCAGCACCGTCTTCGGTTCTTCGGTCTTGGCTTTGTGGATCAACCAAGGAACCCAGTGGTTTTCTGGTGAACCACCGGAAACCCCGCGAACTCGGTGTAGCCTCCGCCAATCTCCACTCATGACTCGGCTCCCACGTAGTTCCGGCTCGACCTTGGTTTTGAGACTCAACCAAGAAACCGTCCATGGCTTCATCTTGTTGTTCATGCCACCATGCGGCCCGCACTTGACCCCGCTGGCCACCGGGTCCCTCGAACGCAGCCTACTTGTCTTCTCCACACCTGAAGGCCTCACCGGCAATGACCTTTCGCGCTTGTTCTTCACCTGCACCAACACCAATCAAGCCGCAACCTGCACCTGCAATACCTAGCCAAGAGTCAGTCCACACAACGTTGTCAATCACTCATCACACAAGGAAGCGACCATCCACCAGTCCTCGAACCACACATGGTCCTCAATCTCCCCCTTGATGAGTGCATTGACAACACCCACACGAAAGTAACAAGAGAGAAAAGAAAAAGAAAAGAAACGAACAAAAAGAAACTCCAACAAGCGACCGAAAGCCAAACAAAGGCAAAGAGCAAGATCACTTGAAGAGGACAAGTCTCGGACCCCTTAGGCAAGGGCAACGGCTCGACACATCCGAGACAAAACAAAGCTCAAGCAAAGAGCGCAAACCAACGAAACAAAGCTCGAACAACCACAAAGAGCTCCCCCTGCACACATGCAAGCTCCCCCTGAACCAATGCACCTCCCCCTGGACGAATGCATGCAAACCACCGAAAACGGGCGGCAGCCGCAAGAACTTCAGCTCACACCGGTCAGACCGGTCATCACCACCGGTCAGACCGGTGCCTAAGATGTGCACAGGATCAGCACTCACAATTGTCAGACCGGTGCTCCTCACCGGTCAGACCGGTGCACAACAGAGCCCAGAAAAGGCTCGAAACCACCTGAAAACCTTCTAAATGCGTCCAGCAAGCCATTTCAAGCTCAAACTTCTCCCCCTTGTTGGCAATGCATGAATCAAGCCAAAAATGCAAAATATTCAACCGAGAGCTTCTCAAATAGACAAAATTCAACAAAGAATGCTACACATGTCCAAATGAGCAAGTTAGATACTCTACAGCTTCGTATCGATCTCAACTACATGATCACCAAGTTTCACAACCATTGGACGAAGCTAAGATGGATTTGGAAAATTTTGCGAAAAATTTGCCTCTCATGAGCAAAGTCCTAAACATGATCAAAGCATATCAAAATGGCAAAGCCACACAAACTTCATGCTAGGACAGCCATTCTAAGCATAAGACCATCACAAACACCCACAAGCACCTCATGTCATGTCAAAGCCACTTAGCCATGTGCCTACTTCTATGTATGAGACTTCTCATTGGTAGGCATCATGCAACGGTTTAGCACCCAAAGCAAATTAAATTCAGCACATATGACATGGGAGCAGATTTTCCAAGCATTTCACATTTCATTTTCAGATTCATAATTGGTACATGAAATGTCTTTGCGACAAAAAGGAACTTATGCCCCTCCACAAGATAAAGCAAGAGGGCTAAACATTCATGATGGCAAATGAGCCTTTGGCCCCATATGATCAATAAACTAGCTATCCAACCACAAATTAAGCATAGCCAAGCCACTAAAACATGTCAAGATCATATAAAGGCATTTACACATGAGAGAGCATACATGTGACATTTTTCAAAAACATAGCCATCAACCATGGATTATTCATCAAGATTATCAAGAGCTAAGCCAAACTAACCATAGCATACCAAACAAGCTCACAAAGACATATATCTCATTCCATGGTGAACAATGTATATGAGAGAAGCTTTTCCTATCCAATGCATATGATACAAAATGCATGCAATCTAAGATACTAGGATGCCTATACATCATGTTACATATGCCATGCCAAATGCAAGAAATGCACAAAGGAAACTATACATATTCTACAAAGGAGCTCCCACACACCCAACTCAAGAAATCAAGCACACACCAAGTTCCCCCCGCAAACGAGTGAAAGTTGCTTGATCTAGGGGTTTGGTGAAAATATCGGCTAGTTGGTCATGTGTGGGTACATGGATCAAAGCTATCTTTCCTTTCTCGACGTTGTCTCTCAGAAAATGATACCTCACTTCAATGTGCTTGGTTTTGGAATGGAGCACTGGGTTCTTTGCAACGCTTATGGCACTGGTGCTATCACATTGAAGTGGTGTGACAACCCGCCCAGGAAAATACCATACTATTGCCTAAGACCGGTCCACTTTGGTCATTAAGCTGTAGTAAAGTATCATCCTGTCGTTGGTTGCCGGGTTAACGCCCGGTAAATCACGTGAACATCGAACAGAGGATCGACACATGCATTAAAACTCACGCGAAGGCGAGTCCAGAGTACAACGTGAATTAAACATTTCATTACAAACCATTGTTCATGGCATAAGGTAAAGATTCAGAGTTCGAAAATACAGCGGAATAATTTAAACTAGCGGAACGGTGAACATCACAGGAGGCCGTCCGTGATGTCATCACTTGTCGTCACCCTTCTGATCAAGCACACCTGCAACAACATTTTTAAAGCAAGGCCGAGTATACTAATACTCGGCAAAGACTTAACCGTCGGGTGGTGGATCGCATCACCAACCTCTAGACATGAAAGGCTTTTGGCTGGTGGAGTTTCTTTTGCTGGAAAGCTACTAAGAGTGGATCCTTACTTTCAATCCTTTAGCACAAGTTCTAGTTGATTACCATTTCTAAGTGTGCCAACTAATTCAATCAATAATTGGACAAGCAATTAATTCATCCAACCATATTTCTTGGGTTCCATCATTATGGGATATCATGGCCAGTAGAATAAGCAGTCTCTGATAACGGTGAGAGGCCGACAATCGATTGATTTAAACCTTGCAAGGTAGACCCAAACACACGGTAGGCTGCCCCCGCGAGGACAACTTCCCAGGCCGTCCCCATAAATCTTCGGGTTGGGATCGAAACTTACAGTCCCTGGTGCAGGCTATCCGGCATACCCCGCGAGATACCCGGAGTCACCATACACCACCCTTTCCGGTAGCTAGCCGGTAAGGAGATTTCTCGAGAGTAATAACGGTAGGATCCCGTGCCACCTCATTAAGGTACTAGGCTTACCGGTCCCATTCCCGGCATATGCTTGGTACGTTCAAAAGCTTAGCCCACATGCCCACTGTACCGGAGCCCAAATCCCATGCTCTTACCACATGAGCGATCCATTTAAGGATGTCTTATGATTCCTATCTAGGAACCTATTCTCGCGAGTGACGAACATCACTCGACTTCTATCGGTCCTATAGCATAGCAGCTATCGACCTAGCATACTAGTGATAGAGCATAGGTACCTAAGGATCATGCATCTAGGGTTTCAATTCAATTCTCGAAACGTAAGTGCACAATCATAGCAACATAATTGCATAATTTTAACGGACGGGATTAATGATCCGGGCTTGCCTTCGCCGGCAAGGTTGGCATTGGGCCCTTCCGGACTTGGGTCCGTGTCTTGAGCTACGTTTACGCACGGCGGCTCTTGGTCGGCACCTTCGTCTCCTCCTTCCCAAGCACGAGCGTACGTCTACTGACGGAAAGATCTACACGAAGATGCAAATGCAAGATTTATTCGACGGTTTATACTTTAATCACTCACAAACCAATGTGACAATCAAGGGGTGTATTTGTTGGGCACATTCACCTAGATAAGAACACATTCAGCATACTCTTCCGTAAAGGAACAATATGCAACTCTTTATTAATTATTCTTTTGGATGGTGACTGTGTACATGTATATGTACATAATTTATTTTATTTTCATCAACAGTAGTGGGTAGGTACATTTAAACTTTTTAACATGATTTGCAACCACACTCAAGTTACATGGTGGTTGGGTGATTTCTCTTTATTGCACAATTGAATAAGGGTTTCTTTATACTAGTCATTTCATGTGAAAGCTTTTAATCATTTTCCTTTCACAAGTAAAGATATAAATAATATTTTCATCCTTGAATTAATTTCTTATCAGCATCTAGAATTAATTAACTTTTAATTAAATTAGATAATATTTTCCAAAAAGAAAAGAATTAAATAAGGGCTTTACTTTATTGAATTTCCCTTTAATAGAAAAAGGGCTTTTAAGTCTTTTATTAAACAATTAAATTACCAAAAACTAATGGGGTGTTTCTTAAGCCTACTAGCATCTATACTGGTCCATTGGACCCACATGTAAGTGTTGGAGGCTAGGAAATTAATTATTATGGAAAATAACAAAGGTTATCTAGTGATTCCATTTAAATGCTTATAAAAATAATTAAGCATCCAAATGACCTAGAATTTCTTGTGGATGTTCTCTGGTCCTAAAAAAGCTTAGAAAACCAACATGTTTGCATGGAATATCTACTGAACTTGGTTTATTAATTTACAAAGGAAAACATGCATAAATCAAGAATAATTATTTCTGTTAATCCAAAATTCATGATTAATTCAAAAGATGTGCATTTGGGTATTACAAGACAGTGTGCACAAGTTGGGGTCAAAAACATAAACATATTTAACATGAAAAATCCTTTATTCAGTTCTGCCAGAGATAGAAAAACATTTTTATAAACAGATTTACATGATAACTTTGTGCAATTTTTGGCATAGGATTTGGTCATGACCTAATACACAACATATCCAAAAATTAGCTACAGAGGTTTTATAGTTTTTGAGTTATTGCAGATCTAGGGCTTTCACATTTGTATTTTTCATGCAAAAACAAAAAGGAATTAGCTCAGGCCAGAATAACAAAAGTTGTAGCATAATTCACTGGATCTAAAAAAATTGGTTTCACATTTTTCTGAGTTTTCTGTGATTTTATACACAATTTACAATAATCAGCTAAATGACCTCACGGTTGGAGTTTACCTTTTGCGAATAGGACCCTGGAAAGACTGGAAAGGTTGCAATGTAGTCCCTATGGCGGCCGGCCGGCGCGGGCTCGCCAATTCCGGCGAGGCCGGCGGCGCTCTTGCCCAGGGGAGGGGTGGAGGAGGGTCTAGGGACTACCTAGGACCGGTTTGGGCACGAGTTTGGTCGGGAGGTGCGGCCGGCGGTGGCGGGCCGCGGCCGCCGACGGCGGCGGCCGCCGCGGGAGCAGCCCTGCTCCGGCGCAGCAGGCGCCCGGTTGGCGGCTCGGCTAGGCCCAGTGGATGTCCTAGGGGGTGGAAAATACGCCTGCGTGCTGGGCTTGGTGGCGGAGAGCGGGGAGAAAGGAGCTCGTCGGCGCGCGTCCCTGGAGACGACGGCGTGCGGCGGCGGCTCTGTCCCAGGCGCGCAGGGGGAACACAGGCAGCCTTATAGGCGTTGCGCGGGCGCGGGGGGCACGGGGCACGGACGGCGCGGGCAGGTCGGGCGGCGCGGCACGGCGGCGGGCGGGCCGCACCACGGCGGGCGGGGGGGGGTACGGCGGCGCGCGGTTCCGTGGCGTTCCCGCCGTTCGAGGCACCTCGGGGCACGGGCACTGGGGAACACACGAGGCGGCCTTGGGAACATGCGGTGCGCGGCCGGACGCCGAGGCGCGGGGCGGTGGCGCGCGGCGGCGGCGGGCGCCGGCGCGGCGGCGCGCCCGGGCGCGCGCGGCGCGGCGTGGAGCGCCGGGACACCTGAATTCTTTCCGAGTAGCCCTGTTCAAGGTCGTGTTTCTCCCAAAAATTGAATAGAAGTGCACGAGGCAATGAACAGGAAAGTTGTAGATCTAACTACCCTCTACAACTTTCAAAAAGGCCATATAGTGTTTTTCTCAACGGATTTTGCAGGAACGTCGTGCCAACTTTGAATGTCGACACGTTCTGGAAAACAGGAAAATCTGTCTTGCAGGGGGTTTTTCACAATTTTCCACCCAAAATTTGAAATGCCAATCTTCATGAAAGTTGTGTCCCTCGACAAGATGGGCAACTTTCATAAAGGTAGATTTTGGAGTGTTTAGGTGAATTTTGGGGAACGCGGCAAAAGTTCCGGACGACATTCGCTGACGTCAACGGTCAAGCGGGGTTTGACCGTGTCTTTGACCAAGGGTTGACTACGGGTGTTTGTAGGCTTGGTCAAGGGATTCATCGGGGTTCATTGACAAGGTTTTCGGGTGATGACCCAGGCTGACCTAGGTTTGACCGGGGTTTGACTGGTTTGACCCGGCTGATCCTGTCATTAGCGTTAATGACGGTAATTAAAAACCTGGGGCGTCACAGTCTACCCCCCTTAAGAGGAATCTCGTCCCGAGATTCGAAATTACAAGGGGAGGTGAAGGATGATTCTGGGATAGAGGTGTTACCTACGAAATTCAGTTGGCTCTGCTCCACTTGCGGGCTTGGCTTGTTGTTGTTGATAGCAGATCCGGGGTTCTGCTTCTGCTGCTGGGGCTTCTGCTGTCTGGGGTTCGGGCACTTATTGGCAAAATGCCCGGGTTGTCTACAATTGTAGCACAAACGGGGTGGAAAGACTTTAGGTTTGGAGATCGGTTGCTGGGCTTCCTGGATAAGGCGGAGCCTCTTTCTCTCCTTTTTCTTTGCCTTCTTCGAGGTTCGCGCAGGTGTTGTAATAGCGGTGCGTTGAGTGGTCTTGCTAGGGTTACAGCTTCGCTTGCCTTCATGTGGACAAGTCTCCATATAGGTAATTTCCCACTCACTTGCGTCTATCTCCGGTAATCCTCGTTTGTGGCCTTGATCGGCCTTCTCTTCTGCTATAAGATCCATTGGTAGTCGAGAAGGTGGTAATATGGAGTCGGAGGCTTGGAGTTGATCTTGATTAACATACTCCTCCAACAAATTGAACAAACGGGCTTGTTCGGCCATAGAGGCAGATAAGGACTGAGAGAGACTATCTGCCAAACTATTCTGATATGGTTTCCCATAACGTCCGTTGATGATATCGTACACTATCTGATTCAGCACGGAATTCTGCCCTTCTAACAGTTGGGTTAAGTCGACAATGGTGTTGATGTCCCTCTGGGTGGTACTTCTGGTGAACAGGGCTTGGAAGGTTGAAGCTTCGATTGCATCGGTGGCATTTGTTGCAGTTGTTGAGCCATTTGCTGTTGGGTCTGCAGGAGTTGGCACAACACTTCGGTATGTGCTGCTACGAAAGCTTCGGTCAACATTGTGGGCGGCAGTTGCGTACGATCGCCACTACCCGATGCTTCAAAAACATCGTGGGTATTCCATGCTGGTCGGAACATCTGAAATTTTAAGTTCCTAATTAGCGCATGCTCGGAATCTCACCCATAAGCTTATAATTTGAACATATTCTATAAGACTCATTCACGGTAAGCAATGCAAACCGGACATCCAAAAAGTCACAATATCAAATTGGTAAAACTTTGCCTACACATATCCCATGATTGGAAGTGCAGATGGAACAAAAGTACAAGGTGTGTCCTCTTACTACCTCATCGCCGTTCATGAGGAAGCGGACGATGAATGTGCACATGCACAGCTAATAGTAGACACAACCCTCCTACTATACAGAGGTACATTCCTAACAATGTCCAGCGAAACGACTCGAGCTCTTCCGAAGACGGAGTCATGGGTGGCAGCTTGGATTGATTTCTGCTTTCGGTCTACTCCGAGCTTCTTCTTGATGTCGGAAACGAAGACGGAGAACAGTTTGCTCGGGAAGATTGAAGTAGCTGGAAGAGGTGCTTCTAGTGGCAAGTAGCCAGGCTAGCTAGAAGAAGAACAAGAACAGTGATACTGCCGGGCTCTGATGGAAATGGAGCTTTCGTATCGGCGGTTCCGAGTAAAAGGTTCCATTTTATAGCCGATGCGGGGTCAGAACGGTCGCTGACCCGGTTGGTTATCTGGTGTACTCAACACGGAGCTCAACAAGGTCAGCTCACGCGATCACGGCGTCGTGAATACGGTTGCGGAAATCGAGGGTAGAGCGACGTCATGGCGTCGTATGACCGTGACACTGGTGATGATGGGCTCAACTGTCTAAATAATCGACCGTGATGGGGAGCAAAACGAGAAAGGCTTGGTGTACTACGCTTCACGCTTGTGATAGCAACACTAAGGGGCGTAGCATAAGGCCTTGATCGATCCTGGGCGCACTTCCTCGTTTGATGTGAGAACTTGAAAGTTAAGAGCACGGACCAAGAACGAATACACGATGAATGACTTCTCCAAGTTGACTATTCGAGAACCTTGACTGCTCGAGAAAAGTTTCTACTTCTACTGTTTTCCACTTGGCTAGCAGAAAAAGGAATCATGCTACAAGATCGTTAAGATTCACGGCAAGGGACCAATTGGTCAGAGAGCTTTAACAGACCATTACAAGAAAGGGAAAGCTAATGACAGAATTCCAAAATCTCTTGTACGAAAGGTGACTTCAAGTGGGAATTTCAAGGAGTAATCTTGCTCACACCTTTACTTATTTCGCCAATTTTTGAGGTTTTGACAACTCGTTTTTTTGAAAGTGCAACACTTTCCAAAATTGACGCGATGCATATGCTGGTGCAGTATGTGCTCATGATGCACGTTAGAATGACTCGGTTACCCATATGCATTAATGATTGGAAATGCAATCAATAGTAGGGAGAGGATCTGTGTGACGAGTTGCTATCTCACAACCAAGATACCTAGCGCGCTCCTAGTGGCAGTCGTGTGGCTGCAGCACACACGATACCTTAGGTTCCGTCGCGGCACCTTTGACTATGGGGTAACAACATCACCAAACAAAAGAGGCAGGGTAGGGGTACGGAATTTCATGCGGATGCACGTTAGTATACCCATGCTTCCCAAATGCACATGCTATGCAACGCATGCTCAAAGCCACATTTTAGTTCAAATCACAAGGTTTGAGCAAGACCGAAAAGAACAAGTTCGGGTTGAGGAATCGATTGGATTTTTGGCTGGCACAAGAATTCATGGAGTACGGATCTTGATTGATCACAACTGAGCATAAATAATGCCTTACGAACATCATTGCTGAAAGGGATGTTTAATCAAGGCAATACATCGATGAGAGTTTTCAGAATTACCAAAAACATTTATGATTACACAGCAGACTAGCTGCAATAACAAGGTTCCTAGTCCAACTGACAGCGATAGTTAACCAAACGCGGTCGTGGTACACTAGGATTCCTCACAACACTGGATTTTACAACTCAGAGCTTTTATTCCCAATGGACCGACTTTCGAGGTGGAATCCTCCACGCTGAAGGACTACAGTGACTCAGGTCCAGACTCAATTCCAGATTCACCCTGGATATCTTCAACATCTTCTTCTTGTGCTGGTCCCGGGATGACAGGTTCTGGGGGTGGAACGGCTAGAGCTTCCAATTGATTTTCGAGTTCAAGCATATACTGATCGTTATCCTGCAACAAGAAATTCTGCTCATGGATGATCTCGGTTAACTCTTGTATCTTTGCCTTGTCCTTGCGTCTTTCCTTCCTGAGAGTAGCAATCATTGCTCGGGCTTCTTTCAACGCTTGAGCTGAACACTCTACTTCCTTAACTTTGTATCTATATATTTGGTGTCTATAGAATACGCTTTCTCCCATCATTCGCAGATAGGTATCGTACATAGCTTCTGAGAAGCGGACTGAGGTGACAAGATCAGGACTATAGTGAGAGTTGTTCTGGGCTGGAAGGATAGTTTCTCGTTCACCACCCGGTGCAATGTGTCGCTCGGGTACCGGAATGACTTTAGCTGCAGAGTTGGCTATCTCGGTCGGGTGCTTCCCACAAAAAGTGGTGAGTGCTTCGAGAGCAGCCTTCTGCACCGTGTCGGACAAGTTTCTTCCGTGTGCCGTACACTCCCACTCATCCCAAGCAGGATTGGTCCGGCACACCGAAATCTTCACCTTTACTTCACAACGAAGGAGTTGACCTATGGTCATGATCTCACGTGTCGAGTACTCTGGATAAGTAGTGTACCCAAAGCTCCTTAGGGTGTCCCACAAAAGTGCAGGAAAACCACCCTCCTCGAGGTAGTCCACGAGAGTCCATGATTCTACATCAGTCGATGTAGAGCCAATGTTGTCCATCTGGACATACGACAAAAGTGAGAATTAGGCGGGTGCGAGTGTACAAAAGTAACTCGATCCACAAATACGGGTAAGGTCAAGGTATGGGGTAACTATGCATCCTTAAACACCATAGTATGCTGAGCTCGAACGAGCAGACATACCAACGATACTTGGTCTGGCAATCGGAGACCGAACATCCTACTCAAACCAAAGTTCCACACTTCTCCAAATTGGCGTAGCAACTTAGCGAGATTAAGAAACTTAAGTTGGGTACTCAAGGTTGAGCTAAGGAATTCGAAAGGTGCTGAACCAAGCAAGGTTCAAAGGTTCTAAGGAATGGCAAACAAGGTTGATTTCCAAGCATAACTTGCGGTAGACCAAGGTATGATCACGAACTGGGGCTAGCAGATCGGGATTAGGTTGGAGCAACCTAGGCTAGAATCACCTAGATGACAGATTCGGGAACAAGAACAGCCATCTAAGCAACACTCTTGTTAAATTTAAGCTCGACAGCACTTCTACACCTAAAGAAGCTAAACAAAACAAAACGCGCTATTACTATTTACCTCTGAGAGCACGGAAACAGATATGAGTTCAGTTTAGGTTCCTTCACGATTTTTAACATGATGCAAGACGTCCTATTCGTCCTCACCAGGCAATCAAGCCAAAATTCGGAGTTAGCGCCGGTGGCATGGCACATACACGTATCTCCCTATAATATCTAATCGAGATCTAGTCGATGCGGACTTAGCGACTTACGAACGAGGTTAGTGTACCTGCAGAAGATCACAGAACACATCGAACCTATCATGCCAGCACTCATGAAAGCGTCCACATACATTACCGTTCACTATAGAAACGGCATCCATGCGTTAAGCCGCTGCATGGACAGCGTCCAACCTCGGACATTCTCCGTTTGAATGGAGTATATCCTTGCCTCGCATGAGCGACATGCGGAAAGCTCACGTATGAAACACGTGGCAAGACACGACTCATAACCAGACGCGAAGATGGGATCCGTGGAATGGATCACTCCATCAACCCTCGCAATTCCCGTGATGCGGAACAGCACACGTATAAGACACGTGGCTCCTAGTTTGGTTGTGCGAGAAAGTAAGTCTGACATAAAGTAACGTGCTGGAAGTTAGCAAAATAAACCATAGATTAATAGGCCACCTGAAAGAAACCAAAAATTCCCTCTAGGGCCTCTCGGTCTAGTTTATCCTTAACGGACCAACGTATTTTGCAATTCAAACAATCTTGGCAATTTTTATTCGAAAATCAGGTGATTAGAGTTGTTAATTAAACTCTGGTGCATGTAGTCGCTCTGATACCAGCTGTGACAACCCGCCCAGGAAAATACCGTACTATTGCCTAAGACCGGTCCACTTTGGTCATTAAGCTGTAGTAAAGTATCATCCTGTCGTTGGTTGCCGGGTTAACACCCGGTAAATCACGTGAACATCGAACAGAGGATCGACACATGCATTAAAACTCACGCGAAGGAGAGTCCAGAGTACAACGTGAATTAAACATTTCATTACAAACCATTGTTCATGGCATAAGGTAAAGATTCAGAGTTCGAAAATACAGCGGAATAATTTAAACTAGCGGAACGGTGAACATCACAGGAGGCCGTCCGTGATGTCATCACTTGTCGTCACCCTTCTGATCAAGCACACCTGCAACAACATTTTTAAAGCAAGGCTGAGTATACTAATACTCAGCAAGACTTAACCGTCGGGTGGTGACTGCATCACCAACCTCTAGACATGAAAGGCTTTTGGCTGGTGGAGTTTCTTTTGCTGGAAAGCTACTAAGAGTGGATCCTTACTTTCAATCCTTTAGCACAAGTTCTAGTTGATTACCATTTCTAAGTGTGCCAACTAATTCAATCATTAATTAGACAAGCAATTAATTCATCCAACCATATTTCTCGGGTTCCATCATTATGGGATATCATGGCCAGTAGAATAAGCAGTCTCGGATAACGGTGAGAGGCCGACAATCGATTGATTTAAACCTTGCAAGGTAGACCCAAACACACGGTAGGCTGCCCCCGCGAGGACAACTTCCCAGGTCGTCCCCATAAATCTTCGGGTTGGGATCGAATCTTACAGTCCCTGGTGCAGGATATCCGGCATACCCCGCGAGATACCCGGAGTCACCATACACCACCCTTTCCGGTAGCTAGCCGGTAAGGAGATTTCTCGAGAGTAGTAACGGTAGGATCCCGTGCCGCCTCATTAAGGTACTAGGCTTACCGGTCCCATTCCCGGCATATGCTTGGTACGTTCAAAAGCTTAGCCCACATGCCCACTGGACCGGAGCCCAAATCCCATCCTCTTACCACATGAGCGATCCATTTAAGGATGTCTTATGATTCCTATCTAGGAACCTATTCTCGCGAGTGACGAACATCACTCGACTTCTATCGGTCCTATAGCATAGCAGCTATCGACCTAGCATACTAGTGATAGAGCATATGTACCTAAGGATCATGCATCTAGGGTTTCAATTCAATTCCTGAAACGTAAGTGCACAATCATAGCAACATAATTGCATAATTTTAACAGACGGGATTAATGATCCGGGGCTTGCCTTCGCTGGCAAGGTTGGCCTTGGGCCCTTCTGGACTTGGGTCCAGGTCTTGAGCTACGTTTACGCACGGCAACTCTTGGTCGGCACCTTCGTCTCCTCCTTCCGGCACGAGCGTACGTCTACTGACGGAAAGATCTACACGAAGATGCAAATGCAAGATTTATTCGACGGTTTATACTTTAATCACTCACAAACCAATGTGACAATCAAGGGGTGTATTTGTTGGGCACATTCACCTAGATAAGAACACATTCAGCATACTCTTCCGTAAAGGAACAATATGCAACTCTTTATTAATTATTCTTTTGGATGGTGACTGTGTACATGTATATGTACATAATTTATTTTATTTTCATAAACAGTAGTGGGTAGGTACATTTAAACTTTTTAACATGATTTGCAACCACACTCAAGTTACATGGTGGTTGGGTGATTTCTCTTTATTGCACAATTGAATAAGGGTTTCTTTATACTAGTCATTTCATGTGAAAGCTTTTAATCATTTTCCTTTCACAAGTAAAGATATAAATAATATTTTCATCCTTGAATTAATTTCTTATCAGCATCTAGAATTAATTATCTTTTAATTAAATTAGATAATATTTTCCAAAAAGAAAAGAATTAAATAAGGGCTTTACTTTATTGAATTTCCCTTTAATAGAAAAAGGGCTTTTAAGTCTTTTATTAAACAATTAAATTACCAAAAACTAATGGGGTGTTTCTTAAGCCTACTAGCATCTATACTGGTCCATTGGACCCACATGTAAGTGTTGGAGGCTAGGAAATTAATTATTATGGAAAATAACAAAGGTTATCTAGTGATTCAATTTAAATGCTTATAAAAATAATTAAGCATCCAAATGACCTAGAATTTCTTGTGGATGTTCTCTGGTCCTAAAAAAGCTTAGAAAACCGACATGTTTGCATGGAATCTCTACTGAACTTGGTTTATTAATTTACAAAGGAAAACATGCATAAATCAAGAATAATTATTTCTGTTAATCCAAAATTCATGATTAATTCACAAGATGTGCATTTGGGTATTACAAGACAGTGTGCACAAGTTGGGGTCAAAAACATAAATATATTTAACATGAAAAATCCTTTATTCAGTTCTGCCAGAGATAGAAAAACATTTTTATAAAAAGATTTACAAGATAACTTTGTGCAATTTTTGGCATAGGATCTGGTCATGACCTAATACACAACATATCCAAAAATTAGCTACAGAGGTTTTATAGTTTTTGAGTTATTGCAGATCTAGGGCTTTCACATTTGTATTTTTCATGCAAAAACAAAAAGGAATTAGCTCAGGCCAGAATAACAAAAGTTGTAGCATAATTCACCATGGATCTAAAAAAATTGGTTTCACAATTTTCTGAGTTATCTGTGATTTTCTACACAATTTACAAGAATCAGCTAAATGACCTCACTGTTGGAGTTTACCTTTTGCGAATAGGACCCTGGAAAGACTGGAAAGGTTGCAATGTAGTCCCTATGGCGGCCGGCCGGCGCGGGCTCGCCAATTCCGGCGAGGCTGGCGGCGCTCTTGCCCGGGGGAGGGGTGGAGGAGGGTCTAGGGACTACCTAGGACCGGTTTGGTCACGGGTTTGGTCGGGAGGTGCGGACGACGGTGGCGGGCCGCGGCCGCCGGCGGCGGCCGCCGCGGGAGCAGCCCCAGCTCCGGCGCAGCAGGCGCCCGTTGGTGGCTCGGCTAGGCCCGGTGGATGTCCTAGGGGGTGGAAAATACGCCTGCGTGCTGGGCTTGGTGGCGGAGAGCGGGGAGAAAGGAGCTCGCCGGCGCGCGTCCCCGGAGACGACGGCGTGCGGCGGCGGCTCCGTCCCCGTGCGCGCGGGGGGAACACGGGGTAGCCTTATAGGCGTTGCGCGGGCGGGGCGGCGGGCACGGACGGGCGCGGGCAGGTCGGGCGGCGCGGCCGGCACGGCGGCGGGCGGGGCCGTGCACCACGGCGGGCGGGGGGGTACGGCGGCGCGCGGTTCCGTGGCGTTCCCGCCGTTCGAGGCACCTCGGGGCACGGGCGCCGGGGAACACGCGAGGCGGCCTTGGGAACATGCGGTGCGCGGCCCGGACGCCGAGGCGCGGGGCGGTGGCGCGCGGCGGCGGCGGGCGCCGGCGGCGGCGGCGCCTGGGGCGCGCGCGGCGCGGCGTGGAGCGCCGGGACACCTGAATTCTTTCCGAGTAGCCCTGTTCAAGCTCGTGTTTCTCCAAAAAATTGAATAAAAGTGCACGAGGCAATGAACAGGAAAGTTGTAGATCTAACTACCCTCTACAACTTTCAAAAAGGCCATATAGCGTTTTTCTCAACGGATTTTGCAGGAACGTCGTGCCAACTTTGAATGTCGACACGTTCTGGAAAACAGGAAAATCTGTCTTGCAGGGGGTTTTTCACAATTTTCCACCCAAAATTTGAAATGCCAATCTTCATGAAAGTTGTGTCCCTCGACAAGATGGACAACTTTGAGTAAATTGCATGGGAGGTACCTGAACTATCGGGCACTTCCCATATAGGTACCCGAACTTTCAAAGTCACTATCTAGGTACCTGAACTTTCACCGCGGCACACTGCCCGTCCAAAGCTAGCCACGTCAGCTCAAAATTTTGCACAAACAACCCTTGCTCAATCTATTCCTAACCATGCAGTCCATACATGTGGGCGATAGTTCAGGCCATGCAATTTAGTTCGGACAAGCGGTGCGAGGCCTCGTCGGCGTCGCTCCCGCGCCGGCGCCGTGGACGAGCGCCCGAGCCGTGCTCGTGGTACGTGAGCACGGGCATGGAGTTAACCTTGACCATGTTTGTGTTGTGCCGCGGCAGGTGGTCGTCGTCGCCGAGCAAAGAAGAACTCCGGCAGCTCGGCGCCGCCATCGCTAGCACACACTTGCGTACCGCGGGCACCGAACGCCCTCCGAGCAACAAACATAGTCTTCTTCGGCTCCCGGCGACACACGCCGTTAGCCATGGGAGCGCGCCACACGCCGCAGCCCCATCTTCTTTCTCGACGACGAACGCCGATAAGCATGCCCGACAGGATCGACACACACGATCGACCGTCGTAGCGCCTCCATTGGTGGTCACGCGCATGGGCCGACACACGGCCGCAGGCGACCTCACCACACCGCCACCACGTCGTCACACCGCCGGCCACAACCAGCGCGCCTCCGGTGACGGGAGCGAATCCCACGATAGCCAGGCTCTTGATACCATTTGTTGGAACCGGACCTTGATACACTCTCTCACGCACGGACGGAGGAGGAACACGATGAACAACATACACACGGGATCATGGCGACGAACGCCCGGCCGCACGGACGACCTATTTGTTGGCTTCTATTCCATCTCAAGGTCACGGCTCAAGTTACACAGGATGTACATAGCCTCCTTTAGTCCTTTTGTACACCCGGCCACCTTGCTCCTTGCAACTCACCCGCCGGTGCCAAGACGCACGAGCACAAACTCGTACGGACTCGCATGCTAACTAACTCAACTTGAACGCACGCACACACGCGTAGCTCACCCCGCACACGCATCACCGCATGCGGCTCTCTTCGCATGGTCCCATGCACTAATCAACCAAAGACAAACGCAACACACAAGACAAGATTATTGCTAACAAGGAACAGAACGAGCGAGGGTTGTTTATGCAAAATTTTGAGTTAGTGTGGCTGCCTTTGGACCGGCAGTGTGTCGCGGTGAAAGTTCAGGTACTTGGATAATCACTTTGAAAGTTCGGGTACCTACATGGGAAGTGCCCGATAGTTCAGGTACCTCCCATGCAATTTACTCGACAACTTTCATAAAGGTAGATTTTGGAGTGTGACACAAGTACCTGAAAATTCTCTTCACCACTTGTCGATGCGAAGTCCTCGTAGACGCTTGAAAACGAGCGCACAGACACACCGAGAACTGTATGTCCGGCCTCGTCGCCGTCAAGTAGAGGAGTGACCCGATCATGCTCCGGTACTCCTTCTGGTCCACATGTTCACCTTCATCATCCGCATAAAGAGTTGTAGTCATACTCATCGGTATCGTCACAGCCTTGGAGTCCTCCATCTTGAACTTCCGCACAATGTCCTTGGTGTACTTAGCTTGGTGCACAAATGTTCTTTCCTTTGATTGCTTGATTTGTAGCCCGAGGAAGAACTGCAACTCGCCCATGATGCTCATCTCAAATTCCCTGCTCATATCATCTGCAAACCTTGCAACAAGAGAGTTAGACGAGCCACCAAAGAAAATATCATCCACGTACACCTGCACAATCAGGATATCTCTGCCCTGCCTTAGCAAAAACATGGTCTGATCGACCTTCCCTATCTCAAAACTCTCTCAAACAAGAACCCCCTCAACCTGCCATACCAAGCTCTAGGCGCCTACTTCAACCCATACAGCGCCTTCCTCAATTTGTACACCCGGTGGGGGTACTTCTCACTCTCAAACCCTGGAGGCTGTCTCACATACACTTCTTCCTCCAACACACCATTCAGAAAAGCACTCTTCACATCCATCTGGTGCAACTTGAACCCTTTAGCCACAGAAAAAGCTAGAAGGATCCTAATCACCTCCAAACGGGCTACGGGAGCAAAGGTCTCCTCACAACCTCCCCTTTCTCTCCCTCTTTGTTTTTCCACACCCACTTTGTACCAATTGGCTTACACCCTAGGGGAGGGTCAACCAACTCCCAAACCTGATTCCTCTCAAAGTTCTCCAACTCCTCATGCATCGAATTAACCCAATTGTGATCAGATAGTGCGTGTCCAATGTCTTTGGGCTCAAAGGTAGCAACAAATGCAGCATGAGCGAAATGAGAGTTGTTCCGAACCCTCGACCGTGTAGTGCGTTCATTCATGTCGCCGATGATCCTCGAAGCTGGGTGATCCACTTGTACTCGTCGGGGAGGTTCTCGCCTCGATGCTACCTCCCCCTCAACATCAGCTTCTCCTGATTCTTGATTTGTCGTCGTAGGTGTAGTAGAGGGTTCGTCCATCATCGTAGTCGAAGTAGTGGGTACATGTTCAGCCAGGGGCACCGCACCACCATCTTCATCGTCTCCATGTTCATGCTCCTCCTCCTGAAAGATCTCCTCGCCAAGCTCATCATCACCTGCACACTCAAAGACAAGCTGACTACGTGGCTCTGTCTCGTCGAAGGTTACCTCGCAAGTCTCCACGATTTGGTTAGTTTCAAGATTGAGCACACGATATGCTCTAGAATGAGATGCATAACCAAAGAAAATACCATCGACGGACCTAGCCTCAAACTTATCCAACTTCCTGCCTTTCTTCAGAATGAAACACTTGCAACCAAAGACATGGAAGTGACTCACCTTGGGTGTGCGACCATGCATCAACTCATAGCATGTTTTCTTCTTGTGCACTCCGATGTAGATCCTGTTCGACACATAGCACGCGGTATTCACCGCCTCAGCCCAAAACCTCCTCGGAGTCCTATGCTCATCAAGCATCGTCCGAGCCATCTCGCACAAGGTCCTGTTCTTCCTTTCCACAACACCATTCTGGGGAGGCGTATACAGATTCGAAAACTGGTGCTCAAGACCCAAGTCATGGCAAAAGGTTTCAAAACGAGAGTTTCTGAATTCCGAGCCATTATCACAGCGGATAGCTCGTATGCCATCTCCGTGCCTCTCGTTCCTCAACCTCAAGACTAGATCTCGAACAAAACCAAACGTCTCCCCCTTATCCTCGAGAAAGAACACCCACGCATACCGAGAATAGTCGTCCACCACAACAAGGACATACCACTTCCCACCCGCAGATCACACATGAGCTGGGCCAACAAGGTCCATATGGAGCAGCTCGCATGGACGCTCAGTCATCACATCGGTGAGAGGCGGGTGAGAAGAGGCTACCATCTTGGCATGCCTACACGGAGCACAAACCAACTCTTTCTCAAGCCTCAACGGTGGCAATCCTCGGACCAAATGGAGTTTACTCAAGCGAGACAAAAGGTCAAAGCTCAAGTGACCCAACTTCCTATGCCACTTCCACAACTCACTCGAAGAACCAGCCAAGAAACAACGCTCCACACCCGAAGACTGAGAAAAATCAGCACGAAACACCTGACCCTCGGGAACAACCATACAGACAAGGTCCCCTCGAGAGTCCAAAATCCGAGAACCACCTGGCCGAAACAACACCTCAAAACCCTCATCCAACAAGCTCGGGACACGAAAAGCGCATTGTACCCCAGCGATTGAACAAGAGCAACACGCCTCAGAGTGATCTTCTCACTCACTTTGATCTCACCTTCTGAAAGCACACGCCCACGCCCATTGTCCCCAAAGGTGATGTACCTCTCCGTCACCACCGGGACGAGACTTGAGAACCAGCCCCTGTCTCCGGTCATATGCCTCGAGCAACCGGAGTCAATCAACCAAATGTTCTTCAAGTCTCCCACCTGAAATTAAAAAACGAGCAAGTGAGCGAACAAACGACTCAGCACTAGGGTTAGTACAAAAGGAGTAAAACAAGTGCCGAGCCATTTGCTCGAAAGTGGGGTTAGCACCAACCAAAGCATCCCTCCTACCAAAGCTACCTCCACAAACACCACCACGGTAACCACCCTGAGGGAACCACCTCTCTCTGCCTGGAGGACCAAAACCACGAAAGAGAACCCGTGGACCGTCCCTCCTCTCCTTCTCAAAGCTACGACTCCTCCCATCCCCGTAGTGAACTCGAGGGGCAGAACGCCTAGCAACCTGACCACCTACAAACTCTCCAGCCCAACCACCAGAACCACGACCTCCAGAAACAACCCTCGCACCTATACGAGCACAAAACCCAAAACGCTGCCTGTCCCCGGCGCACCGGTCGACCGGTGCTCCACACCGGTCCGACCGGTGTGACTCGGACAAGAAAGCACCTCCAACAGCCTTCCGCTCTCCCCAAGCCCGAACTGTCCTCACATTCGCCTTGGCCCTGGGCATCTGCACACGAGGCTCAAGTACACCATCGGAAGGGTGGTATTTGTCCTTGTTAGCCCACTCCTTTGCCATTCTCTCCTCACGCTTCCTCTTGAAGCAAAACTCCTCCTTATGGCCATCTCTCCCACAATAGCCACAATGGAACCTCACAAGCTTAGGCTTAGGCTTGGGATGTGGCTGCTCACTAGGTTTTTCTCCACTCAACACCTCCACCGGTTTCCCCTCACTAGCCTTCTCACTTTCTTTCCCAAAGAACACTTTCCCCGAAGTGCTCACAAACTTGATAGGCTTTTGTAGATCATTTGTGGGTGTAGGAAACACGGGTGGAGCTGGGGTTGTGTCTAGTCGGTTCCTAAGATGGTTAGGTTTTGGGGGGAAATCATTTTTGTTGTGGGTTTTTGGTTGCTCTGGGATATTCTCTCCACTTCCCTCACCAACCTTGTTTGCCCCAAGTCCCTCACCATCCTACCTCTTAAATGCCTCGATCATCATCCTCAACTGAGGCTCATGACCAGACAACCAACCCATCAACTTCCTCAAGTCATCATTCTCATCCTACAAACGATCAACATAATGTGCAAGTTCCAAATTTTTTAAGGCATGCATTTCACAGGTAGAGCAAGATGTAGGCATGGGTTCCTTCAATTTAGCCTCGAGTGAACTAGTGTAAGCATGCATCTCATCAATCTTAGCATGCAATACAGAGCAAGAAGTGCAAGCACCTAGCAAAGCGGGTCTTAGACTTAAGCTCAGCCACTTCAACCCTAAGCACATCTAGTTCCTCACACTTGGAGGCATGCTTCTCCTTAAACAAAGTAAGATCAGCAAGAAATATGGAGCAGTCAGCACAATCAACCTCATCCGAAACAACAGGGCTAGCCTTAAGGGAATCAATCTCAAGCTTGCTATCAAGCACCTGTGTTTCTAGCTCAGCCACTCTAGTCCTAGCATCCTCGAGTGAAGCCCTAAGCTCTTTTCTCATTTTCTTGGCCTCTCTAAGCATGTCATCACGGTTATCAAGCAAAGAGCCAAGCCTCTCATTCTCCTGGCGCAAGAAGGGAAGTTCATCACGCACCTCGTCGTCGGACTACGAGTCCGAGTCGCTCTGTGTGCTCTTCTTGCTTCGCCGGAGCTCGGCGCCATGGTGCGAAGCCATCTCTCGCGAAGCAGCTCAGCCCGCTCAGGTTCTTGGACGACTTCTTGTTCTTGCGACGATCACCTTCGTCTTCACTGCTGCTCGAGCTCGAGGTGGCGTACGCGGAACTAGAGTCGACGTCGCTCGCTCCAACCATCGCTCGGGCCTTGCCTCGGCTCTCCTTCTTCCTCGATCGTCGCTCGTCCTTGTACTTGTTCTTGTGCTTGCTCTTGTGGTCGCGCCTCGAACGGTACTTGCCGTCCATCCTCGGCTTGTGCTTGTAGCCGTCCTTGTTCTCAGCTTTCTCCCGGCAGTCGGCGACGAAGTGTCCCGGCTTGCCGCACTGGAAGCATGTTCTCGTGTTCCTCCTCATGTTCACGCGGTTCTCGTGCAGCCTCTCGAACCGCCTCGTCATGAGCGCCAGCTCGTCCTCTCCAAGCTCGTCGAACTCCTCATCTGGCATAGACATCAAAGAGGAGAAAGAGAACATCCTGGTGGATGGGTTAGAGTTAGCCTTTCCTTTGGAACCACCAACGAGGGCGAGACTATGGGAGTCAGTCGGACCCTCGAGCTTGGCAGTCATGCCCCTATCCACCTCAGCCGACTTGAGCTTCGAGAACAGCTCGTTCACCGTCAGAGTGTCATACTTCTCTGACTCCACAATGGCCTCGAACTTTCCGCACCAAATCGTACGATCCAAAGATTGTAAGAGCTTGACCGCTCTATCATGATCATCATACGGGAGAATGTCCACATTGGCCCTCATGTTGTTCACAACCACCGTGAACCTATGAAACAAGGCATCGATGGACTCACCGAGGAGATGAGTGAAGTTCTCGTACTCTCTCCGGTAAGTCGCATACATCCGTGCCTGAACGTGGGCATTCCCAACATGAGCCTCCTTCAGCAGCGTCCAAATCCTACATGCCAAGTGCTCGGTGTGCACCCGATCGAACTCAGGCTGACACAAAGCACGAAACAAGTAGTCGACCGCCTTATTGTTGGCGTCGAATCTGTCCCTCGATCCTGGAGCGAGGAAGTCCATCGGCTGGACATAGCCTGTGTCCACCGTGACATCCAAAAGGATCTGACCCTTTCCGCGGAGGAATGCACCCATCCGCTTGCTCCACATCTGGTAGTTCTTGCCATCGAAGTGTGGAGGACCCGAACCCCGTTCCTGGTACGCCATCCTTGGATCTTATACTGGTTAGAGTCAGTAAAGACCCAAACCAGCTCTGATACCACTTGAAGGACCGATACGGCAAACCAGAGAGGGGGGAGTGAATGGGAGCCGATAAAAATTCTTCTCGAAGGAGATGAAAACTCCAACAAGGTGAACGCGGCTACCAACACACGTATTCGACTCACTACCCAAGTTGGTGAAGCCCACGTAGCCACAAGAGTGCCACTGGACCTAGGAACCAACACACAGCCTTCCGACTCGAGAACGCAGCGGAACACCAAACCTCGAGTCTACAGACCCACACCGGTCAGACTGGTGAGCACACCGGTCAGACCGGTCCCTGCTGGTGAAACTGAGCAACTTTCACTAAGTGGCTCTACACCGGTCTGACCGGTGAGACACACCGGTCAGACCGATCCCAACCTGAAAGCCCCCAAAGCACCAAACAGGCCAACCGACCACCAAACTGACCCAAACTCGAAACAGCAGCAACACAAGACAACAACGAACACACCCAGACGTTCACCCAAGAAAAAACCCACCGAGGGTTGCACCGGTCAGACCGGTCAAGAGCACCAGTCAGACCGGTGTAGCCTGGCAGCTCGGGATGAACAGCACCCGCGGGTCAACTCCCCCAAATCCAAACCTCGATCTCCCGAATCGCTCCACAGACTTGAACAAGACTTTGGGGGTATTAGGGACACCTTATGAGGAGTCCATAGACAAGTTTAATCCCACCAAAACTCGTCCAAAAAGGAGGAATCAAGGAAATCCCGCCAAGTGAACTTCCAACACAAGAACTCAAGAAACCCCAAAATCGAGCACCTTTACTCACGGATTTGGGAGGGGAATCACAGCCCAAAGAACCACGAAGGGTTCCCACAAATTTCCTCCATCAAATCCCCAAGAGAATGGTCCTGAAAACAACCCAAAGAAATCACCAAGAGAGGGCTCCGAAAATCACCACCAAGAACAACCGGGGAAAACACATCCAAACCTTGAGGAACCACGCCGAATCATCTATACATGAAACAAAGGTTCATACAAGGTCTAGCAAGCCGCCCGATCATCCATCCCTCTCAACAAGATCTGTCCATGAAGCTCTCAAGCTAGTCCTATGGAAAACCTAAGGAAAATAGGAAGGAAAATGGGAAAACAAATGAGCTAGGGTTCCAAGAGTTGGCTGCCATCCTCTCACCTCTTGGGTTATATGGAGGCAACCGAAAGTCTAAAATGCCCTTTCCTAATAACTAGGGATACAAGCCCCTCAAGGGCGGATTTGGAAGTCTTCATGTCTTCACCATCGGACGGATGCCCGGCGACCGCACCCTGCGTAGCCTCGACACAAGCCATACGATCCCGACGCGTGTCCTCCGCTTAGAAGTCTTGGGACTGCGTCGCCGCACACCGGTCAGACCGGTACCCACGGGCGGGGACCGGCCGGTCGGACCCACCCGCCGGACCGGTCCGGCACCGCTGCAAAGACCGTCTTCGGTTCTTCGGTCTTGGCTTTGTGGATCAACCAAGGAACCCTGTGGTTTTCTGGTGAACCACCGGAAACCCCGCGAACTCGGTGTAGCCTCCGCCAATCTCCACTCATGACTCGGCTCCCACATAGTCTCGGCTCGACCTTGGTTTTGAGGCTCAACCAAGAAACCGTCCACGGCTTCATCTTGCTGTTCATGCCACCATGCGGCCCGCACTTGATCCCGCTGGCCACCGGGTCCATCGAACGAAGCCTACTTGTCTTCTCCACACCTGGAGGCCTCACTGGCAACGACCTTTCGCGCTTGTTCTTCACCTGCACCACCACCAGTCAAGCCGCAACCTGCACCTGCAATACTTAGCCAAGAGTCAGTCCACACAACGTTGTCAATCACTCATCACACAAGAAAGCGACCATCCACCGGTCCTCGAACCACACATGGTCCTCACCCCATTTATTGGTTGGAGAGGGAGAAAAGGAGAGAGGGAGAGAGATAAATAATACTCATTTACTACATTTTAGTATTTTTAGGATTGATTCAAGCATAGGTGAAACTAGCAAGTTTTAGCCTGACTAGTTTTAGTCATGGGACTAAAAGGTATCCAAGCACCCTCTTTATCATTTAATGGCAAAAGATACTTGTTTTTAATTCGGAAAAGGTGAGTTATGATATCATCCTTCTTAGGGAGAGCCAAAAATGTGCACAATTTGAATGTGAAGCCATGTCTTAGGTAGAGCAAATTGAAGCGATGGGCAACAAGTTGGCTTTCAGTAAGACGATGTTTACTCTATCTAGTGTACACTACCCCATTTAGCAAATATTTGTTTTCAAGGACTTGGTTAGTAGGAAAGAATCGTGAAGAAAAGCAACACTACAAGACACTATTTAATATGTGATGAACTATCTGTGACGTTCTCATAAAACATCACGAAGAGCACTACGTCTGCGATGTATTCCTGTTTTTCGTCACGGATGTGCACTCATGGATATTGAAGCCCAGAACACTGTGACAATTTGTTGAATTCGTCGCGATTCTACGACGTATTCTGGTTTTTCGTCACGGATGTGCACTCATGGATATTGAAGCCCATAACACTGCGACGATTTATTAAATTCGTCGCGATTCGACCCACAACGCTATGACATTTTAGCAAATTCGTCGAGATCAAAATAACAAATAGTCATGTTATGAATGGAAAAAATTAATAAATTAAAAAACAAAAAAATCAACAAATAAAAAATAGTCATGTTATGAATGGAAAAAATCTAAAAATGAAAAAACCCTAAAAAGATCAGAAAAATAACACATAGCCATGTTATAAATGCAATGAAATATTAAAAAAATGTAAAAAATAACAAATGGTGGTAGCGTTTGACTGCGCCCGTGCCCGGCCACACCTTGGCCACGATCGGCCAAGTCCCAGCCGGCAGTGGTTGGTCGAGGCCGCGCCCGAGCCGGCCTCGGCGGCCACACCTAGCCCCGGCCGCCGCGGCCCGGTGCCCGGCCCCGGCCGCACCAAGGCCACGGACGGCCGCACCCGGCCCCGCCCGCCCGCACCCAGGCCGAGCCTGGTCGTGCCCGGCCGCACCGAGGCAACCCCGACTTGGCCAAAAAAATGGAGCTGCAGAGCCCCTGCCTGGCCGCTCAAAAAAATGGAACTGTGGGGATTCGAACCAACAACCTTGTTGTTCAAAGATGGATGAGCTACCACTGATCTACGTTTTGTTTTATGATTGAGGTTTCTGATATATGTCATTTACAATATATGTTGTGCCACGTCAAAATAACATAAAAATGATGCGGCAGTGAGGATTTGAACCTTGGCCGCCGAGGACGTGAAGCATCGTCTCACCACTGCGCTAAGACATAGTTGGTGCTTTTTTCCATCTCTTGAATATTAATACTCGCACTTGCATCTGGTGCGGCTGTTTGGACCAATCAGGTTGTGGCACATCACTGATTTAAGATGAAGAACATATTGATAGTTGGTATTTCTTCTTTTAATCTGGAATTAAATTTTGTAACTAGTATTTCTTCGTCATATATAATCCAAATTCGATGTTTTTTCTTCATGAATTTTTCTAAAATCATGATCTTTTCTTTAATGATGTTGTTTTTTACAGATTCTATTTCGCGATCCTATTTATATGCTTCTATTTAGTTCCGCCTAAATACCGATTAGGAAAATCATTTATTTTGCACCAACATTGCAAATGTATAACTTCGTATTTTGCAATAACAAGCTAAACACAAGGTTACAGTAAAGTTTGAAGTGCATATGAATTCGAAAATTTCAAAAGATATGATTCACTTCAATGTTCAAGTAATGTTTCATTAAACTATGTGAGACATGTATCCATTTCTAAACAACGTAGGTTCCGCTGTTACCGAAATCATTTGAAATTTTGATCACAAGTTTATGGACCCAAATTATGTTACCATGTCAATTCGTAGAACCATTACAGCATTTTATGATATTATTTGAATTATGATAGTGTAAATTCAAGAAGTTTCAATTACCCCTAATAAACTGTTGTCGAAATCATTTTTCATTTGTTAAAGTTGTAGATCTTGGTAGAGAATGATTTTAGTAATTTTTTTTAAAAAAGAATCATCCAATTTGGAGTTATTATGAGGCAGAAAAACTAGTTACAAATTTTAGTCAAAGATTAAAAAGAGAAAGCACACTTGTTCATCTCAGTTCATAGCTAGTGCAATTTCTGTTTTTAATCTTCGGATAAAAATTGTAAACTGTTTTTCTTCCTCATACGAACTCCAAATTGGTTGATTCTTTTTCCTAATTTTTTCTAAAATCGAGATGTTTTACTCAGTGACATTTGTTTGTATCTTAATTACTATTTCTTGATTGCTTTTCATACAACACATTTTTTGCAACTAAAAAGAGATTATAAGAAACATGTTTTTTCGTAATAATTGCTAATATAACTTAATATTCTCTAGTGTTATTGTCAACATGAGATGGTGTCAAAAATTGAGGTGCATACAAGTTCAGTAACGTTATTAGTTGTTCAAATCTCAAAGTTTGTTTTCAATTGTAGGAAACTATGTGAGACTTGTGTCCTATTTGTGAACATCTATAATCTCACTTTATCAAAACCATATGAATTTTTTATAGGAACATTATACGCTTAAAATATGGTTTCATGTCAATTTGTAGAATGTTTTGAACAAAATTAACTATTGTTATGATTATTTTACAACAAGGTGACTAGTAGAAATTCGAGTTTTCCCTACAAGTCAATTAAATTTTTCGTCAATCTCTTAGTTGTGGCCTAGAATGGACCATAGAAGCCTAAATATTATTTTTTTTATTTTTTTGAATCTTATTAGAAGTACATATAAGTCAATTTGGAATTATTTTCAATAAAGATATATAAATTTATTTAAACTATAAAAACTAGTAAATCGGTTCTATAACTATTAAGATCACTAAAAACAAATAAGATGCAATATAGTACTTTTGAAAAATATATTTGACTATACAAGATATATTATTTTGCAATTTACTTCAGAAGGTGCTTTCAAATGAAAAAAAGAAAACGAAAAATATTAATATGTGAAGTACATTGCAACAGGCCTGATTTCGGCCATAAATCCTAATTTCGACCCATTTAACAACTACGGCCCAGAAAGACATATTAATTTTAGCCATTGGATCAAATTGAACGGCGCAGATGCTCTGTGCTTTGTATAAATAATTATCACCACCTGAAACCCTACTTGCTTGTCACTCCCTGCCCCTCGCCTCTCTTCTCCCACCCGCTGCCCTTCCTCCCTTCCCCTTTTCTCTCCCTCCTCGTTGCTCCTTTGCAGATCCACGCCACCCCCAATCCCGTCGGCCACCGCACTGCCCGCTCCCTTCCCCTCTCCTATCCCTTCCTTCCAACCGCAGCCCCATCCTCCATTCCCCTCTCCACTCCCTCCCAATCCCACCGGCCACTACCAGGCAGGCCGCGCAGCCCAAACCCACCACCTCATTTCATCGCTCGATGAGCTCGCGTCGGGTCGTCATCCAGCTCACTTCCCCCCTCCCTCTCCCCTCTCCTCACCGCGGGGGGTCACGCAGCCAGCCAGCCAGCCAGCCAGCAGCGAGCGCCAAGCTGCCGACCGAGTAACTGATGCCTCTCTCCCATCCTGACCCCAGAAACTCCACCTCCCTCCCTCTGGCCTCGCCCCCTCCCGGCCTCCTCAAATCCCCGATTAAACCCTAGAATTCCCCCCTCCCAAATGCGCGCTCCCTAGGCGGCGGCCCCCCGAATTCGCCACCGGTTCCGCGAAAGGTTCGGGATCTCTCGCCCCACTCTCTCTTTCGCTCTCCCCTCTTGCGCTAGTTTTGATCTAGCTCGGACCTCGTTGTGCCGCCGCGCTCCTCAAGTTTGCCGCGCGCGGGCTCTGGGATTTTTAGGAGTCGTCAGTGATTTTTTGTTTCTGTTTTTGGGGGTGCTCGTGCGCCGGATTCCTCCCTTGATTCAGCTTGGTGCCGCGACGGGGGGATGGTCTGAACCGGCCGAGGTCTCCAAGGATTCTTACTGCCGTCATTAAGCGGCGGATTGTTGTTCCTCTGGTTTATTTGTATGTGACGATGATGTTTGTGTGCGCCAATGTTGTACACGTACACACCTTTCTCTCTGCTGTTGCTGTGTGTTTCCCTAAGGAATTAAGATTCAAATTACAATGTATTTGGGCTGCATAATAATTTTCATATGGTATCAGGCATTTCTACAAACAAAGAGAGCTGTGGAGTGGAGGTCGGATTGTGTTAGTTTCGATCTCCTGCTCTTACATGGTGTACTAGGTGTTTTGCAGTGACTAGTAGGTTAATCATCTATGTACAGTGACACTCCACCTGTTGATGAAATGAATTCATACTGTAGTAGAGTGCTCACCCACTAGTTACTTGACCAGAATCTAGAGTGCCACAACTTACTGCATTGCCCTTGGATATAATTGACCATATTCAAGGGTGAAGAGTTGTTTGGTTTATTAGTTTTCATATCATTATTTTCCCTGTGTTTTTTAAGCACATGGCCGGAGCTCTGTCCATCGATTAACTTGAATTTCCAGCACTAGTTGTGTGTCCTCTAGCACTGAGTGATCGATGCAATGTGCATGCTTTGCTCACCCTGATGTGTGTGCTGTCTTGTGTCAGGTTGAGGACTTGGATCAAATGACATGCCTCATCACCAGTGGTGATGTTGCATTGCTGCTCCCGAGCAAGACACATGATAATTTGAGCTATTTTGAGCTTGATCTTGTTCTTGGGTTTTGTCTTTTTCAGCTATAATATCGTTCTGTACTACTGTTGGGTTTGCAGGTGCTTTTCTGAAGATGTTCTTGGGTCCAGTGAATTTGCGGGCAACAAGGAAAGAGGTGCAGCTCGAGGTGAAGCTAACTCCTCCTTGACGAACTAGTAACCTAGACGTTCACCAATTGAATGCAAGGTATTGACTGTCTCCTTCCACATGTTCTTAAATTGCAGTAAGCAAGTGATAGTTCAGTGATAGACCAATAGTGAGGTAGAGTACTATAACTAATTTATATTCTGAGAACAGTTGGAATAATGCTAGTGCTTGCATTCGTAGCTGTTGATCTAAATTGTAATGGTTGACTGTTATGTTCTAGCAGATTTGCTATGGTGACACATAAAAATGCGAGTATAATAATTGCTTATATATCGTCATGATTTCACAGTTATAAAGGGATACTACATGGACTCTTAGATATGCTCATGTTTTTTGTTTCAATATGCCCATTTCTTATTGGCACAAACTATATGGAAATCTGTTACTATTGAATACAGATAGAAGGCAGTTTTATTAGACATTTAAATTGAATGCTTGTTTCTTTTCAGTTAGATATGTTGGCTTTCATGGGTGTAAGTGAAAAGAACATTAATATGATAACAGGACTTGTTAGGTTTGCTTGGTTATTAACTGATGGCCAGCTGTGAAGTATATTGATTATTTTAGCAGAATGTAGTTTTGCGAGTAGCAGTGAACTGATGGATCTGCTAGTCTATCGATCGGTTTCTTACTACTGAATAAGAACATTGTGGTCTTATTGACACATAAGGGTATACAAGCTGCAATAGGAGCAGCAGCAGGAGGAGCAGCACCTTCGATCCATCTTGTTCTAGAACTTTGCTGGCTAGGTTTTCATATTCGATTTTGTGTTTGCTACTGCATTGGGTGTACTCAAGTACTGTTAGATACTGCATTGGGTGCAATTTTGATGCTAGACATCGGTTTGTATTTGGTTGCAACATTGAGTAATTGAGTAATAGTTTGCTGCCATAGTAGTGTTTTGCCCTTTACACTTGTGAAGTGTTCGATGAAATGCCTTGTTTGCTGTTGTGGAGTGTTGACCATGGAATTGATGTTTCTGCAGTTAACTTCAGTCTATAGTTGTTATGCTATTGAATTTTCTTTAGTCATTTTCTTGCCTCGTGTCCTTGCTTTTACAGTGACTCCTAGAAATGTAATGCATGGCTAGTGCTATAATTGATTGTAGTGCTCTTGTTAGTTAGATTCACTTGGTGGCATGCTTGAAACCATTCACCTTTTTTTCAAGGCAGGTATTTCTATGCATTTTTGACCTGTCCATTATTTGAGATGCCCAAACAGACATGGTAATGACATTAATTTCTACTTACATGACCGATAAGGACTGCTGGAATGTATGTGCTTGCTTATTACTTCAAATTGACTAAGCACTAAATAATGCTTACTTATATATCCATGGTTTTGAGTTTGTCATATCTCAACACTTTACCTGACATTAAAATAATCGAGTGTTACCCATTCCCTACTTTGTGAACAAACCATTTAATTTCACCTTGCTGTTTTGTCATTAATTTCACTTGTTATGCAATATTAATTTAACCTCTTATACAATTCAAGTAGTCTATTGGATTTACAATTCTTTTTATTGCAAATATTGCCATTCCCAAAGTATTTGACATTTTGACAATGTGATCTTTTCAGGATAAGGATCATATGGAAGGAACAAAGATGATATTTTATCTCCATATTTTCTATGTGATGCTAGATGTGGTGTAATTTGTTGGATTTGATTGCATGTGTGTTCTATTTATAAGACATGTACACAATTATGATGTCATCATGGTTTACTATTGTTGTGCTGGAAATATAATCTGAAATGTGCTTCATGGGCAGTAATCGTATTTGGGCTGAAATGACTGCTGTATTTGGGCTGAAATGGCTGTTGTATTTATTTTATTGGTTAAAATGTGATGGGCATTTTTGGTGGGTTGAAATTTTGGGTCACAATTTGGCCCACTTCTAAAATGGGCCCATTAGCTCAGGAGTTTCGAAATTCCACGTCACCAAGACATGTCATTGGCCACGTCATCTCTGTCATCCGGTCAGCAGCCACGTGACATGCCATGCTAGCACCCACGTAAGCAGCCATGTGGCACGCCACGTCAGCTTCCAGGTGGCATCCACGTTAGTAGTGAGGTGGCACGCCACGTCAGCAGCCAGGTGGCATCCACGTCAGCATCCAAGTCAGCAGCCATATCACATCATTCAACAGCAATCCGTGAAGATTATATTTTGTCACCGATAGTGAGCTATGGATTGGGTTGCATGGGCCTCGGGCTACTCCGTGACGATCCAGGTACGTCACGGATCGCGACGTTTATTAAGGGAACGTCGAGAGATTTAATCAATGACGCTCATTCCACCACGAAAATGTAAATCGTCACGGATGCTGATTTGCGACGAATTTTATTTAATCTGCGACAGAATGATTACGTCACAGATTAAATAGTTTCTTGTAGTGCAAGCTGACTTAGAGTTTGAACCACGACTTCATTCTTCCTTGTTGACAAGTCATGCTTGGTAACAAAAAAATGAAAGCATACAATGAGATAGGCAATACAACCGGGGCATGATCAGATGTTTGGGTTTACCAAACATTAACAGACTGGACAAAAAATTTCATTCCTTTCCTAGCAAAAGTTGCTTGTTTTCAATTGGGCAAACCTAATTACGGATTTCATAGTTTCTGAGATAGTGAGATCACATTATTTGTTTTCTAATTGTCCAATGTTCATTTTCCACCTCTCTAAATTGCAATGAGATATTCCAACTACCAGTCATGGTAAATAAATGGGGGAAGACAAGAAGTTGGTTTCCATCACGTCAATGCATGTGCCAGTATTGCTACACGGGAACCAAGGAAGAGATAGAAACAGATATTAGTGGATTGATCTAGAAACAAAATATATCCAAAATCACTCTCACATGTGAAGGTAATTTTTTGGATGTAGATATTCAATCATTTTGCTAAAGAACAGATCACATTCATTGTGAATTCTACATTCCTCGTTACCAAAAAGTGACCATTCTTCCTAGCTCATCTTAAAGCACAGGTGGCCTGCGCACTGATGAATGTCGTGTGCCACTGGCGGCGCCAGCATTAGACATCGGCACCACGTCACTCGCCGGATCACCTCTGAGGCAGCCTCACGGCACAATATGCAACCCTTGTTCGTCTGCATCATCATCGATGTTGCGGCTGCCGATTCTTCCTCGCCCTTGACCTGTCTGATGTACCACCTCGCAGTGTCATCATCACCGGCGCCGCCATTGGCCATGTAGAGGACCATGGCGGCTAGGTAGGCTGCCACATTGTGCCCGACCTGGGCGGCCTCCTCGAGCTTGGTGATGGATGACCGGGAGCTTTAGTTTTCCCTGAACAGGATATCCATCCCATAGAGGAAACATACCTCTGGGTTTCTTATGCGGGACAGGCAATCGAGGAGGGCGTCATAGCCTTTGCGGTCGTTCCACTGCAGCTCGACGGCAAATCGCTCTAGCTCCACGCCCTGACCAACGGCGACATTTTTGCACACGTGATGCATCTCCCGGCAGGTCGCCCGTAGGCTACAGAGGTCGTCCATAGCCCGCTCCAAGGTCGCAGTGAGGTGGTCGACTATGTCAATGTTCACCTCGATAGGGAGCACCACCAACGATAACGACAACGACTTCGATGACATCATTACTGACCTACCGGTATCTTGAAAATAGTTTGATCAAACATCAGAGTGTCGGGTCAAATGCACATTCAAATTGATACAGAGACTTGGAAGCGAGCACTGTACTCTCATGGATCTTCCTTCCGAGAGGAGCACATGCAATTGTAAAAATGTTCTTGTACCCAAGGCAGAAGAAGTCGATCAATGCCCCATTTACAACAAATCCACCATTCCTTTTCCGCATTTACAGTAAATTCACCGCTCCTTCGCCACCCAAAACAATCTTCGCTGCTTCTCTGTTAATTTCAGGATGACAATAATAATTCATTATGACTATTGGAGAACCTAATAGAAGTTACGTTCTTAGTAACTACCAATTGAAGAAGATGCTAGAATACACGGATGCTTCAAAAAAATTCATTGCAACTTGAAATCAATGCTTAGTTTTGCACTTTCTACCGAAATCCCCAATTTCAAATATCACTTCCCTTTGACAAAAGGGGAAAGCAGAGGCACAAAACAGGGTATTGACCTGACCGTAGCTCACTCTCCTCCCTTCAATGCGAGGATCTGCCATTCCCGCTGTTGGCATTGCTAACATCATCGACTAGAAACAGATATAAGATCCATCTATATCGATGGCGCCAGAAATGCAAAGATATGTCTTAACATGATTCTAAGTGCATATCAGATGTTGCTTTTAGATAAACTAAATGGTAAATCCAATACGAGTCATAGCATAACTCGATCTAGGTTGTCATCCCTGACAGAAGTTCCAATAAAACACATGGATTGGTACTCTTACATATGCCTTGGATCTCTAGATAAGAAAATATATAAATATATGGGTATCTGCAAGCGCATAGGTATGAATATACATTGTAGCATTTTAACCAGGAGTAAAACTAGGTATTGTATTTACATTCTACCTCAGGGAAAGATGTCTTTTATCTATAATAACAAATACATGCATATCTCTCAGTTGTGTAATGTAGACTGGACACAATAAGATTATAATGATGATAGCATGGATCAAGTCATAACATAGTGAGCCACCAGGAAGTGTCAATACAGAGAGAGAAGCGTATTCACAGCCTAGTTAGCGAGGATACTCCTCGGTAACCCTAAACTATATGTTAATGCAAACTATGATTAGTGCAGTACATTTAACAATCATGGAAGAAGAACTATTATACTAATGCATGGGGAGACTAATCAAGAGGATCAAGACTGAAACTTGAAACAACCCAAATAGTATAAGGCATGTAGGGTGCAATCGCAGGTAAATACAGTATAAGCACCACGCTTACACTATCTTTACCACTCACCAATGTTAACAGATGATCTAGGTGAGGGCTATATGACTCCATACACATATATAAAGGTAAATCAACTATGGTAAACATGTAATCATAATAAGCACCAAAGCACATAATCTCGAACATAATCATTGATAAGAACATATATCTCTACAGCAAATGTCAAGAACTTATGAAGAACTTACAAAAGTAAGTTTAGATCAGTATCTCGACCAGCTTCGAGATGATCAGGAGCCAAGTAGACGCCTTGCCTCCTCCTGGATCCATACTAGTTATCTACTCTCGCTATATGGTGTGGGTTGATATAGCCGTTGGCCATGGGTTCGACCCCTGCTATTGACATAGTATCCTTTTAATTTTCCTCTGTTTTTGTAAGACTAACTTGTGGACCTTAAATTTTATGACGAGTTGAAACCACAGTACGAAACAAGAAGTTTCATGATCGTTCCTCAGGAAGGTCCTTCTAGCAAAACATCAACAGATCGGAACTTTGCCATCCACCGAGCAACAAACATCATATTATGATCAGGTAGCATAAAGTTTCTCAACTCACGACCACAAAGTTCACAACAGCAAGGAGAAAACATTATAGGATAATCATCATTACAATTTTCACAACAATCATAACCACCCATTTGTAATTAGAATGATACGAACTAATCATCAATTTCAGTCTGTAAACATTGAGTCTCCTTCCATAGCTCCATCCTGCAGTTATCCCTTCACCTTCTGCAGCTCAGTGGCGGCAGCTTCAACCTTCATGTTAGATTATGAGGATCCATCCCATTGTTGATCCCTTTTCTCTTGCGCGACCTAAAGAGAACACAAGCAGTAACAAGTTACATAACACTACGTGGCATGGCCGTTCAGCAATATGAAGTACACAGGAGCAACAACCAGTAATTAAACATCAACAAGGAATAAGTTTCATAATAATCAAGCACTACCTATTTCTATGTTTCTCGTGCAGTATCCATTGCTTCTCCTTCTTCGTTTGGACAATACTCTGTTGCAGCCATTGCTTGTTCTTCTCCATCTTGTTAATTACTTGATCAACCGATTGCTTATACATTTTCATCGCATGGATAGCATGTTCCAGCTTTCCCTTGTATTTGTTAGTTTCTTGCAATTGTTCATGAAATAATTGATCAGACATCTCCATGAATTTGGCTAGCTCTTCCATCTGGGCAATGTTGTCCTGTAATGATTGCTCATACAGGTGCTTGTAATTTACAGCCTCTTTCTATGCCATGAGTTTCCTGCCTTGTTGTTCTTGCAAGCCTCTCTTCACCTCCTGCAGCTCAGCTTTAGTGTCTTCAAGGCCTCTTGAAGCTAGTAAAATACAAGAACCTATCAATCCATCAAACAATGTAAATTGAAAACAGACTGAACCTAACACCTATGATTGTCTATAGCCTTTCAACTTGTAACACCAATCGTAGTGCAAAAATGATGGTATGATCAAATCTGAATCTATTTTATGTGCTCATCAATCCATTAGATCCCCAAATCTAGAAATGCCTAAGATGATAGGGGAAATATAGTGGTTCAAACCAAAGAATTTACCTTGTCAGGCTATTTCAACCTCTCGTAGCCAGGAGGTGGTAGCGCAACCATCTTCCCGTCGCTGCTTGGATCTGCCAGTTCTGCCACGAGCCGTTGCAGATCTGCGCATAGCAAAAGTCGAGAGTGGCAAGTTAGTGAAGCATTTCACCTACGAGTTACTAATTTATATTAAGGAGTAATTTGGCCCAACCATAAGGAAAGTGTTTCCATTAATTTGATAAAACCAAAAGTGGTGGAGTGATAAATAGCGTAGTCCTGTTCCTATAGGTCTCTAGTTCGAACCCTTGCAATGGCAAGTTGTTTTTGCAACATTTCATGACAGTAGGAAATAAGTAGTTTCTCGATTGTTCCTCGGGATAGTCCTTTTAGAAAAACATCAATAGACCGGACCTTTGTCGTCCACCGAGCAGCAAACATCATATTATGATCAGGTAGCATCAAGTTTCTCAACAAATGACCACAATGTTCACAACACCAAGTAGCAAAAAGTTACAACACTAGGTAGCAAACATCATAGGATGATCATCACATGAAGTAGCAACAAGTTTCTTAACTCATGACCACAAAGTTCACAACACCAATTAGCAAACACCATAGGATGATCATCATTACAATTCTCAAAATAATCATAACCACCCATTTGTAATCATAATGATAAGAACTAATCATCAATTTGCATATGTAGGCGTTGATTCTCCTTCCATAGCTACATCCTGTAGTTTTCCCTTCACCTTTTGCAGCTCATCGGCAGTAGCTTCAAGCACCATGTTAGCTTCTGAGAATCCTTCCCAATGTTGATCCCTTTTTCACTTGGCTAACCTACAGAAAATATAAGCACCAACAAGTTTTATAACACCGCGTATTGTGATCAGGAGCAACAACCTGAAATTAAACATCAACAAAAAACAAGTTTCATAAAAAAATCAAGCACTACCTATTTTTATCTTTCTCGTGCAGTATCAATTGCTTCTCCTTCTCCATCTGGATAACACTCTGTTGTATCAATTGCTTCTCCTTCTCGACCTTGATAACTAGCTGCTAAACTGATTGCTTATACACTTCCATCGCATTGATGGCATGTTTCAGCTTTCCCTTCATGTTTTCTAGCTCAATGACAGTTGCTTTAAGCTTGATGTTAGCCTTTGCGCATTCTTCCTTCCATGACCTTGTCTCGTCTTCAGGTTGTGGATCCAGTCCAGGACCAGGTCTTTCAACTCATGGTTAAGAAGCTCACCTATTTCTTTCAATAAGGCATTGTCCCAACATAACATATGGGCGCACAACTCCTTGTATTTGTTGGTCTATTGCAATTGTTCATATAACAACTGGTCAGCCATCTCATTGAATTTCCTCATCTATTGCATAGTTGTATTTAAAATTTCCTGACACAACTCCTTGTATTTTACAACCTCTTGTTGCGCCATGTGTTATCTGCCTTGTTTTTCTAGCAGGTCTCTCTTCACCTCTTGCAACCTAGCTTTAGTGGCTTCAAGCACCTCTACAAGCTAGTAAAATATAAGAACCTATCAATCCATGAAACGATGCAAACTAAAAACTAACTGAATCTAACACCTATGAATTGTCTATAGCCTATCAACTTGTAACACCAAACGTAGTGCAAATATGAGGGTATGATGAAATCCGATTCTAGTGTATCTGTTCATCAATCCGTTAGATCCCCAAATATACAAATCCCTAGGACGATAGGGGAAAATATAGCGGCTCAAACCAGAGAACTGACCTTGTCGAGCCGTTTCAGCTTCTTGTAGTTGTAAGGTGGTGGCAGAACCCTCTTCCCGTCGCTTCTAGGATCTGCCATTCCTACTATGAGCCATTGCAGATCTGCACGTAGCAAAAGTCGAGAGTCTTTGTGAAGGCAGTGAAGCATTTCGCCTGCGAATTACTAATTTATATTAGAGATTCACCTGAGACAACCATAAGGAAAGTGTTTCTTGTTAGCATAACACAACCAAGAAGTGGTGTAGTGGTAACCAACACAGTCTTGTTCATATAGGTTTCTAGTTCAAACCCTTGCAATGGCAAGTTGTTTTTACAACATTTCGTGAACTGGCCTACGCTAACCTAGCGAAAATGCTTACATATGGGACCTTGGAAAATTTTATGACAACTCGGAACACTCTAATTTCGAAAGAATGCTTACACGTGGGACCCTACTGAATTTTATGACGACTTGGAACACTCTTCTTTTAAAATAATGCTTACATGTGGGACCGATGCTAGTTTGTGATGTTTTTTAGAGCTTATGGCGTCACAAAATAGCATGGGACAGGGAACGCCCGACTACAGTACCAACCTTAATGACGAAAAGTTTCTTTGTCACTAAATTTGCTCGGAAGTGAAATATTATGACGAGATCAGCTAGGAACGTCATAAATCATTGACGCTAAAATGTGGTTCTGTCACTGGTCAACGATTTTCTTGTAGTGCTTATCGATGGGGGTAGCAGCTTAAACATCATCTTCACCGAAACACTGAAGAACATAGACTTCGACTTCACCAAGATGATCGCCTGCGATGAACCCTTATACCGGGTTGTGCCCGGCAAGGCTGCATACCCCATTGGTCGTGTGTGTGTGCTGGTCACGTTCGGCAAAGAAGAAAACTTACACACAGAGTACCTGATGTTCGAGGTGGCGGACATCCGCTCTTCCTACCACGTCATCCTCGGCCAACCTATGTTGGCCAAGTTTATGGCCATTCCGCACCATACCTACCTCGTCACGAAGATGCCAGCGTTGAACGGGATCCTATCCTTCTATGACAACCTCATCGTATCCTTCAAGTGCGAGAGCGATACCATCGACCTCACCGCAACATTTGCATGCAGGGTCGCAGCTACGGTCATGGTTGCTCAAGCCGCCAAGATCGACCAAACTACTCTGCAGGTGCCAGAGCAGAAGCGCACGTCCACTGCCTTGGCCGCAAGTGTCGTATGGACCTCCTAGGGCCCACTACCTCGGTGGGTACCAGGACCGACTACTCGGTGGGCCCCTGGGACTACCCGGCTTGCGCTGCACGGCACCTGATGGCGTGAAGCACAAGGACTACAGAGGAGAAGTACTCAGTTAGGAAGCTGTACATGTCCCACACTGTATGGAAGACTCCTAGACGTACTCGACTAGTACTCTCTCCTTGAACCGACTTGTAACCCTGCCTCCCGGACTATATAAGGCGAGGCAGGGACCCCTCTCTCGATCACCTCATCTCACAGCGTAAGATTGCATCATCTTTTAGTCGTACCCAATCAATCCAGAGCTACGCAGCATACAGGACGTAGGGTATTACGCACCTCGCGGCCCGAACCAGTCTAAATTGTGTGCCACGTGTCTCTTCCTTCGAGTTACCGATCTCAGCGAGGCCACATTCATCTACTTCGGGTACTCCCCTTAGTAGGTTGCCGGTCTAAAACACCGACAGCTGGCGCGCCAGGTAGGGGCTCTCGCCCGAGATCACATGGCGAACTCGACGGCTCCTGTCTGCATCATGCCAACCGTCGCCTTCAACCGCGGCGACACCTTCGTCTTTGGCGCCTGGGTCTGCACTGCTGACGGCGCTGGATCCTTCCAACGCCACCTCACCATGCCGCCCAACCCGGAGACCGGCTTCGTGACACTTCCTGAAGTAGTCACGGGTGAACTCGCCGGCAAGTTCGGCGAAATTTCGCTTTTCGACCAACACGCCGACTTCAAGCTCGGATCCGCTTCCAACTCGAACTCGACGTCTCCGTGGGCTATCGCATGCGAGCCGGCTACTCAGCCATCGCATGTGGTTTCACCACCCAGTGAGTGCTCCACGTGTGGCCCCCGCAACCTCAGCAGGGCCCGCACAGAGGCTCCCTCTTCGCGCCGGGCCGGCAAGGGGCCCGTACCCGAGTACAACTCGGACTCCGACACCGCCCCCGGCTGCGCCTCGGACTCTAACCCCCTCTCCGGCTTCTACTCGGACTCCGCGTACGAGTTCGACTTCGGGTTGGACCTTGAGGATCCCGAGTCCGAGGACAACACTACTGAGCAACCCTTATCAGGGCCGGCTTCTGGGCTGGTTATAACGTCCACACCTGCCGGGAGATTCGTCTACTGGCCAGATCGCAAGCCCGCCGACCTGATAAGCGAGGACTCACGCTACGTCGCCTACCTCGACTCGCTCCCATTCCAGGAGGGAACACCGCTCGCTCGAGCTGACTCGTACACTCCAACTGAGGTGGCGAGCTCCGACTACACTCTTGGCAAACCTGATCGCCAAGTCTTCATGGCTGCCGGCGACAGGCCAGGACCTTCAGGGACGACAAAAGACTGGTACCTTGAAGACATCTTCGCAGACGAGCTGTCCGCTAAAGAACCTGCGGATGAGACCGACGCCAACAGGGACGCTCGACATGAGCGTAACAGAAAACGCAACGAACGGCGCCGGCGTCTTCGAGACAACCTCCCCATCCGCAACCTTGCAGAGGCTCTTGAAGCCATCGAGAGCAGGGTACACACCACCCCGGAGCAATGCCTCATGTCGATCGCGATCGCACGCCAAGCTCAGGGGATACGTGCTGGAGAAGTCATCGCCAAGCTCGCAGAAGACGCTTACTTCAAGCGAGTCGACAACAGGGTCACCCAGCCGCCCCCCGCCAGGAACCGCGACAACGAAGCCACAAGTCGCAGCGCTGACCTCGGCCGCAACCGTACTCGAGCCGAGCTGCAGGCTAATCCCAACCGCACTCGTGGAAACGGTGGACCCTCTCATGGTGGCAACAGCGCTGCAGCTGCTGGCGGCAATCGTGAGATCATCCCTCACCGCGACCCTGATGGCGGCCACAGCGATGGCGGAAGCTCCAACCACGGGGCCAACAGGAGGGCCGGTGGCGGGGGCGGTCGCGGAGGTCGAGACCACGCGAACATCCACGCCTCCGGAGCCTCACAGGGCGGTTACGATGCCTGCCAGAAGATCGAGGAGCTACGGTGCAAGAAGGCTTCTACGTTAGGCAACAACGACGACTTCCCCGCCTTCTCTGCGCGACTTCGTAACCTCCTCCTCCCAGAGAAATTCAAGCCTCTGGGAATCACCAAGTACGACGCGAAGCAGGACCCTATCCAGTGGCTCAGGTGCTATGCCCTCTCCATCGAGAACGCTGGCGACAACAACGACACCAAGTGCCTCTACTTCCCCTTCTGCCTGGACCAGGCTCCGCTCACATGGCTCGAGTCGCTGGAAAAGCACTCGATCGACAAGTGGGACTAGCTGAAGGAGCAGTTCACCAGCAACTTCGCGGGCGCCGTGGGCCGCTCAGGTACTCGCATGGACCTGGCCATGGTGAAGCAGGAACAGGGCGAGACCCTTCGCAAGTACATGCGGTGCTTCTTCGACAAGCGCGCCACCGTAGTCGACGTCACCGACAAGGAGGTCATCGACCTCTTCCAAGACGGTCTCTACCACCGTCGCACCTTCGAAGACTTCGGTCGACGCCGCCCCAGGTCTATCACTCATCTGAAGGTTATGATCACGTCCTGGGCGGATGAAGAAGACAAAGCCAACGCCAAGTACGAAGCCATCCGTGGCAAGAATAAACAGAACACTAGCGGTGGCAGCAGCAACAACGGGAACCAAGGCGGTTGCAACAACAACTACTCGGGTCCCAACCGCAAGCGCAAGCCAGACAACACTGTCGCGGCTATCCAACGCCCTGCAAAGGAAAAATCAACGAAGACCTCTGGCGGCTTCAAAAACTTGCTGAAGGAGAAGTGCCCGTGGCATCTGTACGGTAACCACACCACCGAGCAGTGCTACCAACTCAAGCGAGCGCTCAAGAGTACTCTAGAGCCACCGCACCCTCATGACAAGAAAGGCAAGAAGAAGCACGACGACGACAATGCTGACTTCCAGGTACCCGACAAGACTACCCAGCAGACAGGAACAAAAGGCTACCCATCGAGAAGTTATGAGCATTGAACCAGAGGTTTCGACCCCTCTCAGGTGGTCGGAGGTACCCATTACCTTCTCCCGCGCGGATCAATGGACCAGCTTCTTCGAACTAGGACAGTTCCCACTAGTCCTGAAGCCGGTGGTCGCGGGCTCCAAGCTTAACAAGGTCCTCATCGACTGTGGAAGCGGGCTCAACGTCCTTTTCGCCAAGACCTTAAAGAAGATGGGGCTCGACATCACCAACATTCTCACCAAGAACACCGCGCCCTCCTACGGCATCGTCCCCGGCAACGCGACTATCCCACTGGGCTCAGTGGTCCTGCCAGTTACCTTCGGGGAATCTCGGAACAACTATCGTACCGAGTACATCAAGTTCGAAGTCGCGGACTTTGAGACTTCTTAGCACGCCATCCTCGGCAGACCGACCATCGCCAAGTTCATGGCGATACCCCACTACACCTACTTGGTACTCAAGATGCCAAGCCCAGCAGGTGTACTCTCACTGCAAGGGGACTTGAAGATCTCGCACGACTGCGACACGGAAGCTGTGGAGATTGCCTCCACAAATCAAGTACCCAATGCTATGATGGAGATCTATGCTGTGTCGAAGAAGCTTGCCCCAAGTGAACTCGACATCCCTGAGAAGTCGGACAAAGCCAACAAGCCTCGGCCCACCGAGGAGGTTCGCGTCAAGACAATCGACCTCGGGACGAGCAACGACGGCAAGACCACCACCATCGGGGCTGGCCTCGACCCCAAATAGGAAGACGCGCTCATCAACTTCCTCCGGGCCAACCGCGACATCTTCGCGTGGAAGCCAGCGGACATGCCAGGGGTGCCCAGGGAGTTGATCGAGCATTCCCTCAACGTCGATCCTAAAGCTACCCCCAAGCGACAACACCTTCGCTGCTTCGCCGACGACAGACGGGATGCCATAAAGAAGGAACTTGCCAAACTACTCGCGGCTGGCTTCATCAGAGAAGTCTTCCATCCTGAGTGGCTCGCCAACCCCGTCCTCGTTCGCAAGAAGAACTCGAACAAGTGGAGGATGTGCGTTGACTACACCGACCTCAACAAGCACTGCCCCAAGGACCCCTTCGGGTTGCCACGGATTGACCAAGTCAACGACTCCACAGCGGGCTGCGACCTGCTCTGCTTTCTCGACTACTACTCCAGGTACCACCAGATCGCGATCAAGGAAGAAGACCAGGAGAAGACCGCGTTCATCACCCCGTTTGGCACGTACTGCTACACGACCATGTCCTTCGGGTTGAAGAACGTCGGCGCCACATATCAACGAGCTATCCAGGCCTGCTTCAAGAGGAAACTCAACAAGAACGTCGAAGCCTACGTGGATGACGTGGTCGTCAAGACAAGAAACTCCAGTACCCTCATCGACGACCTTGAAGAGACTTTCGCATCCCTTGGCGAGTATCGCTGGAAGCTCAACCCGATGTGACGCCCCAGGTTTTCAAATACCGTCATTAACGCTAATGACCGGATCAGCTGAGTCAAACCGGTCAAACACGGTCAAACCTAGGTCAACCTGGGTCATCACCTCGAAAACCTCGCCAATTAACCCCAATGAACCCTTTGACCAAGCCTACACACACACGTAATGGACCCTTGGCCAAAGACACGGTCAAAACCGGCTTAACCGTTGACGTCAGCGAATGTCGTCCGGAACTTTTGCCGCGTTCTCCAAAATTCACCTAAACACTTCAAAATCTACCTTTATAAAAGTTGTCCATCTTGTTGAGGGACACAACTTTCATGTAGATTGGCATTTCAAATTTTGAGTGGAAATTGGGGAAAAACTTGATCGGCTGACAGTACCTCCTGTTTTCTAGAACACGCCGGCATTCAATGTTGGCACGACGTTCCTGCAAAATCTGTCGAGAAAAACACTAGACAGCCTTTACAAAAGTTGTAGAGGGTAGCTATATCTACAACGTTCGTATTCATTACTTCGTGCACTTGTATTCATGTTTTGAAAGAAAATCGCGCTCAAAGTAGCTTAGTTTGAAACGGGCAGCGCCGTGCGAGGCCGCGCCGCGACGTCGCGCCGGCCGGCGCGCCCCGCCGCGGGCCACCGCCGCCTCAACGTCCCGGCCCGCCGCCGCATGTTCCCGAGGCAGGCCACGCCTCCCCAAGGCCGCTACGTGCCTCCCGATGCCTCGAACGCCGGGAACGCCGGGAGTCCCGAGCCGCCGTACAACCCGCCATGGACCAGCAGTCTGTTTCCGTTGTCCGGCGCGCGCACGTCCCCAGGCACGTCCTCCGCCCATCCGCCGGTCCCTAGGGGGTGCGCGGGTCGCCTTAAAAGGGAGCCCGCCCCCGACCGTGACGCACCCCGCCCCTCACCGTCCTCCCGAGCTCGCCGTCGCACGCGGCGCCCGCCGCCGCCAAACCTTGCCCACGGTCGATTCCGCGGTCTCCGGATCCCCCTAACCCTCGCCTTCCTACTCCCCCGAAGCCGCGCCGCGCCACCCCCTTTCTGCTCCGGCCGAGGGCTCGCCGTGGCGAGGTCCAGGCGCCCAACCGGCGGTGCCCCTACCAGCCGCCCTTTCACCACCAGCCAACACCCCAAATCGACCCCTAGTAGGCCGTAGGCCCTTCCCCAGTCCTTCCCCGGCGAACTCCGGCGACCAACTGGCCTGAATTTCACCGGAGCCGCGCCGGCAGTGCCCCCAGAGACTACATTGCGAAACCCAAAATCTTTCCAGGGTCACTGCTGCAAAAGGTGAACTCCAATAGTAAAAGTGATTTCCTGATTCTTGTAAATTGCGTAGAAAATCACAAAAAAATCAGACAAATGTAAAACCAAATTTGTTGGATTCATGGTGAAATATCCCACAACTTTTGTTATTTTTGCTCGAGCTAATTCCTACTAGTTTTTGCATGAAAAATACAATTGTGAAAAACCTAGATCTGCAATATCTCAAAAACCATAAATCCAATGTAGCTAATTTTTGGATATGTTGTGTTTTAGGTCATGACTAGATCCTATGCCAAAAATTGCACAAAGTTATGATGTAAAGCTTTTTATAAAAATGTTTTTCCATCTCTGCCAGATCTGCATAAATGATTTTTCTAGCTAAAAATAATTAAGTTTTTGCAACCAACTTTTGCACACTATCTTTTAAGTCGAGAACACACCTCTGGTGAATTAATCGCAACTTTATAATTAACAAAAATATTTATTCTTGAATTATGCTTGTTTTTCTTTGAAAATGCATAACTCAAGTTCCATAATAGTTCTAGGTATATGTGCCGCACCACTAGGCTAGCTTTGAACCATATAACTTGTGTGAGAATGTTTGGATCAGTTTGTTGAGTAATTATTTTTGTGTGCATTTACCTTCTCCTTCTAGCTAGCTTTTGTCTTTTCAAAAATAATCAATTTCTAGCTATCCAAAGCTCGCATGCGTGTCCAGTGGCTTGTTATAGGTGTTTAGAGTATAACACACCCTTCCAAGGAATTGTACTAATTAATTTCATGAATTAAAGCATTGGAGGTAATAAAGTCTTAATAGTCATTAAATGGGAAATATCACCAAGCCACCCTTGCTAATCTTGTGTGTGGTTGTAAATCATGTCAAAAGGCTAAACACACCCACCCACTACTGTTGTGAAGTTGAATTAAATTACTTGCATGGATGTGCACACAGTCACTGTCAAAAAGAATAATTAATAAAGAGTGGCATATTGTTCCTTTATGGAAGAGTATGCTGAATGTATTTCGTATCTAGGTGAATGTGCCCAACCAGAAGACCCCTTGGTTGTCATCTATTGTTTGTGGATAATTAAATTAAAAATCGTCATATAAAACTTGCAGTTGCATCTTCGTTTAGATCTTTCCGCCGGTAGACGTATGCTCGTGCCGGAAGGAGGAGACGAAGGTGCCGACGAAAAGCTGGCGTACGTGGACGTAGCTCAAGACCTGGACCCATGTTCAGAAGGGCCCAAGGCCAACCATGCCAGTGAAGGCAAGCCCCAGATCATTAACCCCGTCTTTCAAAATTATGCAATTATGTTTTCTACGATTGTGCATTTACGTTTCAGGAGTTGATTTGAAACCCCTAGATGCATGATCCTTAGGTACCTATGCTCTATCACTAGTATGCTAGGTCGAGAGCTGCTATGCTATAGGACCGATAGAAGTCGAGTGATCTTCGTCACTTGCGAGAATAGGTTCCTAGATAGGAATCATAAGATATCCTTAAATGGATTTCTCACGTGGTAAGAGCATGGGATTGGGCTCCGGTCCAGTGGCTTTCGTGGGCTAAGCTTTTGAACGTACTAAACATTCGCCGGGAATGGGACCGGTAAGCCTAGTACCTTAATGAGACGACGCAGGAACTCTCCTCTACTACTCTTGAGTAATCGCCTTACCGGCTAGCTACCGGGAAGGGGGGTGTATTGTGTGAGACTGGATACCTTGCGGGGTATACCAGCTAACCTTGCACCCAGGACTGTAGGCAGTGCTCCCAACCCGAGGACTTTTGGAAACGGCCTGGGAAAGTTGTCCCTTCGGGGGCAGCCTACCGTGTGTTTGGGTTTACCTTGCAAGGTTTAAATCAATCGATTGTCGGCCTCTCACCGTTATCCGAGACTGCTTAATCAACTGGCCATGATATCCCATAATGTTGGAACTCAAGGAATATGGTTGTATGAATTAATTGCTTGTCAATTTCTGATTGAATTAGATGGCACACTTAGAAATGGTAATCAACTAGAACTTGTGCTAAAAGATTGAAAGTAAGGATCTACTCTTAGCAGCTGTTTAGCAAAAGAAACTCCACCGGCCAAAATCCATTCATGTCGAGAGTTTGGTAATGTAGTTATCACCCGACGGGTAAGTCTTGCTGAGTATTAGTATACTCAGCCTTGCTTTAAAATTGTTGTTGCAGGTGTGATTGACTGGATGGGTGACGGCAAGTGATGACATCACGGTTGGCCTCCTGTGATGTTTACAGTTGCATTAGATATTTATTTCCGTTGTTTTCAAACTCTAAATCTTTACTCCATGTCAGGAACAATGGTTTGTAACAAATTGTTTAACTCATGTTGTACTCTGGACTCGCCTTCGTGTGAGTTTTAATGCATGTGTCGATCCTCTGTTCGATGTCCAAGTGATTTACCGGGCGTTAAACCGGCAACCAACGACAGGATGATACTTTACTATTGCTTAATGACCAAAGTGGATCGGTCTTACGCGATAGTACGGTATTTTCCTGGGCGGGTTGTTACAGCTAGTATCAGAGCGATTGCATGCACCAGAGCTTAATTCACAATCTTGATCACATGATTTTCGAATAAAATTTGACAAGATTGATTGATTCGCAAAACACGTTGTTCCGTTAAGGATAAACTAGACCGAGAGGCCCTAGAGGTAATTTTTGGTATCTTTCAGGTGGCTTATTAATCTATGGTTTATTTTGCTAACTCCCAGCACATTTTACTTTATGTCAGACTTACTTTCTCGCACAACCAAACTAGATGAGCCACGTGTTTTATACGTGTGCTGTTTCGCATCACGGGAATTGCGAGGGTTGATGGAGTGATCCCTTCCATGGATCCCATCTTCGCGTCTGGTTATAGAGGTGTCTCGCCACGTGTTTCGTACGTGAGCATTCCGCATGTCGAGTATGCGAGGCAAGGATATACTCCATTCAAATGGAGGATGTCCGAGGTTGGACGCTGTCCATGCAGCGGCTTAACGCATGGATGTCGTTTCTATAGTGAACGGTAATGTATGTGGACACTTTCATGAGTGCTGGCATGAAAGGTTCATTGTGTTCTGTGATCTTCTACAGGTACACTAACCTTGTTTTGTAAGTCTCTAAGTGAGCCTCGACTAGATCTCGACTAGTTATTATAGGGAGATACGTGTATGTGCCATGCCACCGGCGCTAACTTCGAGTTTCGTCTTGAATGCCTTGTGAGGACGAATAGGACACCTTGCATCATGCTAAAAGTCGTGAAAGAACCTAAACTGAACCCACGTCTGTTTCCGTGCTCTCTGAGGTAAAATTTGAGATAACGTGTTTTGTCCGGTTTAGCCTCTTTAGGTGTAGCTGTGTTGTCATGCTTACATTTATTAGAGTTGTTGCTTAGATTGTTGTTCTTGTCTGAGAATCTATTGTCTAGGTGATCTCAATTTAGGTTGCTTCAATCTAATCCAGTTTCTTCTCGTCCAAGTTTACGATCATAACCTTGGCCTACCGTAAGTTATGCTCGATTAGTTAACCCTTGTCTGCCGCCTTCCTAGAACCACCGAAACCTTGCTTAGTTTGTACCTTTCCTAACCTGCTATCTCAACGTTGCAAACCCAACTTGAGTTTCACAACCTTGCTAAGTTGCTACGCAGATTTGAGAAGTGTTGGACTCTGGTTGAGTTAGGATGTCCAGTTTCCGATTACCAGAACTTTGTATCATTTGTATGCCGGCTCGTTCGAGTCAGCATACGATGGTAGTTAGTATGCATGGACACCCCATACCTTAGCCCTTCCCGTATTCATGGATCAAGTTACCTTTGTACACTCGCACCCGACTGTTTCTCACTTTATCGTTATGTCCAGATGGACAACGCTGGCTCTACGTCGGCTGATGTGGAATCATGGACTCTCGTAAACTACCTCGAGGAGGGTGGTTTTCCTGCACTTTTGTGGGACACCCTGGAGGATTTTGGGTACACCACTTACCTGGAGTACTCGACACGTGAGGTCATGACCACAGGACAACTCCTTCGTTGTGAAGTGAAGGTGAAGATTTCAGTGTGCCCGACCAATCCTGCTTGGGAAGAGTGGGAGTGTATGGCACACGAAAGAAACTTGTCCGACACGGTGCAGAAGGCTGCTCTCGAAGCACTCACAACTTTCTGTGGAAAGCACCCTGCCGAGATAGTCAACTCTGGTGCCAAAGTGATTCCGGTACCCGAGCGACACATTGCACCGGGTGGTGAATGTGAAACTATCCTTCCAGCCCAGAGCAACTCTCACTATAGTCCTGACCTTGTCACCTCAGTCCGCTTCTCAGAAGCTATGTACGACACCTATCTGCGGATGGTGGGAGAAAGTGTATTTTATAGACACCAAATCTATAGATACAAAGTTAAGGAAGTGGAGTGTTCAGCTCAAGCGTTGAAGGAAGCCCGAGCAATGATAGCCACTCTCGAGAAGGAAAGACGCAAGGACAAGGCAAAGATACAAGAGTTAATGGAGATCGTACATGAGCAGAATTTCTTGTTGCAGCATAACGATCAGTACATGCTTGAACTAGAAAACCAACTGGAAGCTATAGTAGTTCCACGCCCAGAACTTGTCATTCCTGGACCAGCACAAGAAGCAGATGCAAAAGATATCCAAGGAGAATCTGAAATTGAGTCTGGACCCGAGTCACCATAGTCCCTCATTGTGGAAGATCCCACCCTTGGAAGTTGGTCCGTCAGGAATAAAATTCTAAGTCATAAGAGTGTAGTGTTGTAAGGAACCCTTGTGTACCTTGACCGCTTTCGGTCAGCTATCGTTGTCAGTCGAATTAGGAATCTTGTCGTTGTAGCTAGTCTGCATTGTAATTCTAAATGTTGTTTGGTAATTCTGAAACCCTCATCGATGTAATGCCTTGACTAAACATCTCTTCCGTAATGATCTTTGTAAGCATTATTTATGCTAGTTGTGATCAGTCAAGTTCTGTGCTCCACAAATTTCGTGTCAATCAAGGATCCAATCGATTCCTCAGTCCTGAACTTGTTCTTTTGGGTCTTGCTCACGACCTTGTGTTTTAAATTAAAAATGTTGCTTTTGAGCATGCACTGCATCGCATATGCATTTGGGAAGTTTAGTTATACTATTGTGCATCCGCATGAAAACTCCATACCTTTTGCCTTACCTCTCTGGATTGGTGATGTTGTTACCCCATAGCCAAAGGTGCCGCGACGGAACCTAGGGTATCGTGTGTGCTGCAGCCACCCGACTGCCACTAGGAGCGCGCTAGGTATCTTGGTTATGAAAAAGCGACTCGCCACTCAGATCCTTTCCTGCCCTTGATTACCCATGCAATCACTAACTCATCATACGGGTAATCGAGTCAATCTAACGTGCATCATGAGCACCATACCGCACGAGCATGAGCATAGTGTCTTCACAAGCATGTGCATCGCATCAGCTTGAAGAGTATTGCACTTTCAAAACAATGACTTGTCAAAATCCCAAATTTGCGAAATAAGTAAAGGTGTGAGCAAGCCTATTCTGAAGTTTCCGCATAAAGTCATTATCCGTACAAGAAACTATGGAACTCCTTAAATTTGCCTTCCTTTTCTTGTAATGGTCTTGTGTAAATTCCTGTCGACTCGGCCTCGTGCCGTGAATCTCGACGACCTTGTGGCGCCGATTCCTTTTTCCTGCCAGCTAAGCGAAAGCCTTAGACGTAGAAATTCTCTTGAGCAGTCAAGGTTCTCGAATAGTCATTGTGGAGAAGTCGTCCATCGTGTATTCGTTCTTGGTCTGTGCTTCAAATCCTCAGAATCGAGCAAGGAAGTACACCCAGGATCGATCGAAGCTTTTTGCTATGCTTCTCTTGTTTCTATCACGAATGCAAAGCGTGGTACACTGATCTTTTCTCATCACGTCGATTCTTTAGACCGTTGAGCCCCATCGCTATTAGTATCACGACCGTACGACGCCATGACGTCACTCTACCATCGATTTCTGCAACCGTATTCACAACGCCGAAGCCTCACGGGCTGACCATTGTCGAGCTCCATGTTTCCACACCAGATACCCAACTGGGTCAACTGACCTTTACAGTCCCGCAGCGAATATAAAAGGGAACCCTTTTACCCAAAACTGCCGATGCGAAAGCTCCATTTCCATCCGAGCTCGGCATTATCACTGTTCTTGTTCTTCTTCTAGCTAGCCTGGCTACCTTGCCACTAGAGCACCTCTCCCACCTACTTCAATCCCCCGAGCAAACGGTTCTCCGTATTCATTCCCCACGTCGAGGTGAAGCTCAGAGTAGATCGAAAGCAGAAATCAATCCAAGCTGCCACCCATGACCCCGTCGTCAGAAGAGGTCGAGTCGTTTCGCTGGACAATGATAGGGATGTATCTTTGTATCGTATGAGGATTATGTCTGCTATTAGCTGTGCATGTGCACATTCATCATCTGCTTCCTCATGAACGGCGATGAGATAGTAGGAGAACGCACTTGTACCTTTTTGGTTCCATCTGAATTCCCGATCATGGGATGTGTAGACAAAGCTTTACCAAGTTGATATTGTGACTGTTTGGATGTCCGGTTGGCATTGTTACCGTGAAAGAATCTCGTAGAGTATGTTCGAGATATGAGTTTCTGAGTGAGATTATGAACATGTACTAATTAGGGACTTAAATTTTCAGATGTCCAGACCGGCACGGAATGACCCCAATGGTTTTGATGCATCAGGTTGTGGTTATTTATCGCTACCACCACCCACGACGCTGAACAAAGTTTTCGTAGCAGCACATACCGAGGTGTTGTGCCAGCTTCTGCAGGCATAACAATGGATGGCTCAGAAACTACAGCAAATGCCACCGATGCAACAAGAGATCCAACCTTCCAAGACCTGTTCACCCGAAGTGCCTACCCAGAGTGACATAAATGCCATTGTCGGTGCAACTCAACTGTTGGAAGGGCAGAATTCCATGCTGAATCAGATGGTGTGCGATATCATCCAAGGACGTTATGGGAAACCATATCAGAATAGTTTGGCAGACAGTCTCTCTCAGTCCTTATCTGCCTCCATGGTTGAACAAGCCCGTTTGTTCAATCTGTTGGAGGAATATGTTAACCGAGAACAGCCCCAAGCCTCCGACTCCATATGACCACCTTCTCGACTACCAATGGATATTAGAGCAGAAGAGAAGGCAAACCAAGGCAACAAGCGAGTATTATCTGAGATAGATGTAAGTGAGTGGGAAATTACCTGTAAGGAGACCTGTCCGCGTGAAGGCAAACGAAGATGTAACACTAACAAGACCACTCAACTCCCTGCTAATGCAACACCTTCGCGAGCCGCGAGGTTAAAAAGGAAAAAGGAGAGGAAGAGGCTCCGCCCTATCAAGAAAGCTCAGCAACAAATCTCTAAGCCCGGAGACGTTCCACCCCGTTTGTGCTACCATTGTGGACAACCCGGGCATTTCAGACGTGATTGCCCAAAACTCCCGCATCAGGATCAGAACCTCGAAGCAGCTAAGTGTGCTCCCGGCAAGAACCCGATTTTTCAAAGAAAGCCAGACCGGCTTAACTCTATGGGTAACACCTCTATCCAAGAACCACTTCCCGTTCCTCTTATAATTGCGAATCTCGGGACGAGATTCTTCTTAAGGGGGGTAGACTGTGACGCCCCAGGTTTTTAATTACCGTCACTAACGCTAATGACCGGATCAGCTGAGTCAAACCGGTCAAACACGGTCAAACCTAGGTCAACCTGGGTCATCACCTCGAAAATCTCGCCAATTAACCCCGATGAACCCCTTGACCAAGCCTACAGACACACGTAATGGACCCTTGGCCAAATACACGGTCAAAACCGGCTTAACCGTTGACGTCAGCGAATGTCGTCCGGAACTTTTGCCACGTTCTCCAAAATTCACTTAAACACTTCAAAATCTACCTTTATGAAAGTTGTCCATCTTGTTGAGGGACACAACTTTCATGTAGATTGGCATTTCAAATTTTGAGTGGAAATTGGTGAAAAACTTGATCAACTGACAGTACCTCCGGTTTTCCAGAACAGGCCGGCATTCAATGTTGGCACGACGTTCCTGCAAAATCCATCGAGAAAAACACTAGACGGCCTTCCCAAAAGTTGTAGAGGGTAGCTAGATCTACAACTTTCGTATTCATCACTTCGTGCACTTGTATTCAAGTTTTGAGAGAAAATCGCGCTCAAAGTAGCTTAGATTGAAACGGGCAGCGCCGTGCGAGGCCGCGCGCGCGCCGCGCCGGCCGGCTCTCCGCGCGCGCGCCGTGCGCGCGCCCCACCGCGGGCCGCCGCCGCCTCGGCGTCCGGGCCCGCCGGCCGCATGTTCTCGAGGCGGGCCGCGCCTCCCCCAAGGCCGCTACGCGCCTCCCGATGCCTCGAACGCCGGGAACTCCGCGAGTCCCGAGCCGCCGTACAACCCGCCATGGACCAGCGGTCCGTTTCCGTCGTCCGGCGTGCGCGTCCCCAGGCTCGGCTTCCACCCGTCCGCCGATCCCTAGGGGGTGCGCAGGTTGCCTTAAAAAGGGAGCCCGGCCCCTGACCGCGACGCACCCCGCCCCTCCCCGTCCTCCCGAGCTCGCCGTCGGCACTGGCGCCCGCCGCTGCCAAACCTTGCCCACGGTCGATTCCGCAGTCTCCAGCTCCCCTAACCCTCGCCTTCCTACTCCACTGAAGCCGCGCCACTCCACCCCCTTGCTGCTCCGGTCGAGGCCTCGCCGGAGGCGAGCTCCAGGCGCCCAACCGGCGGTGCCCCTGCCGGCCGCCCTTTCACCACCAGCCAACACCCCAAATCGACCCCTAGTAGGCCGTAGGCCCTTCCCCAGTCCTTCCCCGGCGAACTCCGGCGACCAACCGGCCAGAATTTCACCGGAGCCGCGCCGGCAGCGCCCCCAGGGACTACATTGCGAAACCCAAAATCTTTCCAGGGTCCCTGCTGCAAAAGGTGAACTCCAATAGTAAAAGTGATTTCCTGATTCTTGTAAATTGCGTAGAAAATCACAGAAAAATCATAAAAATGTAAAACCAATTTTGTTGGATTCATGGTGAAATATCCCACAACTTTTGTTATTTTTGACTGAGCTAATTCCTGCTAGTTTTTGCATGAAAAATACAAGTGTGAAAACCCTTGATCTGCAATATCTCAAAAACCATAAATCCTATGTGGCTAATTTTTGGATATGTTGTTTATTAAGTCATGGCTAGCTCCTATGCCAAAAATTGCACAAAGTTATGATGTAAAGCTTTTTATAAAAATGGTTTTCCATCTCTGCCAGATCTGCATAAATAATTTTTCTAGCTAAAAATAATTAAGTTTTTGCAACCAACTTTGGCACACTGTCTTATAAGTCCAGAGCACACGTCTGCTGAATTAATCGAAATTTTATAGTTAACAAAAATATTTATTCTTGAATTATGCCTGTTTTTCTTTGAAAATGCATAACTCAAGTTCCATAATAGTTCTAGGTATATGTGCTGCACCACTAGGATAGCTTTGAACCATATAACATGTGTGTGAAAGTTTGGATCAGTTTGTTGAGTAATTATTTTTGTGTGCATTTACCTTGTCCTTCAAGCTAACTTTTGTCTTTTTCAAAAGTAATTAATTTCTAGCTATCCAAAGCTCGCATGCGTGCCCAGTGGCTTTTTATAGGTGTTTAGAGCACAACACACCCTTCCATAGAATTTTACTAATTAATTTCATGAATTAAAGCATTGGAGATAATAAAGGCTTAATAGTCATTAAATGGGAAATATCACCAAACCACCCTGCTAATCTTGTGTGTGGTTGTAAATCATGTCAAAAGGCTAAACACACCCACCCACTACTGTTGTGAAGTTGAATTAAATTACTTGCATGGTTGTGCACACAGTCACTGTCAAAAAGAATAATTAATAAAGAGTGGCATATTGTTCCTTTATGGAAGAGTATGCTGAATGTATTTCTTATCTAGGTGAATGTGCCCAACCAAAACACCCCTTGGTTGTCATCTATTGTTTGTGGATAATAAAATTAAAAATCGTCATATAAAACTTGCAGTTTCATCTTCGTGTAGATCTTTCCGCCGGTAGACATACGCTCGTGCCGGAAGGAGACTGAGGACCATGTGTGGTTCGAGGACCGGTGGATGGTCGCTACCTTGTGTGATGAGTGATTGACAACGTTGTGTGGACTGATTCTTGGCTAAGTATTGCAGGTGCAGGTTGCGGCTTGACTCGTGTTGGTGCAGGTGAAGAACAAGCGCGAAAGGTCGTCGCCGGTGAGGCCTCCAGGTGTGGAGAAGACAAGTAGGCTTTGTTCGAGGGACCCGGTGGCCAGCGGGGTCAAGTGCGGGCCGCATGGTGGCATGAACAGCAAGATGAAGTCGTGGACGGTTTCTTGGTTGAGCCTCAAAACCAAGGTCGAGCCGGGACTACGTGGGAGCCAAGTCATGAGTGGAGATTGGCGGAGGCTACACCGAGTTCGCGGGGTTTCCGGTGGTTCACCATAAAACCACTGGGTTCCTTGGATGATCCGCAAAGCCAAGACTAGAGAACCGAAGACGGAGGTGCAGTAGCACCAGACCGGTCCGACCGGTGGGTCTGACCGGTCTGACCGGTGGGCACCGGTCTGACCGGTGTGCGACGACGCAGTCCGAAATCTTCGAAGCGGAGGACACGTGTCGGGATCGCAAGGCTTGCGTCGAGGCTACGCAAGGTGCGGTCGCCGAGCATCCGTCCGATGGTGAAGACATCAAGAATTCCAAATCCGCCCTTGAGGGGCTTGCATCCCTAGTTAGTTGAGAAGGGCGTTTTAGACATTCGGTTGCCTCCATATAACCCAAGAGGTGAGAGGATGGCAGCCAACTCTTGGAACCCTAGCTCATTAGTTTTCCTATTTTCCACCTATTTTCCTTAGGTTTTCTTTAGGACTAGCAAGAGAGCTTCACGGAGAGATTTTGTTGAGAGGGATGGATGATCGGGCGGCTTGCTAGACCTTGTACGAACCTTTGTTTCATGTATAGATTATTCGGCGTGGTTCCTCAAGGTTTGGATGTGTTTTCCCTGGTTGTTCTTGGTGGTGATTTTTGGAGCCCTCTCTCGGTGATTTTTTTTGGGTTGTTTTCGGGGCCTTTCTCTTGGGGATTTGATGGGGGAAATTTGTGGGAACCCCTCGTGGTTCTTTGGGCTGTGATTCCCCTCCCAAATCCGTGAGTAAAGGTGCACGATTTTGGGGTTTCTGGAGTTCTTGGGTTGGAAGTGCTTTCGGCGGAATTTCTTCGATTTCTCCTTTTTGGACGAGTTTTGGTGGGATTAAACTTGGCTATGGACTCCTCATGAGGTGCTCCTAATATCCCCAAAGTCTTGTTCAAGTCCGTGGAGCGATTCGAGAAATCGAGATTTGGATTTGGGGGAGTTGACCCGCGGGTGCTGTTCATCCCGAGCTGCCCAGGCTACACCGGTCTGACCGGTGCTCTTGACCGGTCTGACCGGTGCGAGCCCTTGTGGGTTTTTGCTCGGGTGAACATCTTGGTGAGTTCGTTGTTGTCCCGTGTTGCTGCTGTTTCGAGTTTGGGTCCGTTTGGTGGTCGGTTGGCCTGTTTGGTGCCTTGGGGGCTTTCTGGCTGCCATCGGTCTGACCGGTGCGTCTCACCGGTCTGACCGGTGTAGAGCCACTTAGTGGAAGTTGCTCAGTTTCACCAGCAGGGACCGGTCTGACCGGTGGTGCTCACCGGTCTGACCGGTGTGGGTCTGTAGACTCGAGGTTTGGTTTTTCCGCTGCGTTTCTCGGGTCGGAAGGTGGTGTGTTGGTTCCTAGGTCCAGTGGCACTCCAGTGGCTATGTGGTATTGACCAACCTTGATAGTGAGTCGGAGACGTGTGGTGGAAGCCGCGTTCGTCTTGTTGGAGTTTTCATCTCCTTCGAGAAGAATTTTTATCGGCTCCCATTCACTCCCCCCCTCTCTGGTTCACCGTATCGGTCCTTCAAGTGGTATCAGAGCCGGTTCGGGTCTTTGTTGACTCTAACCAGTCTAGGATCCAAGGATGGCGTACCAGGAACGGGGTTCGGGTCCTCCACACTCGATGGCAAGAACTACTAGATGTGGAGCAAGCGGATGGGTGCGTTCCTCCGCGGAAAGGGTCAGCTTCTTTGGGATGTCACGGTGGACACAAGCTATGTCCAGCCGATGGATTTCCTTGCTCCAGGGTCGAGGGACAGATTCGACGCCAACAATAAGGCGGTCGACTACTTGTTTCGTGCTTTGTGTCGGCCCCGAGTTCGATCGGGTGCACACGAGCACTTGGCTTGTAGGATTTAGGCGGTGTTGAAGGAGGCTCATGTTGGGAACGCCCGTGTTCGAGCACGGATGTATGCGACCTACGGAGAGAGTACGAGAACTTCACTCATCTCCCCGGTGAGTCCATCGATGCCCCGTTTCGCAGGTTCACGGTGGTGGTGAACAACATGAGGGCCAATGTGGACGTGCTCCCGTACGATGATCATGATAGAGCGGTCAAGCTCTTACACTCTTTGGATCGTATGATATGGGGCGGAAAGTTCGAGGCCATAGTCGAGTCGGAGAGGTATGATACTCTGACGGTGAACGAGCTGTTCTCGAAGCTCAAGTCGGCTGAGGTGGATAGGGGCATGACTGCCAAGCTCGAGGGACCGACTGATTCCCATAGTCTTGCCCTCGATGGTGGTTCCAAAGGAAAGACTAACTCTAACCCATCCACCAGGATGTTCTCGTTTTTCTCTTTGATGTCTATGCCAGATGAGGAGTTTGATGACCTTGGAGAGGACGAGCTGGCGCTGTTGACGAGGCGGTTCGAGAGGCTGCACGAGAACCGCATGAACATGAGGAGGAACACGAGGACTTGCTTCCAGTGCGGCAAGCCGGGACACTTCGTCGCCGACTGCCCGGAGAAGGCCGAGAACAAGGACAGCTACAAGCACAAGCCGAGGATGAACGATGGCAAGTACCGTTCGAGGCGCGACCACAAGAGCAAGCACAAGAACAAGTACAAGGACGAGCGATGATCGAGGAAGAAGGAGGGCCGAGGCAAGGCCCGAGCGATGGTTGGAGCGAGCGACGTCGACTCCAGTTCCGCGTACTCCACCTCGAGCTTGAGCAGCAGTGAAGACGAGGGAGATCACCGCAAGAACAAGAAGTCGTCCAAGAACCTGAGCGGGCTGAGCTGCTTCGCGAGAGATGGATTCTGCACCATGGCGCTGAGCTCTGGCAGCAAGAAGAGCACACAGAGCGACTCGGACTCTGAGTCCGACGACGAGGTGCGTGATGAACTTCCCTTCTTGCGCCAGGAGAATGAGAGGCTTGGCTCTTTGCTTGATAACCGTGATGACATGCTTAGAGAGGCCAAGAAAATGAGGAAAGATCTTAGGGCTTCACTCGAGGATGCGAGGACTAGAGTGGCTGAGCTAGAGACACAGGTGCTTGATAGCAAGCTTGAGATTGATTCGCTTAAGGCTAGCCCTGTTGTTTCTGATGAGAATGATTGTGCTGATTGCTCCATATTCCTTGCTGATCTTGCTTTGTTTAAGGAGAAGCATGCCTCCAAGTGTGAGGAACTAGATGTGCTTAGGGTTGAATTGGCCGAGCTTAAGTCTAGACCTGCTTTGCTAGGTGCTTGCACTTCTTGCCCCGTTTTGCATGCTAAGATTGATGAGATGCATGCTTACACTAGTTCGCTCGAGGCTAAATTGAAGGAACCCATGCCTACATCTTGCTCTACCCGTGAAATGCATGCATTGAAAAATTTGGAGCTTGCACATTATGTTGATCGTTTGCGGATGAGAATGATGATTTGAGGAAGTTGATGGGTTGGTTGTCCGGTCATGAGCCTCAGTTGAGGATGATGATCGAGGCCTTCAAGAGGCAAGATGGTGAGGGGCTTGGGGCAAACAAGGTTGGTGAGGGAAGTGGAGAGAATATCCCGGAGCCACCAAAAACCCACCACAAAAATGATTTCCCCCCAAAACCTAACCATCTTAGGAACCGACTAGACACAACCCCAGCTCCACCCGTGTTTCCTACACCCACAAATGACCTACAAAAGCCTATCAAGTTTGTGAGCACTTCGGGGAAAGTGTTCTTTGAGAAGGCTAGTGGTGAGAAACCGGTGGAGGGTTTGAGTGGAGAGAAACCAAGTGAGCAGCCACATCCCAAGCCTAAGCCTAAGCTTGTGAGGTTCCATTGTGGCTATTGTGGGAGAGATGGCCATAAGGAGGAGTTTTGCTTCAAGAGGAAGAGAGAGGAGAGAATGACAAAAGAGTGGGCTAACAAGGACAAGTACCATCCTTCCGATAGTGTACTTGAGCCTCGTATGCAGATGCCCAGGGGCAAGGCGAGTGTGAGGACAGTTCGGGCTTGGGGAGAGAAGAAGGCTGCAGGTGGTGTTGCTGCCCAGGTCACACCGGTCAGACCGGTGTGGGGCACCGGTCAGACCGGTGCAGGCCTGGCCAGACAGTTGTTCGGGTTTCGAGCTCGTACAGGTGCGAGGGTTGTTTCTGGTGGTCGTGGTTCTGGTGGTTGGGCTGGAAAGGGTGCAGGTGGTCAGTTTGCTAGGCGTTCTCCTCCTCGTGCTCAATATGGGGATCGGAGGAGTCATGGCTTTGAGTTGGAGAGGAAGGACGTTCCACGGGCTTTCTTGCGTGGATTTGGTCCTCCTCCAGGCAGAGAGGGGTGGTTCCCTCAGGGTGGTTACCGTGGTGGTGTTCGTGGAGGTAGTTTTGGTAGGAGAGATGCTTTGGTTGGTGCTAACCCCACTTTCGAGCAAATGGCTCAGCACTGGTTCTTCTCCTTTGGTACTAACCCCAGTGCTGAGTCGTTTGTTCGCTCACGTGCTTATTTTTGAATTTCAGGTGGGAGACTTGAAGAACATTTGGTTGATTGACTCCGGTTGCTCGAGGCATATGACCGGAGACAGGGGGTGGTTCTCAAGTCTCGTCCCGGTGGTGACGAAGAGGTACATCACCTTTGGGGACAACGGACGTGGGCGTGTGCTTTCAGAAGGTGAGATCAAAGTGAGTGACAAGATCGCTCTGAGGCGTGTTGCTCTTGTTCTGTCGCTGGGTTACAATTTGCTTTCTGTGTCCCAGTTGTTGGATGAGGGCTTTGAGGTGTTGTTTCGGGCAGGTGGTTCTCGGATTGTGGACTCTCGAGGGGACCTTGTTTGTATGGTTGTTCCCGAGGGTCAGGTGTTTCGTGCTGATTTTTCTCAGTCTTCGGGTGTGGAGCGTTGTTTCTTGGCTGGTTTTTCGAGTGAGTTGTGGAAGTGGCATAGGAAGTTGGGTCACTTGAGCTTTGACCTTTTGTCTCGCTTGAGTAAACTCAATTTGGTCAGAGGATTGCCACGGTTGAGGCTTGAGAAAGAGTTGGTTTGTGCTCTGTGTAGGCATGCCAAGATGGTGGCCTCTTCTCACCCGCCTCTCACCGATGTGATGACTGAGCGTCCATGCAAGCTGCTCCATATGGACCTTGTTGGCCCAACTCGTGTGCGATCTGCGGGTGGGAAGTGGTATGTCCTTGTTGTGGTGGACGACTATTCTCGGTATGCGTGGGTGTTCTTTCTTGAGGATAAGGGGGAGACGTTTGGTTTTGTTCGAGATCTAGTCTTGAGGTTGAGGAACGAGAGGCACGGAGATGCCATATGAGCTATCCGCAGTGATAATGGCTCGGAATTCAGGAACTCTCGTTTTGAAACCTTTTGCCATGACTTGGGTCTTGAGCACCACTTTTCGAGTCCGTATACGCCTCCCCAGAATGGTGTTGTGGAAAGGAAGAACAGGACCTTGTGCGAGATGGCTCGGACGATGCTTGATGAGCATAGGACTCCGAGGAGGTATTGGGCTGAGGCGGTGAACACCGCGTGCTATGTGTCGAACAGGATATACCTCAGAGTGCACAAGAAGAAGACATGCTATGAGTTGATGCATGGCCGCACACCCAAGGTGAGTCACTTCCATGTCTTTGGTTGCAAGTGTTTCATTCGAAGAAAGGCGGGAAGTTGGATAAGTTTGAGGCTAGGTCCGTCGATGGCATTTTCTTTGGTTATGCATCTCATTCTAGAGCATATCGTGTGCTCAATCTTGAAACTAACCAAATCGTGGAGACTTGCAAGGTAACATTCGACGAGACGAGCCACGTAGTCGGCTTGTCTTTGAGTGTGCGGTGATGATGAGCTTGGCGAGGAGATCTTTCGGGAGGAGGAGCATGAACATGGTGATGATGAAGATGGAGGTGCGGTGCCCCCGCCGAACATGTACCCACTACTTCGACTACGATGATGGATGGACCCTCTCGCTACACCTACGACGACAAATCAAGAACGAGGAGAAGCCGATGTTGAGGGGGAGGTAGCTTCGAGGCGAGAACCTCCCCGCGAGTTCAAGTGGATCACCCGGCTTCGAGGATCATCGGCGACATGAATGAACGCACTACACGGTCGAGGATGATATGAGCGGGGAGTTTGAGATGAGGATGATGGGCGAGTTGCGGTTCTTCCTCGGGCTACAAATCAAGCAATCAAAGGAAGGAACATTTGTGCACCGGAGCTAAGTACACCAAGGACATTGTGCGGAAGTTCAAGATGGAGGACTCCAAGGCTATGACGACGCCGATGAGTACGACTACGGCTCTTGATGCGGACGAGGAAGGTGAACACGTGGACAGAAGGAGTACCGGAGCATGATCGGGTCACTCCTCTACTTGACGGCGACGAGGCCGGACATACGCTTCTCGGTGTGTCTATGCGCTCGTTTTCAAGCGTCTCCGAGGACTTCGCATCGGCAAGCAGTGAAGCGAATTTTCAGGTACTTGCGTCACACTCCCGACTTCGGCCTTTGGTACTCCGCGTCCTCTTCTTTGGCGCTTCATGGTTTTTCGGACGCGGATTTTTCCGGTGTTGGTTGGATAGGAAGTCCACTTCGGGACTTGCCGAGTTTTGGGTTCTTCTTTGGTGTCTTGGTCTTCCCGCAAGCAGTCGAGTGTTGCTCAATCCACGACCGAAGCCTAGTATGTTGCCGCGCTAGTTGTTGCTCTCGGCTCCTTTGGATCACCTACACCATGAGTGACTTTGGTGAGGAGTATACCCATGTCCCACTTCAATGTGATAGCACCAGTGCCATAAGCGTTGCAAAGAACCCAGTGCTCCATTCCAAAACCAAGCACATAGAAGTGAGGTATCATTTTCTGAGAGACAACGTTGAGAAAGGAAAGATAGCTTTGATCCATGTACCCACACATGACCAACTAGCCGATATTTGCACCAAACCCCTAGATCAAGCAACTTTCACTCGTTTGCGGGGGGAACTTGGTGTGTGTTTGATTTCTTGAGTTGGGTGTGTGGGAGCTCTCTTTTGCCGGTGGTGTCGAGCCCGTTTTGCCTCCCCTCGAGGAGCCGGTTTGTAGCATATGTATAGCTTTCCTTTGTGCATTCCTTGCATTTGGCATGGCATATGTAACATGATGTATAGGCATCCTTGTATCTTAGATTGCATGCATTTTGTATCATATGCATTGGTTAGGAAACGCTTCTCTTATATACATTGTTCACCATGGAATGAGATATATGTCTTTGTGAGCTTGTTTGGTATGCTACGGTTAGTTTGGCTTAGCTCTTGATGATCTTGATGAATAATCCATGGTTGATAGCTATGCTTTTGAAAAATGTCACATGTATGCTCTCTCATGTGTAAATGCCTTTACATGCTCTTGACATGTTTTTGTGTCCTTGCTCTGCTTAATTTGTGGTTGGATAGCTAGTTTATTGATCATATGGGGCCGAAGGCTCATTTGCCATCATGAATGTTTAGCCCTCTTGATTTATCTTGTGGAGGAGCATAAGTTCCTTTTTGTCGCAAAGACATTTCATGTACCATTTACAAATCTGAAAATGAAATGAAAAATGCTTGGAAATGTGCTCCCATGTCATATGTGCTGAATTTAATTTGCTTTGGGTGCTAAACCGTTGCATGATGCCTACCAATGAGAAGTCTCATAAATAGAAGTAGGCACATGGCTCGGTGGCTTTGACATGACATGAGGTGCTTGTGGGTGTTTGTGATGGTCTTATGATTAGAATGGCCGTCCTAGCATGAAGTTTGTGTGGCTTTGCCATTTTGATATGCTTTGATCATGTTTAGGACTTTGCTCATGAGAGGCAAGTTTTTCGCAAAATTGCCAAAATCCATCTTAGCTTCGTCCAATGGTTGTGAAACTTGGTGATCATGTAGTTGAGATCGATACGAAGCCGTAGAGTATCTAACTTGCTCATTTGGACATGTGTAGCATTCTTTGTTGAATTTTGTATATTTGAGAAGCTCTAGGTTGAAAATTTTGCATTTTTGGCTTGATTCATGCATTGCCAACAAGGGGGAGAAGTTTGAGCTTGAAATGGCTTGCTGGACGTGTTTAGAAGGTTTTCAGGTGGTTTCGAGCCATTTCTGGGCTCTGTTGTGCACCGGTCTGACCGGTCAGGGTCACCGGTCTGACCGGTGTGAGTGCTGGTTCTGTACACATGTTGCACACCGGTCTGACCGGTGGTGTGGACCGGTCTGACCGGTCAGGGCTGTTTTGTTGCAGCTGCCCTGTTTCAAGTGGTGTCTTGCATGCATTCGTCCAGGGGGAGGTGCATTGGTTCAGGGGGAGCTTGCATGTGTGCAGGGGGAGCTCTTTGTGGTTGTTCGAGCTTTGCTTCGGTGGTTTGCGCTCTTTGCTTGAGCTTTGCTTTGTCTCGGATGTGTCGAGCCGTTGCCCTTGCCTAAGGGGTCCGAGACTTGTCTTCTTCAAGTGATCTTGCTCTTTGCCTTTGTTTGGCTTTCGATCGCTTGTTGGAGTTTCTTTTTGTTCGTTTCTTTTCTTTTTCGTTTCTCTCTTGTTACTTTCGTGTGGTTGTTGTCAATGCACTCATCAAGGGGGAGATTGAGGACCATGTGTGGTTCGAGGACCGGTGGATGGTCGCTTCCTTGGCTAAGTATTGCATGTGCTGGTTGCGGCTTGACTCGTGTTGGTGCAGGTGAAGAACAAGCGCGAAAGGTCGTCGCCGGTGAGGCCTCCAGGTGTGGAGAAGACAAGTAGGCTTTGTTCGTGGGACCCGGTGGCCAGCGGGGTCAAGTGCGGGCCGCATGGTGGCATGAACAGCAAGATGAAGTCATGGACGGTTTCTTGGTTGAGCCTCAAAACCAAGGTCGAGCCGGGACTACGTGGGAGCCAAGTCATGAGTGGAGATTGGCGGAGGCTACACCGAGTTCGCGGGGTTTCCGGTGGTTCACCAGAAAACCACTGGGTTCCTTGGTTGATCCACAAAGCCAAGATCGGAGAACCGAAGACGGAGATGCAGCAGCACCAGACCGGTCTGACCGGTGGGGACCGGTCTGACCGGTGAGGAGCACCGGTCTGACCTGTGTGCGACGACGCAGTCCGAATTCTTCGAAGCGGAGGACACGCGTCGGGATCGCATGGCTTGCGTCGAGGCTACGCAGGGTGCGGTCGCTAGGCATCCGTCCGATGGTGAAGACATCAAGAATTCCAAATCCGCCCTTGAGGGGCTTGCATCCCTAGTTAGTAGAGAAGGGCGGATTAGACATTCGGTTGCCTCCATATAACCCAAGAGGTGAGAGGATGGCAGCCAACTCTTGGAACCCTAGCTCATTAGTTTTCCTATTTTCCACCTATTTTCCTTAGGTTTTCTTTAGGACTAGCAAGAGAGCTTCACGGAGTGATTTTGTTGAGAGGGATGGATGATCGGGCGGCTTGCTAGACCTTGTACGAACCTTTATTTCATGTATAGATGATTCGGCGTGGTTCCTCAAGGTTTGGATGTGTTTTCCCCGGTTGTTCTTGGTGGTGATTTTCGGAGCCCTCTCTCGGTGATTTCTTTGGGTTGTTTTCGGGGCCTTTCTCTTGGGGATTTGATGGGGGAAATTTGTGGGAACCCCTCGTGGTTCTTTGGCTGTGATTCCCCTCCCAAATCCGTGAGTAAAGGTGCGCGATTTTGGGGTTTCTGGAGTTCTTGGGTTGGAAGTGCTTTCGGCGGGATTTCTTCGATTCCTCCTTTTTGGACGAGTTTTTGTGGGATTAAACTTGGCTATGGACTCCTCATGAGGTGCTCCTAATATCCCCAAAGTCTTGTTCAAGTCCGTGGAGCGATTCGAGAAATCGAGATTTGGATTTGGGGGAGTTGACCCGCGGGTGCTGTTCATCCCGAGCTGCACAGGCTACACCTGTCTGACCGGTGCTCTTGACCGGTCTGAACGGTGCGAGCCCTTGTGGGTTTTTGCTCGGGTGAACGTCTTGGTGAGTTCGTTGTTGTCCCGTGTTGCTGCTGTTTCGAGTTTGGGTCCGTTTGGTGGTCGGTTGGCCTGTTTGGTGCCTTGGGGGCTTTCTGGCTGCCATCGGTCTGACCGGTGCGTCTCACCTGTTTGACCGGTGTAGAGCCACTTAGTGGAAGTTGCTCAGTTTCACCAGCAGGGACCGGTCTGATCGGTGGTGCTCACCGGTCTGACCGGTGTGGGTTTGTAGACTCGAGGTTTGGTTTTTCTGCTGCGTTTCTCGGGTCGGAAGGTGGTGTGTTGGTTCCTAGGTCCAGTGGCACTCCAGTTGCTACGTGGGCTTGACCAACCTTGATAGTGAGTCGGAGACATGTGTTGGAAGCCGCGTTCGTCTTGTTGGAGTTTTCATCTACTTCGAGAAGAATTTTTATCTGCTCCCATTCACTCCCCCCCTCTCTGGTTCGCTGTATCGGTCGTTCAGAGACGAAGGTGCCGACGAAAAGCTGCCGTACGTGGACGTACCTCAAGACCTGGACCCAAGTCCAGAAGGGCCCAAGGCCAACCTTGCCAGTCAAGGCATGCCCCGGATCATTAACCCCGTCTTTCAAAATTATGCAATTATGTTTGCTACAATTGTGCATTTACGTTTCAGGAGTTGATTTGAAACCCCTAGATGCATGATCCTTAGGTACCTATGCTCTATCACTAGTATGCTAGGTCGATAGCTGCTCTGCTATAGGACCGATAGAAGTCGAGTGATGTTCGTCACTTGCGAGAATAGGTTCCTAGATAGGAATCATAAGATATCCTTAAATGGATTGCTCACGTGGTAAGAGCATGGGATAGGGCTTCGGTCCAGTGGCTTTCGTAGGCTAAGCTTTTGAACGTACTAAACATTCGCCAGGAATGGGACCGGTAAGCCTAGTACCTTAATGAGACGGCGTGAGAACTCTCCCTACTACTCTTGAGTAATCGCCTTACCGGCTAGCTACCGAGAAGGGGGTGTATTGTGTGAGACTGGATACCTTGCGGGGTATACCAGCTAACCTTGCACCCAGGACTGTAGGCAGTGCTCCCAACCTGAGGACTTTTGGAAACGGCCTGGGAAAGTTGTCCCTTGGGGGGCAGCCTACCGTGTGTTTGGGTTTACCTTGCAAGGTTTAAATCAATCGATTGTCGGCCTCTCACCGTTATCCGAGACTGCTTAATCAACTGGCCATGATATCCCATAATGTTGGAACTCGAGGAATATGGTTGTATGAGTTAATTGCTTGTCAATTTCTGATTGAATTAGATGGCACACTTAGAAATGATAATCAACTAGAACTTGTGCTAAAAGATTAAAAGTAAGGATCTACTCTTAGCAGCTGTTTAGCAAAAGAAACTCCACCGACCAAAAGCCTTTCATGTCGAGAGTTTGGTAAAGTAGTTATCACCCGACGGGTAAGTCTTGCTGAGTATTAGTATACTCAGCCTTGCTTTGAAATTGTTGTTGCAGGTGCGATTGACCGGATGGGTGACGACAAGTGATGACATCACGGTTGGCCTCCTTGAAGGACCGATACGGCGAACCAGAGAGGGGGGGGGAGTGAATGGGAGCCGATAAAAATTCTTCTCGTAGGAGATGAAAACTCCAACAAGACGAACGCGGCTTCCAACACACGTCTCCGACTCACTACCAGGGTTGGCCAAGCCCACGTAGCCACTGGAGTGCCACTGGACCTAGGAACCAACACACCACCTTCCGACCCGAGAAACGCAGCGGAAAAACCAAACCTCGAGTCTACAGACCCACACCGCCGGACCGGTGAGCACCACCGGTCAGACCGGTCCCTGCAGGTGAACCTGAGCAACTTCCACTAAGTGGCTCTACACCGGTCAGACCGGTGAGACACACCGGTCAGACCGATGGCAGCCTGAAAGCCCCCAAGACACCAAACAGGCCAACCGACCACCAAACGGACCCAAACTCGAAACAACAGCACCACGGGACAACAACGAACACACCAAGACGTTCACCCGAGCAAAATCCCACAGAGGGTTGCACCGGTCAGACCGGTCAAGAGCACCGGTCAGACCGGTGTAGCTCGGGCACTCGGGATGAACAAAGCACCCGCGGTCAACTCCCCCAAATCCAAATCTCGATCTCCCGAAGCGCTCCACGGACTTGAACAAGACTTTGGGGATATCAGGAACACCTCATGAGGAGTCCATAGCCAAGTTTAATCCCACCAAATCTCGTCCAAAAAGGAGGAATCGAAGAAATCCCGCCGAAAGCACTTCCAACCCAAGAACTCAAGAAACCCTCAAAATCGAGCACTTTTCCTCACGGATTTGGGAGGGGAATCACAGCCCAAAGAACCACGAAGGATTCCCACAAATTTCCCCCATCAAATCCCCAAGAGAAAAGCCCCGAAAACACCCCAAAGAAATCACCGAGAAAGGGCTCCGAAAATCACCACCAAGAACAACCGGGAAAAACACATCCAAACCTTGAGGAACCACGCCGAATCATCTATACATGAAACAAAGGTTCGTACAAGGTCTAGCAAGCCGCCCGATCATCCATCCTTCTCTACAAGATCTCTCCGTGAAGCTCTCTTGCTAGTCCTAGAGAAAACCTAAGGAAAATAGGTGGAAAATAGGAAAACTAATGAGCTAGGGTTCCAAGAGTTGGCCGCCATCCTCTCACCTCTTGGGTTATATAGGCGGCAACCGAATGTCTAAAATGCCCCTCTCTACTAACTAGGGATACAAGCCCCTCAAGGGCGGATTTGGAATTCTTGATGTCTTCACCATCGGACGGATGCCCGCAACCGCACCCTGCGTAGCCTCGACGCAAGCCATGCGATCCCGACGCGTGTCCTCCGCTTCGAAGATTCCGGACCGCGTCGTCGCACACCGGCCGACCGGTGCTCCTCACCGGCCGACCGGTCCCCACCGGCCGGACCGGTCGGACCCACCGGCCGGGACCGGCCCGGTGCCGCCGCACCTCCGTCTTCGGTTCTCCGGTCTTGGCTTTGTGGATCAACCAAGGAACCCGGTGGTTTTCTCGGTGAACCACCGGAAACCCCGCGAACTCGGTGTAGCCTCCGCCAATCTCCACTCATGACTTGGCTCCCACGTAGTCCCGGCTCGACCTTAGTTTTGAGGCTCAACCAAGAAACCGTCCATGACTTCATCTTGCTGTTCATGCCACCATGCGGCCCGCACTTGACCCCGCTGGCCACCGGGTCCCTCGAACAAAGCCTACTTGTCTTCTCCACACCTGGAGGCCTCACCGGCGACGACCTTTCGCGCTTGTTCTTCACCTGCACCAACACGAGTCAAGCCGCAACCTGCACCTGCAATACTTAGCCAAGAATCAGTCCACACAACGTTGTCAATCACTCATCACACAAGGAAGCGACCATCCACCGGTCCTTGAACCACACATGGTCCTCAATCTCCCCCTTGATGAGTGCATTGACAACACCCACACGAAAGTAACAAGAGAGAAAAGAAAAAGAAAAGAAACGAACAAAAAGAAACTCCAACAAGCGATCGAAAGCCAAACAAAGGCAAAGAGCAAGATCACTTGAAGAAGACGAGTCTCGGACCCCTTAGACAAGGGCAACGGCTCGACACATCCGAGACAAAGCAAAGCTCAAGCAAAGAGCACAAACCACCGAAACAAAGCTCGAAAACTCTCAAAGAGCTCCCCCTGCACACATGCAAACTCCCCCTGAACCAATGCAACTCCCCCTGGACGAATGCATGCAAGAAACCACATGAAACAAAGGCGGCCGCAAAGAATCTCACCACACCGGTCGGACCGGTCATCACCACCGGTCGACCGGTGCCCAACATATGTACAGGGACCAAGCACTCACACCGGTCAGACCGGTGCTCTTCACCGGTCAGACCGGTGTACAACAGAGCCCAGAAATGGCTCGAAACCACCTGAAAACCTTCTAAATGCATCCATTAAGCCATTTCAAGCTCAAACTTCTCCCCCTTGTTGGCAATGCATGAATCAAGCCAAAAATGCAAAACTTTCAACCTAGAGCTTCTCAAATAGACACAATTCAACAAAGAATGCTACACATGTCCAAATGAGCAAGTTAGATACTCGACGGCTTCGTATCGATCTCAACTACATGATCACCAAGTTTCACAACCATTGGACGAAGCTAAGATGGATTTTGGCAATTTTGCGAAAAACTTGCCTCTCATGAGCAAAGTCCTAAACATGATCAAAGCATATCAAAATGGCAAAGCCACACAAACTTCATGCTAGGACAGCTATTCTAACCATAAGACCATCACAAACACCCACAAGCACCTCATGTCATGTCAAAGCCACCGAGCCATGTGCCTACTTCTATGTATGAGACTTCTCATTGGTAGGCATCATGCAACGGTTTAGCACCCAAAGCAACTTAAATTCAGCACGTATGACATGGGAGCACATTTCCAAGCATTTTTCATTTCATTTTCAGATTTGTAAATGGTACATGAAATGTCTTTGCGACAAAAAGGAACTTATGCTCCTCCACAAGATAAATCTAGAGGGCTAAACATTCATGATGGCAAATGAGCTTTTGGCCCCATATGATCAATAAACTAGCCATCCAACCACAAATTAAGCAAAGCAAGGCCACAAAAACATGTCAAGAGCATGTAAAGGCATTTACACATGAGAGAGCATACATGTGACATTTTTCAAAAGCATAGCTATCAACCATGGATTATTCATCAAGATCGTCAAGAGCTAAGCCAAACTAACCGTAGCATACCAAACAAGCTCACAAGGACATATATCTCATTCCATGGTGAACAATGTATATGAGAGAAGCTTTTCCTAACCAATGCATATGATACAAAATGCATGCAATCTAAGATACAAGGATGCCTATACATCATGTTACATATGCCATGCCAAATGCAAGAAATGCACAAAGGAAAGCTATACATATGCTACAAACCGGCTCCTCGAGGGGAGGCAAAACGGGTTCGACACCACCGGCAAAAGAGCAAAGGAGCACAAAACTCACAAGCTCCCCCTAAACACATGCACTAGGGCCAAAAAGCATACAAAGCTCACCCTACACACATGAGATAGAGAAGGAGCAAAACAAACCAAGTGGCTTGACCAAGGCCACACACTCGAAGGTCACAAAAACACTTACCTTTAACATTTCTTCACAATTCACTCATCCTTGTCCACCATCCCCGAAAGTGATGCACCTACATGTCACCACCGGGATATAAAGCCGAAGAACCACCCCCCGATATCAACCAAATGTTCTCCGGGCCTCCCACCTGAAAATCAAAAATAGGCACGTGAGCGAACAAACGACTCAGCACTGGGGTTAGTACCAAAGGAGGAAAACCAGTGCCGAGCCATTTGCTCAAAAGTGGGGTTAGCACCAACCAAAGCATCTCTCCTACCAAAGCTACCTCCACGAACACCACCACGGTAACCACCCTGAGGGAACCACCCCTCTCCCGCCTGGAGGAGGACCAAAACCACGCAAGAAAGCTCGTGGAACGTCCTTCCTCTCCAACTCAACGCCACGACTCCTCCAATCCCCGTATTGAGCACGAGGAGGAGAACGCCTAGCAACCGACCACCCGCACCCTTTCCAGCCCCAACCACCGAACCACGACCACCGTAAACACCCCTCGCACCGCACGAGCTCGAAACCCGAACATCCGTCCGTCCAGCCCGCACCGGTCCCGACCGGTGCCCCACACCGTCCGACCGGTGTGACCCGGACAACAAGACCACTTGCGGCCTTCTTCTCTCCCCAAGCCCGAACTGTCCTCACAATCGCCTTGCCCCCGGGCATCCGCATACGAGGCTCAAGTACACCATCGGAAGGGTGGTACTTGTCCTTGTTAGCCCACTCCTTCTTCATTCTCTCCTCTCGCTTCCTCTTGAAGCAAAACTCCTCCTTATAGCCATCTCTCCCACAATAGCCACAATGGAACCTCACAAGCTTAGGCTTTGGCTTGGAATGTGGCTGCTCACTTGGTTTCTCTCCACTCAAACCCTCCACCAGTTTCTCACCACTAGCCTTCTCACTTTCCTTCCCAAAGAACACTTTCCCCAAAGTGCTCACAAACTTGATAGGCTTTTGTAGGTCATTTGTAGGTGTAGGAAACACGGGTGGAGCTGGGGTTGTGTCTAGTCGGTTCCTTAGATGGTTAGGTTTTGGAGGGAACTCATTTTTATGGTGGGTTTTTGGTGGCTCAGGGATATTCTCTCCACTTCCCTCACCAACCTTGTTTGCTCCAAGCCCTTCACCATCTTGCCTCTTAAAGGCCTCGATCATCATCCTCAACTGAGGCTCGTGACCGGACAACCAACCCATCAACTTCCTCAAATCATCATTCTCATCCTGCAAACGATCAACATAATGTGCAAGCTCCAAATTTTTCAATGCATGCATTTCACGGTAGAGCAAGATGTAGGCATGGGTTCCTTCAATTTAGCCTCGAGCGAACTAGTGTAAGCATGCATCTCATCAATCTTAGCATGCAAAACAGGGCAAGAAGTGCAAGCACCTAGCAAAGCAGGTCTAGACTTAAGCTCAGCCACTTCAACCCTAAGCACATCTAGTTCCTCACACTTGGAGGCATGCTTCTCCTTGAACAAAGCAAGATCAGCAAGGAAAATAGAGCAATCAACACAATCATTCTCATCAGAAACAACAGGGCTAGCCTTAAGCGAATCAATCTCAAGCTTGCTATCAAGCACCTGTGTCTCTAGCTCAGCCACTCTAGTTCTAGCATCCTCGAGTGAAGCCCTAAGCTCTTTCCTCATTTTCTTGGCCTCTCTAAGCATGTCATCACGGTTATCAAGCAAAGAGCCAAGCCTCTCATTCTCCCCGGCGCAAGAAGGGAAGTTCATCACGCACCTCGTCGTCGGACTCGGAGTCCGAGTCGCTTCCGTGTGCTCTTCTTGATGCCGGAGCTCGCCGCCATGGTGCGAAGCCATCTCTCGCGAAGCGGCTCCCCCCGCTCGTGTTCTTGGACGACCTCTTGTTCTTGCGGCGATCTCCCTCGTCTTCGCTGCTGCTCGAGCTCGAGGTGGAGTACGCGGAACTGGAGTCGACGTCGCTCGCTCCAACCATCGCCCGGGCCTTGCCTCGGCCCTCCTTCTTCCTCGATCGTCGCTCGTCCTTGTACTTGTTCTTGTGCTTGCTCTTGTGGTCGCGCCTCGAACGGTACTTGCCATCGTTCATCCTCGGCTTGTGCTTGTAGCTGTCCTTGCTCTCGGCCTTCTCCGGGCGCCGGCGACGAAGTGTCCCGTCTTGCCGCACCGGAAGCGAGTCCTCGTGTTCCTCCTCATGTTCACGCGGTTCTCGTGCGGCCTCTCGAACCGCCTCGTCACGAGCGCCAGCTCGTCCTCTCCAAGGTCATCAAACTCCTCATCTGGCATAGACATCAAAGAGGAAAACGAGAACATCCTGGTGGATGGGTTAGAGTTTGTCTTTCCTTTGGAACCACCAACGAGGGCAAGACTATGGGAGTCAGTCGGTCCCTCGAGCTTGGCAGTCATGCCTCTATCCACCTCAGCCGACTTGAGCTTAGAGAACAGCTCGTTCACCGTCAGAGTATCATACCTCTCCGACTCGACTATGGCCTCGAACTTTCCGCCCCATATCGTACGATCCAAAGAGTGTAAGAGCTTGACCGCTCTATCATGATCATCGTACGGGAGCACGTCCACATTGGCCCTCATGTTGTTCACAACCACCGTGAACCTCTGAAACAAGGCATCGATGGACTCACCGGGGAGATGAGTGAAGTTCTCGTACTCTCTCCGGTAGGTCGCATACAATCGTGCCTGAACCTGGGCGTTCCCAACATGAGCCTCCTTCAACACCGCCCAAATCCTACAAGCCAAGTGCTCGGTGTGCACCCGATCGAACTCAGGCTGACACAAAGCACGAAACAAGTAGTCGACCGCCTTATTGTTGGCGTCGAATCTGTCCCTCGACCCTGGAGCAAGGAAATCCACCCGGCCGGACATAGCCCGTGTCCACCGTGACATCCCAAAGCAGTTGACCCTTTCCGCGGAGGAACGCACCCATCCGCTTGCTCCACATCTGGTAGTTCTTGCCATCGAAGTGTGGAGGACCCGAACCCCGTTCCTGGTACGCCATCCTTGGATCTTAGACTGGTTAGAGTCAACGAAGACCCGAACCGGCTCTGATACCACTTGAAGGACCCATACGGCGAACCAGAGAGGGGGGGAGTGAATGGGAGCCGATAAAAATTCTTCTCGTAGGAGATGAAAACTCCAACAAGACGAACGCGGCTTCCAACACACGTCTCCGACTCACTACCAGGGTTGGCCAAGCCCACGTAGCCACTGGAGTGCCACTGGACCTAGGAACCAACACACCACCTTCCGACCCGAGAAACGCAACGGAAAAACCAAACCTCGAGTCTACAGACCCACACCGGCCGACCGGTGAGCACCACCGGTCAGACCGGTCCCTGCAGGTGAACCTGAGCAACTTCCACTAAGTGGCTCTACACCGGTCGACCGGTGAGACACACCGGTCGACCGATGGCAGCCGAAAGCCCCCAAGACACCAAACAGCCAACCGACCACCAAACGGACCCAAACTCGAAACAACAAGACCACGGGACAACAACGAACACACCAAGACGTTCACCCAAGCAAAATCCCACAGAGGGTTGCACCGGTCAGACCGGTCCAAGAGCACCGGTCGAGCCGGTGTAGCTCCGGCGGCTCGGGATGAACAAAGACCCGCGGTCAACTCCCCCAAATCCAAATCTCGATCTCCCGAATCGCTCCACGGACTTGAACAAGACTTTGGGGATATCAGGAACACCTCATGAGGAGTCCATAGCCAAGTTTAATCCCACCAAATCTCGTCCAAAAAGGAGGAATCGAAGAAATCCCGCCGAAAGCACTTCCAACCCAAGAACACAAGAAACCCTCAAAATCGAGCACTTTTCCTCACGGATTTGGGAGGGGAATCACAGCCAAAGAACCACGAAGGATTCCCACAAATTTCCCCCATCAAATCCCCAAGAGAAAAGCCCCGAAAACACCCCAAAGAAATCACCGAGAAAGGGCTCCGAAAATCACCACCAAGAACAACCGGAAAAACACATCCAAACCTTGAGGAACCACGCCGAATCATCTATACATGAAACAAAGGTTCGTACAAGGTCTAGCAAGCCGCCCGATCATCCATCCCTCTCTACAAGATCTCTCCGTGAAGCTCTCTTGCTAGTCCTAGAGAAAACCTAAGGAAAATAGGTGGAAAATAGGAAAACAAATGAGCTAGGGTTCCAAGAGTTGGCTGCCATCCTCTCACCTCTTGGGTTATATAGGCGGCAACCGAATGTCTAAAATGCCCCTCTCTACTAACTAGGGATACAAGCCCCTCAAGGGCGGATTTGGAATTCTTGATGTCTTCACCATCGGACGGATGCCCGCAACCGCACCCCGCGTAGCCTTGACGCAAGCCATGCGATCCCGACGCGTGTCCTCCGCTTCGAAGATTCCGGACCGCGTCGTCGCACACCGGTCAGACCGGTGCTCCTCACCGGTCAGACCGGTCCCCCACCCGGTCGGGGCCGGTCCGGTGCCGCTTGCACCTCCGTCTTCGGTTCTCCCGTCTTGGCTTTGTGGATCAACCAAGGAACCCAGTGGTTTTCTGGTGAACCACTGGAAACCCCGCGAACTCGGTGTAGCCTCCGCCAATCTCCACTCATGACTTGGCTCCCACGTAGTCCGGGCTCGACCTTGGTTTTGAGGCTCAACCAAGAAACCGTCCATGACTTCATCTTGCTGTTCATGCCACCATGCGGCCCGCACTTGACCCCGCTGGCCACCGGGTCCCTCGAACAAAGCCTACTTGTCTTCTCCACACCTGGAGGCCTCACCGGCGACGACCTTTCGCGCTTGTTCTTCACCTGCACCAACACGAGTCAAGCCGCAACCTGCACCTGCAATACTTAGCCAAGAATCAGTCCACACAACGTTGTCAATCACTCATCACACAAGGAAGCGACCATCCACCGGTCCTTGAACCACACATGGTCCTCACTCCTGTGATGTTTACCGTTGCGTTAGATATTTTATTTCCGCTGTTTTCAAACTCTGAATCTTTACTCCATGTTAGGAACAATGGTTTGTAACAAATTGTTTAACTCATGTTGTACTCTGGACTCGCCTTCGTGTGAGTTTTAATGCATGTGTCGATCCTCTCTTCGATGTCCAAGTGATTTACCAGGCGTTAAACCGGCAACCAACGACAGGATGATACTTTACTATTGCTTAATGGCCAAAGTGGATCGGTCTTAGGCGATAGTACGGTATTTTCTTGGGCGGGTTGTCACACCCGAACAAGTGCATCTTCGCCGTACCTTCGGGCAAACTACTTGGCTTCATCATCAGCCATCGCGGCATCGAAGCCAACCCCGAGAAGATCTCCGCCATCACCAGCATGAAAGCTCCCACGTGCATCAAAGACGCTCCGTAGCCGACCGGTGCATGGCGGCCCTGAACAGATTCATCTCGAAGCTTGGAGAACGGGGGCTCCCCTTCTTCAAAATACTCAAGCACCTAAAGAAGTTCGTGTGGACGACAGAGGCAGACCAAGCCCTTGCCCAGCTCAAGGACTTCCTATCGAAGCCACCAGTCCTCACGGCTCCTCGCAAAGGTGAGCAGCTACTGCTCTACCTTGTTGCGACTACTCATGTGGTCAGTACTGCCATCATCGCCGAGCGGCAGAAAAACGGCCACGCCTATCCAGTCCAGCCCCCAGTCTACTTCGTCAGCGAGGTCTTGTCAGAATCCAAGGCACGCTACGAGCCCGTACAGAAGCTTCTGTACGCTGTACTCATCACCTCGCGGAAGCTACGACACTACTTCCAGGAGTACTCGATTTCCGTCGTCACCGACCACCCGCTCTGCGACATTTTGCAAAACCAAGATGCTACTGGAAGAATCTCCAAGTGGGCAGTCGAACTCGGCGCCCTCACCATCGACTTCAAGCCACGCACAACCATCCAGTCGCAAGCATTGGTCGACTTCATGGCGGAGTGGCGGGAGAACCAGCAACCCACTCCAACCGAGCGACCAGAGCATCGGGTGATGTACTTCGACCAGTGCAGGGGTACTCCTGATCTCTCCAACGGGCAAACAACTCAAGTACGTCCTGCAGATCTTCTGGACGGTCTCAAACAACGAAGCCGAGTACGAAGCCCTGTTACACGGGCTCTGCCTCGCGGCTTCACTGGGCATCAAGCGGCTACTAGTCTACAGCGCCTCCGCAGTGGTCATCAACCAAGTCAACAAGTCCTGGGACCGCAACAAGGAGAACATGGACGCCTACTGCCTAGAAGTCCGCAAGCTCGAGAACAAGTTCTATGGTATCGAGTTCCACCACGTCGTCCGCGACAACAACGTTGCAGCGGACATCGTGTCGAAGCTTGGTTCTACTCGCGCTCAAGTACCAGCGGGTGTCTTCGTCCACGAGCTTCACGCGCCATCCATCCCGGAGCCGGTGCCACCGACCACTGTCCCCACGCATCCCCCAGCTGGCCAGGAGGTCATGATTATCGACGTGGACTGGAGGCAACCCTTCATCGACTACCTCAGCGAGCAGAATATTCCCTCAGACAAGAACTTGGCTGAGCAGCTCATCCACCGTGCCAAGTCCTATGTCCTCGTCGGAGACAAGCTCTACAGGCGGGGCACATCTTCGGGAGTACTCATGAAGTGCGTCCCCAGTCAAGAAGGCAAAGACATCTTGGAGGAGATCCACAAAGGCGTCTGCGGCAATCACGCGTCCTCTCGCACGCTGGTCAGCAAGGCCTTCCGACGAGCCTTCTACTGGCCTACAGCTCTGGGCGACGCTGAAGAACTCTTCAGAAGGTGCCAAGGGTGCCAATACTTCGCCAAGCAGCAACATGTCCCAGCCTACAAGCTAGTCACCATACCGCCAACATGGCCCTTCGCCTGCTGGGGGCTCGACATGATTGGGCCACTCCCAACTGCGCCAGGCGGATTCAACAGAGTACTGGTGGCCATCGACAAGTTCACCAAGTGGATCGAGGTCAAGCCGGTTACATGCCCCAAGTCTGACAGAGTACTCGACTTCCTGGATGAACTCGTGCATCGCTACGGACTACCCAATTGCATCATCATAGACCTGGGCTCCAACTTCAACAATCACCAGTTCTGGGAGTACTGCGAGAACAGCGGGATCAACGTCCGATATGTCTCAGTTGCCCATCCTCGGGCCAACGGACAAGTCGAGCGCGCCAGCGGGATAGTGCTTGATGCTCTCAAGAAGAGGCTACACGACGCTGCTAACTCTAAAGGAGGCAAGTGGATCAAGGACTACCCAATGCACTCCGGGGGCAACATACTCAGCCCTCCAAGCCAACAGGAGAATCCCCGTACTTCTTGGTCTACAGCTCCGAAGCAATCCTCCCTGCTGATGTCATGTGGGACTCACCAGCAGTGGAGCACTACAACGAAGGCGTCTCTGAAGACAGCAGATGAGTTGACATCGATGGACTCGAAGAAGCTCGCTGTACTGCCCTCGTCCAATCAGCAAGGTACCTGGAGGGTATCCGACGCTACCATGATCGCAACGTCAAGGAACGCTCCTTCAACGTTGGTGATCTTGTCTTCCGTCACATCCAGAACACGGAAGGACTACACAAGCTCAGCTTGCCCTGGGAAGGTCCCTTCACAGTCGCAAAGGTGACCGGACCGGGCTCCTACCGCTTCCAGACACTTGAAGGTGAAGACGTCAACAACTCGTGGAACGTCGACCAACTCTATCGGTTCTACGCCTAGTCTACACAACTACGCTGGAGGCTCAAGTCTACACGACTACATCAAGACTCCTCAGCTGTAAGCGGCCTCCGGGTCCAGGCACTAGTCTCCGGACTACTCCTTCGCTGTAAGCGGCCTCCGGGTCCAGGCACCAGTCTCTGGACTAGTCCCCTCCAGAATCCAGCCCATGCACCTACCTACGGATCCTGGGCTGCGACGAGCGACAAAGGACTCTAGCAGCGGTCTATCGAGAGACCATGTACTTCAGATCCAGCTTACATGGCTACTACGGATCTACTGCTGTAAGCGGCTCTACGCCCACTACTTAGCTGTAAGCGGCCTACGGGTCCTGGCGACTACTCTGTAACTACGGCCCTGGCCATCCAGGTGTACTTCTTCAGTAATAAAGTTTGATTATTCATCAACTACTTTACTGTCTTCCTCCCTCAACGGTACTCCTGCCGAGTACGACTACTCGCGACAACTCCACGATGGGACTCCGCACTCAAAGATCGCGATAACAAGTACTCATCCATGGAAGTTTTTTCATTTATACTTAAACAATTCCATTACAATTGTTTTTGTACAACTACTGCTGCGAGCTAACTATTACAGGACTACTGGAGATTAAGCTTGTTGGCGACTTGTTCTGCAATAGGCGCCATCTGCTCCAGCAGCTCCGCGTACTGCTCATCTGTGAAGTTGGCGGCTAGCCCGCCGGCGACTACATCTACGGGAGCCTTCGGGAAGTACGACTTCATGAAGGCCAGCACCTGGTTCGGGATCGACTTCGCCAAGTGCTTCACGTAGGTCGCCAACCAGCTTGGGGCTTCCTTCAACCGGTCCACCAGGAGTGCTAACTTTGGACCGCCAGGGTGAGGCACCAGCAGCCTCGCGATGGAGAGCGCGGCTTCTTCAAGTTCCTTAAGCTGGGCCCGCAGCTTCTCGCAATCCTCGTTCAGCTTCTGCAAGGATTTGTAGTAGTTGACGAGGTCATGGTCAGATGCAATACGGAGCTCCATGTGCTTGTCGCACTCGTAAGAAAGCTCCTTATAATCATACTCCAGTACCTAGCGGGCCTCCTGCTCTCGGTAGAAAAGGTTCTTCAGATCAGTCTCCGAAGCCTTCAGCTGATCAACTCGAGTCTCAAGCTATGCAATCAACAAGACACAGCGGGTTAGACTACCTCCCGACCTCCATTAAGTACTCAACAATACAATGGTGTACCTTTGTTTTTGTTGCGAAGAAGACTTGTTCTTCTGCACCAAGTCGTCGCTCTTCGCCTGCATCTCTCGGACGTCATTGTGGTAGTTGGCGAAGGCGGTGTCCAGCTTTGACTGCATGGCGGCGGCGTGCTTCCGGGACTTCACGAGTTGCTCTTCCAATGTCTCGGCCCGGAACACCGCGTCGCCGTACCCTTGTAGCATCTCCGACTTCAGACGGGACCTCTCAGCAACCTCCTGCCCAGACAACACACATCCGATGGGTACTCAACGCTAAAGGATTGACTACTCAAGGGTTATGACTACTCACCTTCATGTTGACGCAAAATGTGCACCTAGCTCCAAGCACACAACAAGCCGAACAAGCTGGCTTCACACGTGCAGAGATCACAAGACGTGCCAGTCAATTTTTCATGAAAATTAACAAGAAGACAAAGTAGTTAAATTCCAAAGCTTGGAACTTACCGGGTGGTACCAGACAGTTCCATATTTACGGTCGTAGAGCCAAATGGGATGACATATAGCTATAGAAAGCTATCTGTCAGCAAACTGAAACCATTCGGGAGCATTAAAAAGGAAAGAATAACATAGCCGAATGGGTGACGCGAGCATGACGGCGATCGGTCTTTATTTGGACAAAGATGCACGTGCGCAAGATCGTGACTGATCCCCGTGGTGATCAACATTAAATAATAAATGAGGTAAAAGCGCGAGCATAAATATGTAATAAACAAGTATGCATAGATCCAAAGCACTAGTCTACTGCATGTCTAGGTACTTTAAAACCCGTCAGGTACGACACCAAGCGAATCTATCCACCGCATGATACAACTTGCTTGGGATCGTGCCACTTTCCACAAACAGATCTATCCACCGCATGATACGATCTAAATATGGAAAGCCAAAAGCGTACAATATTTAAAGCATGAATTATGCACGTGTTTTACTCATGAAGAACGTAACCGAACACGGCTGAACAGCCGTTTCGGGGTCTATGAAGAAGGAACGAACATTACCAAGTAAGATAAATCTATCAGATTGATTTGAAATCTAATCCACCGGATGATTAGCTCCAAAACAACCCCAAAACCTGCATCTACCACGTGATACCCAGTTCTTTCAAGATTTATACAAACTTTAGCAAGCTTGAACCCGCAACATGTGACAACCTAGATCGATTCGGTTTTGGCTATCGAAAAGCACGTGATCCATGTGTTAAATTAACTAAAGTTTCCAACTCGACTCGCATAAGGATCATCAAAAGGGATGAAGCCGATCCAAACCCATCTAGATTGGGCAAAGAGTGTTACATGAATTTAAACATAAAGCAAAAACTCAAAGCAACACGGGGTAACTTAATGAATCTATTGAATCTTGCCAAAATTCAATAGAGCCGATAACTAGCTTCAAGCTAGATCTTAGCCTACCGCATGGCTCATGACCTAACAAGAAACCCTCTTGAACCAAGCTTGAATCTACCGCATGACACTAAGCATGGTAACAAGACTACTTGCATCAGATCTAAATCCACCGCATGATACTAGATATGATACAAGGTTGCCGGTACTCACGGAGGTCGACGGATCGATGAACCCTCTCGAAGAACTCGACGACACGACAAATGGACTCTAGGGTTTGGCGTAAAGCCGGTTTGTATTGAGAATGATTACGTATATGTTACATACATCCAGGTTTCATATTTATACCCTGCCAACCACAACCTCGAATGGATTTGATACCTAATTTATCTCTAAGCTTGATCGCTTATCCATCCATTCGTCCTTTCCGCTTGAGCCACGTCACCGTACAATCCCGCAAAATCAGCTCAACAGTTCCTTTGCCGAACAGAAGCAGATAGCCGACCGCGGATTTTTCTGCCGAATGCATCTGAAGAAACCTTCCTTCCGCCGGACGGATTTCTCACCGGGTTGGACCCACAAGTCAGACTCCTTACCAAATTTTGGTGTTAACACATGCCCCTTCAATTACGGGGTAAAAGTGATTTTATTCCAGAATTGACTCTAGCCACCAACTTCTTCAAATCGAATCTGTTCAACACCCGTTTTCTCTCTTCGCAATCCGCCGGAATCTTCGTCCAAATCCAAACCCTAGATCCCCTTTTCCTGAGCTAAAATCCTTAATGGCGGCTCAAAATCAAGCTGCTTAGGTAAATTCCTCCGCCATAAGCTTCATTCGGCATTCAGATTTTCAATTTTACCTGAGATTTCTTCTCCACTCTCCCTCAGGAACTTTCCACCGAGCTCTTAATCCGTACTGAGGCCAATTCAAGATCTTACTTCCTTGGTCCTGTGGGAACCTCTGATCCTCGAGAATTTATCGCAGCTGAATCCCAAAGGATCCCCTTCAAAGCGGCTCTGACCACACCTCCTCAGTGGCAGGATGCTTTCAAGAACTGACCCTTGCCCCCAATCGCAGGCTGGAAAAATTGGTACCAGAGGATCCTTGCAGACAAGAGTGTTAGGACCCAGAACTGGGATACCCTCCGTATTGCTCAATGCTTGGAGTTGTCTTTGGCCGAGACCCCAAAAAACGAAGACCTCTTGATAGCGGCTTGCCACTTCTGGTCAAATGGCGTCAACGCCTTCCTTTTTGGCGACGGCCCAATGTCCCCAACTCTGGCCGATGTATACATGATTATCGGCCTTGACATTACAGGATCTGTTCGCCCCTGAAGTTTCAAAAGTTCCATAAGACAAACAGGGGTGAAAACAGGGAGCGGATACAAGAATTATATCCAGAACCATATTAAGGATGGCCCCCTTGGTGAAGTCGAATACAAGGCGTTTCTGAACATGTGGCTGTGCAGGTTCATCTTCTGCGGTAAAGCCAACGAACCGACCCTGAACCACATTGCAATGGCTTCACACCTAGCCAATGGTAATCGCCTTCCTCTTGGGAAATACCTCCTGGGCAGTGTGTACCACATGCTTCATCAAACTGTCACTCAAATGTACACCAGCCAGAGGATAGCTTGTGTCAATGGTCCTTGGTGGTTTGTGCAGATATGGCTGAAACTGCACATGCACCAGATTGTTGGTGTTGACCTGAACACCCGGCTTTTCCCTTCATCCAACCATCATGAAGGAGAACCCCAAGTTACCAGAGGATGCCATACTTATGGAGAAGCTGCTTCAACTGTTCTCATCAGGCAGAATGTCAGCCAGCTCTTTGAGCTCTTCTTCAAAGGCTTCCAAAATCCTCTTTGGCTTCCTTATTTGGATAACGATAATTTAACTCTCCCTTGTGAATTCTCCTTTGAAACTGGTCGCCAAGATGGAAGATTTCTGGAAATCTTCAACATCATCATCCACCCATGCATTTTGCCAGCTGAATTTAGTGGAGGGAGGCTAAACCACAGTACTTATGAGTACTATCAGCCCAACATGATGGCTCGGCAACTTGGATGTGGCCAGATGCCCCCAAGTCTATTTTTGCATGAATTTCTCAAGCCTCGAGAGGAACTCAAACTAGCAGGGTCTTTCAGTGTGTATGCAGTCCAACTGTCTACACCTGGCCTTTTACACCTACCACAATAGCTCACCCCACCTTTAACTCTTGGTGGCAAGAATTCCATGATCACATCTTCAGTGAGCCTGTACACTTATTCTGTACAGAGTTGATGCCCGATTTTCAGCCAACTTCAGAGGTAATATGATTAATCCTTAATTCAGACATTTCCTCCTCCAACCATGATCCTGATCTTATTTCTCTTGTCCATAAACCAATTCATAAGGAGATGTCTTTGTAGCTCCATGAGGGGCTATTCGGTAAGCCCATAATGCTTCACTGAGTACCGAATGCCACCTCCTCGGCTTCTGGTCGATCTTCTTTTGTATAAGCTTGATCATGATCTTATTAGAAGCCTCTGCCTGACCATTAGCTTGGGCATAATAGGGAGAAGAATTAAACAATTTAATTCCCATGCTTTCGGGAAACTCCCTGAACTCCGGGGACACGAATTGGGCCCCTTGATCAGTTGTGATTGTCTGAGGGATTCCAAACCGATAGATGATGTGCTCCTTGACAAATTCAACCATGTTTTCCGACGTCACCTTCTTCAGTGGAATTGCCTCGACCCATTTAGTAAAATAATCTGTAGCCAAAAGCACAAACTTATGCCCCTTGCTAGATGGTGGATTGATCTGGCCAATCAAGTCTATACCCCAGCCCCTGAATGGCCATTGCTTGATAATGGGATTTAACGCTGACGCGGGGACCCTTTGAATATTTCCAAACCTCTGGCAGTCTTGACATCCTTTGTAATACTCAAAGAAATCCTCTAATATCGTCGGCCAAAAGCACCCAGCTTGCCTAACAACCCATCTCATGCGGTAGGCCGATTGGTGTGCTCCACATATCCCATCATGCACCTCACTAATCATCCTTTTAGCTTCTTCTGGACCCAGGCATCGTAACAACACCCCATTTAATGATTTGTAACAAATTATCATCCAGAAGAACGAATTTTATGGCCTTGTACCTGAGCTTCCTAGAGACCTTTCGGGATGGATCTCTCAAATAGTCAACGATCTCTTTTCTCCAATCGCCCTCTGCAAGATACAATCCCAGCGTACATACCTCTGCGGCAAATGCTTCTTGATTTTCTTTATAACCAGAGGCGCTCTGAGCCAACCTGTTCGCTACTTTGTTATGTTCCCTAGGAATATGCTATAGAGTCACCAACGGAAAGCTCCTCAAGATCTCCCTGCATTCTTCGTAGTAACTCCTCAGCACTTCACTTTTACATTCGTATTGGCCGTTCAATTGCTTGATTACCAACTCTGAATCTCCATAAACCTCAACTGAAACGGCCCCGGCTTCTCTCAAATATTGAAGCCCCCGAAGTAATGCCTCGTACTCAGCCTGATTGTTTGTAACAGTGGGCTGTATAGGGATCTCAAATTCAAACATCTCACCTCTAGGCGAAATCAACAGAATCCCTACTCCCCCACCTTTACCACATGACGACCCATCAAAAAACAAAGCCCAAGGAGTAATTTCAAGAAAATCTATTGACGGGTCATGATGTTCAGTTATGAAATCGGCAATGATCTCACCTTTGATAGCTTTTGCCGATTCGAACTTCAACTCAAATTCTGATAAAGCCAAGATCCATTTGCCAATTTTACCATTCAAAATTGGCATAGATAACATATGTTTTATTACATCAAACTTGGAGTATACAACGCATTCGGAATTCAACAAGTAGTGCCGAAACTTTGTACACGAGTAGTACACGCACAGGCACAGCTTCTCTGCAGCCGAATACCTGGTCTCAGGATCAAGTAATTTTCGGCTAAGATATGCTACTACCCGCTCCTTTCCTTCGAATTCTTGAATAAGGGCCGATCCAATGGTTTGGGCATCGGCCGCCACGTACAACTTGAAAGGCTTATCCAACTGGGGAGGGACCAGCACTTGTGGCTCCTTCATGTATTGCTTGATCTCGTCAAAAGCCTTTTGTTGTTCGTCGCCCCATGTGAACTTCTAATCTTTCTTTAGTTTCAGCAATGGAGAAAACGGCAAAACCTTCTGTGATAGATTTGAAATGAATCTCCTTACGAAATTAATTTTGCCGAGCAGTGATTGCAACTCCTTGAGATTAGTTGGAGGGACAACTTCATCAATGGCCTTCATGCTCTTCTTGCCAACTTCAATCCCCCCTTCGTGCACTAAAAATCCCAAGAACTCTCCAAACTCGATACCCCAAAAGCGCACTTGTTTGGATTCATCTTCAGACCATGCTTTCGGGTGCACTCCAAGGTCCTTTTCACGTCTTCCAAATGTGTGTCATGACTTAGGGACTTGATCACGACATCATCAATGTAAATTTCAACAACTTTGCCGATCAACTCGTGGAAGATGTAATTCATGGCTCGCTGATAAGTTGCACCGGCATTTTTCAACCCAAATGTCATGACTATCCATTCAAACAGGCCTATATGACCAGGACATCTGAAGGCCGTCTTTGATATATCTTCTATTGCCATAAAAATTTGGTTGTATCCCGCATTGCCATCCATGAAACTGATAACTTTGTGCCCAGCAGCGGCGTCAACCAGCAAATCGGCAATAGGCATGGGGTAACCATCCATCGGAGTAGCTCTGTTCAAATCCCTGAAATCTATGCAAACCCTCATTTTTCCATTCTTCTTGTAGACAGGGACAATATTAGAAATCCACTCCGCATATCTGCATGGCCGAACGAAGTTTGCATCAAGTAATCTTTCAACTTCTTTCTTCACATCGGCCAATACCTCATCCTTGTAGATTTTCCGGGGTGGTTGCTTGTATGGTTTGAAACCGCATTTGATTGGCAACCGATGCTCAACAATGGAACGGTCCGGTCCAGGCATCTCCGAATAATCCCAGGCGAAGCAATCTTTATATTCCTTGAGTAGCTTGATTAATTCCTCCCTGAAGGCCGATTGCAAGTTTGCGCTGATGAATGTCGGCCTTGGTTTGTCACCGCTTCCAATGTCAACTTCTTCTAATTTATCGGCCAACATGAATCCTCGCCCCAATTTGCCATCAGTACCATCGACGGGGTTATCCATTAAAAATTGCTATAAGAGCCGACTGCTTGAATCGGCTGTTGATCGCTGCTGACAGGTTCAACAGGACCTTCTCCCTGAGAAACAGTCAATGCCTTGATACTCCCAGAAAGCTGGTTCCACAGTTGCAACGCTCACGGAGTCATCTGCTTGGACCACCTCAATATCATCATCCACCCATGGGATGAGCTGCTGATGCATGGTAGATGGGACGCAGCAATTGGCGTGAATCCAGTCCCGTCCAAGCAGTAGGCTGTAGGCTCCTTTACCTTCGATAACAAAGAAGGTTGTGAGCAGTGTCTTGGACCCGATCATCAGATCCACGTGAGCGCATCCCTTGGTGTCTGAAGGATTCCCGGCGAAATCGTTCAGTATTATGCTTGTAGGTGTCAGATCGCTAGGGCCCATGCCGAGTTTTCTGAAGGTGGTGTACGGCATTACATTGACCGCCGCTCCGCCATCGACAAACATCTTGGTCAATGGCTTGCCATTGACATATCCCTTGAAGTATAGCGGCCTCATGTGTCGATTCTTGGCCGGTTTGTCGAAGACGGCTTGCTTGGCTAGCACCAGTTGCGCCATCAGTCCCTCAATCTGCTCATCGTCCAGGGACGCCTCTTCCTGCACAACCTGATTAGCAGGAGCCATAAATTCATTCGGCAGAAAATATACCATGCACGCCGGAGCCGAACGGTTTGACCCTTCAGGTTTATCATTTGGACGCCACACCTGTTTTGTCTGGATCCTGGCCTGCCTCAGTCCGCGGTTCCTCAAGCGTTGAACCCTCCTTTTCTGACTCTTTCTCAGGCCAGGCGGGCACCATTGCCCCTTTTGCCAGATGTACTCGTTCTCGTCTTCCCCTTGATCATCCCACCTCAAATTAGCTTGCCTCTTCGTTGGATGATAAATGATTTCAATTTTTTGACGCCGATCCTCGCTAGGATGTATCCTTCCAATTCTTTCATGGACGGATCGGCGATTGGCAGTCTCCTTCCTGTACTCAAAATACCTATCACTGCACTAAGGGCAGTTTCTCAGCGTGGGCAGCTTCAACCCCTCGTTCCAGCAGTGCCTGAAGAACGCACAACCCAGTGCGCACGCTCCTGCTCGCGCGTATATTGCTCCAGATCTCTTCTGCGCGCTTCCTCTTCGGCCCTGTGCCTCTCCTCCTCATGCCTCTGTTTCTGGTAGCGCTCTTTTTCCAGCTGGCGCTGCCACTTATTGAGGAGGATACGCGTGGTCACCCTGGGTTTGGCTCTGGACGATTCCCCGATCTCGACATGGCTCTTGAGAATGCGGGGGGCTTCACCATGCACTTGTTCCAAGGTCACTTGACGTCCGGGTCTACTGCTCCATCCTGCCTTGCCCTGGCTGAGGTCAAGACTTTGACCTTGCCCTTCTCCTCAGCTGTCACCATGTTGACGGAAAAGCCTACCATGTTCTGAGGAAAAGGGTGGCCATCCAGTTTCATCTTGTTATCAAACTTGAGGTGCCCCTCCTGGATGGCTCTCTGGATCCTCATCCCGAAGACCCTGCAGTCGTTGATGGAGTGCGAGTTCCTGTCATGGAAGCCACAGTAACGTTTCTCCTTTACTCCATCGGGCCGAATCATGGAATGCCCTTCAGGCAAATTGATTCGGCCTTCCTTCACGAAGAGCTCAAACAGCTTATCAGCTTTAGTGATGTTGAAATCGTAGGTGCCTTTGGTCTGTTTGACCCAGCGCAGATTCATGGTCAATGGCTCCTTTCCCCACATGATTTCGGCCGCAACCATGTCCTGGTCATCATCAGAATCCTCCATTTGGTCGGCTCTTTCCAGGAACTGATTGTAGATATCTACTACGTCGTGCTGCTTGCTGAACCTGGCATCTTTCTTGAAACCGTAGGCTTGGTTGCTCATCAACGACAGCTTTTGGGACAGTTGACCCAAGTTGTCAAATTCCATGCCGAACAGCTTTTCACGCACGGCCGGCAGCATCCCGGCAACGACCATGTCGGCCAACTGGTCATCTGGCAGACTGAGCGAAAAACACATGCCCTTAACTTCCCTGAACCTCCTGAGGAACTCCAAGGGCGTCTCACTGTGTCTCTACTTCAGGGTAGCGAGGTCGATCAGCTTCTTTTCCGTGCTGCCACTGAAATAGTGGGCGTGGAATTTTCGTTCCAGCTCCTTCCATGTGCTGACTTATTGAGGGGGCAAAGATGAAAACCATTGGAACACCGCACCCGTCAGTGACGCGGGGAAGTATCTGACTCTGATCGCTTCTTCAGATGAGCACTCTCCAAGCTACATCAGGTAGCGAGCAATATGCTCCACCGTGCTTGTGGCATCCTGCCCCGAAAACTTTGTAAATTTCGTCGGAGGCTTTACCCTTGGTGGCAGGATCACGTTGTAATACCACTCCGGGAACGGCGGCGTGTAGGTAGATCCTTGCATTTTTGGTTTGAGGCCGAATTGATTCTGCATCAGATCGGCCATCTTCCGCGCCAGGATGTCGTCTTCCTGCGCGCCCGTAGCTGGTCCGTAACCCAGATTCGGGAGAGCATCGATGGCTCCGTAGTTCCCCACCTCGTGGTAGCCTCCCCGTATAAATTCCTCTACAGCCTGTTGCTTGCTGGAGCAATCCTGTAGCCTGAAGCAAGCGGGGCCCCAGGCGAGCCGAATGCCAACTCCCCGTACGTGGGCTGGTACGGGTTCGGCTGTTGCACAGGTTGACCCATGCTGCCCTGCGGTGATGGCTGGACTGGTCGCCCTCCTATGGCCTGCAGTGGGGGCTGAACTGGCTGACCCCTGTTGACGCAAAACGTGCACCCGGCGCCAAACACACAGCAAGCCGAACAAAGCTGGCTTCACACGCGCAAAGAGTAACAAGACGTGCCAGTCAATTTTTCCTGAAAATTAACAAAAGATAAAGCAGTTAAATACCAAAACTTGGAACTTACGGGTGATACCGGACAGGTTCCATATTTACGGCTAAGAAGCCAAATGAGATGACACATAGCTATGGAAAGCTATTTGCCAATGAACCGAAACCATTCGGGAACTTATAAAAGGAAAATCAATACCGCCGAATGGATGACGTAAGCATGACGGCAATCGTTCTTTGTTTGGGCAAAGATGCATGCGCACGAAGTTATGACCGATCCCCATGACAATTAGCATTAAATAAATGAATAAGGTAAAGCACGAACATAATCATGTAATAAACAAGCATGCATAGATCCAAAGCACTAGTCTACCGCATGTCTAGGTACTCTAAAACCCGTCGGGTACGATATCAAACAAATCTATCCACCGCATGATACAACTTGCATGAAGACCGTACCACTTTCCACAAATAGATCTATCCACCGCATGATACAATCTAAATATGGAAAGCTAAAAGCACATGTTATTTAAAGCATGGATTACGCACGTGTTCTACTCGTGAAGAAACATAACCGAATACGGCTGAACAGCCGATTCGGGGTCCATGAAGAAGGAACAAACATTACCAAGTGAATAAATCTATCAGATTGATTTGAGATCTAATCCACCAGATGACTAGTTCCAAAGCAACCCAAAAACCTGCATCTACCGCATGATACTCAGTTCCTTCAAGATTTATACCGACATTGGTAAGCTTGAACCCGCAACACGTAACAATCTAGATCGATTCGGTTTCGGCTATCGGAAAGCACATGATCCACACTTTAAAACATGAAATCTACTCGAACAAGGACCATGAAAGAGGTAAAACCGATCCAAGCCCATCTAGATTGGGCAAAAGTGTTACGTGAATTTAAACATAAAGTAAAAACTCAAAGTAACACGGGGTAACTTAATGAATCTATTGGATCTTGCCAAAATCCAATAGAGCCGATAACTAGCTTCAAGCTAGATCTTAGCCTACCGCATGGCTCATGACCTAACAAGAATCCTTCTTGAATCAAGCTTGAATCTACCGCATGACACGAAGCATGGTAACAAGATTACTTGCATCAGATCTAAATCCACCGCATGATACTAGACATGATACAAGGTTGCCGGTACTCACGGCGGTCGACGGATCAATGAACCCTCTCGAAGAACTCGACGACACGACAAAAGGACTCTAGGGTTTGGCGTAAGGCCGGTTTGTATTGAAGAATGATTGTTTTTTTACATACATTCAGGGCTCATATTTATACCCTGCGAAGTACAATCTCGAATGGATTTGCTGCCTAACTTATCTCTAAGCTTTGATCGCCTATCTATCCATTCGCCCTTTCTGCTTGAGCCACGTCACCATCCAATCCCGCAAAATCAGCTCTACTGTTCCTTTGCCGAACGGGAGCAGATAGCCGACCGCAGATCTCTTTACCGAATACAGCTGAAAAGATCTTTCCTTCCACCAGACGGACTCCTCATCGAGCTGGACCCACGAGTCAGACTCCTTACCAAATTTTGGTGTTAACACATGCCCCTTCAATTGCGGGATAAAAGTAATTTTGTTCCGCAATTGACTCCAGCCACGAACACTTTCAAATCGAATCTGTCAACACCTGTTCTTCTTCCTTCGCAAATCCGCCAGAATCCTCATCCAGATCCAAACCCTAGATCCTCTTGTTCGAAGCTCAAATGGCGGCTCAAAACCAAGACGCTCAGGTAAATTCCCCTTCCGTAAGTTTCATTCGGCATTTAGGTTTTCAACTTTACTTGAAATATCTCTTCAGCTCTTCCTCAGGAGCCTTCCACTGAGCTTCTGATTCGCACCGGGGCCAATTCAAGATCCTATTATCTTGGTCCTGTGGGGAACTCTGATCCTCGAGATTTCATCGCGGCTGAATCTCAGAGGATCCCTTTTAAAGCAGCTCTGTCCCCACCTCCTCGATGGCAAGACACTTTCAAGAACTGGCCCTTGCCTTCAATCGCAGGCTGGAAAACTTGGTACCGGAGGATCCGTGCAGATAAGAGTGCCTTAACCCAAAACTGGGATACCCTCCGTATTGCTCAATGCCTGGAGTTGTCTTTGGCCGAGACCCCCAAAAATGAAGACCTTTTGATAGCAGCCTGCCACTTTTGGTCAAACGGTGTCAACGCCTTCCTCTTTGGCCACGGCCCGATCTCTCCAACTTTGGCTGATGTGTATATGATCACCGGCCTCGACATTACAGGATCCGTTCAACCCTGGAACTTCAAAGGTTCTTCACGCCAAACAGGGGTGAAACCAGGGAACGGATACAAACAGTATATCCTGAGCCACATGAAAGACAACCCCCTTGGTGAAGTTGAATACAGAGCATTTCTGAACATGTGGCTATGCAGATTCGTCTTCTGTGGTAAGGCCAATGAGGCCACCTTAAACCATATCACCATGGCTCCTCATCTGGTCAGTGGCAACCGCCTTCCCCTTGGGAAATTCTTCCTAGGCGGTGTATACCATATGCTTCACCAAACTGTTACCCAGATGTACACTAGCCAAAGGATAGCATGTGTCAACGGCCCTTGGTGGTTCGTTCAAATATGGCTGCAGCTCCACATGCATCAGATTGTTGCTGTTGATTTGAACACCAGGCTTTTTCCTTCGTCCAATCACCCTGAAGGAGAATCTCACGCCACCAGAGGATGCCAGAATTATGGAGAAGCGGCTTCAACTGCTCTCGTTCAGCAGGACATCAGCCAGCTTTTTGAACTGTTCTTCAAAGGTTTCCAGAATCCTCTCTAGCTCCCCTATCTGGATAATGACACCTTGACTTTACCTGTTGAATTCTCCTTTGAATCCGGACGTCAAGATGGGAGATTCCTAGAGATCTTCAACATCATAATCCGCCCATGTATGCTGCCGGCTGAATTTAATGGAGGAAGGCTGAATCATAGCACTTATGAGTATTATCAGCCCAATGTAATGGCTCGGCAAGTTGGGTGCGGCCAGATGCCCCCAAGCTGTTCCTTCATGAGTTCCTCAAGCCCAGAGAGGAAATCATAGAACTTATGCACAGCAGCAGGGTTTTTCATTATGTGTGTAGTCCCACTATCTACACCTGGCCTTTTGTGCCCACGACCATAGCTCATCACACCTTCAATTCCTGGTGGCAAGAATTCCATGATCACATCTTCAATGAGCCTGTGCATTCGTTCTGTGCAGAGTTGATGCCTGATTTTCAGCCAACTTCAGAGGTAACATGATGAATTACTGAATCAGACATATCTTCTTTCAATCATGATTCTGACCTCATTTTCTTACTCACAGAACACAGTGCCTACCCCTCGAGCTAGGAATATCACCTACAATGCTGTAGGCCCAATCTCAGCACTGGGATTCAAGTCCACAACTCTGGCTCAGTTAATGGCCAGGTTTGCTACAACAGACCCCAGCCTCTCTAGCCTTGCTGCTGACAGGAGGAAAGGTTTGTCTCTGATTGCTCCTCCAAATGCCAAGAGGAGGAGAACTGTCAAGAAAACGCTTGTTGAGGTAAAATCCTTTGCCTTCTTGATCACAAGATTACTCTATTCCTGATAAATCATATCTTTGTGCATTTTCAGACCAGAGCCCAGCAACCTTCAGTGTCAGAACCTGCCAATGCTCCATCCACTGGTATGACCTTTGTTGCCTTGTTTTAAGGATGAACACTGGCATTTACCCTTTTAATTTGACACTTGCAGAAGAGACAATGGAAGAACAACTTGTGGATGTCCCAGTGGCTCAACAAGCAAGTCCACCCAGGGTTGAATTACCTATCCCAAAGGAGATCTCATCTTCATCACCCTCTGCCCGAAGCAATGAATTCCCCGCAGATGAGTCTCCCAATCCAGCCGAGCCGTCAAGTCCTCCAAGGGCACAATCACCCGTTGGTCATGCGAGACACCAATCCCAACAGAGGTGGATCCAACTTCTCTTCGACCAGCGGCCCATGAGTTACCGGCGATCGCATCACTACCTTTTACCTTGGAGGCTTCAGCTTTACCCGGAACACCTTCTTCACCCGTGATTGCCCCCGCTCAAAATCTTGCCCCGACTCAAGAAATCAGCCATGAGGTACTCAATTGCACTTAACTCGCTACCTTTGCATTTAGCACTCCTAACTTGGCAATATCGCTTCTTAGGATCGAGGCTCCATCAAGCCTCGCCATCGGGGAACAATCCGATTGCCGAGGCGATGGAAGGGATGCACCGGCCTCTCGTCGGATGAGGTGCTAGCAAAGCTTAGAGAAATTGTTGCCTGGCTAGAAAGAGATGCACAAGATCAATTCAAGGATCTCGATCACTTTGAGGAGATGCTTGAATCTATCAGCCAAGAACTCCCTGAAGATGTCAGAGCTTCTCTAGTATCCATCTGTGTCTTGGACATCCTTTATGCGCCCATAAGGCACGCTTTGAGGAAATTGCGCTCCCGCCCGGCTATTGAAAAGAAGAGAGCCGCGTCGAACAAGCCATGAACGGGGCGCAATCCCAAACAAAGAGCCACAAGGACACATTGGCCGACCGCAAGCTTCTTGTGATCCGAAAATTGCCAAGAAAGTCTGCTCTAGAAGCGGAGCTGAGAAGCCTGTCAGCTGAGATAGAGGCTGATAAAAAGAAAATAGCCGAGCTCCCTGGATTGATAGAAAAGACCCAAGCGGAAGCAAAATCGGCTATCGCCAAGATAGAGAAATGCGATGCAGAACCCACCACCTTGTCTAGCGCCCAAAAAGATTGCCCGTGGTGTGATCGCGAAACATTTGAACATTTGAATGCTCTAATTGATATATAACCGAATTGGTCGCTCTTGTGATATTTTTCCTGCAATTCATTTCTTTTTCTTCTGCGCACCTTCAAATATAATGTTGAACGACCCATTCGGCAAAGAAACGCCAACACCCGAATGGCACTTTGACTCCTCTCAGCCGAGCTAGTCAACCGAATACGACTCAGCCTAGAACTCCAAATGACCCATCGGCAGCCTGGTCAAGGAAACCTTTCCACCTTCCAATTTTCTCGGGATATGCGCCACGATCCAGAGCCACGACTCGAAGCCACGATCCGTCCCGCCGGTGCCTATAAATGAAACCGTAGGTGCCCCTAGCTCTCCACCAAGTCTTTTAGCTCTTGAATCTTTGCCAATCTCGGCTCTTCCTCTCTTCAAACAAAGGCACATCCCAAACCAACATGGTGCGCCGCCTCAACCGCCGCCGCGCCTCCGACGAGGCGAGAGGGGAGCAGCGCCAATGCGCGCCGGAGGCAATGATCGTCGATTCCTCTTCTTTGCTTCAACTTTTGATCTTCTTCTTGTTTTGACGATCATCTTCTTTTCGGATTGATTCAGTGGAATCGTCTCTCTGCGCCGCCAATCAACCCCTTCCGGACGATTCCTCGGAGTCCGACGGCCACTCCCCCGTGCCGTACGGGGAGCTCGATGCCCTCCGCTTCAAGGAGGAGCTGGAGACGGCCCGGCGCGAGTTGGAGGACGTCTCCAAGAAGGCGGGCATAGCCGAGCTAGAATGGGAAGACCAGCGCAAACAGCTGCTGGAAACCATCGATGGTACAGCCTTGAAATTAGCTCTTTGATCCAGCCCGACTTTTGATGCTAATCTCTTTTATTCTTGCTTCTTGCAGCCCGTGATGCGAGCTCAACCAGCTGAAGGCGCTGGTGGAGCAGCTGGCCGACAAGGTGAATGCCCACGGCGGCACACCGGTGGAGCGCCTTGCTGCGGTGGAACACATCGTCGACGAGGTGGCCACCCATGGTGTCCGTTTGGGCACCACCTTGGGCCTAGCTGCCATGGCGACGCACACGGACGTCGACTACTCCACCAGGCCGCGCGGCTTCCGGGGCGGCGCGCCGGAGGACATCGATGAGATCGAGCTCATCCTGGAGCACCTCGATGGCCACGGCGACGCCATTGCCGAAATCACTCATCCCCAATCTGTACTGAACAGGCTTTTCAAATAGATTGTATTTGGGATGTTTGATCATCGGCAATAAATAAGAACTTTTGAATTCTGTGCTTGTGCTGTTATGATTTCGCTTCGCATTTGCATCCATGGTTCTTATTTTTCTTTGAATGCATCCGGGAACTATCTTGAGCCGAACGCGCGAGAATAGCTGCCCCTTGGCGCCAAATCCACAGAAGATCCCGATTCGGCAATCCATGAGCACTGTTCAAGCAAAAACCCTTTGTACTTGGGGAGAAAAACCCTGCCGTTTGGTATTCCAACAGTGCGTACTGGCCGGTCATCACTCCCAATGCACCCCTTCGGTCAATAAAAGAGCCTGCTGAGATGCCCTGCAAATCCACTCGCACACTCATCCATCATTTCTCATTTCTTCTCCTGTCTCTAGAGGAGAAAACCCCAAGGCCATGGACAAGGGCAAGCAACCCCAGGAGAGCAGCTCACCAAAGAAGCGTACGATTCGAAGGGGAGTTCTTCCTTGATTTATTCCTCGTTCTCCATATGATCTCGCGCTTCATGTTTTCTTCTTTTTCTCTTTCAGCCTTGATCTCTGCTCCCCTCGAAGAAATCATCGGGACCGAAGATGTGCTCGAGTACATCTCCACCGATTCCTCCCCTTGAAGCGAGAGGATGCCACGCTCGAGCGCAGGGACCGGCCATCAATCGCGCCGCCGCGTTCGGCACCTGGAGCACGGCCTCAGGGACATCACCGCCCGTTGCCAAGCCGAACGCGAGCGTCGCATGGCTCTAGAGGCACTAGCAGGGGGTAAATGTTTCTGACCTCTTCTTGACCTCATGCCTGCATTTGGATTTCTTGCCCCTAACATCGGTTCCTCTGTTTTCAGATGTCTCTGACAGGTACAACAACCTAAAGACGGCCTGGGAGAGCTTGGTGGAGGCCGCAAACCATGGTCACCCCCATGCGTTCCAAGTTGCCGTCACGGTGGTCCTGGGGAACAGCTTGAAGAGGGGAGCGACGAAGAAGCAAAGAAAAGATTGAATCATACTTTCGCTTCTTCCTCCACGCCTTCTCGCTTCCCACCTCCTTGAAGATCCGACCACCGGGGTTGTTAGATGTAAACCGCAAGAAGCAGCTTGTAATGTAGTTTTTGTGCTAAGGGCAATGCATCTAGGCACCGGCCATTTCTTACGTTTATGGATTTTTTTGTTCGAAGGCGGCCTCGTTCTTGAGCGCCTACTGTCTCGTGTCGATGTGTGTAATCATCGATTGATCTCAATGCTAGGATAATACTTCTTGAGTATATCTTCCATTTATTGCAGCGGAAAATTCCTCTCCTAGCAAAGTTTTCAATATATATGCATTACCGAGGGACGCATCCGACCACACGAAAGGGTCCTTCCCGCTAGGGGACCATTTGCCGAATTCACCGTATTTAGTTCCAATCGGCAATAGCGCTTTCCAAACCAAATCTCCTTCTCGCGAATTGCACGACTTTTACCTTCTTGTTATAGTACTTGGCAACCCGCAGCTTGTTTTTCTCGATGTTTTCCAAGGCTCTAAGACGGATCATGTGTAAATCCTCTAGCTCGTCCATCATTAGACCACTGTAATCCTTTGAGCTCAAATCTTTCTGTGGCACAACCCTCCTTGAATCAGATTGCACTTCCCACGGTAGAACCGCGTGATGCCCATAAACCAATTCGTAAGGAGAAGTTTTTGTAGCTCCATGAGGGGCCATTCGGTAAGCCCACAGTGCCTCACTGAGTACCGAATGCCACCTTCTTGGCTTCTGGTCGATCTTCTTTTGTATCAGCTTTATCATGATTTTGTTAGAAGCCTCTGCTTGACCATTAGCTTGGGCATAATAAGGAGAAGAGTTAAACAATTTAATCCCCATGCTTTCGGCAAACTCTCTGAACTCCAGTGACACGAATTGTGCCCCTTGATCAGTGGTGATAGTCTAAGGGATTCCAAACCGATAGATGATGTGCTCCTTGACAAATTCAACCATGTTTTCTGATGTCACCTTCTTCAGTGGGATCGCCTCAACCCATTTAGTAAAATAATCTTTAGCCAAAAGCACGAACTTATGCCCCTTGCTAGATGGTGGATTAATTTGGCCAATCAAGTCTATTCCCCAGCCCCTGAATGGCCATGGCTTGATGATGGGATTCAATGCTGACGCGGGGACCCTTTGAACATTTCCAAACCTCTGGCAATCTTGACACCCCTTGTAATACTCAAAGCAATCCTCTAATATCGTCGGCCAAAAGCACCCAGCTTGTCTAATAACCCATTTCATACGGTAGGCCGACTGGTGTGCTCCACATATCCCATCGTGCAGCTCGCTCATCATGTTCTTGGCTTCTTCTGGACTCAGGCATCGCAACAATACCCCATCTAGTGATTTATAGAACAAATTGTTATCCAGAAGAACGAATTTTATAGCCTTGTATCTGAGCTTCCTAGAGACCTTCCGGGATGGATCTCTCAAGTAATTGATGATTTCTTTCCTCCAATCACCTTCTGCGAGATCCGTCCCTAGTGCACATACCTCTGCAGCAAACGCTTCTTGACTTTCTTTGTAACCGGAGGCGCTTTGAGCCAGCCTGTTTGCTTCTTCATTGTGCTCCCTAGGAATATGCTGTAGAGTTACCAACGGGAAGCTCTTCAAGATTTCCCTGCATTCTTCGTAGTAACTCCTCAGCGCTTCACTTTTGCATTCGTATTGGCCGTTCAATTGCTTGATCACCAGCTCTGAATCTCCATAAACTTCAACTAAAACGGCCCCGGCTTCTCTCAAATATTGAAGCCCTCGAAGCAATGCCTCGTACTCGGCCTGGTTGTTCGTAACAGTGGGCTGTATAGGGATGGTGAATTCAAACATCTCACCCCTTGGTGAAATTAGTAGGATCCCTACTCCCCCACCTTTACCACATGACGATCCATCGAAGAATAAAGCCCAGGGCGTAATTTCAAGTAAATCAATTGATGGATCACGATGTTCAGTTATAAAATCAGCAATGATCTGACCTTTGATGGCTTTTGCTGATTCGAACTTCAACTCGAACTCTGATAAAGCTAAAATCCACTTGCCAATCCTGCTGTTCAAAATTGGCATAGATAACATATGTTTTATCACATCAAACTTGGAATACACAGTGCATTCGGCATTCAACAGGTAGTGCCGAAACTTTGTACACGAGTAGTACACGCAAAGACACAGTTTCTCTACGGTGAATACCTGGTTTCGGGATCAAGTAATTTTCGGCTAAGATATGCTACTACCCGCTCCTTTCCTTCAAATTCTTGAATAAGGGCCGATCCAATGGTTTGGGTATCGGCCGCCACGTACAACTTGAAAGGCTTATCCACCGAGGAGGAACCAACACCGGTGGCTCCTTCATGTCTTGCTTGATCTCATCGAAAGCCTTTTGTTGTTCGTCGCCCCATGTGAACTTCTCGATCTTTCTTTAGCTTCAACGGTGGAGAGAATGGCAAAACCTTTTGTGACAAATTTGAAATGAATCTTCTCACGAAATTGATTTTGCCGAGCAGTGATTGTAACTCCTTGAGATTAGCTGGAGGAACAACTTCATCAATGGCCTTCATGCTCTTCTTGCCAACTTCGATTCCCCCCTCGTGGACCAGAAATCCCAAGAACTCTCCAGCTGACACCCCGAAAGCGCACTTGTTTGGGTTCATCTTCAGGCCATGCTTCCGGGTGCACTTTAGGGTCCTCTTTACATCTTCCAAGTGCGTGTCATGACTTAGGGACTTGATTACCACATCATCAATGTAGATTTCCAAAATTTTGCCGATCAACTCGTGAAAAATGTAATTCATGGCCCGCTCATAAGTTGCACCGGCATTCTTTAACCCAAATGTCATGACTATCCACTCAAACAGGCCTATATGGCCAGGACATCTGAAGGCCGTCTTTGATATGTCCTCTATTGCCATGAAGATTTGGTTGTATCCCGCATTGCCATCCATGAAACTGATCACCTTGTGTCCAGCTGCGGCGTCAATCAACAAATCGGCAATAGGCATTGGGTAACCATCCATCGGAGTAGCTCTGTTCAGGTCCCTGAAATCTATGCAGACCCTCATTTTTCCATTCTTCTTGTATACAGGGACAATGTTAGAAATCCACTCCGCATATCTGCATGGCCGAACGAAGTTTGCATCAAGTAATCTTTCAACTTCCTTCTTCACATCGGCCAATACCTCATCCTTGTAGATTTTCCGGGGTGGTTGCTTGTATGGTTTGAAACCAGATTTGATTGGCAACCGATGCTCGACGATGGAACGATCCAATCCAGGCATCTCCGAATAATCCCAGGCGAAGCAATCCTTGTATTCTTTGAGAAGCTTAATTAATTCCCCCCTGAAGTCTGGCTGCAAGTTTGCGCTGATGAACGTCGGCCTTGGCTTATCACCGCTTCCAATGTCAACCTCTTCTAATTTATCAGCCGACATGAATCCTCGCCCCAACTTGCCATCAGTGCCATCTACGGGGTTCTCCATTAAAAATTGCTATAAGAGCCGACTGCTTGAATCGGCTGTTGATCACTGCTGACAGGTTCAACAGGACCTTCTCCCCAGTCTTTCCCTGAGAAACAATCAATACCTTGGTACTCCCAGAAAGCTGATTCCATGTTAGCGACGCTCACGGAGTCATCTACTTGGACGACCTCAATCTCATCATCCACCCACTGAATAAGCTGCTGGTGCATGGTGGATGGGACGCAACAATTGGCATGAATCCAGTCCCGCCCAAGAAGTAGGCTGTAGGCTCCTTTACTTTCGATGACAAAGAAGGTAGTGAGCAGCGTCTTGGATCCGATCATCAAATCCACGTGAGCGCATCCCTTGGTATCTGAAGATTTCCCAGCGAAATCATTTAGTATTATGCTGGTAGGCGTCAGATCGCTCGGGCCCATGCCAAGTTTCCTGAAGGTGGTGTACGGCATTACGTTGACTGCCGCCCCACCGTCGACAAACATCTTGGTCAATGGTTTGCCATTGACGTATCCTCTCAAGTACAGCGGCCTCATATGTCGATTCTTGGCCGGTTTGTCGAAGATTGCCTGCTTGGCCAGTACCAATTGCGCCATCATCCCCTCGACCTGCTCGTCATCTAGGGACGCTTCCTCCTGCACAACCTGGTTAGCAGGAGCCATGAACTCGTTCGGCAGAAAGTATACCATGCATGTTGGAGCCGAACGCTTTGACCCTTCAGGCTGATCCTTGGGGCGCCACACATGCCTTGTCTGGATCCCCGGCCCGCCTCCGCCCGCGGTTCCTCAAGCGCCGGGACCCGTCTCTTCGGCTTCTCCTCGTGCGGGCGGGCACCATTGCCCCTTTTGCCGCATGTAGTCGTCTTCATCCTCCTCTTGATCAGCCCACCCGAGGTTGGCTTGCCGCTTCCTAGGATGATCGATGACTTCAATTTTTTTTTGGCGCCGATCCCCATTAGGGTGGATCCTTCCAATTCTCTCATGGACGGATCGGCGATTGGCGATCTCCTGCCCGTACTCGCCATACCCGTCACCGCACTCGGGGCGCTTCCTCGCCGTGGGAAGCTTCAAACCCTCATTCCCGGGAAATGTCCGGATATTCCGGCTGTCGAGGGGAATCAAATTCGACGAGAAATTAAACTTGCTCAAATGTAAATGTTTGTGAAAATAGGTTATGCAGGATGAGACAAGCTTGTTTATCCACTCCAAACTTGTAGAAACTTCAACACAAAGTAGATCGGCACCAAACCCTAGATATGTGCTCAAGATAGGAAAAAGCATGCAACGAACGGAAGAAACACAAGAGACACAAGGATTTATTACCGAGAGTTCAACCTCACACCTTGAGGTCTACGTCTCCGTTGAGGTACCCACAAGGGTGGACCTTTACACCTAGGTCACTTTCCTCCCTCTAGCGACCACAAAGATCCAAGCTAGAGTTACTTACTCAAATTCGGGGGGGTGATACAAACTTCCTTGGGCAGCCACAACTGGATGCTACAAGGTGACGTCCTAGCGACTAGGAGCTCAAAGCTCCAAGAGTAACAAACACGAAGTGTGCCAACCAAGTGAAGAACAAGGTGCTCTAGAGATGGGAAATCAGCTCACTAGCACTCTCCAAGCTTGATGCGGACATCTCCATGGCCGTCTTTGTTACACAAGTGGATGAACACAACACACCAATAAATATAAACCAAGGACCAATTACACGAAGTCGTGCCAAGAAACTACAACAAGAGGTGAACTCTCTCCTAAGTTTGAAATTAACTTTAACATATCTGAGAATTTTATACTACCTAAATGTTCTACATTGGTTGTACTTAGGTATATATGTGAGAGGGGTGGTGCAGCTATACACAGAGAGGAAGCAAAAAAGAAGAAACAAGTGGACCAGTTCGGACAAGGAGGAACCAGCAAGTTCAGTTCGGACAAGTTCGGACGAGATCGATTCATGTTCGGACCTTCATAATGATTGATCATAACTCTTAAATCCCGATAGCTGTGGAGCTTCATGAGTACTTCATGGAACCGTCTTGAAGTTAACTTTCCAATGCAAGAAACCACATGTCCATTGGACTGCCCAATAAAGAGTTATGACCAAATTAGTGAAGACTGCGCAGGAACCCAATAGTCACACGAGGCTGTTCGGGATTTCAGCTCGTGGTGGCTTTTCACATCGCATAACTCCAAAAACTCAAAGGTATATTCACACCCAACAAGGAGGGTTGTTCCTTGTATAAATACCCTATGTATCTCTGAAATAATTAAGATTTTTGATAATGAAATAGAACCCCTTTGTTTAGTTGTGTGCTAACAAGATCAGAGAGTGATTCTCTACCCCTTTGCTCTTGTGATTTCCCCGTGGGATTGCATCGGCGGCCGCTTCATCGGCACCCAATCCGTGCTCCTGGTACTTCGTGTTCAGGTTGCGTAGGTTGGTTCTTTGAGAGTGTGATTGGGTGAATCCTTGATTCAGGCTGCCGTATAGAGACGGTGGTTGGCTTCTTGTGCGTGTCGTCAGGTTGCACTACCTATCCAAGTTTGCTCGTAGCTATTTATCTTGGCTGATTTTCAGCTAGTTATCTTGTTCAAGATCCTACGTCATGATCGAGACAACATCGTATCAAAGCTCTTGCTCTCAATCCCTCTTAAATCCCCACAACAATCTCACCAAACTTGAGCCAAGGGGATAGAGGAGGGAGTAAATGAGGTATGAAGGTTTGCAGGTCGAAAATGGCAAGAGAGAGAGGGTAAAGGAAGGGGTGGAGGGGGCTTTTATACCCCCTCACCCAGAATATAGCCGTTACAGCTTTAAGACCGGAGTATCTAGGGTAAACCCGGAAACTCGGGAGGTCGAAACTCGGGGGCAGAAGCCCGGATACTCCGGCCTCCCAAGGTCAGCACTAAAGAAAAGATCCTCATGAATGTGCTGGTGTAAAGGTGTCTCTCATAGGTTTTGTTTTAGCAACTAGAACACTTGTTCAACTCTTGGAAGACACATTTCCTATCCCTCTTTATAGTACGACGTTCCTAGGATTCAAATTCAAAAAATATAAAATAAATAAGCCTTCTTAGGAACCCTTTGTAGAATCCTCCCTTTTTGTAGTCAATGAAGCTGCACTTGATGCCACATATAATTTTAATACTTGCTCATGGACTAGATAAACCATTAACTACTTAAGCGTGTGTCATTAAACCACCAAAAACCCACTTAGGGGGCCAAGATACTCTTCAATGGGCTTCCACGGAGAATAGTTAGAAGCATCTAGCTTGATCATACCATTTGACATGGGTGTTATCTTCCATGACCAATGTGAGCATTCACCTCCAACGAGTTAACAAAGCTGCGATGCCGGTTTATGTTGGGATAACCACACTACCGCAATCGGTATGTGACGGCGGAAGCAATTAATTTTCTTCAACAGCGAAAATTAGTCCAAAATATCAACCTATTTAGTGAAGGCAACATATGAATCACATATTATGGGGAAATGGCGACAACGAAAATCAACCAAGAGACACCAAAATTTAACGTGAAAAACCCCGAATCGGGAAAAACCACGGGACCAACCCAGCCAAGTCTTCTTCCACTATTATACTTGTGGGAATACAACAAGTTCTTCTCTAGACAGCACTAGAGGCTCTCATACATCAAGATTCATCAATCTTGGACAGCAACATCAAGATTTGGTGGCTACAGCTCGGGGTACAGGAGATCTCACCAAAGAATGGTGGAACTTGGAGGCACAAAAAATGTGGATCTGAACCCTCACAACCTTGTGGACGAATCCCCCTTACAATCTTGCAAGATCTCCTCTCCAGTCACCTTCTTCTCCCTTGCTTCTTTCTTCTCCCTTGGGGGCTTTGTTCTGAATTTGGTGGCTATCTTTCACTACGTTTCCTTCTCCTTTTTTCTTGGAAGGTTTGCACACTTGGTGCTATAAGTCACCCAAGGTTGGTCCGGGCCTTGGGCTTTATTTCCCCGCCATGTGGGGGTACGCTCCTAGGGAGCATTTACTCTCCTCAGCGCCCACATCATGAGGAGGGGATTTCCCAACATGCACGTGGTGCTGCGGGGGGGGCGCGACGACGGCGACGTGATTGGCTGCGTGGACATCTACCAGCAGCCGGCGCTCAAGCATGTGCCTCCTGGGTCATCAGGCGAGTAATTCGGGTGTCATCATCTAGCTGTGATCGATAATTCATTCGATTCAAACACTTTGCATTGTGTTATTATCTGAAAAAGATCAATCTTTTGTTTAATTCTCCTTTTCTTTGATTCATTTTGTTTTGTGATGACCCATCTTAGGCGTCGAATCGTGATCATCGCGGTCTCGGCGAGGTGAAGCCGAGACGAGCATGGAAGAGATGGCATCGCGCCGCGCCTCGGCTTCGAAACCGCGGAGCGGCTCCCGGTGCCGCGGAAGCACGGGAGGCTGCACGGCGGGGACCGTCCCCATCACGGCGACCCTCGGAGACACGCCAACCGGAGATCGCCGAGGGCGGTACGCGGTCGTCGCGGGTCGGGCGCCGCTGTCAGCAGCAACGGATCATACAATCTCTCTGTCGCGGCCGCCGTCACGCAGTTCGGCCGCGGGTGCGCGTCTTCAATCAGCCTTCGCCGGCGCGGGGGGCGGGGGGGGGGGGGGTGGTGTGGGCGCGCAAGGGGAGGTAATTCAGCATCAGCTAGATTAAATTAGTAATAGACACAGCATATACGTACACTTGTGCCTTGTATCTCTGCATATACGTATGCGAGGTGGCGGGCGCTTGCGTACGTGACGAGCGGCCGTGCTGGTGCTCGAGCGGACGTGCCCTGCTGGAAAGTTGACGTGCACCCTAACGAGTTCTCCTGCACACCTTAACAACCAGATCGCGGTTGGTCTCGTGGTAAGGCTCTGATCGATCTTTTGAAACGTAGTTTATTTGCCGAAGCGTAGTTCCTTGCAATTTGCATTGGGAAAAAACCGAGTGTATTTTCACAGGAAAATCTCATATTTTGCTAGCTTTCGGATGAAATTTACTTTTGTATAAACTAGCATCGTGCCGTGTTGCTACGGGCAATAAAGAGGTATTAAACAAATAGAGCAATCATTAAGATAAATATATTTTTCGCAATATAATTGAAGCTTTTAGAAACGGCTGACTCAATAACTAATAATCTTTTCGGACTTGTATACAACTTTTGACATGAAAGTTTGAAACCGAAAGCAAGCATGCATAAAACAAATCTATTTATCATATTCTTGGATCTTGAGAGATCTCGGAACCATGAAAAATAATACCAATGGTAATTCATTGCCTACTAATCCACCATCTTTGCCCCTGTTGCCTTTTCAAAGACTTAGAAACCAGCAAACCGCTTCAATTTCGAAGCCACAACAAGCGACTCCTCGGGTAGAATTGTAGGAACGTCGAAGCTCCAACAAACGGATAAGTTGGCGAGAAAATTTCCATATGATTGTATGACTATTGTGCCAAATTTTACCTCATATATTACTTGACAATAGTAAGCAAGGAGACAATGCAAAGAGCCCATCCAATGCTTTTATGCTTGCGGATCATTCCTCGAGAATCCGTCTCGGAACTACAAAATCAAGCTAGAGCGAACCTTTGCGACTTATTGCGCGAAAAATTATAAGAGCTACACTATAAGTAAGTGTTTAGAAGAATGATTCAAAGATAAGGATGCCCGAGTTTGAATTCCTAGGCGATGGGGGTTTGAACCTTCCATCGAGCGAAGGTGATTAGCAGGCTGAAAAGGGACACTTCAGTTTCATAAACACAGAGCTAAGAAGGACATAGACGACAAATGCAATGGTTGGCACAATCCCATATGGATTAGAGCTTGAGGATGGATTATAGCTTCAATATTTTAGATTACGCCGGCCCCTCCCTGTTAGATTGTTTTCACCTCTCACTCTTCAATTCACATTCATCACGAAGAGACATTATCATTTAATCAAATAAATACTTTTTTCGTCCAAAAAGTGCTCATCTAACATTACAAGCGAGATGTATAGAAAATATAATGTTTGTCTCTAAACAAGTTTGCCATGAATATATATAATGTAATTAATCTAATCAAGAGATAGTTAATGATCGGGCAATGCGAAGCCAGACTCCGTAGCACACATAATTAGCAAAAATACTTTTTTTCGAGGGAACAAATCTAGTCATTCTTCTGACCGGGGGATGAAGTGAGTGGGGGGCATGATCCTAGTACAATGAAAAAAGCAAAGAGTAAGCATTTATAGCGATAAAAACTCCCACCACTATGATCATCATTCTCACCTGGGAAAATGTATCTTCCTAATGAGGTCCGTCGGGAGGCGACCCGAGTTGCAAGCATTGCACAAACGAGATTGTCGATCCCGAACAATAGCTAAAAACAACATTATAGAGGTCCAAGACTCCTAAAAACTAATTCGAGACAAAGGCAATGTGAGCATTGAATGCTAGTGTTGATAATTACCTTGCATAACGAGAAAGCATTATGGTTGGCAAAAATCCTTAAACTACACGGTCCGGGCCATCCCCTCATCGGCACCGGCCCGGGTGCGGATTGTTGACCATGCTATATCTCGGATACGATGGATAATAATAAAACCCTCCAGAGATTTGAAAAAAATATATACGCATCAACTAATCTACTAAATAGAAGTACCCAAGCATTAACATGGCGGCATAAGGATTTTTCTCAATAAATTTGGCGGCATTGATTTCAAGAAATCAAATGGAAATAACCATTTCACCATTATCTCCCGTACATCGAAGTCGCAGTGTGTGCACATCTTGATGGGCCGAAATGCCATGTTGGTTGCATAGTAGGTCCCCAAACCCTAGATCGGAAACCAATCGATTTGGGAAATCGAGAGAGGGAGGGAGGGATGGAGAGAGATTCCTAACCATGGCTTGAGGACATCGCCGAGGAAAGAGGCATCGATGGGAGCCCCCTCCCCGGCAACGGCGCATGCGGAACCCCAACCTGCTTGGAGGTAGCCATGGACGAGGAGGTCCCAATCCTCCGGGCTCGAGTTCAAGGGTTTGTGTCGGTATGGAGGGGAGGGCGAGAGGGTCTTACCGAAGATGAACCACCACGACGGGGTGAGGGAGGCATCGAGGGTGCACACTACGGGGGGCAAATCAACCGGCTAAGGCCGGTGGCGTCGCTTGGCTTCCCGAGGCGTCGCGGTTACGTCGTCGCGGGCGCCCTCTTGTCACCATTGTAGCTAGGCCGGCGGCCCGACCACCCGGCCTCGACATCCTCGGCGGCGTGTTGGGCGGAGGGGACGGTATTTCACGAGAAAGCGCCGCAGAAAAAACGGATCGGCGGCGTCGCGGGGAGAGGAGGAGAGCGAGGTGGCGGCGACGGGGAGCGAAGGAGGGACGGGCGGTGGCAGTGCGGGGGGGGAAAGGGCTGGGTGTGCAACGGCATCTGCGTGGGGAGATGAATAGGATCAAACCTTATTCCATGCTATTTCCATAAGATTCCTCTTTCTTATTCTTAAGCAAGCCCCCGGAGGGCTTAGTTGATCATGATTTCTGTTTTCTCTTTCTTTTCCTTTTTTATTTGTTTCCGAAAAAGATATCCGTCCGATTCTCCTTCTATTGATTCTTTTCCGATCGAGATGTATGGATCCATGTGTCTACATACCTAGATTCTAACCATGGATTAACGAAAATGTGCAAGAGCTCTATTTGCCTCTGCCATTCTATGAGTCGCTTCCTTTTTGCGTATGGCACCCCCACTCCCTTTGGCAGCATCTACTAATTCGGAACTTAATTTGAAAGCCATATTTCGGCCGGACGCT